>OW387140.1:39457863-40804958 GCA_936440205.1 Lepidonotus clava
TGCCGATTTTGGATTGGCTGCCGATAACACACTTTCGGCCGCCAATAACACACTTTCGGCCGCTAATAACGCACTTTCGGCAGCTGATAATGCACTTTCGGCCGCCGAAAGTGTGCCGAAAGTGTGCCGAAAGTGTGCCGAAAGTGTGCCGAAAGTGCGGGCTGCCGGAATAGAATGTTTCCATGGAGATGCTCAGTATCGGCAGCGTGTACTTTCGGTATGTGGAATACGGCCTTGATATTGGTCACAAAACACAACGCAAATGATACCCCAACCCAAGGTTGAATATGGCCTTTAACCCTTTCAAGACTCCACAAAATTTTCAAATAGTGCAAAATGGACACCAAATAACTGAGGGAATATATCCAAAAGACACCACTGATACCATCAACTTTTAGATTAGACCAATAAGAAGCTAAAACATGAATATGAATAATTATTTCCCAAATAAATTGTAATATGGCCCATTTCAGTCTTTTTAGATCGAAAATAAAGTTTTTGATAATTATTAAGTATCAAATTGACAATTCTGATATGTGCTATTTATCTCTCAGGCATCTGGCGTCTAGGCATGGTGATGCCTGAGAGATACAGGTGTCAATAGGTGGTGAGGCCTGAGAGATACTGGCGTCCTTAAAGGGTTAAAGGGTTCATACCCCATAATGACACCCTTGACCACATCAGTCTAACTTTACACTACTGATCGGTCCCGCCCTTTCTGAGTTCGACTACACACTACATCACCATCTGGCAGGCACGAAGCTCATACAGTGTAATTGCCAGCCGCAGGGTCAGTGATACTTATAATTTGTCCATCGTTTGTAGGAAAATTACAATCCACCGACCATCCAGACTAGACTCCGTCATTACTGAATGACTGGGTTACTGGTCATGGCAGGGAACACACGAGGTAGGGTATGGGCCTTCCATTAAGAACGCACGCATATTTTCAAAGAAATCAGACCCCCTTGGGCTTAGATGTATATTGGGTATTTATTTTTTGATCAGGTGATTTAAGGTGTGGGTATCTGTTAATCTGTTAGATATGAAGATCAATAGGGAATATACTGCTTCTGCGAAAATTGTCCAAATGCTGTGGAGGTCTATCCCTTTAAGAAATATGTACAACACTCAAAGCCACCCCTATCGCGAGATATGAGTGGCTTCCAAGAAAATCTGAGGGGCCTTAAGTATATTAGATTGATTAGATTGGAAGGGGGGGGGGGGTCAAATGAAACTGCCGACCAGAATTCAACCAGAGATATTTGTTTAAACTCGGTTTGTCAATCGGCGGTTATCTTTTACATTTACAATAATATAAAGCTATAATTCACAAAGTACTTGAGTATTAACTGACTGTTTATGTCTTTCTGCAATAAGGTTATATCCATTAAAACACAATGTACAATCTGAAAAAGGTGCTACTGTATGGAACACCTTGAGCTATAAAACCAATACGATGTACAATCTGAGGCTTATACCTGGTGCCTGACCCAGCAACAAGAGTATCTGCATGAAACTTGGAGTACCAAGTTAGAAACTGGAGTAGTTGTGCAGGTTAGAAAGGAGAACGGTAACAGACATGATATGCAGCCATACAACTATTGAGGTCCAGGAATAGAAACAGTGAACCATCTAATGGTAAACGGTAGACCATTCCATATGCCTAGAATGTCTAAATATTCCACCGTGCAGACATGTCTGGGCTTCAAATTGATTGAATAGTGAATTCCTGAAATCAATTATGCAAATGCACCGTGAAATTCAGGTAAAGTTAAAGTTAGAATATACCAGTTGCAATTTTTCCTTTAAAACTTGTACCGTTATATTGAATTAAAGTAGCTGAGTTTCATCCCAAATACAACGTATTTTGAAGTTATATAACTGAACTTCTCTGATACGTATGTGTCGTGTCCCGCCGGGACCAGCGCGACCAGCGCGGACGGAACTTGTAGTGGTGCATCCTGGGTAATAAATACTCCCGCCATGACGGCAAACGTGACGGACGCGTGATGCTTATTTGTCCATGTTCTTAGCAATATAATTCAGGTATTTTGATAACATCAACCTGTCATTTGGCGACGAGGATGGCCAGTTCAAACTGGAGAAGAAGGGGAACAGGAGTTTTAGGAGGTTTGCTGTCATTTTGAATGCTTTTCAGCAAGTTTGGTGCTGGAAGTTGGGAGTCAAGACTGTGACAGTGTGGGGGCCATGAGGTCCTGTCAACTTTAGCCATCCATGCACTGTCAACTGCCCAGCCCAGTCCAGGGGGCTGGTTTTGGTGTGTTTCAAGTCAACTTTACATGCAGGAGAGGGACTCTCTGTGTGCTGTGAGTGTTTGTCACTGTGAATGACATGTGATTTTGAACTGTAACCTGCTGTCAACTTTGAAGATCTAAGAACTATGCCAGTGTATGCCTAGGAGTTGGGACTGACACCAGCTTGTGATCATCCAAGTCAAGTTTATTCTGCAACTACATAGTAATCTGCAACATAGACTGTTGGCAGGGTAGTGTTTCCTGATGACATTTGGGTTAACTACTGTTTTGTGAGTTTTGCAGTGATTTTTATACGCGTGCAATTTTGTGCATAATTGTGTCATAGCCATTTCTTGTGATTTGTGCCATAACTGTGACTTGATTTTACAACATGGCGGTAGAGTTATCGGACGTTCGGGGCATGAAGGCCTTTGATGTGTCAGGTGACGCGTCAACCATTTCTCTACGCTGGCAGGCATACCTGGAGGAGTTCGAGGCATACGCGGACAGCAAGGGCTTGTTCGTTGAACCGGCTCGCGAGGACAACAAGGCGCAGAGACGAGCTCTGTTGCTGTACGTCGCTGGAGCCGAGGTGCGTGAGGTGTTTAAGACTCTGCCAAATAAAGGAGGACCCAAAGAATGGGAACGCGCCGTAGACGCGCTCAACACCTATTTCATTGTGCCGGTAAACCAAAAGTATGAAAGACATTTGTTTCGTAAAACTGTTCAAAATGAAGGTGAAACTATCGCGCAGTATGTAAGCAGGCTGAGGAAAGCTGCAACAGGTTGTGGGTACGGACAATCCTGTGATGACCAAATTTGTGATCAAATTGTTGATAAATGTCGTGAAGATCGCTTACGTAGAAAGTTGTTAGAAAAAGGTGACAATTTGACCTTAGCGGTAGCTTTGAAAATAGCAGCTATGTTTGAAGCTGTAGAGTCTCAGGTCGAGGTTATGACCTCGAAGGAGTCCGGCTCTGTAAATAAAGTAGCCGAAAAGCCCAAGTTTGGTGGTAAACCCAAGGTTAAGGGCAGTAGCGTAAAATGTTGGGACTGTGGGTACACAGGTCATTACGCAGGGGAAAGTAGGTGTCCCGCGAAGGGTAAGAAATGTAATTTCTGTAAAAGTGTTGGTCATTTTGAGAGCAGATGTAAAGCTAAATCAGGGCGTCGTGACGAGAAGACTCCCGCGCGAGGGAGAGGTCACGGACGGGTGCGACAGATGGCCGAAGAAGACCGTGAAGACGACAACGAATCGTATGCATTTCATGTGAATTCTGTGTGTCCAAATGAGAAAACTGATACTATGCCTGTAACTGTTGGTGGTGTTCAGATTGATTTCATTATTGATTCTGGTTCAGACACAAACATCATTGATCGTGCTATGTGGGAGAAATGTAAGACTGAGAAAATTGTCTGTAAATCTAATTTGTCTGACAAGAAACTGTTTACCTATACGTCTGATGTTCCATTAGATGTAGCGGGTAGCTTCGAAGCCGAGGTAGTAGTGGGTGGTAGGGCAACCACAGCAGATTTCGTAGTGATCGAAAATAAGGGGAAACCTTTATTAGGTAGAAAAACCTCAGAGAAGCTCGGAGTTCTGAAGATAGGTCTAGACGTAAACAGTGTTCAGGGCGAGCCAGATAGGGAGAATCTGAGACGGACAGTTAGACAGGAGAACAAAGATGTTCTGACGGGGTTAGGTAAGTTAAAAGGGAATCAGGTAGGATTCAAGACCGACCCTAACGTTAGACCAGTAGCGCAGCCGTTTCGACGTACACCTTTTGGGTTGAGAAAAGCCCTAGAGAAGAAGATAGATTCGCTGATAGAGCAGGACATTATTGAGCCAGTTGAGGAACCGACAGAGTGGGTTAGTCCGGTAGTTATAGTGCCCAAGGCAGACGGGGATATCAGACTATGCGTAGATTTGAGACGGGTTAATGAGGCGATTATTCGAGAAAGACAGCCCATTCCTACGATAGATGAGATAATCCAGGACATGTCCCAGAGCAGGGTATTTTCCAAGATAGATTTGAAGTGGGGATATCACCAGGTAGAACTAGAACCCGAGTCCAGAAATTTGACGACGTTCATAACGCACACCGGGTTATACCGGTATAAGAGACTGCCTTTTGGAATTAGCACAGCTAGCGAGGTGTACCAGCGGATAGTCAGGAACGTGTTGCAGGGTATCCCAGGGGTAGTCAATTTATCAGACGATGTGGTGGTGCACACGCCCGATGTGGCCACACATTACGAGGTGTTGACCAAAGTATTTCAACGACTGAGAGACAGTGGGATGACTGCTAACCCAGACAAGGTAGAGTTCTTTGTTTCTGAGATGACGTTCGCAGGACACAAACTGACGGACAAGGGGATAAATGTGACAGCCGAAAAGGTAAAAGCAGTAGTCGACAGTAGGGAACCGGAGACGGTGACTGAAGTCAGGAGCTTTTTAGGGCTAGTGAACTATTGTGGTAGGTATATCCCAGACTTAGCGACGGTGGCAGAACCACTGAGAAGGCTCACTCGGAAGGACGAACCGTTTGTGTTCGGCGAGGAGCAAAAGAAATCGTTCAAAAAGCTGAAAGAGCTTTTAGCCAGTTCAGAAATGTTGGGGTATTACAACCCAGAGGCTAAGACAAAAGTTATCGCGGACGCGAGTCCCGTTGGTCTTGGAGCCGTGTTAGTTCAGGTACAGGGCCAGGATCACAAAGTTATCGCATATGCCAGTAGGAGCCTTAGCGACGTAGAACGTAGATATTCTCAGACTGAGAAGGAAGCGCTAGGTTTAGTTTGGGCATGCGAGAAATTTCATCCGTACATTTACGGGATAGAGTTTGATCTTTTGACAGATCACAAGCCGCTGGAGGTTATTTACTCAGCGCGCTCACGACCTTGTGCTAGGATAGAGCGATGGGTTTTGCGCATGCAGCCCTATAAGTTTAAAGTGATCCATATTCCGGGAAAGACAAATATTGCCGACCCTCTATCCAGACTTTTAAAGACAGGTAGCAAAGGTAGTCGTGAGGGAGAACAGAACGAGGCGTACGTTAGATTTGTAGCCGTTAACGCTACTCCGTGCGCGATGACTACACGCGAGGTCGAAGAAGCCTCTGCGGATGACGAGGAGCTGACTGACATACGAGAGCGTATTAAGTCATGTAAGTGGGACGACTGCGAAAATAAGCTTTATGCTGCAGTTAGCACGGAATTGTGCGTGATCGGAAAGTTAGTTCTCAGGGGAACGAGAATAGTCGTACCAAAGAAATTACGACCGAGATTATTAGCGTTAGCTCACGAGGGTCATCTAGGGGTCGTGGGTACAAAACAGAATCTCAGAACCAAAGTCTGGTGGCCTGGCATGGAGAAAGATGCCGAGAAATATGCGAAAGCATGTCACGGGTGCCAAATTACGAGCAGACCCGATCCACCAGAACCGATCAGAACCACTACTATGCCAGCCGGTCCCTGGCAAGATCTAGCTATAGATTTTCTAGGTCCTCTCCCGTCAGGAGAGTCGATCTTAGTCATTATTGACTACTACAGTCGCTATTATGAGTGCGAAATCATGAAAAAGACCACAGCTGAAAAGACTGTAGAAGCTCTAGAAAGGGTGTTTGCGAGACACGGTTTGCCCGAAAGCATATCTTCGGATAACGGGCCACAATTTATATCGGACGTGTTCGCGAACTATGTAAAGGAAAATGGTATTAGACACCATAAGGTCACGCCATGATGGCCTCAGGCAAATGGGGAAGTAGAGAGACAAAACCAGTCGCTCGAGAAGCGCATGAGAATTGCTCACGCCTCGGGACAGGACTGGAAGAAGGAAATTTTGAAGTACATGGCGATTTATCGCGCCATTCCCCATGCCACAACTGGGAAAAGTCCAGCCGAGCTACTGTTTAACAGGAAAATTAAGACTAAGATTCCTGAGCTTAGACCAGAGATAGCTGACTGGGAGACGCGAGACCGAGACGCAGAACAGAAAGGTATGTCAAAGGCTAGGGCTGACGAGAGACGTAACGCGACTTTTTCTGACGTTCAGCCAGGCGACAGCGTTCTTTTGAAAAGAGATAGGGTAGAGAACAAATTACAAACGCCTTTTATTCCAGAGCCCTACCAGGTAGTCGCGAGAGCAGGTAGTAAGGTTACTGTAGAAAGCGAGGGAGGGGTTCGCTACGATAGGAATACTTCGCAGGTTAAGAAATACCAGCAGCCTAGCCCAGTAGTAGAAACACAGGCTTCCGAGCAAACAAGTGTTAGTCCTGTAAAAGTAAGACCGTCTCGTGTAAGAGTAATGCCGAAAAGGTTTGAAGATTATGATACCTCATAAGCCTGTTGTAATAAGAATTTATTACTGTATGTGAATGGCGAAGACATTTGTTGTATTGAAACCCGTATGATGGTTATATAACAAGATGCACACTGTAGTGCTAAAGCGCTTTAAAAGAAGCTTTATTGTGTGACATAGTATCCAAAGAAAAAAGAAAGAGATGTCGTGTCCCACCGGGACCAGCGCGACCAGCGCGGACGGAACTTGTAGTGGTGCATCCTGGGTAATAAATACTCCCGCCATGACGGCAAACGTGACGGACGCGTGATGCTTATTTGTCCATGTTCTTAGCAATATAATTCAGGTATTTTGATAACATCAACCTGTCAGTAAGCATAACTAACTAGTATTAAAATACTTAATGAAAACTCCCGTATACACCTCATTAAGGGGAAGTTTTATTGGAATTTGTTATATTATTTTTTTTAGAGTTTTGACAAACCAACATATTTAGTTCCTTATCAATACAAAAATAAATGCCAAAGAGGCAATTTGCTTTCAATTTCCCAATACTTGGAGATGTTTTGTTTTCCTATTTGGAAAAAGAAAATTATTAGATCAGGGAAATTCTAACAGGAGCAACTGAGTGTCAGGGTCATAATATTTCTATCCCAATTGATTTGATGAGGCCTTTTCAGATTATCTTTAACCTCGGCCGTTTCTGAATGAGACTTGTTGATGAAAAGTATTTTCAGTAACAGCAGCGGAAGTGCCTACTGCGCAGGTGCGGAAGTGACGTCACGGACACCTAGCGGGCAACCTTAGCGTCTCGGAGCGAAACATCCATTAGAGGGAACACCTATTGTACTACACCAGACGTATAAAATCTGACTTAAGGTAACATGGTAATTCCTTCCTCAATGGTTATGATTCTCCTTCAAATTATTCAAATTATACAGCGTCATACTAATATCTAACTTGTGAGGTCCTAAGTTTTACAAATCAAAGAACTATAAATAGATACAACTGCGTGCGTAAATTTATAGTCATTATAAAGCATAGAATATGTTATATTATGACCTTGATATTTTTAATCATCTTGCATTGTCATTTAACAATGATGAGATTGCATTCTATTTCCGTTATCACAATCCTTTCATATTTTGAAGGCATATAATATATCGGTATCGCGACCCATGCCCTAAGAAGGTGAACAAACAAAATGTGGGGAAAAAAATTTCAAACAAAAATCAATTTGGATAGCTTGTTAAGGCGAGGGGCACCAATACAAATCCAGCCGATAAGTTGTAAAAATCAGCCGAATGAAAGAATGCACATACATAGGTTACACAGAACATCATTCTTGATACCCTTGTCACTAGTACTGTCCGCCTATATTTGTCATTCTCTGTATCCAGCATTAAAAATTATGCAATAAGCATGTCTCACCTGTGCTGCTGAGGTCAAAGTTGACACACTTATACAATAACACACTTTCCTTAAGCTCCTCAAGGTGCATGAGAAGACACGGATACTAGCAACTGAACAAACAGGTTTTACATAAGCTTGGATACTGTGTGGTGGGAGTAATCTTTACTGATTGAGCATCTATCACTTTTAATTAGACCATCTCACATTTTCTTTGTATTTCATTAAACCTGATCATTGAGTCTTCCATGTAGGTGGTTATATTTCTAAATTGATAACCAAATTGGGTATGCCTGGCACGTTAGATAACATTCATCATGCAACTTAACTTAACAAATCTTAACTGAGTAACTAAAATGACTAAAATAGTTAGTTTTCATATTTGCTGATTCAAGAAATATTTCAAGTTGACCTTTGGAATCAAATTGGTTAAAGTTATGAGCTCATCAAAAGGCTGTGGTTTAAGGCAATATTGTGTTGGACATATTAGAAGTTGAGCTGGCAGCTTTAACAGTGTTTCCTATGGGAAATTGAACTTTATTGAAATAGTTTGGGTTTGTTTTCCTTACAAAAATTACCTTGCTTCCTTTCATTCAACATATCTCTACCTGAGGAATAACCTTTGAGGAAGAAATTCAAAAAAATTAATATGTAACGATAAACGAAATTTCGAGGTAAATATTGGGACAGGCCATTTGGGAAAATGGTGGCTGAGTATGGGGGTCCCAACGACCAAAAGTCTTTGCTCCACCATTTGCAATAGGCTAAGGCAAAGATATTATATTTCAAAAAGCCTTTAGGATTGAATAATGCAATATTGCATGTAGTTATCATAATACTACTGTCAAGTCTATCTACGAGGAAGTTAATTAGAATCATCATGATAAGTGGAAATGCTTACGCCTAACAATCATAATACTTTGACAATACTTGACTACAGTAGGAATCCATGATTATTTGAGATTCCGACAATAGTGCAATGGAATACGATGCCTGAGGTATGTTGTCAAACGCTAAGTGTACAATAAATAAGGGATGAGAAGGGGAACAGTTTCTAAGCAGCTTAATAGCAGCCATAGATTATCAGTGTTCATGCCTGAAACTTTATATTACCCTAGGGTGATACAGGCTTAGGAGTTTGATACATCACTGAGACAGGGAGGGTGATAATCAAAGTGGAGGTTGATACAGGAAAGTAGCTTTTACAGAAGAAAATAGCATACTATAGTGTGCTTTGTCTAATCTAAAAGTTGTCACTTTAATATTGTGCCAGGGTATGATATATTATATACAAAAAGGTGTGGGGGTCCTCGATAGGTTTATCAACCCAAGGTGTGTCAGGAATATTACCCTGAGGTTCCCTAAAATACCTTGGTTTCCTAACCCATCTCCTATACCCCTTCCCGATCCCAAACCGATACTGAATAAATACTTTGTTGCCTCAGACTCTTGGCATACGTTACACTGATAATGAATGGTCGATATCCATTTCCCCAGAAACGTGTTTTCCTTCTGCTGGAATAAGCCCATCCAACATTGGAGATATCCCAGGGTTGGACAAGGGTTGGACAAAATAAGTCTATGAGCCATGCTTTTCTCCAAAAGTTTTAGTTATTGAAATAAGCAAGAATTATATGTTTTTATATCCCTAATTACTCTTAAAACTTTATGGTTTTTTTTCAGTTTTATCAATTAACAGAATTGCAGATTTGCCAGCCAAACAAACTGCTGTATTTTAGGGCAAAATAGGGTTGGACATTGTAGGTTTGGCGGACAGGCTTTTACATTAGTTCGTATTGAAAAAATACTAATATATAAGGCTGCATTTTACAGATTTTAGCAAAATCGGTCAACCAAATTGATTTGGTTAACGTGCAACTGTCTCCAGAGAATAAGCATGGAGGCAATTTTGAAAATATTTCATGATAAACCTTTATGTTGATGTCAACTGGGTTGGGCTTATCATGATAACAATGTAAGTATAATATTCGCACAACCACGAATCTAGAACAAAATCCTGAAAATAGGACTAGTCTGATGTGCACGTCCTACAACGAGTTAAGAGGCATAATCGGCTAATCTAATAATCCATTGGGTCAACGTGAGGATTATTGTATTATATAGATTCCATCTACGTTACCTGATGTGACATGGCTTATCTGGGCACGTAAAATACTCCCCTAGGATGTGGGCTCCTCTCAGACTATGTAGACAGGGTTTGTCATGACTTTTTCTAGGACTCTTTCAGACATTTCATACTATCCACATACAAAGTACCATATTAAATTGATAGGTATTTGGATGAAATTATCATTTGCGGTTTCTTAAATCGGAATGGGAGAGCTTGAACAACCTGCTTCTAACTATTTCAAGTTTCACCTTCAGGTATGTAGAAACCTAAAATCAGGAGCTCGAGGGAAATTGAATATGAAAAGGTTTAAAGTAAAAGAAATATGGGTTCCAAGTGCCTCTGAGGGGTTTCAAACTGTAGCTAAGTTTGAAGGGTGATGCATGAGTACATAGATTTTCTGTACGGTTTCAAGTAAGCTGGTAAATATCAGGCTGTTCCATCTATAGCTCAGGAAATTCCAACTGACAACTGTGTCCCCCCAACAAAAAAGGAACACACAAAAAACACCAAATCTTCCTCTAATCTGTACTTTTACATTCTAACGGGTTTAAGAAACCCTAGCTTTGACCCTCCGCCCCATTTCCGGTACTGACAATCCCAAGAGAATAATCTTTACCATAAAAGTGCGGCTGAAAGAGTCTAGAACAAGATGCTGGACACCACAAGGAATCCCCAAATCTCCTTCTGATATCCTCAGCCAATCACAAGGCTGCATTTGGACATCTGACCTTTGACAGGAAGTTCCATCCTGACCCTCTGCTGGTTCGCGGCGGGCATGAAGCAATAACAGTGTGTGGGGAGGACACCAGTGGAGAGTTGACCTTTGAACCCTGAGACTCTGCCAAGGTCCTCCACGGTCTGGGAACAGTGTGGACAAGGCCCTTAATAGGGTCTGAGTCGGGTCGGTGTGAATTTCCTGGAAGTCTGCCTCCCAATTTCCTGAGTGATAACATCTTATTCCTAGAAGAAAATCCTAGGAAGCAGGAGACAGAGTAAACGGAGAAGGGGATTCCTAGCTCAAAGTATAAGACTAGAAGCATTTATAATGGTTGTTGTAGTATATTAGATGAGAAACAAAAAGGAGTAAAGGAGGAGTATGGAAGCGGGAGGGGGTAGAGAAAGGTAACTAAAAAAAGTGTTATTATGGTCACCGAAAGTAGGGCAGGGTTGAAACATAGTCTTATATTATGTACTGATTTATCATATTTTCAGTTTGATAATATAATGCGTCTCATCTGAATGCTATACAATAGCCAAAGTGTAAATGTCCACAGTCTTGGAACGTACTCATTTCCACACAGACAATTAATTGTATGCTATTTAAGCTGTCTGAAAAGGTACAAGAAATATGTCTCTATATCTCCAGCACAACAGACTTACACTGCTTTCCCTGTAATCTGAGTGTTGAAACAAATACTAAAGTGGAATTTGCTGAGATAAGCACAATTCATGAATTATGTAAAATTAATTGCAAAATCTTCAAAAACACCCTTTTACTATCAAAGCATGGCGAAAGGTAGTGAGCTATACTCAGATGATGAGACATTTAAATGAAGCGGGACAAATGGAACCATTAGTTAATTTTCATTAGTAGGCCATCCTAAAATAACCGATCCAGGACCTTTAAAGACCATGTATTGGACAATTAGTACCCCCGCCCCCGCTGCTGTTATCCCCTAGCTCCCCTATTTTCCAGATAACTGCAAAGGTTAGTTAAGCTGTCATGGCTATTTTGTGGAATGGAACAGAATGGTTCTTATGTGATATTAGTTACTAGATTAAAGTGTGAAACTGCAATTTTGTAGAGCGGTTTGTATACCATCGACAGTACACAACATGACAATACTAGATAATGTGCAATACTCAATCATATAGATACATGTGCTTAGTTGAGCTGTTAGTATAGCAACGGCAATACACAACATAAAAACATGACAATAATGGTTGTTTTCAATGTTCAATCAGGCGGATACATACACATGTAAAAGTCGACAGTTCTAAATTTCTGTCCAAAATATGACAGGCATTTCAAAAACATTACTTTTTTCAGCAGAATATGTAGCTTCGGAATTTGCACGAAGTTAGATTATATATGCTGATATACAGCTGGTAATATTGCAGATTGATTTTGCAACCAGGTTAATTGCTCGGTCACTCTAATCTTTCAGAATAGTATTACAAGTCATTTAGTCATAACCTTTCCTGTATGAATAGAGTATTTCATGAGTCTGCTTCACTATGCTAATGGTGCCCCGTGGAAAGTCTGGGAAAGAAGTGCCTAGATAAGTACACACAACAGTCGTGTCAAATACAGACGGAGTTTTTGCAGGATATACAGGACTCGGCTTATGTTACGTCCTAATGGGCTATCACATGAAATGCCAGCATCAAAGTAAAGGGCACCTGGCTCTGACACACAACCTTCTTGAAAAGAAACCCCTTGGGCATAACGTGACATAAAAAAGGGTTAGGCCAGGAAGGCTTATTTAGAAATAATGATACAAGGATTACTGTAGGGGGTTATAATGAAGGAAGTCCTATGGAGTTGACATTAAAGTCCAACTTGGAGATTTATGAGGAAGGAAAGATATTAAAAAAGATAGTCTCAATGAAAATGGTAAGAATATTAAGAGGTGTTTATATGAAGAGAGCTGTGCAGTGCATATCAATAGAAAATGATATAAAAAAGATATGTGTATGTCAAAGAATTGGTAGAAGAGGAAAAACTTTGTGTTTGTAAAACCAATGGAGGGTTCTGAGTCTGTTATTTGAATGGATGGAAAAAGAACGCATATTCGCAAAACATGAGGAAATGAATCAGATGAACTTTTGTACAGCTATCATAATCCATAAGGTGCAATTGAGATGTATTTCTATTCCCCTTACACAAAGAAATCGCGTGTTTCAAGTGATTAAAAGAGAGATACTGAGGGATTTAAAAAAAAAACTAGAACATTTCATAAAAGGGATTGTTAAGAAAAAGCATTACAACACACTGTGCCGCTGGTTTAAGGTGTGGAATCCAACCAGGTCTGGTTGTATTTTAATAAGAGGTTTCTCTGTTAACATTTAATACTGTGTACTCTTAATGATTCAATAGCTGCATGGAATAGGATTGTATCGATGAATGTGGTCAAGAAATGACAATAAAAAGTCACATTTTGAAATAGAAGAAAATAAAAGTATAAATGGTAGGATAAGACCTAAAGTAAACTCTATGGCAATGGCTCCAGCCGCCATAGATGTGTTAGTACTTAGTCTCTGTAGTCGGACAGGTCTGATGGAGGCCTTAGGCGCCAATAACTCGGCCTGGGAAGATTTCATTTGCCTGCAATTGTTTGACTGCAGGCAACAGGCGTGGCTGGGGATAGATATGGCAGGTAGTAGAGGTCCTAATTACTGCCCCAAATGACTTATTTAACATGGCTTACTGCCACAGTTGTTAGAGTATGGAGTGCCGTTTGTCCTCCAAAAAATGTTTTATGCTCTAATTAGAATTTGACAGAAAGGACCCTAATTTGAGTGATTGCTCATTTGTTTTTTTAATAGGTCTTTGTCTATCCAATTCAATTGGTCAAAGAATTCTCCATTTACAACGGATTTTTGTTTGTCTTCAACACAATGGGGGGTTGGTTAGAAAAGATAGCTGATTAAAGAATGAATCAGTTTATTGTAGGGAATGTGAAACTAGAAGAATTAATGTAATCAAGGGTTCATTTCCACCTTGGATATCGAGGGTTCGTTTATACCTTGGATATTATTGATGCTTCATTTCCACCTTGGGACTTTGTTTCCACCTTGGACATTAACTCTTCACTTTCACCTTGGGTAACAAGGCTTCGTTTCCACCTTGGGTATCAAGGCTTCATTTCTACATTGGATATCATAGGACTGTGTGCATTCCTTGTAATATTCAATAAAGATGATATATTCTATAAGCACTTTGAGCATAATCTATTGTTCTTAAACACAATACTTACTGTGGGTTGAGAGCCAATTGATAACGGAATATGAGTGCCGATTCTTGGAAGCATAATAGCTTATTGTTGAAGGCCTACATATAGCTGAGATATCGGTGAAAACAAACCTAGCAACTTTCTTATTTTCTTAGTGATCCAGGTAAACTTAGAAACTTTGACGTAAATGATCGCTTACAATTAGAATTCCGATTGAAATGTTTTACTCATCATTTTCTTCAAAACACTACTAACACTACCAGTCAAATTTCAAGGTTAAGTATTATGAAACCTAAAATGAAAAGGTTCCACGGAGCATTCATCGATATGATAGGGTCACAGATGACAGCGTGACGTAGTTGCCATAGCAACAGCTCCACATCGATGTTAATGTTTACAAAGAGTCCTAAAGTAAGTAACTGTCTTTCTAGAAGACCTTAAAATCCGGAACTACGATAACAAGCATGCGAAAGTATTCTTACTCTCATCAAACCCAGATACTGTGTATATAATATAAAGAAGGAGGGAATAGAGAAAATGAACTTAATAAAGGAATATATTGTATTGATCTCCATGTATATAGTTTTAATTTACACTTAAAATCTGTATGTACTACAATTTATACTCATTCTGATATCACTCAAAACCAGGGGCAACCCTGAAGTGATTTACAAATAAAACTAAAGAAAAGAAAAAAAAACATAATCAGTTTGGTTAATTTAAACTCACTATTAATTTATTCCTATTCCTTGAAAATAATCAGCTTGAAAGACTTCCCCCTTATAACCTTCATCTCCTACCCAAAGTCCGTTCCGCTTTATCCATTTTTTCCATCTGTTCCTCCTCCTTGAAAATAATATCTTGAAAGGCTTTCCCCTTATAACCTTCACCTCCTACCCAAAGTCCGTTCCATTTTATCCGTACAGTGATTCATTCTTCCTTCTGCCCACTCCCTGTCATTGCTGTCAGTACACTTACAAGGTTTCCCCCGTCTTAACACGTCACAGTCCGACGTGAGAAACCATTGCCAGGCAGTCTGTGAAGTTTACTCACTCGTATTAACTGTCTGGCATCTTGTTCCAAGTTTGCACTTCAAGTATTTGGCGTAAAATGAAAAGACTGCTGTGGCCTGTCAGAGACTTTGACTGTGTAAAGCTGCCATATTTCGTTTAAACTGACATGTGCCAACTTATTTGAAATTGCTTTTAGGAATTGAGAGTTGCCATAAGGTTTCTTTATTGGTTAGTGATTTGTGTTTAAATATTGTTTAATGGAGTATTTCTAAAAATGTCTTTCGCGTCTTTGGCTTAGTAAATATCTTTGGCTTAGTAATTGTCTTTTCATTTTCAATGTGGCCTTTGTCTACAACATCTTTCTGATCTTGTTTTATTGTATATTTAAAAGAAGTAAGTTTAAAGTTAATATTATCATGTATATCATGGATCGTCTGAAGCATTATATTGTGATGAATTTGTATTCATCAGGTGTCAAAGCAAGAATGTGAATGTAAAATGATGCGGTAGATTTTTAAGTATATTGTTATGTAACGGGAACGAAACCCAAAACCCAAAACCCAAAACCCCACGCTACCAAAACATAGGCGACCGTTGGCCTGAGACTCCCGGTCAGGGAACGAAGGAGTAGAGCTCCCCTAGTTCCGGCCTGAGAGAGGTATAGAAGAAACGGCCCGGACCTCTACCACAACAACAATCCTGCCCTCTGCTGTCCTCCACACTTGATGGCTGCAACCCCTCGGCCCGACCTGACCAACACACCCTCCCCCCTTCAACGAATACCGATCCCCCGACCGACCCACTCAGCCCTCCTCGTGCGCGAGGCACAACTCTTGATCTCACATCTTGGCTTCTTGCTCAGCCTCCATGCCCAGCTAAGAACCAAAATAATCCCCACGTCCCTCGGCGGTAGAAACCAGAAACCCCGAACTACCGAGGAACGTCACAATATGCACAGAAGATATCGCTGCATATAAAACACAGCTTTTCATGTCACATCACATTTCACTATTACTATTTGTACATCTATGCAGTCCTTGTTATGTATGTATGTATGTATGTATGTATGTATGTATGTATGTATGTATAAAGACTGTGGAAGAACTTACAAATATAACAACTGACAGTTGAAAAAATAATCACTTTTTTCCCCATTATTTCTTTTTAAAAGCCTTAACATAACATCAAAAGACACTGACGGTAGACAATATCTGGTTGTTCAGTAGTCAAAAAAAATATCATGTGGGATTTTATAAATGAGACGATTGTATCAAAGTCTTATAAATTCGTATCAATTTTAAGATAAGTTTGGAATGAAACCTCAATTTCAGGTTTTAATAGTCCAAAACGTCTGTTGTGACCTGCAGTTTTTGTCAAAGATTACAAATTTAATAGAGAAAAAGTAATGGTCTAGCCCACAAATGGTCCCTATACAAAGAAATAAACACTGTATAGTTTGAGAGCCATGTTTTTAGGACAGGGTCAGAGGATGACTTAGAGCCTGTCCGCTACTTCTTTTGAGGACCAGGAAAAAAAGTAGTAGTAGAACCTCCGACAGATCACAGATACCTTCTCCTCCAGCCACTCCCTCACCATCTGAGATATCGCTCATTCTGACAGGAGGAGGACTAGGGCTTTTCATTGCTCCCCAGTCAAACCTCAGCTGTCAATGGTATTGACAGCTGCTCCATCCCCACCCAGACACTTCTTTCTATCCGGGCTAGCAGGCTTATTAATCGGCCCATTTATATTCAGCTGCTGCTTGTTTGGCCTGGGGGTCTGAAGAGGAATATTTCACAGGGGGCATTTAACAGGTGAACTTGGTAGGGATGATGGAATGTGAAAGATTGTCTGGAGTATGAGGGAACTGGATTAGAGGATGGCTGAGATTCGGATTTGCAGAATGGAATGAAAATGGATTAGGTGTCTGATAAAACTGAGTAGTCATTCACCTGCTCAATATTTTTCTGATTGATATGTTGCATTAAACCTTATCTATTCTCCGGGACTTTTCTACAGTTTAACGTTAATGCCCCATACCCACGAGGACATTTTTACACGATCGGCCAACAGATTGGTGCTGAAATCAGCCAATTCTAAGGGTAAAATTGGCTGATTTTAGCACCAACTCAGATCACCAATCAGTATGCAATATCATAATGTACGTGTTTGATATGAGTCGGTGCAAAAATCAGTCAACTCTGCTGGAAAGTCGGCAGATCTTAGTGCCGATGAGTCAGCCGATATTGGTCAAAGTCACCTAGTGGGTATGGGGCTTTTGGCTAACACGAAGACTGCAGAGAAGGTGTTCAATGTGCATGATAAATGCATTAGTGTTGCTTAGTTATGTTCGAACGGAATAGATATCAACAGCCAACCAACAGCAAATGAGGGTTAGGTGCACATAGGTACAACTAGGTCACTCATCAGGATAGATATAATTTTTCCCCCCCCTGGAATAGCATAATGTAATAGTTGAAATATGATGTCACTATGATTGCTGCTAATAGCCATGCTCTGAAAGGTGTGCATGACTATGTCACTTCACTCCCCATTATTAAAGCCTGTGGTAATTAGCCTATTATCGCACACGTGTTTATGATCGTTGGTGCTACTGTAATAATTATAACTGATTATGTACTTATAATGGTTTATGTAATTTCATTCTAGTTCAACAGTTGCATAATTATTACATGTACTCATTGCAACAGGGGAGAGTTGCATTACTTTTCCACTAAGATTTTCGTTGGGTCCTCTCCGTTCATAAACCACAACGAACAGATTTCACAGGGTTGCATATAATGGATCCGCTAAATAATACCTCCTATTTTTCCTTTAATATTAACAGAAATTATCAGCGGAAAATCCGCTAAAGTTCACCTCTAGTGGAAATCTTTAACTGATTTTGCCATCTCTTGGTCCCCGTTATTCTATTTGCAAAATTTGGTCTCCGTTACAAATCCGTTATATTTCCGCTAATGTTATGCTACCCCCCCCCCCCCTTGGAGACGATCCAATAGTGTAAGTAGTATATACAATTGCTGCCTTGTCGACGGCAATAAAAACTTATGCTAAAACACAAAATATGATGAACACAACCCTTCAATCTACCAAAGCCTACTCAGCCACAATCCTTTCCCTCCATCCCCACCCAAGCTATTACACTTATTGCATTATCCTGGGCGATAGGGACGAGGTAATAGATAATTATGTTGAATATCACATTCTTAAGGATGGTAGCAGCATTATGCAAACATACTGTAATGACCAATCTCCCCCTAATTGTAGCCTGAGGGGCATAGCCATTGTTTTAAGGGCACAACCATTGTTTTAAGGGCAAAAACTTTCTTTCCTACACTGGGTGGTCCATAATTCAAGCTCGCACGACAGGATTATAACAAGGGATGATTAGGATTAATGGGTATATATTCTCCATGGCAATTACTTTCCTCCAGGGTCTTCACTTAGGACATGCAATCAGTGTAAGGGTATTTGTCTTGGTGCTGCTAGTATAGGGTTCTAAAGTAACATTAATATTGATTTGAGAGACCAACAGTTGAACAATAAGGATTTTCAATATGCAAATTTAGTTAGCATCACAAGCATATGACATACTTGTATATTCTCTTGTCTAGTGGAAGGGGTAAGGGATACCCTAGGTATGATACTGTAATGTAGTTTTCATCAAATGCACTCTGCAAGAAATGTTCATCATTTTACCTTTTTTGACAAAGGAATCTCAGCATAGCTAAGACTTTCAACCAGCCTCACAAGAACCAAGTATTATTCCCTTAGGTAAACAGCTAGTTCTAAAATCAAAGCAAGCATTGCTGCATCATCATTAGGATGACAGTCATGAGCACATACATTCAAATGGTATGCTTTCTTACCTTACACACCTTTTTCACGAACCTGCAGAGTAAACCCTCCCATAGACACATTGTTCCCAACCGTTAAAGCCTGTATGGGCCAATAGGATTCAATATCCCAATCACTTGGGTCAGGGCTATCTGCTAGCAGGGAGCCACACTGTTGGAAAAGCGTATATACAAACTCCACAAATTAAATACGTTAACCTTTTCAATTTGTGGGATCACTAGTTATATCAGTTTATTTCAAATGGTCAAAATAGATGTAACTCAGGGATTGTTTTTTTGCAACGTGACATTCCTGTACTCGGCAGCCAATGCTCAGGGCGTATTTAAGCAGCACAAATCACGTCCCTGATGAAATATAAGCCTCCAACCATAGGGTCATGCCAGTAAATATTTAACAACTCACCTCGCCTAACATCATCCCATCAGGGCTCTCGTTAACTAAGACCTGGTTCCTAGAAGCTTTTTTGAACCATTTTTCACCCCCAAGTCGAGGAGAACCAATACTGAATTATTGAAAGGCCCACTGCGGCTACCCTGCGGATGAATAATACAATCTGTGCAGAAAGCAATCACTTTACGTTTTTTTGGAGACACTAATTGGAAGGTAAGAAACTCAGTGTAAAGGGTATAGGAGCCCGTCCTTTGATATCAAGTTACAATTTGGAACCCACTTTGGAACAGACCATGGGCAAAAGGCTCTGACGACCAGTGAAGTGAATATTGATGGGTTCTTTAGATGTTGAGTGGAAGATAGGAGTGTGAGGGTCTGTGCGCTGAATAACAGAAGTAGTGGGATATGTAATAGGGTTGTATCTAGGAGCCTATGGACCCAACAGCTAGGATTCTATTCATGAAAAAATGCTTCGGGATTTGCGGAGGAGAGTTTTAATCCTACAACTCATTTTCATTTTATACTGTTATAAATATTCCTATTATAATAAGAGGACCCATATGGGGTAATTATGTGACGGAGGTTTTATTACCCGCACGGCCGAGGAGCTGTACGTATATGGGGAGGGGTGTGCAGAGAGGCTGTATGTACCGCTCCTTGTTTCCAGGATTTTCAACCCATTTACAATTTTGTTTGTGTGATAAAATATAGAAAACCCTTGGGGGTCATTGTCGGGTTGCCGGACGAACCCCTGGGGTGCCGGACAGCTTTCTGGCTTTGCCTTTGGGGCGTCCGGCACCCTGGTGGTTTGTTTGGCACCCCTCTGACGACCCCCTGCGGGTCTTCTTATATTAATAATGCCCACCACTGCGCAAAAATAGACCTTTACTGAATGTTTGGTTTCATAGATGGAAAAATATCCTTACAAGACCTTTTCAGGTTTGTAACGGTCTTCCTGTAAAGGTATTGACAAATGGTTGTGACCTTCCCATCATTGTCATTATACTTTTAATGAGGCTAGTGAGACAAATATTTGAAGAGTCTAATGTCTTATTTCGCTTGTATTTACTGCGTGAGCCTTCAAATGTTTTAAGTACAATATATCTGAACCCCAGGAGCAACCCTGATAGATGGCTACCTTATTAAAATCATTAAAAGAATCGAGCATTTGCAATAGGTGACCTACATTATTGAGCCCATAGTTGCAGCTTCAAGACAACACCTATATAATTATTATATTATATATTTTAGAGAATTACAGTATTTGGAGGTGAAAGAATAATAACAAATGTAAGGATATATAATGCAATGTTAATACAAGGCTAGTACATGCTCAGCAAATTTCCCAGTATAGATTCTTCGTTCTGCTGTCTCTCCTCAAAGTGAATGATTAAAACATTAAATATCACACTTTCATAACTCACGAAGCACTTAACCATGAACTTAGTCCATTTACACCTAATCTAATGTGTATACCTGTTTGAATGTCACGCTCAGCCATTATCTCTAAAATCTGATAATACAATTTACTGAAAATGTTGACGTAATCTAATGATGCACGCTTTCAACATTGCACTACTTGTCCCCCGCAGACATCTTAATTGGCTACATACAAATTAGTGAAGACATGCAGGTTTATCTTAAAAGGACATGATTATAAAACAAAATGTTATGTCAGTTAAGTAAGCTTTAATTCGCCCACACATTTTGTATAACCAGACATTAGTGATAGGGTTTTAATGAAACATTATGTGTTATACCAGAATGTTGAAACAGGTATAGTACATTGTCATCGAAAACACAGTTTTAGTGTGAATATGCCCTTTACACCTCGGTATTTTCGAAGTTTCTTTAGCGATTAATTAGTTTTACTTTATGTCAACGTAAATTGAACAAGTTTTCTAGAATGTGGCCCATCAGTAAAGAGAGATGCATGAAAGTTGAAGGAAAGTCAGCTATAGAATAAAGTATTGGCCACTTTCTGTGAAGTTCCAATAATATTCTGTGAATTTCTGTGACGTTACAATAACGTTCTACGACAATCGTCAGATTGGAATGGATGGATTCAAATCAGCCTTACCTCAGGAATTTGGTTGTCGTATATCAACAGAACCGTTTCTTGGTCATCTAGAACAACGGTGACCCGATTGTCTGTGCTGTCCTCTGGAAGTAAAAAAGAAAATGTATGAGGAAGTGTGAAACGATATGGATGGAAATCATAATATTGAAGCATTAAACCACGTAAAACTGAAAAACACATGCTTTGCCAGCAAAATATACCCTAAGTGAAATCATGATTTTTAATCATCCAATGTAAAATTCTCAAGCCTTGGTGATTAAACTGGCATATTCTATATGATGACGTCTGTTGTATACTCCCATGATATGAACTCATAAACTGCATGTCACTTTATCAATCGCTTTCATTTGATATTCAATCAATATAGTTATGGAGTTGATGAAAGTGACACACAGAGTCTATCTATCCGCAGTGAATCTCTTAACCTTTTGTCATGTCGACCATACACTTAACCTTTGAGCTATATTTCAAAAGTAGTTAGGCTAACACACAAATACGTCCTAGAAAGCAAAGAATTCAAAGAAATCCTAGAAAGAAACTTTCACTTATTAGCGATGCTAATTAGAATTCCTCGGATACTCGATTCGATGACCTTTCGAAGTTCATTAATGTGTAACCATTATTGGTCTGAGGGAAATCAAATATCCTGTTTTAGTTAATTGCGTGAATAATCTATAACATACTAATGGTTTTAGGAAAACATCGGAAATTAAAGTTCTGGTGAATTTGCTTCGGTCACGCCAGGTATAAGCTAGCATATAACGCTGCAAAGTGCCTTGAAATTGAAATAAAGATAATCCGTTTTGCATAATTATACTGTTGCCCTCAAATCTGGTTAGCTATCCATACAAATTTGGTGATAATCGCGTTTAGGATACAAGACGATACCAAAAATTATTATTGCCAAATGGAATTTTTCTTTTTTTCCCCTCAATTCTTTTATTCAAATATCGACTACACAGCATTATTCCTCGATCATATACATATATTTTCATATAGGATTCTTTGTAAAGAAATATATTTTAAAAATTGCAATATTTTGAAATTATCGTCACGATACTGCCATGAGGCCTTGGCAATATTCTTTTTAGTATCATGAAAGTTTTATGGACGTGCTTTGACTTGCGATAATTATTGCGAAATTTCTATGGAACAGCCCGCTGATCACCAACATTTTCTGATGCAGTTCAAGTGTTTAAAGCCATAGAATTTATGAATTACCAGAAATAATCAAGTGTGTAGTCTGATGCCTCCTAAAGGAAATCATTATGAAAAAATAGCAGGTATATGAACTCTATTTTGATAAATTATTATGATTTTGTCTGTATCTGGCCTGATCTTTGGTCTATCTGAAACAATTGTGAGAATGATAATTTATTGTCCTTCACAAGATGGCACAACCGCGATATTCTTTTGTGACGTCAAGTGTGTCATCTGCGATTAATTGCCAACCAGAAACCAGTATGACCTACTATGTTTGTAGCTAGTCTTACTGAAAATATGGGTGCTTGTTGGAAAACGTCAAACAGATCCAGGAGATGGGTCCAGGGAGTTTTTCCTTGCTCCTTCATCGGATATCTATACTAGCCTAGTTTGCGCTATAGGTTACACGAACGATGGGATATTCGTTTAATGGGCCTTAGTATAATATAATTTCCCATTGACTTTAATCTGAGGCCTTAAACCAATAACACCACCTGATCAAAGTTCTTAAGGTTCAATAAAACAAGGTCGTCATCAAACCACTTAAATTACCTTATCGTCAAACAACCTTCCAAAAGGCCAGTGACCGGTTATTGACTTTGATCGATGTATACTTATATCAATAGACCTTCCGGTTAGAGTAAGAGAGCTTTGTTTCGCATTTTGTTTTAAAGAAGGGTCTGCCTGCACAGACCTTCTGTCAGTTCTACTGACCAATGTACACTCCAAGCACAATCACCAGGTAAAAGCAATTATGTCTCTGAGTAGGTTCTCCTGTAGCCTGGAATTGTGGTTATTTTCAGGATTAGGCCAATGAATGAAGGTCTTTTACATATATACACATATCCATCGATTGTCCGATTGAAGCCACATTCGAGGTATATAGGTCTATAGGTATACACATCAATTTAGGGATTTTGCATACACAGCCGCTGTCAGTTTTACGCTGAATTCATGGTACTAATACAACAACACTCAAGCCCACACAATCACCTAGATAAATGCAATCCCCTCTTTGAGTGGGTTTCCTGCAGCCTGCAATTGCAGCTGTTTTCAGGATTAGCCTAGCTTTCAAATTATACATCTTTAGGTCTAGAAATCGATAAACACAAATATATTATATATATATAATATTATGTGTATGTGGTGTGTGTGTGTACAACAGTCGCCAGTTTTAAGCCTCATTCGTGGTACTAATACAAAAACATTCCGGCCCACACATACACACTACACCACACAATCACCGAGGTAAACGCAATCCCCTCTTGGAGTAGGTTCTCCTGCAGCCTGCAATTGCGGCTATTTTAAGGATTAGCATAGCTTTCAAATTATACATCTTTAGGTATAGATATCAATAAACACAAATATATTATATATATATAATATTATGTGTATGCGAAGTGTGTGTACAACAGTCGTCAGTTTTCAGCCACATTCGTGGTTCTAATACATCACTCCAGCCCACACATACACACTACACCTCACAATCACCCAGGTAAATGCAATCCCCTCTCTGAGTAGGTTCTCCTGCAGCCTGCAATTGCGGCTATTTTCAGGATTTGCCTAGCTTTCCTCTGATACTAGTGGGATGCTCTACACAGCCTGGGATGATTATGTTTAGAGGCAATTAGCAATGCCATTCCTGGGCGGGCTGGGCGGTGCTCCTAATTGTGCCATTTACCGCAGCCCTGTAGGCCACAGTCTGTTAGCGCATGTTGTCGTGAGTGGTGGCAGAATACTGCCTCGGCTCTAACTGCCCTGGGTGGTGTGACCGGAATGGATTTGTTGCCATTTCAGAACTATATCGAGCCAAGACACATAGCCATTGAGATACGTGTAAATAGTGAAACTAAAGGTGGGAGTTTGTTAAAGATACATCAATCTAAAAATGTGAAGGCTTGTTTTGACTCAACATGATTATTTGTAACTGCGCTATATTCATGAATCATAAAAACCAAGGCCAGAGTCTGTTGGCGCATGTATTTAGTAGTGGTGAAAGTAATATGTATTGCCTCTATAGTATCAGAGATATGTATAAATGATGAGCTCCAGCACAGGATTGATGTCTACAGTTTAAGATTCATCTGCCTTATAGTGTAAACGTTATGTACAGTATATATACATATATTTATGCCAATGTTGAATCAGAAATATTCTCAACTGTTTATACGTTTATAATCAATGAACAGACTAGGTATTGTCAAGCAGCATGCCAAAAACTCTTTATTCGGACTTTGGCAATAGGAATAATTTCAATGCTGAATTAAAGTAGAATAGTAATTGTAGGGAACAAATTTCAGCAAAAACGACTGATATTTCCCTACAGACATTGCCACGTCTGGCAAGTCACCCCATACAACCTTTCACATGTAAATACGAACCATTGTATTCTATGACCCCCGAATAAGATGCCACGACCGAAGCCCAATACATTGGCTTATTTAAATCTGAAACTAGCTTGTGACACACACGTAGCCACACGTCCATCACATTCGAACAAATCTACGACGGAATTGAGAACCCCACCCTTGATTTAACACATATCAAACTTTGAAGAGGACTTTTACAGTTGATACCTTGTTTGCGACTCCCTACCCTACTCCTGCGTACAAAATTAATGGCAAGAGGTCTTGTTAAAATCCATTTGAGGCCTAGACAGGAAACCTAACACCC
The DNA here is from genome assembly GCA_936440205.1 of Lepidonotus clava. NCBI lineage: Eukaryota > Metazoa > Annelida > Polychaeta > Phyllodocida > Polynoidae > Lepidonotus > Lepidonotus clava. The sequence goes on from OW387140.1 coordinate 39,483,154, forward strand.
ACACTTAGACCACCTACCTAGCTGAGACAGTTACAGAACACCATTGCACTGCCTTGAACTGCCCATTCAGACAATAATTATGGAGATCTTGGAAGGAACCCATTTGTTATCTAAAGGTGATTTTCACACCAAGAAATCGGCAGTAATTTTAAATCCTGAGATAATTGAGTTTCACACATCATGAATCTTAAGGTGGGAGGGTTTTTCCAAAGGTCTATTGCATAACAGATTGCTGTCAACGAGGTGATTTTTGAGAAGTGTGCGAAAGTTCAACCGATGCACATGGGATTGTAAGTCTTAAAGTTACAGTATTCAAATACAGATATCTTTTTTTTAATAAAAAATTTTTTAGTGTGATATATCCCCAATGCCTGGTTCACGCCTCGCAATTCTTCTTTTTACGTCTTGAAAAACGTTACAACACAACATCAGAAGAGATCGCATGGTGCTTTTTTGTAATAGGTAATTCTTGTATGCTCTCGCTATTATCGAGTAATTAAGTGCCCTTTGGAAGATGATTACATTTAGATCCTGCCAGAACTACACAAAAAGATCACAAGCTGTTATTCGAGCTTTACTGATGCTATACCTGGCTCATGATTGATTCACACCTAGGTTGATGATGCTAGTCAATATCATATATGAATGTAAAAAAGACATTTAATTGTATGTGCACTGAACACATGCTCTGCTATTAATTACACGAGAGACATTCTCCCATTCATTTCAATTTCATAGCCTTTGAAAGAAATATAATATAGATCTACGGTGTTTATTGCCATAAATCATACATCATAGAGCATCACATTCATTTCAATTGTTAACCTTCGAAAGACTTGGAATGTAACACTACGTTGTATATATGCAAACAGATTATATGCCATACTTTATCGTCATTTGATTGTCAACGGCAAAGGTACATCCATACGCCCACACAATTTCAAATACATGGTTAATATGAAAGCAAGGTACTCAATTTTCGCATGTATACACTATATTTATTCACCATACACTGAAAAACAAATAAATCTGTACTTCCTGAGCGGCACTCAGGTATCTATGATCTTATCTTCACAGAGAAACGTTTACATTTAAGTGCTGTTTTCGTGTATATTGCGAAATCTTTGAATAACATAATATTGTCCCTGACCTTTTATGTATATAATACTCCTTTGAATTAAAACGTTGTTAAACGTGTTCATGGATATACATTATTTGACACAGGAACTCACTTTCAATGTATAGCCCTGCTCTATTCGTTTTCCATTGCCATTGTTTATACCCGTATAATTATTTTAACTACAGTGTTTGATTAATGGGCATTCAATAAATAGAATACTGCATTTGAAAGTGGCAAAATTAACAAAAGCAGTGCCAGAGAAAACATTAATTGATTGTGTCCACAATAATGGTAAATTTAATGATGGGTATAACATGAAAACTATGACAGGTAGAAGCATAGAGTGTGCCACGGTGAAAAGCTTTATGAGAGGTATAGGTCACTATACTATAAAAGTCTGCAGCCACTGGCCCCTGTCTTTAAATGTAATATCCAGCCCCCACCACCATTAAGCCTTACCTTACACCATTAGGCCTACCCTCACAGCAGACTCCTCCTTCTCACATTACCAAAGCCTCTGACACATTTAACACGAAGAAGTTTACACAAGATTTTAGCAAGCCTAAGAACAGGTCTTAAGTACTTGTCAACCCATGACAGACAGACCAGGTATAAAACAACTAGAGACTGGTTTGTCAGGAGGGATTCTGTCAAAACCCATTTCCCAAATGATTTCTGTCATCCGCCTCAGGAAGTGGAATCCAGTGATTAGTGCCACATGCCGATTTGACAGGATGCAGATTTTTCTTGGACCTGAATATTAATTTTTAACCTTTTTCCATTGGAGGTGCATTTTTAAAACAGTCACAATTCCTCCATCCCAAATGATTATAAATATAAATCATCTGAAGCTTTTAAATTTGATTTCAGGAATGTTTTCTCACAGGAGAGTGACAGTACTCTGTGAGCCTTATGACATTGGTCCCAAGCAGTACGAACCTCATGCCATTTCACCATTAATTCCTTCCAATGCAGAATGAACATCAAAGCAATAGAGCAGCACACTATATATATATATAAATAAATGAATATATATATATATATATATATATATACAAATACTCACAAAAGTGCACTATGCAGCTTCACAGAAGTGCTCATGCAATCTTTTAAACTAGCTTCACAGCAACATGCGGTTACACCATGAGTCTAACAGCAATTACAGGAATGTAATGACACCAATGAGCAAATGCACTATGAGCATAGAAGAAAATGTATCGGTGGGCTAAGAACTTCACACAAATACAAATGCACTTTTGTGTGAACCTCACAACGGTGCACCATTACACTAGAAGCCTCACAGCAGAGATGCTCTAGTGCACCATGTACCTCAAGGAAATGGGTGCACTATGACCCTTAGTCCAGATGTATCTTCATGCATCAACCTAATTAATGTCCCTTAATCCAGAGTGGGAATCGGCTTAGCAGATGAATCCTTATAAGGCTTTATATAATCCACCTACGTTTTATGTAATTTATGTAATAAGATGTACTCAGTACAATAAGGATTCATGGGCGGTTGTGATAGAATGTTAACCTTTTTGCCTTTATAAAACGACAAATAAATCAACCAAATTAATGTACATGCACGTTAAATTAAGGGCATTAAGGGTCGATGATAAGTGACGTTTTATATAACGCGTCGCATCACGGAGTTGTTTAAAGGTGCTCGAATGTTCTGGGAATTAGCACACATTTTCCGTGAATTGCAGAGATTGTGAGAAGGTATTTGGTAAAAAAAATGTTCAATTAACTTCTGTCTCTGTAATTTACTGTCAATAAGTGGTATTAATAGGCCATATCTGTTGAGTGGCTTAAGGGCCATACCCACTTGGGGATTTTGCGTCGGCCGACGGCAATCAGCGTCGGCCTACTCGTCGGCCTACTCGTCGGCCTACTCGTCGGTGTAAAATTATCAAACATGCTTGATATGAATCGGTGGTGCCGTCGGCGCCGACGGCCATGCCGACGGCCGACGTCGACGCCGATGGCAGCGCCGATTTTGTGTGGGTATGGACACCAAGTGGGCCGACGCCGACGCCGACGGCCGACGCCAGCACCGACGCCGACGCCGATTCAGCAAAAAGTGGCCTAGTGGGTATGGGGCTTTAGGGTTCTAAGCATTTCAAATTAGCTTAATGAAAATACTGATAAAAATAGTTAGTGTACTACTTAAGAGTTACCTGAAGAGTCATATTATTTTGTTGTCCTTTTGCCCCCCCCCCCTGGATCCGCCACTGCCCACTGGATCCACCCTTGATCCATTATTAATTTATGCAGTTTAACACATTATGTTGATACAGGTCTGGAGTGTTTGGTAAATACAAGTCCACTAGCTGGGATGTCTGTGTATGTCCACAATACTGGTCGTGGCTGTACAAGAGCAGTATATATCTAATCCAAGCTTTTGTCTACTCTGCAATAAGTGCTATCATATACAATGTTGCTTGCTTGCCTCCCACTTCCAAAGTGACTGCTCAGAGCGTATAACTAGACTCCCTTTACCTTAAGGATGCAGGTGTGTTAGACCCATTTCGTGACTCGACCATGGGCAACTTAATTAACAAAGATGGGGTATATATTCCCTTTATGAGTGCAAGTGATGTCACGTATTACTAGTATAATACTGTTTGACTTGCCTGATGCTTATCCGAATGAGGCTCTTAAGGGGTTGGGGGCTCTTTAATAATAAAAAATAGATTCAAGAAAACATGCAAACGAGCATAACATACATATTATGACATATTTCCCATCCCATTTTTATTCCTGAATAATTTGACATGAACACCTAATCACGCACCTTCTATATACAAAGAAAAATTGCACTTTAATTTGGATTCGATCAGGAATTGGATCACCTGATCTTTGGACCAAAAAACACCCACTTTAATTTTTGAACATCTTAAACAATTGATACACGCAACCACATGATCTCAGTAAGAAACATGTGAGGCAAAAGGGTGCGAAGTAGTCGATCCCAGAAAGTCAAGGCGTACTTTGTGACGTATTCTTTTGAGCGTCAAGAACGCGCGTGAAATCTACACGTCAGTATCACATAACACTGACGTATCACATGTCAGTGCAGTTCTATAAATAGTTGGGCAGGCAGGCTTTGCCACTGAGCCGTTCAGTCAGGCTAAAGGACGCTGCTAAGAGGCTGTGCATGCTCACATTGGAGGTCATGCAGCATGCATGAGGGAAATTCTTTCTTGAGGAAGTTGATCCTCCAGTGTCACAGCTGGAGGGACAGAGGGCAAAGCTTCTTTTGCTTTTGGTTTTTGGGGAGAGGGTTGGGGATTTCTTGTTACAGCGTCATCATGCAGATCTTGATACAAGACAGAATTACAGAAATGGTCTTTTATTGCAATTGCTCTGTCACAGGATGAAAGCATTCTCAAACGTTTGTTTAAACAGCTTATAAATTGGTCAGAAATCATAGTTACTCTGAGTCGTTTGGAATAGGCCTATAATAAGTGTACAGACAGAAACTGTCTACTCTACAAATGTTGGTACCCAAATTTATCAAATGATATATGCTCGCAAAAGCTGAAAAGACGCTGAGAGGTTTTGAAATGGTTTAAAATGGCTGCTGAATGCAAGATCTTAAAAATCGTCTGAATTTGTACACATTAGAGGACCAATAGTCTTATCATAAATTGTGACATCTATACTAAATCAGCTGTCAGTGTAACTGAGATTCACTAAAACCATCACACTATCCTTCAAAGTATCAATATAGTCACGTTTCATTTACCTAAAACCTTTCAATTCATGGAACGTTTCAATTCCAAGAGATATACGGTCTAACATGAAGTGCAATGACCTATAGCTTTTCACATCTATCAGTCTATCTATCAAGTTTAAAGTAGATCGGATTTGTATTGAAAAACAGGTACTAAAATGTATTGCTACTGCTTTTCCCTAATTGGTTATGACGTTCCGGACACTATTTTGGCGCATTAGGCTGTCAATATTAATTTACAAAGTGCTTTACCAACTTGTTAAAACTGTCCATGTCAATGTCTCTCTGCCTCTCTCTCTCTTTTTATCCATGAAATATATAAATAAAAAAGTGGATTCATAAAAAGTGCTTTTATGAGCTTGTTATCATTAACTTACATTGCAGAATATCATGCTGATGAATTTGAAGATCTAATTTGTGCGTGCGACCTAATTTCAGTCTTTTAAGTGAAGAATATAGTCGTATGACAATGCTGTAAAACGTCGATAACTGTGCAAATGACATTAAATGATTAGTAAGATGGGCAATAACGCCATATATGACAAACATGATAACCATACACATATAAACCTATCAAGCTACAAGGGTGTATTCCCAAAATCGATATATAGAATCTTCCTCACATAACTAGAAATCTTAACTCGTCTTTTGTTTCAATAGATTTTTTTCATAATTGACCGACCCGAATGTGAAAACAAATATTGGTGTCCTCACTCAGGTAGGCAACAAGCTTTAATAAGTAGGAATGCAAACAGAAGTACAAAAGTAAAATATACAAAAATGCCAGGTGCAGTGAAGGTCTTAGCAGGCCATTATTCCATTTCAATAACTGTAGAATGATTGGTCGGTCTTAGTTTTGTTTCAGTACCTCCAGTCTTTTTGGAACCACCTTCATTGAATTAGAATAAGCCCATCCCAGCTTACACCAACATTTAGATTAACTATGAAATATTTTCAAAATTGCCTCCATGCTTGCTCCATGAAGATGGTTGTATAATACAAAATTAACCAAAGCAATTTGGTTGACAGATCAAATTTTGTAAAATGCAGCTTTATATTTTGGTCTTTCTCCTTTAGGAACCAATGTTAAAGTCTGTCAACCCAGCCTGCAATGTCCAATCCTATTTTGCATTGAAATAGGCATTTTGATTGGCTGGAAAACCTGCAAATCTGTCAATTGATATAATTTGAGAAATTCCAATGTTCAAATAGTACTTGAGGATATAGAAAAACATAATTTTTGCTTATTTCAGTAACCCCAACTTTTGAAAACAAGCATGGCTTAAACAGTCATTTTATCCAACCCTTGTCCAACCCTAGGATATACCCATCGGGGATGGGCTTATTGCTGGCATATGATAAAAGTAGTCTCTGTCACCCTTAGCAGCTGCTGTTGGCGCATAACAAAGGTGGCTGCTCATTCGGGCTAAGCTAAATCCATTAGGATGAGTTTTATTCAAAACAGGAGCGCCACTGGCCTAATAAATGTATCATACAAAGCTCACATTTCCACGGTTTTACTGTTCGATATTTAGCTGTGGGCTACCTATAGACTGAGGAAATAAAATAAGATCATTGGAAAAGAAAAAAAAAACACTTGCACGTTTCAACTATGTCAAAAAGCGCTAGTGCAAGCAAAATCGCCTACACTTCCCGGTTCAGTAAAATAGAGAGAGACGTGTTATGGGTCGCCATTCATTAGCCAATCTTTTTCTCTGCTTGCTATACAGCAGGTACATTTTCCACCTTCAAATATGCTAATTATCACCAGTGGGAGGTATTTATTGGAAACAGATACAGCCACGTCCCTTGATGAGTTTTGTATCGACCGAAACATTGTAAAAACGCCCAACCAACTCAGATATTATGCTTTCTCAGCATCCTATGTGACCTGGAAATATAATACTTGTGGTTATACAGTAAAGTGTATTCGTGATGCAGATAAACAATGCTAGTTAAACATGTATTATGTGCTAGTGAGACTTATCCATTATGCAAGTGATCATTCCTTAGTGTTAATAAAGTATGTAACTATGTAATTTAACTAAAGGATTAAAAACGTTGTGCTTGTGTAGTATATCTCTGTCAGTGACATTCACGTATAGTAAAGCCCTTGGGATAGAGAAGTAGTAATATTGGCTATTATCTACTACTGAGATATTTTACTATAGAATTTAGCATTCCTTGTGTTAGTGAAACACACACTTACTAGTACTAGTAATGACAGTTTACATGATGAATCAAGACTTGTCTGAAGATGGTCAATAAAAAATAGAAATACAAAAAAATAAAAGAATGTAGATCACTTTGATGCTGCATTTGTAATTTTAACGTTCCGCTGCTTGCTGTTCCCATGATTTTTTATAACCTTTCAGCGTTTATGTTGACCTTTTTATACGAACGATAAAGTCGTTTGAACATAAAATTGTATCTGTAACATGCATATATGATACCGGTTGAGGCTGTCACACCAGAAGACCGTCAATATAAAGCCAGGCTATGAACAATGTATTTCTTTCCTGAATAAAAAAGTAATATTGTCGTAAAATGATAGGGATGTCGTAAAATGATAGGGATGAGCAGCAGCGTTATCTCCTTAGAAGACTTGCGGAGATGTTAAATTCGCTGTTCTGAGATGTTTATGTCACACTTCGAATAAGTATTAAAGCAACATGCTACTTTATGAATTATTTATCCAATTACTCACACGTATTTTATTAGTGTGTTTGGTAGTATTGCGCTGTCAGATGTTTTTTATGGGCTGACAGATTGCATGACGAATCAAGAATAAAGATCAGTTTCTGAGTTTGGTGCATCCATAATAATGGATAGTTTTTATGGCGATACACACATAACATATTATGTTATGCGTGTTGCATCATAAAAACTAAAACAGGTCCTATGCTATGGATATATAAAAATGGTAATACAATATTCTGATACGTTTGCACGATAGGGTATAGATTTCAGTAAAAAGCACCTATATCTAAAAGTGATATTGAAATGTTGTAATATATATGCAAACGCTGCACTGTGGACAGGTTTGACGAGATGTAGTGTTATTTGCACTACTGACAGTTTTTTGCACTATGCAGCAACATTTGCACTGTTGACAGATTTAGCACTGTGCACTAAAATTAGCACCGTTACCCAATGTTGCACTATGCAATAAAATCAGCACTGCTGACAGGCTGACGGCGGGTGAAGAGGGCGATTAATCCGTCAAACTAGGACCGAGCATCACGGCTTTATGCCCAAAAATAAAGATAATCCCCATAGGAATAGAGCCATGAATCTCGCCAGCCTCCCCATAAACCTAATCTGACGAGAGAGAAAGTACAAAAAAAAGCCAAGGCAGTGCCTCTAGTAGATGTCTATCAAGAGAAGATTAACTGCCAAGGCGCTATCACACAATAGGCCGATGGCACTAAACGCCAAAAATAAATCAGGCTGGCATTATGTCAGTGATTGAACTGCCCCCGATTATTTATGTTTCATTGGCAGATAAAATAGAAACGCGGCCTCGCCACCTTCACCCAGTAAACTTTCATTAGGTCTTCACGGGTTGATTGCAGCCTTGAGATTTCTGAGTATTGCCAGTAAATTCCTTGGTAGAGGCTGTTAAAAATACGATGTTAACGGCTCTAGAACATTGGTTAGTCGTTAAAAGGGGATAGTGGACGGGGGATAATTGTCACTTGCTGGAATGAATCGGACTGCATGGGAGCTCGGATGAGTTATTAATTGATATTTAGGCATCCATGTTCTTTCACTTGCAATAAATTTCGTACTTCTTTTCTTTAGTTTGGTGTTCTAGTAGAAAGGTGAAAATTCCTAGGCTCGGCAATCAGAGCATCCTTGTCGTATTATCTTTAACGTTTTATATGAAACCGTTAATTTTGTGTCTGTTTCACATGTTTCTGTTCATCGGTGTCTCAGCTTAAGCTTCGTTTAAATTGACTATTACACAAACTAGTTATAAGGCTTCATATTCTTACAGCAGTATTCATAAACAGAGGATAAGTGTGTGCAAATATATATGAAGTAGTATACTCTGATTGCATATCTCAATCGTAGATATGCATTCAATAGTCAGGAATTAGAACTTCAAGTTTATAAATGTCCTTTCATTTGATTTCTTGATAGAAATGAGTTAAATAAGAGATGCTCTAGATGACTATGACGAAATTGATTATCAGTAACTTGATAATGAAAGCTACACATTATATAGATCGATATTTTGATCCAAAGAGGCTATAGATATCTAAAATACCAAAATTCATTCATTATTTATCCCTGAAACAGTGCTTAACTGGAAAACTTTGAAATTAAAGGCCATAATGTTTTTCTTTTGAAAACAGCATACATTCGGTCTGTGTGCGTCGGGTATACGTAGAGACAGAGGTAAGAAGCCAAAATATGGAATATGGGATGTAATCTCACCGAGGGAGTTTTGGTCGGGTGTTAGGGGTAATGTACCTATTGTGGCCTTGGGGAGGGGAACTTTAGAAAGGACATGTAGCCTTCGGAATGACCATCAAAAACCTTCGGGAAAGGTTTGTGCATTTTGGTCCGTCTAGGATGGAACTCTTCACCTTACCTCGCTGTGCAAACCAACACTGTGATAGCCAGATATTCCTTCCTGTGCCATGTTTTTTTTTTCAAACTGGTTGTTTTGTACTGATCTTGCATCAGAGGCCTGGAGTACCGGTTTTTGTTGTCATTCCAGTATAATGGTCGACATCTGATGTTTATATTTAGATAAAATACATACAGTCTACATTTAATTACACTTATCAATACAAATTTTGCATCAGTGTTGGTAGTGGCCCGGGTTAGATTCCTGTTGGCCGAGCCACCTTGTTTAGAACTAAAATGTCCTGCATTTTAGCCCATGCAAACCACATCTCTCCCTCTTAGCTATAAGTTTCGTTTCTGTCCTAATCACATGGGGATCTGAACCTCACGGCTGTAACCCTGGCTGGGTACAAAAGATACCTTTCCTTTAGCATAGATGGCTGCATCTTTAAGAAAAAAAGGCATGAGCCTTTGGTAGAGATCATTAGATGGTTACTTCTATAGTAAAAAGCCACTATCTCTGTGTGGCTCATTGAGGAATCAACCATGCAGGTGTGAGCCTAACAGGAGGTGAGCCTAACAATGTCATGGGAACCTTCCTATGGAGTAATCATAAGAAAACACCAGATATTAGAAGCACAAACTAAGTAGTCCTTTTACTACTTAAGTATAGATAACTGCCACGTCCAAGATTGTTACAAGAATGCGACAAATGTGGATAAAGAATTTGAAAAGAGGTCTGGCCATAATTAACTACCTCCCTTTAATATGGCAGTCACACTTCAACTGCATCCAAGAAGCATATATGTTTGTATACACAAATCTGAATGTACTAAAGGTTGTGTTGAGTTGGACGATGATATATCAACTAATACATGTCACTATAAAATAAAGGCAGAATACCAGCAACCAGCAAAATGGCACACCATCCTCACACTATGACCTCTCCATAGGCCCTATCAGTGGTGGCCTAACTGGTAATGTGCCTGCCTTAACGTGGGTGGCCCGGGTTTGATTCCCGTTGGCACAGCCAACTTGTTAATAACTAAAATGTCGTGCATTTTAGCCCATGCAGACCACATCTCTCCCTCTTAGATATAGGCCTAGTTTCGTTTCTGTTCTAATCACATGGGGATCTGAACCTCACGGCTGTAACCCTGGCTGGGTACAAAAGATTCCTTTCATTTAGCATAGATGGCTCTCCATTTAAGAAAAAAGGCACGAGCCTTTGGTAGAGATCATTAGATGGTTACTTCTATAGGAAAAAGCTGCTATCTCTGTGTGGCTCATTGAGGCATCAACCATGCAGGAGTGAGCCTAACAGGAGGTCTTTAATGAGTTGACAGGTTGTGTCAAGATGGAAAATGATATATCAACTGATACATGTCACTATAGAATAAAGGGAGAACACCAACAACCAGCAAAATGGCACACCATCCCCACACTTTGACCTCTCCATAGGCCCTATCAGTGGTGGCCTAACTGGTAATGTGCCTGCCTTAACACGGGCGGCCAAGGTTCAATTCCAATTGGCAGAGCCAACATGTTAATAACTAAAATGTCGTGCATTTTAACCCATGCAAACAACATCGCTCCCTCTTAGCTATAGGCCTAGTTTCGTTTCTGTCCTAATCACATGAGTATCTGAACCTCATGGCTGTAAGCCTGGCTGGGTACAAAAGATTCCTTTCCTTTAGCATAGATGGCTGTCCATTTAAGAAAAAAAAAGGCACGAGCCTTTGGTAGAGATCATTAAGCCCGTATTCCACATAGCGATTGTGCGCTGCTGATTTGACGCCGATACAATTGCGGCACAAATCGGCAGCACTGCCGCTAAAATTTATGAACATGTTGGTAATTTTTTCCTGCCGATCTTGGACTGGCCGCCGAAAATGCAATTTCGGCCGCCGATTACGCAATTTCGGCCGCCGAAATTTCACCAAAAGTACAGGTTGCCGGTATAGAACGTTGCCATGGCGAGGGTCAATATCGGCGGCACGCACTTTCGGTATGTGGAATACGGCCTTTAGATGGGTACTTCTATAGTAAAAAGCCGCTATCTCTGTGAGGCTTATTGAGGCATCAACCATGCAGGTGTGAGCCTAACAGGAGGTCTTTAATGAGTTGACCCTTGGGGTGTGGGAGCTGCTCTCCCGAATCTAGGTCAACCAGGACGCCAGACCACCTCGGGGCTACTCAGCTAAGGTGAGGCATCAAGCCTTATAATGCATCAATCAATTTGCTAAGGAGGTAAAACCAGCTTTGGGTATTTTCCCCAAGGCCATTACTCCTTCCATCCAGCTCGATGCACGATATTACAGTAAAAACTCAAAGGTAAAATGCAATCATTGCACCATTAAAGGTACACACAACTGTTCAACATGATTTGGAAGGACCAATAATATATCTTTGATATTTTTACTTGGCTTTTCTCATGGCTCTAGAAGTACAAGAAAATTCTATATTCACTGTTTGTTACAGCAGATACTGACCTTCAAAACATTAGATTTCAATGGGAAAATCAAGGAAAATGACATGGAGAAAAAACTACCAATGCTTTACTATTGTAACTTGTCAGGTATTTTATATTGGTATGAAAGCAGATACTGAACACTAAAGGAGTAATGTTCACCATTTCTGAAGAAAGTTATTACAACAAATTCAAAGAAGAGGGTAATTTTGGTTATATAATCCTTGATTATCTGATTCAGGATTAATCAAATCAGGGGAAATCATGGTAAAAAGTATATCCTAAATACCAAGATACTTCTAAGAAATCTTAACTCAGCAGAAATAAATATTTTTATTTTATTTCATAATTCATCATCCAGGTGGTGTCCTGAACAGTTGTATGTTCCTTTAAGGACATTCATATAATAGCAACGTTCTATATCAATTACAACTAAATGTATATTTTACCCAACAATAAAGATAGGTATAGTATTGTAAAATCCATGCCTTGTTTACCGTCTGATAGGAGTTAGAGAGCCTTACATACACGCCCTCACAAGAACCAAAGGTTATTGGAAGCTCTGATAATGATTCTACCTCTATATCATGCCATTATACTCCATAAATATGCTGTAATAAACAACACAGATTTTACCATCTTATTATACCGATCGTATATCAACCTATACCAGGAAAAGAATAAGTACTTCATTAACGTTGTATCAAATTATTATGCTCTGGAGGGTGGCAATACTTTTCCTTGTATACAAGCCTATGAGCTTTATACCTGCCATCATTAGAACAGAAGTGATTAAGTGTAGTATAATCTTCATGTTTTAGAGTTTGGAGTTTGGTGTGGGAGAATAACTGTGTAACTAAAATTATTTGAATGGGTAAATCTCATTTCATCCTAGTTCTTTTACAACCATCTATAAATCTAATCACACCACACTGATTTACAGGGCAAGGCTGTCAGCCAATCACAACACTGAGTCTCAGGGCAATCAAGGGTAGGACATTATGGGTCGAGCTGGCAAACTTTAGCATTGTTTCCTGAGGGAAATAGGCCATTACATCTGTTGAGGTGTTTCAAACCTTATTTCCGATGTTCTCAACTCGAGGACGATTGAATCAACGTAATTAAAGTTAGTCTATTTGGAACTAAACTTAGAAATAATTGTAATGCTTTTTTATGATGAACATTAAATCTGCCGAAAATGGAATAGAATTGTTGCAATCATGAACACGGATTTCAAAATGAAACAAAGCAATTACTTTACTTCAAATCGTTGAAGATTTCTCCATTACCGTGCACAACCCTGATCACCACCAGCCTACCATAACAAGAGGAATAACTACAAGGATTTTAACTAAACAGGGTCATTAGTTTAGGAACTAAAATCCTCTTATGAACCAACACTCTTCTCTTCCGTTCTCGCTACATAAATGATAAATGAATCATGAACACTGGTTTATAAGAATAATTTATGATTCTTTTATCTTATTACACAACCTAATTCACAATCAGTCTGCCATAACACATCGAGGAATGTAACTTAAACGGGTCTTTGTTGAGGAAGCAAAATACCCAATGAACAACCAGTTTCGTTTTGTTTCATAATAGTTAATGGGATTATGAGCAGGCATTTTCAAATAAAACAAACAACAGTTTTACTCCAAGGCATTTCAGATTTCTCGATCCTTCCCCGTATACAGAACCCATTGTAATCAGCTGCGTTCTTCAATAAAGATTCGAGGATTAATCTTTTAACCTAACAGGGTCTTTGTATAGGAAGCCAAATCTTCTAATGAACTACCAGTTCCCTCTCAGGGCATAATGAATAATGGAATATATTACGAACAATGATTTAAGTAAAACAAAACAATCCATTTACTCTGAATCATTTGAGATTCCTCCATCCCTGTACACAGCCCCAACTACAATAATCCTACAATAATAAATCCAGGAATTTGACCTAAGAGGGTCTTGGCATAGGAAGCCAAGTCTTCTAATGAACGACCAGTCCCTTCGCGCTACATAACGGATAATGGAAAAGCGGATGGATCGGCGGAGGACAGGTTACTTCTAACAAGAAGAGGGCGGACCACTTAGGGATTCACCACAGATGGCAATGAGCAGCTCCCCCGAGCATTGAGGGGCTTCCCGAGCAGCTCATTTGGCTGGAGGAAAAGACAGCGGAGGCATCTGTGTGGCTTTGTTGTTATCCCTGCTGGAAGATTAGTCCTCCAGGGGCTTGGTGTATGTAAGGGGGAAGGAAACGTGTTTCGCCTGTTTGGCCATCTAATTGGTGTATATGATAAGGAGAAGAAATATGTTCTGCTTGTTTGCTGGTTTAATTGGGGATTATATGTATTGCTGTGTGTAATGCTTATATTATATAGACCTTGTGCAGATGTGGTCACGTGACCAATTTTCGGTGATCACCATGTGCTCATCATGGCCATGTGGCAATCAGAAATATAGAGAATATATGAATTCCAAGTGATGAATTTTTACATTAATTAGTAATAATTTCAATTTGATCATCTATATGGCGTCCAGTCCCTTTTTGGGCTCTGTGACGTCATCTGCACAACGTCTATACATGATTATATATCAGATCAAGGTTTCCATTATGGCTGTATCACCTGCACTGCCGATGAGCGGTACGTACAAGGGCTAGTGAGTATTGACAGGCCGTTCGCACCGCTCATGGTTTTCAAGCTTTTTAACATTATGTTTACCTTTTGTTTGGGTGATAAAATAAAGAAGGACCTTTTGGGTTGTCCTCAGGTGGCTGTACAACCCATGGGGATTGTACAAACCTCGGGCTTCACCCTCGGTATGTGACGATCCCCTATGGGTCGTACAGCAACCCTCAGATGCCCCCCATGGTCCTTCTTATAACAATATTATGCACATTTTTAATTGTTGTCACAGAGTGGTGACCAGCTAAAGGCAGAACCCCTAAATCAACATATTGCGAGATACTTTAGTGATTATGATAGCCCATGTTGTACAATGCAATTTGGGCGACTTTTGAATTGGCAATAGTCAATAATTAAAAAATTGCCCTGTGGGTATTATGTGAATTAGCAGCACAATTACTGGTCAGTACTAACAACGTTAAGATATTTGTCTTGCATTGGGTATACTCCCTATTTTTAAGGAAACTTAAGTAATTTCAAAGAATTCATAGAGGAATATAGAAGAGTGAATGCTTTGATACTCGCATTGTGGCAACAGAAGTAGCAAAGCAAAGGGCCCTTCTACGGTTTTTCTATGGGGTGCTTATGTTTCAGATAACAACATGCGTATTGTCACTTGCATTGCCACTTAAAGCTAATGCAAATACCTATCGCACAGGGGATAGGCCTATGCCCCTTAAGCAGCAAGTTAATCAGTGACCATGTACAGGCCAACGGTTGTCCTAGTGGATAAGGGGCTCTAGATCCATCTACACAAATTATGAGAGAGCCTGTCCATTCCAAAAGAGTACTATCATGATTATTACAATAGCTCGCTTAACTGGCCGTAGTAATGTTATGACGGGCAAGCTATCTCCATTACCATTACCATGAGTTATTGTTGTTGTCTAGATTCCAACCATCTACCAATTGCCAATTCATTTCTACCTGTCTCACTGTTGACAAATACCAAGCAGAAAAAACAAAGTCTGCTATTCTGCAAAGCAATCAAATTAATTCAGGGCATGAAGATTAGGTTTGGGAATCCTCAAACTAATTGAAAGGTCAGACAGCTGATCTAGAGGAAGATGGTTGAAGTTATAACCTTGCAAACAACCTTTCCACTGTCCTACAAGTTGACCACAAATCATAACTTTTACCACAATTCTTAACATTTTTGTGGGAATTTGTAATTCTTTACTCTGTTCTCATTTTTCATCAGAACACAGGGATTGATTGTCCCATTCTAAACTTGGACAACGGATTTAGTGGATTCAAGATAATTGGAATAGAAATGACAGTAATCTTATTAAATTCATCTTTACGATTAGACATGGTAATTGCTAAGCAGAATTGAGAGAAATTATGGTGAAATCGCTGGTAGCGATGTATTGCTATGCCATATTAGGATTGTTTTGAATGTGATAACTGGCTACAGTAGCAGAATGTTGCCTTTTATCTTTGTCTTTAAACCTCGTAGCCCCCATATGGAATACTACCAATATTCAAATTTGTGTGAAGGTTTTGGAATTAACAGAAACAGTGAATAATAATACCAATATATCTAGGTATGGCTAGTTTGTGACCTATATCTCAGTATGGCTATAGCTTATTATATATGTATATAGATCCAAGTACGGTTATGTTTTGATATAAAATTATATCAAAGTATGCCTAGATTGTGATATCAAGGGTTAATGTGGATCCTTGATCCTCAAACTTTGGTTGTCTGCTCACGCTATCAAATCTTTATTAGCACCCTTAGGAACGCGGACCTCCTGCTGCAATGTGGTTAATCTGTCAGTCTTTAGTGACAAGGTTATTTGAACTATTACAGCAGTTACTCTAGAGCTGCACATTGAAATATGCAAGAAGGCTTTCTGAAGCCACAAGGGGAAGTGGGCTAAGAACAAAGTGAGAGCAAGACTTGTTTTGATGACTAGAGCCATGGTTGAGAATCATCCTTAAAGGTCATTAACTTGGGAAACCCACTACTGTTTATTAAGACAGTTCTGTATCATATTGCTAGTGCAATTTCATGTCCTATTGAATTTCTGCAATAAAGTGAAACGAACTGCAAAATAATGGCACTCAATACATCAGACTATCTAAATTCTTTGTTAAGTATATAGTCCTGAAAGCCTTCATAAGGAGACATGTTTCTTATTACATGATTGTTTTTATGGCTGTTGAAAGAGAAATAACTGAATAATAATTGTTTAGAATATGGAAATTATAGAAATCCATTTTATATCTCAATAGTTATATCATACAATACCAATACAACTATTATTATTTGGGACAATTGATGTCTGTAATCTATAATCTCACCAAAAAGGGACAATTAATGTCTATAATCCCTTATTTTTTGCATCATAATGTCTACACATACTGGTATAATTATACCATAAGCAAGTTGGCGTAGCCTACAAAATCGCTGTTGCACCTCCGCCACCATGTAGGGCGATTTTGACATTAATTCAGAGTCGTTATTGGAAACTAATCCTCCACCTTCCTCACAGTCCATCCATTGGTTGCATGACCTTTAACAGCCACATGAGAGCATTATTAGAACAGGCCAAGTGTCACATCGAGAAAGCAGGGAAGTTTTGAATGACTCCGTGAAAAGGGTAGATCTGCCCCTGCTTAGTCTTAATATTTATACTTGGGATATGAAGTTGTATGCCAATGTTTTTTCCGGATGGTGTGGAGTAATACACATTTCTATTTGCTAATTTCAGTGGTTTAAACTCAGCAGTTCATAAAGGCCATAATTATTACACTATGCGTCGGGTCACATTCATGTCGGGTCGTGTTGCCCAACACGTGCTTACGCGACCCAAACACGTACCAAAATGCGTAGTATAATTATGCTTCACGGTGGGTCGCAGTGAGTCGCGGTGGGATGCAACGTGACCCAACACGACCTTAATACTCCCTCAAAGCGAGTTAGACACGATGGGCAACGGCACTCAACACGAACGTACCCCGGACGTATAGTACGGCCCTAACAAATAGTCTACAAATTTGTTATTTCGTATGTGTGCGGTTATAATAATCGTTTTTGCCAATTTCAGTGGCTCACACTCAGCGCTACATAGACAATCATGCAGAGGCCGATGATCATGTCTCTAGTTTCTTTTATGGTCCCTTGGCAGGTGAGGCAGGCATATTGCTAGGGGCATCAATGTACAGGTGTATGGTACATTATTCATCCTAAATACTGGGAACACCTTTACCTGGGCAGTGAAGCCATTCTGAATATCCCCGTAAAGATCTAAACACAGAGGGAAATCTACTGGCTGTTGAGAAAGGCTTCAGGAAGGGAAATGAGGAGAGGATCCACTGGGAACTGAGCATGTGTTACACTTTTCCTCAGTTTTCACGGGTTTTGTGGTTATTCCAATTAGCGTCCGATGGCAATTATGGTTTGTGTCCAAGCTGTGCTGAAACCCTTGGGATGAAATATTGACTGTTGTTAAGGTGTCCCCATGCACAGCTGGACGTATCAGAGCCTCTGAGACACCTCAATATCTTGAAGAAAATCGCTGTATACATATAAGAGGGTAAAAAAAACGTCGCAAATATACGCACAAATGCACGACGTTTTGGCATTTAGTCTATAATCAAATAATAATAATAAAGAAATCCTGTATCTGTACTTGAAACAGATGGATTCAGCTGGTATGCATAGTCATTTCTCCCATCCTTTTAGTTTGGGGCCGGGCAGCATCTTGACCTATTTTGTTAAAATCAGTTTTCTGAATCTTCCCTACAATAACGACCCCATCCGTTGTCTGCTATCCACAATACGAGAAGGTCCCCTCCAGGCTAGGGCTTGCTCTCCATTGACTGTAGCGGTCAGCTTTCATGTCGTTTCATGTTACTTGCGAAGTGTTATGCCTTTGGCATGTATGGCTCTGTTCCTTTTTGAAAAAGAGAATTTAGGTTTTTGGAAATGCAGGTAGGGGTGGAGAACATGCTAGATATCCGCGGGTTCATCTTGTTATACAATGTTGTTCTGTAATTTGTTGATGTGGAAAATGTACATCAGGCAGTACGCAACCTTTGCCTTACATGCAATATTAAATCGAGGACTATATTACTAGATATTGATATTTTGTTAGATTATTGTTAAATGGTGAGATAACGGTGAATCCCATTCAGATATCACAGAGATTAAGCGGAGGGTTAGCCCAGGCAGAACAATGGAGCACAAATCCCAATGCCATTTACATAATCCCTTGATAGGATTTATGCCAGGGATATTGGTCATAACTAGGCATTTTACTCCGGTCCGTTCTATATCACCCCAGGACAATGTGGAGGACCAGCTTAGGTAGATGTGCCTAATAGCTATATCACCAAACATGCAACAGCTATTGGTATTGTTTATATATGGTTATTTTATCATGACATAAAAAAGAATTAATTGCAACCATAGTTTGAAACATTAGCTTTCGTAACAATTCAATGTAAAACCATTATACATTGTGTTACATGTTCGAGGTTTTACATTGGGATTTGAATCCTTCCCAAGTGAGTGGGAAAATGTAATTATCAAAAACCATAGCACCTTATCTGACACCTAGTTACTTACAATATTAATGGCAGCTTCATCCAGAATCTTTATTATTTCAAGTATATTATACTTAAAATAAAAACCGTTTTGCACATAGAACCACTCTAGAGCTTCGCGGAGCAGGAAACGGAAATTAAAACCGCAGTGGTGCCACCAAGCGGTAATAATCTGACCGACAGGTACACCACGTGACACGATGAGGCACTATCGGCCCCCTGGCGGCCTGTCAAAGCATCTCCCCTGTATTATGGGATGGGGAACAGGCAGGGGAAAAAACACTGATCGGCTTATCTGATGTTATCTTATGATACCCAAATCAGTGACGATAGGCGTGGCTTAGCGCCTCTCTCAGTATAGTCTGTAGGCGTGTGGGTGACATGGACTTAACGGTGTTGCCTCCCACAGTTGCCACTTGCATGGCTGCTTGTTGTCTTCTTTTCAACATGCCCCAACTCCTTTGATCAAGTGTTTCCAGTCACCAAGTCTCACATCCAGCAGGATGGCCATCAATCAATGTTTCCTTTTCTTTTAACTCCAGGTCACTTGTCTGACGATTTCTTACTTTAGTTTTAGAGACCGAATGGTTACTAGGCCCCTTATAAACCGTAAAGGCCTTTAGTTCTGGGACTCAGCCGTATAATACCTTAAATACCACTTTTATTATTGGGTTTGGGACTTTTGTCGTTTTCTTTGAAGGTAATTTTCCGAAAGGCTACAACCTTTCCAGTATATAGCATCAAATATGAAGACCGCCTTTGTCGCTTTATAAATATAACAGACGTTAATTATATTTCTTGGAGGAAAAGGCCAAAGCTAGCGTCCAAAGTGTAGTCAATTAGACCATGTTTTCCATAAAAGAAACTGTAAGTAGTATGTAGCAATGGGCCTTTCATGTTGAGAAAGGAATATTTGCATGTAAGATTGATTCTTTAAAGCAGGGACATTACAAACTAATGATTTAAACAGTGGAAAAATGAAAGTAGCCTATATATGTAGGGGGATGGTTCCCTCGGACAGGGAAGAGCAGAAGATGTAAGGAAAATATGACCAGCTAGGCCTATACTGTTTAGTTAAAATAGTTATCATCGGGTAGGTAAATGGAATTGGCATGAATGCAATTTAATGTGTTGTCCGCTGACGCTTTGCTTCTTGCTTCTGTTTTTCTTAAGGGCTATTATCCCAACCTTAATCTCCCCACCAATGCGTTTATTATTTCGCCACCGACTTGTGGCTCTAACCAAAGGTTCCAATGCCATCCAGATTGCCCCTGGTTGTCTTTGTGCCCCGCCATGCTATATGTGCCTTCCGCCCCGCGTCCTACTTCCCGCCATCTATCACTCTCTCAATCTCCCTTAAACACACACTACATCCACTCTCCCCCCGCCCTAGCCACCCTCCCTCCGCCCCAGCCACTCTCCAAGCACGACCTTTGTTTTTACTTACATTCCCGTAACCACTTCCGGCTGGTGCTTTCGCTGGTCGTCAGCCGTACTCACAAGCGAAGCTCTCACGTACGCCGGCACCCAGTGGCCGCATGACGACGGGCGCGGCCATTAGTGGAGGGGGAAGTGACGGCGACGTCCAGGACGGCCCTGGGTGCGTGCCCTGACGTCCAGGACGGCCCCCGCGTGCGTGCCGGGACGTCCAGACGGCCAATTTGCCGACCTAGAGCACTCTGTCAGCCCACACTCTCCCTACACTCTCCACCTGAAACCATAGTCTGTCGAGTCAGACCCACTATTTCCCAAAGTGAGTCTGTGCACCAGCAACCATTTTAGGTGGGAATTCCCACCCAGATCCCAGAATGCTTTGCAGCTCCTGGTTTACAGCAGGTAGGCCCATAAACCAGCCAGCAGCCCAAGAACCATCAAAGGGGTTGCCCATGCCATTTATAGAGGGCCAATAAAATAATGTTCTTTACAAATTTGAAGTGACCAA
Source organism: Lepidonotus clava (assembly GCA_936440205.1). Lineage (NCBI taxonomy): Eukaryota > Metazoa > Annelida > Polychaeta > Phyllodocida > Polynoidae > Lepidonotus > Lepidonotus clava. Next base: position 39,504,253 of record OW387140.1, read on the forward strand.
TAAAAGCCACGGACTGTTGTGGGTGTACGGACCCATTATGAAATAGCTAATCTGGGTCAGAACGGACTACCTGAAACTACTGAGCCCTGCCCGCCCCTGCTGCCACCTCGCGGGATCTCGCGACGGGTCACGTGCCCACGCGAACTTTAAAACGAGGCTGGGGGTGGAGGTGGAGGTGAAAGTACTAACTACACGCCGCTGATGAAGGTCGTATTAGCCCTGAAGGTCAGTTGGGGCACAACGTGTGGAGGTGAGGAGGAGGTGGGAATGTTGTTAGTGCAGGGGGTTTAGTGTGATGGGCAACGTGGTCGCTAAGGCTCGGTAAGTGGGGAGCCAAACCAACGTGGCTCTACCCGAGCTCATGGGGCGAATATTGAAGCACATTGCCATCAGCCAGGAAAGACATTGGAGTGCATGGGATCAAATGGATAAGGCTGGCATACGTATCCTGACTATATTGACCAAAATCTACACCTGCTTTAGAGAATCCTATAAAATAGAGGGGATTCAAACATTTTAAATGTGTCTGATGTATTTCCCTGACAATACCTAGTCGTTAAAAGCTTTGTCGTACGGTCATGAACAAGAACGAACATCAAAAATAAAATTGAGTCGCTTAAAGAAGTGTTGACTCCCTGGTCAAGTAGGCTATTGATTCAACTTCTGTTGTTCATATTCATATCTAGGCATCATCGCTGTTTCATAATGCTACAAAACACTCAAGACTGAAATTTCCTTATATTGTTCTCGAATTATTCATGTGCTATCATTGTTACAACAAAGTAGACAGTCTTACGGATATTATGGATTGTACTTGGCACAATAAATTGTATATGATAGTCAATGCACATTTAAAACTGGCACGCATACAATATTATGTGTTCTCTTAATTACTTATATAATTATATTATTACTTATTATATATATAGAGAAGTATAAACATTTTGCCATTATAGAGGGATTTCATTTTGCTCGTTGTTTAATGAAAGTGTGAGTGTTAAAAATGTCAATCCCCTGTTTTACCAAACAGATGCCGTTTTGATTCCCAATTGAAATATGATAATAAAACTGCAGTTTAACTGTGTTCTTCTCATGCATAGATAAGCTGATAAAAGGAAAATGTGCACCAAATTAGTCTCACTCAAGTGTGTATACAGAAGAGGCAGTTTTGGTAAGCTTTTTCAAAGTTTGGATTCCCACAGAGTTTTATATAAAGTTTACAAGGATTTGAATAAGGGAACCAGTGGGCCTCCTCCCGACACCTCCTGTGCTCGAGTCACCCACTGGAGGAGCCCTGACTCCAGGGTAAACTCCCATTGAGAGGGAAACCTTTGACTACCTTTTGGCCAACTGAGAAGGCACAGGAGGCAGCTCCATCCTCCCATGTGGTCTAAGAGGCTTTGGGACCCTACAAAGAAGCTTCTTTCAGCTTTGCAGCCTAAAAGGGCGGGTGTAAGCCTAATGAGCCTCACTGTTTACAGCCCCTTTAGGCCACGCCATCTGATCCAGGCCTAGGCCTTCTTTGACTGCGTCTTCCGCCTCCAGTTGGGGGCATTTGTAAGAAAGAGACTTCCAGGGAACGCCGCTTCAGGGCATTTGCTGTAATTGTCACTTGTTGCATGCTACTTGGTAATTTGGCGCTAGGTAGAGTTTCTTGTGTTGGTTGAATTAAGGGGAGGTGGAATGGGACTCCAGGGGATTTGGGTTGGCTTTGGTGTGCTCATTATTATCTGCAAGAACTTCAGGATTGGGATGGATATATATAAAACAGTCGACCAATTTGTACGTTGCTTCCTCCTAGGGATTGTTTTTGTGTATGCTACTTCACAAACTTAGCATCAGATAGCGTAAGTTATGATTTCCATCTTTAAAAGTCCTGAGCTCCTCTTGTTTAAAAACGCAGTTATGGATCTACAAATTACCTGCTCTATCATAATGCATGGTCTCCCTGAAAATACACACACACAAAAAATTGCTTGTCAGCTTATCTGGCTATTACCAAGTTATATCAGACGACATTGCTTTAGCCGTAGATTATGTTATCCGCCAGTTAAAATTGATAACCGTTATACAGCACATTTAGCACTTTTCTTGTATATACCCTACGCCCTTTAAATGTGACACGAATAGGCCTACTCTAGGTAGGATTTTCCTACCTATCACAGTACATGTTCACTCCATGGAAAACTGTCTAAAGCAGTTTGCGATCAGGGGCGGATCCAGAGCCAGTGCTCGGGGGTGGGGGGGGGCAAACCCTATAAACCCCCTTATAAAAATGAAAATAAAAAAACACCAAATTTACACAGATCTTCCAAATTTACACAGATCTTCCAATTTTAAGATGCCAAAATTTTTCTCCTCAGTGTCTAGGGGAGGCAATTGCCTCTTTTGCCCCCCTCTGGATCCGCCACTGGCGATGTATTAGATTTTGTAAAATAGCAACTTAAAGCTACAAATCCCGTGCCTACACACCAGGGCAGCTCTAAGCATGCTGACGCATCCGTAACCTCTTCCAGGGTAGGCGAAAGTAGATCTATACATCTTAAGGAGGAATGGGCAGGGACCTTAAAGCTTCTAGAGTCGTAGTCAATCCCTCCTGGGGGCGGGGATTTCACCTGACACCCTTAATAAAAACAAATGGGCAGAGGAGATGGGGGCTGAGAATGTACTCTAGCTCCCTGGAGCATTAGGTCTGGGCCAGTGTTGGAGTTTCTCAAATACATTAGATTAGATTATGTCCACACTGTATACCCTACGTGTCTGCCCTCAGACCCCATTATAATGAGGTGGTAAGGGGTAGATTTTCCATGTAATTTCCCTAAGGTTCTTCAGATTTGAAAAGAAAATGTCCAGCTAGGTTTGGGCTCCAAAGAATAGTGATGCTTTGCAATAGGTGGAATTGAATTTGGTTTTGCTACAAAGAACATTTCTCTGTATGCATGCATTATTTGTCAAAAGGCCTATATTCTGATAGATGTTTAGAAAATTAAGGGATATGGATATTTGGAGAAATTGAGATTTCTGGATTTTTTTTATTATGATTAACGGTAGCTCCATGCCATTTTAGACTACCCAGGATGCCTGAGGTCATTAGTCGGAAGGTTAAGTAAGTTTGTAACAAGGAATAAAATACTGTATTACCAATTATGTAACATAAAATACATCCTATTGTCATGAAAATAAAATAAAACATTTTTATATGAAGGTATGAGATATTCGCAGTATATAAACCGCCGTCAGCTGTAGGTAAAGGTTTTTACACCTGCCTTTGGCAAAATTCAAGGTAAAAGCAGGTCATTATTTCCTTATTAGATAGGTCTATGGCTTCAAAGTCAAATTATATAAAAAATAAATAGATAAATGAAAAAAACACTGTTTATCGTAAAGGGTGCTGACGTGTGCACTGACTGGGATATGGCTACATACCATCCAATGTTAATATAAACCACAGTATGCTTGCTATATTATTGCATTCAGCTTGCGGTAATTTACCTACCATCCACGTAGATGAAAAAAAAGCATGTAGCAAGTACGAGGTCACATTTACATTATTGATTCAATTTCCTGAGCTTTAATTTGACCTGAGACTCTACAGGCCAGCGCATGATATGACTGACTCTAAGTTTGTAATTGACATGCCGAAAAATGAAAGTTGACGTCCCAGAGTCATATGATACTTGCCAGGCGAACATAATTTTGAAATGACAATAACTTGTATGTCTTTCTCTCGGTAAGTTCTTCATAGTAAGAGGTGATCTTCGATGTTTAGCAAATGGAATTTACAATGGTATTTATTCGATGATATAATTATTGCTTTCAATTTCTTTGTATTATTATGATAATAAATCCACAGATATCGCCTCAGAAAACGGATGTTATGACATTCTGTGAGTTACTCCAAAGAATAGAACTGATTAAGAAATAGTATAGCTTGATTTGTCACGTTAACATTCTCATATTTGACTGGTGTTATGTGTGTGCTGCTTCGTGAGATGGGATTTAATTGACAGTGATGGAAATAAATAAGTAAATGTATGGACAACTAGGTAGAGACTGATAGCGACAATGTAAAGCAGAATTAAATATACTATAAATGTTCATCATTATCAGCAACGGATTTAGGGGGGGGGGGGGCGCAGGGGGTGCGCGCCCCCCTATTTTTGGCAAAATATTGATTTTTTTAATGTAAAACTCCCGAGCTTGGAGGGTCTGCTGGAAGATTTTACAATAGGGTGCCCCCCCCCCCCCCTTTTGAAAATCTCTGGATCCATCCTGACTATGCTTACTTTTATTCACTTTATGCTTAATAATATGCGAAACAAAAAGAAGACATACCTATAGGCATATACGATTCTAGTATCATGAGTATTGGCCATGACGTCATTGGATATTGTTTCAGCTCCCCTACATTCATAACAGTTTGATAGATTTTGTTTACAAAATTTGAGTTAAACGAAGACTTTATAGAAACAGCACCACCCTGACATGCAGTGCATACAAGATTTAAGAACAGAAAAGCCAAATTACATGTCTTCAAATTTACCAGATTTGGTTTTAATCCTAACAGTATGCCTTTCCTTGAACCAGCTTAGACTCTAGAGCCAGGCAAGGCCCCATATCAATACGTATCATTAACAACAACAAAATCAAAGACATCAGCACTGGCCATGGATAAAAATCAGGTACACATTAAGAAGATAAAAAGACCTGATAAGTACAAAAAACTGCAACATATCATTGGAAAACATAAATCTTTTTAGATGCTAAGAAAGAAAAAAAAAAGAAAAAAAGATAAGGACAAAAAACCTGCAACATATCTTTGGAAAAACAAATCTTTAGAGATGCTAAGAAGAATACTAACATGGATGGAAACAACCCTCTTGGGCCTAATGAGAAAAGAAACAATGCTTCAGCGGCCTAGGCGTCAAGACAGCTGGCCCCAGGAGACCCACCCCTACAGACCATCAATGGTAAATGGCCATCAACTGTGTGTACATAACAGCTTCTGTGACAGAGAGGGGTCTTTTATAATCAATCTTAGTCAACACCGTGGGGAGGGAACCTTTCTTAAATCTTAACAAGACTGAGAGTACTGTTATTTACTGTTTACTTGTCGACATAGCCGGCTTGAAACCATTCATAAAATTTAAAAAAGACTGAGAATTATATCATTCACTTTAAAATCCTCACTACTTTATTGGTTTTTCACTACATCTAAGAAAGAATAGGATTGTATTATTTGTGGATCTTTTATTAACATATTCGCCAGAAAACCATTGTTAAAACTTAACAAAGACTGAGAATCCATCATATCCTAGGAGACCCGGGTGTGAGTGTTTCATTTCTATAACTTCATATCCGCATTGCTTTATTGGTTTTTGCTAGAGGTTCACTGTATGTAATGTGGCTGCTCTGAAAAGCGCTAGCACCAATTTCTTCATAGCTATTCAAATAAAGTAAATAGCTTCATTTCCTTATGGCTTCATTGCTGTTTGTTGAAAGCCTTTCGTATTGTATAAAGCCGATGTGAAAAGGTTCAACATCAATTTCTCATATGGAAACGCGATATGATTTATAGCCGCAAACACAGACTCTCTCTCTTTTATGACAGATTCTCGTCACGTAATGAGACATACAGTTGATTATTAATGTTTCTGAAATAATTGCCTTAGTTACGATGTATACGAATTGGCATTATCGAATATGACTCAGTAAGAATGTATATATGGCAATTTTTTGAAATGAGAGATAGGATGAGAGATTTAAGTTGAGGACCCACACACCATAACGCATCACTTTTTCATTTATATGTGCACTTGAAGCAAAAGAATTTTCACCTGATTGATACACAATAGCATACTGCCACTAAAATATATTTTTGAATTAACGCTCAGAAAGAATACTTCATGCTTAAGCTGCTTGATGGTTAGTAGTTTCTTGAACGTACTAAAAAAAGTTTACTTGAATCCTAAAACACAGCAATCATTTCTTGACAAGGTAAAAATATTCGACATTTTCTTAGAGATTGTATTTAAATCTTGTTTGTCCAAAACCCTGCATCAGTACAAATAGTTTCATTACAGTTGTTTCGACTACATCTTTATGGAATGCCGCTCCAGCATAGCATGAGGAATGTTCATAAAAATTTAACGATTCAAGCAGTGTTTGCTTAGTGAGATAATATGTAGGTCAGGATACTCTCTCCTGTGTAATGATTGAAATGTAGATTATGCCAGTACATGCAATCAGCATTCTAACAAAGGAAGGTATGAAGGTATGTCCCTCCGAAGCTCTGTCCCACATTCGCCTTTGTGTTCTGGCTGCATGACAACATTGCATCTAGTTGTACTACAATTTCTTCATCTCCGCTCTTTATTTGACCTTTAATGAATCAATTAATCAACTAAGACCATTTAGGTCCCTCAAAAGGAAAGTCATGTTAATCTCTTTCAGACAATTCCTGGACGTTTTTAGATGACCTTTAAGGTTCTGAAAAGGTATGTTAAGGGTATTAAAGGATGTGAGGTCCCACACCCTTAATGGACGTTAATGGCCCTTTTCAGACACTTTGCTTAATTTCCTACAGATCGCTACTTGCCTATTTTATGTTTCACGGTCAGATTTTAATATGCATTGTTCATAGATTAAAATGAAAGCTCGATACGTTATAGATTATTCGTATTCTTATCATAGTTTAGCTGTTTTATAAAATTTAATATGATAGACACTAAAACATATTTCTTGTGTGTTAAAAACTACAAATATAATACATTTTGGGTTGGCTTCCATGGTTGAATACATAGGCATTGATTTTGTCCCCTTATAACCTACTCCTATATCCCTCCTCTTCCCCAAACAGCCATAAATAAAAAAACAAGCTCACCCAACTACAACCATAACAATAAGGAAAACCCATCCCCATCACCGACTCCTGTCATTTTATTATTTCATCTAATATTTCTTCCCTGTACTGAGGTTGAAGGCTAACTACAGTTTCTGCCCCCTAGCCAACCCGGCTGCCTCATTAGACTCAACCCCACAGAGCATTCCTGGTCTCGATTATTTTCTGTCGAGAGGCCTGGGCCAATTTATCGCTAGTGACATGGTCGTCAGCGATATTTATCGCCACTGACATGGGCCTCAGCGACAAATTGGAAGGGGCGACGGCGGCCAATGAGGAGTGACTACTGTGCACGCTCGGAACCAGCAGTAGCAATAAGCTTTTAGCGGGTGGCAATTTTTGCCGACTTGTTGCTGGTAGTAATGATATGCATGGCTGCCGGCCAATCAGAGCCTGGGCTTAGGGTCACGTGACTCTGTTCTGGGTCAATAGGGATTGCCCCCCTCGTATGGAAGTCTGGGGTGTAGTTCTGCAATCGGAGTATTTATATAGGATATGGGGTAGTAGAACGTATTGTTGACATCATGGACATTTTTCATAATTATCTTCATTTTGGCTTGAAGGCATTGTGTGTTGGTGGATTATAACTGCTTGTCTTCTGAAGATTTGCACACATAGAGAATAAATTCAGTTCATATTTGATAAGTACAGATGCATTAATGTGGCATCCATACACTTTCTCCTCCAAAATATAATATTTTTGAAAGTGTTGTCATGCCACTGTGACACTCCAGGAAGAAGTATGAGATTTACAAGCTCTCCAAAAGGAAAAAAGACAAGGGATGGTTATGCAATGGGCCAAGAATTGTTTAATGATTTACGATTGCAATTCATATCAATGTTATTTACATTACTGATCCAGGTTCCATCTGATATTGATGAGTCAGAAAAAAAGGTGTTATTTTATAAGGGAACAAGATTGAAGTGCCTTTTGATAGATAAGTGAATTGCCGAGCCTATCAAATACATGAAGCATAGGTTTAAAAGTCGCACCTAAGAAAGTGGATGAAATATTAATGTAATGAAGCAGTGAGTAAGTATGGGAAAGACAATAAAGGCTGGGTCCCACTAGATGATTTAACTCCCGATGGCATAAATCGTCATTGGGAATAGTGGTTATTATTGGCATGTTTCAAGTAATATATGTAGGATGCATGATATTTTGCTAATTGGAATGGCCTAGCGGAATGCATCCTGTAATGCGCAGTGCATGAGCAGCTCACATGACTCTGATGAATGGCTCGGCTCAGTGAAGCTCAGCTCAGTGAAGCTCAGCACCTATATTACGTATCAGTGATGTGCTTGAGTGGGTGCGACCCGAGCCTGCCAGCAAGGCTTTGGTCGCACAGATGGTCGCCCAACTGGCTCAAGTCCCTCAGCTATGCCCCATCTATTGACCGTGTGCCCATAGGGTCATACATGGCACAATTGATACATACTCCAGGGTGCTATAACAGTGATAAACATCTAGTGGCCTATACAATAATAATTCACCTACATGTATGGTTGGCCGGATACCAAATTGTAAAAAGAATAAGGCGTATTAATAGATGTATGCATTTAACAGCGTATTTAACCTTTTTTCACAAAAATGGTGACTTCGGAATTACATGCTTAAGCCTGGTCTGATAGGGCAACATCTGCACATAGTCTATAGTAGTGGTCAAGGCTGTGGTCACATCTCTCTGTGCCCCTGATGGACGGCCGCCGATTGAATTGTGCGGCCCGCAGGTCATCGGGAAATAAGGTTTATGATGAGGGAAAGGGCACTAGGGGCCAAGGGGGAGGTGCTAAGGGCTCGGGGAGGTGTGGAGGCAGAAAGGGCGGGGAGATTGGATGGACTGGTTGAAGGTGGGGCATGGCAGAGAGTAGGGGCTGGTTGGTGAAAGATGGGGAGGTCAATAGGGGAAAGATGTAGGGGAGATGTAAGTGAGAAAAGGTGGGATGAGAGGTGGGTGTGGAGGTTGGGTGGGGGTGGGTGTGGGGGTGGGTGATGGAGGTCAGATTAGAGGGGTGGATGACTATGCAGTTTAAGAAACAGGAAGTGAAGATGAGAATTGTGTAAGGGGATTGAAGACACGGACTTAGGGGGCGTTTCAATGTAATCCTTAATTCATTGTAGGTTCTAACATAATTTGTTTCTGATGCGGACATCTGTGCGTTAAAGTATCTTTGAGTTGGATAAGAGGGCCAGGAGCAAAAAAAATAGAGTTATGGCATTTCTCATCCTAGGAAGGTGTGTTTCATATCTGCACACAAAGAAAGGAAACCAGTTTGAAATATGACGATTAAGATTTCTTTTGAACGTGCCAAAGACTTCCATTCTCATAATGAACGAATACATGGGAGCGAAGCACAATTTGTTTCTACTGCTGTGTTGTTTGTGAAACGAAAACAAGTTAATAACAAACAAATATGTTCATATTCCTTGTGTTTATACCAATGTGCAATAAGAATATCCTCATACAGACGGTTGCCGTATAACAAACACCAATGATTCACAGAATACTTGGAAATACCAAAAAATGATGCATACACTTTTAAAGACGTAGTCTACAGTGAAAAACATCCCCTTGTTTTTCAGGAAGATTAATCTTATGGCCCAGACATATCCCTTCAGCTCCATCCGGCCTACTCTCCCACGGAAGTAATACATTGGAGATAAAACACTACGCCAGCATGTGCCGTCACGTAGCTCGTCTTACAGTTGGCCTTTATAAGGACCGGAAGTAATGGATACGCATGCTCAGCGCTTTCATTCTAATCTCCGCAATGACCTTCCTTCTTTAACTAGCTTTGGGTCGTCTTCACTTCATCCAACAGCCATATGCATACTGACTCCTTGTTGGAATCGTTAGATTGCATGCAACCCTGTTCACACTGGTGAATTTTAGGAGATGGTTATGGCTATTTTGAAACGTTTGGGGGCCTTCTATTTGGAAAATGTCAGATTCCCCAACCGCCCCTTTGGCTAAAGCGCAGACGTGCAAGCACGTTTTGAAAAAAAGATCCCTTCACTCTTGATTAGTGCGTACTTTATAATAATGGAAGGCCCCGTATTATAAATGTTGCCATTTTGCGATCTCATTTCACAGCACAGTCATAATACATTCAATAGATACAAATCGGTTTAAGTGCGACCCTACATCACCTCTTCATAATCTCCAGTATGGTTATATAGCAAAGAAAATAATTTTCAGAAATTTCAGGAGATTTTCCCACAGACTATTACAACAGAAATGCTATAGTTGGCCACACTGCGTCTCAACATGCCACTTAATTTTGCCATCCGACGTTTGATGTTGTCATCAGACGTTTAATGTTGCCATCCAACATTTAATGTCGTCATCCGACGTGGCCGGTCTTAAGCTGCTCATTTCCCGTCTCCCTGTCTACAATGGAATGTAAGGAATTTGGGAACCCAAACTTAGAGAATCTATCCTAACCCTGGAGCAGCAGCGCATTAAGTTGACAGAAGATGGGAGGAGGGTGCGCGCCCCTTAACTCTTTTTGAGGGAACATTTACGTGTTTAAATGTAAAATTCGGTCGAAACCAAGGCACGTTGGAAGCAGTAGGATATTGATACGGCCTTTTTGGGGGTAAAAACTATTTCAAACAAGGTAATAATGAAAAGCCGTTTAATGAATTTTCCTCCCCTTTTCATTTTATTGAGAAAGACGACGTTTGATCCGGTCGTGGCCCTATTCCACTAGGCGAGTATAATGCAAATGATTTTGTATATCTGAATAATTTTCTCCGAAAAATATAAATCGTTCGACCCTGAGGCCTTACCAAAACCCTCCCCCTCGCCCCCCTATTTTCTTTCAAATACCTGGATTTAATGGGATGAATAGATCTATTCGTTTATGAACGGTGTACCCACTTGTTATTGGTGTTTTAGGCGGCGCAATTAAACCTATAGAAAACATTTTAATTTATCATTGAGAGTCACCCGCATATGGTATCCTTTTATAAAATCAACATATAAACCGACTCGCATTGATATCGGACCAGCTGATGTGCTTTATGGAGAATGATAAGATCCTCTCAACCAGAATATTTATCTATGTATAAATGTGTCCGTAATGTACCAACGATGAGATTTATGTTTTATGAATAAAAATAGCTGACAGCTGTCGTTCTAAATGCAATCACTCATACACCTTTTCATCTAGAATTGAAATATACCATGCACATTTAAGTCTAGTTGAATTCCGAAAGACAGACGGACGCAATACACTGTCCCCTAAGGCTAGTCTATAGACCTTACAACACCCAATCAATACTACGATTTAACATCTCATAAAAAAAATGACATTTTCTAGCTTGAAATCTAAAAAAGCTAAGTATTTTGGATGAAATGGATGTCATAATTTACAGTTCACCTTGGTTTGATTTGCAGACAAATTCAGGGCAAACACACAGGGAGAAGAGGAAGGGAAAAAAGGAAAAAAGAAGTAGAACCCCAGCCAAGGATGCAACGTTATTGTAACGTTACAGCAACATTATTGTTGGTTCTAGATCTGTATTTGGTTCTTGTTACATTCTTCTGATGACTCCCAATTGCATTGCTGCAATGTACTGCTGTGACTTTGCACTGTGATGTTCTTACAACATTCTGGTTACATTCTTTATCCCAAACAGAATGTTCTTATAATGTTCTGTTTTGGTTTTGACCTAACCTCACCAAAAATTATGTTGTAATATCATTCTGACCATCAATAACATAATTGTTACGTGCCATCTTAGTAAGTAACCAACTGACTAAAAAAGTATGGTTGCAGAACATTTCTGCTACGTCGCAAACTGGCTGGGAAGAATAGAGACAAGGAAGATTATATCTTTTTAAATCTCAGTACCCCGCCCTGTCCCATTGCGGTGATCACGTGATGTCTCTATTGACCGTGGGGGGTCACCCAAACTCGTTACCCAGCATGCCCTACTGCCGCCGGCACCCAGCGACAACCGGATTAGCCTGGATACATGTGTCCCGGCTAAGAGGATTAAGCTGCAGGCTTCGCTGGTCATCGGCCTGCTCTAGCATATAGTGTGGCTTGTTTCAATCCCTACCCATCTTCCTGTCATTAACTTTTGTAGAGGTATGTGGGTAAAATAATGGGGAAAAGATATTCGTAGGTATAGACTATTTTAGAAGTTATTCCTAATGAATGTGGACGTTTCCCAGGCAGAGAGCAACTGTAACGTTCTGCAACATTCAAATAACGCTCTGTGCCGTTATTGCGACGTTCTCAGGGGCGGATCCAGAGCCAGTGCTCTGGGTGGGGGGAGGGGGGGGGAACCCTGACCCCCCTTATAAAAATAAAAAATAAAAACACTAAATTTACGGGCAAGGTATGGAGCGCCCTGCACCATGGCTGGACATTACGTAACAGGAACTTACAAGTGGACCTATAAATACTATCCAACCACAGGGCACTGTCCCTCTCTCTGCTGACTTACACACACACAGCAGCCACTTGTTTCCAGTCTGCAGTCGGTGCAACATCTTTATTTATGGCCGTCCCAACATCTAGGCAAGTCCTGCCATACAACTACAAGTGAAGACGGCATGTCAGCACGCTCGGTCAGAAACACGACAGCGAACCAACGACGAGCCTATCTTCACGAAAATCGGACCCCATTGAAGAAGCACAGCCGGACATACTCAACCCCGGTAACTCGCACCCACGGCCAGGCAGCAATGGCGGCCAACAAGGACGCCGGCGCAGTACAGCCCCAGGAGCTCGACAAAGACGACGCCCAAGCACAACAGTCGCCAAAAGACGGTGACCAATCGTCTAAGACTCCTCCTAAGTCACCTCCGATGACCATGGAGCAATACGCTGAACGACTAAAGAAAATGGAAGAAGAGTTAACTGGCATGCGGAGTGCTTCGCAGCAGTGACCACCGGTCAAGATCTAGGTCGCGTCACCGCTCCCGCCACCGATCAACACACTCAAAGTACACGGGATACTCCCCCGCTAGCCAGCGGTACCACAGCCGACGCTCCTCCAGACGCAGCCGCTCCCGCTCCACTGCCAGGCCACGCCACAGTCGACGATCGTCGTCGCGTAGGTCTGCCAGAACACGCCGATCCAGAAGCAGGTCACGGCCACGATCCCCTAGACGAACGAGGAGCCGATCACGCCACCGCAACACACGATCCCGATCACGCGCGCGGGGACGGCACAACAGGACCCCATCCCCTCGCACCTTACGAAGGGAACCACACTCCAGACGTGAAGCTGCTCTGGCGCTGGATCGCCAGTACCCCTCTATGGGCACATCTAAAGGTAACACCTTACCCATATCTGGTCTCACGTTAGAGCCGTATAGAAATCTCCCCCCCGTGCTCAAGAAACGTGCAAGTGCTCGCCGCTCCAGGAGGGACTTAACCTTCCCGGAGCACATGTGTGGTGTGTTAAGTATGGTCATAAAGTCACTGGACCCCCTCACGGATGTGTACGCCGTCATCAGGCATGCAGCGCAGGTGGCAGAGGATGCTGCCTCAGCCGCCTGGCCTCCCGTCAGAGAGTGGTCCCAGGCATGCCTGGCCCACATCGAAGACGGGCACGCTAAATGGGAGGACGATGAATTGTTTGCAAGCGAGAGGACCAGGCTCTCATGGATCGGCGCCAGAAGCGTGCCGGAACAAAGGATTCCATGCCCGGATCACAACGTCGACAAGTGCCCAGAAAGGGCCACGCACTCAGCAGAAGGCCGCGAGTGGGTCCACCTTTGCGGCGTGTGCTTCTACGGCCTGGCAGACGAGAGGGCACCGCACTCTGCCGCAAAGTGTAAGCGCAAGGCTAACCTCAAAAATCCGCAAGATGAAGGCAGGTCCGATAGCCGAAGGCGCAACTACAACCCCCACCACAAGAAGGACACCCACAAAACTGACCGGGACACGCACTCATCAAAAAACTAGTGGATGGCCCGCCGGCCACAGAAAATGCAACTGTTGGCCCGCGGGCCTTGCCCGAATACACTCTACAAGACGACGACCGCCAGACGAGAGAGGGAAATCATAAACGACAGTCAACACAAGCCCAGACGACGAAGGACGATACGAGCAACCACAGTACATCAACGCAGAATCAACACCAACAGGCACGTAAACAAACACACGTGCTCGCTGACCTCGTGCGTACCAAAAGCAGCCGCCAGCCCTCCGCGAAGCGCATAAACAAACCTGTCAACCAATCACAGAGCAGCGTCCCCAATAAGGCTCCCACGACCCCTCGCCACAACGAAAACAACTGGGTCACGGCCGGCCATCTGGGGCACCAGGTCGTAAGCGGCCCTAGTTATCAACATGGCGGCCTGCAACCCAAATTCAACAACAACTAGATCGCTACACGCCAGGTTTGAGAGTCATGGAAGAGATGGACATGCAGAAATGCAATGACACCGAGCGCCACGCAAAGCGGAACAGTGGTGGCACCGTTTTCAGTCGCGGAGACCACGCGCTGCGCCCCGATGATCACCGCGAACCGGACTCAGGATACTCCCCGCCTCGAACGGAGCAGGGCCCGCCAATAAACCCTCTGGCCCCTCTCGCTTCGGCCCTCCCAGACTTCATGCAGTCCATCCAATACCCATCCCATCCGGGCGACTTTCAGGGTAAGCCATCACTGCATGCACTTATCGGGGAGGGAGGCGACGTCACTATCGATGGCATCTCAAACGTCCAGAGTGCAGACCCTCAGTCCCCGAATCCTCACTGCCAGTTCAGCAAATGGCCATTCCCGTCCGCGGATCTCGACACAGAAACGGCCAAGACCTATGACGCGGTTAAATCATCATACTGCCACAACCACGTCCGCGCACGGATCCCTATCCACACTCAGCTGATCACCACGGCTTGGGAGGCGGAAGTCACGGGCCACACACAGGATGAAATGGTCATACAGGGGATCAAATTCGGATTCCCCATACAGTACGCTGGCCCGCCACGGTACCACACGACCCTCCTGTATAATCATGAGTCTGCCACACGAAACGCAGAACATGTCCGGGCTTATATACGCAAGGAAACGGAACGAGGAGCGCTGGCAGGCCCGTACAACCGCCCGCCTTTCACCCCATGGTTTACCACCAGCCCAATGATGACCCGTGATAAGCTGGACACAGATCAGAAACGTATAATCGTCAATCTCTCCTACCCAGATGGGGGAGTGAACCACCACATACGCCCACACGTCTTCAATGAGGCCGACGCCCAACATAACCTGCCGACCGTGGAGACGGCCGTCGAGACCATCGCAGAGACCTGCCCGGGGGAGATCCACTTGGCCGTGGTCGACCTCTCTAGGGCCTACCGTCAATTCCCAATCAGCCCAGCCGACTGGCCCCTCCTGGGCATATCCTTCGATGGTCTCTACTACTTTGAGAGGCGCCTCCCGTGCAGATGATCGCGGACTTCATCGTGAGGGCGCTCGCAGAACGCGGCGTAAGGGCACACATGTATCTAGACGATCTAGTTATAATCGCCCCCACCCTCAACATGGATACGCACCATTACCACCAAACAGTTAATCTCCTGACGCAGCTTGGCCTGGAGGTCGCCCACGCCAAAACACAACTGCCTGCTCAGCAGGTTCGGTGGCTTGGTATTGACATTGACGTGGCCCGCAATACACTGTCCATCCCAGCAACGAAATTAAACCAAATCAAGCAATGCATGGCCGCTGCCGCCACAATGAAGAACATCTCGAGGAAGCATCTTCAGAGACTAGACGGCTTAGCGAATCACCTGGGCAAGGTCGTGGGTGCGGCCAGAATATTCATTGGGCGACTTCTGGCCGCCCTTAGAGCCGCAACCAAGGACGTCATCCCGGTGACCGCCCAGGTGAAAGCTGACCTGGCCTGGTTTGCCAGATACGTATCGGACTTCAACGGCAAAGCCATCATACCAACCCAGACTACAGTCCTAAGGATCTGGGCCGACGCATGCCCAAAAGGCGCAGGCGCGTCTGACGGCAAGCGCTACTACATACACGCGACCCCGGAGAGCATCCGAGCATCACACCATATTAGTCAGCTGGAGGCAGTTAACTGCCTCGCTGCCATCAGAATCTTTGTCGAGGCTGCCCACCAGGGCAGGGACATACTAGTGTTCTGTGACAACATGTCAGCAGTCTGTGCGTTCAGGTCAGGCAGGGCCAGGGACCCAGTACTCGCTGCCTGCGCCAGGGCCGCCTGGTTCCATGCTGCCAAAACACACACCACACTTACGTTCACGCATGTGCCCGGCGAACGCATGTCCCTCCCGGATGCGCTGAGCAGAGCAACTTCAGACCCACTACACAGGAGCCTTGCTGATAAATATATTAAGGAACGCTCTCTCACATCTGTCGATGTTCCCAAGTCTGTGTTCTCATATAAAGCGTTCCTATAATTCCAGACCCGTTCTCCGCCCAACTAGCCACGGCAGCGGCACGAAGGCAAAGCTCAGCCCATCGCCCTGGAACGCAGGCAGGCCGTCGCTCAGCGGCCAACCTGTTCCTCGCCTTCTGCAGCAAAGTTCGGGTACCCTACCGCCAAGCGACTTTTATCCACGTCTGCTGGTATATTGAATACCTCGCCCAGGCCGACTACTCACCAGCGGGCATATCTAACAGTCTGTCCCATCTCAGGACATTTTATAAGCTACAAGGGCTCTCAACGGCACACCTTGACCACTATCGTGTGCGACTCGCCCTCCGCTCTGTCATGATTAACGTCAGACACCGTCCGGCTCCTAAGTTGCCGGTTACCCCTGACATCCTACGAAGGATCCTGGTGGAACTTACCGCAACCAAATACCCGGAGTTGCTCAGGTTTGCAATTTTATTAATGTTCTTTGGCTTCTTCAGACAAAGTAACCTGGCGCCGACCACACTCAAGAACTTCGACGCGACCCGCCACTTCACGTGGGCCGACGTCGCCCCTACTCAACAGGGCCTTCTCATCACAGCCAAATGGTCGAAGACCATCCAGCGGTCCTCTGACGCCAAGACGATCCTCCTCCCACTGGCACATGATACAGAGGTGTGTCCCGCGCAAGCCTTCACTCACTACGCAAACAAGGCCTCACATAAGGCCTCTACGGCCCTACTTCTCCAATTTCCGGACGGGAACCCGGTTACCACCCGCTTCCTTGCTAAGCAATGGACTGCTCTCGTCACCGCAGCTGGCCTCCCTCCTACTGCCTACACCCTCCACTCTCTTAGACGTGGAGGTGCTCACTATTCAATTAACCAAGGACAAGCGTCTCTTAATGACGTTATGACTCAAGGCACATGGAGGTCAGCTGCCATCCGGGATTATATTAAACCACTCGACGGACAGCAAAACACCGTACACAGGGCCTTAGCACGGGTCTAATCTTTCGGTTTGGCAAAGACTGTCCCTCAGTGGACCAACGGACGATCCCCATATCACACATTGGATCATGTACTACGTTTTATAGTTACCTCCACATAATAAATGTTCACTTTTAATTATTGTTCCGTATTATTTACTAATGGGGCAAGGTATGGAGCGCCCTGCACCATGGCTGGACATTACGTAACAGGAACTTACAAGTGGACCTATAAATACTATCCAACCACAGGGCACTGTCCCTCTCTCTGCTGACTTACACACACACAGCAGCCACTTGTTTCCAGTCTGCAGTCGGTGCAACATCTTTATTTACCCGCCCACCTACCCCCTCTAACTTTCTATCTTTAATTTATTTCAACCCTATTATACATAGGGCAAAGACTGTCCCTCAGTGGACCAACGGACGATCCCCATATCACACATTGGATCATGTACTACATTTTATAGTTACCTCCACATAATAAATGTTCACTTTTAATTATTGTTCCGTATTATTTACTAATGACAGATCTTCCAATTTTAAGATGCCAAAGTTTGTCCCCTGGGTCGGGGGGTTACGCTCATACGATGTACATTGTAGGCTTATTTAGATGAACACTTGGTTAACATCTTTCCTTCATTATCTCGGTCTCGCCTTTAATAAATAGCCTAAAACCTGTCCTTATATGTGACATACCCACTGGGGCCATTCATATCTGAAACAGCATAACAAGTAGGCGAATTTTGCCAGCTTTTTCATGGATTCAGACAAAACATGCACATCTCAATACCCATATTGAGTCGGGCGATCACTCAGGGTAAGATCGATTGTGTACAAATCGCCCTTGTAGGAATGGGGCTTCAGGAAACAGAGTTGAGAAAATCGTCTGGCGATGTTTCTGCAGATTTTAGGCAAATGTTACGTTACAATAAGCAGCTGATTAGGTGATTCTGTGTCTATGCAATCAGGGGCGGATCCAGAGTCAGTGCTCTAGAGAGGGCAAACCCTGACCCTCCTTATAAAAAAAAACACAAAAAAATACCATATTTACATAGATCTTTCAATTTTAAGATCATTAAATTTTCTACCTTTGATCTAGAGGGGGCAATTGCCCCTTTTGACCCCCCTTGGATCCGCCACTGGCAATTGTTGCCCAGTATGCACGTAAAATCGGGATTAGAATATCAAACATGCTTGGAGATTTTGGTCATTTTCTCAGCGATTCGATGTGCAAATCGCCCTGTACACGAGGCTTTCCCACTTAATAGACACTCGATCAAAGTCATTCGCGAGTCACCTGTTGCAAAAACATGTCTCCAAAGATTCCATGAATCTTCGCTTTCAAATAGAATTAATGGCCAAAAAGGTCACAAAAGTGATTTCAAAAAGAGATGGTAATTGTGATTCGACAAAAAATTGGCACAAAAGAAATTGTCACCGTTTTTGCCATCCTTTGTCACCGAGCAGACACCTTTAAGAGGATCCGTTGTCAGTTCAAGACTCATTTTTATTGAATGTTGATTCCGAATGGGACTCGACGTACCTGTTAAAGATCACTTGCTTTAAAAATTTAACCTTGCCTTAACTAAACAAATGTTTTCAGTCGCTTCTGAGAATGTGTAAGTATTAATTGTTGTGAATTACATACGTTTCGAGACTGATTGATTAGAAAATGAACATATTTACAGACGTGTCTGCAACATACATAAGGCATTGGTATTTGTTTGTCAAACATTTTTAGGGTTATTATCTCAGAAAAGAGAGTAATATAAAATCGAGGATTGACCATGTTACAAAACCTGAGAACTCATAAATATTCCTGTAGAGTAAAGATAGGCCTAGAGTTTCTCATATCTGATAGCTCATTATGTTTATTACATATTTGAATTAGTAGTAAAAAACAATGATTTGTCCCAAGGAGTAACGTACCAAATATCAAATAACGTTTTCGAATGCCCTAGAAAAACCATAGGATTTCCAAGTGGTAGCGGAGAAAACAACATTTTAATTTAAAATGATATAGCCTAAACTTGATGTAAAGCTCTGTTTGGGCTCAGGTTACAATCTAGCTCTACATGAGACTCCAGACCATTGTATCATATTTCATACCAGACCATTATATCATATTTCGTACCAGACCATTGTATCATATTTCCATATCAGAATAGTGTATCATATTTCATATATCACCCAAGGTAGAAACTACGTTTATGATTTATTTTATTGTGCAATTGAAATGATGTTATTGCATTTTCATGCTGCTATTAAAATCTGCACATAAGAGTATAACCAAATTGCAAAATAGTAAAGCTATCGTTTAAATTATGTAGTAAGCCCATCTCATTATACACCAACATTAAGATTTAGCATGAAATCATTTATTTTCAAAATTATGATTCCATGGATACAGTTGCATAACAGGAAAATTAACCAAAGCAATTTGGTTGACAAACTGCTCCTAAAATTTGTAATATTCAGATTCATACCTTGGCCTTTTCCCATAGAAACCAATGCTGAAGCCTGTCGGCCCAACCTATAGTATCCAACCCTATTTCACTCTGAAATACAGTAGTTTGATTGGCTGGAAAGCCTTCAAATCTGTCAATTAGTCAAATTAAGAAATCATAATGTTTATCAGTACTGATATAGAAAAATATAACTCTTGCATATTTCAATAACCTAAACTCTATGAAACATAAAGGGATTATACAGCATTTTGTCCAAACCTTGTCCAACCCTGGGATGTATCCAATGTGAGATAGGCTTGTTACCTTTGTGTTTTACCTGAACCTGCAGGTGAGCAGGTGGTGTACAAAGAATCCCAAGAAAGTGTTATTTCTGGAACCTTTTTGATAAGTGCATGGAGCTGAAGGGACATGAAAGGATGTGTGTTGCGTTTAAGTGACGACTGATTTGATATGTTTCTAAAGATCGTGGGTTCTGATAGAAATAATTACAATTTGCTGATCAAGTTTTCTGATTGTCACTTGGACTATGAGATATACATTCATAAGTGTGTGTGTTATCAACTAGTGTTGTTATGAACAATTACCACAAGTAAATAGCACATAAACATATCAATCTTTTCTAGATTTGCTTTATGTATAATAATTAAGTTATTCAATAGCAAAATAATCGTATCGGACAATTATTAAGGTTTGATTCTCATTACTGTACATGTTAGGCCTATCGTATCCTCTGAGGCTCTAAAGATATTGGAAGAATGCAACGTATTTATCCATGTACGTATGAACCCATGTTTTTTGAATTGCAGACTCATAAAAACGGAAAAGTCGCCTACACATACAGTATCGTATGGTCACTAGGTGATTAATACACTATATTAGAAAGCAAAATCCCATGCCAGTGTTTGATAAGGTATGCATAATATGATATGTATTTGGAACTTGAGCTGCAATGCGTCAACAAATTTATTGACCACGCGTTCCTCATATCCTGCACCTAATTGCCATTCCCATGTGCTACTTCCAGCTCGTAAAACCGGCACAATTAACTACATCGTATTGCATGGTTACATATTTCTGATTGTCAAGACATTAAATGTAACCTGCATGAAAGAATAGTTGCTCAAACCTTTTTAACGTCAACTAGGCCCTATATTTATGGTTGGTGTACCTAGAATGTACTTAAACCTATAGCGGTAGAATTAATGATGAAAAACAGTCGGGGTTTCTCCACAAAGGGGTTCAGATTGTATAGCATTTGACAAGTTCATATGGGATAGAGTGACCAGTTGGCACCACTAGACAGTTTTCCCATCGACTAATGTGACCAACAGTGATTCTTAGTTTTACCTTTATTTTGTTATGATATCCATATAAAGAATAGAAAAGAAGAACGAATATTATGCATTTTCAACAGACACTGGTGTCATATCATTATTTTTTCTTAACACCGAATTCCCATTTACAAAATGCTTTGTATTATTACGAACTACTCATATCATAGGATAGTACGAAATAAAGTGGGTGAAAGTAATAAGAAAAAACTGCTCAAATTACAATATACAGCTATCTTTTAATACGTTATGCATATGACGTCTCTTTTCATCAACATCGAAGCCCCTTTCATTATTAGAAAGTATTCATTGAGAACTCAATGAATAAGTATCACCCTACTATGCATGAGTTGTATAAAAGGTGCCGTTACTTTCGTAATAACCTTTCGTGAAGGTACCTACGGACGATAAGTGTGTGTAGTCATAGTTGTGGTCAAAGTACGTGGGAGTTTAGGAGGATGTTGTAGGCGGCCTGGGAGTAATTTGCTGGTGGCTATCACGTTCTCAGCCTTTTTATGACAGGGCATGCGAGATTCCACACCATTTATCACTGGTGCTAGATATACTTCGAATACATTCCTGAGACCTTAGCTTTTTGAGAAAACAATGAATTTCTCCCCACTGTTTTCCTCCACGGTGTTGATATAATATTGCCATTTCCTTTTACATTTCCTTTTAAGTTTCTTGACTTCATGAACTACCTGGTTTTCATTTTTACATTTAGACATTAGACATTCCCTACATCACATACTAGGTATACCAGCCTATACAGTTCTCTGGACAGCATTGTTTGAAAGATAAGTGTTATTAATGAAAACCTGACGCATCTTGATAGGTCACCTTTTAATCGTATGTAATTAATAACCTTGTGCGACCACACGCAAACAGAATATTTGAAATACAAATATTTCTCAGGATAGTATTCCGCTGACCACGCGTATCTAGGGATAAAAACGTGAGGACTACTGCTTAATGAACGATAACTGAGAATAACCTTTATCATTTTCTCATTATTAAACCACCTTTACTTTCCCTTGATCTTCCAGAATGGGAATATCAAGTTTACCACAGCTTATTAAAACTTTTGTCTGGTTACAAATCACCCATTGAATGAATTAATCCCTTACCTGGCAGGTCGTGGGTACTTAAGCTTACACCTCGGGTTACTAATACCCCATTCAATAAGTTATTCCAATGTCTGGCATGTCACTGTTACTAAAAGGTCACACTCACTCAGCGATTTTACCGTCGACGGGCGATGGGCGACTGGGAGAGTAGTCCCTGAAATCGTAGGGCGACTGGCATATTATCAAACAGGTTTGATATTGTTCTGGCAATTTTACCGGCTATTTTACCGGCGATTCCGTTGCCCGTTGCCCGTTGCCACTCTCCCAGAATCCTCACCGTAACAACAAGGAGTCACCCATAATAATCCAGTCGCCCGACGATTTTACCAGCGTTCATGCCTCTGATTGCTGGTCGCCAGGTGATGCTGAGATCGCCTATTGGACATGGCCCTTAAAGCCCCATACCCAAGAGGCGATTTGGGCCTCGGCGATCGTTGTTTTCTCAGATCGCCCATCATGGTGTGTTAGAATATAGGGCCTACATGTTTGATCTGAGTCGCCGGGAAAATCGCCCGACGATTAGCCCGACGATTTTATCAAACATGTTCATTTCAATATAGCATACTGACGGGTGATGAAGCCTAAATCACCTAGTGGGTATGGAGCTTTAAGCTTACACCTCGAGTTACAAATCCCCTATTTAATAACTTAATCTCTTACCTGGCATGTTGCGTTACCTTAAGCTTACACCTCAAGTTACTAATCCCCTATTATTTAATGACTTAATCCCTTACCTGGCATGTCACGGTTACTTAAGCTTACACCTTACTAAGTGAGTTACTAACCCCCTATCTAATGACTTAATTAATCCCTTACCTGGCATGTTGTGGTACTCTAAGCTTACATCTCAAGTTACTAATCTCCTTTTCAAATAGTTATTCCCATACCTGGCACGTCACTGTTACTTATAAGCTTACACATTGAGTACTAATCCCCTATTCAGTAACTAAATCCCTTACCTGGCATGTCGCGGTTCCCCAGGTAATCCGACGTCTTGAACTGCTGAGTCAGCGCCGTCTTCCCCACGCCGGGACTTCCGGTGATGAGCACCTTGTACACGTCGGCCTCCTCCTTCTCCGGTACTTCCGGTATGTCCGGCTCCAGCGACGCGTCCTCGCGCGACGTCAGCGACGAGTCGGCGTCGGAGCGCGCATCGGGCGGCGACGTGACGACGACGATGTCGGGCTCCTTGTGTTGGTGTCGCATCATGGATTTGGCGCGCGGGGCGGGCGAGCTGCGGATCTTGAAGCTGTCGCCGTGCTTCACGATCCCCTTGGCGGTGGTAGTGAAGCTGCGGACGCGGTAGATCTCGACCTCGCCGTCGCCAAAGATGGCGGGCGTGGTGAGCGACGAGTGGCGCGTGACGGGCGTCTTGAAGACGTGCGCCGCGCTCCCCGACCGCGGGCGCGCCGAGCCATCCTTGCTCTCCTTCATACTCGCGCCCCCACCCATTGCTGTGGACCTAGGCTTGGTGCGAGGCTTGCAGGAGTACGACCGCCCCAGCCGGTTAGGCTGGGCCACCAGCCAGTTGCGGTTGGTCATCATAGGGCTTTTACTCCCTGAACGGTCAGCTGTAGACCTGCTGCTGTGGCGGCTACTACCCCCACCACTGGAGGAGTAGTCCTCCCGGTGGGCTGACCGCCCGCTCCCCGACCGCCGCAGGAGCTTAGCGTCCTCCGTGGCCGACCCTCCTGAGTCGGGGTCGTCGAAGGACTCCTCAGCCATAGTGGTCATGTAGCCCTCCTCCCGGAGCACCATCTCCATCCTGGAGGAACGCCGTCCTCCTGCTCCTTGCGCTTGCGCTGAGGGCCCCAACCCGGAACCGGAACCGGAACTGCCATGTCGATCCTCGCGCCCGCGACCCCCGACGGGGAGGCTTTTGGTGGAGGTCACCTTCCGTTTAGGTCCACTGAAGGCCTGCACCCTGAACCTCTCAAATTCGTCCAGTTCAATACTTTCTCCTCTTTCCATCATCTTGAATTTGGTCAATTTGGAAAAATTACTGCAATTTCCCCAATGATTGTACCATAAAATCTACTATGACTTTATCAGTGAATACCTTCCAGATAACATGTCTAAACTTGATATGGTCTGTGTCATCAGTTTATACAAGCCTATTGAAAAATCCGTCTGCACCAACAGATAATAAACATCCAATATCTAAATACCCACTTAAGGCCGACCAAAACTCCCAAGAGATGCTTAAAATGCCCGAAGAAT
Organism: Lepidonotus clava; assembly: GCA_936440205.1. Taxonomy (NCBI): domain Eukaryota; kingdom Metazoa; phylum Annelida; class Polychaeta; order Phyllodocida; family Polynoidae; genus Lepidonotus; species Lepidonotus clava. Next base: position 39,528,650 of record OW387140.1, read on the forward strand.
CCAATGAGACGCTTGAAAAGTAGCCTCCTGTTAGTTCTAGTCCCTTTATTTCAGGGTCAATCCGACAGGTGCTTCCACACCTCGCCCCCAATCCTTCCTTTTCCCCTGACCTGTCTTTTTAGCCACCAGGTGGTGTCGACAGCGCTGTGGGTACCTTACTTCCGGTGGCGCTGAGCTCCCCCTGGCGGCCACCCCAGCTGCGCTCACCTGTCCCTCCCACCTGCCGGGCTGATGCCTCCAGGGGATGCCCGGAGGAGGGTGAGGGGGGAGAGTGGACCTGTCTGCCCTATCTGACGTCCAATGTGGTCACTGGTGGCGCCCTGTGGTTAGATATATTATCCGAGGTGTGAAGAATCCATGACATTTTAGGGGTGTTTAGACACTTAGCATAAGTTCAATGTTTAATGTCTTTTCCTCTTTATATTGATATTGTGTGGTTGATATCATCTATGGGTATTTTGTATATGCTTTTACTATGGCTATTAGTAATATAGATGGACAATATTAAGTCTCGGTTTAAATTTGAAATTAGTTTTTAGATTGTAAATCCTAAATATTTCTTGCGCTTTCAGGTGTAAGAATAGCAGACGTTGTATAGAGTAGACCTGACACTGTAGAATCCGATCGCCCACGTGCTCGAAATCCTACCCCTAATGAAGGCGAAATAAAATGACTCGGTTTGGCTTCATTAAGTTTCACCTAGCGTGCAGCCTGCCAAAAATGCAATGCATGTACAGACAGGATTTGATTCCGAGCAACCGCGACGCCTTTCTCACGAAGGTAGCAGCAAGGAAGCTGTGAGGGCGGGAAAATTCGATGCAATTCACAGGCAAATGTAAGCTTGAGTGATTGCATGTCAAGTCAGGACGGGGGGCCTCCGCTTGAATCCAGATGCATCACTAAGCGAAGGACCTTGTCATTTAGAGCTATCCTATTTCCTTGGCTCTACGGCTGAAATCCTTGCAATTACTCCAGTGCCTGCAGTATCAGCCCCCATGTAGCTAGCTAGGAGGGAGCTAGGTCCGACAGGAGCAGTCCACCCAGCAGACGCGGGAAACTCCTCCTCCAGTGTATTCCTCCTGTACAACGCAATCCCTTAACGCATGCATCCCATCCCAGTCCAGTGCAATCCATTCAGCACTGAAACGAATCAGGCCTCATTGCATACAGGAGACACTTGACACATGCTGTTCACGCCAAGCACGCATGCAATGCATCAAGCAGTACCTGAGGTAAAAATGCACTGTCCTCTTGCCTAAGGTGATGCTGTCACACACTGGAGGAAATACTGGGTGGCGCCCATCCCCGGCAGGCTGGGTGCGCGCGGTGTGTGTGTAGGTGTGTGTGTGGCGCCGACTCCTGGGCGTGTTGTGGCTGCTGGAGGTAGGAGTGAGGAGGGGACACAGGAGGAGAGGAGGAGGAGGAGGCCCGGAGAGTGTATGGGGTGCCGCGTGAAGACTAATAGATACTGGAAAAATTCCATATATTGTTGAAATTACACCAACACCACAAGACCTATCTTGGTTATAAAGTGGACTTTATTTTGTCTAAATGTCCAACGTAGGGACTGTCGTAAGTCCTTCTTCATTTCATTATAGCCTGGGTTACACTTAGGGTTTATATTATTTTTCATTACAATAAGTTTTCCCAGTATGTATCTCTCTATGTTATTTTGTCCTATGTTGTTAAAAATAAGAATTCCAACATTAATCATAAGGTGTCATAAGGTATATCATATGGCTTATCATAAGGTATAGGATTGAAAAAGCTTCAGATAAGAGCAACCAGTTATTACTTCTCGATAAGATGCTATATTCACATTACAGGATGAGAGTAAAATTGTATCTATAATTATGAACCCTGAATACTCAGAAAACATAAAAAATGTTTCAACCCTTGTGATGATAAACCCTTAACTAACAAGAAGTGACCAGATAAAAGGCTACAACGTGCACCCCTCTTACGACTATTCCCTATTTGGCGTAAGAATCCCGGGGGGGGGGGGGGGGGGGGGGTGGGGGGCAACTCAAATGGTTTTACCCGTAGTGTGTGGTCTCAGATTAATAAAATAGGCCATTGTTGTGTAAAATCAGAATCCCAAAAATGGACCCATAGCTGTGTATCTACCCAAAATTACTCATAGTGATACATAAGGCATTATGAAATAATATAATCCCATATTGATGCGTATAATGATTTCAAAGTATTAAATACACATTTTCCAAATAATGCCTTCAGATATATAATTGTAACATAAACTCACCATTGTACAAAGGTGTTGGACCAACTCTGTAATTGGCTTAATTATTAAACCCATATTGGTGCACAGGTAAGAATCCTTTCCTCCCCCGAACGTCTATCGGTGTATGCGAGGAGAATTATAGCAACTTCTGAGATTGTGGGAATCAAACGCCACTAACCTATCTCAAAGGCAGGAGTGTTACTCACGTTTCTTCTCTTTAACGTCTATCATCAGTAGCTCTAAGACCACACACTTGGCCGGGGAGCCTAGTACTACTGACAGCCGGTGTGTGGCGCCCACGACACGCCTCCCTCTAACTACCTCTCACCACCTCTCTGTAAAACGCCACCAGTCACACACCCCTCCTCCTTAAAGCCTGGGCTCCACAAGGCGACTCTGCCTGCTAATACTTTAATTGATTCATTAAAGGGAGCCAAAACCAATAATTTTTGTCAATTATATTATAATAGACAAAATTTTCCGAACTCAGATAAGTATAGAAACATGTTAGATGATTCTAGTTAAGGTCAGTGGTAAAGTATTAGCTGTGGAAACTAGCTTAAACTGAAGTAGAATTTGACGAGAGATGGTAATATTTCCATTTGTTTGTAAACAATCACCATTTTGGCAGATCCACATTAATTGAGTTGAGCAAGGAAACTTGTTTTTGATGATTGTCTACCATATTTCATGGTTTAGATTTTAACATGGGCCAGGAATAGGTTAAATGAATGGATTTCTATAATTACCTGATTGCTTGAGTTTGAAAATTTTTGTTGAATTTGTTGGTTTTGGCTCTCTTTAGGGCTGTATTCATTTAACAATTTTACTCAAGATGTATAAGGTTGCGAAGGAGAATAATGGTTTATCATAGAGGTGTAACATATCATTAGAGAAGTTTTTCTATTCTCTTTCAAATGGCGTGTAATGTGTATAGGTTTCTTTAATATTACTAGTCAAAATTTTGAAATAACACAACATTTTCCATACTGAAAATCGTCTGAATTTACTTTTTACCAGTAATACAAAAAAATGGTATGCATCCTATTATTTGAAAGATAATTATGAACCCTTTCTGAAGATAAACAATATGCCTATAATTAACTCATATCCCTACTGACGATTTTTCAAATTTGTATCAAAATCGGCTAGTGGAATACAGCCTTAAGCCTTGTTTCCACCAGCCGAGTTTACTTCTGATTTGTTGGTAATTTATTACTTGTAACTGGTAATATGGCAAAGGATTATAATTATATCTTACATACCGTTTGAGAGAGAATTAAAAACCTGTTCTAATAGTATATAACATGTACGCAATTAATCAATATTTCCACTACCGATTTCTGAAATCGCTAGTAAAATCGGTTGGTGGAAACAGGGCTTAAACCCTTCTGACGGTTGTCATGTGGCACGGTGAAAACATGAGATACGGGAAAGGACAGCCCTGGGACAGCCTCCTGAGTGTTGCAATTAGTAACATAATGAGGCAAGAGTGATAAGTGTATGAGAGTGAATGTAACGGATGGGGCAATGTGTGTACTGGTAGTTTTTCCTTTGGATTAATTATGACTGGCAGTTGATTAACAATACGACTGAAACAAGAATTATAGTCAAGACAACAATTATATGTAACGTGACTTTACATTATAAGGTAGCAGTAGATAAGGTAGTATCTGAAAGAGTCTGTGCCAAAGAATCAAAGATGAGGCAATACTAAGACTGAAGGCAATGTTTCAGCAGAATTTTTACCTTATAACAAGGGGATCTATCCACAGCAGCCTATATGTATTCAATCAATCTCTGACAAGAGAATCTCTTGGCCTTTCGCCGCATTGTGGATCATTGGCTTAAGCAAGATAGAATACATGTTGTGAGAAGATGTTTTTCCCATTGGGGGTGATCTATTATTTAGTGCGTCTCTGGCGTGGTGTAGGATAAGGTTGTAAACAAACCTCCTTTGTAAAAGCTAGCTTCCCTGATATGTGGGGAGGATTATCTTTGTGTCCAATACATATGTATTCTCTTTGTTGTCACACACACACACACACACACACACACACACACACACACACACACACCACATAGAATAATAAGCAGGGACAAAAAGGCTTTATTACATTTTTAATTCGTATTACATGCTAAAGTGATCTGGAGATAGGGAGACTAGAAATCATGTCAGAATGCAAACGTTATTGATATAATATCCTTATAATTATGCTGATTTCAGTTAAGAATAGAGTCCATAGAATCGCAACTGTTAGTCCTAACTTAATTTTGCCACTGCCAAGCGCCAACAACTTTTAACCAGTGGGTTGCGTCACGTCTTTCGAAATTGATCATGACACACTATTCCGTAAGGCAAATAATTATGTGCGAAAGATTTACTTCATTTAAATATATATGTATGATAAAATAATAATGTGTAGAGCGCTCTTGTCCACAGTTATACTGTATATTCATTTACAGTACATGTTTGCCCTATTTCAAATCATTTGCTCCATACTGTACATGTATAGTTTCCTAATGCAAAAATCCCTAGGCCTAGTATAAGAAGACCAAGGCCTAGGAGAAACCTAATACCCGAGCAAAGACAGGTACTGCATCAAGTCTAGAACTAGTTCTGCCAAGAATAGATCCTACCATCTTTGATCGAGTAATTGTGTATCGTGTTCTATATCAAAATAACCCAATCTTCTGCTTCGGTCACTCACCACTCCCACGCTTTTTACTGGAGGAAAGGTATACTTTTGTTTATACATCTATCTGACTTGGCTCCAACATAATGTTCAAGCTCAAATTAGTCTTTTTATTTTCTTGTTATCCTGCAAACTGTCAGTTTATTTACCCCAACATGTCTGGTTACTTTATAGCTGCTGTCTGGTGGCCCAGAACTAACTATTTTTGTACTGAAGATTGTCACTTTTTGTGTATTTCTGTCATTACTCGCTCCATCTCCCATTATTATGGACTGAAATATACTGATAAAGAATAGTTCTTTCAGTCAGTCCAACCTATATATAGCAACTGCAGCTTATGTATCGGTTCTGGAATTATTACTGTCATGTCAAAATCTATGTTTGTACACACGTTTCAAGCAATGCTGAAGTTCTTATATCATAATTATATAAACATAAATTGTCTTCGAAGAATTAGGTATAAGACAAAATCTCCTTTTCTAGCTTAGATCTAATACTCCTGATTCTGATTCATAGAATTTATTTAGGTATTCCAGGTTATATTTGTTCTCCATTAAACTGCATTTTCCTAGTATGACCTTTTGCTCACAGCAATGATCTAATGTTAATCTACATGGTACAGTGGTCCCCCTATATACGGCCCCCCCTCACCAACGGCCACCCCTCTTATGTGGCCACAAAATGCTGGCACGGATGATTTTCTCTCTATATTGACCCCTCACCAACGGCCACCCCTCTGACGCGGCCAGCGGCCACCCTTTTGATGTCCCAAATGACCACAGAACCCCTCACCAGCGGCCAGATTAAGGGAGGCCGGCTATATGCGCGATAGTCGCGCACGCGGACGTCGCGTATATAGAATTTCTAATATACGCGGACACAAAGTCGCGCATACAGATCTAATAATATACGCGGACATAAGGTAAGCTGGCTGTATTGTATTTTTAAAATCATATATATGCAGAAATTAGAATAAAACATAGAAATAAGACAGGAAAAAGGGGGTTTGGGGGCTTTGCCCCCGATTTACTAATGAGATTTTGATGAAAAAAAAGTATATCCGCGTACATTAGTGTACTTGTATACGCGGCCACAACGTCCGCGTATATAACCAGATCTATTTGCGCGGATTTCACCCCCGCGTATACAAGCAATTCTTTGGGCGCGGGCTTCTGGTGCTATGCCCGCGTGTATAACTCCAGCCCAGATAAGGTGCTTTCAATTCTCCTGACCACGGATAGCAATTTTTTAAAGTTTTACCTGCAGGTTAGCCTAGATTAGGGTGCATGCTGGGTAATATGTCGACAAACTTCAAGGCTTAAGCATGCTAATTTTGATAAATCATATCACCATTAATTTTGTTGTTTAAGATGATGAACAACTAGTAATCAATATTCTTTAATTTGTATCCGTACACATTTAATATTTTCTAAGTTGTTTGAAAATGAATTCATTATTGATGGATATATAACAGTTATTTGTTTATTTTCTATCCTAATAAGCCCATCCCAGTATACATGAACATCAAATTTTACCATGAAATTACATAGCAATTTCTTTCTGATTTAATCCCCAAATATAGAAGCGTGAAACAAAATGTACCATGGTGGTTTAGTTGAAAAATTGCTCCTAAAATTTGTAAAATGCAGATTTATAAATTGGTCTTTTTCTCATAGGAACCAATGTTAAAGCCTGTCAGCCCAACCTATAATGTCCGACCCTATTTTCCGTAAAATGCAGCACTTTGATTGGCTGGCAAACCTGTAAATCTGTCAATTGGGGAAATTTAAGAAATCATGATGTTTTATCACTACTTGGGGATATAGAAAAACATAATTCTTAGTTATTCCAGTAATCCCAGCTCTAGGAGACAAGGATCGTTTATACCATTTTTTTGTCCGACCCTTGTCCAACCCCAGAATATACCCAATGTGGGATGGGCTTATTCAATGGCTTTTGTCGACAAAATCAGCTAAAATTAGCCTGCAGGTGCTTGAAATACTGTAAATCAGCTATCAGTGGTAGGGAGAATTAAATACATATGCATCAAAGGGGGAGGGGGGGGGGGGGTCAAGATTTTTGAAAATGTGCTTACATTGTAGTACAAATCCAATGCGCACATAGAACAAAGAGGGAGTATTCAGGAGTCACTAAGAACCTGGAAGTGAGTCCATGTATAGACTATAATAAAGCATTATTAATTCCAGACACTGCAGTCAGAGATGGGCCCAAGAACTCATCCCCCTTACCAGCGGCCACCCCTCACCAGCGGCCACTTTTATGATTCCCCAAGGGTGGCCGCATAAGAGGGGGACCACTGTATAACTAACATTTCATATGACTTATGAAGTTGCTGTATCATTTTAGAATACAACCTTGTATTCTACCAATGTAAGCCGATTATTGGCGGATATGTAACATCGCTTTGAGTCCAATTTACTGTAGGATGAGATAAGGGATCGCAATTCATTTTTAATCAACCTCGGGTCCTATATCATTGATGAAAGGTCATTGTCCAGATGATCCTGGGGCTATACCTATCCCACAGGTGGCACATTCTATGTTAAGTGTTGCATTGGGTGTCTTCAACATTGAAAGGCTTATAACTTTTTTCACTTACTCATTTTCCCTTGGCAATTCAAATTTCTAAGATCCTTATGTTGAAACCAATTCTTTGATATATAGGAATGTTAATCAGGTATGTGTTAAAATTGAACTTTTAATTTGTTAAAGTGTCATGTACCCTCAAAACCCTCAAAACTCCATGTCCACAGAGAATTATTTTTTCCCTTTAATACTGTAGATGTCAAAATAATTAATTTACAGCCCAATTTCATATCGTGCTGTGTTCTTACTATAACTCCTTACAGTTTTATGATTTTTAATGTATCCTAATCTAAGAATGTATATTTTTTCTACTTTAATGGAAAATGTCCACTCTATTTAGTATCTACGAGAGATTTTTAAAGAAACTAGGCATTTTGGTTCAGAAAATAATGCTAGGCCTGTATTTTCTGTACTAAAATGTCTGGGGCACTTAGCCCCATTAGAAAAAACACTGAAAGATAATGTTTTGATTTTGTCTGACTGTTATAATATGCACTTTTTGCCCATATATTTAAGGGGGGTATCTACGAGAGATGAGGTTTAGCAATGAAAGAGATTATTCAGAAGAGAAAAACAAAGAAATTATGATAGATCTACTATTCAAACTTAAATATCCTGAATTTTAGTTATCTACACTCATTATCAAAGGCTCCAGGAGGACAGGAATAGCAAAATAGTATCTACGAGAGATGTATCTACGAGAGATTTTGAAATGATATATCTACCACTGATAGCAAATTATTATAAAATTGATCAATTCAAGCTAGACACAGTTACCGGTGAAATTTTTCATGTTCAAAAATTTTAAACCAGATATCAATTAATTGATTTTTGAATCAGTGGTGGTGATTTTGCCAAAATAGTATCTACGAGAGATTTTACCTTTACGGTATCTATTATATACTCCACATTAGATGGCCAAGTGAAAAAATAGTTTTCAGGAACACTGACACTTCTATGTTACTATGACTCTAACTCCATAAATAATTATCATATTTTGATAATTTTGGTATCATTTGAAAGCTAAGATACTACTCTTCAATGTGAAATTCACAAAAAGGGGGTATCACATTGTTATAGTGGGTCACATATCAGTTCTAAGTTGTTCAATAAAGGAACATAAAAGAAAGCTTTTATCCCATTTGGTCAAATATATCATATATATCTTTGAAGTGTCATATCTCTATTATGAAGAAGTTTAACGAGCCAATTTTTTTCAAGAGGACAGAATAACACCTGTCTTTTGAGAAAATATTACAATTAAACTTGTAATTCCGATTTAGTTTTTTCACTTTTTTTCTACCCATATGCAACACTTAACGTAGAATGTACCAGGTAAGAAGAAACAGTTCATTTATTAGGAATGAATACTGCATCTAGGACATTTGTTTCAGACCTGGCTATATTGAGGAAAATTGTTACCTGGCGAAAATGACATACAAATCATCAATTTTCGATAAAGTCTTTGGATTTATTGTATTACCATCATTTATGTTTTTCATTAGCATGAGACTAATTATTTGACATTATTTGATATTCCAGTTTTTAAGATTAATGAGCTATGTAAAAGACTGAGTAACTGAGCATTTTATCAAGCAAAACATCATACCGTAGGGGGATACAGGTCTAGTATTATACAGGAGTTTAATCTATCACGAGAAAAGAGGCTGGTAACCAAAGTGTTATCGCACTGGAAGGCGATTTTGAAAGTGGCTTTGCAAAAACTGTTAATCTAAGCTAGAAGGTCAGTCTAACTAGTAGCATAGGATCAGTTTATAACAAATACATAACCAACTGCTGTTGGGATCCTCAGGGAATACCCTTAATGTATCAAAGATACCAGCTTCCAGGCACCCCTGTGAGCCCTTTCCTCAGGATGATATCCATGACAGACCTTTGGTTGATAACCCATATATAATTGATTTTATACATAAGGTAAAGAGGGTGAAGCATTTCTCGTATAGCCTTGAAAGCAATTTCAACCTTCTAAAAATATTATGTTTAGAAAATTATCAACTCTGCCCCAAGCAATTCAAGTTACTTTTATTCAAGATGTATGTACACACTCCAAAATCATCTTTAAGTTGGATATTTAGATCAAACGAATTTTAGTTTTGAAAAATATCATATTCAAAGAGTTTACAATTGAGGCGCAATTACCTTCATCGTATCTCATCCAACAAGAAAATAGTCTGAACAGTAGAATGATATCAAAAGTTATGTACTTACACATTCTGGCCCAACTCTTGTGTCACCCCAAACATAGCAGAGGTTCCCTCTCTAAGTAATTGCTTTTCTTAAGAATTCCATAGGAAGCATAGTCATCAACACAGTCTGAATAACCAAGGGGGACTGGTCAGTGACTGGTCAGGGGAGTGGTCAGCAGGGTTAATAAGAGCAGAGTAACCTGACCATCACCCCTGACCTATGCCCACAGCCTTAGACCTTCAGCATCGAAAGTAAGAGAAGATAACTTGCACCAATAAGGTGTCAAATATCTTAGCACTGGATAAGTGCATTGGCTAAATATAGACTGCACCTCTAGGTGGTGACTCCTTAGATTAGAACGGTGATGTCTGAAATAAAAATGGATGCAGGCTAGGGTTTCTCCAGATATGGAAGATAAATAGTTTTTGTGGGTCTTTACTCATTTATGTGGTTTCCGATTATGTATTTATGGACGGTTCTGTAGTGTTTATTGGATACGGTAATGTTCAGTGGTTGGCAAATTGATAACTTTATATGATATTATGTTGTTCATATGTTAAGACAGGTAATAAATGATTATACCGTGTTCTGTAGAGCATCGGTTATTAAATGCAGATATTTTCTGTCCTAGACATAATTACTATTGATAAAAGACTAATCAAAATTCACCTGATAGTTACAAAAGTATGGCCCTTGTGACATGTCTGTGTAAAAAGCCATTAAATACTACATACCCAGGCCACAGATTCCTATGTTTTCGACCACACTTCTCACTATAGTTAACGTTAAAAACACAGTCAAGCTTTCATGTAAAGGCTTAATCTCCCATGCTATTGCTTGATGTTCCTAGGTTCACAGTATTGCCAATGCGACATAGTCCTTCACTTATTGATGTAACCTTTCCTCAATGTCTAATACCTTTTATATTGAAAAAAAGTACATACAGTTGAGCATGTCTGGCTTCGCTTACTCTACCCCCAGTACATGACTCTATTTTACACCTAGGCATCATTGCCGAAGTTATTTTTACACACCATAGACTAGTACCCTAATACCTTACACACTTATATGACTCCCAAGGCCCCTGCAGTGAATCAGCTTCTAAGATTAGAAATCCTATGCACAGTCTGAAGTTTAACTGATATAACCCAAGGTATACCCATAAGGATATCCATTTATGATATATGATATTCTTGCTGAACTGCAATCCTATTACTTAAACTGGAATCAGAAGAAGCATTAATCCACGCTCCTGGCTCATAATGCGACAAGGCAAACCATTGAGAAAAGCAATCAGAGGCATTAATGTTAAATTGGACAGTAATTGCATGCCCATTGATGCCATTTCAGTCAGGCGTTAAAGACCTTCATAAGTAAATTAACTTAAAAAGAAGTGTCAAGAATCTTGCTTTCCAATCACCTTTCGTGCCTCAGACCCCTTGGCTCATCTCTGATTTAAATTTCACGGTTTTTTTTCTGATTGATCTTTCGGAAACACATAAAAAAAAAAGACAATTTAAAAAACTTTGAAATTACCTGCAATTAAATTTTTATGCCCACCCTAATCAGTGGCAGGTGATGAGTGAAACGCCTAAATTGTTCATGAAGATCATCATCACCGTGTGGATCATGAAATTATGCTCATAATCAGGCTTATAGCCTGGTCCAAATTGACCTATTCATTCTGTTTGAAGGGTGTATGGAAATAACCTGAGTGCTCATGGAGCATACTAGTCTCCTAATGAATTGGTTTTGTGTAGAATGCCACTGGGGCTACCCATTTTCAATGTTCTATTCCTAACAGCAATTTATCATTATGAATATTACATTTAATGAAGTAGGAGCATAGAAGAGATCGTTATTTCCCATGTAATCAACAATCATACCAATTTTTAGAATTCTACGTCAAAATCTTTTGCCCTAAACGCAGTTTTCATAGTCGAAATTTACAATCCTTTGGTAACCCGGTAACTTTCTGTGTTAACATAATTATCATATGTGACGTCAAGCACGTGATAAAGAAATATTTACCTGATTGAAGAATAAACAACATTTTATTCATTCTCCATAATGTCATTCTGTCTTTCAGATTTGTATGTGAGTTTAGACGAATGATAACACCGGTACCTGTTTCATTGTAGAAAACTCCTTGTTCGTGCTTCTCAGTGTCTACCAAAGTAAAGTCTCAATCATCTAGTGGGGTCTGTTAAGGTCATTTTTTAGTGAAATCATTACACAGTGGATAAAAGCATAAAATTTGGTATGAGACACCTCTGAGGCATAACTATCAAATCTGGAAGGGGAGCCACCTTGAAATATTGATAGAACGGATGTGGGGGCCAAAAAATCAATATGGCCGACTTTGATATAAACAATCTTATGTCTCAGCTTCTAGAATGACTAAAGAGACACAGTTGGTGTCAAAATTGGGAGATTATGGGTCAGGGAATTCAATTATTTACATTTGAAGTCAATGTGAAAATCCAAAATCCAAGATGGCTGACAAATATTGGGAAATAACATGATTTTCTGCTGTTTAAGTATCTAGACAGGTAGAAATGGTTCAAATATCAGTTGTTTATAACCTAGAGGGCTCAATAGATATGATATTGATCCAATACAATACCACAGATTTTAAAATGGCTGAATTTATTAGCATGATACCTCGACAATGACCGCCGGATTCCGAAATAATTCAAGAGAAAGGATATAGACTTTACTCTTTCGCCACAAGATTTCTTGATTTCATTTGGTATGATGATTCCCTGGGACCCCTTCATTGAATTTAAAAGTGGAGCCACCTTGAAATACCAACATAACCCGGACAGGGGCCAAAAATCCAATATGGCCGACTTTTACTGAAATAATCTTTTTCTCAGCTTCTGAAATGCCTAGAAACACATTGTTAGTGTCAAAATTGGAAGAATATAGGACAGTGAATTCAATTATATGACTTTGGAATCTATGCAAGAGATCTAATCCAATAAAGCTAAAAGATTTTGTTAAATACCTTAAATTTCAAATGCTAAAAACACACAAAATTTGTCAAAATTTCAATTTGGTATTTCAAGGTGGCTCCCCTTCTAGATTTAATAGTTATGCCTCAGAGGTGCCTCATGCAGAATTTGGTGCTTTTATCCGCTCTGTAATGAAATTGTTGTTAACAGAGCCCACTAATCTTGATTATGGTGAGTTCTTTCACATGGGTTTATTCTACACAGAGAAAGGCAGACCAGACAACTTCTGATAAGGTAAAAAGAACCTATTTGTGATCAGAGAAACATCCTTGTTTGAGCTTAGAATACAAAATAGAAGGTGTGAACTAATTAAATTTAACTGAAATGTCAACGTCACAGTTACGCCTGACTCGAAGATGAGCATTACAGAACGTCATTATAAAACTTCATAGCTATTGCAGTGGTAATTATTGATAATAAGCAGATTAGTAGCACATTCGCTGATTTCCTTCTATATGTCAACATTAATGTTGCCACTTACGTACAGTACAGGCAACATAATGCGAGACCTTTAAAGCTTATGATGATATTTTCTTGCCGACTACATGAGCCTTAATTTGACATAGCGTTTCGCATATATAAAAGGCCACAGGTGATGTCACGATCTGACAGGACTACATACATGTAGTATCCACTTTCTTTTGTGAATAAACTTTAAACCTAGGCTATGTAACTGCATGTAACCATATGAAGCTCTATCAAATACGTGAAAAAACTTTCTCTTTTTGACTATGATGATGAGTATTGGACCTTGTTGTCCATTCAGCAATTTTCAGCTATATCAGGACCAACCCATGGTGGGGTTGTACAATGTACTGTGAGGTGGTCAAACAATCAGCTCCTGGAGGTAATTTCAGAACAATTCGTATTTCAGCGAATCTTTGTTGCTACTCTTTACTCCAATTTCTTTGCTGTATGATCTTATTTTAGATGAACTTTGAGAATTCTTCATTTAAGCCTTTCATAAAGTATCAGTCACTCTCCTGTGAGTGATTTATGAGTAGTTGGAGGTTTAAGATGACCTAAAATCTGATCTCAGACACTGGAATTTCAATGGTTTATGGGTTGCCAAGAAATAATTTTGACCTGGGTATTTCATAAGGACCATGTGCCAAAAATGTGGTACAAAGATAGTAATTTCTGTTTCATAATGCTAAATTAGAATTCTTGAATTCTAACTTTAAGAATTCATTTTGAAACCCTTTCATAAGCAAATCATTGTTAGATTTCTCAATTTAGCCATATTTGGTATCAGGTCCCCCTAGTCTATATTTTATTTGATCTAAGTTGTTATTTAGTATTCATTTACTGACATAGAGGCAGGGTTGCTGAGATTCCATAATAAAAAGGAAGGAAAATCCAAGGCAAAGAATACCACAAGAAAGACTAACAAAGAATGTATCATGTTACCAGCATCAATTTCTACAATAGTGTTTTTAAGAAAATAGCTAAGAAAATTCTTAAATATTTCTTTAGGTTTTAAGAAAATTTTACAACAACGATTTTTTCAAAGAATTTTTTATGAAATACCCTCCAGGAGGGTATTTCATAACAAAATAATAAGAAACGGGTGAATCTTAGTACCTGAAATAAGATATTCTTAATTCAAAATTGATGTTGAATTGTACAGAGATGCTTTTTAAGAATCGATTGATTCTTAACATCATGTTATGAAATACCTAGGTAAAATTACTTTCTTACCTGTGTTTTGCCATTGATATAACATTGACCATACTGGGTCTAAGATCAGGTTGTAGGTCTCTTTAATGAACAAAGATTTTTTATACAGCATTTACAAAGAATTATTTTTTTCTTCTTAAAACCTCTCTTATCTTTAAGAAAATCTTAATACAACAAAGAAAAAGAATCTTTAACTAAGATTTTGTTCTGAAAATGCCTCCAGGAGCCGGACCCCAGACGGCCGTGTGCAATGCCAACACGGTAACCGCTAAACCACCCCACCCCCTTTATGTTTTTGATGGCCATTAAATTGGGTTAGATGTTTATGCCACCCCACGGTATGGATGACACCTTACTTTAAGCATTTAAGCTTGATGTGCGTGCGCAAAATTCCAGGCTCTATTGCTGACAAATTTCAGTTTACTATTTAGCTGTATTATCATATAAACAAGAGGAGAAGGCAATGCCATGTTTAATAGGATGTAGAATAGAACGATTTTATGCCGCTCTAGAAATATCTAGAGGAATGGCTGCTCCCCAGGCTAATAATAGGTCTGGTACACGTTTTGAGTTTTTGAGTTTCAATACATTCACGAGTCACTTGCGACGACAGTTCAGAATGCTTTTGAAATTTTCATAATTTCTTATCGGATTATCATGCGTTTTTAACCTATAAAACTCTGATAATTATGTGACATGTGATGAACATAATTTGTACTCTAGGTATTTACTATGAAAATACGGTCACAAGCACTAAAATACTTAATATTCAAGTGCAATTAAAGAACAAGAACATGCGATATGTCACATGTTGTGGCTGTCTAACCAGCTCAAAATTGAAGTGTTACACGTCCTCAGTGTGGCCAGATCGCAGGTAAAATCTCATTCTAATCGCAGCGTTTGACGAGGCCTTAAATATAATTTGATGGCTGGTTGGTTGGGTATTGGTGTTTTATGCTGCATTGTTAACATTTATGGTCATATCATGGCGAGAACAATGTTTGACAATTCTGTCTTTTTGATGATCGGATCTATGGAATGATAAAATCTATGAGAAGATAGAGACCATACTCCTACACATTTACCGAGGCAGGTGTTCTTTTATATGCAGTGTCCCATAGGCAGGGCACTACATACAACAGCTGGTAGTCCTAATACCTTTGATAACCCAGTTGTTGCCACTGGGGGAAACGCAGAGAGGTGTAGCAGCCACATTGGCCCAGCCCAGAATGTAATTTGAGGATTAAGCAACTTGTTGAATGGCACTCAAAGACATCTTTCTAGTATAAGCGTTCATACATTTGCAGGACGATTACGACAGTACACAGTTCATTTTTTTGCAGACCACTATATCACTAGGGTCATGGACTACTTCCTAACATCCAAGACTAATAATTCTTTTATTATGAATTATTAATAACTGAACAATAATTTCAATATTCTCAATGATATGACAAAGATAATGGTGAGTATTCTTCCCGATACTATCCCCAGCAACACCTTTAATTTCAAAAGACCAACCATGCCAATAATTCACCACAGGTCTATATAATTATGCTCCGCCAAGCTCAATCAGCTGGTGATATACGTTGATGAAGGCTGAAACAGAAACCTGAAGAGTTAGAGTGGTGGAGCTTGGTGCATCCTGTATAACGACCCGTAATTAGTGCCCATAGTCCGGTCATTACTGGAACGTCGGAAAGAGGATCCCAATCAGCACACATCTCCACACCCTCTGCCTAATGGAGATGGATAGGCCAATACTGGGCCAAACACCTATTACTAAAGGCCCAATTACACAGCGAGAATAATGCCTATATTCCACATGTCGATTTTGCTGCCGATTTTAAAAAAATCGGCGGTGGTGGTAAAGGCCAAAATCGGCAGAGGGAATAAAGGCTAAATATAAACATGTTATACATAACTTGAAAGGTCTTACCATTCTCTTCCTAATGGTATATTGGATGTTAGTGTTCATGGAGTATTCGCAGAGAAAATCAAACAAATACAAAATCGGCAGCACCAAAACAGCATATGGAATACAGGCTTCAAGCCACATGCCGATTTTGCTGCTGATTTTGAAAATCGGCAGTGGGAATAAAGGCTAAGAAATACACTTGTTATACATCATTAGAAAGGTCCTACCATTCATTTTCGTGTGGTATATTGGATGCGAGGTTGTATGCTGTATTCTCAGAGAAAATCAAACAAATACAAAATCGGCAGCATAAAAATCAGTATGTGGAATATAGGTTTAAAGCTGCAACATTGGCATGATATAAGGATATCACAGAAAATTCTCAAAAAAGAGAGATATTCTTGTTTGACAGTGGCAGTTTTGAGTATTTTCTACGTGTGTAACAAAGATTTTGGTCTCCAATATCAGCTGAATATGTGGGCCTACAACTACTCTGTGAAATTGTAGTATCGATGCTCAAGTCCGGCTACCGGCCTACAACCATATTAGGCTACACTGTGCGAGTTAGGCTGCAATGTCCGCGTGATATATCTAGTATCATGGGCAATCCGCATACAGAAGCAATAACAATGTACATGTATGACCTTGGCAATTTGGAGGGTTTAACGCATGTGTAAAACATGATTAATTTATTTCTCATGGGTGCTAATTGTCGGCTACATCGTCATGTACGATAATATCACATAGTGTAACACTATTTTAGTAGCATGAGTATGACAATCAGAGGTCTGCAACATTTTATGTTATCGCTTGAGGAGAGGTAAAAATATATACTTATTCATGCATTTCCTCTAAAATGATAAAATAATAAAACATTCATTTTTATAATCATTTTTGTAATTAAAATCAACAGTTTCTCCGTTGAACTTGGGATTCCACATGGCCATGCATTGACAACATCCCCTGAAACACATTGGGTAACACAATGCAAAATCACTTTCGCTATGAAAAAATTACCAGACATTATCACTATGCTAAGCTCTATCTATTGATCTTTTACCATGTTTATTTGCGTCACCCTAGGCAATAGCTGCATCAACAATATCATCTTATTCTGGGCGACAGCACAGCGGTTTTTCTTTTCTAAAGAAAAGTCTGTCATATCTGTCTGCAGAGGTTCCATCATTGCAAGGGACAAAAACGCGCTGTGCCCATTTTCTCTCTGCCATGAGATCTTATTGAGGCTTGTATTGTGGAAAAATCATGGGGCGAATGCTACTTCTTGATTTCTTCATGATTGCAAATAAAAAATCGCGCCCGTGCGATTATTTTATCGCACCAAGGTAGAAAAAAATCGCAGTAGAAATCACATAGCTAGAATACGCCTTTGGTACAGACCAGCTTCAGGCATCATTCACGCAGTACACCTCGGTCCGGAAATGATTGGCGGCTGTCGAAATTACATAATTAGAGTGGGTGAATCTGATGTCATAGTTTGCAAATGGAGATGGATAGGCCTATATACTGGAATAAACACATTACTATATGGATGTAACGCCAAGAGCTGGTAAATGCTAAACTGTAAATTGAATAAGGGAAACGTAAACTGACAAAAACTTTGCCCCATACCAGGTCACCCAGCGTGGGTGTCTTCTTTTGCTTGTAAATATTTTAACTATTCATTGAATCCCCATACAGAAAGCAAGAGAAATCTAGCTAAGGACCTTGTGGAGACTTACTTATTTTTCGATTTCTAGAAGAATTCGCCTTCTAATGATTCAATTAAAAGTAAAATGAGTAGTTCCCCATAGGATCCAGTATTAAAAATGTTCATTTTCTTACCCAAATATCTCCCTGTTGTGCCGACCATGCATGTGTCTGTGACCAAACCTGTTTCGCTGACCATAGCACATATAATTCGACTTTCCATACCCCCTTCCCAGTAGAAAGATCTTTGGCCATAGTCCCATCCCAGTGTGATCGCAGTGCTTTCCCGGTGCGAATAACGTCTTTCCAGGAAACAGTTGTAGATTATATATACCACGGTTGAGAGGGAGAACAATAGAACTAGGCCGTGAATATAACGCGTATTCTGCCAGTCAAGCGGAACGCCTCCACATAATCTCACGGCGCCGGGGTTGTCTGGCACTGGACTTTGGGGGTGGGGTGTGTGTGTGTGTGGGGGGGGGGATGGATGGAAAGGGGAACGTGGATGGAAAGGGGGGGGGGGTGGAAGCCAAGGAGGGGGTAGTTATACATGTCACAGTCACTCCATGACAATCGCGAATATTTAATTTCATGTGTACATGCATGGGCACAAGGCCACGCATACAGATTCATTATTCTCTTAAATACACAGACACAAGGTCCGTGCATACAGATACCCTTGGATATGGGTATCCAAACAGTTTACCTCTGATTTTAGTAAAGTCATATACAAGATTAGTAATATCATAGAGATACATAAGATTTGTTATGTATGTCTATGGTAATATACACTACTTTGTGTATCAGCGTAATGATAATGTTTGATAACATCAGTGTAATAATAATGTTATGAAATAAAAAATATTAGAAGAATTGATGAATAGTCTTTACCTTACAGTTGATCCTCGCACTACGAGTGACAAATACAAACTGAACGTTTCTGTTTGGTAAAAGCCTCTTTTATAAGCCTAGGGCGACACCTAAAGATAGGTTTGTTTCTGGTGGACCACCCGGGTGAAATGGTTTTATTCCTCTACCCAGCCGCAATTCTTTTGACGAGCATAGTATATATAACACTCATGTGAGAATTGTCACACATAAAGTGCGAAAATTCATCAAGTAAAGTGTTGAAAATTATGAATATGACATGAGTGTGCACATTTTCACACCAACATTTCTCCGCTGAACTCCAGTGCACTACCGAGGGTTAAGTTTTCTACAGAAAAAAAACAGAAAAGCATTTGGGAAAAAAAAGATTCCCCAGTCACCCGGGTGAACTTTAGTTTCCTCACTTATCCACCGAAACCGAGTACTTTTTAAGTGTGGCCTAAATGAGTGACGGGGCCACTTATATAATGATCCAGACAAACAACAATTAAAGAACCCCCAGGCCCGTGGTATATGTCAGATATAGCCCTCGTCAGTGGCTATACTTGATACATAGTCTCGGCTGGCGCCTCGACTATATATCGCATATACCCACTGACTCGTGCTATATCTACTACATATACCACGGTTGAGAGGGAGAACAATAGAACTAGGCCGTGAATATAACGCGTATTCTGCCAGTCAAGCGGAACGCCTCCACATAATCTCACGGCGCCGGGGTTGTCTGGCACTGGACTTTGGGGGTTGGGTGTGTGTGTGTGTGGGGGGGTATGGATGGAAAGGGGAACGTGGATGGAAAGGGGGGGGGGGTGGAAGCCAAGGAGGGGGTAGTTATACATGTCACAGTCACTCCATGACAATCGCGAATTTTTAATTTTATGTGTACATGCATGGGCACAAGGCCACGCATACAGATTCATTATTCTCTTAAATACACAGACACAAGGTCCGTGCATACAGATACCCTTGGATATGGGTATCCAAACAGTTTACCTCTGATTTTAGTAAAGTCATATACAAGACTAGTAATATCATAGAGATACATAAGATTTGTTATGTATGTCTATGGTAATATACACTACTTTGTGTATCAGCGTAATGATAATGTTTGATAACATCAGTGTAATTATAATGTTATGAAATAAAAAATATTAGAAGAATTGATGAATAGTCTTTACCTTACAGTTGATCCTCGCACTACGAGTGACAAATACAAACTGAACGTTTCTGTTTGGTAAAAGCCTCTTTTATAAGCCTAGGGCGACACCTAAAGATAGGTTTGTTTCTGGTGGACCACCCGGGTGAAATGGTTTTATTCCTCTACCCAGCCGCAATTCTTTTGACGAGCATAGTATATATAACACTCATGTGAGAATTGTCGCACATAAAGTGCGAAAATTCATCAAGTAAAGTGTTGAAAATTATGAATATGACATGAGTGTGCACATTTTCACACCAACATTTCTCCGCTGAACTCCAGTGCACTACCGAGGGTTAAGTTTTCTACAGAAAAAAAACAGAAAAGCATTTGGGAAAAAAAAGATTCCCCAGTCACCCGGGTGAACTTTAGTTTCCTCACTTATCCACCGAAACCGAGTACTTTTTAAGTGTGGCCTAAATGAGTGACGGGGCCACTTATATAATGATCCAGACAAACAACAATTAAAGAACCCCCAGGCCCGTGGTATATGTCAGATATAGCCCTCGTCAGTGGCTATACTTGATACATAGTCTCGGCTGGCGCCTCGACTATATATCGCGTATACCCACTGACTCGTGCTATATCTACTACATAATACACTGATAACCTATAACCACGGTATCGTATGAAAATACTTTCTCCTTCTCCTAACTAGTTTATGTAATTTGTTGTCAACTACTTAACTTTTCTAACTTATATGTTTATCAAAATATCATGTTGCGTTGTAGTATATGTTTCAACTGGCTTAACACATAAACAGTGCTTTTTAGAAGTGTCGGCTATACCTAACTTCGCGTCAAAAAATAATAATTTTGACGCCACCTTGATTTCAAGCAAAATTAAATGTTGGAAGTAAAATGTGGAATCATTAAGAATCAAATGGAATGCCTTATTTCATTTTTTAAATAGTTTACCTACAACAACTTTTCCTAAATCATAATGAAAAGTAACCTAGTTATATCTAATATGACAGTAGGTAAACCAGGAAACTTAAATTGATGGGCCACAAAAAGGATTTAATAGTGACAATGTAGAATACTCTCATTTAGTTAATTTCATTTCATCATGATATACTCATAGACTGGAACAACATGTAAGTTTGTGAAATCTTTCATCAAATTTTAGTGGGAAAGGTTTTTGACGCAAGTTATAGCATATATACCAGACACTTCCTTCATTCTTATTGTACACTAAGGGGAAAGGATCCCCAACAAGGTAAAATAGCAAAATTCCCCAGAAGTTTAAGTCTTCTACCCTCAGAAGTCCAAGTCAAAATCTATTTTGACGCGAAGGTTTTTGACGTGAAGTTATAGTATATATACCAGAGACTTCCTTCATTCTTATTAGACACTAAGGGGAAAGGATCCCCAACAAGGTAAAGTAGCCAAATTCCCCAGAAGTTTAAGTCTTCTACCCTCAGAAGTCCAAGTCAAAATCTATTTTGACGCGAATGTTTTTGACGTGAAGTTATAGTATATATATATACCAGACACTTCCTTCATTCTTATTAGACACTAAGGGGAAAGGATCCCCAATAGTCCGGGAGCCAAACCTGAAAATCCTGATTTACCCTCCGCGGTGAGCCCCCTGGATTTTCTTGATTTTTTTCATCTTATAGCATCCTAGGGACCATGAATCAAGACGGTTCCGAAGAATTTAGGTATGCGAATACTGTCTAATTACGCGATTTGTGCTTAATTAGCAAAAAATGAAAAACGCGTTATTTCTAAATTTCTCTGGAACTATGTAAGATATGATAACATACTATATGTCATCTGAAAGGTAATTTTTTTCCTGATTTTTTTTATATATTGTTTGCTATTGTCATTAATCATGGCAATGAGTAATTAAAGAAAAACTGTTGTTTCAGTCAAAATCATTAAAACTTAAAGATCCAAGGTTAAACTCTGGAATTGACTTTCTAGTACAAATCCAATGCATATTTATGACCAAAGGGGGGTGGGGATCTGAGATTTTTGAAAATGTGTGTACTTATTAAATGGAAGGCCCCTTATAGTTCCCTTTACTTCTTGTTTACATAAAGAAAAGAATAGCTTGTAGTAGATTCACCCATTACCTGATCCCAATCCAGATTTCTGAGGGTATACTACTTTAAAGAAGAGATGAATCCCAAAAAGTATGCTTTCATATATCAAAGGTTCTGAATTTAGAAAAGAGTCCTTGTATCAATATGCCAACTGCAAAAAGACCAAGTGTGCCATTTGTTAAACTTGTAAACTTGATAGGTGTGCTACCTCTGCCAAACTGTTGGTTTTAATAAATTACTAGATTGCACTCTTGGATTCCAGACCCATGTGCTTATATAAATGAGTAACTTAGCTTGACCATACACAAAATGGGTACCTTATATTTCATTCTATATATGGGTTATTGGTATTAGTAATTTGATATTAAATTATGATCATGGTGTTATTCAAATATATGAATAATCCTCCAGTCTATGATCAGTTCTTATAATACAACACTGAATACTTAGTCTATAATACAAAAGGGTATAAAGCTAAGTGAGCAATGAACCCATACAGCCTGGAACTGTAAACCCTCTAGTAGCAAAAGGGTAACAAAGTTTAATTTGGCAGATTGGTGGTAGGATGTTAACAAAAGTACAGCAGGTGGTCAGCAATCCCACAGTTTATGGCACACTATATATAGGCCTACAGTGTGTTGCACCATGGGAGGCTGTCCTTATCCCCCAGTTCAGGTTGCTTAGGGGAAAGGCTAGACCTCTCCACCACTGATAAGGTTCTGAAGATCCACTACCTTCATTTTACTGCTGGAAGGCAACTTTGTCTAAACAGTTAACTTTATCATTTTATCTAACCAGCTGCAGTTATGAACCCCATGCTCCTTGTGGAATTATGTGATAAAATTGAATAATTAGATAGTCATAAGTAGCCAAAATTTAAGCCTGCCCCTCTCTCTGAGGGAACGTTTATTAGGTTGTAAGTACAGTGTCTTACCAATGGGTTAACTCACACAACAGGGAGATAAGAACCCTTGTCTACCATCTTTATCATTCCTCAGGCCTGTTGCCAGGGTGAGTTAAACATTAGATATTGGGGCCAGCAATGGGGGGATATAAAAGAGTATTACAGCCTACAACTCCCACTCTCCCTATAGGAACATGCTTTTTAAAGATCAGTCGGTACAGGGGTATGTAAATAGAAGTTTGCTGCATATTGTCTGCTGCATATTGTCGATGTGTGAATCTTTAGCAATATAAGGAGCCATCCATACCATTTTGAGTAAATAAATCAATGACTATACTAGTTTGATCAGGCAACAAAGATGAGCTTGTCTGCAAATTACATGGACACATATTTCTTGCTAATGTTTACTTATTTAAGGATAGACACCAGTGGTTGAGGTGTGAATGGCATGTCTCTCTTTAATGAAAATCATAATATTTGATTCAAATAATATTACTTAATAGACAATACCATTCTATGACCAATAAACAACCACATTTATTAATATAACTTATATAAAAATAGGAAGATCGATGGCTGTATATATGGAAGCAAACTTGAAAATCATAATTTTCAAATTTATTTTTTGAACATTGATATCTCATTTAATATTTAACCTAGAGCTTTGACATTTTTAGCACATGTTATTGACATATAAAGGGAGGGAAGCGTGTCTCAAAATTTTGATATAGGTCTTAGTTATGTTATGAAATGTAGAAAATTGAAATACATAAAAATCTAAAAAAAGTTTCCCGTTTTTGGATGTTTTTGGTCATAAAATTAAATCTAGGGCCTAAATAAAAAAATTGAGACACACTTCCCTGCATATGATTGTTGTGAAGGTGTGTGAGAAATCTTAGCCCTGTAGGTTAAGTATTAACCAAGATATCGCTGTTCAAAAAATAAAAGTGAAAAAATGAGTTAAAAATTTATGAAATCTCAGTTTTTAATCATTTTATAATTCTGTTATAATCAATAGATAGAGAAAAATATGAGCTTTTGAATGGTGTAAGGTTTGTTGGAATCAGTCCAATATTAAAGAATTCATTGATGATTTCGTGAAATGGCCGTTGACCACTGGTGTCTATCCTTAAAGGCCTGTTTCCACCGAACGACATTATGCTAACGATCATGAACGATTTACAAATCTTTTGTGGTCTTTAGTAAAATCGTTCAGTGGAAACACAAAATCGGTGTTAAAGACATTTCTGAACGACTGCAAACGACCTTTCTGAACGACTAAAGTGAACGATTCATCAACGACCAAATATCTAACCTGTTTAATATTTCTGGACGACAAATCCCAAAGACTTTTTCCAAGAGCAATTAAAGCAATTAAATCTATTGTTCCCTGACTTTTCTAAGCTCTGTCGTTCAGAAAAGTCGTGCAGAATGTCTAAAAATCGTTCAGATATGAGTATTTTAGTCGTTCAGTGGAAACAAGAAGTAGTGCCTTTCTGAAAGACTAAAATGGGCAAAGATTTTTATTTTTTACAGTCGTTCATGGTCATAAGGAAATATCCATGAAAGTCGTTCAGCGGAAACCCGGCTTTACAGCTCCAATGTTGTATACAATGGACTAAATAGCTCAGAAAGCATTGAAATACCAGCTTAGGGAGACAGTGATAATCATTTTCCAATCTCTTTAGGATATATTGTGTTATTTTCATGATATCATCTCTCCTTTTGAAATATAAGTGAAAAATGAGCCTGTAGTCGGTTAGAATTTAATCAGCAAAAAATGGTTTCTACATTATATTTCCAATGAAATCAGATGCAACCTTCTTTAAAAACTGCCTAAAGATCCCCTTTAAGTATACCTAGGACTTATGCATTGGATTTGTACTAGAAAGTACACACATTTTCAAAGATTTCATACCTCCCTCCCCCCTTGATGCATACAAACTTAATGCAAGGGCCCTAATAAGATGGTTTGTAATAAAACTGAAACATTATCATGGTATTATGCTGAGGAAAGAAATCTTACTCAAACCATAGTTTTATTGTGACACATCTTTTACTGTGATCCAAAATGCTCTCCAAACAGCTACCATATTATATACATGTGCCCAAAAATGGCTGTGAAAGCACTGAAATACCAGCCTAGGGAGATAGTGATTATCATTTCCACATCTCTTTAGGATGTATTGTGTTATTTTCATGATATCATCTCTCCTTTTGAAATATAAGTGAAAAATGAGCCTGTAGTCGGTTAGAATTTAATCAGCAAAAAATGATTTCTACATTATATTACCAATGAAATCAGATGCAACCTTCTTTAAAAACTGCCTAAAGATCCCCTTTAAGTATACCTAGGACTTGGTTTATCAATTCCAGAGTTTAACCTTGGATCTTTAAGTTCTAATGATTTTGACTGAAACAACAGTTTTTCTGTAATTACTCATTGCCATGATTAATGACAATAGCAAACAATATATGAAAAAATCAGGAAAAAAATTACCTTTCAGATGACATATAGCATATTATCATATCTTACAAAGTTCCAGAGAAATTTAGAAATAACACATTTTTCATTTTTTGCTAATTAAGCACAAATCGCGTAATTAGACAGTGTTCGCATACCTAAGTTCTTCGGAACCATCTTGATTCATGGTCCCTAGGATGCTATAAGATGAAAAAAATCAAGAAAATCCAGGGGGCTCACCGCGGAGGGTAAATCCTTATTTTGACTGATTTCAGGATTTGGCTCCCGGACTACAACAAGGTAAAGTAGCAGAAATCCCCAGAAGTTCAAGTCTTAAACCCTTAGAAGTTTAAGTCAAAATCCATTTTGACGCGAAGTTAGGGTATATATATACATACCAACACACTTCTTACTTCCATGACTTTCATACATATCTGAAATCTACAATGGGTAGGATACCTAAGTGTCTAAAACGGTTTCTTTTGGGGAGACAAAAGAGAAAAAAGGGGCGAGGTCTTTTTGGGGGTAAAAAAAAAAAAGACTTCAAATTTGGCGTCAAATTCAATCGTGCATGTAATAGTAAGTAATAATTGAATTTGACACTAAATTTGAAGTCATAATTCTTCTTTTTTACCCCAAAAAAGACCTCACCCCTTTTTTCTTTTTTGTCTGCCAAAAAGAAACCCTTTTAGACAGTTGGGGTATCCTACAGTTTTATGATAATAGAAGTAGGAAGTATCTGGGTATATATACCCTAACTTTGCGTCAAAATTTGGCATCAAAAAATGTTTTTCCCCAAAAAAATAACTTGCCCCTTTTTTCTTTTTTGCTCCCCAAAAGAAACCCTTTTAGACAGTTTGGGTATCCTACTCACTGTATTATGATAATAGAAGTAGGAAGTATCTGGGTATATATACACTAACTTTGCGTCAAAATTTGGCGTCAAAAATAGACGTCAAAAACAGTGTGTAAATGAATGGAATGGAATGGTCTATAGAGATATACGAGTAGTGTGTTGGTATATATATACCCTAACTTCGCGTCAAAATTTGGCGTCAAAAACAGACGTCAAAAACAGTGTATTAATTAATGGAATGGACAGATAGGTAGTAGTGTCTTGGTATATATACCCTAACTTCGCGACAAAACTTGGCGTCAAAAAGAGACGTCAAAATTTAATTTTTAACCCCAAAAAAATCCTAGCCCCCCTTTTTTTTAACTCCCCAAAAGAAACCCTTTTAGACAGTTTGGGTATCCTACCCATGGAATATTTGGCTTTGAAATATTAGGTGTCTTGGTATATATACCCTTACTTTGCGTCAAAAGTTGGCGTCAAAAACAGACGTCAAAATAGTGTATTCATGAATGGAATGGAGAGAAATATGATGAGTGTATTGGTATATATACCCTAACTTTGCGTCAAAAGTTGGCGTCAAAAACAGACCTCAAAAATAGTGTATTCATGAATGGAATGTAGAGGAATATCATTAGTGTCTTGGTATATATACCCTAACTTCACGTCAAAAGTTGGCATCAAAAACAGACGTCAAAACTTTTTGATTGGAGTTATGAATGCAAAGAGGAAAGATTTACAAAGTGCCAGTGTCTTATTGTGTTTGTACTGTAAATTAGTGTATAGAAATCAAATGAGAATTAACTAAATGAGTCTTAACTACTATTACTTGTCATTTATGTATATGTAATAGTATGTAATATTTTTTGAAAAAAAAATTAGTTTCATTTTTAATTCTTTCCATTTACTTAGTCATGAATCCGTATTTTACTTCCAACCCACTCCACGTCAAAATGATTTTTTTTTTACGTGAAGTTAGGTATGGCCGAAGTGTCAAACTTATTGCAAGAGGTAATAATGAGGGCTGCTATCTGTCTTATCTTTATTTGTTCTCACTGAATTACTACCAAATGACAAACCAATATTTAACCTCTAGAATTCGGATGGTAGATCATGAACGGTTCGCTATTCCTGGCATTACACTAAGCAACAGGTCATATTATCATATCATTGGTTGTAATATTTGCTTTTAGGATAGCTGTCACAATGACGTTTGACACAAGGGCCAACGGTTATGACCAAGAATATATCATGTATCTTAATCCTAGAGTGTACCAAAACTTAGCGAAGGATGTTCTTCTAATATAATCCTTCCCAAATACACATAACTCTTTCTTCGCACAAATAGAACAAGGGTGGGTAATTGTTTTTTTCTTTGCTTTTGATGGCAGTATACCCCCTGAGATCAATCTGGACGGGTAGCTCAGTTTGATGAAAATTAGATAATCATGACATTGATATGTGAAGTAAATTCAGACGTGACTTCAAATAGCGGGACCCAACTCTGCAATCTTACAATCGACTGACTTGCATGTAAATATACATTCATATAAATATGACATTAACAGGTTCTACTTCAAATACTATTGTCCAGATGTAAGATAGTCAGTGCACAGCTCAGAAAACTGACTCCCAGGAGGTAATACCCTTAATTGAATACATTCAGATTATCATTTTCCTTCGGGGTACACGTCCTTCAGGCCTAGACGTGTTGTGAAATCCAACCATTAGTCTTGTCTGCACAAGAAAGTAACGTAATATTTCCGTGTGAAGACCATTTGACGCATTAACTATGAAAGGCGTCGGTGACAAATGCATTAAAGTCTGTCAGCTTACATCAGAACCTGGGTTCACTGAGCGTTTAATGGTATTAGAGGTTCGGTCTAATACGTTAATAATGAAGTGAAACTTAATAAAGGGGGTAATTATCTAAGTATGAATTGTGAAAGGATAAAAGCTTCGGGCCATCCAGAGTTCCTGACAACAAATATAGTTTCCGCACACCATTCTGACCGATTCTAATTCATTATCTTTTCTTTCGTACAGAGCGTATATGTGTATTTGTGTGTGTGTGTGTGTGTGTGTGTGTGTGTGTGTGTGTGTGTGTGTGTGTGTGTGTGTGTAGTGTGTGTTTCTGTTTGTGTGGTTTGTAGAGAATATTACAATGGCATACTTCAATTCGACGTCACATAATCTAGATTGAATAATCTATACTTTATTAGAATCTAGCATTACGCATTCATATTGAATTCAGACCATTTTGCAGCAATACTAACCAATCAGACTGAAGTGCCTATTTGTGTTGAGAGCAGAGATAGTGTTAAGTGCTTAAAGATTCAATCGCTTCATATCGTCCCATGAATTATGAACAAATGCACAGGCTTATCCAACAAAATAGATATCATTTTAACCTTGCAGCTACGCTCGACAGCAACAACGAAATGATGGCCACGAATAAAGTATTCACCATATCAATTCAACGTTCATCTTCTGAGATTAAATAAAATAGAAATAATTTAAACCTGTCTTTCAGAAAAGCATCGCTCTCCTAGATCACATTTCCAGTCTCTGAAAGACGTGAGTTGTTCACATTTGAGTGACGGATAATTCTTCGGGTTTTTGTCTTCCACTGGTGCTAGATTCTAATCCCAGACCATTCATGCAGAGAGGGCCATCCCCGCTTGACTTGAGCTGTCATCTCTGTCTCTTTGGTAAAGAGGCCCCTTAAAGAAACTGGCGAGGGTTGAGAGCTCAGTAGAAGTGCTTTATCTCGCATCTCTGTCCTAAGTAGCCCACAACCGTCTAGAAGCTAGTCTCAGAAAAGCTCCGTACATAATGATAAGTGGAAGTGTGGAAAGGTAATAATACTTATTATAATTTGATTTATTATAATTTGAGTTATTATCAAAAACTGGTTTTGGACTTAAAGGCCCTTAGTCGATGCAATATCCTAACATCAATGATAAGTATGAGGCTAAACCAACTTCTTATCAATCTAAAAATATTAGAGTTCATGCCTTAGAGTATATGTCCAATACAAGAAACAATCCGAACAAATTCAGGTGTATGAAGAAATGCAAGGACACAACATACAACAAACACGCGGTTTAAAAAAACCAAATGAATAGTTATATCATGTGATTAAGGACAATGGCGCCATTTTCATGATACCCAAAAAATGAAAGTTCCTCAATCTTGGTTATATTTTGCAGAAAGACTCAATAATATATGCAGAATTCATAAATGACACAGAAAATTGGCTACAAGGAATAGTCTTCAAGACATAATTGGGGGAACATGACTAATTTTGAGAAAAATTTGAAAATGCTGAAAAATGAAATTTGCAACAAAAATTACATTTTCTTCTGTCACTCTTTTAATATAAGCTGTATAAAGGCATATTATGCATCCAAATTATTGTTTTGGTCTCAGGAATAACATAGAATTTTCCAAATGCTTTTAAAATAAGATATTCAGTGAATTTATAGAAAAACAAATACATAGCTATTTCAAGTTAATTTTAGGTTTTAAAATGGATATTCATCTCTGCTGGCCAAATTAGTGCGGTGACCCCCTGTTTTTTTGGCTGGATATGATAGCCTACATCCTTAAGCATATGATATTGATTTTTAGAGCAATTTTCAATGATAGATTTTTTTGTGTGGAACTTTATTTGAGAATTTTTGGGTTTTTGAAATAGTTCATTTTGCATACTTCCAACTTAAAAATATGTCTAACATCATTAAATTTTACAAAAGATTTTTTTTCTCACTTGGGAAAACCTAAACGCATTTATCAAAAGCATTAGGCTGGCCATAATATCATTTCAATCAAAATTATGAGCAAATATAATCAAATTACTAAATTTATTTTTCGAGTCTTTTTTTGAATAATTACCACATATATAGACTGGTGTAGCTGAAAAGTTTCCATGGTGACCCATCATTATTATTGCATTTTTGGTACCTATATAGGTATAACCTTTGCTGTGTAAAGTTTGAAACAATTCTCAATGAGACTTCTATAATGGCGCCATTGTCCTTAAATCATCAGATCGAGATTTTCTCTGGGAATAAACGAAGCAGCATTTAAAACAAAAATGATTATAGCTCTTTTGCAAGAGTAGAAATTGGGCTGTGGATGAAGGCCTGGCAGTGAGTAGAATGGAGTGGAATGGAGCAGCTCCCCTGCAGCTGACAGCTGAGGGCTTCAGCCGAGCAACTCGCGAGCTGCTCAGTACTTACTGAACCACTCATTCAGAAATTTGACTACACGCCATTTTGCCAGTACCCCAAAACAGTTAGGCACCACAGAGGGCAGAAATTAGAACTATCATTAGCCTGTGCATTCTATTTATGATTTCATTCAAACTTATACCGGTGCACAAAATAACACCATTTTACTAAATTCTAGATGTTAGGACGTGATTGCATTATACCACCCTAGACTGTAAATTAAGTATGATATTGCAGCAAGCTTTTAAAGGACATGATATGAATCAGATTCTATTCCTAAGGACCCTATGTTGCCAACGTCAGTAGCTACGGGCTCTAATGTTTGTATACAAGTGTACGTTATCAATTTGTTTTTAAATATTTTGGTACTTAGTTCAGTTTATTCTCCTCTAATCACTACAATATTTCTTTTGTGAACTTCAAAAATTCAGACCCGTACTTGTGTTGATAGACACGTATTGGTCAATGATTATAGATGGCAGAATAACCATTACAATATTGAAAAAAAAGAGTATGCTGTTACTCATGTTGCACTATAATTATAGAACCTGGAGAGCTCAACACAGTCCAATATCCCATTTTATGTCATCACTGAAGCCCTCTTGACAGAGTGGAGAGCTATGCAAAGATGGACTTAGAAACAGATGAACCTTTTAGAACAGCACTCTCAATTTATGCCAAAAGCGGTCCTCTCTTGTGTCCCCCTTCACATCCCCTTAAAAAATATTTACTTTCAAAAACCATTACCTAATGTCCAATCCCCTATACAAGAGGGTTTATTAAATGGATCCAAACAGTTTCATGTACTTAGTGGAGAATTCAGGGGAGATGAAATGGAGTTGTGGCTGGTTTAATCAGAAATATAAAAGAATATTGGTAGATGTTTGGGAGCTTTTGAGGTATTGCACTAAATCCAATTTTCATAACATTAGGTAGGGCAGCTGCCTCTATTTGGTAAAGTAACACCACCAGCATAGCCACGAGGGATGCTGTGACCCCTTAAGGGTGAGAAAGCACTTTAACACTGATTTCTGTTTATATCTATGTAATTCTGGATAGTTTTGATAAGATTGCAAACAATTGTTAGATTAACTTGGTTAAGATATCTAGATATTTATGTTACCTCATGGTGTATTTAAATAACTAAGTCTTCTGATTAATATTGATCTGTGTGGCAGATATGATCTGTCAGTTCTGATTATACATGCACGACATTTTTAATGATGTTACGTTGTTTTCACATCATTTGGGTTTTTGCGTGTACAACATTTGAGTTCACAGGCAAAGTTTGTGGGGGACAAAACATCAGTTTTAGTCTCGCCTCAGTTCATCATGATGGCTAGTCTTGATATTCAAAAAAGGAGTACGCTATTATTTGAGTTGGACTATAGCTGGAGAGCTTCGTACAGTCCAACATCAGCATCAATGGCATCATTGAGGTCGTCTTGGCAGAGGGGAGAACTATGCAAAGATGGCCTTAGAAATGGAGAAACCTTTTGAATCGAGACACCAATGTTGGTATTCTGATAGCCCTGGTGTAACAGCACTCTCAGTTAATGCCCAAAACGGTCCTCTTTTGTACCCCACTTCACATCCCCTTAAAAACCATTTACTGACAAAAATCATTACCTAATGTCCAATCGCCTATACAAGAGGGCTTCCTAAATGGATCCCAACAATTCCATGTACTAAGTGGGGAATTCAGTGCAGATGAAATAGACTTGCGGTTTGTTTAATCGGAAGTAAAAGAGAATATTGGTGGGTGTTAAAGAGTTTTTGGTCACCTGTAGGGTATTGCACAGAATCCAATTTGCACACTATTAGGAGGGACTGCTGCTACCACCTGGTGGAGTAGTACTGCCGGCAAAGCTAAGGGAGATGCTCCAACCCTTTATGGGTGAGCAAGTGTTCATTGGTGTAATACATCTTTTACATTTATACCTGGTTTTTTTTCTTGGTATTTTTCACAGATAGTTTTTTTTAAAGGTTTTTATTAGTAATTACCATCAAGGTTTCCCTTGGTTGTCAGTGTTATTACACCTACAAATTCGAAGAATATAATTATACAGGATCACATTAAATCACTTCAATTATGGCTCATTTTATGCAAATTTCAAGCAATGTTCAGTTTATGACAATGACAATATATAAAACAGATTCTTGTCAATCCACATCAAGTACATTGAACCCATCATCATTCAGGGTTCCTATGATTTGTACAATTACATGAGGATCATACATAATATTAAGGTAATTCAAATTTACGTAACGGATAGGATTGTAAAAATGCTCGAGCAACTGAGATAAGCAATCCAGATTTTCATGTTATTTTATAGTATTTTAAATCAGTAGATTTTAATAGTGCACGCAGACAGCATCCATCTGTCAGTGCTGGCTCTATACGCATGTTATTAATTTTGTTATTGACGAATGTCAAGTCTGATTTACAACATTTTGCGTTTGCCAGAGGGATGGTAGTACAGTCGGACCGTCGAGAAGCAAATGGTAATTTCAGGTAGAATCACCTCATATGTATGTGACGTCTTGGAATGATATAATTAACTTATAATGAAATAAAATATTCTTCATCTGACCATAAACGTTGATGAAGTTATCACAACAAAGGAAACGTAAAGCTTTTTACTAATATTACTTTTAGAATACAGATATCTGCACTTGGCACAACCCAAAACCACCTCATCTAATCAACAGAACCATTCTGCTTCAAGTAGTCTTCCCGCCAGCCCGGTAATGGTGTAAGAGCGCATGCACCGTGGTAAAAAGCACCCATCGCATTTCATTTCTGTCCCTTCCGCTACACTATAGCACCTGTCTATGGTGTCAGACTACCTAAAATGGAGAATTCTCTTCCCCATAAGATGAAAACATGCCAAGATGACGTCATTCCTCAAAGTCGTTAAGTGATTCTTACAAATATTTGTCAATTAATGAAACCCAAAAAGCTATTTAAAAAAGCAAAGTTACTTTGAAATAATTACATAGGCCTAATTCTATTGGGTATTTTGATAGTTGCTAAAGTAACCGACACAGCAGAAGAAAAATGCTAACTTATTTTATGTTCTTTAATAAAAATATATTGTAAATGGTCACCTGAGAAGTGCTGACAGTAGCAACATAAGGGGCATTCCAAGAATCACTAAAGGTGTATAAGAAGCGGAACCAGATACATCCTGATAAGTTCTCTATTGATAAAACAAAGCACCAGAGGACAATGGATACAAACTGAATCAGAAAAAAAAACATGGATAACGCAGGGGGAATCTAAAATATTAAAAGAAGGAACAGGTAAGATGGAAAAGGTTCCAATCAACAGAAGAAACAGTGGAGATTAATTATAGGGAGACATTGTCGGGGTGGGAGTAAAAGTGAGGAATGAATGGTGAGGAGTTACTTGGGGAGAATGAAGAGTGGGAAGTGAGAGATGAGAAATAAGGGGTGAGGAGTGAATTGGACGTAATAAAGTGTGTGGGATGAGAAGTGAGGAACCAGGGATGGGGGGAAGGTGGGAGAAGAGAATAGTGAGGAGTGAGGCATGAGGGTTGAACAGGGAGGGAGGTGGGAGAAGTGAGGAATGAGGGATGTAGTCAGGGAGGGAGGTGGGAGAAGTGAGGAATGAGGGATGTAGTCAGGGAGGGAGGTGGGAGAAGTGAGGAATGAGGGATGCGGTCAGGGAGGGAGGTGGGAGAAGTGAGGAATGAGGGATGTAGTCAGGGAGGGAGGTGGGAGAAGTGAGGAATGAGGGATGTAGTCAGGGAGGGAGGTGGGAGAAGTGACGAATGAGGGATGCAGTCAGTGAGGGAGGTGGGAGAAGTGAGGAAAGAGGGATGCGGTCAGTGAGGGAGGTGGGAGAAGTGAGGAAAGAGGGATGCGGTCAGGGAGGGAGGTGGGAGAAGTGAGGAAAGAGGGATGCGGTCAGGGAGGGAGGTGGGAGAAGTGAGGAAAGAGGGATGCGGTCAGTGAGGGAGGTGGGAGAAGTGAGGAATGAGGGATGCGGTCAGTGAGGGAGGTGGGAGAAGTGAGGAAAGAGGGATGCGGTCAGTGAGGGAGGTGGGAGAAGTGAGGAATGAGGGATGCGGTCAGGGAGGGAGGTGGGAGAAGTGAGGAATGAGGGATGCGGTCAGGGAGGGAGGTGGGAGAAGTGAGAAATGAGGGATGCGGTCAGGGAGGGAGGTGGGAGAAGTGAGGAAAGAGGGATGCGGTCAGTGAGGGAGGTGGGAGAAGTCAGGAATGAGGGATGCGGTCAGGGAGGGAGGTGGGAGAAGTGAGAAATGAGGGATGCAGACAGGGAGTGAGGTGGGAGAAGTGAGGAATGAGGGATGCGGTCAGGGAGGGAGGTGGGAGAAGTGAGAAATGAGGGATGCAGACAGGGAGTGAGGTGGGAGAAGTGAGGAATGAGGGATGTGGCTAGAGGAGTGAGGTGGAAATGAGCAGTAAGGAGTGAGGCATGAGGGTTGAGCACTGTTGAGGATTGCGGAATTGGGAAAGAGAAATAACAATTAATCTGGGAATTAGGAATGAGGCATGAGCAGTATTGGAGAGTGAGATGGGAGAAATAAGAAGAGAGGGGGGAGAAGGGTGGAGCAAGGTGTGAAATTAAATGTGTAGACGTAGGAGACGAAAACGAGCACTTGCCCTTTGGCAATAAGTATAAGATGTAAGCCGATCTGTAAGTGCAAATAACTAGGTCTATACGTTATATAGAAATGCAATTGCACCAAACCAGTCAATATGTATGAGCACACCAGTGTATACATGGTTAGCTCTTATTAAGTTCAGTATTAGCTGTAAATCGGCGTCTGACATTGCATCACAAAATGGTTTCAAATTCAGTAACTTGGCCCATGTACTGACAGATCGGATAACATTTTACATCACGAATATACAGATGGGTTTTGGACAGTTTGGGAATGTGTGTTCACAGTATTGAGCTGTCCATGTCAGAGGCCAGGAGATGGTTGCATCATTTCCCGGCATAATTATTTCACACATTTATACCAAACTGTTGCGGAATAGAGAACTAAGACAGGTGTTTTATATACAGGCTGAATTTTAATAAAGTTTTCATTAAGTAGGGCCTAAATCCACTTGAGTATTAGAAAATACAGAATATGTTATTCAAAAGAATCACTATTTAACGGATTTATAAATAACGAAGCATGCATTTTATGCTTCTCAATTCATCATGTTTTTGAAGGTGTTATGTGGAGATCTTACGTCAAGTATCAAACTTTCGCAATTGTAAACCCATCTGCAAATCGATAAATATTTTCTTTAAATAAAATCAAATATTCAAGACGAATCATGCTGTTTTACATTCAAGTCTATTAAATCCAAGATTCAATGATCATGTGCTCTAATAAATTCATTTTTGTTTCCCGCGTATGTAAACCTCCAAATTAATGTTCCCTGATATTAAATTTTGTTGAACGATGGATTCAAAATGATTTGAATGAGGATGTCCTCCAAAATTCTTGACTGTATTAAACAAAATCGCTCATTTTTCATTGCGTAAGTTGAACATAGCTATGCTGGATTATAGTGCAGTGTTGGTTTCTTAGAACTGAAATAATGGAAAGCAATTAAGGACATGATTTAATCTTGCATTATATTGCATAATACATATTATTTGTGGATGACCCACGTCTCCCTGCGTTTCTGGTAAATTACTTATGTTCAATATCTGGTTAAAAGGATTAGTTACGACCATGCGAAGTAGTAGAATGCTGACTACCCTTGGGTGCAGGCCTTTTTATGCCATTCCTATGGAAAGCTAATAAGGGAAAACCTAATTATATAGGTTTTGTTATCATAAACGCCAAGACATTTATGTGTAAGGTCAACTGATAAAAAGAAGTGGCCAATGATATTTCAAAAAGGTGCCTCCTTTAGAAACATTTGTTTCAACCAAATGAAATGCTTTGACCTGTTAATAGCTTTGATATAAATCGAAAGGCCAATTTGTGGGTTTCCGACCTCTTCCCATTACTGCACTTGCTATCTTCAAAGAACTGTGTATGAATTCATTTACAATCATTTCTTTTTCTTCTTCTTATTTTCAAAACTACTTCATACAAGTATGACATTCCAGTAGTGTATTTGTTAGTAATACATATATAAGACGACAGTAAACACTGCATAAGTCTTATTAATCATACAGATTTTACTAAAATATCTATTTGAAATAAACCAGGAATAAAATGTTAAAAACTTCACTAAGCTTATTCTCCATCTATTTTTGTAGCAAAATAAATGGACTATTACAAACAGTACATAAACATTGCATCTAAAGCTTTCCCTAAATGCCTGATGATATTTTAATAGTGACAGCCAATTGCCACGCAGCAAGTGCAATAGCTCCTACGATTATAGTAGCTATTTCGTGGAAAGTCTTGATAATTCTAAAACTTAAAGGCACTGATTATTAGCCCAACGTGACTACGTGTTGTATCACAAGAGAACTCCAAGGTTTCTCATCTGTCAAAGACGTGTCTTGGTAGCCATAAGTCTGGGCTTTTTGTTTGACTTTAGTCCAGAACTTCAATCATTTATAATAGCTCTAAAGTGCCTTGTGTGAATGTCTGACAGGTAGCATTTAAACTTTCTTTTTGAAAAAAAAACGTGAATGTCAGTTTCCTTTGAAATAGATTGTTCGTGAGTACTCCCTACAGTTCGTTTTAACTAGCTGGGGCTAATTTTCAAATTACAGTTTACCTAGATTTATGAAGTTGCCCATTTAGTATGATTGTTTTACAGGTAAACTAGTGACATGTTGTTATACATAAGGTCATCTTGTCATTCTAGAAATGGAAGTCAGCACCCAGGCAAGCAGTTACGTAACGAGCACGTTCTGCAACCATACTTTTTTGGTCAGTCTGTAACCTGCCCAATTTTCATGTAACAATTATGTTATTTTAGATCAAGATGAGACTTACTGAAAAAGAATGCTATAATAATATTGTATTTTAGTGAAGTTGAGACCTTACTAATAAAGAACATTATAATAACATTATAATGATGAGAAAGAACATTACAAGAATGTCACAATAACATCATAGTGCGACATCACAATGTTAGACACCTTTGGATGCCATCAAAATAATGTAACAAGAATAAAAGCAGAACTAAACAGAATGTTATAATTTCTATGTACTTTTATCACTTCCTTTTATCAAATCCTTAGCAACTCTCTTAACTTCAAACCTTGAAACATCTGCCTTATAGCCTTACTTGGTATACATTTAATACCCTGAAGAAGGATGAAACATTATATTATCTTAAGACTCTCAATCCGGCAATAGCTTCCTAAGGGTCTTCAAATCTAACTGTAACTGCTCGGAAAAACGACATTTTCCCCCATAATCTTTTCATATATTCCAAAGAGGACACTCTATACAGTATTCCACCTACAAAAACGAAAAGGAATATTTAAAAGCTGATTTGATTCCCTAATCAAGGTTTCAAATTTGTTAAAACCTTAAAACTTCTTCAATTACAAGAAATTCAAGGAATTCTCAAGGGAAATCCATATAAATCCTTGGAATATCCAGTAATTCATGATCGCAATCTGCGGGGTCCTAAAGGATTAAAGGGATTATGAGGCTCCGAATAGAACATAGTCATTATATAAGCTAATTGTTAGAAATTTCCCGTATGACATAATTATTATGGTTTGGTGCACTAGTTATTACATACTTATTTTCCTAAAAGTGACTTTAGTTTAGACCACAAAAATTATAGAATTAGGCCTATGTATTTCTCTGCCACACTATTTGTCTAACTATTGTAAGTTTACCATGGTCACAAAATTCTCAGTTTTGATAGCCGATAGTCTTGGTGCATGCTCCATGAAAGGTTTTCTGCTTGTTTTCTTTTCACCAAGTTGAATTATTTACTTCATGAGGTTTAGGAAAGGTTTGGCATTATAAACACCTCGTTCAGCATTTTCAACTGTCTTCTAACGCAATTTTCCCAACCTTTGGCCATTTTACGAGCCAAAACCAAACACCTATTTCTCCCCATGTTTGCCATGTGTCTGGTATTCAACTTTACCAAATGCCAGCATGCACAAGAAGCACCAGAAACGTGGTTGACTTTTGAGAAATTTGCCTTTTGCTTTGTGAAGGAAAACTCAGACATGATGTTCTAAGCAGTGAAGATGGACACTAAAGCAACTAGGGACTCAGATGTGCAGAGGTTAGGAGTCCACAATAATAAACATTTAAGCCTGGCTAGGGCAAGGCATGAAAGCAAAAGCAGAGTCTAGGACTGTAATACACTATGAAAAAGCAACAGAAAGCTGACCTTTATTTCACACTAGCATCTCCTTTGCCTTGAGTCTTCTTGACATTTAATTCCACAAGGATGGCAATGACACAAGGCCTCTGCTGCTTTGTATTTTTTCTTTAATCACTGATTATTTTGTGCTTTTTCCATGTCCTACAGGCTCAAGCCGATTAAGAAACGATTCTCCCCCAATTCCCTCTGGGAGCCAGAGAAGGTGAGGCAACTGTTAAGTGCAAATGGCATCTGTTCAAAGTGCTCTGGGTTCGGATTAATTAGGGATTAACGTTTTTAGATCATTCTGTCCTGTGGGATTTCAATTTTATGCGTGTGTCTCACACGTATCTAATCCCTTAAAAACAACATGGATATTGGGTCATTTTTAAAACAATTTCGACATGGGACTTCAGCGTGCAAAGTAACAAAGATGTGTGATATATGATTCTCTACATGACATCTAAGTATACGTGGAAAACATCACAATTTAGTACCATAGAATTTACTACGTTTAAACCTAAAAGTTAGCCTGAACTCTTTTGTATTGCAATTTTTATGGACATGTTCAAAAGGCACTTAGTTGATAGGATGTCCAGATATACAGATTGCAAGGGATATATAGACACATATATAGTTAATTGATTTTGCTCTATCACATACGTTTACGGGTTTTTCTTATGCAATGTGAAGATTAATGTACTTTGTACAAATCAAAATAGACTTTCTTGCTCTTGACTGGGGAGAGGTTTGTTTTTTATTTGTGGAAGTTCATGTCTAAGCAATGGTTTAGGACCACCCCCAGAACCTCGTCCCCATAGCCTCAAGCCCCATTCGCCCTGGGCACTTTCTCTTTGCGATCTGCAATCTTCTTGAATCTAGAATAATTATTTTTGGGAAATATGTTTGTGGTTTACTAATGAGCCATCAATGTATAAGGTTATGCTATCATTTAGTCAAAAGGCTATATTTCTTCATGCTTGCGATATTCAGATCGCAGTGAAATATTGGCCAGGGCGAATGGGGCTTCAGTGAATAAAGAATGCCTCGTCTAGAGGGCACGATATATTGTACGCTTCCACAGAGTAGAATAAGTGGAAACAAATCGGACTAAGGCCGCCTCCCAGACAGCGTTGGGCTGATGGCCAGCTGTACCAACATATACATTCCCAATGGCTGTTGTCCTCATCCTGATTATACTTTCATAACCCTGCTTAGGAAGATTATATAATCTCTGTATCAATACCATGAGAGGTATGATGTATTCAAAGGAAAAAACTTCAAGTTCCAGATCTCATTGAAAGGCTCTAGGTGTATTCATCGATTCATTGCTTTCAACGCAGGATAACAGATTTGCTGGATTTGTTGCGCAGTTACAGACTAATATAGCATAACTTTGGAGATATGAGAGGAGAGAGTGAAATTAATGCCACCTTTTTACAGCATAATTATATGGTGGGGAGCCTACACCAATTCATATGGCGGGGAGATCTGGAGGAACTTGATATTTTCGTAATATCACAAGTATGCAATTAGATTTAGTCTGCAGGAAAAATAAACAATTATGCGTGGTTAGCAGAAATGTCTAATTGTCATATAAACCATATTAATGTTTAAAATTAACTAAAAGCAGTATACCACTTATTCTTTTGTATCTATTAATCCAACTGGTTGAGGTTTATGGGGAATCAATCGATAAAAGTTTTATGGAGAATTTCTTCCTGCATGCATATATAACGTCCTTCTTGAACTCAAATATTCAAATTTCATTAATTATCTCTATATAAAAGGTCAACCTTCCTATATTGATATCAAATATCTTCATCTGCCGTCCTTACTGCCCTCTTTAATCTGAGACTAAGATTGAAACAGCCCCTGGGAAGTATATCTCCCTCTTCAAATAATATCTCACTTGATATTCCACTCAT
Organism: Lepidonotus clava; assembly: GCA_936440205.1. Taxonomy (NCBI): domain Eukaryota; kingdom Metazoa; phylum Annelida; class Polychaeta; order Phyllodocida; family Polynoidae; genus Lepidonotus; species Lepidonotus clava. The sequence goes on from OW387140.1 coordinate 39,569,540, forward strand.
AGAATAAGACCTTTTCATTGGTTCAGTAGAGTGTTAAAACCAGGAGTCTCAGATTGCATGCAATCAGCTTGGCTTCCCTGGCAATCCAATTAGTTTTTTTAAATTGTTCCGCAAGTTGTTCCGCAGGTTGTTCTGCAGCTTCTGGTTCAGCTGGTGTTACCAGACAACGGTACCAAGAAACAGAAAAGAAAAAACCTGTTTTATTTTGATCATCAAGAGTTCTAACTCCAGCTTAACCTTAGAAATAAACTCAAGACTAACACCACCAGTTTGATTAATGATATTGAATTGATAATCCTCTTCCACCTGTGAAATTGGAATAGGCACATATATGCTCTATTACAATGAGTGCAAACATTTCTGACCTGCAAAAATAAGAACCAGAGGGGAACTGCTCCTTCCATAGGTGGCAGTGGAGCAGATGATCTGATGTCAGACCCAGCTGCCGAGGCATTCCCTAGTGAAGAATGCCTCTTCAGGCTCCAACAATACATAGGCCTATGCATGCCTAAGCCATGCCCAGTGCATCACTCACTCCGCATACTTCAGCACACAGATAGACGGTCTGCAGGACATACATCTGAATCCCAAGACGCCACCGATTCATCTTTGTATGATAATCACAGTATAAGCCTGCTGTTTTGCCCCCCTAACAGATATATCATAGCTACCTAAGGCTGGCCAGGGCATATGTAATACGCATCGATCAATGTTATGTGCTAACGTTCTGACAAGGCCTCCACCACTGGGAAAAATTTGTCCCAGTGGTGGAGGATTATACATAAGCATTTGTACCTGATTAAAAGATATCAAACAGACCATTGAAAACATGGAAGATAGGTTTATTACATTATTTATGTAAAGTATTGCTTTTACAAATAGCCCTTAGCGTTTAGCAGTGATGTGCTTGAAACAAAAAGCGATAACAGTGAATAGGAATTATAGTAATATTTAATTGTTATATTACAATTATACTATATATATACATATATACATATATATAATATATATATATATATATTTAAGGATATAATATACAATTGAGTTAAAGAGGACCTCTTGGGGCACATCAAATCCTCTAAAATGATGACTCAATAAATCTAGCGTCCTGGAAGGGTTGCGATGCAGGGGCTCTAATGTAATATGAGACAGAACAGGAGTGAACGGATTGTAACAAGAACCAAACTAGATTTAGAATGTTGCTCCCTCCTGGTGAAAGATATTGGAAGACATTGAAAGCAGAGAGCCTTGCCATGCTATTCTAGGATGTGGCTTAGCTTTTAAAATATGCATGTCCTATGGTGGTCGTTCTAAAATTGCTGTATCGACAGATTATGTCAAACATTTGACGAATTCAAGTAGATTTAGAGGGCTTGTCCTATCTTTATTTTATTGATCTGAATCTCCATAATTCGACACACTGACATTGCAATTTCTTACCATTGACTTGCAGTTCTTCTAAAAACATGGGGGATTCAAAGTCAAAGTAGAATGCTGAAATGCGATATGGTTTTTTCCACCATAGTTTCGACACAGGACACGGTTATTACATCCCCTACCCATCATCTGCAATCACACCACTTCTGTAAATCGTTAACGGTAAAGATTTTGCCTTAGGCATAAGTTATAGCAGTTCTGCTTGTAAGTAGAAATCGGATCACAAAGTTGTATAAAGTTGATGATAAATTAATTTTTTTTTACTTTATAAAATTTCCAGCAAATTTAAGGACTGCAGTGGGAGTTTTAAATGAGATCCTTGTACTAGTCTAGAACGTTGTAACCGACACTCTTAATACAAAGTGTTACAAACTTTTTCAATATAATCATTATAATATAAACTGTGACTTTCAACTATTAATACGAATTACACTTAAGTATAATGCGTCAGGTATTCTCCAATTAACCACGAGTGTAGATCATTTTCCATATTCTTTATGCAATAAATTACATTACAATATCTCCTCCAACGGAGTGAGATAATGACAAGAGTAGAGAATTTTCAAGCTCCAAATGCTTCCCATTCTTACTGCTGCATTACCGTCCCACGTTTGGATCAAATTAGCCAGACTCGCCGGAGGCATTTCATCTCCTCCTTACTCCCCTTTCCAACTGTAAGCTAATGCCATCCCTCAATATGATTTGCAGAAAGTGTTTGCCTCAGCAGAAACGGATTTAAAACAGCGACACCCTGGAGGAGGCAAGCCTATCCAGGCTAGCAATCAATTCGCAATCAATAGGTGGGCTGACTCTAGAGACACGTGACTGCCAGACTGCTAATTTGAAGAAATATGTTCTCAAAAGTGTCATAATTGCAGTATCTGACTTTTAAAATTAATTAGTCATAATGGCCTCTATTGACTAATGAACTTAGAGAATTGAAATTAGTTGGAAACAATCTGTCCGGAGATAGTATTGAGTCTGCATGTCCTGTTTTATGTTTTCTTAATAAAGAATGTTTCATAGGGATTAATAATTGCTAAAAATAAAAATAGGGATAAGGAAATGTCAGATAACCCTTGGGAATATTTATAATTGTATAATGGGGGTCTTGGAACCTGCCATTTATTGTTGCTCTTCCTTAGTCAAACGTTTGGTTCTGCACCCTTCTGCAACAACGCGATAGGTAACATCTTTTTTTTTAAAGCGCCAGACCCGTACCCAGGGTCTGCTGTGAGGGGGTGGCGAGGTTCCACAAGTGGGACCTTTCCTTATAATATTATTTTCAATACTTTGAACTTGTAAAGGGGGTGGCGAGCAGTAAAAATTGGAACTTTTCAATATTTCCCTACTAATTTTTAGGGTTTTTACACTAAATTTAGGAAAGGAAGGTGGAACTCTTGGAAAAAATTCCTTTGTGGGGGAGGGGGATTGTGGCCGCCACCCGCCACCCCCACCACTCCCCCTAGTTACGGGCCCGAGCGCGGTTGTAGATATTAAAATCTTTGAGAAGCCTACAGATGGCTTGGTAACGCAATATACCACAAAAGCTTTTCATCGATAGTTGGACGCTTTAAGTGAAATGCATTTAGAAGCTGCACTGATCAGAAAATAAACTTAATGCAAATGTTTTTGGTTATGGCTTTTTATAATGGGGAGATGGGGGAGATGATAAAAATGCAACAGAAAACAATGTGTTGCAAACTCAAAAGTTAAAATTAGATGTTTCCACGTCTGGTTATATTGTACCATATTTAACTCTATAATCTAAATTACCTTGCAATATGCTAAAGTAAACGAATTATTGCTAGTTTACACTATGTTCCTAAAAGCATATCATTTAGGAGGATACGTTGAACGTTTACTTTTCGCGCTATATCTATTTTGCGCATTTCGCGCAGTACCATTAATTGACACGTTTAAATATGATATGAGTGAACAATTAATTATTATGGAAAAAAATATTTAACTGGCGAACATACGAAATTATAACTGCTCTTAAATACCATTTATCTTTCGACGCAAAAAAAAAAGGCAACACGAAAATATGTACATTTAGAATCGTGTTTTCTGGATAGGGGAACTTCTCCGAATACCTCGTTCAGGGTTGAGTCGGGAAGGTGGGCCTATGTTGTTACCTGAGTGTACCCTACTCCCTAATGGGCCATTGACCGAGCCGTTCTGAGCAGCTAGAAAAAAAAACGCGAGTCGTGGCTTGCAGGCTATAGAGACATCAGCTGGAGGTGGTAATTGGATCAGGGAGTCGGGTGTCCTATATCAAGGTAAAGGGGGGTTGGGTGTCCCACATTTAGATGAAGGGAGTTGGGTGTCTTACATTCAGATGGATGGGGTTGGGTGTCCCACATTTTGATGAAGGGGGTTGGGTTTCCTACATTTAGATGAAGGGAGTTGGGTGTCCCACATTTAGATGAAAAAGGTTGGGTGTCTTACATTTAGATGAAGGGGATTGGGTGTCCCAAGTTAGACAAAGGTGTTTCGGTGACCCACATTCTGATATCAAAAGAGGGTAGGGTGTCCCACATTTGGGTGTCTTACATTTATATAAAGGGGGCTGTGTGAGTGTCCCACACTTGGATAAAGAGCATGGGGTGTCCCACACATAGATAAAGGGGGTAGGGTGTCCCACACTTAGATGAAGGGGGGTTGGGTGTCCTACATTTAGGTAAGGGAGGTTGGATATCCCACACTTAAAGGGGATTGGGTATCCTACATCTAGATAAAGAGGTCGGGTGTCCATCATTTAGAAAAAGGGGATTGGTTGTCTCACATTTAGATAGAATAGATTAGTTGTCCCACGGATTTAAAATAGTGTTTTTATCTGAATTGTTAATGTTCCTCTATCCAAAAAGAACTTAACATTGGAAAATCAAAACTGCACTGCGCAAATGTAACACTTATGCCTATTTTACAACTTTTTAGCACCTATTCAACGCCAAAGTTTACCTTTTAATGAGGTTTCAAGAAGAACATAGAACTCGGTTTACAAAATTCTCTAGAACTAGTACAAAATTTAAATCTAATGGTGCCTAAACGTGCTAAGGCATTCTCATGACGAGCAAACTAGAGATTGTAAGGATAGCCAATTTTAGGACATGTTATGTCCAATATTCGGACATTTTCAGATCGTGGGAAGCACCCAGGGATAGGCTTATATTCTTACCCTAATCCCCTCAGTACAGGATACTGCGGATATCATACACAGGCACAATAGCTTATATGATAGAAATGCCAACACATTAGTGTAGAAAAGAGATGAGATTTTATTTCCAACAATATAAGCTACAGTTGCAGAACATGATAGCATTTCTTTCTTTTATATTTCACTGTATAGCAACATTAAGGACGTGCATGCTATATAACATAGAGTACAAATATAGATTTTGACACGTAATGAATATCACATTTTGCTTCACTGATATTCTTCCAACAAATGTCAATTTCCTTTTCACATACAGATATACTGGCTGGACTCCCAAAGAATATATGAAATAAGAACGAAGTATACAGTGATACATTTCGCTGAACACTACAAAATAAGGTAAAAGATACATGTTAATCTGCCAACCTACAATACAAATATATATAGACAAGTACTTCGTTTTAAATATCTTTTTATCGCATGCACAAATGTGAATTATGTTCAACCAGCACCGCGGTATAGGCGTATTTTCTACGTATAAATACTACATTAAATAGACATGTGATTGTCAGGCGTGATTTCAGTTCAATGACATTCGGAAAATACCACCATAAGATTAAAATTCGATCATTATTGATTTCAATTGACAGATTATGGAAATTATGTAGAAATCAGAAGAACGACGTTTCTAGGCCATTGGGTACTAGTAATAGGAAATCAGTGTACCACGCCGGAACTTATTTTGCCACTGGTTCCTGTTGAAGTACACCAATAGCCAAAGGTTGATGCCCAGTGGCCAAGAAAAGTCGTTCTCCATACTGTGATCTGATAAATTTGAGAATACACTGAAAATCAGAAGCGTAGTTCTCAAAACGTACCGTTACATATTCTCCATTATAACTGGTCAAACTGGATGAATATGTATACCACAAGTCCTTACTAAAATACGCACGTATGTCCGAGAAAATTGAACAGCATGCGTTTTGTTAGCGACTGTGCGCTGCATGCGAGTAAATCTATATGAATTATTCGGTGCAACATGCATATATAATTCCTTATATATTAAGATGACTTTATCAAAAAAGATAACGCCAAAGCCACGATAGAATGTCCGTTGCCATCTGTTTCATGCCAAATTCCAGGGTAAATATGTAAAGAATACTCGAGCACAACATGTAATTGTTCTCTCCTTAAAGTTTTAGTATAGAGGTGAACAATTTAAGGTCATGCTTGGCTCATAGCTTTAGTTTTTAGCTTTGCCTTCCCTAAAATGGAATGGACGAACATGATGACAACAGAATGAAACAAAATTTCGTTTTCGAAACACTAATGACAACAGAACAGGATAAAATCGATTGCACCAGAATGATGCATTTACACTATCAATTAGTGAAATGGATGAGCAAAGAAATATCTAATATTTCTGGATTAGCATAAGCACTATGTATTTCACCATTCATAATAACTAATTATTTACTCGCATTTAAACCCTTGACTGCAATGCGTTTACTTGAATAAAACATACAGGAAAACATGAAAGATTCTTGAAACAATCAAAACAAAGCTGTTGTGAATGTCATGTAACTCCACTTCTGTCCCTCTTTGAGTTTCTTGAGTGTAATGTACTAAATTAAAGGAAACTTACAAGAATACATAAAACATTTTTGAAACGATCAAAACACAGCTCTTGTGAATGTCAACTGATTCCAATTCTGTCATTTTTTGAACGTCTTGAGTGCAACATATTCACTTGAATAAAGATTAAAGAAAAACAAAACCTTTTTGAAACGGACAAAACAGAGCTCTTGTGAATGTCATCTGACTACAATTCTGTTATTCTTTGAACTGCTTGAGTGCAATTTAAAAAACAAGAAAAACTTACAAGAAAACATTAAACCCGTTTCAAAACGATCAAACAGCTCTTTTGAATGCCATTCTGTCGTTACTTGAACTATCTGCACGGCTTTTGTGGTTTTCTTTAATAAAGGTTGTGTGCTGTTAAAAGCGAAGTTTTTTTTTATTCCAATGGCACTGTCATGCTGTATATTCCTATGATTTCTTTATGAACTGTTATGAGTATACCCTCGCCTCATCTTAAAATACATTGTCATACTTTGCATTCGTTCTTTATCTTATTTAACGGGCAGCCCCTCATAACTATATTTGAACATGGTTGAACCTATCCTTTACCCTTGACAAATTACAACTTTCTATGTCAGCCATGTATGATTGTAGTTGAGCACGGGTAGGCTGCAAATTTCACAGATTAAAATAATTTAAGTACCTTGTAGCTCACTAGTATTCTAAAATAATTACACCAAGGACATCTATGCAGGTTTCTGACTCTGGGTCTATAATGACCTTTTACTCATGGAAATGTACTTCCTCAGACTCTAAGCATTGTAGCCCTCCCTGCTTAAGCTGCTAGACCTTAAGCTGGCAAGCCTTTTGTTGACTGTATGTCCATAATATCTGCATTGCCATAATTATCATACCAGATGTAGCCCTTGCCTTACCCTACTTGCACTGCTATAAGTCTATATAGGCTCTTCTTTTGCCTACTATGATGCACATTTCTCGTGTTGCGCAGAGCGCAGCGACAAAGGTGAAGGCGAGGCCGCCCACAGCGACAAAGTAGGCCCAGCCGAGCCCGCGGGGCGGGGCCAGGTCAATAACTGCTCCGGTGCTCTGTGACCCGTAGACCGCGAGTGAAGTCAAACACAGTATCCCTGCAGACAGACAGAAAGGTAGTTACTTTAAATGTGATATGTGAAATTGTATCAGAGATAACTCACTGACAGTAAATTACCAGGTGGTCTGTAAGGTTGTGAGGCAGAGGGATTGGGTGATCATATTAGGCTGGCCCATCTGGGTGTTAGATATGGGTCTACAAGCACATGTGGAAATGTTATCCAGAGGTTTGATTAATGAAATGCTCTGAAGTGATATATTATTTCCTTTTTTATATATTTTTCACGTCGTGAGGTGATTACATTTTGTGAGAGGAGAACAAGGTGTAAGATATTATGAATTCTACATGTAATATCATGCTCCAGTTAACAGGCCAGTAGACTGTTGGCCAATCGTAAGGGTCAAACCTATACTAATAAAACTCCCTAAGATCTTGCAGCTGTTTTTGATAAATACAATTACTCGAGTTTACAGAAGAATTACTGTTTTAGATAAAAATAAAAACTCAAATAAAAATATTTGACACGTTTTACATTAATTTCAAGTGAACTATCAGATCATAGAGCTATTCATATTGCTATTTTTACACTTTAATCTTTTCAAGTCAATATTTTTGCAGTGAGCCTCTTGTTATGCTTCGTTGTGTCCAAGATTTTATTATTTTCCTGGCCAGACAGGCACTTTGGTGAAAATAAACTTTATGAATTTGTGTTACATATTACGTGTTGCTGGTATTTTAGACTTAACTCACCCAAGGCTAAAATGCCGTCTCTGATAATATATTGGGATATGGCTTATGGTAACAAGTGCTATACTTACATGCTATATTGACGAGTGCAGCGATGAGGCCGATCATACCCTTAGACTGGCGGCCTCTGGTGGTCATACAGAACAGGTAGTATAGTACGGTGGCCAGCAAGGAGATGGCAGCACCCATAGGGTACAGCACCAGCACAGAGATGAACCAGGCTGCAAAGAAAAAGTGGGCATGTTTTATTCTATATGGTTTCACCTCAAATTTCATTTGGAAATATTCTGTTTTCCCTGAGATTTCTATGTCCTGTAGCTATTTTTTCCTGTGTCATATTCAGCAAGTTGTTCAAACTTATGCATGCAGGAAAAAAAGTGGACAACCAAACAAAAGAAGTCAAATCTCTAATATTTTAAGAATCGATAATTTCAGAACCTGGTTAATTTTCCTAAATTTTCCTGTGTTTTGGATAAATGTGCATATTCCATGTGAATTCCTTGTCAGTGTTTTAATTTCTTTGCCATTTTCCCTGTTTTTTTCCTGGCTAGGGACCCTGATTTTAAGCCTATATTCCTCCAGGCGATTCTTACTGTCGGGTATCGGTTTTTTGTGACTATTCTCCTAGTCCTACAATACCACAAAATATTATAGATCCTACATATCATTTGAAAGAACATTTAAAAACTTTTTCCTGATTTGTAGTATGTCTTTATTTCACGCTAATTCATACTAAGAGTGTTTTTTTAACCTAAAACCATCTGAGTGGTTTCACATCCGTATACAAGTCAAATGGAATTGGAAAACTAAAGAATTCTGATACAGTAATTTTGATTAGGGGGGCGCTAATGTAAACTGTACCTCCCGATACCCTGTGACTGAGAATTTTACAATAAAATCTTTAACTTCAGAGTCGGGGGTGAGGGTTTGAGTATATTTGTTCAACAAAAAACAATTTCTAAAAAGTAAGCGATGAGGGTAGGTCGGGTTATCAAAAAATATTTTTCTTCTTTTCAGTTCTCAAAATTAAATGCAAAGAAAACAAGATCCCAACTCACGTGAGTAGGCGCTGGGGATGGCCCCACACTCAGTCTCGTTGCAGTAGTTCCACAGGCCCTCCCTGGCCTCCTCCTGGGTCTTATTAATCACATGACCCTCCACCCAGTACGTGGAGGCGCTGGCGGTAACGTTCAGTACGAAGGCCACATGGAGGGCGACGAAGGCCGAGATGACCACACAGCTCTCGGAGGTCATCGTGAAGTTTAGGCACAATCAGCAGTGCTATACAAGGATGGTGGAGGAAAGTCAAGACGTCATCTATTTTCCTCCTGAAAATATAAGAGAGGTTTTCAAATTTTATGTTTAAAGTATAAAACACTATTATGGTCATGTGACCCCATGCTCAGTAAATTAAGGTGGAGTGAGTGAGTGTTGGGTGTTTTTTTGCCGTACCTACAGTCAGGGTCATTTTCACGGCAATAACCAGATGGGATAAATTTTGTCTTTGGTGATTGTATCTATGATATGAAGGTGACAGGGCGGGCAAACAGCAGGGGAACAAAACCTTGAAATCATTTTGGCTGTACCTCATCTCTTAGTGAACCCAGCACCAACCAGGAATTGAACCCAAAGAACCACTTGGTCAGTGCTGGGTTCCCCCGATCATCGCCTTATAAGATCAGCAGGGGCTACTGGGGGCCTATTCTTACCCAGAACCCCCAAGGAGTATTAAGGTGGAGGCAGTAACATTTGGCACAAATGCAATGTGGAAGGCTGCGAGGACTGAGACAGTGTAAAGCTCTCAGAGGTCATTGTGAAGCTAGGGCACTATTAACACTGAAGCCTCAGCCGTGCTATGCAAGGATGGTGGAGTGAGGTTAGGATGTCATCTATCTTTTTCTTAAAATATAATAGTGGCTGAAAAGTATACAAAAAGTTCAAAAGACGATACAAAGATCATGTGACCAGTATGTGGAGATGGTGGTGATCACTTTCAGTATGAAGGCCACATAGAGGGCGACAAATGCTGAGATGACCACACAGCTCTTTGAAGTCATCTTGAAGCTATGGCACTATTCGCACTGAAGTCTCAGTTGTACAATACAAGGATAATGGAATCAGGGTTTCATTTTTTTCCTAAAAATATAATAGAGTTTTTCAAGTTAAATATTTGGACTGTTATTTAGATCGGGTGACTCCCTGCCCTGTAACAGTACTGGAGGCAGTTGCAGTCACAAGACGATTGAGTGAAGTTAGGAATCATCTGTTTGTTCTTTGATATATAACAGAAACCTTAAGGTTCAAAGTATCAAACTCTGCGAGGATCATGTGACTCTCTACCCACTAATTAGAGGCAGTTGCAGTCATATTTAGTATCGAGGCCACATTGAAGGCAACGAAGGCTGACATGACCTCACAGGGGGTCATGATGAAGCTAGGGCACAATAAGGCAAAAAAACAAAATTGTTGTGTTTAGGTAACCTGAGAGCACATACCCTGATATTTTTGGCCCTACCCTAACTGTTTTTATGATAATTTTTCTGAGAAATATTAGACTCAAGTTAAAGAACTTAAATGACAGGAAATGGCGTATATTTAATGAAGAGATGTATATTAGATGCTCGAGATTGTTGTGGAGGCTGTCTGTAATAATATCTGATTTTTCAAGAATACCTCAGTCTATTTGATTTAGTAAAAAATGAAAGAAAAGAAGAAAATTAAATCGACCTACCTACCCTACATTTTTCGGCCTATTTCACCTGAACATAACTTTTTAAAAAAAATGGCCTAAGCACTGATGCTTCTTCAAGGATGAATGTTGGTGTGACGTTAGGAAATCTGTTTTCTTTCCCTAAATAATTTAAAGGGGTATAACCTACATGTCACCTAACGAATTGCACCATGCAACTACTTGTGTCTCCCGGAGAGAAACTATTAAACGCTTTAAGGACCGTGTGACCCTTTATCCAGTAAGACAAGGCGGAAGGTGCAGAACCCCGCCATAAAGACACTTTTTCCAAAAGTTTCACTTTTCCCTCACAAATTCAATGTAAAAACCCTAAAAACGTTTTTAGAAAATCTTGGAAAGTTCCACTTTGTGCACCTCGCCATCCCCCCTTTTGCCTATTCAGGTTGGAATTATTGAAATTCTAAGCAAAAGTTCCACTTAAGGGACCTCGCCCCGGTATTAAACAGTCAGCAATCAAGCTATATTGGGGGTAATTGGGGCAGAGATCATAACTATGCAACCCTCGTAGTTCATCGTGAACCTATGTTTATAAATAGCACTGAGCTTCAATCTTGTTTTGCAAGAAAGGAAGCTAGGACGTCACCTCTCTCCTATAAGATATGACAGAGGTTTTAGACTTAAAAGTACCTTAAATGATTCATTGTACCCCTATTCCTCCATTAAAGTTGTATCTTAACACAAATGCTTACAAAGCTTTTAGTATCAGTAAATGAATTAACTTTCTTTTCGCACTTGGTTTTGCACATTTTCCAATAATGCATGAAAATAGGATTTGAATACCATAACAGTGTTCGAAATAAAGGGCGCACTCTGCACCCGATGTACTCAATTTGGCTGCCGGGTGCATACTTTTAGGAGGCATGCACCCGGCATGTGCATGCTTTATGCTTTATCATTTAAATGCGCTTTGTCACGTGCCAAATTGGGTATAAGCTGCAGATACGCGAAGTTTTAGCAACACAAAATATATATTTTTACACCATTACAGACCCCTTGGGAGTTATATTTCACCATCTATAATTCGACCTAATGAGAATAAAACTAGTAATTCTTATCATTCGTTGCTTGAAATTGCAAGAAACGTTCTATAATTCTTTTAAATCTATTTCTTTTTTCATTTCTGTTTCTTGTAGACACAAGATCTTCCAACAGAAGGTTGGGTGTTAGATCTTGTTGGATCTCAAGGTGTTAATCTTTCTTTTATTACGATGATCAAAGTGCTAAGGTGGAGGAGACTTTCACATGGTTATCAGTTTTATTATACCATGTGTATGATAACCCAACACCAGCATCAGTGACCACATAGGAATTTCTTATCTGTTTGTAGTGCAAGAGACAAGAGATGTGAATGAAGAGTAAATCAATGGGCTTATCTACCTTATCTAAAGAAGGTACCGGAGAACAAGAGGTATTGGTTGATAAGACAAGAAGATTACTGCCACCTGTCTGACAACATGACGAGTACCAGCCCTAGCTTATAGATAACATTTTATTGTTTAATTATCAGATATTCGTTTCAAGCTTCAATGACCTCTTTCACCCATACCCATGCTTGACACTAGGTCGCTCCGATACAATTGCACTGATAGAAAATATTTCGATTACAAATATGAAAACATTTTCGTCACACCATCTTTTTATGTTAAATGATCATTCTTACGGAGATACCACTCCTAACTATTGATAACGTAGGAAAAGTAGAAAAATGCTTTTCCTACTTTTCCCACAGAAGAAACAAAAAGTAGGATATTATTCAAAAGTAGGGAAAATGGCACCCTGTTCCTACTCCACTCGTACAAAAATCGGTTGTACATTTCATGTAAAGAAGATAATTCAAATATACATAATTCGACTGATATTTCAATTGAGTCTAATAAAACGCCTACTCTTGTCCATTAGTCGGTCAGCGACTCCTAATTATGTATTCACCTACTTTGAGGTTTTCTTAAGATATACTTCCGCTAACTCGAACCGGTGACAAAAAAGTAGCCTGGTAGATGTATGGGAATAGAAAGAAACACTTGGTCGAGTATGTACTGTGTATTACCAGGGGCCTGAATACCGTATACACTATGCCCACCTGCACAGCAGCTGGTATTATATAGATGTTCATGAGTCTGCTTATCTTGTTTAACACCACCTGTACAATCATGATGTGTGTCTAACATTAATGTGTAACTGTCAATAACATAGTGGTCCAGCATCCTGCATGGATCTCAACATTTGACAGTGATGGTCTATTCTTTAAAACTATAATCGAGATTGAGATAATTGACATGAGGATAAAACTGAAAGACATGACTGACATGGGGGTCTTCTTGATTCCACCTGGGACACAGGGATAACACCGTTGATCTAGGCACAATGAATAATTCCTGTTTAAAATGACCTATCAAACAACGTAAGAATCAAATAGCAAGTGCAAATAGCATATCTTTACAAAAATTTCGAACCCACATAACATTAGAACTGCTTTCATATACATCAATAATTTAATATCATGACAATGCCCCAACAATCCTTCACAATCGCTCTAAACAAAGTTACCTTTTTGTTCAATGTTATTATCCGGTAGACATCCGTGTTTACAATATCTAATTCAAATAAAACGGGACCATTTATTCTACGTCCTGTATTACAATTATACTAATTAGGGACTAAGATGTTTTCCTCAACACTACGATCAGTCTCTGGAACCTCAAAAAAAAAATCCTTACGGTGCCAACATTATTTTCTATCAGATTTTTAAGTTCTCTCCAAAACATTCTAGGGTTATTGGATATTTGTTGGAGCATACCCAGTGGGCACACAACCTAATTTCAACGTTGTTCCAAGGTTGATATTACGTTGATATTGGTCATGACGTCAGATAACCGAAATACAACCTAAATTCAACCATGGTTGTATTCTGGTTGAAATACTGACGTTGGTTCAACGTTGAAAATTACAACATTTATGCAAAATAAGGCATAATGTCCATAAGAAAAAGGTTTTATTTCTGATATTTGAAGTCAAAAAGGCATAAAGGTAACATAGAAATGCTTTTCTTCAGTCTGTGATTGAAATTAGAGGATGTCAGGATTTCAACCAAAATACAACGTCAGAAAACTTTGCAAATCCAACGTTAATTCAGCCTAAAATCAACGTCACAACGTAAAAACAACGTCATACTTCAACGTCAGTATGACGTCAATACAACCAGTTTTGCCCACTGGGTATATTTTCTGTTTAAAATTTGTCACCCTAGATAGCTGGGACGGGATCCGCCTCTGATGTCAGGATGAAAACATTTGATTAAGAAGCAAAATTAATATGACCAACATATTTCTAAGAGAATGTTTTAAAAGGTTAAAATAAAAGGGGATTATGTCGTCAGGCTCTATGGCTTGAAAGAAATTGCTGTGTTCAGGTAACCCGACCTACCCTAAATTTATGCCCCTACCCTAATTTTTTTCTAGGAAAAGTTATTAGAAAATATTATCAAAATCCAATATAATTGATCACCATAAGTGGCATAACATAAAACAGCAAAAAAGTACTTAGGACATGTTTTTCAGATGCTAGAAATTGTTTTTGGTGTTATGAGTATTTTTTCATAATCATCAACACTGCCCTGGCCTCAAATGTGAAGAACTTAGTAAAAAAGAAAAGTCTAATATAAGAAAAAGAAAAGAACAACCTTTCACCTAGGCTACCCTATATTTATTTTTAAATTATATATATTTTGTTTTATTTACCGAGAGAATCACGGTTACAAAAACACAAAACCCTAAGGCTTGAATATTTATATTATCTAATTTCTGATTTATATTATCATCGACCCTCGATGGTCTGTGATATTCGCCATTATCTTATATTCAAATTACAAACATAGATCCTAGCTAGGTCTTATAATAGTAGTGATTAAAAATTGAAGCTAATACACATTTCAGTATTTTAAATCTAGGAAATTAGAGTAAAAATCAAGGCATGTTCATTTCCATATCAAGCTAAGCTAGATCACTCTCGATCTTGGTAGGGCCGAGGGGTACTATTAGGGGCCATCCATAAATGATTCACACTTTTTAAGGGTATTTTTAGTACCCACCCACCCCCGTCACACCAAATTCTCTAATCTAAACATGAAAATAAGGCCCATTCTCATGCAGTGTCACACTGTTCAACAGTTACACCCCCACCCACCCCCTTGTGCATGACTTCATTTATGGACAGCCCCTTAGCAGACTAAACACATTCAGAAGTGATAAATCTAAACCGGTTCGCGAATCACGGCTACAAAAACACAAAACCCCAAGGCAAAAACAGCCAGATGACACACTGACACAGTGACAGTTACCTGTCAGTCATTGCCACACAACTTATATCTTATCAGATAAACAGAGTGTACGATCCTCACCTAATCGGCTACATCCACCTTCCTCCAGGGTCCCTGTTACTCCAGTACAAAGTAGTTCACTACCTGGACAACTCCCGTGCACATGACTGTTTTGGTTAGTTCTCCACCACAGGGCTCTCTGTTTCGCTGGTTGAGAGAGGTCTGTAAAGTGTGTATTTGAGACTCTCGCCGGGAATCAGCTTCAGCAGTGACAGCGTGCTCGGCAGGAGATTGACCCAGAAAGCACGTGACCCGGTCACAGGGACTTGTGGTGAAAATTAACTTGGCTCAAGGCATCTTGGTACAATCTTCACCAGAGCACCGGCTCGTCAGATTAGATCCGTTTTAACAGGTTTTGTCCCATGAGGTCCTGTCCCATCTTTTCATATCATATTTCAATAAATTAACTACCGTACAATTCGTCAAAAGTTTTGAATAGCTTGAAACTAACACAAAAAATACTAAGAAATTATAATAAATTATAAATTAATTATTTTAATTGTAATTGTAATTGGAAAGGAGAGAAGATCTACCTACTTATAATCATGTACATGTTCAACTATAACTGGAAGATCAGGGAAACCTGAAGTTATTTTCAATTAGGTGAAAAAAAGAAGAAGAAAAAGGAAGAAAATGTAGAATTACGGATTTACCATTTCAATTGAACAGTTAATTTTATCCTAATGCTATTGCTAGGATAGATCTGCCATAGGGGCGGCCGCTGAATTAAATTAATTAAGTAAATTGCTAATTAAATTGCTCCCAGTCTGAATAACTAGTTTAGAAGTCTAGTCAAATTTGTCTTTTTATTCAGAATCGGAGCAATTAGCATACTGAACTATTGTTAATGTTTGATTTAAAACTGCGTAAGATTCGTGTATATCCAAGTCTTCGTAAGTTGCTTTCCAGAATGTCTGAGTAATTCAGACCGCGTTTAAAGTTTGTCCATTCACTTCCCAATAGTTCAAAAGAAATGAACGATGAGGGAGCTTCTTAATATGAAAGGGTTTTTATTCAATAAACATCTCATCCCGAGTCAAAGCCACCATGTATAAGTCTTCATCAGTCCACCTCCCAACTCCTATCAGCAATCAACCACATTTAGAACACGAGTTGCTCCAACGCCTTCTAGACCATTCTAGCATTCAGCTCTAACACAATCCTATGTCCGAGGTAGTGGGTATTGGTAAACTCCAGTCTGTTACACGGAGTCGATGTACTTACTCCAGGTATAACTCCTTGGTTAAACATGTTTCTTCTAACCAACTAACTCACTAACTGCTCGCTCCCTACCTTGCAGCGCCTTTTATACTGGTTAACAGGTGGCGCTAGGAGCGTAAGATATTTCTCCTAGGAGTAGACTAGAAGTAGACTTGCTAAGCCTGATCCTTGTTGGATTATATATTATGACAATGTATTAAAAGTACTAAGCCATTAGTACATTCGACGGCGGTCAGGTGTTTGAGTTTAAGGAGGTGGACGACATAGCTCAAACCAAATGAATATAATGAACTCCCAATTTTGATGATTGGATATATTTGTTAAACCATGGTGGGGTGGCCTTGACTCTCGTGGTACATTCAACACAGTATCAATAGATTTGTAGATCCGGTTTCAACACAAATTCACAGTGAAATTATTCATTGAGTTGATTTCCACATTTTGAAGCTCAAAGTTAGCAGAACTCGTTCATAAAATGACAAGGTAAGTGTTAAAAATTGATAACATGATTATTTGGATAACACGTAGATGATGACATAATCATGGTTACAAAATGGCAAAGTCAACTTTAGAGGATGAAGTATTCGTCATCTTTAGGTATTCACTTGGTACGTGCCTTGTACATTAAAGTCAGTTCTCAGCATCGTTAGCTGATTTTAAGGTTCAAAGATTGCGACACCCGTGCATAAGGTGACAAAGTGAGTTCACAGAATTGTTAGCCCATATTAAGGCCCAGGGATAATGACACCCGTGCATAAGGTGACCAATTCAGTTTTGACTTAGTACATGCATGTACAGTTTCTGATACTTATGATTTGTAACACAAGTCAACAGAACTCAACATATATACAGTGTAGGGTTGTCTTAAACGTCTAAGAGTAACAAGTGTACATCAAATCCAATTTCAGAACAAATTAACACAACATAAGTCAATACAGAGAATTCGGACATTTTGAACGAACGACTTTCATGATACAATGCGTGTTAAATTTAAACCAAACTTCAATCATAACAACATTATTTACAATAAATACAAGGTCTCTGTATCGGGTTTAGTAATACCGAGCAGTTGGAACCAGAAAATACCACCATTCCTGTCACGCGTCCGCCAGCTATACTTAGTACACGTGTACTTAGCGGGACGCTTGACTGGAGTTCCCCCCCAAGGTTTGACCTCGATTTGGATCCTTCGGGCGCGAAGCGCCCGGATGGCAAATTTCTGCTTCGATCAAACTTTCAAGTTTGATTGTTCGACCTGATATTTTGGGCCGATAAGAATTAATTCTGGCGCTTGATTATGTTGGTTGGGGACCTAAACTTTAGTTTAGCACAGATTTTATAAGAAATTATACGATGCTTTGATCATGTTAGCCGATTTCAGAATTTGGATCTTTTGGATCAAAAAGGGGTTTTCCAAATTAGCCTCGTTTTGACGTCATTTTAATCAGTGCCGGTGGTTATTTTACAAGAGGCGGACGTAGATTCTTTTTGTCACACCTAATCTTCGATCTTTTCACCCAACCACGATGGTCAGAGTTGCAGTTTTCTGCTCGGACAGAGAGGCGGGGATTGAAGGATACCCGGACCTGTTGCTAGGGGATTCGGACCACACAGTTGCGATTTTTCCTTGGAAAAACGCCACAACAGCGGAACTCTCCGGACATGCCTTTGCTCATCATGTTATTTTCCCCGATGACATTCTGATCGTGGTGTGCAACATCCTTGATGTCCTCACCTGGGACCCGAAGCTCGGTTTGTACCTTCCTCTTTTTACCAAGTCAGAGGCAGCGGCAAAGTTTTATGCTGAAACTTTAAATAGGGCGTTCTACAACCTACACTCCCACCCGCTGCCGGCCACTCTCGTCATCGCTACCCCGTCAGGGTTTGACGCTGGAAGGTGGCCGCTAACTGACAGCGACCAGTCGCTGCAAAAATGGGTCAACCGTATCATCACCAAGGTCAGCCGGGAGGTGAAGAGGTGCAACGATTGGTTTGGGGTACCCACGGTGAACACCGGACGAGCACTCCATTTAGTAAAGACTGTAGCGGATGGAACACTAACAGTGAATCATTTTGGAGAGTTGGAGGACGGCTACTCGCCGTCCCCACGGATAGTACGTCGTTGGGCCCGGGCCCTTGGTCGTTTTATCGCCCGCCTACCGCTGGCCCCGCAGTAAACCACCAGCACTCATGTATATAATAATTTTTTAATGAACTTAACCTAAGTGATTCCCGGATCCAATTCCCGGCCTGTGATTGGAACACTTAAATTCCGGGTCGTTTTCACCGAGTGATTCCGGTGATTTAATTCCCGATCAGCACCTAGTCCACTTAAGTTCATATATCCAAGAGGCTTCGGCCAGATCGTTCTTACGGGAGCTCCGGACTGTTAACATGGGAGGACTCAGATGTTTCACCGCTCTTGCTCGTCGTTGGACACCGCCCTCCCTTCTGTTCAACCGGACCTTCACCTCGACCGCCCTCACGCCTGGTAAGTGTTGCTCCTGCTTTTCCTTATTATTCGCACGTTAGGCAGGCTACTAACTCGTAGATTTTTTAAGGAGATTGTTGGCCAAATTCTTTTGGTGGTTCTCGGCTCGCCTTCACGTGGTTGTATTCCGGAAGCTGATGTCACTCCCGGAACCAGAAACTGTGTTTCGCTGGTAATTTTAGTAACGGGTAGCGTGGGTGGCCACCTAGTGTTTACTTTTGGTTCCAAGATGGTGGACGCGGGCCGAGAGTCAGGATCTTGCGTACTAAACTTATTATCTTTTCCAGGTCCTGCGGTATGTTAGGGTGATGTAAATGAAGCAATGTGACACGGTTGGCACTGAAAAGCGTCAGGCTATATAATTTTAGTGGGCGGATTGTTTAGGCTAATATGATCAAGCATTTTACCTCGCGCGTGGTTGGGCGATATTAGGGGGTTTTCTGACTAGCGGTTTGTTGACATTACCGATCTAAGTAGGTTTTCTGGAGTGTGGGTAATTCGTATCGTATTGTTATTTTTTTTTTTTTTGATACTATTAACTGTTGGGGACTGACACTGCACATGATAATCAGGTATGGTTGGCCAGGTATTCCGGTCTGAGTTGTACAATACTAGATTTGCTGTAACAGGATTCTTTGTTTAGTCGTTATTCGTGCAGGACATTAGTGTAAATGTCTACATTGGAAACAATTCACATGGGGTGCCCTAGGTAGCAAACGCTTCCTAGGGTGTTTTACCCAGGTAAGTTTTAGATGACAGTAGGTGACCAAGTATTTTGGTCCAGACCTCCCAGCATTAGATTGGCTGTGACAGAATTCTTTGATGAGTTGTCCCCCTTACAGAGTACTGGAAAGATTGACGTGTCGGCCACGTAAGGCGACACCACAGGTGGAGCCGTTCAACGAGCTGTTGGCGACTCCAAGGTAAGTTTGAGATGTAGTGGCGAAGGCCACAGATACCCATCCCATGTTTTAGTCTAACAGCAAGACTTCGTCAGTGTCATTGTGTTAGAATAAGTGTTAGAGTGAGTATTATTGTCCAGAGTCGTCTCGAAGAGGAAAAAATACTACTGTGAGGAGACCGAGATGAAGTCTCTAAGACACTGAATGAACTCCCAGATGAAGATTCTGTATGAATATAATGAAAGAAGGAATGGTATCCTTATTAAGAGCTAGAAAGGCACCAACACCACAAAGATTATCAAGCGTCCCAAGCAGAGATACATGTGTGTACACCGTGGGAGTTCGTACATTCATAGATCAGGCCTTAGTAGGCGCCGTTCCATTGAACGCAGAAGCCACGCCTATCAGTGCCCGAGATTGCCAAACATCTCAGACAGTGATATCCTTGTGATGAATGAGTGGGAGCCTATGCTCACAGGTCGGGATTGAGCCGTTACAAGAACATCCACCTACAAAGGTTTCATGAGTGCCCGAGAGGTGATGCAAAACCGTCCCGCTCAGATTCCCTAACCGACCTCATGGGGAGATAAGAGTAATGATAGGAATTGGATCCCTGGTGATTTACCTTAAGAGGTCACAAGGTTCAATACTCTTGATAACACTCTTTCTGTACAGTGTGGTAGAATAATTACCCAACACACTCCAAAGATTTATACGCAAACAAGTTAACACCCCCTTCAAGGGCGACACCTGTTCTAACATATTTGACTCCATTTTGTGAAGCCTCCGCTTTAAACCCCAGTTTGTTCTCATTGAATGATTATGTCACGACAAAATTCCTTCTCTTTCTGCTAGTTACAGGTGGTAGCTCGGCGTTCACCCCCTACATTCAGCCTGGGGTCTGAAGACCGAGTTCCACTTTATATTGGGTAGCGGCGCCCTTCTGATAATGCAAACGGGTGCGCCACCAACTCCAAACAGTTCACTGAATAGATATTATACCTATGTTACCAGTAACATCTCATTGTCTACCGTATACTCTACATCATATGGAAAAACCAACATGACTAGCGGTGGGGGTAGCGTTTTCATTCCGTGAGGTATAAATGTCATTAAAGGACATTAAGTATTAACTGTACAAGGGAGGTTGAGATTATTCGTTCCTCGCTTAGTTATCACTAGAGGATCGGGTCTCAGATTCAGGTTCATTTCTGATCTGATTCCCGGTCCTTATTAGTTACACGTGGTTTGTCGGTACTTTCCCATTCATAGGACCAGAATGGGTAGCACCGAGTTTCCATTGCTATAATTGGGAGCAGACTGCATATATATTTTTTTTTTTTAATATGCAGCCTACACCCCCTTTAAATTATAGAGATGTGTAAATGCATCTCCTTAGATCACTTACTTCCAGACAGCACCTAGTAAGTCGGGCCTTTACCGAAGTACAGTACAAGGTTAAACCCGTTTTCTTGTTCAGGTCTATGCCCGTTTCTCTTGTGGAGAGTCAAGACTACTCCTGAAAAGACTCCGCCCCCAGCTTATCCTAACTATGCGCATGCCGGGCAGGGATAGGTAGTGCTAAAGACAGAGTTAGAATTTTTTTTTTTTTTTTATCTAATAGATCGGGCAACCTTATTAGCTCTGGGTGTCAACCAAGTTTATTGTAGCTTGTTCATCAGGGAATCAGTAGTCCATGTCCCCCCTCTTCAGCTCAACTGTTGAGCGGAGACCTGGATACTTTTAGCGCCACGACGGCGGTCAAGACTAATTTTCATTCATTTATCTTATTTTATTTTCTCGACGGCGGTCAGCTCTGAAGCCGCTCATTTCCTTTATTAATTTTAATTATTTCTAATTTTTACCCGGGTCGAAACTTGACTTCTTGCCGTTTTGTCTCTGTCCCGATTAAAACTGGTCTAAAAGTGGTCTAAATAATTTAGTCTTGAATTATGGGCAGTTGTTCATATACTAGTTGTCGTTGGATCCTGACTTTTATGTTAAAGTCAGGATCCTTTGACCTAAGACATACGGTGATCCAGTGGCCATTTACACATAACCAAGACGACGGGGCTATTAATAAGGACAGCACCTCGCTCTACCGCCTTGTGAGTTTTCGCTACAGCTTCTCCCCCCCCAGGGATGGCTTATCTCGTCTGAGGGAGTCGCAATATAGTGAGAGAGAGCCGAGCACCCTGTGAATGTCACCAATTCGCCGTTGTCCCTTAACTACATTTCCTTGTGACCTCCGTTATAGCTCCCAAATATAGCACGCCTTGTCAGGATTTGCACATATCCTTGCCGCTGCAGCGTGTCTATGCCAGGAGCAAACGAGCCACGTATAAGGTACTCTCGTGTGCTGTCACGGAGCGTCCCCCCCGAGAATGTTACTAATTATACTGCGTTCTTATTATATTTTGCCCAAAATTCCCTGAGGAAGAGCTCTTAGTTACACAAATATTGGTTTGCTTTATATATTAGTTTTAAGGTAAATTTCTTTCTACTCGTCGATTTTTTTTGTGATGAAGGGACCGCTTGTCAGGAGCCAATCCACCCGGGGCATAGTGACTGCCATGGTCGGGCGTCCACCCCAGTGCCCTTCGCAGCGTCAGTGACGCGTAACCCCAACGTCCTGCCTCCTGTCAGGCACCACTGACACCAGGCCTGTGGGCAGGCTCCTGCTGCTTGTGCAACCCCCTCATCTTTGAGAAGAGTATATATGTAAGCATGCTAAAGAATAGACAGTGGCGTTCCCCAAGTGACTCCTGTACTGCAGCCCGATCCTAGCGGTAACAACAGCACAGGGGTCAGGTGTAGATGGTACTTGCTTGGGGAAGTTCACTTCGCTCGTTGGGAGCGTTGGTCCCGTTGAGCGCTCTTAGGTTTTATACAGAATTTTGAGTTTTTCTTTTAAAATGCTAAAATTTTGCGACACTAGGATCGGTTCCAAATGGTTCCCTACTTTAAAAGAGTTGCCAAATCAATAACAATTAGAGTGTTGAGCTAGGCTACCGGGCATGGGACACTCGACTTGAGAGAAATTTAGATAACCCATGGGTCCATAGAGAGACGGTTGGACCAGCCTACCCGAACTAAGTTTTTCCTGACTGGTGAATCCTTATTGCTCAGGCTAGTCAACAGAACCCTACCTACCCAAACAGGTATCGCCCAGCGAACTTCCTGTAACATTTTAGTTTTAGTCACTTGTACCTCTGTGTTATTAATTCACCAATTTTACCTGTACAGTACTAGGTCAGGTTTTAACACTCGTTACATTGTCATATGATAACTTCATAAACCGTTCCTGGATTTATTTCGGATGTCCCTGGCCTTATTGTTTTTTGTGCAGATCCTGTTCCGGTCGCTGTTGAGGTGGGCGTGGTCGATCTAGGAGGAGCGTTAGGCATTGTTCCTTGTCCCAACACCGGTTGAGGCCAGTCCGCTCCGACATCGGACCACCCTGCGTCGATGAGGCGAGGTACTCCCATGGGTACAGGAGTGGCTAGCCCCGAGGAATATCTCAGTAGTCTGGCCCTGGTATTGTATTTTAAGTTACTCATCATCAGACGGGCTAGTTTTTTAGATACCCTCAGGGTGTCGGGTAGTGGCACCTTAGATGGGTGCTGTCCAGGTCTAGTCGCTGCTCCCATCAGCTGCGCCCCCCAGGTTACCGTCAGAGTATACTTCAGACACAGCTGGGTCACCAGTAGATCCTTAATGAGCACATAGCCTTCCGTATAAGTGTGGTCTGAAGGCATAGCCAGTTCGCCTAGGAAGATTGTTTCTATCATATGTGGATTGGCAAACTGTACGTACAATCCATCCACAGTCTTTCTTCTAATATTTCTCCACTTTCGCCACACGAGGACCACTATGGCGATGACTAGTACTGCCAGTAATATAGCAAGTACTGCCACCGCAGTGGGGTTGGCGGTCGTGTCCGGGCATCCAGTTAGTTCCTTTTCACTGCGCAGCAGCTCCTCCAGGTCCGCCGCTTCCAAGGCCATGGCCCGAGGTAAAGTCATGGTTAGTCCGGCCAGGGCAGCCTTGCCTTGGTGGTTCCGCCAGCACTTCCAGAGAACACATCCAATAATTGTCACAGCTACCACTATGCAAAAGATGGTGAGGAGACCAAAACCACCTCCGAAGTTACCTATAGAGAACCACGGGGCGTGTTTCTCTACCTCATAACGGTCAGTCGCTTTCTTGATACCCTTGGCCAAGTCTTTACGGTGTTTTTGTATTCGTTTGGCCAAGGAGGTTACAGGTATTTTGGCCTTCAGGCTTTCCTCGATCTCCAGCAGGTCTTTCCTAATTGTTTCAGGGATAGGGTCTGACTCTAACATAGTGGGTTCGTTTTTGGACGTCGTGAAATTCATGTCCCACCCCTTCACACGACTTGCTGCTTCCAACAGGTCATTATGTGGGTACACAACCGTGGTGATCCTGGTGTGCCTATCACAATTTCGCAAGCTATACGGTATCCATGCTCCTTGTGTTTGGAATGCACAGTCGCATTCCACCTGAACCCTTGCATAATTTTCTATGTTTACTCCGACCGCAGGCTGGTTTCTGCAAATCATTTGGCCTCGGGTGTCGGCGCTGACCACCAGCATATCTCCGTCGTCTAGGTATACTGCCATCTCTCCGAAGTCTGCTTCCAGTAGATAGTCCAGTTCACATTTTTCTTGGATCGCTAGGTCGTCGCGCCTCAGTAGCGCAGCAGTGCAGGTGTTGTCTGTAATCTTTTTCATATAAGGTAGGTCCTTACAGAGCGTGATGGTCTGTCCGTAACAACCTGACCAACTGCCACTAGCCAATGGTACGTAATACTGGCGGGACATGGACATGGCGACACTTTTGGGTAGATTAACAATTTGGAGAGCGTCCTTCTTACGTCGCCCCCTAACCGTCACCGGCACAGGAAAAGTTAGTACTTCGTAGACCCGGAACAAATGTTCATCAGCCACCACAGGCACCCTTACATACACTATAAATTCCTGAGTGGTTTCATTGAATTTGAACGAAGGTTGACTGTTCTCGTAATAGAAGGAGGGATCTGTGAACGCGACATGGAACCTGGGGTGGATCCCCTTCAGATATCTGTTCACTTCCTGGACCGCTCCGACCATATATTGGCGGGGTACCAAGTCCATAGTCAGCTGGCCCCGCGTCAGGCGCTGTACACCTTTCCTGAACACGCGAGTTTGCTCTACCATTAGTTGAAGATACACCATCTCTCCTAACTTGTCTTCTAGAGCGACCGGTATCATATTCAGGTACAGTTCCATCCAATCCACCTTATGTTGCACGAGTTTCAACCTTCGGCGAGTCGTGTTGTGTGCCTTATTTAGTGATCTTAGATTGTCCAGTAGGCCTATCACGACATGGTTAACCTTTTCGACAGCCTCGTCATGTTTTTCATTCATCAGAGCCAAGTCTTCGATCATTTGGTTCGAAGACTCCTGCAATACTCTAATCAATTCTCTGTTATATTTGACATCAGCCGCCAGCCCTTGATTCCAAGAGGTTGGAAGAGGAAAGGTCGGCCACCCTGGATCGTCTAGCATTGTGGGCAACTTCTTCATTCTCTTAACCCTTCCACCTGGATTTAATTCCGACTCTTGATTTTGAAGGTCTTGTTGAGTGTTCTTTATTAGGGAACTTAAGGTTTCATTAAGAACTTCTCGGTACCGACCCTTAAGCGCCTGTGACGTCTGATCCATCCAACTGACCAGCGACCTGATATGGTAGCAGGCCCAATCAAGGGCGTCTCCTCCCTGTAGATATCGGTGACAGACCTGGCCAAAGGTAGCCTTGTTGAAGGAGCGCCTCCTTGGAATAGTGATTAGGAAGCCTTGTCGGACGTGTGTTATATCCGCGGTGGACATTAACTTCCCTGGTTTTAACACTACTCCATATTGTTCTAAAGCTATCACTTCAGCGTTAGGGGCTAGCCCTTCATGTGGGCTGGAGTCGTTATGCACTCCCCTAATGCCCCCTATTATAGCTAATACGAACAGCACTAGCCACTTCATTGTCTTTGTTTTGGCCTTAGCGATAGTTTGAGAAAGTTAATTTTGCAGTTTATCTAAAACCTGTTCACAGCAAAGTTACCTTATTTTTCTGCGCACTACTATCATCCATGCGCCGAAAAATGCTCTCCTCTCGGGCTTCCTGGTCTGTTTAGTTTGGGACATGCTCGTAGAGGTTTTGCCCATTGTCATTTACCACTCGCCTGATAATCCCGCTCTCGTCCTTGGTGACCGTGATCCTCAAGCCTCTCATACGTTCGCAGGACGAGGGGCGCATTGCTCTGAGGGGTCTTGGCCTAGTAGGTTCCAGTCCGAAACGGCCCCCGTTGGATCGTACGACGGTTGGCTCGAGGGGTATGGGTTCGGTACCTGTGGTTGGTTTGTCGCTGGGAGTGGGCTCGGCCACAGTGGGCCCCCCGGCTGGCTGGTCGGCGTCCACTGCTGCTGGTTCCATAGCAGTGGTGAGGGATTGGCGTTGCAGCTCGTTGTCAAGCTGCTCAAGTCTAAACAAGCGGGGTCCGCAGGCTGTAAGTGGTGGAGGAGGGGAGCTCCCGCTGGCCCGTTCCCCACCGGTGGGGTTGGCGCGTGTTGAACGGGTGCTACCTCCACTTTTAGTCCTGGAGCGGCGACGGTTAGCTGTTCCCCTCCCGATCGCCTTTCCAGAGTGGGCAGAGGTCGGCCGCCTCGTTTTGTTTGTAGGCTGGTACTTTCCTTGACGCATTTAGAGTTTTGTGTGGTCCTTTGAATAAAAGGAGCTACCTGAGTTTTAATCTCAGCTAACTGTTTGTTTGATTTTGGCACATCCAGTCCTACTGTTCTCCTAATTTCGTCAACAGTCTCAAATAGTTGGAACAGTGGTTGCGTGAGGTCCCAGAACCAGCCGGCCTGTATCTGCACCGGTTGTTTGGCCGCTTCCTCCTTCTGAACCGGCTTGGCCCACGCCGTTAGCCTTGGCTCGGGCTCCGAGTCACTCACCTCAGATAAATTGTAGAAGTCTTTATCTGCTGTCTTCTTTTTGGCTGGAGCCGATTTAGCGGACCTCTTGGCTCCGCCTGTGGTCGTTCTGGTGGGCCGCCGGGCTGGTGTCCTTGGCTTCTTCCGGGCAATCCCGGCGTCGGTCGAGTCCGGACGGACACCGCCCCGGCCCGGCCAACTCCACCGCCTAAGGGTCTGAGCCGGTTGTTTCTTAGCACTCTCCTTCTCGACTGCCTTTTCTTTCATTTGGTAAAATCCTAAAAGAATGGCCCAACGAACCTTCCCTTCGTAGGCAGCGCCCTCAGGGTGGGCCGGCTAATCCGTTTCCTTCTCAGGGGGACGATAATCCTTCCCTCCGTGTCCGCAGGGAAAGTAGTGGTTCCCTTTGGATTGCTATGTGGCCGGAGGGCTAGACAGTTCCCCATGAGTCGGTGGATCAGTGTCCCAGCTAAGTTCTCTTTCTGCTCCTTCCAGGAGAAGTCGGAGGTTGAACAATTTCTATCTCCAACTTCTGTTCAGAGATAGAATCAATATCTATCTCCGTTTCGTCCCGGGCTGGGTTGCGCGCACAATCACCTGCAGCAGAGGTGACCGTCTAGGAGCAGAGTTGCGGACCGACTGGTGGATCGGCGCGGATCCCACGAAATTATAACCGATCCGCTTGTCCATGCCGTCTCCATATTTGGAGCTGTATCTTGTTTCAGGTGGGGGGGGAACGCTTACATCCGGTCCCAAGAGATGACGCCCAACCACTGGCATCTCTCTTGGCGTGCGCACCCTCCCCTTCTGCCACGCCCCTGGGTGCGGCAAGGTGGCCGTGAGGCAGACCACCTGTTCCATTAGCGCTGATGCTAACGGTGCCGCTCCGCCGAACCTTTATTTTCACAGGGCGGCTAAATTTCCTGCATTAATCATCCATGTCGTCGCTCTCTCCGCCGTTGGACAGAGCGACGTAGTTAGGGCGGCGGTTCCGACGTAGGTTATAGCCACCTTTCGTCGGGACATGGTCCTTTACTGTTTTTCCTGGGCTCTGTTCCGACGTATCCAAGATCGGCACATCACCGCAGGGTAGTTTTATGGGCTTGTTGTTGCCTGGAGGGGATCTCCCCTCCAACGGCTGGCTTTTGCCCCTTCGTTTAGCTCGTTTGCGTTTCCTCTGTCCATTAGCGCCAGCTGTTCCCCGTTCACAGGTGGCTTTATTAGGAACAAAGGATAAGTTTGTTGACAGCGCGGTGTCCGCACTGGTGCCCTGACCATCAGTGATTTGCCCATCCGTTTCTGCTAAATCAGTGGGACTTGGACCAGGTTTTGTGTAGGTACCTTCCTGGTCATAGGAACTGCATCATGCTCACGGGGACCGGTCGTTCCCGTTGAGTTTTCAGTCTCAGCACCCCTTATTTCGCCATCTTCCTCAGCGATTTCACCCGTCGGAGTGTGATGCAATTCAGGGTTTCGGTCAGGATCTGCCCCTTTTGAGTTAGTGATTTTCGCTTCTCTCACCAGTTTGGGAATGTTATGAGGGACGGCGGGAGACCAGGGCCCATGTGCAGGTTTGAGTTTTGAAATGTTCACTAGATGTGGGACCTGTTTTCCAGTTTTTAAAGATACTAGTCTAACAAGGTGGTCTCCTTTTGTTTCAATTACCCTGAATGGCCCAGTATACCTGTTTGAGAACTTAGACGCTTTATTTTCACTAGCTAGAGGGTCGTACATGTATACCATATCACCTTCGTACATTTGAGTGGGCCGCGCCCGCTCATCAATTCGCAGTCTCAGATCTTTTTCGTAGTTTTGAACTACCCTTTCAGCCATATTCCTAAACATAGCAATATTATCCTTGGTTTGCATGAAAAACTCGCAGTCGTTCAGCGTTTCAGGAATTGTTCCTTGCTCAGGCATTCCCATACTGATTGGATCTCTGCCAAACAGCAGGGTGTGCGGGCTGTATCCCGACCGTACACTGATTGTGGATCTAACTGTCCATAATGCAATGGGAAGTAGATCGACCCAGTTACAGTGATCGTCAGGGATATAATAAGCAATCAGGTTTTCAATGGTTTTATGTAGTCTTTCTACTCGAGCGTTGCCAGTCGGCATACGCCCGGTAGTGAACGTTTGTTTGCACGCTAGTCGTGTGGTGATTTCCCTGAATAGCCCTGAGAGGAAGGCCGCTCCCCGGTCTGTGTGCAGACGGTTTACCCGTCCATACCGACACACTATCCCGGTTAGGAAACAGTTAGCCGCGGTCTGCGCGGTGGAGTCTTTAGTGGTGAAAGCCTCCGGCCAACCTGTTAGTAGGTCTATGAAGGTCATGATATATTTTGACCCATCCCTAGCCTTCTTTAGCGGCCCGATGAAATCACACTGTACTACCTCAAAGGGTCGGGTTGGTCTCTCCCAAGACTTAGCTAAGGCCTTGAAATGTGGGGCCCGTCTCCTTAGAGAACAGGTCTCACAAGCTTTTACATAGTCTACTATGTCGGCGTTCATGTTCCGCCAGTAGAATTTATCAGAGATTTTGGTAGTGAGGTTACTGATCCCTACATGTCCTCCAGCTAAGATGTCATTATGTAACAGTCTCAGGACTTTGGGAATTAACCTACCTGGAACTATCATTCTGGGTTTTAGTCTGACCAGTTGGTCTTGGTGTTTGTTATACCTTTTGATGTTGAACCTACACAGTACTCCCGGTGCCACCATTCCCACAAAATCGGCTTGGTCCATTATTCGCCTAGCTTCAATGGGATCTGTCGGTAGGTCTCCGTCCTGCAGGTAGTCTATCAATTGCGCGCACTCTGCATCTTGGAGTTGCGCGTTTAATACCGTAGCCACAGAAAGCTCTTCATCCTGAACTTCGGCCTCAAATAACTCACATCCCACAGCGGGCTCATATTCCTCACCTGGGACATGCTCATGATAGACTCTAGACAAATAGTCCGGTAGAAAATGAGTCGCTCCTGGCTCATATATGATTTCAAAATCAAAATCTGATAACGCTAAAGCCCACCGTCTCAGCCGGGCTGACGGGGCTTTGTAGGCACTCTGTAGCAGGGGAATCAACGGTTTGTGATCAGTCACTATTGTGATTTTAGCTCCCTGCAACATGTCCTCATAGTTCTTAATGCCTTTAATTACTGCCAGAGCCTCCTTTTCTGTTACCGAATAATTTAATTCGGCGTCCCGGAGAGTACATCCCCAGAAAGCAACCGGACGGTAGATTTCATCTAGTTTATGACAAACCGCTGCACCGCACGCGGCGTCTGATGCGTCAGTTAGTAGATAGAAATGCCCTCCTATATCTGGATGAATTAGTAAGGGTGGCGAGGTCAGCAATTTCTTTAACTGTTGAAACGCTTCCTCGCAGGCCTCTGTCCACTCAAAATAGACTTCTTTCTTTAGCAGCCGGTTTAAAGGCTTTGCTAGATCAGCGAAATTAGGGACAAACGATCGGTAGTAATTACACAGTCCCAGAAATGATTTAATGGTTTTCACATTATGCGGACGGTTAAAGGCTGTAATCTTTTCTGTGGTTACCCTTTGTGTAGCCACTCCTTCCGCGTTTACTACGTGGCCGAGGAAATTGATTTCACTGCGGCACCACTCACACTTTGACGGCTTCAGTTTAAGATTAGCTCTCGCCAAAGCTTGGAGAACCACCTCAACGCTCACCAGGTGTTCTTCAAATGTAGTGTCGTAGACAATTACGTCGTCTAAATATGCTAAGCATGTTCTAGGAATCAATCCCTTTAGCGCTATGGCCATTACCTTGGTAAACTGCCAGGGTGCGCCAACTAAGCCAAATGGTACACGCTTATACTGATACACACCCATCGGGGTTTCAAAAGCGGTATATTTTCTACTGTCTTCTTCGATTACGCACTGATGATAGCCGCTCAACAGATCTAAAGCTGTCCACATAGTGGGTTTCTTGTAAGCCATATATAGGAAAAGCGAGCGAGCCGTGGGCATGGGGAATTTATCTTTGAAAGTGACTTGATTAAGCATGCGAAAGTCTGTACAGAGCCTAGGTTTGCCATCTTTCTTCTGCACTACCACTAGCGGGCTTCGCCAAGCCGATTCGCTGGGCTCTATGACACCTATATCTATGAGTTGCCTAACCTGTTCATCGATGATATCCATTTTCTGTGGAGAGTATCGGTATGGTCTAGAGCTTATTACTCCCTGCGACTCATCCACAATTATTCTCATCGGCGCTATTTCACAGTGACCTAATTCTTCCATTGAAAACGCTAGTGCCTCCCTGTTGTTATTAAGCATTTGTCTAAAC
The DNA here is from genome assembly GCA_936440205.1 of Lepidonotus clava. NCBI lineage: Eukaryota > Metazoa > Annelida > Polychaeta > Phyllodocida > Polynoidae > Lepidonotus > Lepidonotus clava. The sequence continues at coordinate 39,600,612 of OW387140.1, forward strand.
CTTACCTGTTGTTCTTCGTTTAAGCACGACTCGGTTAGATCTATTTTACTTACGTTTTCATCCATATTACCTCGGGATTTCTCCTCAGAGGTTTGGCTTTCCATTTGCACTGCGTCTTTCATTACTTCTACAGAAATCCTACAGATGGACATTGGGGTCTCTGTTTTAGTTAGATAACACAAGTCTAGGAACTCCTCTATCTGATTTTGGTTTACCTCAGGCACTGCGCATTCTTCCGCAAAAGCTAATACTTCCTGGGGAGTGATTTCTTGCATTTCATCTAGCGGATTCATGACTTTGATCCACCACTGGCTTCCCACCGTATTCACGCACCCCTCCACTAGGACTGGTGCGGTTACCGCCGGTGCGCAGTAAGCTACCGGTGAGTCTAATCCCAGCGGCTCTCGAGTGGTTACCGGTATGATGCATTCATTTCCCGGCGGAATTTTCACTGTTTCTTTGCTAACTATAGGGTTTCCACAAAACACTTCTATCTTTGCGCCTGGTAGAGATAAATCTGATCGAAGCACTGTTAATAAGTTCCTTCCGATTACTATTAGGTGGCATAGATCGTCCACTATGTTGAAATCATAGCAGACCACCGATCCCTGGATTGAAAACTTACATCTAATTTGTTCTAGTATTACTTGAGACGAGTTGTCTGCCAAACTGATGTTTCCCTTCGATACCTTCCATTCATCTAAAATGCATTGTTTAGGGATCTGTCATTTACAATGGGTGGACATGAAGCAATCGCTCGCTCCTGTGTCTACTAAAGATCTAACCTCCTTCTGATCATCAAATCTTAACGTTAAGAAAAATGCTTCGTCTCCTATCTCTCTCCTAGCCGGTCCGTCCACTGCGCCTAATTCTATCGTGGAATGAACGGACCCTTCCTCTAGTTTCCCTGATTCTTTTGTTCGGTACCACTGGCTTTGCTATCTTTGTAGATCCGCGGGGGTTTTTCCCTCAACCTATTCTTTAACCACAAGCACGCTTCTGTAGAGTGACCATGCTGTTGGTGAATGATACAAAACTTACTTTCATCAAAAGGCAACCTGGGTCTCTCTACTTTCTGTTGAGTTGGCAGATTCTTTCCCTTATCGGCCTCTCTGTTCGGGGCGACGTTGGATTTAGGCTTCTGATCTGAATTTCTTTCACTTTTCTGGTTTTCGTACCTATCTTTTCTCTCATAACCTTGCTGTTTAAAGTTACCACCACTCTGGGGAGTCCCGCTTTGCCCTGGCTTTGGTTTCTGAAACCATGGAGCGGCCTCCAGTCGGGCCAGCACCACTCCAAACCGTTCGGAGATGGAGTTTAGGGCCGCGGTCTCCTCCGATTCTTGGCTTCCAGCCAGTTCGCTCACTGCATTAGATATTTTAGTTCCCCCTTTGCCTTTGTCCAACGATTCTAGCCTCGTTGCACAATCCACCGCTTCGGTGAACGACTTAGGGTCCAGTATAGCTACTTGCCTGGCTACGCCCTGTTTTAATCCCTCTAAAAACACAGCTAACATCATGCTTTCACTCGCCTCTGCTTTAACTTGCTTTTGTTTCAGAACACCTGCAAATTCGATCACGCTCTGGTCTTTTCCTTGCTTAAGGCCACAGAATTCTGCGTGTTTCTGCCACTTAGCTCTTCGATCACCGAAGATCTTGGTCATTTGGGCTTCTAGTTTCTCAAACGAGTCTTTCTCACTTTCAGCTAACGCTCCTGCCCAGTCGTCGGCCCTTCCTTTTAGGCCTAACAGCGCCATATTCAGGAGATGGGCGTCCGACCAGTCATAGATAGCTTTCAGTCGTTTTAATTCTCTGAAATACTTTTCTATTTGCTCGTCTTCTTTTCCACTAAACCACGGTAACCTAATGTTTGGTCCCCTTTGGTGACCACTGTGAGTCGTTTCACGCACTGGCGCTGGTGTTTGCCCCAGTGCCTGGCTCAACTGTGGTAGAATTTCCCAAATATTTGGTTGATTTGGTGGGTTTGGAGGGTTGTTCTGACCTGGTGGGCCCGGCGGACCTGGTGGTCCGGGCGGTGGAGGATTCGGTGGGTTTGGGGGGTTGTTGAGTTGATTAAGGAAAGGATTGTTGTTCTGGTTCGGGGGAGGGTTATTGGGTCCTGGTGGATTTACTTGATTATTCTGGCCTGCTGGGGCTTGCTGGCCCTGCTGATTATCCGCTCTTCCTCGGCCTGCGTTAAGATTGGCAGCGAGTGCCATCGCCTGCAATAGGTGAGGGAGCAGGTTTTGATCTACCCCACCTCCCGCTGGCTCGGCCCGGCCGGGCTGTTGGCCTGGTTGGCCTCCCCCATCATTTTGTTGCAGTCCCCCAAGGTTTACCCCAGGATTAGGCTGCTGTATTCCCGGATTCACACCACCATTTCCCCCTGCACCGGGTTGCTGGAGTCCCCCAGGGTTTATCCCCAGATTGGGCTGATTCAGAGGGGGATTATTAATAAGGTTTTGAGGAGGGTTGTTGAGAAGGTTTTGAGGAGGGTTGTTGAGAAGGTTTTGAGGAGGGTTGTTGAGAAGGTTTTGAGGAGGGTTAGGCCCTTGTGGGTTGGCCTGATTATCCTGGTCTCCCTGGACCTGCTGATTAAGAGGAGGAATAAGTCCTTGAGGGTTGGCCTGATCGTTCTGGCCCCCTTGAACTTGTTGATTAAGGGGAGGATTGGCCTGATTACCTTGGCCTCCTTGGGCCTGTTGATTAAGAGGAGGAATAAGTCCTGCCTGCACGCCTTGGTCCGGCTGCTGGATTAGGATCTGGCCATTCCCATTGTTTTGTTGAGGTCCCCCAGGGTCCATCCCACGGTTAGGATGCCATGCCCCCAGATCTACACCCCCAGCTCCCCCTTCATCGGGTTGCTGGCGTTGATCTCTATCCTCTCTTTCTTCTACTAGATCCATCAAAGGAACGCCTCCTTCCGCCATATTATTTTCGTGGAGGTTTTGTATATCGTGATCGTCCCACTGTTCTTTCACAGGTATTTCCTCTACACTAATTTCGTCCTCACTTTCAAGTTTAGCTTTCTTACCTGTGTCTAAACCATCCTCGGTAATAATTTCGTATGAAGACGAGGTTGATTTATCTTCTCTAGCTAATTTTCTATCAGGACCACCCCCTCTGACATCTGCGGCTGCTTGTTCTGTCTCGCTATTTTCTTCCTCGTACTCGTCCTCGTATTCTCCATACAATTCATGAGTTAGAGTGTTAAAATCTTGTGCTTTAAGCGTTACATTTTCCTCACTATCCTGATCGCTTAGCCTCTCTAAATCTATGCGCTTTTCGGGGCTTGAGTCTGCCCACTGCTTTAATATTTCGGCTGGATCAAAGGCCTGAGCTTCCGCTCCCCTACCAGCCTGGTCTAAGTTCGTTTCTACACCGTAAGTTAATCGATAGGGTTGTAAATTGCCTACTTTCTCGCTGTTTCCCTCTGCTTCCCTTCCCACTCCCCTATCCCTTCCCACTGTTTTTCCTTTAGCTACAGTGGAATAAGGAATGGACGCCCCCGGGTTGGGGTGAGTTGGTGTTACCAGTGGGTGACTGATAAACTCAAGTCGTTGGGGTAATGGATAGGTGAGAGAGCTCCCATCAGGTAGGATTACCGGATTTTCGGGGCGTTTTCCCCCTGATGGGCTGGAGTTATCCGCGGTGTTTTGTCGTTGTTTTAGATTTCCTGAAGAAAATAGGTTATCTCCATTGGAAACTTCCTGTTCGCCTTCACCTCCCGCTGCGGGCAGTAAACGATAAGGAACACTTTGGTTACACCACGGATTGTTCACATCAGATTCACAGGTGGAGCGAGAGCTAGTACCAGTTTCTTGGTCCGTAGGTGGTACGTACCCTGGGTTCCAATATTGCTGATATTCCGTGAGACGGTTCTTCCCTTCAACTCGTCCCGAGTGTGTTAGGGTTTCAAGTCCTTCGTCAAGAACCGGCCTATCTTTGGACCCTAGGTGCCAGGGAAATGGTTTACCTTTGCCACGGGTTTGGTAATTTTGTGCACCTTCGGGGCAGAGCTGCTTGGGTCTGGCTGCGACCTCCCGTCTCTGTGCCTCCCCGTCTAAGGGATTACCTACCAGGTGGCGGTTTTCCACATTCCCTGTATATGATGTTGACACATCGTGTCCTGCGGGCCGCAAAGATTGAGGCTTGGGGTTAGAGGAAGCCTCAAAGTCACCGGTGGCTGACATCAAGGATGAGCAAAACGGCACAAGTCATGTTTCGGGTATCTCCACCAAATGAACTATTGTTAATGTTTGATTTAAAACTGCGTAAGATTCGTGTATATCCAAGTCTTCGTAAGTTGCTTTCCAGAATGTCTGAGTAATTCAGACCGCGTTTAAAGTTTGTCCATTCACTTCCCAATAGTTCAAAAGAAATGAACGATGAGGGAGCTTCTTAATATGAAAGGGTTTTTATTCAATAAACATCTCATCCCGAGTCAAAGCCACCATGTATAAGTCTTCATCAGTCCACCTCCCAACTCCTATCAGCAATCAACCACATTTAGAACACGAGTTGCTCCAACGCCTTCTAGACCATTCTAGCATTCAGCTCTAACACAATCCTATGTCCGAGGTAGTGGGTATTGGTAAACTCCAGTCTGTTACACGGAGTCGATGTACTTACTCCAGGTATAACTCCTTGGTTAAACATGTTTCTTCTAACCAACTAACTCACTAACTGCTCGCTCCCTACCTTGCAGCGCCTTTTATACTGGTTAACAGGTGGCGCTAGGAGCGTAAGATATTTCTCCTAGGAGTAGACTAGAAGTAGACTTGCTAAGCCTGATCCTTGTTGGATTATATATTATGACAATGTATTAAAAGTACTAAGCCATTAGTACAATACTGCATGCTCAGCTGAGCCATTACTAGGGTTCAATTATTGACAACGGGAATGAGGAAATACGTGTCATTAGGCCCTTAACTTGACGTTGCCAATTAAATTTAAAATAAAATACTAAAATTCTTGAGAAAAACTCAAAAAGAGGGGACCCCCCCCCCCCCCTTCTCTCTCTCTGTCTAAGAGCCCCCACCAAAAGCTGCATCCGCCACTGGCCATAATTAGAGACAAACGCGAACACAGTAGTTTGGACTTATAAAAGAAGTTTGAAGCTTTTATCCTGTGAACAACATAAAGACGAGACATAAGGAACAAACACACAGTGTAAGAAAGTTAATGGCCCTATGTATTAGATGTTGTTTTAAGATAATTATTGAAAATAGGGCGTGGTGGGTGGGTTAAAAAAGGTCTCTGCTTGTTGCAGTGGCCGTGTCCGAGGTCAAAGTGAAGAGTGCGCGGGTAGGGCGCAGCGTTTTATTGGTTACCTCGATCTGGGTTCGCGCGCTCTAATTATAGGCAATTTTCCAATTACCCGCCAATTAGAGACAAACGCGAACACAGTAGTTTGGACTTATAAAAGAAGTTTGAAGCTTTTATCCTGTGAACAACATAAAGACGAGACATAAGGAACAAACACACAGTGTAAGAAAGTTAATGGCCAAACATTTGGTATATGTAGCGTGGGACTGATGTAAATATCTTCTTTGGAACGTAAGAATTGATGGCCTCGCTGGACCATGTCCCATGTCGCATGAGGTGGGCCTGTGGTGCCCCCCTCCGGGCGCACTCCTGCGCGCCCGAACGTCTAAGTGAGTGAACTGTGATGTTCGGGGCTTGCGGGAAGTTCAGAGCAGCGAGGCCGGAACGCATGAAGGTTGTGAGTCTGTCCGGAGTGAGTGGGGTAGTTGGATCCAGCATAAATGCTGGGTAGTGAGGTGGCAGTGGTAGGCGCGCCACATACGCCCGCCATGCAAGCACGGGGCAGTATCTGGATCCTACGTACGGGACCGGGATGCTGACCCTATGGCGAGGGTCTATAATTGTCTTTGATGAGTTAAGGTTAAGCCATAAGACAGAACCTTCGTCGACACAGTCTGCGCGTCTAAGGGTGTGTTGGAGGCCCGGGCCTGGGACCGGGAGGAGGTTTGACTGTCTGAGAAGAGAGGCGAAGCCCAATAATAGGGCCGCCCGGGCTGTAAGGGCGTAGTCGCCCTGGTCGAGAAGGAAGTCTGTTAATCCTTTGAAATAAGGAAGGGGGATTGGAGGGGCCTGAGCTGGGATATGAAGGGAGACACGAGTGATTCCCTTTAGAATGTTAGTTAGATGCTGGGAATAGAAGGATGTTATGTCCCCCCCTGCCTGTGAGACAAAGGTTTTTGCACCGGAGATGTAGTTTTTTATGGTAATGACGTTCTTATAAGAGTTGGCCAAGAATTGTGCAAACAGCATAAGCTGTAGTGGGGTTGGTTGTAGGTAGTTAAAATTGTAGGCGAGCATAAATGTAAGATAAGTGCGTGCCTGGCGAGTCCTGTTGATTACAGTGCCTGGGGCGAAGGCTGCACTGTAGGTGGCGGCCGCCTGATGGTGTAGAGGAGAGTCGCGCTGACCTGTAATTAGAGGAGCGGTGACAACAGGCTATCAACATCAACAGGGTTAGCACGAGTCAAATTCCGACTAGTCACCAGGGTCTGAGCGAGCTTCTCAAGAGCGGGGTCGAATGAGGAGCGGCTAAGTGCGTCCGCCAGTACTAATTGGACCCCCGGGACGTGGATAAGTAGGATGTCTACATCGCGTAGCGCCGCCAGGAGCCATATCTCCCGGGCGCACGCCGCGAGGATGGGGTCATGGGTGCGGCCTGTATTAAGTGAATACATGGCCGCCATGTTGTCCGTGTGTACGGTGACTCTCGCGCCAGCGAGCGCGGGTGGGAGAAGGCATTTGAGTGCCTGGACGACATTTAGCGCCTCCAATTGTGAGATGTGGCGGTCTTGTGTGTATTCCGGGGTGTAGGCGGCAGTGTAGAAATGGGTCGCAGAGTGGCCCCCGCCTCCCCGCAGACACGCGTCACATTCGATGACAAACTCTCGCCTCTTGGGGGCGATTATCAGGCGTTGGTTACATTCGCGGGCGTACGCGATGAACCAGTTGATGTCTCTCTTGAGGCCATCGGTGACTGTGATGAGGCCTTTATCGTCGGCGGCCCTGAGGGCGGCTAGTATGCGGCCCATGAACTTCCTGCCCGGTCTGACACATGTCGCAATGAAATTGAGTTTTCCAGCGAGGGACTGTACCTCCTGTCTGCTGGCGGAGGTACGATTCAACCAGAGGCCTGCCTCGTCCAGAACCGCCTGCAGGCGGGCCTGGGGGATGGTGATGGTGAGATCCTCGGTATCAAAACGGAGGCCGAGGAACTCCAAGGCCGTAGTGGGAGGGGTAGTCTTGCCTGGGGCGAGAGTCAGACCGAGAGCGTCCGCCAGGTCCTTGAAACATCGTAATGATGCTTGAGCCGTCTCTTGGTCGGCGGCGACGCCGCAGAAATCGTCGACATATGCTAGCATGCTAAAACCGCGCTGCGCCATGAGGTAGACGAGTGCGTTTGCCACTCTTTGTTGGGCGCTTCCGGAGCACCTGCAGCCGAAGCTCGGGCATATGTCGATGAAGGTCTTTCCGGCGTGGCGTATTGCTAGTAAAGGGTAATCGAGCGGATCAATCCGCATCTGCCGATAGGCCCGCTCCAGGTCGGCTTTCCAGAGGTACGAGCTGGGGCCAGCGCGTAGGATCTGGTCCGCCAAGTCCAGGGGTGTGGGTAGTGTATATGTGCGAGTGTTGCCCTGAAAGAAGTTCTTTAGGACGCCGTCGTTGACGCTCTCCCCGGGGGGAAAGGATAGATCCACGATGACGCGCTTACCGCCGCCGGACGGTTTGTCACGGGTCATTAGTGGCGAGACCTTTGTCCATGGTACAAAAGGATCCGCATCAAACGGACCAAGGAGAGCGTGCTTCTCCAATTCTTTTGAGAGAAAGGCCTCGATGGCCTGCGGGTGTCGTTTTGCAGATGCATGATTGATAGGGGTAGATGTGGGGACTCGCGGGGCTGTATAAGAGACGGGCCAACCGTATCGTAGGAACAGGGTGATCTCGGCGTCGTGATAGTCCCGCAACAGCCTGTCCCAGGCGTCGCAATGCAGCTGGGAAGGGATTTCTCGTTTGACTCCCAGGTAGTTCGGGAGTCCACTTGTCATTACATCCTTGTATAGTTGCATGTGAAAAGGTGCTACAGCTAGGGCGTGTGCTGGGGGAACAGGCCACATAGCCTTTATGTACACGCCGTAGTTGTCAGGGCCGACGTGAAGAGGGGCGCCCGGTGAATCGACGCCGCCCAGCGGGCCCTGACCATTGTTAGCGGAGTAGCGGTCGGTGAGAGTAATCTCCTCGTTGAGTGGGGCCCGAGCCGTCACGCTATAAATAGGGACGGTGGCAGTGGAGGGCAGTGGGTCAGTGGGTTGGGCCACGCTCACGGGGAGTATGTCAGTGGTGTCGGTGGTGTCAGTGTCTGGGCCCGCAACAGGTGCTGCCCGTTCTCCGGTGGCACCAGCGGCAGCAGTGTGTGTTATGCCGTCGGTCGCTCCGAGCGTAACCACCGGGAGGGGGCTATCAGCAACTAGTTGCTCCCAAACCCCGAGGCCTGGGATGCGCCCTTATTTTTGTTGCTCTCGTTAAACCTTTTGGTCTTGCAATCCTTCTGAGGGTGAGGTAGAAGCGCGCATTTATTAGGGAGACAATACGTGCATATATGGAGGCGCCTATAGCCCCCCGAGACGTGGCAGGCGCTGTGTGTGCACTTTCCCACTTGAAAGTCCTTGCACGGTGGGGCCGGCTTTCCGTGTTTAACGTTTTCGGGGATCTCGTATACGCGATCATCTCGGGCTGACCTATCCTTCGATGCGGTCGGAGCAGACACGGCGGACAGTGTCTTTGTATGCGACATTTGCGTTTGTAAGCGGTCCAGTTCGTATGTGTCGGGCCAGGTCAGTCGCTTTGCTACGACGCGAGAACATACCTCCTCAGACCACGCCCTCACCCCCTCCCAGGCGTACGACTTAGAGTCCTCGGCGACTTTCTCAAGGTGTTGGTACATAAACGGGACATCAGGGTCCACGGGGTCTTTCGAACGAATTAGCTGTATAAAGCCCCAGAAGTATTCCCCCAATGAGAGCTCGCCTAGTGATGATTTTTGCTTCTTAAGACCCTTAGTGACATAGTTATGAGGGAATTGACCGTGCTTACCTGTCGCTGCGACGAATGGGTTGGCGACGGCGTGGAGCGCTTCCGCCACGCGCTTTGTGAGCGATGCGTCGTCCTCCAGATCGTGGATGTTGGATGCCCTATCCCAGTCAAACTGTGGGGGTTGTGTGACGGGGGCGAAGGCTGCAGTCTGGGTGCGTTGCGGGATCATAGGGGGTGCTCTCGACGACACGCCGGCTGCTCCAGCCCACCCCGTTGTAGTTCCATGGGGGTAGGGGAGCTTGCTAGCGGTGTGATGGCGCGCCCTATTCTGTGTAGGCGCGGCGGCGAAGCCGGGCGCCGGCTGCTCGGTCACGGATATCTGGGCGTCGGCAGTCGGAAACTGATGAAGGTGATGTGCCTGCTGGAGGGAGGCCGGTAAATCCAGTGCCTGACGGGGGGTCTGGTCCCGAAGGGGGAGTAGGGCGGGCGCGACAGGCGGTTGGGCTGCGCAGCCGTCCGTGTTGTTCGCCGGGGTGGTAGTGGCCGCCATGTTGCCCGTTGAAGCACTGGTCGAAGCGGGAGGCGCCATATTGCCTCCGGCGTGGGAATTTATGACCGGGGCCGTGGTTGAGACGGACCCATCGTTTCCGGCCATTTTTTCCAGGAGACCCGCGATGGACACTAACTGCAAGTTCTGCGCGGCGAGCTGGGAGTTGACGGTAGTCAGCCTGCTTCCCATCTCGTGTATGGCCGCCGCGTTCTGTGCCACCGTCGGTTTTCGCTTCTTAGGTTGTGGCGTCGGGTCCGACGTGGGTTCTTGGTCCGACGCCGTATCCACCACATCCATTTGAGCGGTAGCTCGTGTGCGTTTTGGTCGGCTCATTTCGTAGGGACAGTGGCTCTGGAGCAGTGGTATCCAGAGATGTATTTTTCAGTGGTATGGCGACGTACGCCGGTTAAAAAAGGTCTCTGCTTGTTGCAGTGGCCGTGTCCGAGGTCAAAGTGAAGAGTGCGCGGGTAGGGCGCAGCGTTTTATTGGTTACCTCGATCTGGGTTCGCGCGCTCTAATTATAGGCAATTTTCCAATTACCCGCCAATTATCCATTATAAATATTCATCTTGAAAAGAAAACATACATCACCGCCGTTTTAATTAGCCGAATGTATAGGTCAGGTGGGCAAATAGGGGACTTGGTAGGCACCCTTTTCATAGTTTGTTATTCCTGATCAAATTGATGAAAAGGCATCATAATATTCAAAATTCACCTAGAGCATGCAGTTAAATATTAATTTCCTTCAAATTGATGAGAATAAAATAGATGAAAACGTATCGTATTCTCAAAAGAACACAATTTATACATTTTGGAGGTCACTTTTGGCCTCATTTAGCATAATTATGACAATTTCTCACCATTATTTGGACATATTCTTTAGTATTTAGGATCATATTCATAATACAATCCATTAGATTATACCTATAATAGTATCTAATATTAATATATAGTTCTATAGGCATAATTTCTATTGTAAATCTCTATAATTTATATTTTAGAACAGTTTTGAAATAAAAATCTTGAAAAATCCACATGAATTTGAGGCTGCACTGGGATGGAAATTTCAGACAGTTACAAAATTTAATGCCCAACAATAATTCATATTATTTCATTTACTTCAGATTCTGCGAATCTATATTTCAACATTACATGCTAAATAGGTCAATCTAGTGTACCTGATTAACCTAATTATATGCTATTTACAATAGCACACAAAAATATAATATTGGTGTGCATAAACAGAGAACAATAGAATACATTTGTATTTGGAGTATAATCTAATGTTATAATAAGGCTGCCAAAATGGGCAAAAAAGTTGGTTTTCGGGACTTTTATCTTTTGCATTCAAAACCGAATAACTTTTGATTGGTGCTGACTATAGTCATAAATAACATATCAAAATAATCCTCATGAAATGTCCTTTTGGAAAATGCAGGTTTTACAAGCAATTGGAACGGTTCAAAAATATTTTTATGGCCCTTAACATTGGAAGTCCAACATTTTCGGCAACTTTTTATAAAATTGTTGGTTCTATTTAGTTCTATAGAATGAAAACATTCCATTTGGGATAGCTGTCTGTTGCACTCTTAGAACAGGTAAATTCTTAGCTTTAAATTGATATATCATTCAATACTATAGCCACATTATATGAAAAGTTATTCTAAACTTAGTAAAGATGGTCCAGAAAAGGTAGTTTTAAGTCCGCTATTTGCCCACCTGACCTATAGGCTAGTTTCATGGCAGCGGTCGCCATGGGGACGTCATGGTAACGTCATTAGGCGACGTTTTGTTTACGTCATGAAATCAGGTGAGCGACGTTGTGACGTCACTTCCGCCTTTGTTGAGGAACAGACGACAAAACGCGTGGAAAAAGTAGGTTTTTATCGTCAAATCCACAATGGATCCACCCAGAAATCTAGAAAAACATTCAGAGGAGAATGGGAGTGATCTGGACAGTGTGTATTCCGACGTTTACGAATCAAATTCGTTGTTAAATGTCTACAAAAAGATTTCGGATCGGGTTTCGCGGCTGACGATTGAGGCCAAACAACTTCGTCAGACGGTCGTCGCCGATTTGGGAAAAGATTTCAGTGACATGGAGTCAACTTTGCAGAAAAGTGAGAAAGAAATGGATCAGCTGAGAGAAACTGCAAGGCACGTATGTCGAGAACTAGAGGTGGAGAGTTATGTGGAAGACATGATCAAAAGATTAGAGAATTATGGAAAGGGCCTACGTCGCGTTGTCTACCACGTCGATGACGTTTATCAAAAAGTCTTTGTAAGTGACGCCAAGAAAAAGTCGAAATTCAAGTCTCCCCCAACGCCCCTTGGTCTTGATTTAAACTTAAAGAGAACCCCCAAGAAATCAGGAAAAATGGAGATGTACGAGGAAGCTGCAGCTGGAAATTACGTCCCGACGACGTCAAGGAGTGAGCCATACGTCCATGACGACTCCATGCAAAGCCTAAGGTCATTTTTCATGGATACTGACAGACAGAGAGCTCCTAAACCACTGGTCTACTTTGACAAAGGTGACAGACCCAAGAAACGCTCTGAAAAGGTCTGGATGGAGAGGTATGGGGGGATTCGAGAGGATGAAATTCAAGAAGAAACCGAGGATTTTGGAGTTGACTGAAATGGTGATATATTTTGGTGCCTTATTTAGGCTCACGTCTTGCTGTTGATGTTACTGGACAGAAACTTACAAAAGCTGAGCAACAAACAAGCCACAGTCTTTGGACTAGATCTATGTCTATAATGTTACAATAAACCGTTATCATTTACCACCATTTTCGTATGATAAACTCGCCCACAGCCTGCAGAAACAACTGTTGTAAAGTTATAACGTTAATCACAGGCTGTAATGTCATGAGTGCATGTGTACTAACATATAGATCTACATAAAAAGATATATAAAAAGTAGCTGTAACCCAAGTTAGCCTCAAAAGCATTTGTCAGCATAGAGACAATTCTTTTAGGATTTATTTCCTTTATGCTACAAGTAATTTCTTTCCCCAATATGAAATATAAATGTCTGAACTACGAATTTGTAAACAATTCCACCCCAAAACGACCAGCTTCATGTTCATGGCATCATGCCTCATTAATTATCATAAGTTTAATTTAATGATAATCAGCTGATATGAAGAGGGACACCTAACCGAAGGCATGATAATAAAGTGTACATAGCCTATTCATAAAATATTTTCTTACCACGAGCACATCAATTGTATGCCTCCAAGTCAGTACATAGAATAACATGACGATGTAGATAATCACGTTGAATTAAAATACGTATTGTTCACAACTTATAAGTTATTGTGCGTTGAGTGTACTAAACCAAGGCAATGGGATCATTTGGTCAGAGAATCTAGCAGCACGACCCTGCTTTGTATTGTAAAGGCCATGATCCATGTTGCGATTTTGGGCCAACCGATTTTCTTCTCATGAATTTTTCACATATTTGGAATCAATTTTCCTGATGAAAATACAATTTTTCTGAAATGCATTATTCTTAACTCTTTGGGAAAGTGTATGTTGTATAAGAAAAATGATTATTTAACAATCGGTCTAAAATGGGTCCAAAATCGCAACGTGGATCATGGCCTTTAAGGGGTCCAATTTTGAACTGAATTTGAAAATCGGTTTGTTATAATCATTTTTCTAATGAAATAAACAATTTTCCAAAGAGTTTTTGATAATCTATATGAGAAAAATGTTATTGTCACAGGGAAAAATCATTCCAAATATGCCAAAAATGCAGAAGAAAATTAATTGGCATTGTAATAATTTTCATCGCATCGCGGATCCTGGCCTTAAGGGGATTAGACGCAGACCACCGCCTGGCCAGGGCAGGGGTGTGTGGTCAAATCGACTCCTGAGCTGTGTTAGAGAATTTATGCCTGCGGCCAAGGGCCAATTGGGAAATTTATCATCTTTTAATCTAACAGTTCAGATGGCCGACGCCTTTTTCAGTTAAACTTTCTACCGGCCTTTACGGGATCTTTATGCTATTTTCTGCTGTCACTTACAGATCCAAGGTGGGCAGTTTCTAGGCAGACTGAAAGCTATCACTACAACTATATAAGGGCCGACAATTTTTTTATACTATGGGCCAAGGGCTGAAAATGTTACTCTCGAACACTCCTTAAACTGAAAATGATAGGTGCCAATACCTTATGTGCTAGACAGAATCACTAGCCATTCTCGGATTTGATAATGCAGGAAATTAGTGAAGGTGGCGCTGCAGTAAGGTGTGAACATTGGCGAATACAAATCCATAGACAATGATATCACAATGCTTAAGAATCACATTTTGCTACATTGTAAATTATCTAAAATGATTCTTAAAAAATCACCTTCTTGTAAATGTATGTTTTAGATTTCATATTCAAGAATATATTGTGAAGTTTTTAGAGTAAATTGCAATTTCTTACTTAATCTTTTCACTGTATAAGTATTTCCCGCCTTCCCTCCCTCTAGCTTTATCAGAAGTATTTATAGAGTTGTCACCAAAGAAAATGGAAGAGATAAGGAACAGTGCATGGCAACGAGGGGGGGCCGAATCCAAGAATAAGGCACTAGTAATAAAATGCCTGATTAGTTTAATCAGTTAGGAAATAATGGGCCCAGGAGATAACTATGATAAAACTAGTAGGCGGGTCACGGTCATCTGAGGGGCTCAGTTGACGGATCGGAAAATATAATTCTCCTTTCCCAGGCAAGTGAAGGCAGTCTTATAACGTATCATAATGTTCATAGAGCAGGGGCGGATATTCAGGATTTTCGTAGGTGGCGGGGGGGGGGGGGGGGGGGGGGGGTCAGCATAAAGGTGACGTACTAAAACATCGTGCATTAGAAGTATGGTATTTCCCCCTCTTTTTGCAGTTAAGGGATCCATCAAATGTGATGGGGGGGGGGGGGGGGACCTCTCCCTGGAAGTGGATCCACCCATGTAGAGTGAGAATAACTTCGAAAATCTCAGGCAAAGTCTTTTCCAGGCCGTGGTGAATTAAGCTGGAAATATCCACCCGCCCTGCCCCCTAGTTGACAAACATGACAATAATCAGTACAATTCTGCAATTTGGAAATGAGGGGACTTCATGCAGTAGTTAGGGCTGCATGACATAAACGCTGGTCCAAGTCCCTTAAAAAGCAGGTTGAGCCCCTGGATGTTCTGCTCCTGACGGTTCTTTCTTAACCTCGATTAAGCTTAAATTGCTAAATTGGAATGGTGACATTAATCTCGCTTGGAATCCTTAAAGGAAACCTTGCACACAAGTACAGGAGGAATATTTTCCAATGCAATTCTTTGGGCATAGTGTATACTGTAACAACGAGAACTTACTATACTAGAGATTTTAAAATATTCCAAGAAGGGGGACAATGATAAGACTTTAATATTTGGTCTAATTTTTGTGTTTTTAAGGGAAATTCCAAAATTTGTGACGTCACCATTATTATGACGTAGCATGGGGGAACTGCAGAGCAAAGAATTGAGGGAATTCCCCAATTCAATTTTGTTTCAGAATAATTGACTAATATCTTCACACTTTGCTCTTTTTTTCTTTTGAAACATTTTTAGAATACAAAAGAAAAGTCACATAAACGAAATTAGGTAACCTGCAAATTTATGTGCAAGGAAACCTTAAACTTCAACGTCTAGTAGGCACAAATAGTATATACCTTTTCCACGAACCGGCTCGGTCCACCAATCGGCCTACCTTTTGAAACTTGGTAACTCGATCACTTCACCACATGTGTTTATCTATAACGCGTTTAATTGTAACGTGTTGGACGCACACCGTGAGAGCGAACACAGAAGGGTGGGTCATTGGTCTATAGATTAAGCAAATGCGCATTGCTGTCACCAATCATTTCCATGGATATTCGAGAGTGCTACATAGGTGCTAGTGACCCCCTCGACCCCCTTCTAACACAGACAAAGTCGATGGTGAGTAAAGGAATAGGCCTAAATCCAAAGAAGAAAGAGGAATCACAAGGAAAAGCATTATAAAAGTTAACTGCAGTCTGTTACCCATGTCTACTTCTATCACCTTGTCATTCCACACTTACCGCTGATCACGCACTCTTAACCCCTCCAGTCTTCATGTTGGGGAGAGGGAGTAGGAGGAATATTAGGAAAGTAAGGGTTTGTGTGCAAAAATACTGTAAACCAAACAACTGTATACCATTTATTACACAATTTAGGATAAATGTGAAATCATTTGCCAAAAGTGCCCAATTGAGAGGCTATTCTTGAAAATGATCTCCGGGGGTGGCTCCCTGTACTCATTTCATTATTAATGAGAACTCCTCTGATAATAGCCCGATAATAGGTATCAACGTTCACTCTGAGTATCGAAGATTTAATATTGCGAGGTTGATTTTTCGAAATTTCATAACCTCCCCACACACCTATAGCCTTGGACGGCTTTGCCTTCCATGCGCAGTACTCCCAATTATATACTACTCACAGTCTCTTATTCTTTAATTCTGTATATAGACCTTTTAATAGAGTGGCGCTCTGCTAGCGGAATAGGCCTGAACTATTGATTGGGATGACTTTCAATGGGAATTAGTGGGAATAGGGCTTCTATGGGAGGGTTTATTGCGCAGGTTCGTAGGAAAGGTGTATTATAATAAGAAGGACCATGGGGGGGGGGGGGGGGGGGGGGGGGCATCTGAGGGTGGCCATATGACCCATATTGGATCGTCACATACCGAGGCGAAGCCCGAAGTTTGTACGATCCCCATGTGTTGTACGGCCACCCGAAGATGCCCCCTTAGGTCCTTCTTTATTTCATCACCCATGCAAAACTACTCAAAATATGTTAAAGTTACTTAGAAGAAGGGGTTTGCAGTGAGCAGTATGCGTACGTACACCTTGGCAATACGCACCTCTCACAATACGCACCCCTCGTCGGCTGAGCGGATGATAAAGCATGTGGGATTTTGGACATAATTTGGGCGTGGTCTTCACGAGTTTAATTAGACCTAGGAATTTCGAAACATTCAAAAAGATATCTGTATCACATAGTACGTCATATAAAAAACACAAGCATAGAGGAAACATAAAATAACACAGTTTTATTATTCCCTTTCTCGCTGACAAAATGTCTAGGTACTGATATTCGGTTAGCGCACACAATCAGATGCAATAAGATAAATATTTCTTTATAATATCTACATCGTTCACCTTCGTTCTTCACAACAATCACAATTATGTTCGTCCAGGGATCCTACATTGTATTGCCAAT
The DNA here is from genome assembly GCA_936440205.1 of Lepidonotus clava. Classification (NCBI taxonomy): domain Eukaryota; kingdom Metazoa; phylum Annelida; class Polychaeta; order Phyllodocida; family Polynoidae; genus Lepidonotus; species Lepidonotus clava. Next base: position 39,617,498 of record OW387140.1, read on the forward strand.
CCTACCTTTCTATGTTATCAATTGCAATTGGCTCAATTTATCAAATGGCATTTTTTAATAAGAACCTGGCAGTAAAGCGATACATATAGCTCAATAAATGAGAATCAGAAGAATTGGCAATAAGTACAGTACTTAAACATGGCTTCATGTGTCTGGGATTCCCTCAAGTCCATCTTAGATGCAAATTATTTCATCAGTGGCAGACCTTTTTGTATTGATACTAGTAGCACACCCTGACCTCTCTTTGACACAAATCCTTGCAGGAACATATTCACACACAGCCAAATTAGTGAATTTATTTGCGTTGAATTGCACAACATAGTATATTCACAATGGTATGGAAATGAAGTTAAAACAATTAGAAACATAATCAATATAACATACTTAAAAACCCTATACTCGGTAATGTATCAGCAAGAATGGTTTCCCTCCTAAAGATATGAGAAAGTTATGACGGAAACTGGTATCAGCAGCATAACAAGAAATTCTGTTTATAACAGCAATTAAAAGAAATTCTACAAGGACCCTAAGCAAATCAGAAAGACTTCCGAGATATCCTGAGGCGGTACGAGCTTAAACTTTTGACATGAATTTTCCATGAACCTTGAAAAATATGAAATCATAGACACCCTTGGGGGTGGAGGGAGGTACCAATTGTTATTTTTATAGATGTTAGATAAAACAGGAAACCGAATGGCAAACGACAAATCAAAGATTTAATGGTAAAAGCCTCCGGACTTTTCAGCACCAAATACCCGGTGTGTATAAAAACTAAGGTGTTGCTTTCAAGCAGAACAATTGAAAGTGCCACTGAACATAATACATTGTTGCTGTTGATAAGTTACGCCTATATTAAACATAATTATTGGAAGAAGTGACAAGTAAAAAATATATGCAAAACGACTGTTTATGTTCCTGCAAAGTATAGCATTTTCCATTTTCTCCTCATTGGCTTGCATGTGAGAACTTTGGCAATTTAAACTATTTCTTCAATGTCCATTTTTCCAGCCACAGTTCCGTTCATTCTTAATATGATATTTCTTTGGAATTCACACATGATAAGTTACAATATGAACACAGCATTTTAATCACAACCTCGAACTCACCTGTGCTAGATCTCAATTCATTAGGTTACTCATTAGAACAGGTAAAACAAAGAGATCACACTGAATAGTAGGGAATAATCTGATTAAATGCTCATATCACCGGAAAGGTTGTACCTTTAGGTAATAGATTGTTTAGTTATACATCATGATACAGGGGGTAATGGTAGCTATTTTTCTTAAGCTTTTTTTAAGCATGTCCTTTTTGAAAGTCTGCTTAGAAGTGCCCGACCAAGAACTTTAACAATTCCAAATAGTGAAATAACTCTTCCTCAACATTTCAGGGATGATTTGCATGTACTGGCTGCGTATGGCTTTATGTGCTGGAATATTTAAAAATCATATTTATCTATGCTCAAGAATTAAGGGTTATCTTTATCCCTGCTTTATGAATATGGAAGTACCTTTCTGAAAAAAAAACTGGCATAGCTTTAGTAAACAAGGTATACTACTTCTATTTATATCTTTTGTCAGGCTATATATGTTCAGCATTATCTTTAAACTGCATTAAAAACAAGTATGTTACTAAAACTACACACTATAAAAAGACCTGGACTATTGCGTGTGGATTCTGTATCATTATTTTGAAGTTATAGATTAAGTTCTTTTTTAAGAAAGACGGACTACATTATTTTGAAAGCTAGAAATCATAAGAATCTAATAAATATTTATTAAACGGTTTATGTCACAGAGGCTTGCACTTCTCCGTTTTATGTTCAGACATTTAGGATAGCATACTTATTGTATTAATGATACATAGGGAACATTATAGTTCTGCAACTTAGTTATGGATGGCCTTTTGGCATAGAACATTCAGGAATATAACACATGCAAAGAAGTTAAGATTTCTTTATGGCATAATTGTAAGTCAGTAGTATGGTGATGTTTAAAAATGCAATCAATTCTTTCCCATTACATTTTTCTGGAATTTGGATTTTTTTCTGTTACGATTTTCTTTCTGTAATGAAAAGCCCTCCAAATTCTAATATAATTTACATATCTGATACTATTAAGAATAACAATATTTTTCTAACTGCAATTCGCATCGTGGATCATTTTTTAGTATGACTAAATGACCCAGTTATAATATGGTGGCTGTTACTTTTATTAGTTGCTGTTGTTTTAATAAAGTACTGTTTAACTTGTTACTGTTGCTACGGTATTCACACTTCTGGTTCTATTCCTGAAAGCGACGGTTGATATTGTTGTTACTCATGCAGAGTTTAATGTTACTATTTGTCTTTGGTATTTCCATAATTGTTTTGGCTGTTATTGTTGTATCTAGGACCTTTAGAATAAACACATATGACATAATTAAGGCACGCGTAGCAATTGTTCTCTAGTCTACCGACGCCAATGATACAAAGTGAGATAGGCATTCGTGCATCATAGCAACAGTTCTAAAAGATTGTCTGACAATTCACACTTACAACACCAGGCCCAGACAGTCACATCCTAATTGCTTTGCTTTCCATTCCCTCTTTGTTCTCTCTCTCTCACTTCAACAGTTTTCAAGTGCTTTACAAAAAGATAACGTTTAAGTTAATTCAATAAGAAGGCATTTGATCAAAAACTATTCATAAAACGATTGTTTAATTATTAGATAGAAATAATGAAAATCAACAGTTATATCCACAATGCAAAAATAATAAAGACTATCCTAGTTCAGTAGTTGATGGAAAGATACATTTAGATGTAACATGATACTTAATTTAGTACCCCTCAGTGCATGTTTTTTCCTATTGTAAATCCGTGAATCATACTAAATACTAATTAAAAGGAAATTAGTATTACTGAGGTATATTCTCATTATTTTACCTTTGAAATAACTCCGTTTGGGATTTAGTTGAAATGATAACTTCCTTTTGGCGAACTATTGCCAAGCAAAGGTGTGTTGGCTATATGATATCTAATAAATATAGACAGTTATTTCATAATTCATTCATTTAGCACTAAGTTAGAACATTCCTGATTAATTTATAGAATCCACTTGCATGCAGCAAACATGTATATAATTATGGAATGCAAAATAAGAAATAAACAGAAAGAAAAAGCATGGATTGTCCGTAGAGTGCATTGAGTAGATTGTACAGACCTTTCTAACGTCTTGTAAAACATTGAAGTCAGTAGCACCAGCAAGTCGAATCGACGATTGAAAAGTCAGCACGCTTTACTTGTTAAACATGGCTGTAGCAGCTCAAGAGCCAAATTATAAAGCCAGGTCCCCAATGGAACCCCCCAAAGTTAGTTGGCCTACTATGCAAAGTTAAAACTCCTCGTCAATCTACTATAGTTAATCATCAGGCTGACTAAATACTACCGAAATCAGACATGTCTGATATTTTTTGTTAGTTGGCCATTTAAACCCCCAGAATAGAGCTTGTCATCAGCGAGGCTGGCTGACTCGATGATTAAAGCCCCATACTCACTAGGTGAATTTGACCAGAGTACGCCGACTCATTGGTGCTAAAATCAGCTGACTGTACTAGAAGAGTTGGCAGATTTTAGCGCCACCTCTTTTCAAACATACATGTCTATTTCAATATAACATACTGACTGGTAATCTGAATCTGTGCTAAAATCGGCCGATCCTATGAGAATAATTGGCTGCCGATTAGTCGGCACTCAGTCAAATTCGCCTAGTGGCTTAGCTGTTAGTCACTCAGTACAAACTGTGGTCACTCAGTGGGGACCTGGCCTAAGGGACTCAAGATCTTTATATAAGAGAATCTTTATAATTATAAGAGAACTTACCATAAACAGCTCTCAGTAATCAAAACACCTAAACATACACCCTCACATACTTTCGTTCAGTGTGATTAATTATAAACAAGGTTGGCTATTAACACTGATTTTCTTCAGTAGTTACCATCTGTGACAAGTACTTCAAGTCAGCTTGAATGCTACACAGTAGCAAACCTTGGTTACATAAGCATTCTTTTCTTAAATCAATTTCAAATAATTCACAAGCTATGAATGTAGCGTTCAACTTATGAAGATTTCTCCGCTCTATTCGTTTCCCATGCATTTTAATTCTAGTCCTAGTTCATAGCAATTGACGTCTCTTAAATCCATCCAATTGAAACTTGTAGCGCTGGCCTAGTTTTCTATAATTTTCTTTTTGCATCACATTTTTGTCTCCGCGGCGTCGACACCATGCAGCGCGTATGGAGGATAGTAGCCTTTGACCTTGGCATGACCTCTGCTTGGCCTCTGAGACCTAGTAGTACTAGCGCAGGACGACGTCGGCGTTCCCCACCGCGTGCTTACCCACCGTGGAGGAACCATTAACATGCCAGACCTCCTTAACATGTCGCCCCCGGAAGTCATTCTCATGTAAGTCCTCCAGCGACGTTGTCGGTAAGGCCATGTATTTCAACTGACCATCCTGTGACTTGATCTCCTGTAACTTGAGTCCGGTCCCTCCAGTGGAGATCAAATTGTTCGTCTTAATGTGGTCAAGCTCCACGTTCTCCGGTAGCACAGCACAGCTAGTGTCCACCACGTCGCTACCCTCGTCGTCCACCCCATCACCCCTACCGCTGCTGCTTAAACAGTCCGATGCGGACGCCGACTTCCGGTTCCCACCGGAAGTGACGACGATGGAACCGGAAATATCGTTGACGTGCGGATAGTCGTTTCCGGTTCCTGTTTTAGCCGACCAGCCCACGTGGTGCGGCATCAAACTGAACAGTTCTGCGCCGGAAGTAGGCGACGGTATGTTCACCCCGCTACTTCCGCCGCTGCGCGCTTCCTGCGGAAGTGACGTCATAACCAGTCCCTGCAGCTGCGTATGCTCGCTCGTTGTGCGCAGGCGCAGACGCTGGTGGGACTGCTTGCTGGGGATGGAGACCTCCTCGTTGCTCTCTATGGCGACGGCTGAGAGCGGGGCGTCGATGCACGGTTTGATCAGAGACACATTAGTCCTTAGCAGGTCGACAAAGTCGTCCACGATCGGCCGTTGGTGGGGGTCGTACTCCCAGCACGATTGCAACATGCATTTTCTGAAATAAGCATGGGATTGAAGTTAGGCACTGGGGAACATTATTACACTGTTTTATCATAGAGCTATGAGAAAGGGTTAATATAGATGTCAGTCCATCCTCTAACGGCTGTCTAATGGAGATGATGATGATGATTGTTTGAGCTTAAGGTCTATCAGCAATTTCTAGTTATATTAGGACCAACAAATAATGTACTTTGACCGAATCTATGAACGATGGCAAGGTTAGGTGGTCTAATTCAATGGAGAAATGAGATCTTTATAATATATATATAATATATATGGATACGAATTATGAACTGCATTATTTTCAGGGATCGTTTTGCTCAGGTACATTTGCCTGTTATCGGGCCATTCTCCGGAAAATTCCTCAATTTTTCCAAGAAAGTAGCTTAAAAATCAAACTTCCTAAAAAAATGATTTTTAGCTATAATGTTCAAGACATTTACATCAGGAATCATTATCCAAAATGGGGCAACTCTGTAATCATTATTTGTTATCACGTTTGGATTTGAAAATAATGCCTTATAATTCCTATGTAACGTACAGAACCAAGCTTGTAACATACAGAACCAAGCTTTTTAGACAATTGAGGTAAAAAGAATAAATCTTGGTACCAAGAACATAAATAATGACTGATAATGCCTTGAAAAAAATGCGAAAGAAATTCCTAATAAGTAAATCCTGAACCCTAGACAATAAAATTAACAAAACCTTGGTCATGTACGTTACAGACCTTGTAACATACATAACCAAGCTATTTCCTCCATAAATAAGGCTAGGATCTTGCAATATTTGGCCAAAATGTTCATGACGTGGAGCAATTGTATCCTCTTGATCTAGTGGATCAGAAAAACAATCAATATCATGATTAATTATTACCAAAATAACTGACTAAGTTAAAGTTTGGTTCTGTATGTTACAGACCTTGGTTCTGTACGTTACACAACTATTTCTTGATTTGCAGTAGTTTTGTTTACAATAAGCACATCAAATAGTACTTTTGAACGAAATTGCTATCAGAGGTAGCCTACATTACTAGCATTTCTTGTAGATTATTTCATTGATAAAATCACATGACTTTATTCAATGAGGTAGTATTAAACCTTGGTTCTGTACGTTACATAATTGCTTTAGATGAAAATTTAAGTTACTCTAGAATTATTTTAGGGGAGAAGAATAAACAATGTATGTGTTAAAACAATCAAATACATGATGGTCATAATAGAGACATGGGTTTAGCATGCTGGAACTACATGAAGATTATCAGAGCAGCGTTTGTGTACAAAATAATTAAAATGAGAAAATAAATTACCATGTCATTTTCTTGTCATTTTCTACCTTTTCATCATTCTTATCTTATTTTCCTGCACTATATACTGGCACAACCATACATTTCCTGAATTGCCAATGTCTATACTACATATAGATAATATACAGGGAAAATACATTTAACAATTGTGTCAAGCGAAAGGCTCTGACTAAAATTTATGCTGGTTTCATCAATTGAGGAGATTTGCGGAGAATGGCCCTATCTGCCTCTTATTACCAGCTAATAAGCTATCGAAACAGTGAATCACACACCGCAACCCCCTTGTCTACCCTTAATATCTGTATACTTACAGTTCGCTCATGCACAATGACGGTAGCGTAATGGAATTTCCATTCTTCACATGCTCCAGAACCTGTTTATTTGACAGTCCTTGGTAGGGGAAACTCCCAAAAGTCATAATTTCAAAGAGTAACACTCCATAACTCCATATATCAGAAGCAGGAGTAAATAGTCCATCGGTGAGACTTTCTGGTGCCATCCACCGCACAGGCAGCATACCTGGAAGAGAGCCAGAGTAATTAGTATATACATGAAAAGTTTGTTAAAGTAACTGTTTAAAAATTGTTCATTGGCGTCAAATAGAACTGATAGTTTAAAAGGCCCTCTACTGCCTGATAAACATCAATATGGTATAAATATGATTGGCGTTTTGTGCTCGTTAATTTCAGTGATTGGAGAGAATTTTATGCTGGTATTTAGTTTCTCAAGGTTAAGCATGTCCACAACCAATGCAATCATTATAAAGTCGGATATCCTTCTAATATTTCATGATTGTTTGAATGTCTCTGTGATTGCATGATTGTTTGGCAAGCTTTGAATCATAAGCTGTATGCTATTGTTTCTTTCCACTATGCAATTCAAATGGAAAGAGACTTTTAAGTATAGTTAAGCCGAGACATAGATGGGCACAAAAGCGGGGCAAATTGCTAATGATTATTGAGTATAATCTGCCGGCTTTACATGGTTTATTCTATATATCAAGTACCCGGAAAAGGTTGATATATAATGTATATAGTTACAACACACAAACTGGCAATATCATAGCATTCATGGACAGGTTCTAAAGACATCTAGTCTCTGATCACTTCCAGGATTTTGAGAGGGAAGGACAACAATATAGGTATAGTCCCTTTGCAAGTTCCTCACGAGTTTGCGCAATGGAGACACCATTGACGCCTCGTAGACTACCCGATACCTCAAGCTCGGTTCCATTGGAACCCACGTCCAAACACCTTGGTTCAGACATTTCCGCTAGGGCGTCGCCAAACCAAAAGTTTATATAGTGGTTGGAATCTTGATATAGAACAATTTGTTAAGGAAACAATAAGGCATTAACTCTTTCACTGCCAGATATATCACAATATAACTGATATTTAATGAAATATTGCCCAAAATACAAAAATTAGTGCATAAATTCCCTAAAACTCAAATTTAGTTTTGATTCTTCAGATGAAAAGCTTTTTCAATAATTTTGATAAAAACGTTCCAAATGTTGGCACTGTGCCAATAAGGCAAATTTCATGCGAGGAGTAATTGTTCGTACTATCGTAACTTGCAGGTTACCATGGTAACCGATAATTCATAAAAAAAAAACTATGACACTCTTTATAGAAGTAACATGAAAACATTATCTTTTTTGTGCAAAAGACAGTTTGTGATTATCATAAATGAAAGAAAAGTTAGAGCAAATTAAAAATGATGTCATTTACATAAATTCATCCATTTTTCATGATTTTTTAATTAGTATCGCAAATTCAAATGTAAATACATTGTTTATGGTTTCTTGAATCGCAATTCTAACATTTTTTGGTGACTTGATAGTCCGATGTTCAAATACCTGTATCTCTGGTTCTAATTGGAATATCTGAAAAATTCTTTCAGATTCTGAAAGCATAATTTGCATTCTTTCAATGGTGTTCCTATGGGATTTTACTATAGGGCCCCATATGAGGCCTCTGGCAGTGTAAGGGTTAAGTGTGCCTTACTTAAGTCAGTGTTTGGGTTCTCCATATCCAATGATAAGAATAAGCCTTACCTCTCTTGTTAAACCTATAGTAATCCGAGTCATACATAGGACGGGTCATTCCAAAGTCACCTATCTTTACCCGTTTACTCGCATGTACGAGGCAGTTTCGACAGGCTAGATCCCTAGAAGGTAGATATAAAAACAAGAATTAATTATTGTACCTAGAGATTAAACTTTCACACAAATAGCAAGTACTTAGGGTGGCCTTTTCATAGTCCTGTAGATGGTAAACAGAATGACCTTTTCATTAAATACACATTATCTCTATTCATGGAAGGCATTATAATATTTTCCATGAATAGAGATAATATGTAAACAGGTTAATTTATAGACTGAAGGATAGGGGCTGAAATTATAGATGTTAATATCCAGGGTCGAATAATAACAACAACTCATCATTCCAAAGCCAGTTATCAGTTGGTTATATACATTGAAATGTTTTCAATTCTAAAGGTAAAGGTCAAATTAAAGTGCCTCGATCTTGGGTCAGTAGTATCCATATTGTAGAAACCGATACTGGTTTCTTAGAAAATCTACTGGCCCCTATAATAGCATATAGGCCTATGTCTTCCATTCCCCTGCCTGATCTATAATTGAAACAAAATATCTAATAGTGCAAGCCTTAAAAAGTATCATGTCGTGTACCCTTAATGTTCTAAAATATGTATTGAACTATTCATTTAATGTTAGGTTACTATTTGTGCTTTGCTTATGATTTAGTTCCTATAGATATTAACTAGCTCCAATGGCAGCCTAACTCTGTTTAGACTGCAAGTTCAATCCATAACATAGTTTCATAACATGAAGTACATAACATTCACGTGAAAGGAATAATTTATTAAGTCCAATGTGTAATACAAGTCGCAAGCACTCCAGTTGACAATGAACAATCCAAAGGGTAGTGTCCACTCAAACACACCCAGCCAACGCTCTTGCCTGACTACCAGTCTATCCACTTCCATTCCATGACAGAACCTAGCTTTCAGTACCGATCTTTACAAGGTGTTTAACCATTGACAGTGAGTAGCTCTCTGCAGAGTGCCACAGCTTACATATGTTTACATACGGTTGCCTGATGCTGCCCCAATACACTTTTCACACGAGTAAGAAGAGTAACACTAGGAGGTTTAGTTTTACACAAGAACGGCTAAGCTAAATGTGGACTGACCATCCACGTCGGTACAGTATAATCAATTGTTCCTGTCTAAAGCCTATATTCCACAAGGCGATTTTGATATTTTGACATCTGGAATTTGGCAATTTTTAAATTGTCATTAGAAATAATGATTACGAAACGAACCATTGCTTGCTACATATCATTTGAACGTGAATAAGAAATCCGTTCTAATGATATATAACATGTCTATGATCATGAGTAAACTTGGGTAGTGGAATTCAGCCTTTACCTGTGCACATATTTCATGTCGGTGAGGTATTTTAGGCCGTACGCCACGTCCAGGGCCATCCTGGTCAGGGCCTCGGGTTTAACGTCCTCTGCCTCCCGTGTACTCTGTTCTACCATCTGACGACGAGCCAGCAAGAACGTCTTTAAGTCACCTGGACGTGGAATAAATACACAAATTAATGCTGGATATGGCTTCGGTAGCTGGGTTGGGAAACTAAATAAGGGTCAATAAGGGGTCCCGGGAAGATGAATGCGTCCAGTCTCGATTATTTCCTTTTGTTATACATGTGAATCGACAAATAAATCGAGCTTTAGATAATGCGTGCATTGTAATTTGTATGATAAGTCCTGGAATGACGAAACTATCTGGGAAAGTAAACTTTTTCAGTGTGATTATTAAATATGAGACATTGCTAGATTACATTTCCATGAAAGACGTTATCGATGTCACCATGCAGGCATCGTTATTGCCTTCGTGCCCATTTACCGGGTATGCCTTCAAGGCATCAGTGCATCTCATTTCGGCAATCATTTGCATTAGGGTAAACACATAGGTTCAGATGGAAATATACAATTAGAATGAATAACATTTTCATAGATATACCTAAGCGATACGATATACATAGAATATGGAATAATCAGAAAAGATATTATATCTATGTTTTTACAGTTTTCATGTGAATGTTCAAGAGGTCATTTTCTAAAACATTGTGCCTAATCTTGGTATACATAGTGCATAATATGTATATCAAGATTAGGCACAACTTTTGAATATTAATTCTTACCATGTAACATAAACTCCATGATGGTGTAGGCAGGTTCGCCTCGTGTACACACTCCTAGCAGCTTGACAATATTCTCGTGCTCAAAACGTTTCATCATCTCGGCTTCACTGAGAAAGTCCAGCTGAAAATCGACACATTTACGTTTTGTTAAAAAATGTTGTCCATTTGTGAGATTCTTACATACATGATTGAAGAACAGCAATACAAGCTTCTATCCCTGTTTCTCGATGGGATTCTTTGCATATACCTATACCTATAATTGAATTTGAGGGGGTTTCAACCATGTACAATTGAAAAATGCACCAGTATTATTTGAAGTTTCATAACCTAACCTCTGGCGTATGCAATACATAGTGAAAACCACGGGAGCACAACGCAATTGTTATTGCCCTAGTGGTTTGCACATACCGTCGAGGACTTTCACCCGAAACGTGTGTGTGAACTGGGTCAATAACATTAACAATGGCTGAGTGCACCTGAAGTGTATGCTTTATTTATCAATTACAAAGAACTAGTTGAAACTAACAACACAAAAACTGGCATTTAGCATTCACAGACAGGCATAATGTTGCCTGGGGCAATAACAGATCTTTTATTCACCCGCTTTTGAGAAGGCAGGACAACACTGAAGGGCTCCCAGCCAAACATGTGACATAATAATAATGTTGCAGCAACGTTCTGTATTGGTTCTTGTTTTATTATTTTGATGACTCCCAATAACACTGCTGCAATGTGCTGCTGTGACATTGCACTGTGACGTTATTAGGTTATGTTCTTTGACCTAAACATAATGTTCTTATCATATTCTGTTTTGGTTTCATTCTAACCTCACCGAAAAATAATGTTTTAATAATGTTCTGTTTTGGTGAGGTTTCAACCTCGCCATCAATAATGTAATTACAACATGCCATCTTAGTGAGTAACAGACTGACTAAAAAAAAGTATGATTGCAGTCCGTTTTTGTTACTTCACAGGTTGGCTGGGCTTTGACTATTGATATAGAATAAACTGATCATGATTTCCCTACCTTTTCTTCAGGATTGGAGCCGACTTTGAGCGTCTTGACGGCCACGGCCACCCAGGTGTCGTCGAGGAAGGCCTCCCCGCCGTAGACCGTGCCAAAGGCCCCCTCCCCCAACTTACGGTTGAGGACCACATGCTCCCGGGACACCTCCCATTGGTCGAGACACAGCCAGCTGGTGTCTGACATCAGCCCCAGCTCCTGCATCCGCTCCCGGGTGGCGCGCACCTTAGCGTCATATCTAAATTAGAAAAAAAGATATATGCAGAATTTTGTGTGTGTGAAAAGAAAAAAAACTGAGAGAGGGCTGTAAGCATCATATCTTAGAAGAGTATAACAACAAGAAATGAAATGCAGATATTATTTTCATGAAAAGAACATAATTATTAGGAAGAGAGCCGTATATTCATGAACAATTAACCTACCCCAGTTGACATGAAATTTAAGTTTAATATGAAATATTACTAGATTTTGTGTTTTTCCCCTAAAGACATGCAGTGTAAAACAAAATGAATCATAACAATTAAATATTAAAATGGACGCGCGCCTGTATAGCGATCCTTTGCATTTTCTAAAATAATAAGAATCCAGGATCCGCTCCCAAAAAAATCACACATCCAGGATCCGCTCCCAAAACATTTCCAATATCCAGGATCCGCTCCCAAATCATTTCCCACATCCAGGATCCGCCCCCTATTGATATCCCTTTCACTGACCTGCGTTTGACGATGATAAGGCTGATGACCATGAGGAGTCCGAAGAAGCCCACGCCCATGATGTTGGCGATGACGATGGCCGTGTTGCAGTCCACCCCCAGGGCAGCCCGGAACGCCTCCACCCCACACAGTCGGGGCGCTGGGCAAGAGACAGTATATATATATATATGTAAACTCAATTAATTTTTTAAAAAAGCTTTATCACGGGATATGGTGACCTAGAGGGATATTAGCCATTTTGCTCTAAGTCCATTATTAAGTAAGTTATTGATGAAAACAAGCTAATGATGCATATTTTCGTAAGAAATGTGACCCAGACAGAATTTTCCAGAGATTAAGATTACGAGCCTAAAAACACGATATTCGTCTATGAAAGTTGCATTATGGGTAATTTTGCAAGGAACATCTTTTCGAAAAAGGGAGTTTGAATAAAGAATGTTCTCAAGTTACCATGGCAACAGAAAAACAAATATTCAGATTGCAAAAAAAAATTTCGTCAAGTTTAATAGCAACAGTCTTTCACTTTGCAGTAGTCAAAACTGTTATTTGAATGGAGGTCTGTGTGAAAAGTTATTGTATTTTGAATGATCGTGATAATTAAGAAAATCACATTTTTTTAACTAAACATGGTTTGGTTCAAGGTGCTATAATATGCAAACGAAGCACAAATGGTTAAACAGGGGTATGCCAGTGTGTACGACATAGGGGATTTCAAACTCCCATATCTCAGCCTCTAATTGGAATATTTAATAATGGTTTGCATTGTCAGAAAGGTATAATTCTGAATTCATTTTCATACTTTCCCCCTCTAGGACACCAATCCCTGGTTTTCAGGAGTATTACATAAATGTTAGGGAATATAGAACATTGATATGATTATAAGTGCATAGGTTTACCATGATTAGGCCTAATTATTTCTGTTATCATATACGTGGAATTTGTAATAGTACCATACTGTTTTCGAGACACCTTCTGGAATAATCTACCAGGTGATCTACATCACCTGGAAACAAAAACGGATTTCAAATTTGCACTCAAAAGACTGTAGCCCTCGAATTCAATGTGATTCTAATTAATTTCTTAAATCATTCTACGTAAGGTAATGTCATTTCTCACTTGTCAGTACGCAGTTATATAGATCATCTAGGCCTAACTTTCACTAAAGTGTATACTTATAGTGGCTATTTAACTTAGATGAACATTGAATTCAAAAGATGGGGACACCAAACGACCACTTCACTAAGGAAATTCCATCTTACATATACCACTCTTGGATCAAAACCAAATATTTTCCTCTATTCCACGTTGTCACCCATATCTACATTTTGGCCAAAACTTTGGAATTGCACACACACACCCTCCCTTTTGAAAATTCCGGGATCCGCCCCTGCATTTAGATACCCCCACTCACCTTTTCGTCCGTCGTCAGGCTTCTGGCCGGTGACCCAGTAGAGTTGGGTGAGGTTCAGGGTGAGTCTCTCACTGACCTCCTTGTCTGGGATGTACTGCCCGATGATCTGAGACGTGTTATACACCGTCTGGTGAATGTTTATTATACCCGTCCGGTCGGCCCCTGAGAAGCGGACCGGTCCTGACGCCCCGATGAAGTTGGTATTGTTCAAGTGATGCATGAATCTCCTATGTTGGTTTAAAGGGTGAAGGATGGTAAAAAATGAAGACATGTTTTAAAAAACTCCATGATTATTGTTTGGTGGGACAGGAGAAACAAACATTAATTTTATTATGAGACAAGGAAAATTCCTCTTTCATGATAATTAATTTATTTATGAAATACATAATAGTGGAATATACTTACACCATGTATGGGATGTGCATACACATTTACAGTCAGTTGTGATTATAAAATAATATCAAGGTGATTATCATTTATGTAGAAAAATAAATTTTCTAGTTGGTGATTTGTTTTACCATTAACTCAGAACTGCGCGACTTTTGCCTTATTTAATTGTAAGGGGTCACAATTATAATAATCATAGGCCTAGGGTTTTATAACTTACGTGGTGGTAGAGTCAGTGTGTAGTGACTCTAACGCTGACGGGTCCTCCGTCAGTAGTTTGTCCAGGCCTAAGGCGAACACCCACATTGCGTCGTACGCGTACGTAGCGTACGCACTCCGACTTATCAGCATTGGCTTTGAACAGAAAAGTATGACCTTTAATTAAGTAAGTGCGCATGAAGGGACTGGGACATTCTTGACATTCTTGACATTGTCACGTTCCTATGTAAATGATATGTCCGGAGTAAACAGAAAAGCGTAGCTGTCGATTAATTCAGCATCCAAATATTGGGACATTAGACTGGTACAAGTTTATTCTAAATCAGAATCCCAACACCCATACCAAAGCTGTTTTGTCCCGGAGTGCAATAATCAGATTATGGTTGCATGTGTTTGCTTATGGCAATTCCTGTGTTGTCATTAAAAATCATTAACATTCCTGGTGCACTTGATATCCTTGATATAGAATGAATAGAAAAGTCCAGACGCGGGCACATTCAGCATTTGTTATTGGCCAAGTTTGAACAAATGCACACACCTATGTCACGGGCTAAAGTCTTTGACAGTGTGTACAAACGAGGGCAAAAACAATTGCTTCGTGTCTCCTTGGTCTGTACTATGTATTACTACAACTGTAGCTGAATTCATGCTAGGCACATGCTGGCAATAGATTCTGATTGTATCTCGTACGCACACTCATAATTTATATATTAATTTTGAACTCATGCTTAGGTCCCTTTGGAGTCATGTAGTTCCTGGAGAAAATAACTTTCTTACATACTACTGACATCGTTGCCAGTGAACTAACTCACTTTTCGTATACTACTTGTGTGTTTGAGAAGCGCGAATTGATATCCTGGGCTCGAAAGGCGTTCCTTACGTGAAAATTGGCATGTCAAGTTGGAAAATTGGACAAAACTAGGTATTAGATAATGTTTTCAACTTAAATCGTTAGGTCTAACAAAATGTATAACGACCTAATATTAGGTGGACAAATTCGCAAAAGTGACCGCAATGACTGTGTCGTTCGTCTGCAACGTACATTAATAAAACGTTAACCTTTACAAAACGGAACTCTTTAACTGCACCAGAAAGGTTTTCGTTCTCTGCGCCTTGCAATAATGATTTAAGTATTGCAATAATGATAAAAAAAAAAAGTTAACTTTAATTTTAAGACGTTATAATTTATACCATTTCCAACACAATGTGTCCGGACATTCAATGTGTTGGAAAGATCATAATTATAAAGTTTTCCCTTTCGACTGTGACTTTCTTCAATAATCAGCAAAACATGAACAGCTGATAGAAATTGCAAAATATAAAGCATACCACTATATTCAACCTTCCCAGGTTGTTATTCTATTGGAACCCAGAAGTAGTCAAATATTCATGACACGTACCTGAACAATATTATAAAACCAAAACCCAGCCTTATTATTCAAGCTTCCCAAAACCCACGCATGTTATTCAAGCTCTCCAGGTAG
This sequence comes from Lepidonotus clava, assembly GCA_936440205.1. NCBI lineage: Eukaryota > Metazoa > Annelida > Polychaeta > Phyllodocida > Polynoidae > Lepidonotus > Lepidonotus clava. The sequence goes on from OW387140.1 coordinate 39,633,391, forward strand.
GCGTCCTTTAACTGTGACACATGGCAATGAAACTGCTAATAAAAATGATTACAAAATCCACAACCTAATTTGATATCTAAAGGCTTCAGGTGTGTTCCTGTGGGTCCTACCACCATAAACAAAACTGAAACTATGTTATCATATTTCAATTGTTCAAGGTAGCTATGATTCTAACATGCACATGACTCATGTTAAATAAATGAAGCTTAACATATTGAAACTTTTGGTTGATAATTGTTTCAAGTAGAAATCCTTCCGCCTGACTCAATGAATAAACACACTAATGAAAATCAGTAAGTATGTTAATGGTAATATTTATAAATGAAACACATTTACAAGAAACTAAAGCTGGTATTACACTACACAACATGAGCTGCAATATGACGAAGTCATAAAGAAATCCCACATATTAGAGATACAATTCTTTGTTACACATATGTCACATGCTCCAATTTGCCAATTTTCAACAATTATATAACAATTTTATCACTCTTGTATATATGCGATTTGTCTGTAATATTGTCATATCGAGCTGATATCGCAGCTCAAGTCGCGATCGTGTAGTGTAATTAGATTTGTCAAAAGGTTCCATCTTTCCCTCAAAAGTCCAATGTAAAAGTCCTAAAAAATGTAATCTTGAAAACGTTGAAAAGTTCCACTTGGTGAACTTCGCCACCCCCTTTTAAGACTAAAATTATTGAAATTATAAGGAAAAGTTCCACTTAAGGAACCTGGCCACCCCCCCCCCAACAGAAGAAGCTGTATTTGGCGCAATAGGGCCCTTAATAACCATTAAAAAAACTACCATTGTGTTTAACCGCTCCAGGTAGACATCTTTTCACTGTGACAAGGTGAGGTTGCCACGTTTATATGAAACCTAACATAAGTGTTACCCTGACTGCTTACTGTGGTGTTTAACCACTATACACATCTTTATAAGATGTTTATCTAATTGTATAGTCGGCAAATTACCACCAGCTGCTTTGTTTAGTTTAGTTAATCTGTTTCCGGTATGTATGTTTCTTCATTTAATCATCTACATGAAAAACTTACCCTGTAAGATGTGGCTCTGAATAAAAAAAAAAAAAAAAAAATTATATGAAACCTAACATAAGTGAACAACTTACCGTTGTGTTTAACTGCTCCAAGTAGGCTTCCTTCCACTGGAACACGGTGAGGTTGCCATGTTTATATGAAACCTAACATAAGTGTATCCCTTACTGTGGTGTACATGTTGATATGAAACCTAACATAAGTGAACAACTTACCGTTGTGTTTAACTGCTCCAAGTAGGCTTCCTTCCACTGCAACATGGTGAGGTTGCCATGTTTATATGAACCTAACATAAGTGTATCCCTTACCGTGGTGTACATGTTGATATGAAACCTAACATAAGTGAACCACTTACCGTTGTGTTTAACCGCTCCAAGTAGGCATCTTTCCACTGCGACACGGTGAGGTTGCCCACGATGTTAGAGTCTTCAGGTCCAAAGAAGGCATTGCTGAGAGACATGACGCCGTCAATGGCCCTCCGCATCTGGCGGGTGGTGCAGGGCACAGAACGCATGAAGATCATGTTGCCCCGGCGTTCACCGTTAAAGAAGTCTGTGTCCCACCATTTAGGCGTGAACCACGTTGGTAAGAACCATTGGTAGCCCTCGTATGCTGTCATTTTCTGAAACAGTGTGGAAGGATAGTGAGTTGCATTTCCGACGAAGATACAGGTATGGTTTTCACGTTTTTCTCGGAAGAAATAGTCTAGACTAAAAGATTAAATTCGCTGAAAATAATGATGTTCTGACTTGAAGCCATGATCAATCTTAACAGAATGTTGAGTATTGTCCTAAAGCCACAATTGGATTGGCAAATGATTTAGAATATGTATTCTTCAAAGCTGACTTAATTCCCTAATCAATTTTTCAAATCATATATCTATGATTCTAATTAATAAGGATAGGTCAGCTGCATTTGAACTTTCTCATACGAATATTAAGGAATTCCTGAAGAAAATCCATGGAAATCCTGGGAATCTACATAACCCATTAATCTGTAGGATCTAAATAGCTAACATCATCTCTTACACTAATGTTTTGTTTTTATTTGACATACTATGGGGCGGGGTTATATCTCATTATATCTCTTTTTTCATTAGATTTCTGACAATGTCTTAGTAATCTAATGCTCCTGTTGGGTTCCTACCTGTCTTGAGGCTTCACAGATCACTGCCCTTGCCGACATTTCATAGGACGTCAAAATGATGATTTTCACACCTTTTTGTTTCAAATCCTCTACATACTGAAAATACAGAAAAGGAGACTGGATGTTTCTTTTGCAAATATGATACCCTGGTAGCACCAAGGCGATATGTACCTAGCATCACAATCCCGTTGTCTTGCACGAGGGGAATTTTATTCATCTACATATTCATAGAACTCAGCTGAATGACGTCATATACTACATAGCAAGTGGTTTTCATCAATTGGTACTGGTATCCGAAAAGCATGTAAGTAATGTTTAATCATTTCCAGCTACTAAGGCGCCAGCCCGAACCTACGGTAGGAAAGTCGGTTCATCGAAAGTGTTTACGCTGTCATGCTTCTTTGGAACATCCCTAAATTCAAGGCTAACACTTGAGAATTAGTTATTTAAGAACATGACATTCTCTATGCAGCGTTCCGCTGGCCCGATGAAAGGCCTGAGCTTATGCAGCTGGAGAATGACTTTATCTATTTTACATGGATATCTCAGGAATCCTAGACATCCTAAAGTCTGTCTTCTACACGCCAAATTTGCTGCTGGCAAATTCTTATTTAATCCCCACTGCCAATCGGCAAGTGGACTAGATGCAAGCACACCTTACATTTGATGATCAACAGATCAACACAAATCAGCGTGTTCATAAGTAGTTACACCTTGTCAATGCAAGTAGTATGTGACGTCATGGGAATATCTCTACAGATTGGTATCAATAATCAAAGTGGTGATACACTTAAGAAGACATTGATAACAATGGTGACGTAAATGAGTTGACATTGAAAACCATAAAAAAATAAATCAAAATATTTGTGTCTATGGTCGTCTAAAATAAACTAGTGGCTCCTTGTATTCATAAATGTGTAAAATTTTTCTTTTGATAAACCAATTCTTTACACTTTACAATGTAGTGTAACATGTACTCAGTTGGTATTTCAAGTATGTGTTTTACAGTATGCTATATTTGCATTTCATACTTCAGAAGAAGTACTCGTACCCCTTTCACACAATAGGTAGACTGTGATTCAAACCGACTGTTTTGGAGTAGTTGAGATTACTGCAGTCTAGATTTCTCATCAAAGTCATTTTGAGCGGCATTCTAGAATTGTGTCTTAGTACTGATGCAAAGCTAACTGCTCTGCGCAAGCTGTTAGTATACTAATTCAGGCAATGTGTATACTATTAAAACCAGGCAGTTGCCTAGTAGAAAACGGAGGCAGTTAGTATACAGTTTTGTGTGATTAGTATACAACCAAAGCAGTTAGTAGTCTAATTTCTAGTACAAATAAGATCTTCAACAAAATTGGTATTGAGGGAGTTATGACAATAATCCAGGAAGTCAGAATATATATGGATCTCTGCAGTTGCAATAACATGTGTATATCATATATATGTATGTGTTTCAGTAGCAATAATGCCAAGTCGGCACTACAGGTGGTTGTGTGAACTGCATTATGTACTATAAATTGCATTTATTTGAATTGAACTGTTCTACGTTTTTGCCATTAGAATTAAAAGTGAAAGGGGTATACATTTGGTTGGGGGTTATCTATATCCTTTCATATAATGCAAACTATTATATACTGTGATATTTCCGTCTTTCTATGAGCTGTCTACGTTTTGTAAAAACCTAATCACCAGCAGCAAACTATCACAAAACGCCATGCATAATGCGTGAAAGGTCATTTAATTTTCATATCTTTTCAATGAAAAAGAGTATCTGTTTGTGCTATTGAAGACATTTTGAATAATGGTTTAGAAGCTTAGCATGTCAATCACCAGTTTTTAAGAATTAGAAATTAAATGACACATTCACAAACTGTCTACTAGCTAGTCTAAATAGCTGAATCCGTGCCTATGCCTGACATCACTTGCAATCGTGCATGACATGATATACGCAATTTGACATTAGGCAAATGTACCGTGAAACACATCCAAATGTTTTGGATGGCATAACCAAGCGCTTAAATCTTTCATCGGATAATGAAATCATTCTCGTTTGGGTAGTGTTTTGACTTTAGCGTATCAGCTTCCTGGTAACAGTAAGTTAGCACCCACTTTTATGTTATCATTTAATCTTTCATACATACATACATACATACATACATACATACATACATACATACACACATACATACATAAATACAAACGTACATACATGTACCTGATGATTTTTATGTATTTGTATGTGTGCATGTGGGTGTTGTTTTTGTGTGTATATACAAATGTACATATGGCAGTTTCCTTTGATAATTTCACAAACAAATGGAAATATTGGTTAATAGTGTATATAACAACAAACACAAAACGCGCACAAAAGGAACTGGCGTTGCACATGCTCACTGTTTGACCTAGGCGCAATCAAAAAAGATTAAAGCCTTGTTTCCATTAACCGATTTCATCACCGATTTTTCGGAAATTTATTACTTTTAGCTAGTATTATAACAACATTTCATTAATCTTACATACTATTTGAAAGAAAATTTAAAACGCTTTCTCATTGTATATACTATGTTCGTGATTAACTCAAATTCCCACTGCCGATTTCTTAAATCGGTAGTAAAATCAGCTGGTGGAAACAGGGCTTAACAAAATTAGCAGACGACTAGGATAAACATGCGGGTTGCTATAGTAACATACTGGCGCCAACTGCCAACAGGTTCGATGGGTAGGAGCATGGAAAACAATAACAAGATAGGGTTAATAAAGATATAATCATGTTGAGGGAACTGAAACTGGATATCTCAATAACAAAAACGAATCGACAGTGTAATCTGATATATGTAGAGAAGAACAACAAGACATTGAATAGTAAACAATAGACGTCAGTTATGAAATAACTTATTTGTATAATAATAATATATACACGAGTAGAGTGTAACGTGTTCCTTGTGAAGTGATAATGCTGTAGTTTTATTCAATTGAGTGGGTGATAACTAGCAATTTGTAAGAACACCTGTGATGTAGTTGGGTGTGTTGTCCACCCACCTAAAGGAGTAGGCGATTCTGACCGTCAAGTTATAGATTTTTAGGAGTTTCCTCCAATATCACAGCATAGCACTACCCCTCCCAAATACCGTTTGAGAGAAAATAAAAACCCTTCTCTAAGGACATCTGAATGACTACAAGCCTATTTTTCAAAGTCCTGTCCCACTTGGAAAAGACGCTTCATGGTAATTTATCTGTTATCCCATTGACTCGCTGAATGTTACATATATAGGGGTTTGGGGGTGGGGGCAAGGAGATTGAGACAAGAGGTGAGTGGGAAGCTTTAAAAATGGGGGAAGGAATGTTACTCAGGGGTTTTCTATTTAACTTTCTTTTCTGGTATTCTGCTACATTAGATTTCTGGTACCAAGTTTTTTATATTATGATTTTTGTTTGTTTGCTGAGTAAGTAATGAAATATGAAGGAATTACTGGATGGCGAAGGGAATATTTGGATGGGAAATGGTGAATACGAACCAGTAGAATAGAACTTGTATCTTATATGTATGACAATACAGAAAAGCCACTCTATACACTCATTATGTAGTGTGTCTATAACTGACCCCTATCCAAACAGACGATTTATTGAACTGTAAGTAAAATCAGCTAGCGGAATATAACTTTTACAATAACACCCACGTACAATTGCGCTTTTCAATAATCTGATGGTATCAACAAAATAATAACGTTCTAGGAATAGCAGATATATTTTATATTCATTATGACATTATTTGGTCGTTGTTTTGCCGATTTCATCACGACATGCAGTCATTTGGGAACTATAAGGAGAATGTATAGAACGAGTGATATTTGTGGCACCTATTTACACAGAATTCTGACTAACCTATCGAATAATGTTCTCATTGTTCACAAATATCTCTCGCTTCCTCTTAATGTCAACTAATTGTATATCCCCATATTTTGCTGATTTCAAAATTATGTCAAAAATCATACTTAAAAAAATCTAGTGATTTAATCCTGATTAATTATTGGGTTTGATAATGTTTATTTCAGGCTGTGAGTGAAAGTAACTGTATCTATGATAATAATACAAAAATAATATTTACATTACCAAATGGTTTCTGCATTATGCATTCTAAACGTTACTTACACATACATAGGATAAGTACATTCATATAATAGATCTATAAGAAATTATAAACTAAACAACATGTTCAAACAGAAACTTTGAAGTCAACTATTCTGGGTTGGGTGCCACATATTCTCATACCGATATAACTGAGTTCATGTGCATATTGTAGGCAGTGAGGGATTCTATGACATCTTCTTTCGCCTCTTCTTTCAGCAGACTTGCAGTAAAATAAATATGTTTGATTCCGTGCTGTGGCCTCATGATATATTATCAGACATATAAAGCCCTAGGTACATTTAAGATACTTGGACTATTGATCTAGGACCTTTTAAGAATGTTGTTTCCGTCTTAAAACCCCAAACACCTGAATGGCGAAACAGTTGAAAACCTACTGAACATGAACCTCGAACAGAAAAATGAGGGAAGTTTTAAGCCTGATTATCAGGACGAAAACTAAAAATGGGGAAAAGAAAAACCATAGAAATACAGTCCAAAAGCGTTCCTTTCACTTAATCCCTGATGTATACTTGTTAGGATAAAATGCATAGAACAGTACTAGTCCAATGAATCCGTAACGAAGGATATACCATAATTTAGCTTAGGCCTAAAACTCATATGTAGAACAAGAGTAAGAGGAAGTAGAATATACCTAATAGATGAAAAATTATCGTAACATGAATTGTTTTTTTTGAAAAGGTGAAATATCAAATAAGTCTGAATAAATGATATAATGTCAAATAAAACTAAGTATTCTAGATAAGATAATGTAAATTTAGATAAAATTAACTAATTCTAAATTAAAAAATCAACTAATTTCAAATGAAATCAACTAATTTCAAACAAATTTTGTATGTACTCAATGAGTGTGGTGTAACTTTCTGTACCTTCGATGCGTCCTCCGGCGTGGCCTGTCGGGGCACCTTGCGGTGGTAGACGACGGCGATACCATGCGACAAGAAGAGGTCCTGGAGGAAGGCATGGTATTCGGGGAACTCCTGGCCGTCCTCCGCCAGGAGCGCCACCTGGTGCCACTCGAACAACTTAAACAGTTCCAAGTAGACGGCGCTGAAAAGGAAACAGTGAGATTAGCCTCAAATAATACTGTTATTGATGTTATAAAAAAGAAATGGCTAAATACTACTTCAAAAACTATGTCCTTTCGCATGTAGCAGTGTACACACTGAACTTACTTCCGATCATACCAAGAACCATAGAAATAGGCTAGCTGTTACCAGCCTGTCAATATAGTTTAACGATGAGATTCACATATTTGTGAAATTATGATCAGAGAGGAAGACATGATCAGATAGGCAAGTTTGGATTCAACTCGATTAAGCATGGTCAAACTGATTTAGTCCATAGTAATGGGCCAAACTTCTGTGAATAGCCGGTTACGAAAAGGGTTTCCATGAGGATGGGAAGGTGTTCTCTGCCTTGTGAAGACTGTGTCCTCATAGTACTCTGTACTTTCAACAATGGGGGTGGGAAATAATTATTTTGATTTAATTCGAAGTGTAGAATCCAGTGGCGGATTGAAGACTTCTTTTGCAATTGTATATTGTAGACCTTTTAATGGACCTCTTTAATGTAAAATTCTTGTGTTTTTTACTATAGGGTGCCTCCCATAAGAGTGTTAACCCCTTCAACCCTCTATTCCTGAGAATATTAGGCAGAAAATATCTGTAGACAAGAGAAAGTAGGCTTTCAAATGCTGCAAACCTTTCTAAAATATTCCTTATAGAAGCTAAGATATGGTTGTATGAAGTGCCCTACCTCTTTTATAAAAGAAACACCCGAGTCCTGATTATCATATTACTTTCCATGTTACGGCAACTTGAACTTTACCATATTTAGTAAGGAAAAGAAGGCATATCTGATTATAGAAAATGATAAAAATGTAAAAACCTTTGATTCAGAAGGTCATTTCTCTACCTGTTTGAAGTATTAGGCTAACACAGATATTTTCTATATTATTCATGACAAATGTTCCATTGACCCTTAATATTCTTTTTTCTGTAACAATGGTAACTAAACAACCTTACTTAGACATAGAATTTCCCAGAAAAAACATTCCAATGCAAATTTCCCATAATGCTTCATTCAAGAAAATTTTGTTATTTCTGTAAATGCCATTGAATTCTCTGCAAATTTTCACATAAGTCAACTTTTCACACAAAATTACATAAGAAACATTTATTTTCCAAATAATTCCTTAAACTTGGCAATGGAGAGGGTGATTTCCAGGTTTTGTCATATTTGCCCTAAATTGAAAATGTCCTGTACTTAAATATGTGTTCTAAAAGAACTAATTATCTTTGAAGAAGAATATAAAAAGCTGAAGATTCCTTGGAGCATCAGAAATATTCTGATATTTACTTTTTGACTGTAGGTTAAATACTCATTTTACAATTGAAAAATAACTGTAACATTAGGTTCCATATTATGGGTAACAGATATGTGGTGGCCAAATATGGCCTTATGGTGTGGAAGGGGCTAATTCACATGCCACAATAGTAAACTCAGTGCTAATTGTGCATGGGAATAGGCAATTGGAAATGGTGACTTTTACCCATTTTGCGACATGCCGGGAACCGTCCGGAAGAAGAGCGGGTAGAGCCCTCTATCGGCGAGTGTCACGGCCTCGACGCTGTAACTGATGATGATCGTATTGAAATGCTTGGACACGCCGGCAACAGGCTCGGCAGTTTCCGAGCATCCGGGTCCTGAAAATAATGACAATGTTTTTGTATTTGATAAGTAATGAATTGATTATGAGAAATCAATAATGTGTGTGCAGACATAGGCCTATATCATATAGGCCTATCATAATGGTATATGATTGGGGATATGGCTATATGATTACAAGCATAGATTATAGATAGACAGACAGACAGATAGACAGACAGACAGACAGATAGATAGATAGAGACATAGGATCATAACAATACGTCAAAGAACAGCTAGTTACCAGAGTCGATAGCTTACCTATATAACATAGCCTTAGGCTACAAATTTACAGTAGTTGCCAGTAGTAATTCGCCTTTTATACATTTCAGAAGATAGTATTGATCAATTGGGATAGCCTAACAACTATCTGCTGGCCTTATGAATTCGGTGTGAAAAGGGTACACCAAAGATAACCTCTCCTACCTAAAATGGCGGAGACTGGGTGGGTGGTATTGACCAAGAAGTGCATGAACTGCTTCATGACGACGTCTGACTTGCACTGTGTATCCTGTACGATGATGATAATCTCATAGTCTGGGAGGATGCTGTTGTTACGGTTTATAAACTCCAAGGCCATCAGTGCACCTGGTGAGGATCGAAGAAACACCGTTTAGAAAAGAATGAGAATAATACAAATACAAAGGTACCGTAATATAACCACCTCACCTTATCATTATTACGCTATTGATTTTGCTTTGCTGGTGAGAGAGGGTAGCCTATATATCCCAGTATCATTGAATTTTCTCAGCGGAGCAGAACATGGATAGGTGTTCAATTATGTTATTACTTAGCAATTGAGACGGGTTATCTCCTACGTTATCAACTACGCTGATATTAAGAGTGGAGAATAAGTGATCCAAAATACTGAGGTCTTATTGTTTCCTTATGTATCCCAACTATATATATATATATATATATATATATATATATATATATATATGACAAAGATCTCGAACCCCCTCATTCTCTACAAGATTCCCCTCGATCTAAAACAAAGTTACTGTAAAATAGGGTATAGGCCTACTATCATAATTATGAGGAAACCAAGAAGGTACCTGCCTTGTATTTACGTATAACGTAGGCCTAATTATCATACATATATTATTGTAATCGGGATTGATTAAAGACTCAGTAAGGGTTCTGAGTCAGACCTCAAAGTTAATCACCCAAATCTACCAAATAACTTAATAGTTATTGCAGTAAATGCGTTACCTTCTGCATCCACCCCATCACCCCCCTCCTCACATGCGTGTGACGTTTCTTTCTCTCTGGCAAGTGTAAGTTCCCACCAAAAAGGGGGGGGGGGAGGGGGGGAGGACCCCCTGGACCCCCTGGACCCCCTGGATCCGCACCTGCATGTAGGCCTACTTATCATATTGCATAGGCCGCCTATGGGATGGATTAAGGACACCAGAAAGGGGTCTGGGCATAAAAGTCAATAACTCAAACGTATCATTCTATACTATGTCTGGAAGATTAGAGAGGACATTTTTAAATAAGAAAAACAATTAATTGCAGTAAATGCGTTAATACATCCAACCAACCAACCCCCGCCCCCTTCCTCACCTGGGACGATGCCGGGCTGCCTCCAGTAGGGCCCGGTGATGGGGAACATTCCCCCGATGTAGATCCTCTGTCGGCGGGTCATATTATTAGGGATCCACCTCCTCCACACCCGCCGGTTCTCACGCACCCACTGACACGCCGTCTCCCGCTGGAGGCGCCCCTCCTCCAGGTGGTCGGCGTTGTGGCGGTTCCTGCCCAGGAGGCGCAGCATTTCTTCGTACTGCGCATGCGTGAAGGACATGCTGGAGATGAGGTGGTGCGCTTCCGGTGTGTGGCTCTGCATTTTCGCCCACATGACCTGAATGGGAAGCGGAGTGTATGTGGATGTATTTTTACAAATAAGGTTTCTTTTTTGCTAATACGACCAGGCAAGTCCCACCATTTTGTTTCTTCAATTTCTTCAATTATAATTTTTTGAGATGGAAAGGTTATCCCCCCCACCTAGTATAGGTCCGATGAGACTGAATTATAACTAAATTAAAGGTTCTAGATGAAAAGATTTCATTGCATAAAAATACAATATTTTAGGGTGGCTTCACAAACTAGTTCCGGTAAAATAAAAAGGTATTTCCGGTTTAATTTGTCTGATCGGCTGATTCTGGATTACATAGATCCTGTTGCTGAAACATCTCATAGGCTTATAATCATTTTCATATGACCTTTAGGAATACCACGTACTTACATGATGTTGGCAATATAAAAAAAAAATTTAAGAGGGGAGGGTAAAGCCTGTATAGATTGCAACACAGCACGCACTATTTACAAACTGGTCACAACTTAGTGGCATGTCCCAATGTAGTTCTGCAATAATTTATTCTGATAAATGCGGTCCAGGTGCGTTGGTAGGAGTAGGGTTAAATGTTAAGGTAAACTACATTGAAGCAACCTGAAAACAATAATTACTGGGACAGGCATTCTAGGAAACAGAATGGGGGGGGGGGGTGCATGCAAGCTCTGATAGATTCGAACAAACTATTAAGTGTCCCATTTCCGACAGCTTTATGCAATAAATTAGATTCCAGACCACGTCACCTTAGTAGTGTGGAAATCATCCCTTTAACTGCAAGTTAGACAAAGTGGGAATCTACGTATAATACTGGTTGTAAGCCACATATACAGTTTAAAGCATATTAAGTTTCAGAGTAACATCTATTAGTCTATATGTATCAATAATAGCTGTCCTTGTCCTTTTTCGGGCATATTTATTATTTATATCGCCTACGGGAGTCCTTCACTGGACTCGGCCATGTTGTGGTGTCCCTACGCGACGGATGGACAAGGGGAGACACCTCGATATTAAGCCAACCCAGTTTACACTAACAAAAAAGTTAACCATGAAATATTTGCAAAATTGCCTCTATGCTTATTATCTGAAGAGAGTTGCATAATACAAGCATAATCAAAGCAATTTAGTTGAAAGATTGTCTCCAAAATTTGTAAAATGCAGCTTTATGTATTGGCTTTTCCCCATAGTAACCAATGTTAAAGCCAATCAAAACAACCTCTAATGTCCAATCCTATTTTGCCTTGAAATACAGCATTTTGATTGGCTGGCAAACCAGCTACTCTGTCAAAGGATGAAATTTAAGAAATCATAATAGTACTTGAGGATATAGAAAAATACCATTCTTTCTTAGTTCAGTAACCTCAGCCCTAGGAGACAAGGATGGCTTACATAGTTATTTTGTCCAACCCTTGTCCAATCCTGGGATATATCCAATGTGGGACGGGCTTAATACATCAGCATTGGGAGAAGTGACGCTTGACCACCCGCAGTCAGTGGTGGGAAAGATGACGGGCCGTATCACGCCTGCGCGAACCAGGACTCCCAAATGCGGTATATGCAAGCATGGTATATTATATGATACGTTTTCAAATAGTTTTTCCATAATAAAAGTTCGTTTTTTCTCTAGCCAATAAAAGTCGCTCCCTCTGTGCTTAACTTAACATTACATACACTGATAAGAGCTTGTTATCTCTTGGATCTCTTAGGACCCATGGTCCTCATGCGGCGGTGATTAATTTGTCGACCAATTTTGCTATGGCGACCATGCATCGAGTAGAAAAGACTCTATTAAGGCAATTGATATCAGTCACGATCAGCTCTCACTGCTCGTGATAGTCTGTAAGTGTTTGTAACTGATTGCTATTCGACTTTTTTCTCTCTGAGTTGTTATTGTATTTGATGGAAATAGTTGTTTATGGAAATTGAGATGGGCGTATTCCATGTATTTTTGCAAGCGCGTCCCTACTGAACATACAATATACGCGAAGTAGGCCTATGTGTTTATACTAAAGCAAGTGTATACATACACGACGTCGCCTGTATAAGAGAAACAACGTAAGTGTCAAGCTACAAATTCTCATTTCCGTATACTACTAACATGTCTCGCGGATTGCTTCTATTACACGAGCGACATAATAGTAGTATATGGAAATGGGAATTTGTAGCTTGTGTCATGTAGGTATATCGTGAATCCAATATCAGCGACATCACATAAGTATGTATGTATAGGTATCATATTTTACAAAATAAGTGACATTGTGTGATGTACTATATGTGCATTGACGCGGCCTGCTTCAAATCCCCATTTTTATATATTACTTACACCATTATCGTGTTATATCTTTGTCAATTCACATGATATTGCCATGTAAATAGCAGAGCCTATTGAGATGACGTTGCGTGTATAATCAGTGCCATATGAGCGATGGAGGGTGTACATGGTGGACAATGGTGCACATGGTATCCAGTTATTTATGCGACGACTTGGCTATGTATAATGCCCTTTTTCATATTACTCAAATGTTGCTTGTATAGAAGATGAAGCCACGCGACAGTGTCGCTTATATTATGAAACGAGCCTTGGCGACGTCGTATATATAGTGGAGCTATTTATGCGACATGCTTCAAATTCCGAGTTCTATATACTACTTAAACCCCGTACTAATTATGCTCCTTGCCGGTCACTTTTGCCCTCGATTATTGTCCATCAAGAATCTTATACAGACAATAACAAGCTTTTGGGATAGGTAGGGCCTACTTTGCAATTGCTTGCTTTGCAGTTTCATATAACTGTTGTGCACCTCCTTTGGTTTGGATAAAACAATAAGAATTTAAAAAAGGAAGTCTTCTTACTGCCTTTCTTTTTTGCCATAACCCATACACTCATTTTAAATTACATATATATAAGGCCTATGTATATACAGGCATATGTAATTTGTATATATACGTTTTATGAAAACCAATAGATTTTGTCTATGTGTGATTGTCTGCGAACCACAGGAAACCCCGACGATGAATAGGCTCAAATTTAACACATTTAAACACTTTTTAAAGGAACCCTTAACAAAAAATCAAGTTACCTTTGAGAGTTGGTGCACCTCAAAGTCGCAGTCGACGGGTGGCATGCTGATGTTGGTGTTGCGGCAGAGGGGGAACTTGACCCGGGTGTAGTTTCCGTGTGCCGTCAGCTCGGACGGGATGCGGTTAAAGAAGAGCACCGACTCCTGCTTCTCGTTACGGTCGTAGACAAAGTTGTGGAGCCGAGACCCGATCCAGGCCACGCTGACGTCCAGCTTTAGGGCCTGCACCTGCTCGGCCAGGATGCCCCCGTCAACGCCTGGAGGTATACAGGTAGGATTAAGTTAAGGTGGTATTAAAATAGACGGCATGAGCTGTGAATGTCTCAGAGAAATCACAATGCCCCCGTCAATGCCTGGAGGAATACAGGTAGGATTAATTTAAGATGGTATTACAATACACGACACGAGCTGTGAATGTCTGCATTATTATGGGAGGGTTCACTGCGCAGGTTCGTTGAAAAGGTGTAGGCCTATACCTTTTTTGAGGTACTTACGTGGGTGTCCGGCGATAAGTAGCGCACACTTCTTATTATTCCTACAACCAGGTCCGTCAAAGATCCCCTCGTGACAGTCGGGGTTGTTGCAGTAGGACAGGCTGTTGAGCTGGTCACGGTGTGTGAGGAAGTGCTTCATCAATGGCCGCTTGTTGTGCAGAGAAAACTGCTGAGTCACCGTGTCCAGCTTGAGCGCCCTCCAGTGGTCGATGATGACCTTGTTGGACTCCCAGTTGTTCTCCACCGTGAAGGAGGGCACGAACCAGCCGTACCTGAGGTATATCATGCAACATAAGATTAAATTTAAGCAAAAGGTGGAGAAATGGTATAAGATTTATCTATGTAGTCCAAAAATTAGGGGTATATGAATACGGGAAATGTTAGCAGGCAATGTACAGCAGGATTTAAGAAAATGATTAAGTTGATTTGTCACTGATGATGAATGTACATTGACCGTACATTGATATGACCCTGGACTATCTTTTAAGGAATCTGTAACTTATTCATTGCTCATTAATCATGTAAAATTCTTATATTACTACACTATGATATTGTATTACTATTCATCTAACCCCTGGAAGATAGAAGTTGATAAAATTTCCAAAAAGAAGTAAAAAATCAAAAACAAAAACAAAACATGTAGGAAAGGCTGTAGACCCACAAGATGTGCATGGCGACATGGATATTTAACTGCACCAAATTTGACCTATAATGAATCCAAATTTTAGAAATAGGGCCATTAGGATATAATAAAAGTAATGGAAAGGTCACTTTTACAAGACTTTTGGAAAACCTCTACGAGAGTCTTTCAGGTGACCTTTGAACTTTTCGAAAGGTCCCCATTACAAGATCTCCCCATAAAGTGTAATATACTGTATTGGTCCCACTTACAAAACTCAAAGGTCATTAACTGATAAAAGGTCTATAATCATTATTTTATTACAGTGATTCTTAAACCGGAAACGCCAAGCAGGCATTGGCGTAGCTACAATTTCTGATTGTATTGTAATAACATGGGGTCAAAATGTATATCATGTGATCTGCAGGTGTTCTTTTGTCCTAAGCTACACGTGTCGTCTAAATATTAATTAGAGGTATTCAATAACGCTGAGTCATCATTACCCATCTCTGGCTACGCCATCTCCTCACCCATTATGCCATCCTTTTCCAATATGTCCTACTTAGCTATAGTAACCTCACTGCTCATATCTTGCATATGTGACCCCCAACCATTAAATGAGGCATACATCGCTCAGATCAATTTTGCATGAGGAAATAGCAAAACAAGGCAAAGGAGTGAACAAATAGAAAATTGAGATTTTTACATAAATGACATGGGAAACACCTTTATATTTTTAGGCACAAACTAAATGGAATTATGGATTCAGTATGTGTAATTGATAATTTTTCCTGGTGACTATTGATAAAGTCTATGGAAATTGCCATTGCCAAAAAGAGAAGAACCATCTTTAAAGTCATTTTTTCCAAGATTGGGGTACCTAATGGATGAAATTTCAAACATTGGTGTAAATACTGATAGAAACATACTTCTTGCACCATTCTAAAGATCAGTTCATCAACTCTTATAATCTGTAACAATCTCAATTTTCATATCTGCGACTTATGCCTCACTATGTGGTGGGGCGTCACATGTAACACCAGTCTGCTTTACTTTGCAATTGAAAACTATCCTTAAACATTTTCTCTGTCCATCCTTAAATGAACTGTCAACGCGGTCCTGGACCTCTAAAGTTTTAGTAGTCATTCATATCCTAAAAACTTGGCATTTCTGAGTCTTTATCTTTTATTGGTAGCTATTGAAATGGGTAATGTACCTGTGTCAAAATAAATAGGAGTGATCATTGCTCAGTCATCTACCGTAGAGGAATTGGATTTCATGACGTAAGTGTAAAAGCGTATCGTTAATTAAACATGTTTTGACCTTCGTATTTGATTAAAATAACATTATTCGATTTTCGTTGTAAATTTCTATTCTTCTCTGGATGACGTCATTGGAAAACAATAGGCCTATTTCTTTTGCAAATAGGACCAGCCACACTAGTCTTCTATTGTTTCTTTCAAACAAAATAAGCAATTGGCAGATTTTCAGTTTTATGAGTAGTATAAAGAAATGGTTACAATTAACTGGCATCTGAAACGAACAGTGTAGATACACCAACAGGTCAATGGGGCCTTCCATTAACTATATAAGCATTTTTGGGTCAGATGTTGAACCTTTCCACCCGCCATGTTGCACTTAGTATGCATCATAAGCCCCCCCCCCTTTGGTTGTAGTTAAAACATACTTTACACAACCCCATCCCCCGGCCCCACCCTCCGCCAGGTACCTCAGTATGTTCAATATACTGATTTTTTTCTTTGCTGATATTTCACTATTAAATTTTATCACTAAACTGATAGTATTTGGTTATGAAATTCATATGTTCTTAAAGGGTTTAGCCGCTCTCCCATATACGCTTCTGTACGCAGTCCCCACCCACTCAGCCCCTCTTGATGTGCACGAACCTAATGAGAGGCCTTCTAAGATGGGCCCTCTATCGTTGTTTTCCTGGAAAATGTTATTCTCGTACAAACAACATTCTCAAAACGTGTTTGCCTCATTAACTGAATTCCTATGTGGGACAAACATGTCCTGGAGCTGGTTTTCAAGCTAAAATAGCAGCATTTATAATTCCCTATACGACAGATAAAGTGAAGTTTCCTCATCTAAGCTTCAGGTCAAATGCCCAAATGTTGTTCTATCTCTAGAAAGCTTAGCTTTCGTCTGTTTAGACCGCATAATTTGGACCACATGAAAATGCTAACACAATGTCTGATTGCTTAAATAATTATGTATTAAAGGAGGGTTGGAAAATCGGGAAAATAATTATAGAAGTAAAATGGGGGAATCTTTGCTAGTTCTGTTGCAGCTGACTAGTGTTAGTCGTAGAGACCCCTGGTTGTTGGCCTACCCCTGGACGTGTTTCAAGTCCACCCCCCCCCCCCCCCAAAAAAAAAAAAGAAAAAAAAAAGAAATGAATAAATAAATAAATAAATAAATAAATAAATAATAAATAAATAAATAAATAAATAAATAAATAAATAAATAAATAAATAAATGAATAAATGAATGAATGAATGAATGAATGAGTGAATAAATAAATAAATGAATGAATAAATAAATAAATAAATGAAAAAGAAAAAGAAATGAAAAATTAATCAATTAATTAAAAATTACAAAGATAAATGCAAAATATATCTGTCAGAAAAAGGAAGAAAACTTGAGGGAAAAACTGGAAACAAAAATCCTGAAAATCCAACCACCCACCTGCCATGGGGTCCTAGAGGCCCGGCGTCGGAGATGAGGCCCGTCCGTACCCAGGGCTCCATGTTGAACCCAGCAGGCATCCAGATCTCCAGGTTCACCATCGACTCCGGCACCACGTCCCCGGGGGAGTGCGCGCACCTGGAGGAAACACAGGAAGACTATTGTTGAAGCTATAAAGTGGGGATCTCGGTCAGGTTTGATATGCATTTCCTCACTTGTCAACCAGGATTTGAGTATTTAGCCCAACATGACTGTAGTTTTAGCCAATGGGTTCAAATCAACTAGAGACTGACTCTGAGAAGTGACAGAATTGAAGAAAAAAAGGGTGTTTGAGGGCACAGCCCCCGATTTATATTTCATTTACATGAAATTATTATGGAAACCTTATAGGGCAGCCAATTATCTTGACAGAGGGGTAATTACCCACAATTCTTGTAAAAACATTAACCGACCACAACCATAACCATTTTAGTCAGTCCCTGTCAGTTCCAGTCTGAAATTTAGTCAGTCACAGTCAGTTCCAGTCTGACCCTTACTCAGTCCTATAGTCAATCACAGTCTCACTTTAGTCAGTCCAAGTCATTTGCAGTCTGGCATTCAGTCAGTCCGCTAGTCAGTCTTTTCCATGGTCATAGTCAAACAAAGTTTAACGTTTAGTTAGTCCTACTCAATTTCAGTCTGGCGTTAGTCAATCCTACTTAGTCCCAGTCTGACACTAGTCAGTCCTTGTCAGTCCTAGTCCCTCACCTGTGAGTCCGACAGCCGGCCACCCTGTCCAAGGCGCTGTCTATGTCCATACTGCTCGACTCGACCCGGCGGAGCGTGACGTTGTCGTAGCCCACTACTTCCTCCAGGAGGATCTGTAAGAAATATTGATTCAGGTAAAAGAATTGCCAATGGACACATGTTAGTAAGTAGCCCTCTATAAGTTTGTTTTAATTCTATGTGGGAACCATATCGAAATCATGTACAGATTACCAAAGCTGCAATAATTATAACCTTTGTATTAAGACTTTAAAATGAATATATTAATTGGCAGTTTTACACGGAGAAAGAAAAGAATGTCTATTTCATTATGCAGGATTTTTTATTCCGGGTGCACAGTTACATGCATCTCTGAACCAGTTTTCTTCCGCCTTGCAAGAAGAGACCTGCAAGGCTATTTCTCTTAATATTAGTTCCTAAAACGATGAGACAAAATATATACATTTATGATTATGTGAACAAATTATGATTAACAGTGGTGCATTAAGTCTAAAGCCTGCATAACACACAACTATTTTAATGCTGTTAATTCTGGATATATTTGTTTGATTTTCTCTGACAATATGGCATGAAACCATGCTCCATATACTATTCAAAAGAAAATTGTCAAACGTTTTCAGTGCGAAATACAACACCTATACTATATAGTATTAATGGCTACTGCCTATTTTCAACGTTTGCAGCAAAATTAGCATGTCAATTGGAATTATTATAGCCTTAAGTAGATGAATTCATACCTTAAGTATGTGTGAGGAGAGGCCGTGCGACTCGCGCTCACTCATCTCTATGGTGATGGGTAGAGACTGGCCGCTGTAGTAGAACTGACGCCGGGGACGCACCTCTGAGGGGCCAAGAGGAGAGGATTAGTCACAAGTTTTGGTAATATGTTTGACATAGGTTTTGGTAAATTTGTTACATATAATTATATATATGACATATGCTTTGGCATTTGAATACACGATAGAGTTTGGGTATTTAGATAGATATATGACACAGATTTTGGTATATATGACATATGTTTTGGAATTTGAATACACGATATAGTTTGGGTAGTTAGGTATACATATATGACATAGGTTTTGGTATTTAGAAATGTATATGGCGTGATATTATGTTTTAGTATTTAGATACATTATTATGACATAGGTTTTTGTATTTAGATATATAGGCTATATATGACATAGGTTTAAGGCCGTAGATACATTAAACTTTAGATATCATTATATCATCTTTGGCGACCATTTGATGTCATGGTGTATTATGAAATTAACAAAATAATTTGTGGTACTTTTTCACAACCTGGTAATGTTTAAAATTAGTGGCAAGAAGTACTTTTGAATAAATGTTCTGTGGCATCCATAGTAGATGAGAAGTTATAAATTGAATTGACAAAAACATACGATAAAAGTAAAACTACTTGTTAACATAAGGATCTTTCCCCCAATTAAATCCTTATACAATTGATATAATTAATGGTTGCAATCGGTCCCATTCTAGGGTAAGCCTGTGTTGACAAACAACAATAGTCTAAGTTATAGCAAAATATGATCTTAGCCTCATTATTCATGTGTTTCTACATTATTATCACCTTAAGTTTAGTAACTCTATAGATCCAATCGACAAAACAACTCGCAATTGTGTACGTGTTGACGTGTGGTCTCTCTTCTGAGAAATGTAATTAATACTTGGTTATTCCGCTTCCTTTAATTCATTAGCGTTTACATTATTATGCAGAAAACTAAAGGTCAAGAGCTGGGTAATGCGAATAACATGTGTGTATTAAATTTCCTGCATTTCTGTTTCATTGAACGATCAGATCGGATTAAATTCTACATGGAAATCGCCTACTTTGAGTTAGTTATAATCACCAGCATCCTTAATTTCCTAATCAGCATTAATTTTCTAATCTATTTTCCTATCACAAATTAAAAGTTAGTTGGAAATCAGTTAATCTTAATGCTAACCTGGGTATTCGCCGTGTCCTCAAAATGAAACTCACAACAGTTGGTAAATCCGATGAATATAACTTAGAAATATAAATTATCTATAGAAACAATTGATTTAAAAGTTTCCTTCAAGATTGAAAGCCTGCAGCTCCAAATCCTAAAACCTTCGGAATAATACTAAGGGAGGACGGCGGGGGGGGGGGCGATCCAATTGAAATTCTGGTAGTTTGTATGACGAGAAATGGTCATGAGCAGGTAATCGAAAGTGACCATAAATGATATTCAATTTGAATGATTTGACCAAAAATCAATCCATGGTCAATCGCTTGGAAAATATAGATCTATAAAACAAATGTTAGTTATCCGCGACCAATAATTCGATTAAAATTTAGATCGTCTACAAGTTTGATGTAAATATGAAATGCTTTTTTTAAATTGAACCATTGATATGTAATAACCTCCAAATTGTCCCTGGAGACTAGAGAATACTAGCTAAATTGTAGTGCTAACCTGTCTTCAGGTAAAATAAAAGAATTAAAAAAAGAAAAAGCTCAATAGGTTCTCGCCTTTAAAAGCAGAAAGGTCCCCCAGACTTGGGACATGTTCACGTCGCTGTCTAGGTTTCATCGATGGACTCAGATGTCAAGACTCATGTCAAAGATCAGACATTAACGGCCAGGTCAGGGGTCAAAGGTCAAAGGTCAAATGTCAGGGCTGAGCACGTGACTCACGATCACGTGGTCCCTGAGCTGCTCCATTCTATGAGCAGCTCGCCCACCATATGCTTGGAGCGAGAGAAGAGTACTAGGTAAAAAAAATCCATAAAATACAATTTGCACTAGATCTACCTCGGGTCGCTCAATGGGTACTCCAAACACTCTACTTAAGGGGATACCCATTGAGCGATACAATCTAAATTCTAGTCAAAATACATGTCACTAGTGACCGATGTATAACAATTCTAAGCAAATCACTCAATGGGCACACCAGCTCTTGTCGTTTTCGACCAAAACTCAGCAAATGGAACTGGTTGAAACAATTTATTGTCTTCACTCTGTGGGTTAACTGTATGTATTTGCCGGTCCTAGTCCTCATACTCTTCAAAGTAGCATTCTGATTTCATATGAAATATTTATAATCAATTTTTAGCTCCGATTTTTCTAAACCTTCATTCTGAGTCACATTGCAATAGCACTTCCATTAAGGTCCCTAGAGATACTTAGCAAAACAGTTTTGGTTAAAAACAAAATCATGAGCAGCTCGCCCACCATTTGCTTGGAGCGAGGGAAGAGGTGAGGAGCTCAGCTTGTAGACATATATATGATGGGACTCAGTGGCGGATCCAACTTTCAGAAAAGGTGAGGGCGTGGTAATTCAAAAGGAGGGGCTCACCTCCCTTTTCTCCATAAGTTTACACTAAAAAATCTAAATTTGTTCAAAAAGCCCCCTGCGCCATTCCCCTGATTCCGCCACTGGGACTCCCCTGGTTAGTGTTAAACGATGGAAATCATTAAAAAGTTCACAGAATACCTAAATGATAGCCACGAGCTATTGATTTAGGGGCAACAATACCACGATATTGACTAAGGTATCCCTTGACCAATATTGATATAAAGTATATAAGCAATCAAATAAGTATTAGGGCCTATATATTTGATTGTTTATAATAATTATTTGATAGGTTTGATTTCTTAATCGGTTAATGCTCAGCTGGTTTTCCCGAACAACATGAGGCAGCAAACTGGTTTGAACAAATTGAAGAAATAGAATAGGGAATAGTATTTTTATTTTTATTTCTTTTTCTTATTTTTAAAGGGGGAACTGGGCAGATTCTGCAGACCATAGTCTGTGATAAGGTGTGAACAACTAAGGGATAACCATGCATGAAATGTCATGTACTTTTACTCTGGTGCGAAACCAGGTCCGGTATCGAACTTGGGACTCTTAGATTGATGAACCAGTGTTCTATCTAAATTGATTATTTCCGTGTGACATAATAATGGGGTTTGTATCAAACCTAGTAATATTAGTGTGAGATTACTCCCCATTCATCCTAATGACTATGGACTCTTCATATTGAATGGGTGAATATAAAGAGACATTTATAAATGAGCCATCACACTTATTGTGGGGTGATGTATGTTTGTGACATCTGCTAATTAATATGAGCGGGTTACGCAACGTGAGTCTAATGACCAATTGTATAGAGGACCCCCCCCCCCCCCGCCCCTCGCCTGCCAAGCATACAGCGTTATTATCACGTTGCGCACAGCGACGTTCGGATTCACATTGTCTGGCTATTGTTATGTTACTTTGATGGCTCCTAACAACCTTGTTGCTACTTACCGCTGTGACAAGGAAAATTATAGAAAAAATACTAATGATTTCTATGTAATGACTAATTTTCAAATGAACTTAAAAAATACCAAATATTTCATAGATACAAACTAAAAATATGTTCACTGCATGTTTTTCATCGTGTTAAATCAGGATTAATATAAAATTATGTATGTTTAGCCCTTGCGAGCTATCTACATATTTCCCAGCGTGCATCTTGGTCTAGCTTAGTCTGTGCGTAAAATATAGAAACTAAGCTATCCACGGTAGGGAGAATTCTGGTCAATTATGATAATGGTCAGCTAAAGGCTTATGATAGCCCAAGCGACAATCGGCATAAGCCTCACAACAGTTCCAGACAAGGTTATCAATAAGCCCATCCCACCTTTCACCAACACTAAGGTTTACTAGGAAATAATTTCAAAATTGGCTCCAAGCTAATTCCCTGTTGTATGATACAAAAATAACCACAGCAAGTTGAGTGACAGATTGCTCCTAAATTTGTTAAAATGTAGCTTTATATTTTTGCATTTTTCCCATAGAAACCAATGTTAAAGCCTGTCAGCCTAGCCTATAATGTCCAACCCTGTTTTGCCCTGAAATACAGCATTTTCATAGGCTGGCAAACCTACAAATCTGTCAACTGATGAAACTTAAGAAATCCTAATGTTAAAGCAGTCCTTAAAGCTATAGAGAAACATAATTCTTGCTTATTTCAGTAGCCCAACTCTTGGAAACAAAGATGGCATATATAGTAATTTTGTCCAACCCTTGTCCAACCCTAGCATATGTCCAATGTGGGATGGGCTTATTAGTTTAAACTGACTTTATCATGGAGGAACGTACATGTGTAAATCTTATTCTTTCAGTTGTCTTATAAGGTTTCCGATGGTATTAGGTTCAATCCTCCAGACTTACCGACAGTCTTTACTCTTTTGCAATTGTCATG
This sequence comes from Lepidonotus clava, assembly GCA_936440205.1. Lineage (NCBI taxonomy): Eukaryota > Metazoa > Annelida > Polychaeta > Phyllodocida > Polynoidae > Lepidonotus > Lepidonotus clava. The sequence continues at coordinate 39,657,202 of OW387140.1, forward strand.
TGTTAAAGGCCAACCCATAATAATGCTGAATGTCCCGGAAATTAAAGAAAACGTTTACCCTAAATCTATGGTTTAATTGGAACATTTCTATAAAAATGTACTGTCGTCCATATATGTGTCAATAGCGAAATATAATGAGAATGTAACCTTTTGCAGACCCTTTTTAAATAATAGTAAGTGATTATTCACCAAACTATACGCGTCTTTGGTACACAGGATAACAACCTATACAATACCATTTGCACTACATCTACCTCGCGTTGCCCAATGGGTTCTCCAGAGCCTTCACTTAACTTTATATTTACTTTATATATAGGCCTATTTGCCGGCCCTAGTACTGATACTCTTCAAAGTAGCATTCTGATTTCACATTTATAGAATAAGTTACAATGGAGATGTCATTGACAGGCATAGGCCGAACGTAATTTATGTAGTAGAAATAAAGTTAAGTTTAAAACCAGAAAAAGGAAGTTTGAAAAATTCCTAAAAAGCCCACTAGCTTGTTGTATCTCGATGTGGGATGGATTGCAACGTGACCTGCAGAGATCTACCACTAAGGTTAAATTTAAACAAGGTATTGGCAATATCACTGAGAGAGTGCTGCTGGAAGTGTGTGACAGCCTAAATATATTGTTGAACTGTTTAATTGATTACTATACTCGGAACCAGAAATCCTGTAATTGTATCACCTACTCATTTCATTTCATCTTATCACTTGACCAATAAGAAGACCATGTATTCATGTGATGTTAGCAATAAAACTGTTTATGAAAAAAAGAGATCTATAATCGACTGTTTGCTCCGATTTTTTTAAATCCTCATACTGAGTCACATTGTAATAACACTTCCATTATGTTCCAGATACTTTAGCAAAACATGTAGCTTTGGTTAAAAACAAAAACAAGTCTTAGTCATAGTTATCTAATTGTCTCTGGTGTCCATGGAGACTTGACCACCTGCTGACCAGGCAGGTGCTGGGGGCCAGCTGCAGGTGTAGTGTCCTCCAGGTGTGGAGTATGTCGGGTATGGACCCACCCCACAGGGGGTGGGGCAAACTGTCCGACGAGCGATGCTTTTTGTTCTGCCCTGGAGGGGGCTGCATAAGGCCATATTCCACATGGTGATTTTGCTGCCGATTTTAAAAATCGGCAGAGGCAATATCGGTCAATCCAAATTCATACTTTCCCCCCTTAGGTCACCAATTCAACTGATTGGTCTCATGTTATGACTCATAATTCTTCTTAAAATGTTTCAGCTGATAAAATATAGATGCATGTTTTCTTCAGGCACAACAATCAGCAGATCAACGAATGAACAAAAAGGCTGGATATAAATTGACAAAGATGTTGGTCATAATCTTGGGTGTCTATTTAGTTTGCTTTTTTCCCCATATGCTGATCCATGCAGCTATAGGAATATGAAGTATGGCACCCATTGAGTGATGCGATCTAAATTCTGGTCGAAACACAGATCGCTAGCAACCAGTATCTAACATTCTTAGATATTTCCCAAGCGATTTGCTTTTTGTCAATAAGATTTCTGGTCTAATCACTCAATGGGAACGCCTATTCTAGTAGAAAATGGCCAGAACTGGTCCAAAATGACCAGAACTGGTCGAAAATGACCAGAACTGGTCGAAAATGACCAGAACTGGGCGACCAGTACTGCACTGAAAACACAGAGTTGTCAAAAGTGGTGCCAAAAACGACAACCCAATGTTGTCTGTGTCTTTTATACAAAAAATCTTATTTATGAATAGTTTCATGTTGTAGATATCATAGTCCATAATAATTGCTTCTTATTATCTTATTACAATTTATTAGGTATGGCCATTACACATAGGAGGCCTATGAGTTGTATGTTTTTTGACACCATTCACTTACAATACTTTATCATAGACAGAGGCCATGACAACCTTGGGCTGTCGTTTTAGGCACCATTCAATTACAACCCTAGGGTCGTCAGGCATCAATTTTGACTCTCACTTTGTTGGCCAAAGTAGTTGGGAGAAAATGACAACCTTTGGGTTGTCATCCAGCCTTAAAATTCACAATGACAACCCTCATCGACCACCATCAAATTGTCAAAGGACTGCACTAGGTTGTCACACAGCATCACTGGCCTGAAATGAGCCCTACTCTGCCCCCACAAGTCACCTATGACAACCCAAAAGTCACCTATGACAACCCAAAAGTCACCTATGACAACCCTCTGACAACTTTAAAGTGGCTGTCTGACGACTCTGTGTTTTCAGTGTGGTGAAAATGACCAGAATTTATATGAGTCGCTTAATGGGTTCCCCCTTTACACTGTGATTATGACTCGATTCTAAATCGATTCTGAAAATCTGCCCAATATCTTATGTTTATTAAAAAAAATATCATTCTTACAAGATTTTATAATCGTTACATTATAAGAAATGAAGTTTTATAAATGATATTGAGCCAAACAATGTATGCACAAAGGAATCAGTTGAGCTTTGTCGTATCGTGGATTTCAGGTGTTATGGGTATGCACGGAGTTGCCCGAAGGTGGGGGGAGGGGATATGTGGAAATGAGGTGTGTGTGGGGGGGGGGGGGGGGGGGGGTCATCAGCCTATTGGGAAAGTCTACTGTCAACAGGTCAATCGATATCTCTATTACATTATGGTGTATCACAGCCAAGTGTGATGGGGGAAATTGGTTTGACGATATACGCCATATGTGGGTTCCAGTACAGCCAATGAGAATGGCCGGAACTAGATTGTTAATTTTAGCCAGAGGCGTATGGGAGGCAATTGCATGACGGTAATCTATTTGGTGTGATAATAAATTGGAATATCATTGATTGATGAATATGTACCAAGTAATGCACACTTCTATCTATAGAATGTACAATGATATTTCGAGCTAATGTGCCTTGGCAAGCGAACATGTAGATTTCTAGCCACATCAACTTTGGTCCTTTCTATTCAAGATCAAGAAATGTATATCAATGTGCCTTGTGTTATATCAAATTTGCAATAGAGAACACACTTCTTCTGGAAACAATACAGCTGTACTATTGCATTCAGTATGAGAGTTGCGGGGAAAATAAACCATGATCATAAAAACTTGTTTAGTTATTTTGATATAATATTTAGTAAGATTAACTCAACTGATTATGAGATGTGTAGACATTACCATTACCATATTAATAATGCTATCAAGGCCACCAAATATCTGCCTTCTGGGATACAAGTTCTACCTTTGCAGCTCATAAAACAAATTATTGGTCACCAGGGTAACCTCTTAAGTTAATCAGTTCATCCTGTGGTGAATTTCCCAATATATGCAACTTTCTTTTATGTGCATATTTATGCGGATATTTCACGGACGCCTTTCCCGAAAATATGTATGATTTGCAGAAATATTTACAGCACTGAATGTCCAACTCTCCAAGTCGCATGCCAACTTTGATAAGCAGGTGACAGGAATGACACTTTCTACGTGTATGATGATTCAATGACTGTCGTAACTACATGTTTAGGTAGATGAGACTTTTAGATAATAATTATATTATTTTAATTTAAACGTTGTATATGATGCATGGTTTACCCTCTCACTATCCAAATATGAACCAGTACTCTCTCATTCACAAAGATATAATTATCTCTGTCGTTAATGAAGATAATTGATAAATAACATTATTACAATACAGGGTAGCTAATTGATTTTTAATTATACCGCGACCAACTCATTCGACCAACTGTTCGTTTTCACGTTGAAATGCATGGCACGACGTCAACAATTAAACCAAAGTAAATAACAGTACAATACATCTATTACCTGTGAATATTACTTTCAGAAATCGAATACGAATTGTATAAGAAATTGAGAGCACATATTTATAGCAATAAATACATCAAAAGCAGCTAAAGGGAAATACAAGAATAGTTTTATGCACATCAGTAAACTATATTTGCACATTCCAATCACCAGTTGTCAGTGATTTTGTAAAGGCCAGTCTTACATGGCTGGCGAATTGCATCGATTCTGTATTGATTCAGTATCGATCCAGTATTGATGAATTACTGACCAATCCCCAATACACAACATACTCCATAAGGCTCTATGATGTCGGTAATGTATTATTGACACCCGATGGCGAATGTCAAACATGTTTGGTATTCATAAGAGATTAGTCAGATTCTGTAAACAAGATGTCAATTCGGCGACAGTACATTGTATTAATGTAACCCCCAAGTGAGACTGGCCTTTAGCACTCTACGCTTTTACAGAGAAACACGATGTCAACTTTGCCCCAGGGTTGGATTCAAAACGTTTAAAAGACAAAATTAATTAGAATCAAAAGGTATATATTGCAAATTAGAAGTCGGGTTAAGGCTTAGGTGAGAGTGATTAGATGTCATCTATAATATTATAGGAAGTCTGTAGATATGTCATTTCTTCTCAGAGATAGCTTACAAGCTCAGAATAACAGGCACAAACATATATTCTGTTCCAACGTTATGACGTTACAAAACGACACCTAAAGATTAAGACATAGATAAATATTCAAAAGAAAACAATTCAAATACAAAAAAGAAACGCAATAATCTTGATGAGAATTGCATAGGACGAATGGGCTAGTTTTCAGAACAATTACACCTCAAGGCAAAGTAGAAATCGTGTTTCGATTTCTATCTATCCATGCTTAAATGATAGGATGCGAGTTCAAACACTCTTATCAACTGGCTAATATCAATGTTCCAAAATAAACTGCCATCAATCCAATTCAGCATTAGATTACACCTGTTGCTGATCATGACCACACAACAGGTTTTGTAATCGTACATAATACACACTAATATATCATGAATATGTCTTGAGGCAGTGATTTGGGACAGTTTACGACAAGGAGTGTCTTTTCTAAGCGCAGTGAAGTAACACCAGGAAAGTAATACCAGCAATTAACAGGAAAAAAAAGAAGATTGCCACTGAACATCACACTGGACAGATCTTACAGTAGCATTGATCATCAAAACGTTGTTTGATGTTACCTGGTTTCTTCGAATTCCCTGTCGAATTATGAATCGAAATACAGATTATATCTTTATGAGGTAATATCTATTATCTAACTCATAATACAATAGTATGTCTTATTTCCTGAACAAGATAGAGCTTCTGAAAACTGATCTTTATTGATGTAAGTTCCATAATCAATTGGAGCCACTTGACAAAATCCCTAAAAGTTTAATTGATATTGGATCTTACACCCTTATCACTAGTAGGAATTGTTTTATTGCAAGGAAGTTGTTTATCAACTAAATAGCAAGTCAACCTTTTATCAATTAGCATATCAAAAGGGAGAGCTGTGTATGAAATAGAAATAGAAGTAAAATGCCAACATTAGAGCTAAGAATAATTGAATCTCATGGAATAGTGCAATTTAAATTCTGACATGCAGACTGAGATGCCATGACTGTTACTTTGTAAGAAAAACTAGTATTAAACTTATTGTAAATGTTATAGTGCATGCTCAAGTTTAAATTCCTAAAGAAGTCAGTCTTATTGCAAAAGTGATAGTACAGTCAATAACTACTGAATTTGCAACAGGTGCTCTCTTGGAGGCAGTCTATGATTGTTAGCGTTCAATATCAACTGATCAAAGATAAGAAGAAATACCTACCTGGTTGATCGTAGAGGCACCTGGAGCTTGTGATAAGGAACAATCCTAGACCATGGAGGAGGAAGAACAACCAGAGAGCCATGGTGGTCCCAAAAGGGCCTCACCCCATGCCTTTACTCCAGGGCAGTCAGACAACTTGGGGCATACTGCTACTGGTGAGCATTGCAGGGCAGAGAATATCCCTGGTGTTTTGAGCGCAGATATGAAATGAAACCTGCCAATTACTTGAACATGTCCTTCCTAATGATGTCTCATTGGCCTGGTATGTATGCTATTGGTTCTGTGTGGGGTAGAACTATGGTGATGGTGGTTGTTGTTTGCAGACAACATGTTGCATGAGTCTCCCACGTTGTGGAGGCACTGTTAGTGCTAATAGTGCAACGTAGTGTAGGTGACTGAGGTAGTCCAGCCCCCCGTGGCGGCACCAGCCGCACATCTTCAACAGCCCCAAGAACCATTAATTACACCCCTGAGCTGCTCCATGTGTAGACCTTAAGGGGTGAGCAACTCACTCCAGTGCCTGCCTATTGCCCTTACCCTGCCCTGCCTCACCTACCCAGCCCTCCCTCCCCCTGCCCTCCCTCCCTCCCTCCCCCTACCCTCCCTCCCTCCCACCCATCGATCTGGAGTCTGTTCAGGACATGGGGCAGTGTACCTGGAGGCTATCAGGTATGTCTGAGTCGTTCCCATATAGCCACAATGAAGTGAGCTGCTCCTGATAGCTTGGGCCTGTGGCTGAAGAATGATGAGCAGGTCAAGGGTTGCAGTTCTGGTATGTGGTGTAATGCATGCCAGGTGTTATAATAGACCTATCAGCTTTGTGTCAGCTTGATAAACTGTCTTGCCACAAATAGAACATGTCATGCTCATCGTTTACAAAATCATATTTTCCCTTTATAGTTCCTCCTCTGATAATTATATAGTTTAATCTATTATACCTCTGCGTATAAATGATACCCTCTTTCCTCTATTGCTCGTCCTTTTTCAGGTTTCAGATTATTCTGGGTGACAGTATATAGAAATAGTCATATTACCAAAAACATAACTCTTCTATACTGATAAATCAAATCGTTGATTCGATAGGAGTAAAATATCCTTTGACCCCATCCTCTTATCGATAACAAATAGTCAATAGGGGATCGACATTGGATGTCATTGGTGACAGCAAGAGTCTTATTACGTGCTAGTTCAACAAAGATCACACATCACTTCATACACTCTACAATAATGAAAGTCCCAAACTGCTCAACTGTGCCTCTGGCAAGGACGCTAAAGGTATGTTGGAGGGAGCCAGCAGTGGGCGGATGACAGGAGTATGAGAGGGACTATTGCAGTCATTAGCCTGATTCCTCCGAAGATTACCTTCAATATGAGACCCAGGGGGCTTGAAAGCTGAAAGGTAACATCAGCAGAGTAAGGTAGAGCCTCAGCAGTGGGTGGGCAGGTCCCAGTGGGTGACTGTGGAGGCCACCTCCGATGACAGATGGGGCGCAGGGGCCGCTCTTGCAATAAGGACAGGCAATGATAATAATGATGACCACATCGACTCGTGTCAGCTCTCCCCGGCCAGTGAGCAGCGTTAGCCCTGGCGATGGGGTGTGTGTGGTGGGCTGGGGGTTGGGGGTGGACAGTTATAAGGCTATTACCAAGCCGCCTTTATAACCAAACCGACTCGCGTGGGCGGGGATGGCGTGACTTGGCCCTGACAGCCCATGTCGTTCTCTGTCCAGGATGGGCCGCTTTCCTTTGCTCTACTCTTATATAGCTCTACAGGATCTGAATTCATATACATTTAACAGTAGATTCCCATAGACATTGGTGTCAGTCAATAAAACAAGATAAACCTGTGGAGTACTGCTTGGCCCATTTCCTTCTGTCCTTCATCCCCCTGTCCCTTAATATTGCCCTGTGATCTTTCCAGATAGGCCTGCCCTACTCGGACCAGATTGCCTCTGAACGTTTTGCATTATTACTATAGTAACGTATCTGTAAATTTCCCCTGTCTGTTTCTCCTGACATCTCGGACCTTCACAATACTCACGTCCGTCCTATCCGTTTCCCTCTTCACCTCCTGTCCTTCCTTGTAAATAAATATATATCTCTATCTTCCCCCCTTCTCTCGCTCTATCTATCTGACTTGCTCCAGTGGAGAGGAGTTGACTCGCCGTTGCTTCTCCTCCTGTCTCCTCCTGTGCCTGTTGGCATGCGCCTCAGCAGCCTGTCACCATGATGGCAGCCCCGTGGAGGAGAACCTTCCTCCCCGGTGACGCCCACCGCCGACGACCACCTTTCCGGCCTCCGCTGCCGCTGATGCCGACGCCGCCGCCGTCGCCGTCGCTGCTGCTTCCATACCCGACAAGCAGACCATGGCCGGCGCTCCAGCCACCTTCTCCTCCTCCTGCTCTCCACTCCTCCTCCTCCAGCTCCTCCTGCTAGAGAGACCGGCGTCTAGGATGTGGTGGCTACTCCTGTGGTGACTCCTCCAGTGTCCTGGCGGGGACGGCAGTGCATGGAGGACTGCTGCAGGATGGTGATGATGATGCAGGTTACAGGAGGAGGGGGCGAGCTGCACTGAGCCATTGCTCTGGTAGTAGTAGTAGTACTAGAAGTGGTGGTGGCGGTGGTGGGTGGTGGGAGGTGGGTGGTGGTGCAGGCTCACATAGGATTATGTGCATATAGGGATGCAGGGGCGAGCGAGCGGCTCCCCTGCCTGCCCGCTGTCTGTTGCCTGGTGCTGCTGCGGCTGCTGCTGGAGGGAGTGGCGGTGGCTGCTGCTGCGCCCTTGAGCCTATAGGCCTTTTTACACACAAGCGATACGGTGCTTGCGATAACTCAGTGATATCGCAGCTAGCGATTTTAAGATATCGCATTTTGTAATCCCCCCCCCAAAGTCAAGTCGCAGCGATATCGCAGCATATCGCAGGCATTTAGGCTTTTACACACATGAGATAAAAACAAAGATATCGCATGTATATTGGTAGATATAGGACCCCTTCCCTGGCTGCGATACCGCTGAGATATCGCAGCATATCGCACCCTATCATTTACAACCATCTGCTGCGACATTATTAAACATGTTAAATAAATGTCGCACCTTCAGATATCACCTGCGATTATGTGGTAGCGATAAAAACGGGTTATCGCACCATCTCCAAGTCGCACCACACTGCGACAACTCATTTACACTGGTGCGACATCCCTCATATCGCAGTGGTCTGCGATTTGCTTGAGATATGGTCATATCGCAGGCATATCGCAGCTCAAGTCGCAATAGTGTAAAAGGGCCTTATGGATGGGACTGGATGCGATTAGGAAGGGCCGGTGCGCTCCCCAGCGCTCAAACACAGTCATTGATTCCGCGGCTGCCGTTGCTGCCGCCGCTGCTCGCATAGCGATGCCGCAGCCGCTGCAGACATTGCTAGACCCTCAATATAGTCTACTGCCCTCCCATCGCAGTACTGCCATTGCAATTGCCAACCGCTTTTAAATTACTGCCTCAGCAGCTGCTGCTTTTACTGCCTTACTGCATGGCTATTACAATGCAAATATTGCCATCTGCCCTTTAGAGTAGGTTACATTAATGATACGCTTCCCTCTGCCTATCCCTGGCCATCTGCTGTCTGCTGATGCCGATGGCACTGCTGCTCTTCCATCTGCTGCCACATCTCCATCTGCCACTAAAACCAGCCGCCTCCCCTATGACCCCCCCCCCCCCCCCCCCCCCACCAACCCCGCCCTCAACCCCTTCCGAGCCCATACATTTCCCGCCACTGAGAGTTTAGTAGAGCGGTGACTAACCCAGTCCTTATCAAACCGGCTAGAGCTCATCTGTTATGGTCAGTCTACTATCCGATTTTAACTCGCGATTTTATACATTGCCAGTGGAAATGGGGGCTGATTATATGCGTGGTTATGTGATTTAACGTCATTAGAAAAGATTTTTGGTTTCTCTTTCAAATAGTTTGCCGCATGCATGTAATATTTTTATAACGCATTTAAAATAGTTTTGTAATATTCCTGATGAAATTTACATAGTATTCAATGTCAAAATCGTTGAATTTGCATTGTTATTCAATGTCAGAATAGTTGAATAGTACAATCTTTAGAGCTTCTGTCTGTATAACTAAGGTTCAGGTCTGGGTAATGATTGGTTTATTGGGCAGCTGAAGGATTGTTTGATATGTTAAAATTTCCATTTGGTTACTTTATAATATGTAGAATTTGATGCGTTTTTCTTTAATCGTACGATATTTTGCATATGGTAAGATCTCCCTGTGCACTTTAGGTTATCAGACACGTGAGATTTCTCAAGATCTGTCGGAACTCACGATTAACAATTTTAGCCAGAACCCAAAACAATTATGATTTTACTTAAATTTATCACGGCAATATCACGGCAATTTTTATATGAATCAAAAAGGGGGTTTGTTAAGCGTCCGTCAAATAAGACCATAATTCATAACGTGTTCTAAGATCATTATTTCCTAATAACTTGGATGATTATAAAGGAGTTGGTAGGGGATGAGCGTCAACCATATATCAGAATTCCGTTTTTGAGTTACACGATAGGTCAATGACGTTGTTTTCCATTGTTTCTGACCAAGTATAGTTATAAGCCATTGGTGAACTATTGTTAATGTTTGATTTAAGACTGCGTAAGATTCGTGTATATCCAAGCCTTCGTAAGTTGCTTTCCAGAATGTCTGAGTAATTCAGACCGCGTTTAAAGTTTGTCCATTCACTTCCCAATAGTTCAAAAGAAATGAACGATGAGGGAGCTTCTTAATATGAAAGGGTTTTTATTCAATAAACATCTCATCCCGAGTCAAAGCCACCAAGTATAAGTCTTCATCAGTCCACCTCCCATCTCCTATCAGCAATCAACCACATTTAGAACACGAGTTGCTCCAACGCCTTCTAGACCATTCTAGCATTTAGCTCTAACACAATCCTATGTCCGAGGTAGTGGATATTGGTAAACTCCAGTCTGTTACATGGAGTCGATGTACTTACTCCAGGTATAACTCCTTGGTTAAACATGTTTCTTCTAACCAACTAACTCACTAACTGCTCGCTCCCTACCTTGCAGCGCCTTTTATACTGGTTAACAGGTGGCGCTAGGAGCGTAAGATATTTCTCCTAGGAGTAGACTAGAAGTAGACTTGCTAAGCCTGATCCTTGTTGGATTATATATTATGACAATGTATTAAAAGTACTAAGCCATTAGTACATTCGACGGCGGTCAGGTGTTTGAGTTTAAGGAGGTGGACGACATAGCTCAAACCAAATGAATATAATGAACTCCCAATTTTGATGATTGGATATATTTGTTAAACCATGGTGGGGTGGCCTTGACTCTCGTGGTACATTCAACACAGTATCAATAGATTTGTAGATCCGGTTTCAACACAAATTCACAGTGAAATTATTCATTGAGTTGATTTCCACATTTTGAAGCTCAAGGTTAGCAGAACTCGTTCATAAAATGACAAGGTAAGTGTTAAAAATTGATAACATGATTATTTGGATAACAACGTAAATGATGACATAATCATGGTTACAAAATGACAAAGTCAACTTTAGAGGATGAAGTATTCGTCATCTTTAGGTATTCACTTAGTACGTGCCTTGTGCATTAAAGTCAGTTCTCAGCATCGTTAGCTTATTTTAAGATTCAAAGATTGCGACACCCGTGCATAAGGTGACAAAGTGAGTTCACAGAATTGTTGGCCCATATTAAGGCCTAGGGATAACGACACCCGTGCATAAGGTGACCAATTCAGTTTTTGACTTAGTACATGCATGTACAGTTTCTGATATTTATGATTTGTAACACAAGTCGACAGAACTCAACATATATACAGTGTAGGGTTGTCTTAAACTTCTAAGAGTAACAAGTGTACATCAAATCCAATTTCAGAACAAATTAACACAACATAAGTCAATTCAGAGAATTCGGACATTTTGAACGAACGACTTTCATGATACAATGCGTGTCGTATTTCAATCAAATTTCAACCAGAACAACATTATTTACAATAAATACAAGGTCTCTGTATCAGGTTTAGTAATACCGAGCAGTTGGAACCAGAAAATACCACCATTCCCGTCACGCGTCCGCCAGCTATACTTAGTACACGTGTACTTAGCGGGACGCTTGACTGGAGTTCCCCCCCAAGGTTTGACCTCGATTTGGATCCTTCGGGCGCGAAGCGCCCGGATGGCAAATTTCTGCTTCGATCAAACTTTCAAGTTTGATTGTTCGACCTGATATTTTGGGCCGATATGAATTAATTCTGGCGCTTGATTATGTTGGTTGGGGACCTAAACTTTAGTTTAGCACAGATTTTATAAGAAATTATACGATGCTTTGATCATGCTAGCCGATTTCAGAATTTGGATCTTTTGGATCAAAAAGGGGTTTTCCAAATTAGCCTCGTTTTGACGTCATTTTAATCAGTGTCGCTCATCTTTTTGGTCGGAGAGGACGTATTTGTTTTTCACTCTCTTTTAACAATGGCCCGAGTCGCAGTTTTCTGTAGTCAAAGGGAGAGCGGGATCGAGGGGTACAACGACCTGATCGTCGGGGATACAGCCCACAGCCTGACCGTGGTGGAGTGTGCAGATGCCGGGACTGCCGATTTAGCCGGGGCGGCTTTCGCGCACCATTGCGTGTGGCCCGACGACCTGTTAGTGATCGTGGTCAACCTTCTGGACATTCTACGATGGGACGCGGAGCTGGAGTTATACATTCCCCTTTTCTCTTCCACTACGGCCGCGGTGACCTTTTACGGGGAAACGCTCAACAGGGCTTTTCTTAACCTGCGCAGTCACCCAGCCCCCGCCACCGTGATGTTCACCACCGTGACGGGCATCAACACGGAGTCTTGGGAGTTGACGTGCGAGGACGCGTATTTTCAACGATGGATGAACCACCTGGTGCCCCGGGTCAACCGGGAGGTTCGCCATGCTAACCGCTGGTTTGGCGTTCCAACAGCCGACCTGGGTCACCGCCTCCACATCACGCGTCAGACTGCAGACGGGGCCTTCACCGTCCACGACTACCGAGAGTTCGTGGACGGTTTCATGCCGACCCATCGACAGCTTCGACGGTGGGCTCGCGCCCTGGGCCGGCTCCTTCGCCAGCTCCCAATAGCTCCCCTCTAGACCAACCCCTTCCCCCCTGTACATACCGATTGCCTGCGGTGATTAGTGGGTCTTAATTCCCGGCTAGTGATTGAGCCATAAACATTATTTTGACAATTATCAAGAGTTCATCGGATCCAATTCCCGGCCAGTGATCGGACCACCAAGGACTAGATGTTTTTCTTTGTGGCTGTTTTGCCGGACTGTTCGGGGCGACTCGTCGGAGCTGTTTGGGGTTTCTTTTGCCGTTGCCGGGCGTCGTCCCCCTCGTCTCCTCGCCTGCCACCGGGTGCCTTCCCCTCGTCGAGTTGGTCCAAGCCTCGACCGCTCCGAGACCGGGTAAGTTGAATCTTCCTTTTCCCACCGTTTCTTGCATGTTAGGCAGGCTACTAATCGTAGATTTTAAGGAGATTGTTGGCCAAATTCTTCTTGGTGGTTCTCGGCTCGCCCTCACGTGGTTGTATTCCGGAAGCTGATGTCACTCCCGGAACCAGAAACTGTTTCGCTGGTGATTTTAGTAACGGGTAGCGTGGGTGGCCACCTAGTGTTTACTTTTGGTTCCAAGATGGTGGACGCGGGCCGAGAGTCAGGATCTTGCGTACTAAACTTATTATCTTTTCCAGGTCCTGCGGTATGTTAGGGTGATGTAAATGAAGCAATGTGACACGGTTGGCACTGAAAAGCGTCAGGCTATATAATTTTAGTGGGCGGATTGTTTAGGCTAATATGATCAAGCATTTTACCTCGCGCGTAGTTGGGCGATATTAGGGGGTTTTCTGACTAGCGGTTTGTTGACATTACCGATCTAAGTAGGTTTTCTGGAGTGTGGGTAATTCGTATCGTATTGTTATTTTTTTTTGATACTATTAACTGTTGGGGACTGACACTGCACATGATAATCAGGTATGGGTGGCCAGAGATTCCGGTCTGAGTTGTACAACACAAGATTTGCTGTAACAGGATTCTTTGTTTAGTCGTTATACGTACAGAACATTAGTGTAAATGTCTACATTGGAAACAATTCACATGGGGTGCCCTAGGTAACAAGCGTTTCCCAGGGTGTTCACCCTGGTAAGTTTAAGTGACAGTAGGTGACCAAGTATTTTGGTCCAGACTTCCCAGCATTAGATTGGCTGTGACAGAATTCTTTGATGAGTAGTTTCCCCTTACAGGTTACAGGAAATATTGACGTGTCGGCCACGTGAGGCGACACCACAGGTGGAGCCGTCCAACAAGTTGTTGGCGACTTCCATGGTAAGTTGGAGATGTAGTGGCGAAGGCCACAGATACCCATTCCATGTCTTAGTCTAACAGCAAGACTGCGTCAGTGTCATTGTGTTAGAATAAGTTTTATAGGAGTATTATTGTCCAAAGTCGTCTCGAAGAGGAAAAAATACTACTGTGAGGAGACCGAGATGAAGTCTCTAAGACACTGAATGAACTCCCAGATGAAGATTCTGTCTGTGTCATTGTGAAAAAAGGAATGGTATCCTTGTTAAGGGCTAGAAAGGCACCAAAACCACAAAGACTACCAAGCGTCTCAAGCAGAGATACACATGTGAACACTGCGGCAGCTCGTACGTTCATAGATCGGGCCCAAGTGGGCACCGCTCCATTGAACACAGAACCACGCCTATCAGCACCTGAGATTTCCAAACACCTCAGATAGTGATATCTTTGCGATGAATGCGTGAAAGCCTATACCCACCGGTTGGAGTTGAGCCATCACAAGAACATCCACCTACAAAGGTTCCATGAGTGCCCGAGAGGTGATGCAAAACTGTCCCGCTCAGATTCCCTAACCGACCTCATGGGGAGATAAGAATAATGATAGGAATTGGATCCCTGGTGGTTTACCTTAAGAGGTCACAAGAGTCAATACTCTTGATAACTCTCTTTCTGTACAGTGTGGTAGAATAATTACCCAATACACTCCAAAGATTTATACGCAAACAAGTTAACACCCCCTTCAAGGGTGATAACTGTTCTAACATATTTGACTCCATTTTATGAAGCATCCGCTTTAAAACCCCAGTTTGTTCTGATTGAATGATTTTGTTACGACAAAATCCCTTCTTTCCTTGCTAGTTACAGGTGGTAGCTCGGCGTTCACCCCCTACATTCAGCCTGGGGTTTGAAGACCGAGTTCCACTTTATATTGGGTAGTGGCGCCCTTCTGAATGCAAACGGGTGCGCCACTAACTCCAAACGGTTCACTGAATAGATATTATACCTATGTTAACAGTAACATTTCACTGTCTACCCTATACTCTACATCACATGGGAAAAACCTACATGACAAGCGGTGGGGGTAGCGTTTTCATTCCGTGAGGTATAAATGTCATTAAAGGACATTAAGTAGTAACTGTACAAAGGAGGTTGAGATTATTCGTTCCTCGTTAGTTATCACCAGAGGATCGGGTCTCAGATTCAGGTTCATTTCTGATCTGATTCCCGGTCCTCATTAGTTACACGTGGTTTGTCGGTACTCTCCCATTCATAGGACCAGAATGGGCAGCACCGAGTTCCCATTGTTATAATTGGGAGCAGACTGCATATATATTTTTTTTTTAATATGCAGCCTACACCCCCTTTAAATTATAGAGATGTGTAAATGTATCTCCTTAGATCACTTACTTCCAGACAGCACCTAGTAAGTCGGGCCTTTACCGAAGTACAGTACAAGGTTAAACCCGTTTTCTTGTTCAGGTCTATGCCCGTTTCTCTTGTGGAGAGTCAAGACTACTCCTGAAAAGACTCCGCCCCCAGCTTATCCTAACTATGCGCATGCCGGGCAGGGATAGGTAGTGCTAAAGACAGAGTTAGAATTTTTTTTTATCTCCTTTCTAATAGATCGGGTAAACTTATCAGCTCTGGGTGTCAACCAAGTTTATTGTAGCTTGTTCATCAGGGAATCAGTAGTCCATGTCCCCCCTCTTCAGCTCAACTGTTGAGCGGAGACCTGGATGCTTTTAGCGCCACGACGGCGGTCAAGACTAATTTTCATTCATTTATTTTATTTTATTTTCTCGACGGCGGTCAGCTCTGAAGCCGCTCATTCCCTTTATTAATTTTAATTATTTCTAATTTTTACCCGGGTCGAAACTTGACTTCTTGCCGTTTTGTCTCTGTCCCGATTAAAACTGGTCTAAAAGTGGTCTAAATAATTTAGTCTTGAATTATGGGCAGTTGTTCATATACTAGTTGTCGTTGGATCCTGACTTTTTATGTTAAAGTCAGGATCCTTTGACCTAAGACATACGGTGATCCAGTGGCCATTTACACATAACCAAGACGACGGGGCTATTAATAAGGACAGCACCTCGCTCCACCGCCTTGTGAGTTTTCGCTACAGCTTCTCCCCCCCCCAGGGATGGCTTATCCCGTCTGAGGGAGTCGCAATATAGTGAGAGAGAGCCGAGCACCCTGTGAATGTCACCAATTCGCCGTTGTCCCTTAACTACATTTCCTTGTGACCTCCGTTATAGCTCCCAAATATAGCACGCCTTGTCAGGATTTGCACATATCCTGGCCGCTGCAGCGTGTCTATGCCAGGAGCAAACGAGCCACGTATAAGGTACTCTCGTGTGCTGTCACGGAGCGTCCCCCCCGAGAATGTTACTAATTATACTGCGTTCTTATTATATTTTGCCCAAAATTCCCTGAGGAAGAGCTCTTAGTTACACAAATATTGGTTTGCTTTATATATTAGTTTTTAGGTAAATTTCTTTCTACTCGTCGATTTTTTTTTGTGATGAAGGGACCGCTTGTCAGGAGCCAATCCACCCGGGGCATAGTGACTGCCATGGTCGGGCGTCCACCCCAGTGCCCTTCGCAGCGTCAGTGACGCGTAACCCCAACGTCCTGCCTCCTGTCAGGCACCACTGACACCAGGCCTGTGGGCAGGCTCCTGCTGCTTGTGCAACCCCCTCATCTTTGAGAAGAGTATATATGTAAGCATGCTAAAGAATAGACAGTGGCGTTCCCCAAGTGGCTCCTGTACTGCAGCCCGATCCTAGCGGTAACAACAGCACAGGGGTCAGGTGTAGATGGTACTTGCTTGGGGAAGTTCACTTCGCTCGTTGGGAGCATTGGTCCCGTTGAGCGCTCTTAGGTTTTATACAGAATTTTGAGTTTTTTCTTTTAAAATGCTAAAATTTTGCGACACTAGGATCGGTTCCAAATGGTTCCCTACTTTAAAAGCGTTGCCAAATCGTTAACAATGAGAGTGTTGAGCTAGGCTACCGGGCATGGGGCACTCGACTTGAGTGAAATTTAGATAACCCATGGGTCCATAGAGAGACGGTTGGACCAGCCTACCCGACCCAAGTTTCCCTGACTGGTGAATCCTTATTGATCAGGCTAGTCAACAGAACCCTACCTACCCAAACAGGTATTGCCCAGCGAACTTCCTGTAACATTTTAGTTTTAGTATTCGTACCTCTGTGTCATTAATTCACCAATTTTACCTGTACAGTACTAGGTCAGGTTTTAACACTCGTTACATTGTCATATGATAACTTCATAAACCGTTCCTGGATTTATTTCGGATGTCCCTGGCCTTATTGTCTTTCGTGCAGATCCTGTTCCGGTCGCTGTTGAGGTGGGCGTGGTCGATCTAGGAGGAGCGTTAGGCATTGTTCCTTGTCCCAACACCGGTTGAGGCCAGTCCGCTCCGACATCGGACCACCCTGCGTCGATGAGGCGAGGTACTCCCATGGGTACAGGAGTGGCTAGCCCCGAGGAATATCTCAGTAGTCTGGCCCTGGTATTGTATTTTAAGTTACTCATCATCAGACGGGCTAGTTTTTTAGATACCCTCAGGGTGTCGGGTAGTGGCACCTTAGATGGGTGCTGTCCAGGTCTAGTCGCTGCTCCCATCAGCTGCGCCCCCCAGGTTACCGTCAGAGTATACTTCAGACACAGCTGGGTCACCAGTAGATCCCTAATGAGCACATAGCCTTCCGTATAAGTGTGGTCTGAAGGCATAGCCAGTTCGCCTAGGAAGATTGTTTCTATCATATGTGGATTGGCAAACTGTACGTACAATCCATCCACAGTCTTCCTTCTAATATTTCTCCACTTTCGCCACACGAGGACCACTATGGCGATGACTAGTACTGCCAGTAATATAGCAAGTACTGCCACCGCAGTGGGGTTGGCGGTCGTGTCCGGGCATCCAGTTAGTTCCTTTTCACTGCGCAGCAGCTCCTCCGGGTCCGCCGCTTCCAAGGCCATGGCCCGAGGTAAAGTCATGGTTAGTCCGGCCAGGGCAGCCTTGCCTTGGTGGTTCCGCCAGCACTTCCAGAGAACACATCCAATAATTGTCACAGCTACCACTATGCAAAAGATGGTGAGGAGACCAAAACCGCCTCCGAAGTTGCCTATAGAGAACCACGGGGCGTGTTTCTCTACCTCATAACGGTCAGTCGCTTTCTTGATACCCTTGGCCAAGTCTTTACGGTGTTTTTGTATTCGTTTGGCCAGGGAGGTTACAGGTATTTTGGCCTTCAGGCTTTCCTCGATTTCCAGCAGGTCTTTCCTAATCGTTTCAGGGATAGGGTCTGACTCTAACATAGTGGGTTCGTTTTTGGACGTCGTGAAATTCATGTCCCACCCCTTCACACGACTTGCTGCTTCCAACAGGTCATTATGTGGGTACACAACCGTGGTGATCCTGGTGTGCCTGTCACAATTTCGCAAGCTATACGGTATCCATGCTCCTTGTGTTTGGAATGCACAGTCGCATTCCACCTGAACCCTTGCATAATTTTCTATGTTCACTCCGACCGCAGGCTGGTTTCTGCAAATCATTTGGCCTCGGGTGTCGGCGCTGACCACTAGCATATCTCCGTCGTCTAGATACACTGCCATCTCTCCGAAGTCTGCTTCCAGTAGATAGTCCAGCTCACATTTTTCTTGGATCGCTAGGTCGTCGCGCCTCAGTAGCGCAGCAGTGCAGGTGTTGTCTGTAATCTTTTTCATATAAGGTAGGTCCTTACAGAGCGTGATGGTCTGTCCATAACAACCTGACCAACTGCCACTAGCCAATGGTACGTAATACTGGCGGGACATGGACATGGCGACACTTTTGGGTAGATTAACAATTTGGAGAGCGTCCTTCTTAAGTCGCCCCCTAACCGTCACTGGCACAGGAAAAGTTAGTACTTCGTAGACCCGGAACAAATGTTCATCAGCCACCACAGGCACCCTTACATACACTATAAATTCCAGAGTGGTTTCATTGAATTTGAACGAAGGTTGACTGTTCTCGTAATAGAAGGAAGGATCTGTGAACGCGACATGGAACCTGGGGTGGATCCCCTTCAGATATCTGTTCACTTCCTGGACCGCTCCGACCATATATTGGCGGGGTACCAAGTCCATAGTCAGCTGGCCCCGCGTCAGGCGCTGTACACCTTTCCTGAACACGCGAGTTTGCTCTACCATTAGTTGAAGATACACCATCTCTCCTAACTTGTCTTCTAGAGCGACCGGTATCATATTCAGGTACAGTTCCATCCAATCCACCTTATGTTGCACGAGTTTCAACCTTCGGCGAGTCGTGTTGTGTGCCTTATTTAGTGATCTTAGATTGTCCAGTAGGCCTATCACGACATGGTTAACCTTTTCGACAGCCTCGTCATGTTTTTCATTCATCAGAGCCAAGTCTTCGATCATTTGGTTCGAAGACTCCTGCAATACTCTAATCAATTCTCTGTTATATTTGACATCAGCCGCCAGCCCTTGATTCCAAGAGGTTGGAAGAGGAAAGGTCGGCCATCCTGGATCGTCCAGCATAGTGGGTAACTTCTTCATTCTTTTGACCCTTCCACTAGATTTTAACTCCGACTCTTGATTTTGAAGGTCTTGTTGAGTGTTCTTTATTAGGGAACTTAAGGTTTCATTAAGAATTTCTCGGTACCGACCCTTAAGCGCCTGTGACGTCTGATCCATCCAACTGACCAGCGACCTGATATGGTAGCAGGCCCGATCAAGGGCGTCTCCTCCTTGTAGATATCGGTGACAGACCTGGCCAAAGGTAGCCTTGTTGAAGGAGCGCCTCCTTGGGATAGTGATTAGGAAGCCTTGTCGGACGTGTGTTATATCCGCGGTGGACATTAACTTTCCTGGTTTTAACACTACTCCATATTGTTCTAAAGCTATCACTTCAGCGTTAGGGGCTAGCCCTTCAGGTGGGCTGGAGTCGTTATGCACTCCCCTAATGCCCCCTATTATAGCTAATACGAACAGCACTAGCCACTTCATTGTCTTTGTTTTGGCCTTAGCGATAGTTTGAGAAAGTTAATTTTGCAGTTTATCTAAAACATGTTCACAGCAAAGTTACCTTATTTTTCTGCGCACTACTATCATCCATGCGCCGAAAAATGCTCTCCTCTCGGGCTTCCTGGTCTGTTTAGTTTGGGACATGCTCGTAGAGGTTTTGCCCGTTGTCATTTACCACTCGCCTGATGATCCCGCTCTCGTCCTTGGTGACCGTGATCCTCAAGCCTCTCATACGTTCGCAGGACGAGGGGCGCATTGCTCTGAGGGGTCTTGGCCTAGTAGGTTCCAGTCCGAAACGGCCCCCGTTGGATCGTACGACGGTTGGCTCGAGGGGTATTGGTTCGGTACCTGCGGTGGGTTTGTCGTCGGGAGTGGGCTCGGCCACAGTGGACCCCCCGGCTGGCTGGTTGGTGTCCACTGCTGCTGGTTCCATAGTAGTGGTGAGGGATTGGCGTTGCAGCTCGTTGTCAAGCTGCTCAAGTCTAAACAAGCGGGGTCCGCAGGCTGTAAGTGGTGGAGGAGGGGAGCTCCCGCTGGCCCGTTCCCCACCGGTGGGGTTGGCGCGTGTTGACCGGGTGCTACCTCCACTTTTAGTCCTGGAGCGGCGACGGTTAGCTGTTCCCCTCCCGATCGCCTTTCCAGAGTGGGCAGAGGTCGGCCGCCTCGTGTTGTTTGTAGGCTGGTACTTTCCTTGACGCATTTAGAGTTTTGTGTGGTCCTTTGAATGAAAGGAGCTATCTGAGTTTTAATCTCAGCTAACTGTTTGTTTGATTTTGGCACATCCAGTCCTACTGTTCTCCTAATTTCGTCAACAGTCTCGAATAGTTGGAACAGTGGTTGCGTAAGGTCCCAGAACCAGCCGGCCTGTATCTGCACTGGTTGGTTGACCGCTTCCTCCTTCTGAACCGGCTTGGCCAACGCCGTTAGCCTTGGCTCGGGCTCCGAGTCACTCACCTCAGATAAATTGTAGAAGTCTTTATCTGCTGTCTTCTTTTTGGCTGGAGCCGATTTAGCGGACCTCTTGGCTCCGCCTGTGGTCGTTCTGGTGGGCCGCCGGGCTGGTGTCCTTGGCTTCTTCCGGGCAATCCCGGCGTCGGTCGAGTCCGGGCGGACACCGCCCCGGCCCGGCCAACTCCACCGCCTAAGGGTCTGAGCCGGTTGTTTCCTAGTACTCTCCTTCTCGACTGCCTTTTCTTTCATTTGGTAAAATCCTAAAAGAATGGCCCAACGAACCGTCCCTTGGTAGGCAGCGCCCTCTGGTGGGGCCGGCTAATCCGTTTCCTTCTCAGGGGGACGATAATCCTTCCCTCCGTGTCCGCAGGGAAAGTAGTGGTTCCCTTTGGATTGCTATGTGGCCGGAGGGCTAGACAGTTCCCCATGAGTCGGTGGATCAGTGTCCCAGCTAAGTTCTCTTTCTGCTCCTTCCAGGAGAAGTCGGAGGTTGAACAATTTCTATCTCCAACTTCTGTTCAGAGATAGAATCAATATCTATCTCCGTTTCGTCCCGGGCTGGGTTGCGCGCACAATCACCTGCAGCAGAGGTGACCGTCTAGGAGCAGAGTTGCGGACCGACTGGTGGATCGGCGCGGATCCCACGAAATTATAACCGATCCGCTTGTCCATGCCGTCTCCATATTTGGAGCTGTATCTTGTTTCAGGTGGGGGGAACGCTTGCATCCGGTCCCAAGAGATGACGCCCAACCACTGGCATCTCTCTTGGCGTGCGCACCCTCCCTTTCTGCCACGCCCCTGGGCGCGGCAAGGTGGCCGTGAGGCAGACCACCTGTTCCATTAGCGCTGATGCTAACGGTGCCGCTCCGCCGAACCTTTATTTTCACAGGGCGGCTAAATTTCCTGCATTAATCATCCATGTCGTCGCTCTCCCCGCCGTTGGACAGAGCGACGTAGTTAGGGCGGCGGTTCCGACGTAGGTTATAGCCACCTTTCGTCGGGACATAGTCCTTTACTGTTTTTCCTGGGCTCTGTTCCGACGTATCCAAGATCGGCACATCACCGCAGGGTAGTTTTATGGGCTTGTTGTTGCCTGGAGGGGATCTCCCCTCCAATGGCTGGCTTTTGCCCCTTCGCTTAGCTCGTTTGCGTTTCCTCTGTCCATTAGCGCCAGCTGTTCCCCGTTCACAGGCGGCTTTATTAGGAACAAAGGATAAGTTTGTGGACAGCGCGGTGTCCGCACTGGTGCCCTGACCATCAGTGATTTGCCCATCTGTTTCTGCTAAATCAGTGGGACTTGGACCAGGTTTTTGTGTAGGTACCTTCCTGGTCATAGGAACTGCATCATGCTCACGGGGACCGGTCGTTCCCGTTGAGTTTTCAGTCTCAGCACCCCTTATTTCGCCATCTTCCTCAGCGATTTCACCCGTCGGAGTGTGATGCAATTCAGGGTTTCGGTCAGGATCTGCCCCTTTTGAGTTAGTGATTTTCGCTTCTCTCACCAGTTTGGGAATGTTATGAGGGACGGCGGGAGACCAAGGCCCATGTGCAGGTTTGAGTTTTGAAATGTTCACTAGATGTGGGACCTGTTTTCCAGTTTTTAAAGATACTAGTCTAACAAGGTGGTCTCCTTTTGTTTCAATTACCCTGAATGGCCCAGTATACCTGTTTGAGAACTTAGACGCTTTATTTTCACTAGCTAGAGGGTCGTACATGTATACCATATCACCTTCGTACATCTGAGTGGGCCGCGCCCGCTCATCAATTCGCAGCCTCAGATCTTTTTCGTAGTTTTGAACTACCCTTTCAGCCATATTCCTAAACATAGCAATATTATCCTTGGTTTGCATGAAAAACTCGCAGTCGTTCAGCGTTTCAGGAATTGTTCCCTGCTCAGGCATTCCCATACTGATTGGATCTCTGCCAAACAGCAGGGTGTGCGGGCTGTATCCCGACCGTACACTGATTGTGGATCTAACTGTCCATAATGCAATGGGAAGTAGATCGATCCAGTTACAGTGATCGTCAGGGATATAATAAGCAATCAGGTTTTCAATAGTTTTATGTAGTCTTTCTACTCGAGCGTTGCCAGTCGGCATTCGCCCGGTAGTGAACGTTTGTTTGCACGCTAGTCGTGTGGTGATTTCCCTGAATAGCCCTGAGAGGAAGGCCGCTCCCCGGTCTGTGTGCAGACGGTTTACCCGTCCATACCGACACACTATCCCGGTTAGGAAACAGTTGGCCGCGGTTTGCGCAGTGGAGTCTTTCGTGGTGAAAGCCTCCGGCCAACCTGTTAGTAGGTCTATGAAGGTCATGATATATTTTGACCCATCCCTAGCCCTCTTTAGTGGCCCTATGAAATCACACTGTACCACCTCAAAGGGTCGGGTTGGTCTCTCCCAAGACTTAGCTAAGGCCTTGAAATGCGGAGCCCGTCTCCTCAGAGAGCAGGTCTCACAAGCTTTCACATAGTCTACTATGTCGGCGTTCATGTTCCGCCAGTAGAATTTATCAGAGATTTTGGTAGTGAGGTTACTGATCCCTACATGTCCCCCAGCCAAGATGTCATTATGTAATAGTCTCAGGACTTTGGGAATTAACTTTCCTGGAACTATCATACGAGGTTTTAGTCTGACCAGTTGGTCTTGGTGTTTGTTATACCTTTTGACGTTGAACCTACATAGTACCCCCGGTGCTATCATTCCTACAAAATCAGCTTGGTCCATTATTCGCCTAGCTTCAAGGGGATCTGTCGGTAGGTCTCCGTCCTGCAGGTAGTCTATCAATTGCGCGCACTCTGCATCTTGGAGTTGCGCGTTTAATACCGTAGCCACAGAAAGCTCTTCATCCTGAACTTCGGCCTCAAATAACTCACATCCCACAGCGGGCTCATATTCCTCACCTGGGACATGCTCATGATAGACTCTAGACAAATAGTCCGGTAGAAAATGAGTCGCTCCTGGCTCATATATGATTTCAAAATCGAAATCTGATAACGCTAAAGCCCACCGTCTCAGCCGGGCTGACGGGGCTTTGTAGGCACTCTGTAGCAGGGGAATCAACGGTTTGTGATCAGTTACTATTGTGATTTTAGCTCCCTGCAACATGTCCTCATAGTTCTTAATGCCTTTAATTACTGCCAGAGCCTCCTTTTCTGTTACCGAATAATTTAATTCGGCGTCCCGGAGAGTACATCCCCAGAAAGCAACCGTACGATAGATTTCATCTAGTTTGTGACAAACCGCTGCACCGCACGCGGCGTCTGATGCGTCAGTTAGTAGATAGAAATGCCCTCCTATATCTGGATGAATTAGTAAGGGTGGCGAGGTCAGCAATTTCTTTAACTGTTGAAACGCTTCCTCGCAGGCCTCTGTCCACTCAAAATAGACTTCTTTCTTTAGTAGCCGGTTTAAAGGCTTTGCTAGATCAGCGAAATTAGGGACAAACGATCGGTAGTAGTTACACAGTCCCAGAAAGGATTTAATAGTTTTCACATTATGTGGACGGTTAAAGGCTGTAATCTTTTCTGTGGTTACCCTTTGTGTAGCCACTCCTTCCGCGTTTACTACGTGGCCGAGGAAATTGATTTCACTGCGGCACCACTCACACTTTGACGGTTTCAGTTTAAGATTAGCTCTCGCCAAAGCTTGGAGAACCACCTCAACGCTCGCCAGGTGTTCTTCAAATGTAGTGTCGTAGACAATTACGTCGTCTAAATATGCTAAGCATGTTCTAGGAATCAATCCCTTTAGCGCTATGGCCATTACCTTGGTAAACTGCCAAGGTGCGCCAACTAAGCCAAATGGTACACGCTTATACTGATACACACCCATCGGGGTTTCAAAAGCGGTATATTTTCTACTGTCTTCTTCGATTCGCTTGATCCCTTCGGTTTTCCCTTATGTCATCAGACATAGTGGATTGCAACCTGAGCTGGGATCCTTTCCAGCCATAAGGCTCTCTCTGCTTCCCAGAATGTTCTTTTCAAACCAGATCTTTTCTGATCACAGAGAGCATGGCTCAACCATAACCTACGCTAATCCAAGAAATGAGGTCTTGAATAGGCATGTTTAGCTTTACCATGGCCTGACTGTACATTGAGCCCTCTCTGATGCCGATAGGTTGCACCCAACTCTACCAGTCAAACAGAGACGACCGGCCAGCGACCCAGTCGATAGCGATTACCGGTCCCAAGTCACCCTGGGTGGTCACCGACGGTCTGATCCAGGTGAATCGTGCAAACCCACACTGAACTTTGACCGTTTTCACTGGCCTTGCCTGTTCACTCCTGAGTGATGGAACTACTGTCAGGAGCTAGGTGAGGTCTGTCAACCCCGTACCACGCACGTACCACTTACAGGTGGCCGAAAACGAAACCACCGGCAGCCCGATATGTGCGCCGACTAGACGGTACCACAGTAGGATGTTGATTCATCCTTCGCTAGACACGGGGGCCTTCAGTAGTTCTCTCCCCTGCACTATATCATCAAGTTTAACGTGTCCCCGGACTCTCGCGAGCCCACTGCCGCCTGTTGTGTGCTACCCTTCGAGGAGCTCATCCCTCTCGGTAACACACTGATGATAGCCGCTCAACAGATCTAAAGCTGTCCACATAGTGGGTTTCTTGTAAGCCATATATAGGAAAAGCGAGCGAGCCGTGGGCATGGGGAATTTATCTTTAAAAGTGACTTGATTAAGCATGCGAAAGTCTGTACAGAGCCTAGGTTTGCCATCTTTCTTCTGCACTACCACCAGCGGGCTTCGCCAAGCCGATTCGCTGGGCTCTATGACACCTATATCTATGAGTTGCCTAACCTGTTCATCGATGATATCCATTTTCTGTGGAGAGTATCGGTATGGTCTGGAACTTATGACTCCCTGCGACTCATCCACAATTATTCTCATCGGCGCTATTTCACAGTGACCTAACTCTTCCATTGAAAACGCTAGTGCATCTCTATTGTTATTAAGCATTTTCCTAAACCTTACCTGTTGTTCTCCGTTTAAGCACGACTCGGTCAGATCTATTTTACTTACATTTTCATCCATTTTACCTCGGGATTTCTCCTCAGAGGTTTGGCTTTCCATTTGCACTGCGTCTTTCATTACTTCTACAGAAATCCTACAGATGGACATTGGGGTCTCCGTTTTAGTTAGATAACACAAGTCTAGGAACTCCTCTATCTGATTTTGGTTTACCTCAGGCACTGCGCATTCTTCCGCAAAAGCTAATACTTCCTGGGGAGTGATTTCTTGCATTTCATCTAGCGGATTCATGACTTTGATCCACCACTGGCTTCCCACCGTGTTCACGCACCCCTCCACTAGGACTGGTGCGGTTACCGCCGGTGCGCAGTAAGCTACCGGTGAGTCTAATCCCAGCGGCTCTCGAGTGGTTACCGGTATGATGCATTCATTTCCCGGCGGGATTTTCACTGTTTCTTTGCTAACTATAGGGTTTCCACAAAACACTTCTATCTTTGCGCCTGGTAGAGATAAATCTGATCGAAGCACTGTTAATAAGTTTCTTCCGATTACTATTAGGTGGCATAGATCGTCCACTATGTTGAAATCATAGCAGACCACCGATCCCTGGATTGAAAACTTACATCTAATTTGTTCTAGTATTACTTGAGACGAGTTGTCTGCCAAACTGATGTTTCCCTTCGATACCTTCCATTCATCTAAAATGCATTGTTTAGGGATCTGTCGTTTACAATGGGTGGACATGAAGCAATCGCTCGCTCCTGTGTCTACTAAAGATCTAACCTCCTTCTGATCATCAAATCTTAACGTTAAGAAAAATGCTTCGTCTCCTATCTCTCTCCTAGCCGGTCCGTCCACTGCGCCTAATTCTATCGTGGAATGAACGGACCCTTCCTCTAGTTTCCCTGATTCTTTTGTTCGGTACCACTGGCTTTGCTATCTTTGTAGATCCGCGGGGGTTTTTCCCTCAACCTATTCTTTAACCACAAGCACGCTTCTGTAGAGTGACCATGCTGTTGGTGAATGATACAAAACTTACTTTCATCAAAAGGCAACCTGGGTCTCTCTACTTTCTGTTGAGTTGGCAGATTCTTTCCCTTATCGGCCTCTCTGTTCGGGGCGACGTTGGATTTAGGCTTCTGATCTGAATTTCTTTCACTTTTCTGGTTTTCGTACCTATCTTTTCTCTCATAACCTTGCTGTTTAAAGTTACCACCACTCTGGGGAGTCCCGCTTTGCCCTGGCTTTGGTTTCTGAAACCATGGAGCGGCCTCCAGTCGGGCCAGCACCACTCCAAACCGTTCGGAGATGGAGTTTAGGGCCGCGGTCTCCTCTGATTCTTGGCTTCCAGCCAGTTCGCTCACTGCATTAGATATTTTAGTTCCCCCTTTGCCTTTGTCCAACGATTCTAACCTCGTTGCACAATCCACCGCTTCGGTGAAAGACTTAGGGTCCAGTATAGCTACTTGCCTGGCTACGCCCTGTTTTAATCCTTCTAAAAACACAGCTAACATCATGCTTTCACTCGCCTCTGCTTTAACTTGCTTTTGTTTCAGAACACCTGCAAATTCGATCACGCTCTGGTCTTTTCCTTGTTTAAGGCCACAGAACTCTGCGTGTTTCTGCCACTTAGCTCTTCGATCACCGAAGATCTTGGTCATTTGGGCTTCTAGCTTCTCAAATGAGTCTTTCTCACTTTCAGCTAACGCTCCTGCCCAGTCGTCGGCCCTTCCCTTTAGGCCTAACAGCGCCATATTCAGGAGGTGGGCGTCCGACCAGTCATAGATAGCTTTCAGTCGTTTTAATTCCCTGAAATACTTTTCTATTTGCTCGTCTTCTTTTCCACTAAACCACGGTAACCTAATGTTTGGTCCCCTTTGGTGACCACTGTGAGTCGTTTCACGCACTGGCGCTGGTGTTTGCCCCAGTGCCAGACCCAACTGTGGTAGAATTTCCCAAATATTTGGTTGATTCGGTGGGTTTGGAGGGTTGTTCTGACCTGGTGGGCCCGGCGGACCTGGTGGTCCGGGCGGTGGAGGATTCGGTGGGTTTGGGGGGTTGTTGAGTTGGTTAAGGAAAGGATTGTTGTTCTGGTTCGGGGGAGGGTTATTGGGTCCTGGTGGATTTGCTTGATTATTCTGGCCTGCTGGGGCTTGCTGACCCTGCTGATTATCCGCTCTTCCTCGGCCTGCGTTAAGATTGGCAGCGAGTGCCATCGCCTGCAATAGGTGAGGGAGCAGGTTTTGATCGACCCCACCCCCTGCTGGCACGGCCCGGCCAGGCTGTTGGCCCGGTTGGCCTCCCCCATCATTTTGTTGCAGTCCCCCAAGGTTTACCCCAGGATTAGGCTGCTGTACTCCCGGATTCGCACCACCATTTCCCCCTGCACCGGGTTGCTGGAGTCCCCCAGGGTTTATCCCCAGATTGGGCTGATTCGGAGGGGGATTATTAATAAGGTTTTGGGGAGGGTTGTTGAGAAGGTTTTGAGGAGGGTTGTTGAGAAGGTTTTGAGGAGGGTTGTTGAGAAGGTTTTGAGGAGGGTTGTTGAGAAGGTTTTGAGGAGGGTTAGGCCCTTGTGGGTTGGCCTGATTATCCTGGCCTCCCTGGACCTGCTGATTAAGAGGAGGAATAAGTCCTTGAGGGTTGGCCTGATCGTTCTGGCCCCCTTGAACTTGTTGATTAAGGGGAGGATTGGCCTGATTACCTTGGCCTCCTTGGGCCTGTTGATTAAGAGGAGGAATAAGTCCTGCCTGCACGCCTTGGTCCGGCTGCTGGATTAGGATCTGGCCGTTCCCATTGTTTTGTTGAGGTCCCCCAGGGTCCATCCCACGGTTAGGATGCCATGCCCCCAGATCTACACCCCCAGCTCCCCCTTCATCGGGTTGCTGGCGTTGATCTCTATCCTCTCTTTCTTCTACTAGATCCATCAAAGGAACGCCCCCTTCCGCCATATTATTTTCGTGGAGGTTTTGTATATCGTGATCGTCCCACTGTTCTTTCACAGGTATTTCCTCTACACTAATTTCGTCCTCACTTTCTAGTTTAGCTTTCTTACCTGTGTCTAAAACATCCTCGGTAATAATTTCGTATGAAGACGAGGTTGATTTATCTTCTCTAGCTAATTTTCTATCAGGACCACCCCCTCTGACATCTGCGGCTGCTTGTTCTGTCTCGCTATTTTCTTCCTCGTACTCGTCCTCGTATTCTCCATACAATTCATGAGTTAGAGTGTTAAAATCTTGTGCTTTAAGCGTTACATTTTCTTCACTATCCTGATCGCTTAGCCTCTCTAAATCTATGCGCTTTTCGGGGCTTGAGTCTGCCCACTGCTTTAATATTTCGGCTGGATCAAAGGCCTGAGCTTCCGCTCCCCTACCAGCCTGGTCTAAGTTCGTTTCTACACCGTAAGTTAATCGATAGGGTTGTAAATTGCCTACTTTCTCGCTGTTTCCCTCTGCTTCCCTTCCCACTCCCCTATCCCTTCCCACTGTTTTTCCTTTAGCTACAGTGGAATAAGGAATGGACGCCCCCGGGTTGGGGTGAGTTGGTGTTACCAGTGGGTGACTGATAAACTCAAGTCGTTGGGGTAATGGATAGGTGAGAGAGCTCCCATCAGGTAGGATTACCGGATTTTCGGGGCGTTTTCCCCCTGATGGGCTGGAGTTATCCGCGGTGTTTTGTCGTTGTTTTAGATTTCCTGAAGAAAATAGGTTATCTCCATTGGAAACTTCCTGTTCGCCTTCACCTCCCGCTGCGGGCAGTAAACGATAAGGAACACTTTGGTTACACCACGGATTGTTCACATCAGATTCACAGGTGGAGCGAGAGCTAGTACCAGTTTCTTGGTCCGTAGGTGGTACGTACCCTGGGTTCCAATATTGCTGATATTCCGTGAGACGGTTCTTCCCTTCAACTCGTCCCGAGTGTGTTAGGGTTTCAAGTCCTTCGTCAAGAACCGGCCTATCTTTGGACCCTAGGTGCCAGGGAAATGGTTTACCTTTGCCACGGGTTTGGTAATTTTGTGCACCTTCGGGGCAGAGCTGCTTGGGTCTGGCTGCGACCTCCTGTCTCTGTGCCTCCCCGTCTAAGGGATTACCTACCAGGTGGCGGTTTTCCACATTCCCTGTATATGATGTTGACACATCGTGTCCTGCGGGCCGCAAAGATTGAGGCTTGGGGTTAGAGGAAGCCTCAAAATCACCGGTGGCTGACATCAAGGATGAGCAAAACGGCACAAGTCATGTTTCGGGTATCTCCACCAAATGAACTATTGTTAATGTTTGATTTAAGACTGCGTAAGATTCGTGTATATCCAAGCCTTCGTAAGTTGCTTTCCAGAATGTCTGAGTAATTCAGACCGCGTTTAAAGTTTGTCCATTCACTTCCCAATAGTTCAAAAGAAATGAACGATGAGGGAGCTTCTTAATATGAAAGGGTTTTTATTCAATAAACATCTCATCCCGAGTCAAAGCCACCAAGTATAAGTCTTCATCAGTCCACCTCCCATCTCCTATCAGCAATCAACCACATTTAGAACACGAGTTGCTCCAACGCCTTCTAGACCATTCTAGCATTTAGCTCTAACACAATCCTATGTCCGAGGTAGTGGATATTGGTAAACTCCAGTCTGTTACATGGAGTCGATGTACTTACTCCAGGTATAACTCCTTGGTTAAACATGTTTCTTCTAACCAACTAACTCACTAACTGCTCGCTCCCTACCTTGCAGCGCCTTTTATACTGGTTAACAGGTGGCGCTAGGAGCGTAAGATATTTCTCCTAGGAGTAGACTAGAAGTAGACTTGCTAAGCCTGATCCTTGTTGGATTATATATTATGACAATGTATTAAAAGTACTAAGCCATTAGTACATTGGTACGTAAAGTGTAAACTTGAAAAAGGTACCGTGTGCATGTATCAATATGACCGCAGTACAACCGACGCGGACCAATAAAAAACATATAGTAAAATAAACATTTTAATGTCTTGTTTTGATAGCAAAATTATGTTTTCACGTTATGTTTTGCGTGTATTGATTTTATGCAATAACGCCAACGCATAGTATCAAGGCCCCTCCCGAATCCGCCTATTATTAGTTAGAAGCTGTATTTACATTTTATAAGTAGTGTTTAGGACGAAATGGACAAGTTTGCCATCGTCCGCTTACCTAAGGTAAATCAGAAAGGAATGTAGAAGTGGGCCCCCATGCAATAACACTGATGTGGGGGGGGGGGGGGGGGGCGCCCCCTCCCCTATTTTGACCAATTTGTTATCTTAATTAATACATATTAATGTAAAAGACGGCCACAAACATTATTAAAGATAAAAACAAAAGTCCCCCCTGCACTATAAAAAGTGTTGCATGTTGTTGCCAGCAATTAAGGTTTATCATAGTTTTACAGATCAAAGTCTATATTTTAACTGCTATGCGCTGGGCTTTTCACTTGCGTGAAGGGGGGTTTACACAGGCCGTCAAAATCCTTACGATAGGTCCTTGACCTAAGGCTTACGTTAATCCCGACGACCTTACGATAGTCCCGATGACCTTACGATAGTCCCGACGACCTTATCGGCCTGTGTAAACCCATTTTATCGGAGGGGAATCATTGTCTTAAGGCTGTCGGAAGCCTTACGATAATTATCGGGAAGAATTCCTTAAGATAATGAAAATTTCAGACGTGTTTGAAATTTTTGTGAAAATCCTTAGGTCAATAGGCTTACGTCAATATAAAGTGGGTTAGGATAATGACATTTCTTGTCTTAAGAGCCCCTGTCGGCCTGTGTAAACCCTCTTTTCTTAGGTCAAAGGAACCATTCATTATACAAATCTATTAGATTCTTTCATTGTCGTGAGCATTCTGTAAATTTTCATGGATTTATTATCCTAAGGATATTGTCGGGCTGTGTAAACCCTTCAGAACAAAAAACCTTAGGATAATTGTTACCGAAAGCCTTAAAAGATATTTACATATATAATTATTCTTCCCGATTTTATCATTAACATAAGGTTAACGTAAGGGAATTTTCGGAACGAAGTGTTGACGGCCTGTGTAAACCCGGCTTGAGTTGACAGGAACGCAATGAATCGCAAGGAAACGCAAGCAGTTTCTAAGGACGCATAGTGGAATATGGAATTTACATGCGTTCATACTAGTTGGGGCCAAGCAAGTAAGGGCGCGAGCAAATTTCTATGTTGTTTCCTATGGAGTAGTTGCGTTCAATGCGGGGGTCACCCAACGCATAGTGGAATGCAGGCTTCAGGTAGACTGCAGTAAAAGTCTTAAATCTATATTGAATTTACAGTAAATTAGTAACATTTGTTGAACTATTGTAAAGTCTAAGAGAAAAGAAAAAAAAGCAGTCCCTGTTGACAGTGTGCCTTTTTTCAAACTCAAATATCAGCCACTGGGACGGCTCATCTAACACAAATCCTGTGGTTAGGCACAGTTACGCCACCTGTCTGCCGGGTAGATAAACATTCGGCTGACTATGTAGTATGGTGTTGCTGCATGCTGCGAATGATCATAATCATGAACAAATAAGATAAAATAGAGAAAAGAGAAAACTTCGCAAAATGCCTGAAATTATGTTACCACAAAAATGGTTTACATATATATATGCATGTATACGTTTACAGTATTATGCTTAATTGACTTATTCACTTACAAGTAATGTGCCATTGCAGGGACATTTTTAGAAAAAAAAGTGGTGGTGCATAAAAGAAATTCCATTGGGTTAACACAAGATCTACATAAGGAGCCTTGCATTAAGGACGTCCACACATTTTCTAACATTTCTGACCCCTTCCCTCGCCCTTGGGTTTAAGTACGCATTAGATTTATACAGAAATGTACACATATTTTCAACAAGGAAGGAAGGCATTGATGGAAATAACGGCAAACTCATCAATCAGCTTCACCTAAAGGGAATACATTTCTATTTCATGAAACAAGGTGTTGATGTGAGAATATCTGTATGGATCATAGTGAATAGCTGGTTTCTATGGAAACCAAATAAAAATTCAGCTTTTCTTTAGATAAACATAATTTTGGCCATATTTTCCTTAATAAGGAAGGTTAAGACAAAATCTTTATCTCAAATCGAGGCATTCATAGAGTTCTATAGTACAGGAAACTAGAATTGGTTGCCTTGGTTACCTGGTTGCCATGGTAACCACAAATATAATAAAAATTGACCAAGAATGCTGTTTTCATTTTGTATTTGTTACTATAGCGACCACATTTAAAGGAGTTACAAAATACAATCTATCTTATCTGAAGCAGGTACATCTGTACTTATCCAAATGAGGGGGCCTGATAATGGAATGGACAAAGAACATAGGAAAAATCTGGTTTCCATGGAAACCAACCAGAATTATGGCATTTTGAAATCAACAGTATGTTGGGCATATCTCTTCGACTGTGCAAGTTAGAAAGCCAAATGACACCTCAATTACAAGGGTTTCTAGAGTTCTATTGGACAGTTTATTGAAATTGGTTGCCCTTGTTGCTCCGTTGCCATGGTAACCAAATGATCTTTTCAAAATTGACCATAATCGCAATTATTTTCTATATCTATGTTACCATAGCAACAATCAAATATTACTTAAACAAAGCAAATCTACATTTGAATACCTTCCACTTTTCCTAATCTACCGTCTCTGGGCAGATCTAGGAACTTTAGAAGTGGGGAATGGTGGGGGCGCCCATATCAAACAAGAATGATGTTGACAGTGTAGGACAATGTAATGCTGTCAGGAAGGAAAGGTTGTGGATAATATAAATTGTTACTAACCAACTAGGAGTAATCGGACAAATACAAAGGTTGGGCTGCTTGAGCCGGCAACAGAGAGACCGCCAAAAATAAAGATTGGAAATGGAAATGATAAGCAAAAGTCCTTTTCATAGGGCTTAATAACATGCAACATTTTTAAAAGAATAACATGAGGCATTGCTTTCTTGAATCTGGCAGGGTTATACTTCCCTTTCTTAAAATTTTACATGCAACACCAAGGGTCCCTTTAAGCCTGGTCGTCACTTGGGCAACAAGATTACAAAAAATCTGCAGCTACTAATGTGGTTAATTCCCTGGCGACATACTAAACAGTGGCCTCATGATGTCTGGTGACTGACCAAGTAGTCGCCCTGGTTACTGGGCAAATGTTTTGACATGTTTCTTTCTATTTGCTGGCAATTAAGCAGATAATCACCAGACAGGGCAAACTAATGTCCCCTCTAATCGCCTGGAGTTTGATGGCAAGAGTGTCCCAACGTGGCGATAAGTTTTTTTAGTAGCCCGGTGACTAGTTAGTCACCAAGTGATGTACTAATTTGTAAGGCGTTGGGTGATTAACTTTAGTCACTATCATTAGTCGCCCAAGTGGGGATGTGGCTTTAAATTGCGGCCCTTGATTTGGGAGAGTGGGCGGGGGCAGTGGATCCTGATGTCACAGGTCGATTTTAAGTATTGGATATGTCACATGTCTTTGTTGCTAGTGAAACCCCATGTCACATGTCAAATTAAGATATGCCTCTGTCGCTATGTAGTTCTTAAAAATATAGGATCATCAAATAATTCCCAATTTTGCCTACAATAAATGTAGGGTACCCAAGCTTTTTCAAAAAAATGTTAGACCTATTTAAGACCAATTTGCCACAGGTAAGGTAAAACCACATCGCTTAAGGTTTATGGAGTGATATCCACAAAATGTAGCAATTTTGCTAATCCTATCATTTTATTCTCATTTTCTAATCAGATCCAATTTAAGACTCTTTCAAGACCTGCTGCAAGAAAACTGAAATGAGGGCCTTAGATTTGAGAAAAATAATCTAAGACCTTTTAAGTCCTGCATTAGCATTCTGAATATACAACTGCAGCCTGTTAAGCGTGAAAAAACTGTTGCAAAAGGATATACTGACAGGGGCGTCAGTTCACAGCATATAATCTTAGCTAACTTTTAAGAAAGTAAGGATCAGGGCTAAGAGTGACTCTCTGCTAGGGGTGGAGAGCATAGAGGCTATGTCATAGCTAGGTAAATAGGGGTGTAAGCACTGGCAGCCTTAGAGTGTAGTCGGTAAGCCGATAGGCATATCTTTGTGGAGTAAGTGCCACCGGTACCGTGAACTCAGGTTACTGTTGGGCGAGTGAGCGGGGCCACAAGCGGGGACAAGCCTTTCTGGACTGATAGTGTCAACAGGAGCGCAGTGACTTATATTACATGTCTTGGATTTAATCAATTTTATCCTTTCATTCGAGTGTTCTGTTACCTTGTAATGAAGAGCTACATTCTGAGATGACCTGCGGTTGAGACACGAAGGGAGACAGCAATATACACGAGCTAGCATACTGGAATAACTAACACAGAATAACTGTAATTGGCAACCCTATGCAACCGTAAAGTAAAACCCTATAGTTCAAGGAAGCTCCCATGAATTCAGCTCAAACTCTTTTAAATGAAGCTTTAACGTTAACTCCAGTAGATGTCACAGAAACTCACATAGGCAAACCAAGAATTCCTCACGATTCCCATGCATTTTTGAAAATCAATTTAAGACCTTATTAAGACCAATTTATGACCAATATTTGGACTTATTAAGAAAAATTGCAGAATATATAACTTAAGGGGATAACATACTGTTCACACCTATGCCCCCTGGTGGAAAAATTTCAAAATCCTCAGATCTTAAAATTGTATATCATAAATTGATGACAGTTGACTTGAAATTAAATATTAAAAAGAATTTAAAATTTGGATGAAAATTGAAATAGTAATTAAAGGAAAGCTTGCACATAATTGCAGGATGTTTATTTTTCAATGAATTCAATCAAACATGTTGTTCACAACTTGCACAATAAATCTAAGAAAAATCTGAGAAAAATTCCCAGTTTACACACACTTATGGGACATTAAAAACATTTGTATTTTACTTAATTTTTAAGGGAAATCCTCTTATTTATGACGTAGCAAGGGGAGTTATTGGGGAATCCCATGTCCCCGCAGAAGGGAATCCCCATCCCTGTAGAATTTGTAATAAAAGTTATTTACTCAAACCCAAATTAAATATATTTGGCCCAATTAAACTCATAAAAAAATAAAATAAATATCCATCTACAATTATTTGTTAATCAGGGAATCCCAAAGTAACTTTAAAAGGAATTCCCATAGCTGTGACGTAGCAGGGGAGTACTGAGCAGCCAAGCATACAGGGAATTCCCAAAATTAAATTCCTTTCCTGAATAACTCCCTCAGACCATACCATTTTCACATTTTCACTTTTGAAATGTTTTTAGGATACCTAAGACATGTTAAATACACAAAAGATAGTTCTTCGTGAATTTATGTGCAAGGTTTGCTTGTAAGCTGAATCAGGCACACATGTGCCCCCTAGTGACAAAAATGAATTGCCTCAAAATTTAGAAATCTCTCATAAGACATGAGCAGGGGTTGAATTTGAAATAAAATATATAAATGTTAATTGTTTCAACTGCAAATTTAGGGAATACATAAGACATATTTATAAAGGATTAAACAGAAATAATCACTTATCAAGGTTTTATCAACCTCCAGCAGGTAAATCACATAGGTGACCCCTACTTTTTTTAGCTTTAAAAATATATTCATATTCCTAAGATTTTGTAAGGCTGTAATGGATTTTGAATGTTTTAGGATCAGATAAATATGACTAAAGGCCATATTCCACATACCGATTGTGCGGCGCCGATTTGACGGCGATACACTTTCGCCACTACCGGCACATATTCGGTGACCCTACCGATAAAATTTACGGACATGTTGGTAAATATTTACGGCCGATTATAGACCGGCCGCCGATAACGCACTTTCGGCCGCCGAAAGTGCGTTATCGGCGGCCGAAAGTCCACCAAAAGTACGGGCCACCCGGTATGGAACGTTGCCATGGAGAGGCTGCAAATCTGCAGCCCGCACTTTCGGTATGTGGAATACGGCCTTAAGTGTATTTTCCCCATAGACTTCTATTAGTTAAGGACTTCTTAACCTCTCACTCAGAAATAAGCAGGGTGACATTTTTTTTGGTGGTTTTAATGGGATCTTCTAGCACAGGTGCAACATGAAATTTTGGTTTTGAGATCCTGTAATGGATTTAGAATTATGGAACAGTCCGTTACCCCTTTAAGCTTTTATTAAGTTTCCTCATTTGAAAGTGGGATTTGGAATTTTTATGGTTACTTGACTTTAACTTTTGAGAAAAATCAATTTAAGACCTTTTTAAGACCTCTAGGTACGAAATTGTCAAATTTAAGACCTTTTTAAGGCCTTCAATTTGAGAAAATCAATTTAAGATCCACTGCACGAAAACCTTTTTAGACCTTTAAGTTTCTGTAAATGGAGCCATTGAGGTGTGCTAAAGGTAGTGGAAAGATCACCTTTACAAGACCATTTAAATTACAATCAAAGATATGGTTACAATCAACTATTTAATCATTGATTGCATGTTTTTTTTTTATAGGTATATAGCCATGTGGACACTTGTACTACATTAAATATTTCTTGGTTTACATTTCGTTATATTATATTTATAAGATATCAGACACCTAGTAATACTATGTTATTACAAGCTGGTGCAATTGGAAACCAGTCTTTCATAGACTGAATTGTATGTACAGGTTTAAATAAACTGAATAAAAAAAATAATAATAAAAATTCCAAATCTTTTTCAGGTGACTTCTTAAAATTCATCAAATATCTTGCAAAGGTATTGGAAAGGTGACATATCCTATACCTTTAATGAACCTCAATGGCTCCATTTACAAAATTAAAGGTGATTAAATGTCTAATTTCGTGCAGTGAGACCTTTTCAGACCTGCGTGGAACCCTGATTCCTGTACCTGTGACGAAGGTAAAAGGTGATCCTAATTTATGAAACACGAACTCGCATTTATTTCTCATTTCTTTATGAAACTTGTGCCTGTTGTTTTGCATACAAATGATGATGTGATAATTCTAACCTATATATACGCCACCTGCCAATTATGACGAAGCAATCAAAATTTTGATTTACACCTATCTGTTCATCGCTTCTTGACCAATCAATACCAAATATTATAGAATGTATAACGAGATCACTTGCTGATCAGAAAACTGACCCAACCCAAAGCCATACCAAATATTTAGAGACTGGTTTACTGGCGCCATCTACCGTAAGGGGCTGGGGTATCCCATATACCCAGGCAGTAACAATTAGCAATGAAATTTAAATCAAAGACACATTAAGTAAATATATTTATTTAACAGTTCATATTATTATATTTCTAAGCCCATACCGAGGGTCGTAACATCTGATTTTTTTTTTTTAATTAATCAAATAGTTGGAGGGGAGGGGGGCAGCCTGAGAGAGGGGTTTTGCTCAGAAGAAAAGATTCAAAATCACTGTACTTAATCCGCATTAAACGGTGTTAGCTAAGTCACTCCAAGGAATACACATCATTTAGTTAGATATTACATACAAATGGACGGCTTTTACTTCTATACATACCTTGTTATCTTATTATGATAACAAGATTTGAATTGATAAATTAATGTTTAGATACTTTACAAATCTCACCATTACATGAGTTGGCTATGTCTATAATATCACTTGTTATCAATAAGGCTAAGAAAAGATATTGTTGTGTTCGGGTTTCCCGACCGACCCTATTATTTTGCCCCAACTCTAATTTTGTTTCTGAGGGAAATAATTTTTCGAAAACTGAGGAAGTTTTTAATCTTAAACACTTTATGAACCTATCATTACAGTTACCAAATATTGTTAAAAAAAACCAAAAAAAAAAACTCCTAACCTAACGACCCTTTTTTTTTGAGGCATGAAACCAGAACACAACAATTATTTTGTCTGGCCTAAGACGTTGATCCCATATAATCCGTTTCTAGGGACCTCTCCGGGTTTGTATAGGGTAGGCCAAACTTGGCACAGACCCGGCGAAGAGACTGTTCATAACGCTTATTGAGCTGGGCCGATTGCTGTAGGGCATACTTCAAGTCTTCAACTTCTTCAAAGAAACCCTGCAAAATGAGATAATAAAATTAAATTTAAAAGAAAATATAACATAACAGAGGAATCATAAGAATTAAAAAAACTCGCAGAAGACGACTGTAACTTAGTAGAGAAAAATGTAGCTGTAATAGAATATATGTTTTTCTCTTATTAAGTTAAGGTAACATCCTCACCTTGTTCACACACCTTTTCCATGTGGAAAAGAGAATACTAACGTATATCTATCATAGATTAACCTTCAATCATGCACGTACATATGTTTCAGCCCCACCCAAATACTTTGGGCTGTCTCACACAATATAACAATAAATAAACTGGAACTTGAACAGTTTTATACCCTTGATGTGTGTTCTTTATATAATTCAGTAATGCAGGTGTTCATACTATTTATACTAAATTCCGTGTTTATTTATATTTCCTGTCGACAGTTGTATTATGCAATATAACATTTTCTGTTCAAAATAGTTTGTCTACTCACTGCATCAAGGCCCTTAATTTCCTTCTTTATCTTCTTGTTATCGGCATACAACTTGTCCCTCTCCTTTTTCATTTTCTTCAGGTTTTCTCTGAGCCGATACACTTCAGCTGTGAAAAAGGAACATATTCAATGTCTACATTTGTATGTACATCCAATGCATCTTTTTACTAGGTATAAAAGGCAAATAGTTTGAGCATTTGCTGGATGTAATTCAGCCAACAGACAGACAACTTTTTTTTTCAAATAATGGTTTTCATTTAAAATAATAAAACACCCTTAACATATGAATACCTACATTTTTTCAAACTCCAAAAGAAGGACAGTTTTAAGTATTTAGGCAACAGACACTACCTCTACCCGTGGCGCATACCATAAGAGTTACAGCTGTTTCAATTACAATAACCCAATACCCACCAAAGTGGCAGCTTCTTGGACCATAAACTTTACTTAGAAAAAAGAAAAGAAAAAAGAAGAGATATTATAATAAGAAGCACCGCAGGGGGCATCTGAGGGTGGCTGTATGACCGGTCACCCGAACCTGAGAGGGGATCGTCACGTACCAAGGGCGAAGCCCGAGGTACATACGATCCCCATGGGTCGTACAGCCACCCGAGCACGACCCCAAAAGTACTTCTTTATTGTATCACCCAATCAAACCTCGAACTATTTAGAAAATACTGACAATGCGGAGCGGTGCGTGTCAATATACCCCCCCCCCCCCCCCCCCCATACGCACCGCTCCCTGGCCCTTAGGGTGATATAGATACAATTTACTCACATTCCTCATCAGAAGAGTAGCCCATACCACTCCGTCTCCCACCTCGCCTGTTGTACCGCCGCTTACTCTCCTCCTCCTGGTTACGTAGTTCCGATTCCTTCAGCTTTTGTTCTAGTGAGTTCACTTTAAGCTGAAAGAAAAAAAAGGAGAATTGCTTGCATTTACTGGCTTTGATAAAATATATAGAATGTTGTTTACAGATGTGTAACACTGATTTGATTGAAATTTGTTATTTTTCTGATTAATGAACATTTTACCGTTAATAATGGTTAATCATAGTTCAGCTTATGATTTTTGTTCAGTGTACTTTGATTATGCTAACCAAAATGTTGTAAACATTGCACAAATACTCTGTGCCTGTACCTGCAAACGTTGTAAACCACCTGAAAACTGGGTGGCCCAGGAAACCAGTAACATATACTGAAAACCGCTCAGTATGAAATAAAGATGTTTCAAAAAAAGAAATATAAAAAAACTCTCCCTTTGTGATATGGCAAAACGTATTTGCACTGAGTAGACAGAAACTCACAGATCTAAAATACAAGGTCACAGGTGGAATTATGGAAGAAAAGAATCGGTTAGAAAACCGAAAAAAACCGGGTTATTCGTCTTCTTTTTCTATATATATAAAAATAATTATTGATGAGATATGGGGAAAGGGATACGAATTATCGAGCGAATTATCGATTGATTTTAAACAAGATGCGCGAGTGAAGCCGCCCGCCATTTTCCTCTATTATCGTTCACCTGAACGCGGAGGACACTAACCTTTTCTCCGATGCCGATGGTCAAAGTCGATATAATTCTTCACTTTATATCGACCCTGACCGCCTCTGAATATCAATAATCCATGAGATATACTCCATATTGCTTGACGATGCCGATTTAAGGCGTAAAAGGCGGTTATCGGCGGAGAACGCCTACACGTGCCCGGACCGGGTCGCGCCATTTTAGCCTCTGATGCAATGCGCTGTGGTTTGACAAGTCTGACTGCGCGAGATGCGCTTCGTCCCGGAAGGGATTGCGCATGAAATCTAGTCCGGCAAGAAATGCGATTTTCTGGGTTTATATCGATATCTAGCTTCCCAATACATCGGCATCATCAATAAAAGATCGACATGAACCTCTATAGCGCGTTAAATCGACTGAAACGGCTGACTTTCCGATCAGAGAGCGGGGGCCGCCATCTTCGCCGTCATCACCCTCATTAACATAATCATACTACACGGCAATCTGGGACGCTAGGCTTTTGAATGCTGAGGCGTCGATCGATGTTATACAGTTTGACCGTGTCACTCTCCTACCCGATCTCGGCTAATGCTTTTTCAATGGTCAATTTCTGGTATAGACTTTACATAGGCTCAGCATTACGACCGGATGTAGGTCTAAATTTGCGATCTTGTTCCCGATGGCGCTGGTATCCGGCAATGGCGTTTCCCGCCTCTTTGACCAAGTCAATATACCCGGGCGCGATTCGATTTGATCGATCATATTTCGAAGATGACTGGATAATACAGCGAGCCCGGGTAATCAGCGAATCAATGTATGCACTATGTAGAATGCAAAAGGAATGTGTCTGGCAACCCAGAGGGAATTGTCACGATCCCAGTACAGACACCCAAGGACGACCCCAAAGGTTCTTCTATTTTTCATCACCCAAATAAAATTCAATTTATGCTGAAAACTATGATCATTAGGAATGGTACATACAGCCTGGCAATGCACACTGCCCCCAATACAAATCACTCGCCGGCCATGCAGGTGACGATATGTTTAAATTATCTCACCTGAAGCTCTGTAATAGTTTCCACATGCTGCATTCCTGTCTTCAACTCCTTCTCATATCTTCTCATCAGGGAATTGTGCATCGCTAAAAGTCTGGGTACACAATAAGCAATACGGAATAGTAACTTGAATAAACAACATCTAATAATCTGATAATCCGTTAAAACCTTTGTTACATAAGGCCAAAAAAAAGATTTAAAATGTTGAGTTCAGGTAACCTACCTACCCTATTTTTTGGCCCAACCCTAACCGTTTTCTTTTTCTTTTTCTTTTTTTAAGGAAATTTGTAATCAGGTTTTTCAAAATTGACATCAAAATGCATGGAAAACCATAAAACAACATACAGATAAAGATGTTTTGAGGGGATATTTGGAACATTTCTTTGTTTTCAACACTGGCTGGGTCTCTTTGGTAAGTTAAAAAAAAAAAAAAAGATTTTGATCGACCTACCCTATTTGTTTCATCCTATGTTACCTCAACACAACTTTTTTTTTGGCCTTACCACAAATTTAGATTCCGATGCAGGAAAGCCGTTTGTAGGACGCCTATCAATGTTTATGGTTTGTGAAATAGACGTTGTGATATGGAATCAGGAATGACTGCGCTTTTCCCTATCAGAAAAGTCGGATCCGGCCAAAATACCAGAAACCAAAACCGAAGTATTCAATGGGAATTATAACGTTACATATATATTTCTGGAACGCAACCTGGCAGATACAATATTCTGGGTACTTGAATGAATAAAAGGAATCAAGTAAAACGATTCCATAACTTTCTATAAAGAATATTACAAGAATATCTGATATCACGGAATATTCAAACCAGTAATAAGAAGGGCACTTACTTATTTGTACGCTCATTTTCGATCTGTTTGTCTGCTTCCTTTTTTCTCTGTACGTGTAAAGCTGAGATGTGCGTTTTAGTTGGCTCGGTCTGTGTTTCCATACTGTAAGTAAAAGATTAAGATTAAGTCCCACTGTTTTTCTTATAAATTCTACAAAGAGCTAAATTATCTATACACAATAAACTAAATTTTTGGGAAATACTTGGACTTCTTTCTATATTCAAACTTAAGTTGATTAAATACGTATTAAGTCTATCAATATAGATCGTGTGTTTCTATAAAATTGGCCGTCAATTATCTGCGCATTGACATGGTATTCTGTACAAAACAAATTGATCATATATGTGAAAATAATATTGATATTAAAATTCCGACAATTTAAACTTACTTGTGAGTGGTAACATACTGACGCATGAGGTTTTCGATTTTTAGTTTTTCAGTTATTTCTGTTAGTTGTTCTTGTAGCGTTGTGTTGTCCTTTTTCAGTTTATGAAGTTTCCTTTTTAATTGAGCGTTTTCCAACATAAGCTGTAATATTAAAACAATGACGAGATCATTCTTAAAGTTAGTTTTGATCATACTTTACAGAAGAGTTACGCTTTCAAGGACATTTTCAGAAATAAAGAATAAGACA
Organism: Lepidonotus clava; assembly: GCA_936440205.1. Lineage (NCBI taxonomy): Eukaryota > Metazoa > Annelida > Polychaeta > Phyllodocida > Polynoidae > Lepidonotus > Lepidonotus clava. The sequence continues at coordinate 39,700,771 of OW387140.1, forward strand.
TTCTTTTGACGAACCTGCTTAATCAAAAGTAGGAGCTTAGATCTAGTAAATTTAGGCAAGTTATACAAAATATATAACTTATGGAAATATATTTGATCTATAGGCAAATTCCCAAGTGAAACCAGCTCCAATATATATTTAGACAAAAATCAATTTGGTATTGGAAAAATTCAGCTGGACCTATATCAGGACTTTTATAAGATTTCTGAAAGCAAAATTATTGAACATGAAACTTTTGTAGTAGCCTTAAATCTATAGAAGGCAAATTGAAAGACCCCTGCAAAACTTTATCAGACCACCGTGGGTATAGGCATTCAGGGCTTGACAAACCAGGTGTCTGGACGCACTGGATAACCATGAAAAGGTGCCAGGGTTGCATCTCTGCTGGCACATCATCTCTAGCACTATTCTAATCTCAAAAATGGTTGTAAGGGGTATCAACTTGTAATGGGTGTCACATGGAAACGGGAAGCAATCTAAATAAATATCACTCTTATCTTTTACCTCACTAGGATTCATTCCTAAAAGGCCTACTCCCTATTCCACAGTTTGTGGAGCGGGTACCTGTCGAGGTTATTTCTGTCGGCCAGAATATTCCAGCAGAGATGGGTGCCAGCAGCCAGAATTGTGACACTGAGCGGCCAGAGCCTAAGATCTGTTTTCCCATTGAATAACCAAGATTTTGTACTTCTTTTTTCTAAAACATTTTTAACATATCTTAATACTCTCCCTCCCGATATCTGCTTCAGAGGAGTCTATTTTTGAAGAGATTATTTATCATTAGGAGAATTTATAATTTACATATTCATGACATTGTGCTTATACATACAACAAATCCTGGGCTAGTAGTAATAAGACCTAAAAATAATGTTGCGTTCAGGTAAACTGACCTACCCTAAAATTTTGGCCCGAACCTAACTTTTGTGTGGATGAAAATATTTCCAAAAATATAAAAATTCACTAAAAATGAGTGAAAGAACAGGAAATGACATTTATTTGATCAATAGATTATTCAAGATGCTAGACATTTTTTGTGTAGGCCGGATGTCTGGAGTAATTTCTGAATTTTCAAGAATGACTGAGTCTATTTCTATGTCAATTACAAAAGAAAAAAAGAAATAGAGTAAAATAAAAACTTAAATCGACATAGACTACCTAAATCTAGATCTATATCTTCCCTAGTTTCTTTTGTAAACAATCTACCTGAACACAACTTTTCTTTCTCTTATTTTTGCCTCAGGCTGAGCAACCAAGACCAAGTTTGGATCTAGAATACGATTACCCACTAAAATTCTGTGATCAAGTCCCCTATGTTTTCCCTGAGTTTATTGTTGAAAATATCCACTTTCACGTTTTCGGTGCTTTTACGACATTGCTCGACCTGATAACCTGGGTGTATATGCTCGACCTTATAGGCCTGGTAGTGCCTTTTTTCAGCAAATAAAGTCACCCCTTTTTGCCGCGCGAAGTCGGCCCTCATGGAGCTCTGTAGTTCTGGTTTTGTTTCTCCAGTCTAGCCAAATTTCAACAGGTTATGGGCCCAGGAATGCTTGTCCTGTGTGAGTACAGTCTGCTGATCATGTGGAGGTACCTTAGGGCTGGAGATTCTGCAGAAGGTAGGAGTACAGGTGATTGCTGTGTGCCATGTGGACTAGGCCATGTGGGCTGTGTGTAAGCCTATGGCTGTGGCCTGACTGCCCTGAGCCTGAGATCTAGCCTGTACTGTGTGCTGTGTTTTAGCCTGTGCTGTGGCTTGTGATGAGTGCTGTGCTGTTACCTGGGATGAGGGCTGTGCTGTGGCCTATGGAGAGGGCTGTGCTGTGGCCTGTGGAGAGGGCTGTGATGTAGCCTGTGCTGTGGGCTGTGCTGGGAGCTGCGCTGTGAGCTGTGCTGGGAGCTGCGCTGTGGGCTGTGCTGAGAGCTGCGCTGTGGGCTGTGCTGGGAGCTGCGCTGTGGGCTGTGCTGGGAGCTGCGCTGTGGGCTGTGCTGGGAGCTGCGCTGTGGGCTGTGCTGTGCTGTCAGCTGTCCTGTGCTGTGCTGTCAGTTGTCCTGCGCTGTGCTACTTGCTGCCTTGGAGTACGTGTCGTCTGTTCGTCGACTGTGCTGCGCTGTGCTACCTGCTGCCCTGGAGTACGTGTCGACTGTTCGTCGACTGTGCTGCGCTGTGCTACCTGCTGCCCTGGAGTACGTGTCGTCTGTTCGTCGACTGTGCTGCGCTGTGCTACCTGCTGCCTTGGATTACTTGGCGGCTGTTTGCCGTCTGTGTGCTGTGGTGTTTGTCAGCTGCCCTGGAATAGGTGCTGGCTGTCTACTGCCCCTGTGTGCTGTGCTGTGTTATCAGCTGCACTGGTATTAGTGTTTTGTGTTTTTCAGCTGTGTGTCAGCTGTGTGTAAGCTGTGTGTCAGCTGTTAGGAGGTGCTGTCAACTGCACTGGAGTGCTTGTCAGCTGTACAGAGGTGTTATTTTTCTGTGAGTAAGCTGTGTTGTGCATTTGGTCAAAATGGCTTCGAGTACGATTAGCATGATTTCTCCGTTAAAAGGAGAGAACTATCCGACCTGGAGAGTACAGTGCCAGATGGCTGTTATGAAGGACGGACTATGGGACATAGTGAATGGGACCGAAACCCGACCTGGACCAGGTGAGGCTGAGAAACTGGCTAAGTTTATCAACAAATGGGAAAGGGCACTGGCTGTTATTGTGCTTTCGATGGACCCCACGTTGTTGTATTTGATTGGGGAACCTACGAATCCTATCGAGGTCTGGAAAAAGTTGGCCGACCAGTTCCAGAAAAAGACTTGGGCGAACAAGTTACATCTAAGACGGAAGCTCTACTCCCTGCGACTTAAGGACGGTGGGTCTGTGCATGACCATATCAAAACCATGACTGAAACTTTTAATGCGCTGTCTGTAGTAGGTGATGCGATCACTGAGGAGGACCGGGTAGTACATTTACTCGCGAGTCTGCCCGATTCATATGGTATGCTCGTCACTGCCCTTGAGGCATGTCCTGAAGTGCCCAGGATGGAGATGGTGACAGAACGTCTGTTACACGAAGAACGGAAATTCTCGGACAATGAGACCAGTCGATTGGACATCGAAAAAGCCATGACTGCTAGACGTCAGAAAAGTGGAGGACCCGTGTGTCATAAGTGTTGCAAAATAGGTCACATTAAACGTGACTGTCCTGAGTGGAACGAGAGTAAGTCTAAGAAAACTGAGACTAAGTGCGAGTGTGAGTGTAAACACAAAGTGTATAGTACGAACGCAAAAGAAGATAGTGACTCGGACAGTGATGTGATTGGTTTGTAAATGGGTGAATCCCATATCAGCTTAGTATCATAGTATGCTGTGAGTAAGAACCAGAGTTAAGAAGGAGTGTTTCGTTTTAAACTCTATAATGTTTGAGTGATCTAAACATCTAACTCTGTAACTACATTTTTGATATCCTAAAATGTGTTTGTTCTAAAAGTTCCATTTAACTTTTACTTGTAAGTCACAGCAAGGTGCTGGTAAACTGGACATTTATTTTGTTTCAGCAAAGACATTTATGTTTGAAGTTATTGTTGTCTAGTTCTAAAGCTAAAAACTATCAAGTGAGAAGGAGTGTTGAAAATATCCACTTTCACGTTTTCGGTGCTTTTACGACATTGCTCGACCTGATAACCTGGGTGTATATGCTCGACCTTATAGGCCTGGTAGTGCCTTTTTTCAGCAAATAAAGTCACCCCTTTTTGCCGCACGAAGTCGGCCCTCATGGAGCTCTGTAGTTCTGGTTTTGTTTCTCCAGTCTAGCCAAATTTCAATATTTATCCTGTCCCATGATAAATTTTCTCTGATAAGCGTTATGGTTTTGGTTTATTTTTCTTGATATTACAAAGTGTTAACATAAGTGTAGTTAAAGGTGATGCATATACGGAAGATGCGGGTCTCAAAATACGACATCGCGCACCGAAATTTCGCGGAAATCGCGAACGGACGTTGGGGGTGCTTTTAACACTGGGTTCTATGGGAGAAAACATGTTATTTCGCGATAATTTCTTAAATATATCTCCAATCTTTATACAGTAAATGAATAAAAGTTTGGAATTGATCCCAGGAATGCGATACAACCCTTCAAATTTTCGCATTTTGTGAATTTTTCGCATAATCGCGAAAATACGCGATTTCCCCATAGGCCTCAATGCTAAACGTGGTCACTTCTGGAGCCCAGAATTTCGCCGCGCGACGTCGGAAATCCCGGGAATACCGCAAACCCGTTTACTCCGTATAAAGTGTAGACTACAGACAAAAAAGTGTTTTTACTGTGAAAAGGGTAATCGAGGAATAAGAAAAATACAGAAACTTGGAAAACAATAGATCTAGATCTATTTCCTTGAAAAAAAAAGAAAAAGAAAAGAAACATCCAAATTCCCTGGGGTAACCTAGACAAAGTATTCGTCCCGGTAACAGGTGAACTCGGCCCGTTGGTGAACTCGGCCCATGGTGAAGTCGGTCCACTGGTGAACTCGGTCCGTTTGGGAAAATAAGTTATATTTCATGTTCATACCATGATATATTGACGATATTTTACATTATTTATGCTAGGAATGGAACGGATCACCTCATCAATAAATCAAAACAATAATATTTCACATCTGTACATATATTTTGATAAAACATTGTCTTTGTTTTCTGAATCGTAGCATTTACCTTGAATTTATGTACGGCGTGATGCATTTATGAACTCTAAACAATTTTTCTGGGCAAAGTTTGCAAAAAGAAAGTAAACTTAGAGACAACCAATATTATTTCAATTTATGTGAATCAATAAATCATGTAATCAGACACAAAATAAGTAAAACGGGAAGGGTGGGCCGAGATCACCAGCGGGCCGAGTTCACTAAGGTCCGAGTTCACCAGCGGGCCGAGTTCACCAGTATTCTTCGTCCCTAGCGGAGGTGGCGGAGCAGGGAGGGGATGCTTCGCAAGCTAACCAAGCTAGGGGTAACCCTGACAGGGATTTTTCCCCCTCAATTTCTGGGACCATTTTCCTTATTTTTCCTAGTGAAGTGGCAGTTGGGACGATTGCATTTGCCGTTTACCAAAAGCCTTGTGTCTGTAAAGTGTTGGCACCTTCAACTTTCAAAACTATTTTTCAAACCCCGCGACTCCGCGCTCACGGACTTCCAAGTTCCAGAGCTAGAGCCAGCGAGAGGCCCCCGCTCTGAATCTGATCGTCTTGAGTTTTTTTTTTTAGAATTATTGACCCACCTTTGTACAAGAATGTATGTCAGGCACGTTATCTAAACATCTGGAAGCCATCTCAATTTCAATATAGCATGGATAAACGTAAGATCTCACTGAAATCGTTAACTTTTACGGTGGATCTTGTTAGAACCTGTTGCAAGTTTGTTTACGAAATTTAAGGTAGCACAACGTAGTTTTATTAACTCGATGTGATTATATCTTTTATATAAGATAATTTATTCTCTAAAAATAGAAACTAATATTTATATTTCAAAATGAAATATTTAATCTGATGAGTCAAAGTCGTCTTAAAGTAAAACAAGCAGTACCAGCCACTTTGGTGTCATTCTGCAGAGTGCACTTAAAAATCTGTGTAGTGAGGCCTAATTAGATTGCACACTGGCTTCGCGGAATTTCAGGCAACTGATGCAACATCAAAACATAGAAATACACGTCGACGTGTAGTTCTGTGATCAAAACAAACAGGTTAAAATCAAGGATTTTGAATGGCATAGATTACTCGACACAATTCTTGACGTTGACAAGCACTAGAGACTAGAGTAAGCAAATATGCTTACATTTGTCTTGCTGTTACGGTATTTAGGTAAGTATGTCTACATTGTCATGAGATGTTCTTTAACTATGGATAAACTGAACTTATAGATGCTGAGAATAAGGAGCCACGAGTAGAGTGCCGTGCGATAAACCGGAAGTGTTTATTCCGCGTCTTAAGGTATCACAATACTAGATTCCGATATTACGACATCTCCCCCTTTGTAGTTCTACAATGAACTTTTAGATGTTTGTAGATAGTAATACAATACTTAATGACAACCTTTTTGTTTTTAGATGACAGACATTCTTAGAATGTTATAATACAGATACAACGGCTTACTTTTTAGTAGTACGAATAAACATGATAATAGTATGATCTTTACAGATCTAAGCGTTTCGCTGGTCTGCTAACACGACCAGACCTAGTCACAATAGTAGGACACGGTTTCGGTGGACTGACTACCTTTGAACCTCTAATAGGTTCAGAAACTACTCTAGGGCTTTGAGCCACTCTAGGAGTTTGAGGGACTGGAGGAATATTAGCCACTGCTCCAGGGAAGGTCTGACCTTCATTTTGTGGTGGTGGTATAACCTGGAGATGACGCCTGTTGCGTCGGAAGGTGGAACCGCTTGCTGACTTCACGATATATGATCGCGGAGTATCTGTACCCACAACTACTCCGGGTTCACCCCAAACTTTCTGTAAGTCAGTTTTTATTCTTACATTTTCTCCCCCTTCCAAAGGTGTGATAGGTTTAGCACCGTGCTTTTTGTTATAGAATCTTGCGTGTGATTCTTTCGCGACCTGGTCATTTTCGGACACAATTTTCAGATCGGGCCATTTTGGCTGCAACGCACTAGGTATTACAGGTAGCGTTGACTGAATTCTCCTACCCATGAGGAGCTGCGCTGGACTATATCCAGTCGATGAGTGTGGTGTCGAACGATAAGCTAGTAACGCTAGCATAGGGTCAGACTGTCGCAGAATTGTTTTGGCGACTTGAACGGCGCGTTCAGACTGACCGTTAGACTGAGGAAAATACGGACTTGAGGTTTGATGGCGAAAACCTAACGCGTCGGCGAATTGTCGAAATTCTTTCGAACTAAATTGTGGTCCGTTATCGGTCACTAGCAGATCGGGAATACCGAATCTCGCAAAAATACATTTCAATTTCGCTGTGACCGCGTGTGTGGTAGTCTCGGCTAGATAAACGAGTTCGATATATCGCGAATAATAATCGACGACTACCATATACTGCTGATTGTTAAAATCGAGCAGATCTGCGCCTAACATCTGCCACGGCCTATCTGGTAGGACAGTGGGAACCAGTGGTTCTTTCGGAGTTGTTGGCTTATACTTTTGGCAGTGTGCGCACTGCTAGACAATTTGTACGATGTCCTCGCCAACTTTCGGCCACCAAACGGACTGTTGGACCCTTTCTCGACATTTCGTGAGGCCTTGGTGCCCTTCGTGAATTCTACGGAGGACGTCGGCTCTCATACTACTAGGTATGACTAGACGGTCGTCATACGTTATGAGTCCGTCGTGGACGCTCAGATGGCCTCGCGCGTTATAATACGACTGCGCGATAGGAGCTACGGAGCTCAAATGCGACGGCCAACCTGAGTTGGTATATCGAAATACCACGCTTAACTCTTCGTCCGTTTGGGTCATCTCGCGGATTACTGATAGCCTTTGGCTAGTCAGCGGCCAGCCCTGCTCTACGGCAGCAATATGGGCTTCAATTTCTTGTTCGATCTCGGAAATTTCACCGCGTTGTGGCGCTCTCGATAGCGCGTCAGCTATCACCGTTTACCCGGGACGTGCTGGGCCTCGGGGTTATATCGCATCATGCGAATTAATAAGCGTTGGCAACGAATCGGGACTTTGTCTAAGTCGCGCGTGTTTATAAGTGGTACGAGCGGTTTGTGATCGGTCAACAACTTAAAATTTAGACCACGCAGATATTTGTCGAATTTCTCGCAACACCATACCCCGGCCAAACACTCTTTTTCGATTTGCGCGTAACCTTTCTCCGCCTGAGATAAGGTACGAGACGCGAACGCCACTGGGCGTAACTCTCTACCATGATACTGCATGAGAACACCCCCTAGACCATAACTACTGGCATCTGCTGAAACAACAGTGGGTTTACTAGGGTCAAAATACGCCAGAACAGGAGCTGTAGAAATGAGATCTTTAACCTTCGCAAACGCTGCTTCCTGCTCGGGACCCCAATACCAGGATACATCACATTTCAACAGGTCATTCAAGGGTTTTAATACAGTTGACAACTGATCAATATGTGAACACAAATAGTTTATCATACCAAGAGCTCTCTTTAGCTCTGTCACGTTGGTTGGCGGTGCTAGGTTCTGAATGGCAGTAACCTTGTCCTTTGTGATAGATACACCGTCTTTGCTGATGGACTGTCCTAGGAAGGTTAGTTCACTTTGACGATACTTGCACTTACTGTCGTTCAACTTTAGTCCGTTGTTCTTCAGGACGTCCAGAACTCGTGACAAACGTTCATCGTGTTGCTCCATGCTCGAGCCATACACGAGAATATCGTCCATATACACTACTACCCCGTCGAGCCCTTTGAGCAGCTCGGTCATCTTAAACTGGAATATTTCTGGGGCGGACGTTATACCAAAGGGAAGGCGATTGAAACAATAACGACCAAACGGTGTAATAAAAGTTGTTAATTTTACACACTCGCTATCTAACGGTATCTGCCAAAACCCACTAGCGGCATCTAACGTACTGAAAACTTTGCCGTCTGACAACTTACACAGGATATCTTCTTTCGTGGGAATTACATATTTTGGTCGTACAATGGACTCGTTCAGATGTTTCAAATCGACACAGATACGAATGTCACCTGATTTCTTAATCACCGGCACCATGGGTGCACACCACTCTGTAGGCTCGGAAACACTACTAATAACGCCCTCGCGTTCCATTCGCTCGAGTTCGGCTTTAACTTTGGGCAAAATCGGTATGGGGACGCGACGCGCGGTCGATACGCTGTACGGTTGCGCGTTATCTTTTAGGACGATTTTTACGGGGTCGCCTTTCAGGGTACCTACCCCTGATACTGGAACACTACCTTTCGCTTCGACGGCGAGAATTCGGGCAATCAACCCGAGACGAACGCAAGGCCCCCGACCCAACAAACTTGTCGTCGCCCCCTTAACTACTTGTACGAGGTAATGGTACCTTTCACCTTTGTATGTGGTACGGGCTACAAACTGACCTAAATTACTCAGTAGGCCCCCTGGGCTCTTCAGGATAACTTTACTTGGTTTTAGGCGCGGCCGGTTTGGCATTTTACGATAAACATCTTCTGAGATAACTGTAACATCTGCGCCACTATCTATCTTAAAATTGATAACGTCACCGTTAACTTCTAGGTCGATGTACCACTCTGTTTCGTCAGAAATATCGCAATCGATAGAATTAACACAGAACTCAGGTTCAACACAGGGTTTGTCAACATTATCTTCACAGAAAATAGAACCAAGAAAATACGTGTCTTCACCGTCGGACTCTACGTACTCTTCGGACACCTCATCTAAATTTCTGCGACCTGAACCTCTGCCTCGGTAGTAACCTCTACCTCTACCTGAACCTCTACCTGAACTTCTACCCGAACCTCTACCTGAACTACCTCTACCTGAACTACTTGTAGAGTTACAACAACGAGCATAATGCCCCTGCTTACCACATTCGTTACAAAACTGATCTTTTGCGGGACAAACTTTATGACGATGATCGAGAAGTAGGTTACAATTACTACAAAGTCTGTCAGAACTTGATCTTTCGGGCCTTCTGCTGTACCGTCCTCGACCTCTACCCAGGCAACATGGTCAACACTCTTACTACTGACAAAATCATTTTGTTTCTTTACCATTTCGGAATTACGAATTCGTTCGATACAATTTTCAAGGGTGAGGTCTGCCTTTAACTGCAACTCAAGCGACAACTCTTTATCTAAAATACCTATAACCAGTCTGTCTCGTATCTCCTCGTGTTTGTTGTTGAAATCACAAGTCTCCGATAACTCCATGAGAGACCTGTAGAAACTTTCGGCGCTCTCGCCGGCTTGCTGAGCACGCAGATGAAACTTGGCACGCTCGTGGATGATGTTGCACTTCGGGACGAAGTAACCGTCAAAGCGCTGGAGAACGAGGGTAAAGTTGTCGTCATCGGCCACGGGTTGGGCCGCATTCGCATCAGCCGCAGCTGCTGGGGCCACGGCGGCGAGTTGGAAACTGTTGTAGATTTTCTCAGCCTCGCGACCCATCGCGTAGACTAAGGAACTAACTTGGACGGCACCGGTCTCACGATCTAACTTGGTGGCGGTCCTGAACCTGAGGAACCGTTGCTTCCACTCAGGCCAGTCTGCAGGCTTGTCAAACTGGAAACTCTCAGGTGGGTTGAATTTAGGCATGGTGGAACTGTCACTCACAACTGATGGGCACAAACTAGGGCACTGGTGGTAAAACTGGCTAAAACTTACACCACTGCAGACTGTAGACACAGTAGAACTCGTAGAAATGCAGCAAATCAAGCCACAATTAACTGTCACTGACACTGGCCCTGCTTTAGATTGACTCCCATGTGGCCTTGAACAAACTTGGGCACTGTCACTGGCACTGACAGCCCAGACAGCCCAGATCAAACACAGAATACTCAGCACTAAAACTTTCATGAGGCAAAAATCACAGTTCCACAACTTCTCTGGATGTTCATCAACTCACCACTTCTGACACCATCGGTTACATCTATTTCAAGTCCAACAGGGGTTTCTAACTTGTTCGATCTCAGGACAGGAGGGGTTTGGAACAACTTCAACAAGCACTTGTTATGAATATATGAGCATGAGTGAGTTCTAACAGTTGCTGTTAGCTTTGTTTTCCGTAGTCTACTAGGACATTCCTGAATGACATATACCTATGATGGAAACATTTTTTTTGTGTGTGTAAACATGTAGAAGTGTAATGGTTCGAGATTATTGTGGATAAGCGGTGACTCAATTATAAGGGAAAGACAAACACAGCAAATTGTCTGAGATCCAATTTTATTACAGTGTAAACAGTTCACAAAAAGTATTCACCCAATTTGGGGCTTTAGCTTTCTTTCCATAAAGTCAGTGTTATAGTAAAATACAAAAAATAGTCTCTTTGCAATAAAGGCTAATATTCCAGAAAGTGGGTTCTCAAAAAATCCTTGGGCTCAGACCTCCATAAAAGAGGCTAACAAAGATCCTTTGTTGTAATACCTTACCTATCTGGCAGTGGAGAGATCTGATTTTGGGTCTAATCCCTTGCCAACCTCACTAACCAGACCAGTGGACCAAAATGGTGTTTAAGCTATGTTACATAATACCTCCACTTTTACATTCAATAAAGATAATCAAACCAGATTTTCACCATAGGGGATATTTTACATCAAGTTTCTACACCTTACTAAATATAAATGCACCATAAAAAGTATTTAGAAACACCATTAGACCTGACTTATCACAGAAAACTAGGTCGCGTTTGCATAACGTTACGAATGCGACGCGGGCCGCGCGCGGTCCGCAATCTGCGTTATGACCTTTCCGTTTACTTTCGGCGCGATCCGCCTTTTCGATTCCGTCATTTACCGTATACACGACAGAAGTAACCAGGTAGATAAGGTCGTCAAGAGACAAGTCAAGTGGTTGGCTATCTTTGGTTTGGTGCTGCCATCTCTAGTCTACCAATGTAGTAGATCTACTATCCCTCAGACTAACGTTATTTGGAATAGACTACCAGGATCTAAATTGCATGATTTGACTGCCAAGTGCATGGATTTCATCACTTTCATCTAGTTTGTTTACATGATTAGTCCAATGTTTTAGAATAAGGCCAAAAATAAAAAAAATTGTTGTAGATCTATTCAGGTAACCCTACATAACCTAAACTTTTGGCCCTACCCTAAATTTTTTCAAGGAAATTTTTAATTATTTTTTTTCAAAATCCAAAAGAATTGACCTAAAATAGCATGGAAAACCATAAAACAGCATATAGATGCTCAGGGCATGTATTTTAGAGGCTAAAATTGTTTTTTGAGGATAGATCTATTGGGATTTTTTTTCATTTCCAACACTGCCTGGGTCTCTTTGGTAAGTAAAAAAAATAGCAAAAAAAAAGATTTCCACCTACCTACCCTATTTTTTTCGACGTATGTTACCTGAACACAACTTTTTATTTAGGCCTAAGAGGTTTTCATTCAGTTGAAGAAAAATCTTAACCTGGTCTAGAGATTTTTTTTTTTTTCTGATGCCAAAAAATAAATGGTTGTGTTCAGGTAACACGACCTACCCAAACTTTTTGGTCCTACCCTAACGTTTTTTAGGAAATTCTTTTTTCCTAGATAATCAAAACAAAAATTACCAGAAAAACATGCAACACCATGCCATGGAACAGCATATTATTTCTATGCTCAGGGCTTGTATTTTAGAAGCTAAAAATTGTAGGCCTACTAGGGGATGTTTATAGTTTTTTTCTTGTTTCAACACTGCCCAATCTATTTACTTCATTCATTTTTTAACAGTGTGATAGAATAATCAACAGAAGCATGACAGGAAAATCCATAGATTTACTATGGGACAGGGAAATACCGGATAGATCTATTTGATTGCATAATTTGAGTGGGCACCCTAATTGACGGAATTCGAAAGGATCTTTTTTGGAGGCTGACAGTGACACTTGAAACCAAATGTTATTACATGTATTTTCATCAGAACCAGTTATCACCTACCATCGGAATTAAACTTGAATTTTGAGACCGCTACTTGATATGATATGTCACACTCACACGTGGAAACACTTAGAATTGAGATAGATCTATCTTTGGAATTGGCTAGAAACACAGGGATCTACATAGAAATAGAATGTATAGAAAAAAATCTTGAGTGTCAAAAGCCACCGCTGCGAAATTATCGAGGGGGCATTAAAAAAAATAATGCATGGGCCATTTGAATGCTAGATCTATATCAGTTCTTTTTTTCTTGGAATTTAGTTTGGGGATGGCAAAAGATATATAGACCTAAAAAAAATTCCGGAGGTGACCCCCTATATCCTGTGACGAGGTATCGTCCGTCTGTTGCGAATATTAAGGGCTCCACCCCTAAGCCTATGCTATGGCCCTAGACCCCTAAATTCGACAGGGCGACATGGCCCTTTTTGGGCTTAATGACATGGGACATTGCTATTTCTTAAATTCGACAGGGGGACGTGGCTGTTTCTTAAATTCGACAGGGCGACATGGCCTTTTCTTAAATTCGACAGGGCGACATAGCTGTTTTTTGAATTCGACATGCAACATTGGGACCCCCCCATCAAGGCCCCCTATGCTATTGTTTATGCAATCTTCTGTTACTGTAACAACTAATGATATAATCGTTATAAAGTCGAGTTGGGAAGTTGCTGGACAATTTAAAACATTTAAACCTGGTAGATGCTTAAAAACAACTTTTATTCCGAACATTTAACAGTAGGCCTTACATGTTCCATAGTTATTTACATTTCCATAATTATAGTATGTATTCATTGAATGGGGAACGGTGTACTTAGATAAGATCTCTTGTAGTATACGCAACAGAACTCTAGGCATAGTGTGGCAACGCCAGTTGTTCAGAAACTTTTTTTTTCTGTTCTAAATAAACAGACATAACTCACTATTATGACACATCCAATAGGTATGTGTAGGCTAGCGTTTAAGATAACATACATATATAGGTCACACACACACTCTGCAACAATAATAGGCCGGAATCGAACCAACAAGCTTATTCGACCTAGATTCTTAACATGTATTCTCACCTAAAGGCTTGGTGGGGAACATTTCATCACAACAAAAAGCATTCTTCGAAACATGAACACAACAATTGTTTGGTGTAACAGGAATATCTCAACGTGTTAGGACAAGGTTTAAAAGTATCAATTTTACTATTGATATACTTCCTGTCGATTATGATACGTTTAATAGCATCTACCAGTATATAATTATCAAGCTGTACTTTTAGAATACGAATTTCCTAGATTAACATCCTCAAATAGGTTAGTCCTCAATAATTTATGGTTGGTAGTTTGATATTGATTGTAAAAGCAACTGCAATGAGGAAGTAAGTATCTATGTCAGTCTTGCATTTCGTTTTATGTTCCCATGTTAAACTTTTGTTATATATGAGTATTATTGTTTATGAAGCTGTTACAGTTCCTCTTTCTCATCATGTGTTGTATCTCGACGCAGGGGGTGAGCAAGTAATAACTGGTTCCGTATCCATTTTGATTCATGTTGTTCTCTTCGTGCTAGACCTTATGTAGACATTGGTATTTGGGGTTTCATATAATTGTCAGGTCACATATTGATATCTTATATTTCAATACTTAGATGAATTTTACGAGGGATATGATATAGGGTTATGAAAATTTGATTCTTATTCATCTCTCCCGAGGATTTTCATTTGTAAAGATATTCTACGAGTATGATTCCTTTTTATATGAAAAAGACTAATAATCAAATCTTGAGTGTACTTAATCATACCTAGGCATGTCCCATCCTGTTTTTTTTATGTTAAACGCTTATAAATTTGCATGAACTGATTAAATCCTGTTTGGCTGTAAATTTTCTATTTGTCTGTTTCTTTCAGTTGATGTTGTCTGGAATGTTATCGGCACGCCGAGTGATTTGCATCTCTCCCAAGATAAGGAAAAGGAGACGAAAAACACTACAGAACAGGTGGTATATTATGAAGTCGATAAGAGTCAACCTCTCCAGACCGCACCTTTAGTTAGAAAAAACAATCAGGACTTGTTTACAACAGGACGAGCCGTTGTGGATGTGCAAAGCTTTAATGTACAGTCAGAGTTTGAGGGCCTGTCGGAACACGCAGAATCTGACTTCACCTCTAGGATATTGGATATACCAGATACAAACAGACACGCACCGAATCGCCAGACCTCTGAGGTAAAAGACTTACATGCGCAGTCATACTTTGAGGTCCAAGCTGGACACACAGAATCCGACCAGTCCTCCCGGATATCAGCTATACCAGATATAAACAGACACACGCCTGAGCGCCAGACCTCCGAGGTAAAAGACTTTAATGTGCAATCAGACTTTGAGGTCCCTATTGAACGCATCGAATGTAGTCAGTCTTATTGTGCGTCAGTTCCACACGATACGGATGAGCCAACGATTACTAGCCTAATCTCTGAGATACAAGAATTAAGTATAACATCGGAGGTCTCCGCAGAATCCCCAGCAGACCTACAGGAGGAAACCATCCAGGTGTTTGACCCGGAGGATTCCATGGCCTCAGTACGCGATCTTGACTTTACCCTCCAGGGGTTGTCGCTGCACCCTGGAGGCCCCAGCACCACAGGAGCAGCTCGATCCCGTCCCGGAGGAGCGGCCGCTCACCCAAAAAGCTCCGGGATCCCAGCAGAGGTGCAAAAGTCATGCGACTACCCTTTCCTCCAGCACCGTCCCACCGTGGAGTACGTTAAGCGGTCGCGGGTGATGTTCATTATGCGCGGGCTGCCCGGGTCGGGCAAGTCAACCGTAGTGCAGCTGCTCAGGGAGACGTACCCCAATTCAACGAGTTGCTCGGCCGATGACTTTTTCCTGCATCCAGATGGCTCCTACAGGTAAGAATGAATAAAGGTTTTCCAAAATACAGTTTTTTTAAATTAAGAATACAAACATTGTCTATTTGGCTACTTTGCGCCTTGATGTTGTAACCATGCACCCATATCCATTTTTTCCCCAAATTACAAATAATTTAATTCTGTGAATAGTAAAGACTTATGTAACAAAATGTCGTGTGCACGATTCAGACCATCTTTGCACCCAATGTAAGCATAAAATCATTAAATGTGCAACTGTTTTTTTCAATAAACAATGTACAAGGTGAACGTACACAATCGTGCATAGAATCAATATTCTTGATTTTGGACAATAATAGTATCAAAGCAATAACCAGTTTACACAACTGTCAGATGTGTCAGAGCAGTTTCGCTGTCAAGGCAAATTTAAGATTCAAATTTCTTAATTGTCATATAAATTGCACCTCTGATTATAACCACTTGATTAGAAAAAAACGTTGGAGTCGCATTCTTATAAATTTTAGAAAATGAACTGGAGGTAGAACTAAACGCTTGGCCCCCTGTTCAATAAATACGTTGCTCATATAATATAAACACATCCTGGATTACTCAGCGATATACAGGTCTTATGATAAATTCTTTTATCAATATTTAATCAATATATAATCTTATATTATCGACAATTATGCTTATCTAGCATACGTTCACCACTTTATTTTATAAATTTGAGTATACTTTTCGATACCATTTAGATTAGGTGAACTTACAAACAGTTTGTTGACAACATCAACTTTGCTCAAGATACGGACATACATTGTTTGGATTTGTGAGTGGATATATTTAACTAGTTTAATCCTGTTGTGAAAAAATACGCAAGAAAAATATTAGAATACGTCACTGTGGATTATCTTCCCATAAGTGATCTACTACAAAAATACTCAAATAATCATGTCAGCTTACTACGGTATACAAACCAACTCTTTTGTTACGTTATGTGAAATATAGACTTAACTGTTTGTTAAGGTAGTTTAACATCCGGCCAACCCTTCAGGGTTCTTTCAGGGTAATAACGTGAAGTGTACCGGCGGAATTCAGAAACTCGACAGTGTTCGAAATTAAGGGCACATCCTGCACCTGGTTTGCACAATTTGACTTCAGGGTGCACACTTTTGGGGAGGAATGCACCCGGTGTGTGCATGATATTTTAAAAGAAAAAATACCTTAATGTAGTAGTGTGCACATGAATATATTACCGGGTGCATGAATTCATAAATCCTTAACTTCGAACACTGCTCAAGTATAATGTAATTGTTATAATGGTTATACTAGGGCATGCATATAAAAGGTATATCAGTTGTCAAGTTCTTCCATTCTTTACTGAGCATATCCCATATATGTTTTCTTCACTTTCACGTAGATTCAACAAAGACCGATTAAGCGATGCACACGAGTCATGCCAGCGAAAGGCGAAGGCAGCATGCGAGCGGGGCTGCCCGGTGGTCATCATCGACAACACCAACGTCAAGATGTGGGAGATGAGGAACTACACCAACCTAGCCAGCGAGCACAACTACACCGTGGTAGCGGTGGAGCCCAAGACTCCCTGGAGGAACAACCCACAAGAACTCGCCCGGCGAAACAAACACGGAGTCCCTATAGACGTACTCCGGAAGAAGCTTCAGTCGTACGATGAGGGCGTACCGCTTTATTACGGTTGGTTCCTGAATCCAGTGCAGAGCGAGCGAGTAATGCGGCTGGCCGAGAAGTGCTTCAAGTCCTGCAGAAAGGGCTTTCCAGCTTACCAGCAGCTAATAACTGGTATGGCTAATCCAGGAGGTATGTTATATGTACGATAGATTATTCTAGATGATAGTTTTTCGTGACAATGAATTATGATCCTGAGTGAAAAGAATTCTGTGATAAGGAAATTAGCAAATGAGGTTGGGATTTTTTCGCCCTAATAGATTATCAATTTTAATATCTTTTTTATGGAATTAGCATAAAATCATGTAGAAAGTGTGAAGCAGTGGTTTCCTTTGTTCAGTTTGAGCGCCCCGGTCACCACCTTCAGGCCTCACTGGTTGCACAGCCAGCTCAGAGGCCTCTCTCACCTGTACTAAGGCCAACCATAAAAAATCAATGTTTCCTGTCCTGTGGGTCACCAAAAAAGATAACAAGTCGGGAGGTCGAGAAATCATTTTTATTTTTTATTTGTGTATCTTTGAGATGGATTTGCTCATGGGTAACACGACATAAATGGTTCTAGATTTGGAATGACAGCCAAAGCCCCATACTGAACCACCTGATTTATTGTTTTCCTCGATTGTCGTATTTGAAGCTTTGCAAATAATAGTAGTTTCCAGTCTGATTTAAATTTGTCAATCATCCAAAAGAAATTTAGCAAAAAAAAAACCGCTGCCTGTTTTGTTCGGAAATTCTCCCTACCACGGATAGCTGATTTGCAGTATTTTAAGGACCTGCAGGCTAATTTAGGCTGATTTTGTCTACAAAACTCCTAGAATAACTATAGAAAATAAACAAATAATTGCTATTTATCCATCTATAATGAATGCATTTTCAAATGACTTCAGAAATATAAATGTATATGGGTACTAATTTAGAAAATAATGATGGCTAGTTTCGTTCAACATTAATTTCTAAATTATTGGACAATTCATGAAAATGTCTATGCTAAAAGCTTGAGTTTTGTCAACATATTACCCAGTATGCATCCTGTTCTAGGCTAACATGCAGGTAGAATTCAAGAAATTGGCTATCCGTGGTTGGGAGAATTGATACTTATTTGCCAGATTGTGAAATTATATGATTTATTACTGATGTGTGCTGAGCAGCTGAGTTGGTTCATCAATAATTCAGCTCATAGGCTGGCATTTTTTGCCAAATTTCTTGGTCTTATTTCAAGATCGTTAGTCATTAGTAGACTGGCTAATTTGAATACCTGTTTCATTTTTTGATACAAGCTGAAATAAAGAATTTTATCTTTATAGAAAAACTGACCATGCAGTCCATCTACGGCCGCACACAGTCTAGCACGGATAGCCTCCACTGCACAGCCTTCTTCGCCAATCGGGGACACGTGTCGACTGCATCAGCTTACCACTCCCAGCCCCATGTGAGGGCTGCCCTCGGTCATAACCACACCATTGAAGTAATAGGCTTCGTCTTCTCACCCCGGACAGCCGGAGTGCGTTTGCGCCTTGACGCTGAGAATCTGTCGCTTTGGGGCAAGGACGACAATGAAGGACCGAGAGGAGCAGTAGGCCGATCTGCGAGGCCATCGCGAAGGCTCACCGATAGTCCCAGATCCGCTTCATCAGCAAACCGATGGGGTGTGCTTGAGGAGGAGGATAAACCGAGTCGCTTTAGGCCTGTTGTTGGGGAGGGAAGCAGGGCACATCTGACTCTCGGTTATACGAAAACAAGCAAAGCGGTGGAGACCGGTCTCGATCTTATCCAGGTAGTCGAGCATGAACAGCGCGTGAAGGGTGAAAATGAGGACCGGGCTCCCGGTGTTGTTAAGCTTGATGGGGCTACCCTGAGGTGTTTTGGGGATCAATTCTGGGTCGTCTACTTAGATACTCCTTGTCAAGTGCAAACCTTATTCTCAGGAAGGTATTAACTTCTGAGTGTGTTAAGTATTATCATGTCCTTTCAGGACAGGCATTGTACTTTTGGCCAAAGATTTCTTAAGCATGTTTATACCTGTGATTCTTATTGATTTGTGATATTGTTCTTTTTATCTCAGCCTTTATACACATATTTCAAAAGCTGCTGAATATATTTTTAGAGGGTACGTTTTGCTGTCGTTGATTTTCTAGAGCAAGGCCCTTGAAAGGGGCCATATATTTTTGTCTTAAATCGTTGGTTCAACTAGAAACTAACTAGTATGAAATCTTTGATGAGAACGGATTTCATATTTACCTGTGAGATCAGAAGTGATATTCGGGAGAGAGATGTATGTCTTGTAAAAGTGCCTAATATGGCATGTGATTGAGAGAAGGCCAGAAGGCCACTTATATATATTTCATGTATACCTTTATTCATCAATGTGAAAACGAAAAAGAATTATCTTTTCTAAATGGATGCACATACATTGAAAATGATTACTTTCGGAAATCTTACTACAATTCATATTCTACGTATATAGAACTATTTCCATTTGTGTATGTGAAGTAAACACTGTAAAGAGTTAAACAGTGTTGCCTATTTAGTTTAAAATGTGTAAAGAAAACAAGAAGAATACATAGATAGTTTGTAATATACGCAGCATTTGCTAATGTTAGATTTTCACAGACGTGAATCTCTTTCTTCCATTTTGTGGTACCTCCAGGGTAAATCAAGGTGCATGATGTGGTACCTAGTCAATTTCAAATCACAAATATTTAGCAGAAACATATCATGATTAATAGAACTATCTTTTGTTTCACATAATAGAAAAACAGCGGCATTGATTTTCTTAGACAGTCAAGCCCGAACCATCGTTTCCCAAAATGAGTTTGTATAGCAGCAATAATTTGTGGTGAGAATTCCAACCCATATCCCAGCATGCTTTGGGGCCGCTGGTTTGTGGCAGGCAGGCCCATAAACCAACCATCAAAAGAGTTGCCCATGCTTTTTATAGAGGGCCAATAAAAATATCATAGATTTGACCTGCTCAGTGAGAGCCATGGACTCTTGTGTGTATATCGACCCATTATCTAAGGGTAAAGCTGGGTCAGAACGGACTAAAACATCTTTTTATTGCATCTGTATACAAGATGGTATATTTTTTCTTACCACAAAATATGCAAATATTAAGCTACAGATGCGCGAAATATTACGAAACAGAGAGGTGCGTCTTTCAAATTGCACTACACACATGAAATAACTCGGTGATAGTAACAGAATGCAGCAAAAATTGATAGCCTTTTTTGCCATATGTTAGTTCCTTGTTGAGAAAGGTGTGCATGATCTGCAAAATTAATATTGTTATTTTGTACAGCTTTTACAAACCTTGTAGTGTTTTAGGAAAAAAAATGTTGTTCTCATGTTGAATGTTGAGGTTTCATACTGAATGTTGAGGATCTTTTATACACTGTCATGTTCTTTGTTCGTTTACCTCTGTCCTTGAATAAATGATATCTCGAAGACCAAAGAAATGAAATTTCGAAAATTTGCCTGATTTACGTGTGCCTCAGGGTAGTCTTTACAAACTCTTGTATTATATATTCAGGCTAAGTTCCTGTATTTTCGAGTTTTTAAGACAAAAGTACCATATGAAAATTAAATACTTGCCCTGCTGTTACATGTTCTTATTTTAATGAATTTAATTAAGAATAGACAACAGGTAATGGGGGATGTTTTGCAGTGCTCGCAGTATTGTGCTCACAATTTTAAGATTCGACATCTGTCATATCTATATTATGTATGTTATCACGCAACTAATTAAGAACTCCTTTCATAGATATGATTTATGATAAAATGACTCTGGGATTACCACCCTTATGGATATATGCATATTCATATAGCTCTATAGCTTTTATCTGTCTCGAAACCACCATCATAACTTTATTAGTAATTTGGTCTGTTAGCAAAATTTTCATTAATTTTCAATACAGAGCGGATAAAGGCACCAAATTTTGTATGAGGTACATCTGAAGCATAACTATAATATGGTAATTTGAATAGTTTTAAGCAAGTAATAACAAGATTTATTTAGATGTACCTACTTAATCGTAAAAAGCTCATAACCTTGATTTCAAATCTGATAACCACAATCTCTTTTCAGTGGAAACAAGATAAATTCTTTACCTTCTTTTTAAAACAATAAATATATCTAGTAGCTAGTTGCCATGGAAACCAGCAAATTGAATATAGTGCTCCTATTAACCAAGGAAGTCCAGTTTGTACCACTGGCGCAGTGCTAACATTTGGAATGTTTTTATCCCAATTACATAAAAATCAATTCTACCAGTGGAATCTAGAGAAAAGTTGAGTTCTAGGCAATTTTAATACTAATTTTCATATTTTGGCCAATATCTCAGTAATTGTTAACTGTGGAATGACATCCAGCTATAAAAAGGTTAATACTTGATGTCTGTTCATATTAGTTATCCCATCTCATCATCATCATCATATTACTAGAATTGATTAGGCATTATTAGGCATACTCTGTGTTCTTTACTTTGCATTTGCTGCAACTTTTGTGTTTCACTCTTACTGCACAATCAGCTGTTTACCTAAAAGATTGACTTTCAAAGTAGGTGATTTAAGTAGCATCGTTCTGGTTCCATACAGGCATACCTTACTTTTCTTTTCATTTATTATTAGCCCATTTAATGAACACCTTGTTGTACAAAGGGTAAATTCAGTGCTTAAAAGCATTGGCCGTAGAGAGCATGGGCAGGCTTGAAAGAATTGGGCCCTTTTATCATTGAGAAGGCTTTGAGGCATTTGGAGGTACTAAAGGATTAAAGGGATTAAGAGGTGACTGCACAAGCGCCCCCTGGTGTGAAAATTTCAATTCTCTTGAATTTTCAAAATATTTTTTTAGGCATGAGCATTGGTTAAATTAGAACTTATATCAATGTTAAAACAAATAGATGTAGCAATGAAACATCAAATTTATAGGTATATTGGTATATGCTCACTAGCGCCACCTGGTTAGAAAAATACAATTTCTCAAATTTAAAAACTGACTATCAGGCATTGGTAGGGGCCGAAGTCCACTCAGATTATGAAACATCACTCCTCTGGATGAAAAATTAAAAAGGCCAGAAAGAAAAGATTTATACTTTAAAGTTCTGAAATAACCCAGTCATGAATATTCAAGAGGCGTTGGTTGTTTTATTTCATCGGTAACCTATACTTTTTCTGGTCTCTAAATGTTGGGGAGGTCCCAAGGCACATCTTGACCAGTTTTGGTTGGGCTCTAATGGATATTGAGTCTCATAGAGACATGTAAGTGTGGCAAATTTGGTAATTCCCATAGACTTCTATACTTAAGGCCACTCCCTTCCTCAGGCATTTACTCAGAGATAAGCATGGTGACATATCCTTTTTTTTATTTTATTATACTCTCCTTGGTCTATTGTACCCATTAAAAATTAATTCAGAGATCTGTAATGGATTTCTATTTTTGATCACACACCTCTTAATCCCTTTAAGATGTAGAGTGGCAGGTCCTCTATTCCAAAAGTCTATGGTTTGATTTCTGATCTGGTTTCACATTTAATTTATGGATTATGTCTCAGGAATTTAGCTCCATAAACTTAACAGATAGTGTATGTGTGTAGGATTACCTCCATTGATTTTATTAAGAGAACTTTAAAATTTGTATGACTACAGAAAAATGTGTCCACAAAATGTGTGTAATGTGTGAAAACTATAGATCTAGGCAGCAAGACACAACATTTCATTTTGAACATCTTTATGTAACGTTACATATCGTCAAAGTTTGCCATAAGAATGGGACAATTGACACATCAAAGGAAAGACGAGATAGGGCTTTATCAATATTGCTGTTTTAAGCAAATAATTATGATAAATAGTTTTAAAGCTATTTTCATCAAACAACAGCAAAAATTTGTAAAACTTTACAGAAACATTTTTTCTTGACAACTAGGATATAATCATTAGCACCCATAGTTTTGTCAGAAAACGCTATAATTATATCAAATAGATTCGGCTAATATGAGAAAGCAAATTATCTTAGCTTTCCAACAAGGTATGATATGTTGCAGTTGAAGGAAGATTGGGCGCAACCATGATTCATTGTAAGGAATATCAGGTAAATTCTAAAAGATTAAACTTTGGACTAAACATTGACCTTTTCCCTGGTGGGAATGCTCTCCAAATGAATTTTTCATAAAATTTTCCAATTAAGTCAAAGAAAGGGTTATTAAACTGATCAAGCAAAGGACACTCCCTACCTGTGATTGATAGTAAATTAATGTGTCTGGTAATGTATAAAACAGTTTCTTAATAGAAATCTTGTCGAAAAAACATTGTAATTATCGACCAAATTCTTTTTTTTTTAACCACATACAAAGAAAATGGGAAAGTTTGCCTTAAAATTGTAACACGTGGTAACTATGTCGACTAGCATTCAGAGAAAAAAGACCCAGGTCCCTCCAATTTCACTATGCTAACTTTCCCATGTTTTTAACTTATTGTGTAGGTATCAGACATCTAATAAGGAGAGGATTTTTCAGTAGAATGAGATTGTTGCTTTGTGCTGATACCACATTCTGAAAAATAGCTCCAAAAAGAGTGGTGCCATGGTCAATTTTAGAGAAAAAGTACAATAGACATGACTGTGAATTAAGGCCTTAATTATAGTTGAATCTGAAAATTGGCATCTATAACCATCAAAAACCGGCAGAGTATGCATATCTTGATGTGTATAGCCATACAGGTGGCAAGAGAAGCATTGTGGGAACATGTATAGCAGGGTCAAATTAAAGTAACGTTACTTCCTTTCATGTGCTTGCTGTCATTTGAAAACTACTGGAATGAATCAAATAAACAAGGAATCGAGTAAACAAAGGAAGACAAGCCATTTTTAATAATGCAAATTAACATCTGCAATAATAATGAAGTTGTTGAGCTAGTAATAAATGAAAAAGAATTTCTAAGAACAACTGGCAGGGAAATGACCTTTACGAGTAGAGTAGTGATCTGACACCGAATTTGTACTTTAATAGCTTGCAACTTACACAAAAATACTCTATAACAGATATTAAAGTAATGTAGGAAATACCAGCTGTCCAATTGTACTATGTGGGTATACTTTAGCAGGAAATAGCTGTATACATTATATGTGGTTCTCAAGATCCTAGACTTGTACACTTTATATGTGATTTAATCCTAAATCAAGGGGAGTTCTACCAATGAGCTAGTACGACCCATATTACCGGTAAGACTATCACTTACTCAGATAGCCGTTACTCAGTTAAAGACATGAGAGGGTTTACTTTAATAGAAAAGAGGTTTATTATTATTGGCATTCAAACATTAACATAACTAAATCAGTTCAGGTACATAACGAGTACACGCATGAGGTTTATATTAACAAACACATGTTCCTATGGATGTGATGTCCAACCCTATGTATGTGTTATGATTTTGACCAACCTGTTTATGGGGAGTGGCTCCATCGGAGGAAGTCCACTTCGTTACCGAGTCTGTCTATCGGCTGTTGCATGGGGCTGGAGCGGTCTCCTCCGCCTGCTGGGCAGAAGGTGCGGCCGGAGGCCTACCCTTATCAGCCGTCTGCTCTCTGCGGTGCCCCGAGTTCCTCTGGGGTGTCGGCAGTGTAATACCGGCACTCCAGGAACTACTGACGTCAGTGTTACCATAGCAATAGCAGCTATGTTAACACAGCAACGGCTCTTGTGATAGCTAAAGACTTTTATTTCAAAAACATTTAGAAGGTTCCTTAACTAATAACCATGCTGCGCATTTAGCACTACGCAGTTAGTGCACAATCGTAAATCACCAAAAAGGAGGAAATCCTACAAAAGTAGGAAAAATAGCATCTCTGTAGTCCTTGTTTTATATTTTGCATCTGGTAACAGCAAGACTAAAAGCGATGGATGGAGCTTAAAAATTCAAACCCCATTATACATGTAACTGTATTTGAGTATGATGTCTGGCAAGGGAAAAAATTATACTTTTAAAAAATACGGTACCCTGGGCTATTTTGTAAAAAAGAAAAATCAACATTAAAGAGAGAAGCCAGTGACTGTAAAATGTGAGAATAGCTTGATTGTTCTCACCCCAGTAATCACCATAACAAATTACATATAATTTGTGTCGGATAGTTTTGATTTTATTAACGCTTTTCTGAATGAACCAGTACCAGTAATGAATGTACAGTGTAATATATCTGTGTGTGACGTCACATATAGAAACTGAGTAAAATCTAAAATAGGTGAAATAACAGAATATTGTTTTCCAAATCACACACAAAAAGTCCTAAGGTGTTTGCCCTCTTACAATTTAATGATTTTCAGGGAAAATGTGCAATATTAAGCTCTCTTATTAATAAGGAATATTTAAAATGCAAATCTTAATGGTTTCTATGTGTGTCATCACACTCAGATGACTGTCCACTTTTGCACGCACAAAGCACTCCTGACATATTCATAGCAAAAGAAACTTTAAAAAGTAAGGTCAACAGAATTCACATAATCACTTTAAAGTGTAGAATGAACATTTCACCAAATTTGCATTTGATTGGCTCCTCTCTTCAAAACTCTCAAAGTTGGAAAGGTCAGATAGTCTCAAATAGTCCTTCAAAATTGGCGGAAGCTCCGTTTTTCCAATGTGATTCCATATAGAATATCCATTGGAATTTTTCCTCAATGACCTTCTTATTGCCCGTCTACTTTGGATCTTTAAACTGGGAACAATTTGACGAAAGTGTAAGAACCACTGTTGATATTTATGATCCACCGCATAGAACCAGGTTTGAATAGCATTCATTTGCTTTGACAGGTCCCCATTTTCATTGCCAGAATAGACTATTAGTTTAACCATATCTGGTAGTGTGGAGTAGTCCCTCCTGTAGACATAAACATGTGATAGTTGGTGAAAGATAAAGTCAACACAGGCTCCATGGCACATCAAGAGAGCTAGCTTGGGATTCATTGTCCCTTTGGTGTCTTCCCATGCCATTTTTATGGCAGTTCCCTGACCTGAAGAGGCCTCAAGAGGTGCTCCATGCAAGAGCAAAACATGAAGTGCGCGGATTTTAAACAGAGGGCTTGTAATACACATGTGATGTGGCATTCCTGAGAAGAAAGTTTCTTTCGATCCCACTGTGGTCAGTTTTGCACCATAGCTTATTAGCTTTTCAATGGTAGCAGCATGGCAATAAGAGGCAGCATAGTGTATAGGTGCATTAAATTTATCTGGCATGTTGATATCTGCTCCTGCTTGGATTAATGGCTCGATGGCTTGCTCCTCAATTCTACTGATGGCATGGATCAAGGGAGTGGAATGCTTGTGGTCCAGTGCATTTACTTTGGCTCCAGCTTCCAAAAGGACATCTCTAACTTGTGGATTGTTCTTCCTTACTGCCATATGCAACAAAGTCTCCTTATAACGCCCTCTGCGTTGGTTGATCTCCAGTCCCTGTCTTAGCAGCAGCTTACACAGCTCTGCATCATCATCCTTGTTCATCAGAGCAATCAGTTTCTGCACCGCCTTTCCAATCTTTGCCCCATTTCTTAGCAACACCTTAACACAAGGGACTTTTTTACGATTGGATGCCATCTCAAGAGCAGTGCAGTTCACATGAGTCCTCCTGTCCTGGTTACTCCATCTCCTCTTGGAAGTACTGTTTAGGCACCTGAGGTTCTTGTTCTCTAGCAACATAAGGAGAGCACTGCTGTTGCCCACATAGCCTGCTGTGTGCAATGCAGTTTCCCCAAAGTGGTTTTTGATGTTAACATCAGCGGAGTGTTTTAGCAGTATAGTGAGCATGGCTTCATTATGTAGGGCAGTGGCCAGGTGTAGGCCTGTTCCAGTAGATGGTTCGCCTAGGAGAGCCGGCTCAAACCTGCAAGAATATTGACCATTATAATCATGAATTATTGTAACCTCCTCTTCTCTACAGTCACTAAACTTTTACTGAAATTCCCAGATGTTTGCATAAAATCCTGAACAATGGCTTCCAATAGGAACATCTAATTGAAGTGATTTATAATAACTCATTTATTAGAGGCATTTGTTAAAGATCTAAGATAGATTGTTACAGAAGAGTTAGATATCTCACTGACTTAGTGAGCAGTGCTTTACCATGAGCTGTTATGGTAAGATTCTATGCTCTTGTTATTAATAGTGTTATTAATAATGCCATTGTGGTTATCACAGTAGCTTTGTTATCTCAAGAAAGTAATTTTAATGAAAATCATAAATTAAATAGATCATATTTAAGAGAATAGAGTGATAGAACAGTGGCAGGTTCTTTAATTCAAAGATCCCCGGTTTGATGTCCAGCCTCGCTTAACATCAAGGGCATGAATTATTACCAGGGATGGCTACCATAAAAGATTCACGAATCTCAAATTCAAGAGAAGTCACAATTTAAATTTTTTAGGGTGTGAAGGATTCATTGTCACCAACCTGATAATTATTTTTGCAATTTCTGCCATTTCCAAACTATTTCCTTTCATTATAATTGTCTTAAAATAGATATTAGAATGTATCATATACAAAGATATGAATGTACCTTTTGCAAGGTCTTTTTGATGTTATAGAATGTTATGAAGATCCGTAAAGGTTTTCTGAATGTACTTAAGGTTTGATAAGCACTAAAACGACCTTTAAGTCAATCATTCAGGAAATAAAATATAATTTGGGAATTCCCTAAATTCTGGGCTTTTCAGTACTCCCCTTGCTACGTCAAAATGATGAGAATTCTCTTTCAAAATGAATTGGGATTCCCTGGTTAATAAATGAATCTGGGTGAGAAGAAAATATAACCAACAATAGCCTATATATGGCCTAATATAAACATTTTATGCCTAAGGTCAATTTCCTATCTATACATGTTATAGAGTGGGGGATTCCCTTCTTTTGAAAGCTGGAGATTCCCAATTAGAGTCCTTGTGATGTCACAAATTTTGGGACTTCCCTTGAAAACATATAAAATGGACCAAATGATGTCTCATAAATGATGTTATGATGTCCCATAACTTTTATTAGTTCTTGATGTAAATCCTATGTTCAAGGAATTTCACTGGAAAATATTAAACGTGCAAGTATGCACAAGGTTCCCTTTAAGGTCGTGGGATTGAAGTATTTATTCTATCCCTTATTTACAAAACAGTCTGATTAAAGAAGGAGAGGGCTACCCCAGAAATAACGGTCTCTCATCCAAGCAATAACTGATAATATTACCACAGGACAATACAGAGGAGCTGCAGAATTAGCTGAAGACTAAAAGGCGGGTAAAATATCTCAATTATCAAAAAACATATTGCTTTCTAAAAATACACAGTGAAGGCTTATAGTTCAATTCTTCTTACCACTTCACATTAGGATCCACACCTCGCTGTAGGATCTTCTCCAGTAGGTTGGGATCAGAGCTAGAGATGGCCGCCTTCATGCATTCGGCATGCTGAGCAGGTGGTATTGGGTCCGCTGTGTCCTCCAGTAAGCCCTCCAGCACACAACAGTTCAGGCCGGAGGCAATAGGGGTCTCCTGTGCAGTGGTACCATTGTGGGGAAAGGGCCTGCAATGTGAGCTCATACAGAGGCTCTTGTTCCCCATGGTAACTTGACAGCCTTCCTTCAGGTATTTGGATGTTTGTTGGTTTCTACGTACAAGAGAAGACTATGTAAAGGTTACGTAAACGTTATGACTTGTCCACTTCCAAATTGGATCCAATATTTCATTTTGTTGCAAACTACTTTCGCTGTCACATGATTCCTGGATTAAAAGAAATCAGTGAATTAAACTTCTTAATGATATACAACATCTGCTATTCCAAAAACCTGGGGGGAACATTAAACCACTCTAAACGTTGACATCACACAAGTAAAGATATAGACTCTCATATCCAGCCATAATATTAACTATTTTAAGGATAGACAACACCTCTCAGCGCGCCATTTGTGGTAACCTATATTGCGCTCTAACCAAAAGAGGTACAGTGATATATTGCCTATCAAATGATAGAACTTTTTTTTCTTTGTCATTTGATATAAATCTTATTGTTTTCACTTTGATATTTGAGTAATTAGAGCCGAAAAACTGATTTTCTAACTTTTATTTTTTGAACATGATTATCTCAGTCACCATTCAAGGGATTGTCATGAAATTTTGTATGCTTGTCAATAAGGTTTGTTTGGAGGGAAGCGTGTCTCAGATTTTTTAGTTAGGCCCTAGTTTTTATTTTATGTAAAAAAACGGGAAAGTTTTTGTAATTTTTTTCACATTAATTTTATACATTTAATAAAAAGAAAACTAGGACCTAAATCAAAATTCTGAGACACGCTTCCCTCTGAATGAATGTTATGTACATGCTCTGAAAATTTCAAGTCTTTACATGAAACAGTAAGCAAAATGTGTTTTTTCAATTCCTCAGAAAGTTAAACAGGCAAGGATTTAAACATTAATATATAATTTATATCATTATATAGGATTGTAAAAAGGCTATTTAATGATATTATACCCAAGTATATAAACTCAGCTTTAGATTAATTATGCTTATTTTAACAGAGTCCCGTGAATTGGCCGTTGAGAGGTGTTGTCTATCCTTAAGCCTAAAAGTAATTTGAATATATTGTTATTCCTCATACCCTCATAGGTATGTGAATGCATAATGTGCCTTTATACAACCTATGTTAATAGAGAGACAGGAGGAAATGTAAGCTACTTGTTTGCCAAATTGTTTTTCAGCATTTGCCAAACTTGCCCATAATTCCAGTTCTATATACTACTTACAAAGCGCGAATATAACACTGAACTATGGGCGCACGCACACACAAACACACACACACACACACACACACACACACACACACACACACACATATATATATATATGTATATATAGTTATTATATATACATAGTGTAACTATAACAAAGAAAATGACATAGAAAATGAGGCCCGTTTTCAGGCAGTGTCCCATGCCTATAATCAATGTGAAACATATAATTATATGCTAAAAACTAAGAAACATTGTTTGGTATTATACTATCGAAAGAGCTTTTGTATCAAAACAGTCTTGAAATTAAAGTATTAGTGAAAATGAAAATAGGTTCAAAGCCATATTACATTGCCTGTTTTTACTACTAGGCCCCTACATAGAAAAACCTCTAATATCAACTTTGGCCAATCTCCATGCTCTTGCATGGATCAAAAAGTAGAGTAGGCTTTGTCAGCAGTACGTCTTTATACATAGGTCCATAGATACTTCCTGGCTAATTAGGCTGGTACTTACACTTTTCAAGAGGCTCTTCAGGAACCAGCTGTTGACAATCTCCAGCGCCTGTCCCTGAACACCACACCAGAATACCTGGTTCAGCGTGCTCAGGGATCAATCTCCTCCTTCAGAGAATTTCTCCAGATCCCTTTATTGAGATTATCAGAGAAAATTCACAAGATGAAGAGTTCGATGGATGAGGACATGATTGTTGTGGTTTCAGAGAATGGAGAGAGATGTAGCCAACTGAAAACCCTTTGCCATCCCATGATGTGTGCACACATCACATGCAAGGCGTTACAACGACTGACATCATAATGTACCCATAATAACTGATGGTGCTGTAGTACCTTTGCGTCCCACCAGATGTCCCTACAGTTGGATAATATGCCCAGGAGATAACATTCCTGTTGCACCGTCTCGTAACCAATAGATAACTGTTGATAAAGCAGTCTCACTATCTCTGTTGCTAGGCTATACACTACATTATCAGACATGAGACAACACAAAAAGCAGGTTTGTTCATAATGAGAAATCTGCCACTTTTAATAGAGCTATGGTCTTAACTATGAAGAAGCATCATGTTAGATAGTAGTCATCAGGTACCGTTAAATTTTAAAGAATCTGACTATCAGTGTGTGATAGGCCCTTTAATATCGTCTATATAGCAAAATATGTGTATATTATAATAATATTGACATATTATAACACTCATTCCTTCTTCGTCTCCTATCTAGGCCTATATAATTTTTTTGATTATATAATGCAGTAATTCTATAGTTATCTTATGTTAGGCCCTATAGATAACCGTATGCAGTTAATCTGTTTGGCAATTGCATCCATAAACCTACCTTGGGAGAGGTGGGTTAATACGCAATGTCTTATTTCTCTGCCTTTGTATAGTGTACATATAATTATATATGTGTGGGTACGTACTTATGTATATGCTATATGTATATAAATAATGTTGCAGTTAAAAGACCAATCTAATAAGGAACAATCATCGGTTTTATTATGGTATTGAAGTGCACAAAATTCATCCAATTTGCATTATCAACCAAGTTAGTCCTTTCCATCATAACAATATCAATGCTTTACAATCCCAACTTCCTGCCGAAGGGGGTGGTTGGGATGGGGGTCAGACATTTTTGACAATGTGCATAAGTGCTGAATGGAAGGCCCCTTGCTTATTCCAGAAATCCATACAAATAAAAACGATTCCCTAGAGGTGGCCATGGCCTCCATGGCCAAGTGCACTTACGTAGAAGATATGTCGATATCGTGTCGCCCAACTTAGACTAAGTTGTCTATAAATGGAAAATTAGGACCATTGTTGGCATTGATGCATGACGTCGGCGGTTCTAAATATAACTACCACGAGTCCGGGAATAGGAGTGAGAACGAGGGTAAGGGAATGCTGGGATTGATTGACTGGCGGAACCGGAAATAGACACTGCAATTGGGCCCCAGAGACACAGACATGTATTTGTAATGCCCACAAGTGTTGTGTGCTGTTACAACCACAATTTCCTTATTGTTTGAATAATTATGTTCCTCTAATTCCACTTTTTCCTCCAAAGCCAATCTAGGTCAGGTATTTTAGATTTGGTACAGTATGAAGCTGTTATAATTGACCCTTACCATTGCATATTATTATGCCATTTGCGCGCCTGGATTTGTTTCACAATTCTGTGCGACATTGTTAAATGGATTGATCCTGTCATACACGCAATATGATTATAAGTTTGCTTTTTGCATAGTTGTCCGGTGAATAGATTGTGTTATAGGCCTATTCGCGCTTTGTAATGGAATTTTGCAGATAGTCACATAGTTGATCTGCGGATAGAATCTGTTATATTTGCAAATTAGAAATGGTCAATTTCCATAAGACACGCAACAGTATTGCACAGTTTTTGTTAAAAAAAGGTTCTTATTTATAATAATCTTCAAAGTTTCCCTGGAGTTATTATAAGAAATACAATAGTTCGCCGCGCACTGCCTATACGCGCGACGTCGCCTCACTAGGGTGGACTGTTCACGCGACAATAGGAACAATATACGCGATTTGTAAGTAGTATAAGGAAATGGGGACTTACAGATGGCATGATAATTGTAGCATGTTTCGTTTGTCTTATACAGGCGATGTCGTGTATGCACTGTCTCTAGTGTAGGATAGTATAGACGACGTCACATACACGACGTATAGCCGGTTCGGCCTGGGCCGCATTCACATTCTTCACTTTGTATAATAATCTTTTGGAACTAATAGTAGCAAGTAACTCAAAATCATAATCAGAAAGGGAGGGGTGATTGTGCTTTAAAACTACACATTTCCGCGAAAATGTTATATAGCGGACTTTGTGAAAGGGAACTCGAAGGTATTAAAGTTGGCCAGACTTTTCCCTTTACCTATTAAACGAATATAAACACCCACATTTGCAAATTCTTAAAAGGGTCTACTGATCCTGCCTATACGCTATCCCCTGAAATTCGCCACTGGGCTTTTAATTATACCATTCCTCGGCTACTGACGTAGGCGCCTCCTGTAGTAATCTTATGCGCTTCGACCCCCCCCCCCTCCCCCAGCCCACCGTGGAGGAGCCCTGGAGGAGACTCTCCGACAGAGTTAGTCAAATAGAAGATCCCATCAGGACCGCGTTCACCGTCCAAACACTCGGTGTAACAACGTAGACAGGTGCTGACACGGTTAGCTTTGGAGGCGGAAAGCATGCAGAAAGGAGTGGGAGGTTTAGGATTTTAAGGGGGCGCTTATTTTGTAAAATCTTCTCCTGAAATAGATTTGATGGAAAATTTTACATCAAAATACGCTTATAAAGAAGAGGAATTCATGGGCTCGGCCTTCTGAATCCACCCATGCATGGTATGACCTAATGGAAAGATAAACATTTCAAGAAGATATTGGTGCCCTTTCGTATAAATTATAACTTTACTGTATTCAATCTATATATAGGTCTGCATAAAAACATGTGAAACTGTAACTCTCTGTGCTAGGATGGAGAGTGTATAAGGCAAGCGTACATGTAA
Organism: Lepidonotus clava; assembly: GCA_936440205.1. Lineage (NCBI taxonomy): Eukaryota > Metazoa > Annelida > Polychaeta > Phyllodocida > Polynoidae > Lepidonotus > Lepidonotus clava. The sequence continues at coordinate 39,734,188 of OW387140.1, forward strand.
ACATATGTAAGGCGCAGCACTCAGCAGAGTGCTACTCACTGTCAACGATTAAATGTCCTCTTAAGATCAGGACTGGAAGCTAGGTTCTGTTATGGAATTGAAGCAGATAGACTAGGAGCTAGGCAGGAGTGTTGTCGTGGTGTGGTTGAGTGGGCACTACCCTGTGGATTGTTCATTGTCAACAGGAGTTCTTGCGACTGGTATCTACATATTGGACTTTAATAAACTTATCCATTCATGCAAGTGTTATGTCCTTCATAATGTGGAACTACATTATTGATTGGACTTGCAGTCTCAGTGGAGACAGACTGCCAATGGAGCTAGTTAATATCTATGGGAACAAACAGTAACAACGCATAAATAGCAACCTAACATTAAATGGATATTAAACCTCGATAGTTCAGGATTAACAAGAATTTGACTTATTCATAAGTGAAGAGAGTGTTTACTCTATTTATATATATATGCATATGACACTATCAACCAATGAAATGTTATCCATAATTGTGGATCAAAGAAATCCCAATATCAATAATAGGCACACTCTTTTAAACAAGTCAAATTTGAGTGTAAAGACGGAAACCAATTATACCTATAAATAACTACTGGGTTTAAATGCTTAATTCTCAGTTTCACCCAGCTACCTAGCACAGCTGAAAAGCTGGCAAGCTGACAGGCCACGCTTATCGGGACGGCCGGGTGGTGGCGTTCGTGTGGGGGACCATTGTGAAAGCGAGGCTAAGGCTGACCTGGCAGCGTCCCCTGGTGGCAGAAAACAGTGTGGCGGTGGGCGGGATACCAACAAACGTTCGTTTAGTGGTGGGCTGCGATCAATCTAAACTAGGCCAACCAAATGTGTTAGTTGGTTTATACTACCAAGCGTCTGTCTTGTTTCTCTACGTATTGTATGGGGAGTTAGAGTACGGTAGTTGATCTAAATATATGACTTTACAATGGTGATTACACGAAATATCAAAGCATCTTACACTACACAAAAGTTGTACTTTAATGAATCCAATCTTTGTAAATGAGGCCATTATACGTAATTGAAAGGTCACATTTACAGAACTTTTGCAACACTTTTACAAGAGTCTTTCAGGTGACCTTTAACATTTCGTAAAGTTCACCTTTACACGATTTCTCCTTGACATTTAATGTACATTAATGGTCCAATTTACAAAACTTAAAGGTCATTTAAGCTCTATTTTCGCAAAGTCTAATTACTAGAACTAAAACAAGTTGTTTGGGATGTAACCCATCCCTAAAATATTATAGGAATGTAGGCAAATCTAAGGGGGTTCCAACAAAATATTTTGACAGGATTCACAATATTTAGATTTGGGAAGTCTGGGTACATGCTATAAACCTCGGATCCCCTTATGATAATTATTATTAGTATAAAACTGGTTGAAAGAAACCCTTTAAAGAATTCTTCTATACATGTCCTCACAGAGCTGCTTCGGTCGGTAATCAGTAACGATGTGTGATTTGCAGTTCTTAATGTTTTTCTTCTCAATTCTACTGTGTACAATGAAGCTCCTCTCATTTAACATTGTCTCTTTGGCTTTGATCCAAACCGTAGTCGTAAGAAAAATATGTAGTTCAGGCGACCTTAGTACTTTCGTAATACAGTCTAATATTTATGTTTTCAATGATACTAAATGTGATAGGAACTGCTTAAATATGCATTACATTTAAGCAGACGATTTATCATGGCTAGCTTCTATAACGGAGAAATGTAAAGGAAATAGATTTTTATACATGAATACTTTCTTCACGATTACGAGAGAAATGTGCAAAACTATAAAAAACAAATGTAACATAAACTAACATAGCTTGGCCTAATGCTCCTCTACCAGGCATAGTAACATTCAATCATCACTAGAAGGCGTGGGCAACGTGTGGAAGGTAGAATGTCAATGTCAATGTCAAGAAACATAAAGGACTGGATTATAGAGGGAGAGCCCATATCCTTAGTTGTACAGAATTAGTATGCAAATATTGACCAAAGTTGAAGGGCAGGAAGGTGGGTAGCTTGGTTTGCATTGTCCATGTCCAGAGGGTGGTAGGTGTGGGAATGGGGGTGATTCCTGGATCCTATAGGCAAGTCAATGGTACTTTCTGCTGGAGGAGGGACGGCTGAGTCTCACTTGACCACTCTTAGACCAGAGGCCTCCAGGAACGGACTCCTCCAGCGAGGTCCACCTGGTCTGCAAAGAGGATACTTACAGGTGATACTACAGGTAAGTGCATACATCTAGATAATAGATTTATAGAGGTATAGGTGGCATAAACTATAATTTACAACGCAGATATTGCATAAGGAATAAGCCCATCCCAGTGTACAGCAACAATGAAGTTTACCATGAAATATTGTCAAACTTGCCTCCATGCTTATTCTCTGAAGAAAGTAGCAGAATACTAAATTAACGAAAGCAAACTAATTGACAGATTTCTCTCAAAATTTGTAAAAAAAACTGCTTTATATATTGGCCTTTTTCCCATTGGAACCAGTGGTAAAGCCTGTCAGCCCAACCTATAGGCCTAATGTCCAACCCTTTTTGACTCTAGAATACAGCATTTTGATTGGCTGCCAAACCTGCGAATCTGTCAATTGATGAAACTTAAGAAATCATAATAGTTTAGCAGGACCGGGGGAGATAGAAAAATATCATTCTTGCATCTTTCAGCAACCCCTATTCTAGGAGACAAGGATGGCTTATATGTCTATTTTGTCCAACTCTTGTCCAATCCTGGGATTTACCAAATGTCTGATGGGCTTATTGATTTGTAGTTTCCTTAGTAAGTTTGTGTTTGCATGTATTCGGCCTAATTAGAATAGATAGGTATCAAAGAAAATATATATTGGCCTATAGGATAAGCATGTATTTTCGTTAAAGTTCTTTTCTTTGTGTTTTATGTTATTACGCCTAGGCCTGAGATTGACATTAATAGCAGCTTCTCTAGACATCAATTTATAATTCTAATCCATAACCCGTTTTCATTGGAATTTCGTTATTTGCTGCCTAGTTAATAACGAATCTTTAGCATAATTGTATACTTGTATTACACTTAAAGAAATACTTTAGTTTTTATAAGATTGAGCTTTCTTTTTCTTTGCAGAATTTCATATGCACCTGAAAGGGGAACATACATCTGAATATCCAAAAGGAAACATGTTTATATTTTACCTGCTCCTGACAATATATTCCTGCAGCTCATCTATAGGTAGGTTCGTAGGCCGATTATTCAATTCTTCGATTTAGAAATATCGCCACCAACTAGATATCACCTCTGTAATTATCCCTATCTAGGATAGACAATGTCTTGTATCAAACAACCAGAGATCGAGATTCATGCTGTTATAATGTTAACACATCACAAGGCTTAAATCTAGGAATCTTCTTTAATCCCGGCATAATTTGTAATTGAACATGATGGAAAACTAGCATTTAGTATTTTTGAGTGTACATCTTTTCTATTTCATACTTTATTTTAAGTTGTTTTGAAAATATATTCATTATAGTTGAATATCTATACTGCAATTATCTAGTAGATTTCCTTTAGTTTTTCCAGTGCTTTTTTTTGTCGACAAAATTTGTGGATATTAGCGGAGAAAATACTATAATCCAGCTAATCTATAGTGGAGAGAATTGCAAAAACTTTTATGGGTGCACTGTTAGGAGGATTAGGTTAGTTGGTTCTCAGCCTCTACAGCAGATAGCGCCAATGTTCTATAAGTAGCCGGAAGCATAAAACATAGAATTGTAATACTAATGTATCATTATAACCATTGCCCCAGACACAAAGAGGTTTCTCTATGTTGATATCATCTGCTTCTACTAAAGGGACCCACATTCTGCCTGTTCCTATGCACCTTTCCAACCTGGGCAGTCCCCCACCTTGCCTACGTTTTTGGGATTTTGGTAGCTGGGTCACTTTACTTATAGGTTAACTATAGGGAAACCCTAAATTATGTTTTTAATTTGATCCACCAGGGCGGCGCCACTTTAATGAAATAAATGTATAGTTCATCTTCGATTCTGGCCTGCACCTAAGTACCATTTCCAAATACTACTTACAGTTTAAAACCAAACCGAATATCCATAACTATGTATACACGAATGTTAAGGAAACTCCTAGAACAACCCGAAACCAGGGTTTGTGAAGGATCGGGGTTGTCTGGTGGGGCTAAAGAGGAAAATAATTTGGTAGCAAAACTCCAAAGCCCAATGTTTAACCTTGATCTGCAGTCATTATAATCCTCCCACCTCCAAATGATTCATTGATCTCTGTGGCTCACAATTAATACCATCTGAATCAAATGATTATGCACAGTATAATAAACCTTTCTTAATTCTGATGATTTTCTTGGACTTTTGCATAAGCTGATATTCACTCTCAGGATTTGAATGCCTTTAGTACCTTCACACTCTAAATCAGGTGACCAGTTACACCTGTCCCTGTTACCACTATAATATTTCTCGGGGTACTAAGTAGAATAACTCAGGAATTGTTATTGACCTCAGGTTTGTGCTATAAATGACGTCATGCTATTTTTGACCAATTCTAAGCCCCCCCCCCCCCCCCCCGACACACCTTGGTCATGTTTTCACTATAGGACTGAATAGGGGACTGGACCCCCCTCCACCCTTTCCCAATGTATGACATCATTTGTGGATGGCCCCTGAAATGTCTTAATGTATGTTTGATAGGGACCGTCCAAAATGATAACAGGCCTTATTCTTATCTTTAAAACAGAACATTTTGTATGACAGGGGTGTGTGTGTGGTGAGGGGGGGGGGCCTTGAAAAGTGTGACATCAATATAGACGACCCCTGAGTGTACATTCCCCTTGGTCTATACAATATATATGTAATATACCTGTAACCTGTAGCCTATCAGTCTTGTCCTTACGTTTCTTCTCCTATCTACTGCAGCGCCCCCGTGTGGCGTACCCCTAACCAACGACCAGAGGTCAAAACGTATTTATGGCGGTCACGTGTCCTCGGCCAGCCAATGGCCGTGGGTCATCTCTGTGCGCGTGCGCTGGGACGACGGTCACATGACCTGTGGAGGGAGTGTGATAGCCAACCGCTGGGTGCTCACAGCAGCACACTGTTTTGAGAGGCAGTAAGCAAGATTACATACCTATACATATTCCCTTTTATTTTATGTGAAGGATAACCCCTTCTGATCGTGCATATAGTGTCAGACTCACTGCATCCATTAAAGGGATAGCTCCAGAGGTGAGTCCACGGGGTCCCCCCCCCCCCACGCACCCTTTAAGGTTGAGACTCATGATGCGTTAGTATTTAGCCCATGATTTGTGGAATCTCCCTTTTTTAAACCATGTAGGGCCTATCTGCCCCTCCTATTTTACTCATATTCCATGTACGAAGTAATATTTAGTTTAAGTAGGCCTAAATTGCCAAGCAGACATTCACTTATTATTCCAGCTTATCAATAAACTACACTTAGAATGCCAAGAGAAATAACAAAGAAATTCGCATGTTGTAATAACGTCCTACATTTAAGTATATACATATATATAGGTATTCGTTGCTATCATTTTAGACTTGCCTTCAGGTTCATTTTCAGGTCTCACTGTCACAGGCCTATGTCATATTCTCTAATATAAACGTGTCTAATAAAGGTATTGATTTATTTACCTTAGACCTTTTACATGGACACCTTATGAGGTCAACAACCGGGTAGAAGTCAACCTAGGAAGGACAGGGAGAAATATCAAGTTTATGGGAGGCAGAACGATAGCAGTCGACCAAGTCATCTTTTATCCGCGAAGGAATCGTAAGTAGAAATGATTCTTTTAAAAACATTCTGTATAGTAAGGGTCTATTCTTGTGGTAGGCCTATATTCTTGTCATGAACCAGTATTTTGACTGTAATTTATTTTTTAAAAAGGTCAGTCTTTGATGATGGTACCTAATACTTTTCCTAAGTGCATTATAATTATTTAATTATTTGGTCACGTTTTTTACTTGAGATTGAAACATATTAATTTTGTGTGTATATTCTACAAGCTATACTCCTCCGAATAATCTGAATCATATCTTTTAAAATACATCAATATGATTTAGATACTTTTTTTTATTATTTAACTTGCGCTTTTAACTTAATTCTATAAATAGGCCTATATTGAAGTCAGACTGTGTTAAAAACTGACAGATTCTCCCCAGAATTAATTATTTACGTAAATGCAAATTCTTAAGTTTTAATAGAAAAAAGAAGTTTGAAGTAATAGCCAATTTGCAGAAGAAAATTAGGCTTTCCAATTAATTCCTTTTTTGTAGATCGATTAAGAGGTCATGCAGGGCCCCATGACATTGCGCTGGTTCAATTACACCGGCCTGTTGGAATCAGCGATGACGTCGTACCAATTTGTTTGCCTACTCACCGAGAGAGGGCAGCACTAAACAACAAGTGTTACGTTGCTGGATGGGGCAAGACCCATGTTTTGCGAGGTAAGGATTGGAACCAACGTTATTTTTTGCATTATGTAATCAGTGGCATAGCAAGGGGGGTTCCTGGGTGTCTGGAGCCCCCTTTGACTTTCCAAAATATGAGTAAATTATAGAAATAAATGTGAAACTTCTAAGCTGGAATCCCATTTCAGTTACCTTTATTGCCTCAATCAGCTATCAATGATACATGGAAGCCCCTTTGACTTCAGGGCTGGGCTACACCCGGGCCCCCTGTGTAACAAGTCATCCAGGTCTAGAAGAGAATCATTATTTAGAAGTACTGGAGTGAGTAGTGAGTAATGGTTGTTTTACACCGTTTCAACAGCCATTGTCATTGATTGTCATATTCATGGTGAGAATTAATCTATGAGAATCAACAGAATAATTATAATGAGAGGGTCACACAGCATTGTTTGAATGCCAATTTCAGCTCGGCTGCTTGTAGGCCTATCTGCTGATAGTGGACGCTTGGATGTGACAAGGAGTCATGCCTTTAGTATAGGCTTGTAGGGAGTTTATCCATGGGTGCAGCGATTGTCCCCCAGTACAGGCCTGTCGGGGGACAAGCTATACCCCTTCACTGCTGATAAGCTACCAAAAACCCACCACCTTTGTGTCACTGCTGAGGGACAATAGTGTCTAAACAGATAACTTTATCATTTTATCCCAACAGCCTCAGTAATGAACCCCATGCTCCTTTTGGAATCTTTTGATAAACCTGAATAATAAGGAAGTTATGGGCATATAAAACTTATCACTGCCCCTTCCCTCGGAGGGACCCCTAAATGGGTTGTGTGTACAATGCCTTATCTGTATCCAGGTGTTGCTGTTGTTTCAGGAGTTTGGCCATCAGGTAAGACAATGCCTGAGTGGGTTGACTACTACAACAGACAGGTGAGAACCCCAGTCTGCCACCCTTATCATGACTCTGTCTACTCAGACCTTATCTGTTGAGAGGTGTGAAGTAAACATTGACCACTGGGGGCCAGAATGGGGGATTTGAACAGATGTACCAGCCTACAACTCCCTACCTCCCTATAGGGGTCTACTGATTTTGCTGTAATCAAGAAGAGAACAATCTATTTAAGTTGCCCTATTAAACACAGGCGTAATTCCTGTCTGATGATTTATGGACTTTATCGTCTGATAGGTCTGGTACTCTTGATAGACGGCAAGGATGCTGCCAATTGAAATGGCAAGTGTTTTGAAGTTGCAATCATTATTAAATTCCAAAAATGTCGGTCTAAGATGAAATTGAAGAGTAATTTTTCGAAATACGGCCTAAAGATATTCCAGTCTAAACGGTCTGAAATAATTTATGTTTCTAACTGGCCTTCTAAAGACAAGTTAATGACTACCTCCAAAACAATGTAGCTGATAAATAAAGACTGTATATATTATGTTATCGTTTTGAAAAATATCACACTGGTGGGATACTGATAATCGAATTCTCAGTATATTAAAATTGACATAACCTTCTTATCTTATTCTGTACAATATGTGTACATAAAGTTTTACACAAGTAGAAGAACTCATGGGAGATGTACATGAGAGCAACCAGGTGGCAGCAGTGTTTTGGGAGCTTACATTGACTAATAGCAAAAACAATATACACCACTACGCTTCTAAATCTGAGTCTTTGCTAATAGTAACAGCAGTCTATTGATATTTAGATGCAGGAATGATATTACTTTTGGGGCCGATGTTTTCAGCCTCCCTTGCCATTGGTGTGAAAAAAACACCTAGAAGGTTGTCAGGCTAGATTAAACTATCATTTGTACACCCCATGTCCAATGCACTGTGACCATAGGCAAATACAAAATTATTTATAACAGCGGCGAGATGAAGCGATATAACAGAAAGGCATAGCAGAAAAAAATTCTGAGTGTGAAGTCTGTATTGTAAATATATAGCCCGTGCTAACTGGAACCCATCACAGTGGCGGTGAGATTATGGAGATGGATCAGTGTCCCTGGATTAGTCTTAAGGCATCAAACGATTTAGAAATATCCTTTAACATTGAGGAGGGATAAACCTGAAGGAACCTGAATATCAAGATTTTTTTTCTTAATCTATAAGACAAATGTAACTATTGTTAAGAATTGTGTTAGTATTGTATTATCTTTGGAAATTGATGTTCTAGTGTGTTCATAGGTTTGTGCCACAGGTTTAAAGAGAAAAATCAATTGTATTCCCCGTCATTTTAAATTGGTGGAAAAAAACAATGATTCATACACCTTTAATTAGACAGCACCATAAAGTTGACTCTTTAGAAATCGAATTAAATAACGGAGTTTCGACTCAAAAGTTGACAGTATAGATGTTGTGCAGACGTGGTCAGGTGACCAACATTTTGGTGATTAGCATGTGCTCACCATAGCCCCGTGGCTACATGCTAAATCCACAATTTATAAATTCAAAATTATAATTATTTCTTGAAATGACTTCAAGTGATTATCTTGGATAGAATAACTCAAAAATGTTGATCCAGATGTTTTTGAATCGATGATATTGATAATTTTAATATGATGACCAATATGTCGCCTATCCCCTTCAGGGCCTTGTGACGTCATCTGCAAATATCTATATATTACTAAGGTGAATGTGTTTTAATGAACGGCAAGAGGAGCCTAGGATTCTCTAAAAGAGAGCTTTAGATGTGACGTTGATGCCGGCAGCAGACTGCGTGTCCCATCAGCGTGCACATCACGTGGGGATCATCCCAGGGATAATTGCACGCTCCCCGCCGTATCCGGCATATTATGGGGCGCCAAGTTTACAAAAGAAAAACTATAAAAATGTCAAAATTAAACTGTCACAGGCCAAAGCACAGCCTGGGAAGACTTTATTTTAAATCAACCAATTACTCTCTGAATGAGGTTCCCTAAAATGCTAGTTGACTGTAAGTGACATTAAGCATTTAAGCTTTGAGTAGTAATAGCAATTGCATATTAATAGCTTCATTGGATGGTTGTTAAATTCCGCTCCATGCTATGGCAGGTTATAGTAAGTTTTAATGTCCCATTACCTCTTTCTAATGTTGGCATCTGGGTTCACTAAGGGATGAGGTACAGCAAAAATGATTTCCAGGTTTTGATCCCCTGCTGTTTGCCTGCCTTGTCACCTTCATCTCATAGATTCAATCACCAAAGACAGAATTGGTCCCAACTTGTTTTCACTGTGAAAATGACCCTGCTGTCGGTACGGGGTAAAACACCCAACACTCTCTCACTCACTTCTTTCTAAATCCCTTTCTAAAGAACCCTTAAGAATGTTAACTTTGGAGCCAATATTAAAAGATTTGTAGATAGTTTTCGGTGGTTTTCTAGTAACAGGTGGACAAATAATTTTCCTCTGCATTGAAGGTGGCCAATGAGAGTTAAAAACTAAATATTTTACTGACAAAGTGCATGGAATTATGAAGTAACACTCCCAATTACGCCTTGGGGTCTATTCTCATGTCATTGCAAATGATCCAAAGGTGGGATTCTGAGGTACACATGTATGTTGTGACAGATATAATCGATAACTTAGAAAAACTAATGATGAAATCCATGATTCTCAACCTGATAATGATCTCTGCACTCTAGGTATGATGGGGAGTGTAGCTTCACAGAGTGAGTGAGTGAGTGAGTGAGTGAGTGAGTGAGTGATGGATGTTTTACGCTGTACCGACAGCCAGGGTAATTTTTACTGTGAAAACAAGTTGGGATGAATTCTGTCTTTGGTGATCATATCTATGAGATGAAGGTGACAAGGTGGGCCAACAGCAGGGGAAAAACCTGGAAAACATTTTTGCTGTACCTCATCCCTTAATGAACCCATCACCAATCAGGAATTGAACTCAAAGACCCACTTGGTCAGTACTGGTTCCCCCTATCATCACCTTTTACGATCAGCAGGGGCTACTGGGGGCTTATATTCTTCCCAGGAGCATAACTTCACAATTCTTTGCAATGTTACTTTAAGATGGAACTGTTAATAAGGGGTCCCTTATCGTAATTAGCCTTATCAGTTACGGAAATATTTGCCAAGGTCGGACTAGTTTGGTATATGCCTATCATAGCGCATTATTTCATTAAAAAACAACCAGTCTTTTGTTTTGCAATTCTTACGTTAACACTTGGCGTTACATAAAACAGTGTATCCGCCACAAGATCACCTTTATCTATGTCATAACCTGACGTCGGGATCCCGTCAGAAGATCCATGTGGGGCCCAAGACCAGGGATCTAACATGATATATGTCGATGGCTGAGGGCCCCGGGATGTCACAATGATGAAAGGGACGTGCCTTGAGCTGCCGTGACGACGGAAATACGTGATCATTTAGTGCGTGCATTGATATTCCAATATTATGGACCTTGAGATGAAGGGGAAGGTATAATGGAACCTCTATTGACTGCTGTATTGATAGTGGCTTCAGAAAATTATTGTCTGGAGTCCCCAACATCATTATATGTATGTTTGGAAACTCTAATGCCCTGTTGTGTCGTTACTCTCAGTATCACACATTAGTGCTGATTTGTGAAAGATCCTATTCAACATTAATAATATTAATGTTGAATAGAATCTTTCGGAAAACTTGATTTACCATTATTATTATTACGGTAAATCAAGTTTTTTTTAAATTGAACCACATTCAGATGATCTTCCATGTAAGTGAGGTAGAAAATACATACAAATTGAAAAAGTATTAATTTCAGTGGTTACCATGAAATACAAACGTTTGAAAGATAATAGTTAAGTCATTCAATTGTTCACGAATACCTACATCCATAGCACTAAGTTAAGTGCAAGTATTAGATTAAATCATATCATACATCAGTTCATCAAGGCAGTCTAACAAAAAATAAAATATAGTTCTTTTTACTTCATAATCATTGCTCCGGATATTACTAAAGAACAACTGATATTTTGACAACATTATGTTGGTAACTTCTTGATGTACATCATTATCTGATTGATTGATCACGTTTTCAGTCTAATCTCATCAATGTACCTATTATAGGGGCCTCAGATTCACAAATGTTCCAATCCATCATCAATGTATAAGGTGTTATTACGCAGGGGAAGGGTCCTTATGGGGTTAACCAGAAGATTACCGCATATTCTAGGTCTTGGCTCCTATGTTCGGAGCATTAAAGGGTAAGTGCCCTATAGGCGTGGAAAGGTCATGTTAAGGTGACATTTTCATTATCTTTAATGTACCCCCACTTACCCAACCAAAAGATTCACATAAGAATATCCTATATTTTTTTTATCTATTGATATAGTGCCCTTTTTTCTGGCCTTTTTTGAAAAATCTGGAAAAAAAACTGACGGAATCTGGCACCTTATCGCAGTAAGAATATTGATTTAAAAACAACATTCTAAATACGTCTCCATCAAACATCTGGGTCGAGAAAATCCTGAGCCAAGTAATACATCAAGGACCCAGATTCGTTGCGTTGATAATTTGTCTGTGTCTTTTGCATTTGAAGCAAATTCCCCATATCACATACAGAGAGAAATGTGACGCATACAGAAGTTAGTAAAGAATAGGCCGGAAACCCTTTAACATTTCCACTAATATCTGCTTGTATTCCTTTGCCCAGGCCCCTCGACCGTTCTCCGCCACGTGGGGTTGAGGGTGACGTCCTCCAGGACCTGCTCCGAGCAGCTCAACATGCCCCTCGTTAGGGGCCAGCTGTGCGCTGTCTCACGGAGCGGCCACGGCTCCTGCAAGGTGGGTACAAAGATACTGTGGATGCACTAAGATCCCTAACTCTGTAGCTTCACTAAGATACCTAACTCTGACACACAACTATGATGACGTCCCCCAGGACCTGCTCAGAGCAGCTCAACACGCCCCTCGTCAGGGACCAGTTCTGTGCTGTCTCACGGAGTGGGCATGGCTCCTGCAAGGTGGGTACAAAGATACTATAGTTACACTAAGAAACCTAACTCTGGCACACAGTTAGAGTGATGTCCTCCTTGGAGCAGCTCAACACACCCCTCGTTAGGGGCCAGCTGTGTGCCATCTCACTGAGTGGGCACGGCTCCTGCAAGGTGGGTATAAAGACATTATAACTATACAAAGATATCTAACTTTGGCACACAGTTATGATAACATCAACTAGGACTAGCTCAGAGCAGCTCAACACACTCCTCGTTAGAGTCCGGCTGTGTGCCGTCTCATGGAGCGGCCATGGCTCCTGCAAGGTCAGTACAACGATAATGTAGGTACACTAAGATACATAACTGAGGCACAGCTAGGGTTACAGGGACTGCCACCGGGACCTGCTTGGAGCAGCTCAACATGTCCCTCGTTAGGGGCCAGCTGTGTGCTGTCTCACGGAGTGGCCACGGCTCCTGTAAGGTGGGTACAAAGATACTGTAGGTACACTAAGATACATAACTGAGGCACAGCTAGGGTTACAGGGACTGCCACCGGGACCTGCTTGGAGCAGCTCAACATGTCCCTCGTTAGGGGCCAGCTGTGTGCTGTCTCACGGAGTGGCCACGGCTCCTGTAAGGTGGGTACAAAGATACTGTAGGTACACTAAGATACATAACTGAGGCACAGCTAGGGTTACAGGGACTGCCACCGGGACCTGCTTGGAGCAGCTCAACATGTCCCTCGTTAGGGGCCAGCTGTGTGCTGTCTCACGGAGTGGCCACGGCTCCTGTAAGGTGGGTACAGTTCTAGGACATATACCCCCCGGACAGTTACCCCCTGGACAGTTACCCCCCGGACAGTTACCCCCCGGACACATACCCCCCGGACACTTACCCCCTAGGATACTTACCCCCTAGGACTCTTACCCCCTAGGACTCTTACCCCCCAGGACACTTACCCCCTGGACACTTACCCCCTGGACACTTACCCCCTAGGACACTTACCCCCTAGGACACTTACCCCCCAACCTTGGCGTATAATGTAGAGGAAATTATGTAGTAAGAACTTAGTCTTTCTAATGGAAAGTAAACTAAATAAAAATCCCTCTCCTCTAATAGATGTCTAGGATTCAAACCTAAAAGGCTACTCATCCCTACTCAACAGTTAGTGGCACCCGTTTGGATGTCTAGCTAATTTTAATCCCTGTTGTTTTAGGCGCCGGTCACTGGCCCTGGTCCTAATTGGGCTCATGAGGGGTGGGTCCCGCTGGGCCCCACTTCCACAGTTTTTAATAATGGGGAGTAAACAAATATATATCCTGTTCCTAGTCACTATATTCCACAGTTTTTAATAATGGGGAGTAAACTAAACATATATCCCTCTCTTCTGATAGTTCTTTAGGATTCATACCTAAAAGGCTAACTCGTCCCTATTCCCAGTCACTATTTTCCACAGTTTTAAATATTTGGGAGTAAACTAAATATATATCCCTTTCTTCTGATAGTTCTTTAGGATTCATACCTAAAAGGCTAACTCGTCCCTATTCCTAGTCACTATTTTCCACAGTTTTTAATAATTGGGAGTAAACTAGATATATATCCCTCTCTTCTGATATATATACTTAAATTCAACATGTGACTGTTTCACCTCACCCTCAAGAGCCCCCTCCCAGGGGAGGGCCGCCGGTCGCCCAGCCTAAAGTAAACATGAGGGGATTAATGGATGTCCATTTGAAGACACCCCATCAAAACATCATTAGAGCAAATTCTCTAAGGTTGGGGGGTAAGTGTCCTAGGGGGTAAGTGTCCTAGGGGGTAAGTGTCCAGGGGGTAAGTGTCCAGGGGGTAAGTGTCCTAGGGGGTATGTGTCCTAGGGGGTAAGTGTCCGGGGGGTTAGTGTCCGGGGGGTAAGTGTCCGGGGGGTAAGTGTCCGGGAGGTAAGTGTCCTAGGGGGTAGGTGTCCGGGGGGTAAGTGTCCTGTCACCGGTACGAAGATACTGTAGGTACACTAAGATACCTAACTGAGGCACAGCTAGGGTTACAGGGACTGCCACCGGGACCTGCTTGGAACAGCTCAACATGTCCCTCGTTAGGGGCCAGCTGTGTGCTGTCTCACTGTAAGGTGGGTACAATGATACGTTAGTTACACTAAGAAATCTAACTCTAGGACAAAACTATGTTGATCGACCTGGGGGGGGGGGGGGGTGGGGCGGTACATGCCAGTTACCACTATGCATTATAAACTGTTTTACTATGGACTCTTCTACGTGGTGCTACCATTACCATATGTTCACAACAAACGTCACATGTTCCAACGGTACGTACCGATCTTCCAACAACTGCTGGGCAACTGGTAACTATTTTCATTTTGACATTTACATACACGGTGATATGGAGCCACCGAGAAGCTCTATAAAATTCCTGTCACCATGGATGCTATTTCTGTGAATGTATGTATAACGTATTTGGGAAACATATATATCATGTCGGTTTCGTAAGAGATATATTCCGTGCATGACGTTTTAGTAATTGTACATGTCATTTCTGCCATGACTCATGTCATTTGATCCCCCGATGATGCCTAAACGCCAAGGAAGAGCTGTAGTAGGGCTGCAATGAGATAATGCAGCAGACTACCAGCGATGGTCTCCAGACCATAGGCCTGTAGGGAGACACACCATGGGGGCCCCCATTGTCCCACTGTTCAGGCCGGTCGGGGGACAAGCTAGACCCCTCCACTGCTGTTGTGCTGCCAAAAACCCTCTATCTTAAGTTCACTATTGTAGGACAACAATATCTGAATAGATACCTTTATCATTTTATCTCAATAGCTACAGCATCCACTGCCATACCCCTTTTGAAAATTTTTGATGATATTGAATAATATAATAGTTATAGATGGGCAAAATTTACGATTGCCCCTTCCCTTTGAGGGACCCCTAAGTGGGTTGCATGCACATTGTCTAATCTGTAATCATGATTGTGAGAATGTTGTTTTAGGGGTTTAGCCATCAGGTAAGACTATGGCTGAATGGGTTGGCTACCCCAACAGAGAGGTGAGAGCCCTAGTCTGCCACCCTTATCTCCCTCTGTCTACACATTCCTTATCTGTTGAGAGGCGTGAGGTCACTGGGGCCAGAATAGGGGATTTGAAAAGATGCACCAGCCTACTCCCGACCTCCCTATAAGCAGAGTTTATAAACATAAGTCTGGATAAGCCAAAGTACAAAAACATACTAACAACCACCTCGAAATCACAAACTAAGTATGCAAAGAACATAAAGGATAGACGAAAGCTAAATACCACCTTTCAATCTTGTAAAACAAATAGAAATTCCCAGACTGTAGCTTTATTTCGGAGCACCTCCCTGTGGCCTCATAGGCAATAATTAAGACTCATGAGGTCATAACATTCAATGGTTTCTGCGTCTCAAAGAAAGCAGGCTCTACATCGATTGGTTAAAATTAGATGTTCACCATCGGACAACCAAACGTATGCAGAAGGCCCATTCGCCCTGGTAAATTTGGTACATACGATCTACTGCGACATTTATCGTTTGCAATTCTGGTACAAACGATAATGCAAACGAGTACACCCCAAGCGATCATAGCCAACATGTTGGATCAAATCGGTTGAATTCCAGCCGATTCTGGTGGATAATTACCCCTTGACAATCAATGGTTGCAATCGTCAGGACCCCCTTTAGTCAGGGCGAATGCTATTTCTTAAAAATTGCTTGCCTGGGATAATTTTATCGGCGCTGAGATGATTGTCTTCTCCATGCGATAAGTTTATTGTAGTTGTTCCCAACAGAATCATCGGCGAGGACGAATGGGCCTTTACACTTGCCTATACGCGTGTGTACTTTGATGAGGCATGTACGATAACATGGTGTAACGGTGCGTGTCATTTTTATAACAATACAAGCTATTTTGTACCCATGCATAGCATATTTTTAACCAAGTTTGTCTTTACTATAGCTGTTTGTCCCCTTCTCGTAAGCATGCATGCCATGGGAACTCAATTGCACTTTTGTGCCAACCCAGTAAGAATACTTTCGTCCCAATACTGACGTTATACAAAGCAAAATAATTAATGATTTGTTTCTCAGTTCATTGTAACCGGTTCGCATTATCTTTAATGCCATGGAATGACTAGATAATGAGTGCAAGCTGCAGACGAGCCTTTCTTCTTTCTTAAAATCATTTCAAATTCTAACCATTGACGTCGGCTCTTCTTTGAGTCTTGTGCTCAATGAATAACCATACGAGCAATTACTACGTAGAATTAAACATTAATTTAGAGAATATTCTGATGCACTATCTAATAACAAGAGTATCAACTATAGACGTTGTGCAGATGATATAACGCAGCCCAAAAAGGGAAAGGACGCCATATTGGTGATCACTTTCTTATTATGGGTATTCCATAAGAAATAGAAACTAGAAAAGAATTTATGATTAATTTATCTTGAATTATCCCATTAGTTTTATTGCTACATGGTTGTGATGAGCACATAGTGATCCCGAAAAAGTGGTCACGTGACCATGTCTGCACAAGATCTATAAGACAGTTTTGTATTCATTTGCCTTATGAGTTGCTCATGTTCTTGTTTAAACAAGGCCTAACGTTCTATTTGCCAAACGCTTAGACGTGTCGCAATGCGTTTATAAGAGCACCATTCGCAGTATGTATAGGCCTATATCTATGTATTTTAATATTATACAGCATTCTCTCATACGATTGCACTTATCCGCCAGTCCCCAAGTTGAAACACTTGAGATATAACCAGAACATGTCATCCATATTACTTCTATAACCGTTATTACATTATCAAACTCCACCCTTTGTTCATGGAACTCACATAGCCTCTCTTGCAGAGAAAAACCCTGTCGATCGATAGTGTCATTGTTTAGGTCCTTTCATTGTCGTGATCAGCGTGCGTGCAGTTGTTTAAGCCTTCCGTTATTTCACTACTCAATCATCCCTCGGCCTGGTTTGAACTGGGGCCTTGGGGCTATGTTCAACCGCACAAAGAATAGAGGGCAAGGAAACAACTGCAAAGGTACGGTAGGGACAAAGCGGGTGGCTGCGCTAGGCCCTGCACAGACAGTGCGATTTGCTGCTAGAATTGGTGCAAAAATTGTCTGGTGACCACAATTATGAAGCAGGTTGAAATCAAAACCCTGTACCCACGGGCCGATTTTCACAGAGTCGGTTCACTAATTGATATTCAAATCAGCCAATTTTACCTAAGTAATCGGCTGAAGTACTGCGGCAATTGGGACAGACATATACATTTCAATACTCCGGACGGGCAACGAATCAAAGGCACTATTGGAGGCGTCCAAATCACCCTATAGTGGTTGTGGGGCTTTATTAATGTCAATTCTACCCGAATTGCATGGTCGACAATTGCAGTGGTTCAGAATCTGCCTGTCCTGCGGGTATGTGAATCTCAGTGGCACAAACAGCAATTGAATCGGCAGGTGAAACGGAGGCCGATTTTGCCGCAGGCAATCGTCGAAGGCTATGGCTATGTGGCCGAAAGATGTATAAAAGTTTGAGGCAAATAGGAGTTGCATTAGTTGTCATAATTATTTCGAAAAATTATATTCATACAACCTTGTGCAGATGTACAACGTATGCAGAAAAGATCGGAAGCAATACAGACATGTCTATATTCCACACGCCGATTTTGTTGCTGATTTTAAAAATCGGTAGTAGGAATTAAGGTTAAAGATAGACAAGTTATGAAACACTAGGAATGTTATAGAATTCCCCTTTGATTGATGTGTAAGATGTTTGGATTCATGCCATTTTCCCAGAGAAAATCAAACAAAAACAAAATCGGCATCTTCAAAATCGGTACGTGGAATACATGCAGGCCTTCTAGTCTGGCGGCCAAGTTCAAGAAAGTAGCTTATTTTTGGAGTTGGTATGCCATAAAAGGTTTATACCTGAAACCATTCTAGGGTTGTAGTAGGGTCCTCTGGGAACCATGTATAACCGGTAGTCACTCTGTAGAGGTGTGCATGACTGTGACAACCGCCATTTTGTTTTGCGGTATCCAGGGAAATTCAACATGAAAAATAAAGGACTAATCTCTAACTGACACATTCAATTTTATGCCAATCTATTTCATATTGTATATTCTAATAGTTATTAGAGCAGGTAATTACTATGTCAAATGACTTTGACCTTCATGGAGGTCAAGGTCACTAAATTTGACCTCAAAATCTGAAAAATATGATAAAATCAAAGTTGAACTAGAAGCAAACAGTGCTACTCTTTATATCGTCCTTTAATTTAAGTGAACATGTCTCAATCTGGCTCTTGTGATATTCAGAAAAGCAGAAAAATTGGTTAGATGAAGAAATTTGGTCACCAAATTACACATTATGTGACAGAAACGAAAAAATTTTAATTTCCAAAGATTGAGGAAAATGAATATTCTTTCAATTCCTATCTTAATATGGCAGGTATTTGTTCTATACTAAGTACATACATAGCTATTATTAGGTCAAGTATATTAGCTGTTTAGTTTGTCCCTAAAAAGGTCAAGGTCATCAAATTTAAAGGTTTACACATTTTTACACATTATGTATAAAGAATTGTTAAGTAACCTTATAAAGTACGTTTCTCATGCTCAAATTGTGGGAAAGACTAATACTCAATTCTTTGACTTGATTCAAAAGCAGTGATTAGCCTCATCAAAGAGCTACTGGTTAAGTGAATAACTGCAAAGGACACCAAATGTGTAATTGGAATGAGCAAAATGTCTGTAAAACAATGTCCAAGGGGATCTTCCAAGGTATATCTGTATGCTTCAGTTGGGATGAACTATTAAAGAAAGATTACTGGGATATAAGATATTATTGGATGTGAGTGTATGCCCTTACAGGGAAAGTGCATCTTTGGGCATTCATGATACACTTCTACCCTAATATAACCCTCCAATTATTGCATTTTTTTTTTTCAGATTCCTTCCTAAATGTCATTAAGATTATTTTTTTTATAGATTTACTTGAGTAAATGGGTGAATGTCAAGAAGCTATCTCACGGTGTACACTAGTAGACAAATGTTGTTAGACACTAGGTAGATCAAGAACATTTGTCAGTATTGTTGTTGATGCTAGGGGAACAATATCCGAACTGTATTTTGGCCAAAATCATCAAGAATTAGAAATCAAGGACTGTTTATGAACTACTTTTAAGTATTTAGCTGTATTTCTCATTTCATGAGCTTACTGGATTAAATGTAATTGCTACCATGAAGAGACATCAAATAAAAAGAGAATTGACAGCAAGTTTTGGAAAAAGAATGTGCAATGAAAACAAATTACTGCTGAAGTTCTATCTAATTTCCAGTATCATATTATCTATGCCAATGAGTTGCTTTTGGTGATTGTATCTATGATATGATTTGATATAGGAGAAACCCACCACAGGGTGCAATACCCTACTCCTTTCAAAGAGAGGCAAGGGATCTTTTATGTGCAATGTCCCTTAAAAAGGACACCACACACACGGCCTTTGATGACCCTATTGGGAGCACAGGGTGGCCCATGGACCCCAGACTCTTGAATCCTTTCTTAGATTTTATCTATCAGTTGGCATTCTTGACAGAAATGCAGGATCTTTTCACTTTTGGTGTTGTTAAACATGTCCTTCATTGATGTTCTGTTTTGGAGATGCCTCTTGTGACTATCTTCCATCTTCTAACACTTCAATATGATGTGCTCTACCCTAAGTTTGGTAATATAGATGATCAGATATAATGAATGTACCAAACATTGCTTGGTAAGGTATTTTTTGACTATAATGTCCCTCAAGTATACATTGTAAAAATCTAAAACAATTATCACAATGAAATACTGCTAAAATTGATAGGGCTCCTAAACACAGTACTATAGCCTGGTTCAAGCCAGGTAAATTGACTGAAGCTATGCATATAACCTTAGTTCAGGCTAACACTAAAGACTTTAACAATATCTTCCCTGTCATTATATAATCCCTCATCCATCCCTCTGTCAAGATCCCCCCCAAAATTATTAGAATATGAAAATACACTCACTTTTCCAATGATTTATTCTTTATTTTATAGGCACATTTAGTGTCTATACATTTTAAAGGTCAAGATACATCCTTTTTGTGTTCATTTAAGTAAGGACTAAACACACACATTGAAAAAAGGGAAAAAAGCAGATTGATTAGAGACTGATATCTATTATGATTAGAGTAATTTTTGTCAAACCTGGAGATCAAAATTAGAAATATTATTATTATTATATCTGTCACCAAATATGTAACTTTTACAGCCACAATTCTACATTAAAGTAGGTGTCTGTTTTTTTTTAATATTGGTATTGACAGAGTAAAATATGAATAAAGTCTTTTATATCAAAGCATAATTTCAAGGGCAGGGTAGTTTGTTTTAAGTTATATTCCGTTTGTTTTACAGACATTTTGCTCATTCCAATTACACATTTGGTGTCCTTTGCAGTTATTCACTTAACCAGTAGCTCTTTGATAAGGCTAATCACTGCTTTTGAATCAAGTCAAAGAATTGAGTATTAGTCTTTCCCACAATTTGAGCACGAGAAACGTACTTTATAAGGTTACTTAACAATTCTTTATACATAATGTGTAAAAATGTGTAAACCTTTAAATTTGATGACCTTGACCTTTTTAGGGACAAACTAAACAGCTAATATACTTGACCTAATAATAGCTATGTATGTACTTAGTATAGAACAAATACCTGCCATATTAAGATAGGAATTGAAAGAAAATTCATTTTCCTCAATCTTTGGAAATTAAAATTTTTTCGATTTCTGTCACATAATGTGTAATTTGGTGACCAAATTTCTTCATCTAACCAATTTTTCTGCTTTTCTGAATATCACAAGAGCCAGATTGAGACATGTTCACTTAAATTAAAGGACAATATAAAGAGTAGCACTGTTTGCTTCAAGTTCAATTTTGATTTTGTCATATTTTTCAGATTTTGAGGTCAAATTCAGTGACCTTGACCTCCATGAAGGTCAAAGTCATTTGACATAGAAATTATCTGCTCTAATAACTATTAGAATATGCAATATGAAATAAATCAATACAAAATTGAATGTGTCAGTTCGAGATTAGTCCTATTTTTTCATGTTAAATTTCAGTAAATGCCGCAAAACAAAATGGCGGTTGTCACAGTCATGCACACCTCTACAGAGTGACTACCAGTTATACATGGTTCCCAGAGGACCCCACTACAACCCTAGAATGGTTTCAGGTATAAACCTTTTATGGCAAACACAAGTGTAAATTTCATGCTTTGGCCGCCAGACTATTCTAAAGTATGCTCTTTATTCTATGGACAAAACAATCTGAATTACATTCTGAAGAAAAAAAAGTTAGATTGATCTACACTTGGATTGGGCTTGATAGTGCGCATGTTTAGGGTTATGAGAAATCGATAAATTATAGACATATCAGCAACCTTTAAGAAAGACCCAAGTTCCATCCTGCTAAGTTCATGCTATTGATTTTAACTTATTTTAAGCAACCTTTTTCATGTTTTATTTTGAGGAACTATCCTACTAACTGGGGTGCAGGTCCTTTCTATTATCATTTTACTTCACCTGCATTTAGTATCCCCTTGTTAACAGAATCCCCATTGGTTCTGCAGTAATTGGAGTTCACAAACTTTATTATAGACTCCAAGCCTGATTTATTGACTATCTGTCACGTGGCTTGCCAGTTGTAAGGAACCCAATCTAAAAAGTCCACCAAGCTGTCAGCTAGCCTGGCCTAGAATAGACTCATTAACTTCAGCTTCTAAATTAAAAGGCACACAAGTCTTTTATTCTCGGATTAATCACGGTTTACGATCTCCTGACAAGCTCTTTGTTCAAAGACCGTGTTCAATTTTTATGACTTCATCATTAACATTTTGTTCGATGACTGCATAGCATAGTTTCAATCTCTGCTGAAAGTCATAAATTGCTGTATTTCGCTGTACCGTTGTTTTCCTTTCTTTTATCATTACAGTCATTTGCATGTCGTATGATTATGATTTCACTGTTGCACATGGCGAGTTCCTTTGCAGTACCCCGAAATGGGAGAGCTATTCAATTACAATGGTCTGGGATAATGGGTGCAGGATAAGAAAAACTACAATCAGATTACTATTGGTTTTTGATGAACATATTGCTCGAATAATAATAATTATGTTGTTCAGCAGGCCGGCAGACTTGTGAGGGGCAAGATATCTAGGCAAAGTCAGGGAGGAATTATAACTCTGCCTCTCCGAAGTTCATAAATCCAATTAAGTTAAAAATAAATAAAATTACCTGCTTGCAGTGAAAAAGTGTGGATCTAGCTGAGAGTGTTTCCGAATCCGTGAATGAGAACCACGGCTTTTTATATATCCTAGAAAGAGTCTTCAATTATCTTTCAAAGAGTGTATAGAATGGATGGGTTTCTGTATTATTTCTAATGGGAATTTAGAAATTTCAAAATTTTTGGATCCCAAATCGCTCAGTGGAATACACGCTTTAGCTACTGTCGATATTAATTCTAGGATTAAGGCCGATCAGACCTGTTCCCCAACATTATTCAATTCCATTACTTTTTAAAATCTCTAATCCTATGTATTCATAAAGGATTGTTCTTACTCATCTGCATTATAAGAAAAGCAAAATCACAAAGTTGAACTCCAGTTGTATTAAGGAAGTAATTAAACAGTTAATAGAGGCAGCTGACATTCACTGATTTCATTTCCCTGTTGCTTTGTGTCGTTTGAGATTTCACCAGGTGGCTCGTTTCGAGAACATTCTTGAATCAGCTTAAATGGCTTAACTGAAAGCAATGATCGCGTTTCATCAATAATTTGACAGGTCCCGTGATATGATAGCCTATTGAGATATTTGGCATTTTGTTCTCAATCCATTATTAAGTGAGTTATTGATAGTAAATTAATGATACATATTTTCCTAAGCATTTGTACCTGGCTAGAATTTTCCAGATATTGTGATTATAATTACAAAGACATCCCAGCCATCTATGACAATATTGGAGGATAGGTAATTTGATATTGAATGTCCATGTTTTAAAGGTAATCAAAATAAGCAATAATGCCGTGTGACCCTGACGACAAGAAAGGTAATATGTTCAGATTGCATGAATTATCTTTTTCAAATATTCTCAACAAATTGTTGTTTTTTCCTGCTCTGAAAGCCGCTAGTTGATTGAGAACATTTATGAGAAGATACTTGATGTTGAACAGTTGTAATAATAAAAAAAAAATGACTGAATATTGTTAGGTTCAATGGAACTATATAAAACATAGGAACAGGAGGGGCGCCTATATAGTTTAAAAACAGTCCAGAGGGGGCGCCAATTTTACATCAGAAATTTCATATTTAACCAAAATTATGGGGGACGCTTGCCCCATGTGCACCCCCTTAATCCATCCCTGCCTTTACCATCACCATGCTAACACAAAATACATGACGAATGTATGTAGCAATTTTGAGAATAATGACAGAATATTCAACATGCATTTCACTATTAGAATATGACTCATATGCTTTTTGAAAAAAAAACCTGGACACCAAAATCTGAATGCGGTAGCCGTCCCTTTGTAGGCCATCTGTACACTATACATATGCCCAACAAAGACAGAAATGACAGTAGTCCCTGTAGACAATGCCCCATTAGATATTCTGGACCTACTGAATGTTCAAAATCATATTGAACAATTCCCCCTTCCCAATGCCTAAAAAGGACAAAGAAAATGACAACAATTCTTGAATACATAAATGTTAAAGTATGCTATAAACCCTTTATTATGAAGTTTAAAGGAAACTCTCTTCTTTGATAGCCTACAGCCACAATCTGTAATGGCCCGTACGGATTGCCTGCAGAGCAATTCCCTGTATGTTTATGCTCTTTTGAATTGAGAACAGTGATAAATTCTACACTCCTGATGTGAGCTAAATTTTATTACTCCAAGGTCAAAGCCGGCAGGTTAGTTGCTTTCCAGACTGGGAAATGCGTATCACATCAGGTAGTCTAGACACGTAGATGACACAGACTATCAGTGATGTCATTAACCCTCTGTGCTCGAGATTTCTGTTCTTAAGGCCATATTACACTACGGGTTGGCTGGCACACATTGGGGCGTTTCCATTCACGTCTTTGCCGACGAGAATGGGAAACGCGAATCTGGACGGCCGACGCAGGCCGTATTACACTATGCGTCGGGTCTGTGTTCACGTTGGGTGACGTTGCCCAACGTGACTACTTCGCGTTGGGTCTATATTAAAGATATATTATTACACTATGCTTTCACCCAATGTGAAGTATATTGTACAACGCATTTTGGGGTCGCGTTGGGTCGCGTTGACCCAACGCGAGAGTTGATTTTCAAGTACTGTGGTCAAGGGCATATCATATTTTTCGTGTGGTATCTTATTTAGAAAGAAAGGATTTGCGTTGGGTCTTGTTGGGGATTAGTGTTGGATTTATAAACATGTCTGTCAGTAAAATAAGGTAAATTACTTGTGCTGGGCACTGTAATGCCTTGTTTCCACTAGCTGATTTTACTACTTCTGGCCATACCACAAGTTAAAAAAAAACTTTCAAAAATCGGCAGTGGGAATATTGGTTAATCATGAACATGTTTCATACCATTAGAAACTATTTTTAATTCTCTTTCAAATGGTATGTAAGATACATAACCGTTTGTCATAAAACTAGTGTAAACGTAATAAATTACCAAATAACTTGAGGTCAAAATCAGCTGGTGGAATCCAGGCACGAATGTGACCCGCCACATAGTGTAAAAGAGCCTTTACACAAAGTCCTGTATCCATGGCTCTTACACAAAACCCTCCACCCAGGGCTTTTGATCGAGAGATTTGGTTATTTTGTGAATTAATTTATTGACTTGAAATATTATGAACATGTGAAGAATTTAGAGTTTGGTTGGTTGTTTGGTCATTTGTGACCTTTGTTATAGGTAGGCTTTTATCAAGGGCGGTTATGCTGAAAGCAGCTAAGAGAAAGTCGAGACCCCGACCTAACACATTATCCCTTTCCCTACGCCTTTAAAACACTAACTGTTATTTTCACTTTAACGCTAAGCTTTAAATCCACATTTACAACATTTTATGGCAACAGTATGCCTAGACTACTGGAGGAATTTGAAAGATGCTTTCAATAAGTTCTTATTGATTTCTGTGAGAAATCATAACATGAATTCAACTTGTCAATGATGAAGCTAATGTTCCTATGGTATACAGGAATGCCATAAAAACCTTTCCGTGATTGCGCTCACTGAAACATAATTGATTTTATCAATGTTTTTTATACTGAAAACATTTATGATTTGAAATCCGTCTCTGCTTTATGATAGAAAGCTGACATTTAAAGTTAAAAAGACGTTTTCATATAAACTGATAAAAACTGTTACGATGCTTGCAATCCAAACAGCTGTGCCTTGTAGACATTTTATTTCAACTTGCAACGTATGATTTTGCATTGGCTATCTCCATTTTATCTTTTAGATGGAATGATTTTGTATTACTACAAATTATGAAAAGGTCTTACATGGATTCTAAATAAATGGCTAACCAAAGGAAAGATGAGACAATAAGCTCACTACGTTTTGTAATCTCGTGGGGCTATTCATTTTCAAAGCTAATGTCAGCAAATCCAGCAAAACGTCTAAAACTTTTCTTTCTCTTCTCTTTTCTCTTTGAAATTTTCTTTTCCACCGGCAGCAAAGACAGAAGTAGACTTATGAGAGCTGTTCGTATGAAACTCAAGATAAATGAAGTTTGATCTATTTGTATAGAGCTAAGCACACACAAAAGTTTCCATTTCATGTTAAGCCCTGTTTCCACTGAACGACATTTTGCTAAAGATAGTCAACGATGCCAAATGATATAGAAATCGTTTGTCATCGTTTGTAGTCTTTAGGTAAAATCGTTCAGTGGAAACACAAAATCGTTATTTAAGACTTTTGTTAAAGACTGCAAACAACATTTGCTCAAGACTAAAGTAAACGTTTCACCAACGACCAAATATTAAACCTGCTAGATATTTCTGGACGACAGAAGCCAACGATTTTTTCCAAGAGCAATTAAAACCAATTATATCTATTGTTTCCTGACTTTTCTGGCCACTGTCGTTTGGAAAAATCGTTCAGATAGTCCAAGAATGATTGAAGGGTCTCCCAGAATAATATGAAGTATGTAGCTTCAAAAAGTGATATCTCAGGTTCTTACAGGAATATTACAAAACAGTTTGCAGCTATCCAAAGCTGAGAACTTTTACTTTAAGAGAAATTTTCATCTGATATTCTCAGAAATGCAGGGTTGAAGGGGTTAAGATATCAGTCTTTTAGTCGTTCAGTGGAAAAAAGAAATTGTTCCTTTCTGAAAGACTAAAACGAGCACAGATTCATGGTCGTTCATGGTCGTTAGGAACTCACTGTAAAAGTCGTTTGGTGGAAACCCAGCTTTAGACGTAAATTAAGTTTATATTCAACTCATTTTAGAGTTAGGTAAAGCCGGGTTTCCACCGAACGACTTTCATGGTGAGTTTCTAAGGACCATGAACGACATAAAAAAAAGAAAATCTTTGCTCCTTTTGGTCGTTCAGAAAGGCAAAACTTCTTGTTTCCACTGAACGACTAAAATACTGGTATCTGAACGATTTTTAGACAATCTGCACGACTTTTTCAAACGACAGAGCTTAGAAAAGTCAGGGAACAATAGATTTAATTGCTTTTAATTGCCTTGAAAAAAATTGTTGGCATCTGTCGTCCAGAAATATTAAACAGGTTTAATATTTGGTCGTGGGTGAATCGTTCAGAAAAGTCGTTCAGAAAAGTCGTTTGTAGTCGTTCAGAAATGTCTTTACCCCCGATTTTTTGTTTCCACCAAACGATTTTATCAACGACCACCAAAGATTTCCAAATCTTTCCCTGTCTTAGGCTGTCGTGAGGAATATGTCGTTCGGTGGAAACAGGCCTTAAACTGGTGAAGCCTGGGGAAGACTTCATATAAGACTTAAGGCGTAATCAAATTTGGTTTCAACCGTCATATGTTGCATCTGTGACCTTCCTAAACTTACCTGACAACAATTTCATAATATGAATATTCAGAGAGGAACGTTTTAATGTTGGATTTTTTTGCTGACAACTTTAGCTGTTGGCTGACTCCGTCTGGCTAGAGTTCAATTTGGATTGATTATTCGGTTCATGTTCTGCATGGAAAAAAGGAATAGGATCAAGCAATTTTAATCAGATCTCAGATTAGATCCACCTGCTTTTGAATTATCTACTACAAACAGCGACGAGTTTCGACTTCCTTGATTAGAACATGGTTTGGGTATTTCTTACAGCTAATACTCTGGTGGGCGTTCCAATGCGATCCTTGGATTGACTCTTAAACCTCCAGATAATTTGATGGCAAAATGAACACCACACATGGCATGTAGTGAAACTTTTAGGCAAAAGAAACAGATTTAGAGCCAACTATAGTGCAATCATTTGTACGTCTCTTGACTGAATAAAAAGGTGACACTCCGTGGGAAATCCAAGCTTATTATAGGTATAGATAAACTTGGATTTTACATGGAGCGTGGACATTTTATTTGTATGACATTGGGACCAAATCAACGGTAGAACACTATTAGAACGTAGTCAGATTTACCAAAACATTAAAACCTCCCACTATAATATCATTTTTGCTGAATGACTGCGTTGCTCCATTGATGATTCGTACTCTGATGAACTGATGAATATAACTCCAAACAACCAAAACCACATACTCAGGATTTCAACCAACTACCTGTATCAGAGACCTTGTATGTATATATAGGATATATAGAGACTGGAAAGCTCCTCTATGTTCCTATGTGCCTGTTTCCCTGGTGGCCGGTTGGAACCAATCCAGTCAACCATGACCAGGGTCTGATCATTACTAGTGTATTTTTGGAATAGCAAGTGGTACCCCTCTGCCATTTTAAGAATAGGCATAATGGTCAATCCAAAACCAGCACCTAGGTGGCAGGCCTGTAGTGCATAACAGGTTTTGCCCTGGCTTTCCAGTCTCGATATATCCTATATATATACATCTGCCTGTATGAAGCCGGGTTTCCACCGAACGACTTTCACAGAGAGTTCCTTACGACCATGAACGACCATGAACGACCATGAACGACCATCAATCTTTGCATATTTTTGTCTTTCAGAAAGAAACAATTTCTTGTTTCCACTGAACGACTAAAAGACTGATATCTGAACGACTCTTGGACTATCTGGACAATTTTTTCAAACGACAGTGGCCAGAAAAGTCAGGAAACAATAGATATAATTGCTTTTAATTGCTCTTTGAAGAAATCGTTGGCATGTGTCGTCCAGAAATATTAAACAGGTTTAATATTTGGTCGTTGGTGAATCGTTCACAAATGTCGTTCACAAATATCGTTTGCAGTCGTTCACAAATGTCTTTACCACCGATTTTGTGTTTCCACTGAACGATTTTACAAACGACCACAAAAGATTTGTGAATCGTTCATGGTCGTTCATGGTCGTTAGCATATAGTCGTTCGGTGGAAACAGGCCTTTACAGTGTTACGAGAGAGGGCAAGACATTATTCCACCATGTGCTCTTTTGCTTGCGTTGGCGTTTTCTACTTATGCATTTGTGATGAACGGCTATTCATCCAAAATACATAGAGGTCAAAATAATAGAAATAAGGTAATAGTAGAAATATATGTAAGAGAACGAAATATATGTAAGAGAACGAAATATATGTAAGAGAACGAAATAGATGTAAAGGAACAAATATGTAATAATGAACGAAAGTATAGAAAGCCTGAAAAAGAGGCACGAATATGTAAAAGAACGAATATGTAAAGAACGAATATGTAAGGAACGAATATGTAAGGAACGAAAATGAAAAGGAACGAAACCCGGAAATATGTAAACCGGAAGTGAAATGTAAACCGGAAACGGAAAATATAAACCGGAAGTGACGTCAGTTGTAGGTCACGTGACCGAAAGCAGCCAATCAGGGCTGACCTCTAGAGTATATAAAGGGGCGGTGAGGCCCGAATAAACAGAGTTCTTTAACAGTTCTCCTGGTGTCCAGACGTGTCCTCTTTCCTGAAACAACCGCTAAAGATGAGCCGATTAGAGTAATTAACCAGAAGTTAGGACAAAACAGTCGAAGCTCGAGATAGGTAGTAGGAACACAGGGTAAGGGGCCCGACGGCCCGAAGAACGAGGAACGAGGGAACGGAGTAAGGCACGAAGGCCCGAAGTAGTCCCGGAAACCGAGGTGTAGTATGGCACGAAGCCATGGGGAACGGAACGAAGGAACGAAGTCCGCGGGGACGAGGGCGCGGCATGCTCGGCCCCACGCTACCAAACAATAGGCGACCGTCGGCCCGTCGCCCCCGCGGACCGGAACTGAGGGGTGGACCGCCCGGTCGGGGTGAATGCTGGTCTGGGAGATAGAGCGAGACGAACCGCGGCCGACCCGTACCCCTACCATAATTTCCCTTCCCCGCAGTCCTCCGTTGACATCGAGTGCCGATTCCCGACCGATTCGCTCAGCCCCCCCTCGTGCGCGAGGCACGACTCTAGAAACACATCTCGGTTCTTGGCCCGGATTCCCCGTCCGCCCCGAGACCCGAACAACCCCCACGTTCCTCTGTTGTAAGAATCGGCAACCCCGACTTACCAGAGAACGTCACACTGGTGGCAGCGGTGGTGCTGAAATAGGCACATACGGACTTGTGGATCTTGGGTGTTTCATCGGTGTTGGATACTCATGGCGACAGCGGCAGTCTTCGAGCAGATGGATTCTGACATCGCCTTCAAGGAAGGTGGGGAGGAGAAAGGAGGTGCGAAAACCGAGACCAAAGGGGAGGACACGACCATCATGGGTAGGCAGTTTAATTTCATGGGAACGTCCACCCCGACGGATGAGCAGAATGCAAGGGCTCAACAACAACAGACCGGCCAGGTAGGAGCGAGTTTGAAGAAGTTTAGCCTACGACCGGAGAAGTATGACGGTAAACCGGATTTCGAGGGATGGATCAACCAGTTTGAGGAGTACGCAACATTGGGACGTTGGACGGCCGAGGAAAAAGCGGCGATGCTCTTTCTCTCGCTGACGGGAACGGCACGAATGTACTTTGTCGGACTCCCGGACAGGGAACGACTCCGTTACTCGGCGAGGGTAGATGCGTTGCGACGGAGGTTCGGTCAGGAGAAGGACACGTGCAATGCTCTGCAAGAATTGGCGGGATTAAAACGCGTAAAGAACCAGACAGCGAAGGAGTTGGCTGATAATGCCCGGCGACTGGCATCGAGGGCCTACTTCTCCAACGACTACGCTAGCCAGGAAAAAGCAGCATTACATGCGTTCCAGGCTGCAGTTGGGGAAGACCTTCAGCTGAAGTGTGCAGAGAAAGGATGCAAGACACTAGAGGAGGCGGTAGAGGTGGTAGAAATACAGGAACGATACTCACGCCGCCTCCTGCGGGCAGTGAAGCCCGAGGAGGACGCCAATACACAGATCATGGCCTTAAACGGTAAGTTGGAGGAGATGATGAAAGAATTGGCAGAAGAACGGGAAGCTAGAAGACAAGCAACGGCCCGGAGGGAGGCGTTTAAGAAGCGAAAAGAAGATTTAGAGTGTCATCAATGTCACCAGAAGGGCCATTTCGCAAGAGAGTGTTCTCAGCGTCAGGGAAACGGACAGTCGCCGTCGCAGTAAGCGCGGGGCCCCCTTCGGGCGCGGCGAGAGAAGTAGTAGGCATGGGAGAATGTGGACTTTATGTGGCCGGAACGGTGGGAGAGAGTGTCGTCCGTTTTTTGGTTGATACCGGATCTATGATCAGTCTGCTGTCGGAACGCCTCTGGAGAGAGTGGGGACGAAAATGGGAAGAACTGGAGGGATATGAAGGAC
Organism: Lepidonotus clava; assembly: GCA_936440205.1. NCBI lineage: Eukaryota > Metazoa > Annelida > Polychaeta > Phyllodocida > Polynoidae > Lepidonotus > Lepidonotus clava. Next base: position 39,765,543 of record OW387140.1, read on the forward strand.
GTCTCTGCTCGGTGGATGGTAGTCCGTTGCGGTGCTACGGATGCACGAACTTGCCAGTAAAATTGGGAACGCGCGTGTTGCAGTGGACATTCATGGTGGCAGACATCGGTAGAGATGAAGGGATCCTGGGAAACGACTTCGCGGTGAAATACCGGCTAACAGTTAAGCCCCACGCGAGTGCTATCTTCCTGCCCGCCGAGGGGGAGGGAGAGGGGGAACGAATCCCGGGAGTAGAACAAAGAACGGATGGGATTCGGGCAGTTACCGTCGGAGGACAGGTCGTGCGAATCGAGGGAACGACGGAAATACCCCCACTCCAAGTGACCCGAGTAACAGTAGTAACGAGAGTAGACATAGGACAGAGTGGACAGCTGGCTGTCATCACCGGCGCTGGATTACCTATGGGACTGGAGGTGATCCCAGGAACGGTGACATTGGGAGAAGAAAATAGAGTTTGGGTGGCCAACCGAGGGACCGAGAGCGCGAAATTGGAAACCGGCGGGGTACTCGGAGAAGCCACCTTCGGACAAGAGGTACGAGGAATAGGAAGTGAAGTAAAAGAACCCCCTGGAGCGCTCGTTGAAATGATAGAGGAGGCTAAGAAAGACCTGACCACGGAGGAAGGCGGAGAGCTGGAGAAATCCATCATGGCCCGGGAACAAATGTTTGCGACCTCGAAACATGAGTTAGGACGGACAGATTTAGTACAACATCGAATTAAAACGGGGGATCAGATGCCGATCAAGCAGAGGGTCAGACGGTATCCAGCCACCAGGAGAGAGGAGGAACGAGCACTGGTGGAGGATATGTTAAATCTAGGGATTATCCAGGAGAGCGGGAGTGCGTGGAGCAGCCCGACCGTTCTAGTCAAAAAGAAGGACGGAGGAACGAGGTTCTGTATCGACTACCGAAAACTGAACCAGGCTACGAAAGTGGACGCCTATCCGCTCCCATGGATAGAGGACAGCCTCAACACCTTGGGAGGAAGCCTATTCTTCTGCAGTCTGGATCTCGCAAGCGGATATTGGCAGGTGGAGATGGCACCGGAGGACCGAGAAAAGACGGCCTTCGTGACTCAAGGAGGATTGTATGAGTTCAAAGTGATGCCATTCGGGCTAGTGAACGCCCCAGCCACCTTCGAGAGACTGATGGAAAGAATCCTCAGAGGAATCGTGTGGGAGGAGTGTCTGGTATACTTGGATGACATACTGGTCTTTGGACCGACGTTTAAAGTGACTCTGGAAAGATTGGTACGGGTTCTGGACCGATTGAACGCTGCAGGACTGAAGTTGAAGGCGCGAAAATGCAGGCTGTTCCAGAGGAAGATTCCGTTCTTGGGACACGTTGTCTCATTCAATGGGATCGAACCCGACCCCGAAAAGTGTCGGCAAGTAACCGAGTGGCCGGTCCCTCGGGATCTCCATGAGGTACGAGCCTTCGTGGGATTATGTTCGTATTATAGAAGGCATATAAACGGCTTCACGGAATTGGCTGCCCCCTTGTATGAATTGGCAACGAAGGAGGAACCGTTCGTGTGGAGCGCGAGACGACAAGAGGCATTTGATGCGATGAAGAAGGCGCTAACAGAGGCCCCGGTGTTGGGATTCCCGGAGGAAGATGGACAATGGTGGCTTGACATGGACGCCAGTGACGTGGGAACGGGAGCCGTGCTATCACAGGAGCAAGGAGGGGAGGAACGGGTAATAGCTTACACGAGCAAAACCCTGGAGTCAAACGAACGAAAGTATTGCACTACGCGGAAAGAACTGTTGGCGGTGGTGCGAGCTTTGAAACATTTTCGGTGCTACATCTATGGTCAACGCGTAATAGTCCGGACGGATAATAGCGCGGTTAGTTGGCTGCAGAGAAGTAAGGAACCGATGGGGCAGGCTGCCCGGTGGATTGAGATTATCGACTCGCACGACGTGTCGTTCCAACACCGACCGGGTAGGAAGCATGGGAACGCTGATGCGTTGTCCCGGTATCCGTGCAAACAATGTGGAGAGGAGCACGAGAATACCGAAAAAGTGAGAGTAGTGACGCGGGCCCGGGGGTACGAGCCCGGATGGTCCCCGCAGGAGATGAGAGCAGCGCAGAGGAGGGATCGAGATATAGGGCCGATTGTCGCACGGATGGAAGAGAATGCGGACCGGCCAGGTTGGGAGGCCATATCTCCGGAATCCCGGGAAACAAAGATCCTATGGAGGCAATGGGAACGATTAAGCCTCACGGATGGCGTGCTGCATCGGAAGTACTGGGAACTAGAAGGACATGGTTGGAGGAACCAGTTGGTCGTTCCCCGAGGGGAACGGGCCAAGTTGGTAAGGGAATACCATGGAGGCGCGGCAGGAGCGCATTTGGGAGTCGCCAGAACGACGGCCCTGTTGGAACAAGGGTTTTACTGGCCGGGACTCCGGGAAGACGTGCGGAAGGAATGTCGAGAATGTGATTGCGCGTTGCTGAAAAAAGGACGAGGGAGACGGGAGCCATAGTGGGGGAGCCGATGGAACGGCTGGCCATGGATGTTTCGGGCCCGTACCCAGTCACCAAACGAGGAAATAAGTATTGCCTGATGGTAGGATGCTATTTCACCAAATGGTTGGAGTGTTTCCCGATCCCGGATCAAAAGGCAACGACAGTGGCGGACAAATTGGTTGAAGAAGTAGTAGCACGGTACGGCGCGTTTCGGGAACTACACTCGGATCAAGGCACGAATTTCGAATCCGAGGTGGTGGCTCAGGTCTGTGCACTATTTGGAATACACAAAACAAGAACGACGCCGTACCACCCCAGGAGTGACGGGTACATAGAACGAAGTTTCCGTACTTTGGGGTGTTGTTTGAAAGCCAGCTGCCGAGCAACAGGCCGGGAATGGGATGAGATGGTCCCGCTCGTGATGATGAGTTATAGAGCAACGCCGCAAGCCAGCACGGGAGTGACACCGAATATGATGATGCTGGGCCGACAGACCATGATGCCGCGACAAGCGATTTATGGGAGACCTCTAGGACCAGAGGAGGAACCCCGACGGGTAGGCGACTATGTGGAAAGCCTGGAGGAAGGGCTAGTCGCGGCCTATCGGGAGGCCCGGACGGGGCTGAAACGAGCCGCCATCCATCAGAAACACGAGTACGATGGGAAGGTGACTCGGCGGGAATACCACGCCGGAGAACTGGTCTGGGTGCACGATACGGTAGTGGATAGGGACAAAGGAACGAAGTTGCGATTTCCATGGATGGGCCCTGCACTGATCGTCAAGGTGCTTGACCGAGGACGGGTGGTAGTACGGAAGAAACGAGGGAAACCGGGGGGGGTAGTCCATGTGGACCGCCTGGAACCCTACCGAGGACACGCTGCGCCAGCCTGGATGGTAGCTGACCAGCAAGGATACGAGGCTGCACAGTAAATGCTTGGGGTGGGGCGCGCTAGGGCACGTAAGGAAACGGGGCACCCCTTTTTGTGATGAAGTCGTTTTCGTGTCTCGATTCCGCAGGTGGAAGAGGACCAAGGGAACGACCAAATCGGCGCTACACAAAAAGGCTTTGGCCAAAAAGGACTGATCAACCTGGGGCCATTGAGTCGGGGCGGTGCGTTGACCACTACAGTAGGAGTGCAGGTCGTTAGGCTGTAGAGATTTGCTACCTAGCTGAAGATTGGTTCTCTTGCGGATGTAATATAGGTGGGAAATGCGGGGTTGGAACGAAAAACGGCGTTCGGGAGCCACGACGGCCCGAATGTCTAAAGTAGTCCCACGGAGCCGCTTTCCGGTCAGTTCGGAGGAACCACAGCGTGGAAAAGATGGTTGGATTACAACAGAAGACAGACCCGGTGGCAAGCTGGTGAAGACTTTTGAAGTAATGCCGACTTGGTAATACCGCTTTACAGCGTCCAGGAGACCGGAGGAGAGTAGATGCGGCACTCTCGGGAACGCCGGAGGAACGAACGGACGGTTGTAAAAGGCGAGGCCTGAGACGAGGACAGGCTTTAAAGTAGGTCGTAAAAGGAGTAAAAGAGGACAAAGAGAACGGGGCGGCGGCGAGGAGATGATAACGTCGAGCCCCTGTGTTCTCCGGGAAGTGTGCGGAAGCACTGTGAGGGCCAAGATGAAAAAGGCAAGAGAAGGCGACGGAGGATGAAAAGACCGAGGACGTCCGGTGGGGCAATAAAAGGCCTAGGAAAAAAACGCGTGGACGGGCGAAGAGCCGCGAGGTAAACAACAGGCGAGGCGGTGACCAGCGGCGGGCCCCGGGGACCGGAAATAGTAGGGGGCGCCACCGTTGAAGTGGATGGTGAGTTTGACGCTAGGGGTCGCTAGTGCAGGCCACGCCCACTTCCGCCTGCGGCGGCTATAAAAGGCAGAGCGCTCGCCGGAGCAGGTCATTCTGGTCAGCCGATCAGGATTCATCAAAATCGCAGACGAGCAGACCAAGCTGGGAGAAGAAAAAAAGAATTAAGCAGAGAAGTGAGACGAGCAGCATCACCACGAGGCAGAAACGGAAACGGCTGACGGGACGAGCTTCAGGTTTGGAACGAGCCCCGAAAGCCCGGAAAACGGACACGATGAGCGGACAGTGTTGGGAAGGACAGTGTCGCGGAAAGGAATTTAAGCATCTGGCCAAGCATATTCGAGGCCAGCACGATGGAGTACGGAAGCAGTATTACATGTGCCCGGTGTGTTCGAATCGAGCCTATTCGACGCACCAGGACTGGAGAAAGCACATGTCGGAATCGCACGAAGGGAGCCTGCTGAGGGGGATGCCGAAACAGGACCCCCTTCTGAGGCCGGAGTATGCTGCGGCGTTCGCCTTGGATCCAAAAGGACGGCCGCCGTACACCAGTTTCGCTCCTGGAGATGAAACGGCGGCCCGGGTGGCCGATTTGGAACGGGACTACGCTGTGCGCCATCCGGAGGGATTCCATCCCCCGGGGAAGGTGGTGGATGAGGACGCGCCGGAGAGGCCGCGACGGAGGATCCGTATCCCTTACTACCCGAGGGCGTCGAGAGGGTCCGATGACAGCGACGCCGAGCAGCCGGAGCAGGAAGCAACCGAGGAAGGACCAGAGGCCGACGAGGCCGGCGAGGGAGCCCAAGCAGCCAAAGCAGCAGGGAAGGGACCCCTGGCCGAGGTAGCGGAACGATCGACGCCCACGCGTCGTTCCCCTCGGAGGGCCGCGAAAGGAGTGCGGAAGGAAGCCACCGAGTCGCCGCGAAGCGCGAGCCGAGCCGTGGTCAACCCGAAACCACTTCTGACAGCAGACCAAATAACAGGGTTGGTACAGAGCCGAATTAAGAAGTTAAATGCCCAGGGAGAACCACGAGAACCAAGAGGACGAGGACTCCCGGGCAGAGGAAAAGGAGGGAGATCCACACCCGCCCCGAAGCCGGGTTGCTCAGGAATACCACCGGGGGCTGAGGTGGTGGAATTGGTGAGCTCGTCCGACGACCAACGTCCGAAAGTAAAAGAGGAAGAGGAGCCGCTTGCTTTCAAGAGGCCCCCGACGCAGGGATGCCCGGCGGAGGAGCCGTCGCGAAAGAAGAAGTGGAAAAAGGTCAAGAAAGTCCCGAGAGAATTGGAAGAGGGAACGAGTTCGGACCAGTCGGAGTCGGGCCGGAGCATGTCGGTCCGAAGCGATCGGTCCCTGATTATCGCCGAGTCCAGTAGCGCGGGAGAGTTGGGACCATCACAGCCTGAGACCTCGACAGGAATCAAACGGACCACGGGACTAGAACCACCTTGTAGCGACGCACAATTTACTATGATGACAGTTCATAAGAAATCGGTTATTTACGAATCACGGCACCCGAGGTACCCCGGATATTTAAAAGGAACAATGAACCGGGAGGGAACGTTCAGGGGTTACCGCGAGGCAAGATCCGACCGGGAGCTGGAGGACAGCATTCGGGAAGCGCAGGGAGGCCGGCTGGTAGAAAGAGAAGCACTGTACCTGGGGAGGTTCCTCCACGAGATGGCGGAAAGGCAAGGACTCAACCCGTCGGGGCGGGTAGAAAAAGTAAAGTATGTTCGGCACGCGGCCAGGACCGAGGACACGGCGTCGAAGGCTTCACCACAGCCGTTGTTCTCTACCCCTACCCCGACGAGAGCGGATTCACCCCTAGAGAAGATGGTATGTAAACAGCCGGTGGTACCGCCCCCGGGACTGAAACGGATAAGAGACATTTTGGTAGCACCGGATACGCCGGAGACACGGGCAGCGGTGGACAACTTGACTCGAGCCAGTCTGGGGAGCTCGTTCTTCGGATCGCAAGGATCGGAGGAGACCCCGGGACCGCCGTCGCCCGAACGAATGGGATCGCCGCCAGGACCGGATACCCCACTCAAGGACGAAGATAAACACGGGCGAGCGCTACAACCACGGGTTGTGATACACAGACTACAAATACCGGCTGCTCAATCCATGGACGCAGAAGTGGAAGACTCAGAGGACATGGAGTTGGGGCAGGCCGAGACCAGAGGATACGAGCCGGAGAAGCAAGAATTGGACGAGTCGGGAGCGGATTCAGTGTTCGGGTCCATAGGAACGGAGACACCGACAGCAGGACCATCTAGAGAAACGCCGCGACTCAAGTTATTACGGACACAGGCCATTCACCAGGTATTACAGGGACACTTTCCGGTGACGGCGCGGGCAGTACGAGACTGGGACACGGAGAAGGCCATTCAGGTGCAACTGGCGTGGCCCCCGAAGGAGGTGCGAGGGATGACGGCTAAGACACGAGCAATGGCTTCAGCGTCTATGGCGTTCCTGATGGCACTGGAAACGGGCCGCAAGCCAGAGACATTTGAGGAAGCGATGGCGCAGTTCCCAACGGCAGCGCTGGGGCCGTTGACCAGAGAGTTCCCGGGAGTTGACCGGCTAGTTAACGAACACAACCGGACCGTCCAATTGGCTCAGACCCTGGTAATGTTTAAAAACGAAGATCAGTTGGACGACTTGTTGAAGGCGACAAGAGAGGCGGAAAAACAGAGCGGACTGGTGGATCAGCTTCTCGAGCTCCCCGCCAGGGAAGAGAAACTGTTGCTACCGATCCGACGCCAGGAAGAAGGATGAAAAGCCTCGAAGAAGGAGAGAACGGTGGATGCTGCTTAGGGTCCTGCACGGAAGGAAAAAGCGCGACGGAACCAGAGGCGGAGAATGGCGCGTCGCGAGTCGGGTGGGGAGGGATTACGGGGCGTTGGCTCCTCACCCATAGTGTCAAACCCCCAGGGAGAGAACCGGGCCGAGGCGGAGGTACCTGAGCCGCACAGGAGGCCGAAGCCTGGATAAAAAACTCTCCTGGAGACCGCTGGACGGGCCCGAAACTTTACTTAAATCATCGGGAACGGGCTGGCGGGCTCGAACATTCTTATCTTAAGTATTCCTACTAGTTTCTTTATGGGAATCTTCTTGCGGAAGTGAACGAAACCACATGTGTCAGGAGGTGTTGAGTGTAATCAGCGAGCTGGAGGGTCCATGACTGGAACGAACTTACCAAGCCTGCGGGGCGAATACGGAACGGGAGGAGGCGCTAGGAGGAAAAAAACAAGTTTGTAGCTGTTCCTCTTCTTCCCTGGAGCCCGCTGCGTTGGTTGGGACCGAGCAGGTTGAATGGGATCGTCCGGTCGCGGAAGTTGAATAGATAGCGGACCGGGCGGCCCAGGAGCGAGAGTAAAAAGTAAGGAGGCAGAATCAGGGAAAGGAAATCGGAATGGACAGATAGTGTTGTAATCTTTGAGTCAACGGTCGTGCCGGGGTAAAATAAGGTACCGGTGGGCCGGCGACTCGCCGCTGGAGGAAAGGCTGGCGCGGGCCAAGACTGAAACCCTTCTCCCGTGCCGCCTTGAGGGATCTGGAGGCAAGTGAGAAACGACCTCTGTCCTCTAGCGGCACCTGAACTTTCCGTGGCTTGATCTGGGATGAACCGCTCAGAATGTGGGACAGGATGGGCCCGGATTTATTGTACCATCATCTTCTGAGTTTCCTTGTCTTCAGCCTCTTACCGCGTACGGAGAGCGGTAAAGTGGAACTTTTCGACCTGAATGCTGGTTTTGTCGTGCCAGGATTGATGCAGCGAGTCGTGAAAGGACCGCGGTGAATTATAGATGTCTCCCGGAGGACAGGGGGGCGAGCAGGAACAATAGTTAAAAGACCCCTCATACAATAGGACAAAAATAATAGACTTACTAAATCATACGTTAATATCTTACCTGCAGTAACGACAGTGACTGCTTCCATGTCGTACTTCCTGGTATCTTCTTCTCGAGGAACGGAACAAAATAGTCTTTGAAACATATAGGGAAGTAGTCTTTGAAATATACAGGGAGGTGGTGCTTGGAACGTCGACTTCGGATGCCTCGATAGACGCCTCAAGAGGTCTGCAAAGAGCGGCGAGGAGCGATCCTTCTTGGAGTTTGATGTCGGATGAGTTCTTCTCTATATGCTATTTGTGAGATGGGCTCGTTCTGGATCTCAAGGGTTGACGTTGGGTGCAGATCCCAGTTGATGTCGTCCATCTTCACTTTCTACAACTTCTTCCTCTCCTTCTCACCAATATCTTCAACTTACCAACTTCGAACCGCCGTACCTAGGAGCAGCCCGGAACGGCTCGGAGCTGTTGTCTCGGCGTTCGTCATAGGCATAGTGGCTTCATGCAAGGTGACATGGCACCGTGGACGACTGTGGCCTTACTCCAGAATCAAACCAGACCAGATCTTAAACTTACCTCTATTAACGAACTATTTGTTGGTATTACAGTCTCACGAAAATCGTCTAAAAGCATGGTCCTCCGGGAGGACGAAGAGAAAAACTTAGTAAGCAGAGCGAGGCCCGAGAGCCTAGGAGACGAACGAGGGCCCGAGTGCCCGGAGCAGGAATCCTCTTCTTAGGAAAATCATCTCATCAGTGGAACGAAGGAGCCTCCCTCTCGCCCCAAAGAGGATTGTCTTCCTGCCGTTGCTTACGGAGGGGGGGAGGGATGAGAGGCACCGGCTCCTGTCATCAAAAGAAACTTCATCAAAATTATCTTCTTAATCGGGTCTCCGTTCCGGTTGTTGTCATGCCACTTGGGCCCGGAACGGTGACGGAAAATACCTTATTATGGTGGACTCTCTCCCCGACATCTCCTTCTAAAGTCTTCGAGTGTGTCGACGTGGTCGAGGACTGAACGTCTTGGTGCTGGGTTAACCACGAGGACATGTGCCATAAAAGTCAAACTTCAGTTCCTGTACGGAAAACGGACACCTCATCGACAATTAATGATTCTAATCTTCTCAAACTTACCTTCACCCGGACTCCATCTCAAAGTTTCACTGTGACAAATAGCACGAACTCCGCGACGCCGTCTGCTGAAGCTTCCACTCTAAGCTTTAATGCATGAAGTTAAGTTCCTTTCCACATACAACGCCAGTTTCTTCTTTGGGTACCTTGGCCTCTGGCTCGAACATGTTGTCCTTGCCAAACGTGAAAAGTCACTGGGGGGCTCTGAATGCCGAGGTGACCGAGGGCGCGAAGCCTTCTGTCTACAAAACTTCAGTCTTTCTTTAAAAACTCATCTTCAAATCATCATCATCATCTAAGAGAACGCAGAGAAGAGTAATAATAACGGGAGAACGAGGGGTCACGACCGACCGGGTGGGAGAATCACGACCGATTCTCTACCCAAAAACAACGGAGAACGTCTGGACGACGGAAGAACGGACCGAGGGTCGAGAGGACTAAGGGTCACGACCGGCCCTGGCCTCTGGGTGGGAGAGTCGCGACCGATTCTCCACCCGAACTAGGGGAGAACGTCTGGACGACGAAAAACCAAAGGAACGGGGGCACTGCGGGTCACGACCGACCCACGGCCCCGGGCAGGAGGACCACGACCGGTCCCTCTGCCCTAACGAGGGTAAAAGGCGAGGAAAAACGCGCCGAGGGGCTAAGTAAATAGAGCCCAGAGGAGAGGAGCGGGGGCGACGGGGTCACGACCGATCCCCAGTCCCGGGTGGGAGAGCCACGACCGGCTCGCTCATCCTAAGACGAGAAAAGAAGAGGAGGTGTAGAACGGGTCCTAATAGATCCAGGATAAGAACTCTGACGAAGATAAAAAGAGACTAGGATATATAAAACGAATTATATGAACTTTCACTAAGAAGAGAGAAAAACGAAGAACGAAGAAAAGAAGAGAAATAATGATTAGCCGGATAGGCCCCGGGGGCCCTCCGAAGTAGACCGGAGAGGACAGAGGGTGACACCTCCTCCTCTACCGATAAGGAGCGTAGGATTGAAATGTTTCTGGTTCTAGAGTATGTTCTGTTGTTGTAGTATGAACTGCTTTGAAAATTTTGTAAGACGTGTTTTCCCACCTTTCAAGAAGGTGCGGGAGGGTGTGATGAACGGCTATTCATCCAAAATACATAGAGGTCAAAATAATAGAAATAAGGTAATAGTAGAAATATATGTAAGAGAACGAAATATATGTAAGAGAACGAAATATATGTAAGAGAACGAAATAGATGTAAAGGAACGAATATGTAATAATGAACGAAAGTATAGAAAGCCTGAAAAAGAGGCACGAATATGTAAAAGAACGAATATGTAAAGAACGAATATGTAAGGAACGAATATGTAAGGAACGAAAATGAAAAGGAACGAAACCCGGAAATATGTAAACCGGAAGTGAAATGTAAACCGGAAACGGAAAATATAAACCGGAAGTGACGTCAGTTGTAGGTCACGTGACCGAAAGCAGCCAATCAGGGCTGACCTCTAGAGTATATAAAGGGGCGGTGAGGCCCGAATAAACAGAGTTCTTTAACAGTTCTCCTGGTGTCCAGACGTGTCCTCTTTCCTGAAACAACCGCTAAAGATGAGCCGATTAGAGTAATTAACCAGAAGTTAGGACAAAACAGTCGAAGCTCGAGATAGGTAGTAGGAACACAGGGTAAGGGGCCCGACGGCCCGAAGAACGAGGAACGAGGGAACGGAGTAAGGCACGAAGGCCCGAAGTAGTCCCGGAAACCGAGGTGTAGTATGGCACGAAGACATGGGGAACGGAACGAAGGAACGAAGTCCGCGGGGACGAGGGCGCGGCATGCTCGGCCCCACGCTACCAAACAATAGGCGACCGTCGGCCCGTCGCCCCCGCGGACCGGAACTGAGGGGTGGACCGCCCGGTCGGGGTGAATGCTGGTCTGGGAGATAGAGCGAGACGAACCGCGGCCGACCCGTACCCCTACCATAATTTCCCTTCCCCGCAGTCCTCCGTTGACATCGAGTGCCAATTCCCGACCGATTCGCTCAGCCCCCCCTCGTGCGCGAGGCACGACTCTAGAAACACATCTCGGTTCTTGGCCCGGATTCCCCGTCCGCCCCGAGACCCGAACAACCCCCACGTTCCTCTGTTGTAAGAATCGGCAACCCCGACTTACCAGAGAACGTCACACATTAAAACCCATCCTGGATGACATGTCAGGTAAGGTATATGTGGAATATAGAAAAGTACCTGCATAGCTACTTGCATCAGGACAACTTAAGGAGCAATGCAATGCATTTCTAGATATCTATTCTAGCATTTTCTGTGAGTTGCTTGCATTGGCAGATACAAAATGCAAACCACTTGCGTTAGCACAATCCACAATGGAATATACCCTTTAGGCTATAGCTACATGTTGTACCAGGATGAGACTAATGTTAAACTCCAAGATGATGATGGTTACGGTCTACCATGACAGGTACAGATGAAGAACAGTTAGCCAGTAGAATAGCTGCATATGTTAGGTTAATAGAGACATTTTTATTTAAGGGATGTACATGAATGACTTCTTATGGTAAATCTAGAGTCTTCCTTTCACAGTCACATCCCCCCTCCCTCATCAATGCTGGCTGGCCAGAGGCCACCCTCCTACCAGCAACTGAGAGAGAGGCAAGGGAAGCCATGAAATTGACACACGGTGACAGAGGGTGAAAGGGAGCAGAGGTCAGACTCTAGGCAGTGAGATTTAGGCCCACACCAGTAGAGGTAATCCAGATTACTCTTCCAAATTATTCTCTATTTTATCTAAAATGGTATTTGCATTGTCACCCTGTCCTTATTCATCATAGTTCAATCTGTGGACAGTAGTTAGTCCCCAGTCAAGCTATCAAATAGAAATATATTGTTGAGTAAACACCTTACTATATACCATGCCAACCTCCAATTGAGACATATTTAAGAAAGATCCAATTCAGTATATATAACACCGAACGAAAGCAATATATAAACTTAACACATCACAATTTTGCATACAGATTCTGCATCAGGGGAGTGATGGCAGCTTTCAGTAGGTTGGTATAGGTATTTTCCTAATATAATTCTAATCATATCTAAAGATCCCTATACCATGTGTTATGATATAGCATACTATAATAAGAGCCATAGGGGTTGTCTGAGAGTGGCTGAATGACTGATAGGGAATTATCACATATCGAGGACAAAGCCCGAGCAGTTCGTCCAATCCCCATGGGTTGTACAGCCACCTGAGGACAACCCCAAAGGTTCTTCTATATTTTATCACCCAAGCATTATTCATACTATGTTTAAATGACTGAGAATGAGGAGCGGTATGTATGGCCTTCGATATGCACCACCAACAACGTGTACAGCTCATCGGCCATGCAGGTGATAAAGTAGAGAACATCCCTAAGGGGGCGTCCATAAATGATGTCATGCAGCAGGGGGGGAGGGGGGGTATATGGTTGCATGACCAAAGATGACAAGGGGGGGGGGGGAGGGGGTGGGGTCATATAGTGCATGACATCATGTTGAAACAATTTCAATTTCAAGAATTTCAAAGAAAAATCATAGGTGCAGTAAGAATATTGGATGCTGATATTCCTATTTTCAATTAAGGCCAAACATTTCCTAAGGACCAGATTCACCTGTAGGCAAGAAATTCAAGGGGCCTGACCTGATTTTAAAGGGCCTTGAGCCCCTGGGCACGTGTTGTGTCTACCCCTGTTTCTGTGATTGTGGGGTGGGTCCTCTTGAAATGATGTCATTTTTAGAGGGGGGGGGGGGGTCAAGGGTTGCATGACGAAACATGACAAGGGGGGTAGGGGGGTCAAAAAAGGTAAAAAATAGCATGACGTCATGTATGGACGGCACCTAAGCTTCCTCCACATCCTGGGAGACGACTAATATTCCAATGTACACAACCCTATATTTTGTTACTTCTTACTTTCTCAATATATTCAGTCTAATAAAGAGGAAATTACAGGAGTCAAAACAGACAAGAAAATACTATTCCCTTGAGGAAAACATAAGGTTGATGCAGAAGAAATGTATACGTCATTTACATATGGCTGCGCACTTCAAGATAAAAGAGATATTAGCAATTCAATTACCCAGGCAATTACTATCTCATTCCAGAGCTATGTCTTTTTAATATATGGCACCATCATGTAGGGTTTGGCCTATGCTCTGTAAAATTCATTGCCAGATAGGTCCCTCTCCTCCCTCAAATCATTATCCCATCCCCTAACTAGATTGCAGTCCTAAGGTATGAGCATACAGACTATATATAATGTATGCGATTTAAAAGACATTATTCTAATTCAAAAGTGAAGCCTAGAACAACCTCCTAGTGCTGCATACACATTCACATTTCAATTGGATTTGACAAAAGGTGTGGCTGATTAATTTACATCACGTATTTGTTCCCTCTTCTTTCATTTCAGAGTGCCGTTCACTTAGATTTACGAAATGTAAAAATGTAAAAAGGAGGCAAAAATTCACTTGAAATGTTAGGCACATGGAACCCAGTTTACTTGCAGGTGCTTGGATTCCAGTGATAGCTATAGAGACGCCCACTCATGCACTATGGAGGATTATCTTTTTCTTTGTGAAAACCTACACTTTTCTCGGATGCGTAGGCGTAGTAGGAGAGTAACCATTGTCTGAGAAAGCTGAACGAACTCACAGCAAGCCTTATGGATTAAAAAGTAAAAGTAGCAAGTTTTGGGTTGAGCTTTAGTTGCACAGGTTCCTCTAAAACCACAATAGTGTCAATATCCTAACGTATTGCAGATGACGAAAGAGTCTAGAGCAACTGTTTCAGTTCTATCTTTTATTAGCAATGTGTAAGTTCGATTTGTCTGTGGTGACTAATTTACTTGTTTAATGTGCAGAACACCAAGGTAGGCTTACCAGCAATACAAAAATAAGGTTATCTGTGAGTCGATAATCAATAGACACGCTGGAGAGCAGACCTTATTCTAGAAGGTAAGGCCTGTTCCACTTATTGAGTGAGCCATACTTATATTAGCCCAGGCATGGGGGCCGCGTCTTAAATACAGGAGATCCTGCATAAGTAATTGAAAGGTGATGTCAGCAGTCGAATGCCTTGGTAGATTGTAGCCAGCAAAGGGCTATCACTGACATATTTGACCAAAGATTCAAGAGATAATTCCTTGTACATATTCCACCCATGGCGCTGGTATTGGAAATAAGAAATGATGTGAAATATGTATAGTGATACCTATAAGATGCATTTTTTGGCCTGCGTGTTGAAATCAACTTCCCGGTTGTCCCTAGTTACGGGCAAGTTGTTGACAACGCACTATAAATACCAGGCAACATTCAGTTTTGAATCAGTTGTCCACCTGCCGCCGCTAAGACAACATCACTATTCTAAGTTTTAGCTTGATGTATTAGGAGGATGATTAATGAATATGACTGTTATTTATATTGTCCAAATATAATTACATTTTCTCTTGTTTTTATAATAATATCCTAATTATTGTATCATAACCTCAACTTATAACTCGCCGAACATGAAATAAGATGTAGTAGTAAATATTCATAATGATTTTTTTCCTCCAGGGTGACTCCGGAGGGCCCCTGGTGTGCGCCTCCTCCAGTAGGTACCACCTCACCGGGGTGGTGTCCTACGGCGCGCCCTGCGGCCTGTACCCGCAGCCCGTGCCCACCGTCTTCACTGACATCCTCCAGTACCTGCCCTGGATCCGAAGCACCCTGGAGGAAGAGGGATAACTCCTGACCTTGGCCTCCTGCCCCTGATTGACCCCGCGTGAGCTGCCGCTGCTATGTAGGGATGAACCTAGGAGTTAGAGACACTGGAGGCTGTTCCTCCAGTGCATGGGGAGTGGTGTGGGTAGGGTGTTGTTGTTGGTGGGAATGGGCAGGGGTTACTGTGAACAAAGATCCTTGCTTTGTAGGTGTGTGGGGACGTGGCTGTGTGTTCCTGTAGTTTTTTTTTTAATGCAAAGCCTGTGTAAATTCTCGGACAAACTGATAATTTCCAGCAAATCTGATTATACCACAGACCCAACAGAGAGAAAATTAAAAACAAAGATCCTTGCTTTGAATGTACACATTCTCCCATTGGCACCAGCTGCCATTGGAGAATATCCATGGTCAAAGTGGCCGTCTGGCTTCCTCTTCCAGTTTTAGCTTTGAGATCTTGTCATAATGCTTTGATTAAAGGACTGAATGTTATACCATTCTGAAACTGTTTTATCATTGAATATGTTCGAAATCTTTGGGAACGAGTGGATATAACAAGAAATCGATGCACACTGCCTATTCACCCGTTTAATTCAAGACTTATTTTCGGCAAGTTAAACAGCATTATAATTATGGCCCCAGACTGCTAAAGCCGACACAACACTGGATATAGCGTTTGGAAATTAAAGTTAATATGGGAGAGCTTTTTAAAAACTGACATGCCATAGCCTATCGGCACCAGCTATATGAACTGGCAAAATGACGTCTTTGATAAAATCAAGTGATAGGTGGAAATACTCAATATAATTGAAAATATGTGTATCAATGGTATTAAGAAAAGTAATTATCATATGATTATGTATAATATATAATAACAATGATTACAGAAGGTTTAATGAATATTATGTTGCAGTTCAATAATGTAAATTCGTCCGTAGCTGTTCGAGACAGCCGCTGGTAAAATATGCCATTAAGCAGAAATTGTGTACAGGGTTCTATTCTCTGGTGGCATTTTAAACATAGTTCCTTCTAAAATACAATCAGGCAAGGACTACTTTTTTCTTCTTTTTCACTCGGCAGACTTAACCAACTTCCTCTAGAAGGCTAGAATCCTGCTTAGAATACATTAAACTTTCCCTTAGACTTAAGCTTAGTAGAGTAATCTTCAATATCCTCTTATTGCTTCGTACTAATGGACTGGCTAATGTGTATTTAAACTACACTTAAAACATTGCTTATTGCACCTGTGATTTGTACTCTGTGAAATTGAAATATAAATACAACACCGTCTAATTGGATAGAATGTGTGTTTACTTTGCCTCAGAAGTTGTTTTTCAATCTATTGGCATTTCAATATGTGCAGCCTCTTGTAAAATATTACTCGACGTTGAATCTATAATGTTAGTAGAACATCATCAAATGCGCCGACTCACACAGTTATGCTGACTATATTAATTCCATAAAAAAACTATTACGCGAATGCTGTGCGAATGATAAAAAACAAACAGTATAGCAAGAGTGAATCAATTTGCTGATTGAAGCAAAGCCTTGCTTCTGTGAGGTATTTAGCTGGCGATTAAAAGGACAGATCGTGGTCATAAAAGCCACTGTTGCAGGAGGATTTCCATTACTGCCTCGCTGTCGCTAATGTGAGTACCCCACCATATGGATACTCTTCGTCGGCCGGCGAGTTCCATTGAATGGGTCCGGATGGGAAAACGATAGTGTGGAAAGAAAATATTTCCTCTGTTCCCGCTACAATCAAAGACATGGGCGAAGACCCTGCAGATGTTGCCTCTCCTTAAGCGCCATACCCACTACAAAATAGGCGATTTTGGCTGAGTCGTCTGACTCATTGGCCCTAAAATTGGCCGGTTCTACCCTTAGAATCGGCAGATTTTAGGGCCAACCAGATCAAACAGGCACATTTCAATATACCGTACCTACAGGTGATCACAAGAATTGGCTGATTCTCCCAGTCGCCCGTCGGCCATTGCCGGTAAAATCGCCTAGTGGGTATGGGGATTTAGGCCATAAAGATGGATGCCACCTGCATTGGGACGTATTCTCTCAGAATTCTGAGGGTGGAGGAAGCGGCCTTTGTCTCACAGAGAGAGAAAGTGGAGGGCTTCTTCAGAATTGTGCATTATTAAGCGAGACTTTTGCTAGTATCAGTTCTGGTTATGTGTTTCAGGATGAAACAGAGATGGTGAAGTGAAGGCCCATTGGCCTGTCGCAAAAAGGCTTCCCAGCCGAGAGTGTAAAGTTATAGAACGTTGCAGTCATATTCTGGTTCATTCTGTTATGGTTCTCGTGTTATTTTGATGGCTCCCAATAACAATGCTGCACTATACTACTTTTACATCCCTTCTGGACAATCTTCTGGTTATGTTTCTCATCCAAAGCAGAACATTATCAAAGTGTTTTGTTTGCATTGGTTGGTCTTAATCGGCATCACCAAAATATATCAGTATGATAATGTTCTGATTTTGTGAGGTCTCAATTGCGCGATAAAAAGCAACTGTTTCAGGCATTTTAGAAAGAACTGACCAGAACATATGATAGGGGAAGAGGACTTTCACATTGCAACTTGGCTGGGCTTACTGTTGTGATAAAGTTGGCAGAAATATGTACCACGAAGAGGGATATCAAGAATCAGAACCAGGGCATGTTCCTGGGGCTGGGATACCAGGGCCAAGTGTTTATACTTGCTTGAGTGTATTATGTGGCAGAATACCAGTTTATAAAGTGTAAGGATGGTCATCCTAATCATCCACTCAAGCAGAGGTCCAAAACTATCACAGTTTCTGAGCATCTTTAAGACCTGTTTTAAGAGTTGACATCCTACAACAAAATCTAGTCAAACGTGAAAAATCTCTTAATGTGTCTAAAGCACCTCCTAGATATCATAGAATTCTTCCAGACATGGTTCTCTGGTTTGTTGAATATTGGTCAATCTGCAGGCTAAATCAAGGTGCATTGTGGGTAATATATTGACAAGTCCATTTCCTGCTAAAGGCCTTTAGCATATTATAATCCTTCATCCATGAAATTTTCCTTTGTTTGAGATTGTAAAAGGATAGAATTAGGTACTCTTTCTTTTTGTTACCGTATGTAGGCCTACTTCAGTCTTTGAAGATAATTTTAAAATATTTTCATTACATATTTTTATATTGCCATAAAATGCATTATTTCTATTGGTTCTCTCATTCTTTTGTCTACAAAATATGCCAAAATTAGCCTGCAGGAGTATTAAATACAGGAAAACTTGGAACTGCGTCTGCCTGAATTAAATTACTGTTAGCAAAGAAGTAACTCTAAAGTAACTTGAGTGTTTAAAAACACTTGTGCTATGGTGATATAATGGTAGGGAGATATATAGAAGAAAAGGCCGAAATGGTCACATTCCTAGCCTATATGCAATGTGGTAGGTTAATGAGAAAGGTGTGTATCATGAGCCCGCTCGTGAATGTGTTTTTCTTCTGCGACCTTTTCTATCTAAAAGCAGTATGTGACAAGGTTCCCTATGATTGCGGAACACTGTAAACGTTGGACTACCGCTGTCTAATCATAAGACAGTCCATTTTTTCAAGGAATGAAATATTATGATAAGAAGCCACAATATTGGAGTATTAGGTCGAATATATTTACCCTGCAATGATTGGATTGCAGCCATTAGACCAAGGTCTGAAATCGGTTCAGGGGTGAATGTATGCGACCGAATATGACATAAATTTGTCTTCTTTATTTTATGTGATAGCTAAAAAGCTGGAAAAGCATATTGACTTATTGAAAAAACGGCGATGTCATCATGCCAGAGGTGATGCTTTTGTAGCAGCAGCGATGTCGACATCTTGTTTGTTTACGTAATGTGTGACGTCCATTGGTCAAAATGCGTCACCTGATGCAATTTTATCTTGGAACGTTTGGAGGTTAGTATAAATCCGGATATATTTACCTTGCCTCCAGCAGGCCATATCAAATTCATTCGATATCCCCTTATAAGCATCGCTACGGCCGTCTGCTATTACATAAAAAATAGGTTGGATCTTGTTTTGATCTCTTCCATGAATAATCATTCCTAATTTCTAATAATTAAGAGCTTGCAACAGAAAGCTCCCATACGTGTACGCACGAAAACATTATATGATACCAAGTTCAGAATGTGGGTGAGATGTGCGATCGTAGAAACCCAATCAGTGGATGAAGATTTAATGAAGACCCCAGCATTTAATTCTAGTTCGAGATAAACCTATGGATTTTCAGATAAAACAACCCCTACGGCTGTTTGAGACTGTGAAAATGCACACGATCGAAGGTGATCAAATTTCCCTTCTGCTTTTCATCACCAGAGAGATGTTTGAAACAACACAAGAGACTTGTAAGAAATGCAATAAAGGCTGAACATCAAATGACACATTATTTCAGCAAGGCTGTGGGCCCATTAATACCTATAAAATTACAGTCCATTGAGGATTGAGAAAACATTGACAGAACAAACTCAGATTGAGCGCTCCCCGAAGGATCAAAGCTGGTTCAGTGCTGTTTTAGTTTCTTTCTCCAGGCCTAATCTCTAGTTCTCAAAGGAAGCGTTCATACAAGGTGAAAAAAAGAACAGTGGACGACTTGGCGTGTAAATTTTCTTATTTCTTCCAGCTCTTTTCATTCCGCCTGGCGGTGGACATTGAAAATCAATGATTATAATCAACATTAACAGAGTTTTTCTACTAAATGGCTGATGCTGAGGAATTGATTTACTTTGTCTAGATGTGTTAAGGATGGTTATGCTCTAGAATAGCTCTAGTGCATTTATATGCATGCACTAGGAAATGATCGGAACACTGAGTTCAAGTGTTTTTGAAGTAGCCTGCATTGTCTGGCAAATTCATAATCCTACCCGTCATATATCATTTCTAATAAGAAGGAATTTAGAAAATAAAGAAGAGGATTAAGGTGAATATTATGAATTAATTGTCACTAAATGTAAGACCTAGCGACACTCAATTAACCATGTTGAATATCACATTCAGATTGTTATAAAAACGATGTAACGATAGGAGCAATAACTACTTAAATGATAAAAAGGTCAAAACAGTTTTGAAACTGGTGTTACTGGTGCAGTGCAACCACGGTCTTACGACAAGTTCCCCCAATCTTCAGACCGTCAAAGTTTGAATCTTTTAACGTTGACGGATCAAGTAGACAGCACGCCAGCCCTAAATGCGCATTACTATAACCCCAACAAGGCAGCCTCAATGGGTTCCGGACGGACTATTTTAAAGACATGGCAGATCCCGGCAGAGTGCTTTAATTGACGGATAGTCCCATGAAACGCTGCCTGTTCGGCGGCAGATTTTGCCCCAATCAAGGGGGCTCTCGACTCCTAAATTTGATACGGCAATATGGCCCTTTTTTAAATTCAACGTCCGACCTGAGGTCTAGTTACATTCGACGGGAAGTGTAAAAATAAAATTAAACACAACACTAGTTTTCCTTAAATTCGACATGGTTGGTTGGTTATTGGGGTTTAACACTACCAACATCTGAGGTCGTATCATGGTGAGAACGAGGTTTAACAATGCTGTCTTGGATCTTATCTGTATAATGATCGAATTTATGTGAAAGATTTACCAAGACAGGTACTGCACACAAGAGCTGAGTTCAAAGGTCATGAGACCTTTGATATACTCTGTAAATGTAACAGGGGATAACAGAGAGGTATAGCACACCCCTTTACTTTGGGGAGGGGGGCAACTTTAGACCTTTTTAATGTAAAGTTCGGCAAAAAAGTAATTTAGGAATTATTTTCCTAATTGCGCGCTCCCCCTTTTCATAGTCCGAGATTTGAACCCAGGCCACCTGCATGCCAGGCGAATACCACTTTAAACAATAGTAGGTTAATCATCCATTAAAGTTAAGGTCTTATTTGTGTTGCCGATACGCCTCCAGATAATAGCTAACTCCTATCGCAGTCTCCTCGCTTCCGTCCAATACATAATAACAGTTCCGTATTATGTAAGACATAACACTCACGTGAAAGGATGTTCTTTTATTATAATCCTATGTATGTGATATTCTCGTGATATGATCTCAACGACAGTGAACAGTTCCAAGGATAGAATCCACTCAACCACGCTCAGTCAACACTCCCACCATCTGAGCAGTCTATCAGCTTCTATTCCAACTCTAGGAACAAGCTTCTAGGACACAACCTTTCCAGGATGTTATACTCACAACAACGTTCAGCTCTCTGACTGTGTGCTGCCCTGAATGGCACTTATGTATGGATGGTACAATACAAGTCACTTACTAGACTCCTCCCTACTCCTCACCTATGACAAAGAGTAATAGCTAAAGTGTGCATTGATGTAAGCACACTACGGCTAAGCTTTGAGTGTGGACTGACCACCTGCATCAGTACAACTTTTTGACCCAGTGTCCCCTAAATTCGACATGCGACAAAGACATGCAAGATTGCCATTCTTTAAAAACATTGTGCGCTATCAGTATAAACCCCTCATCAAGAGCCCCATCAAGGCTTCATATTCGGCCTAATTGCTGGGTTCGACTCGGCCTTCACTCCCACTACAGCCCCTCATCTATCACAATACCACCTGACGGCCGCCATCTTGTTAAAAACTCCCCGGATGTCAAGCAGGTCACGTGGTGTAATCAGAGCCCTCTCGTGGCGACGACGTCACTTGGTGAGAAAGTTTGTCTTTAGAGGACAACGAAGGGCATGCGTTCATGGCTGGCACTCTTCAGTTTTCAATTTCATTAATTAATTTAGTCCAAGTGATAATCATGGCATTTCTGATATTAGATTTATTTAAAAGATTTTCTGGGAAGGGTGTGTTTTTGTAACTAGGTTTAGATAAACATTTACTATTCTGGTTGCCTCGTAAAATTCAGAATAATTTTACTTCTCACAAAGCAACATGACTATAGACCGTATTTTAGAGGACTGCTTACGAGTGGTGAAAGGCAAAACTATTCACACATCCAATAGAGGTAAAAACATTGCCGGAAAAAGGTAGTTCTGTTCCGTATCGCCTGCACAAGTAAAAAGGCAACGACTACATGAACCTTCAGGCCTTTGGTTCAGTCTCAGAGTTCCATTTTCTCTCCATTTTTTTCATCGATTGACAGAGGCCGCCCAATAAAAAAGACCTCAAATCTGTGCACAAAGCTAGTTGTAGGTCTGTCTCTTCCTAAAGATGACTGTCTTGCCAAGTTCGTGCGTGACATTAAAATAAGTTATTTGAAAAATCAATACATCACTTCATAGAGTAACGCATCTTCATATAAGTACTGACGGACACGGAGATGGTTTTGGAAAAAGAGATGTCATTCAACCTATGGCCACCTATCCTACCTACCGTTACCTTATAATTCTAACTTGGTATAGTCATAAGAGCTCATTACAGCTTGTGTCTGTCACAGATTCATGCATTATGTTTTTTTGTAAATACTAGAAATCTTTGGACAATTTGATGTTTTTATAAAACGTGTTTCTCCCATTTTACAATTTTGGCTTGAATACGGTTTCACCTATTCTACCTGTGACTCAACTCCTTTAGCGTCGGCCCATTTACAATATCCCAACTTTTAGTTTTTTGCCTAAATTGATAGCATCGCGCCACACTAATGAAGCAATTAAGTCTCAGGGTCGGATACATGATTTCAGGAAGGCCCCTGAAGTCTATATATATTTACAGTCAAAAGCCTCTTTCTAAAATACCCATGTTAACATCTCGGTTTTTGAGGTCTTGCCTGTTCGTGCCATTATATTAATTACACAGGGTTAGGTGTCTACACCCATATGATACAATCATAATCTATAGCTAGACCGGCAATAATGTATTGAAAATTCTGCTCCTGTGTTGAAGCCAGCATTAGTGTCTTTTGCTCACCAGGTCACGTGATCCAGGTCACATGACATCAAGCATCACGTGACTCATAGCAGGGAAGATGGGGGCGGCCTCGATGCGAAGGCAGAGAACGTACGTTCTGATTGACTCTACTGAGTGACCTCCTCTGAGGCTGATTGACACCTTACGATTCAGTTACAATATGGCGGAGGAGAACACGTGTTATGATTGACTCTACTGGGTGACCTCCTCTGAGGCTGATTGACACCTTAAATTCAGTAACAATATGGCAAAGGATGTGTGTTATAAATATTGACTCTACTGAGCGACCTCCTCTGAGGCTGTTTGACACCTTACATATCAGTTTCAATACTATGGCAGAGAATGTATGTTATAAATATTGACTCATCTGACTAAGTGACCTCTTCTGAGGCTGATCAATTTGACACCTTACAATTCTTTCGGTCACAATTAGCCTATATGGAAAAACACACACATTGTAATCAAATCATAATCAAGGGGGTCCCGTCCCCCCCCCCCCGCTCCATTTTTTAGTGGGGTGGGGAATGGAAACTTAAACTTGCAGGAATTGTTGACGTTTTAGTACTTAGCCTATCATTTTGCTGACCCCCAAAGTCCAACATCTGCCGCAGAGGATCCAGACACTCTCCCGCCCTTGAACTGAAAGATAATCAGAAGTAAGCCCTTAAATATTACGCAGTCTTTCTGTTCTGATTTTGTTGTAACCCTTGCAGAAACTGACAGAATCGTGAAGTGTGAACCGGTCATCAGGCTGGCTCTACAGCTGACTGAACACCAATAGTGACCTGCAGTCGTGGTTCGCAGCTATAGAAAAAGATCTGAAGGGCCCAAAATGGCGCTTGTCGGCGGCGGACATGGCTTCGGCCGGGCCATGACTGTCTGATCGTGTTTTGTCAATTCTCTTTGTGGTGACTTTAAACGAGAAACCTGATTTTGTTCTCTGAAGGATCACAAAGGCCTACCGGGTGTCTTTGTGTGTCTTTGTGTGTGTGCGTGTGTGTGTGTGTGTGTGTGTGTGTGTGTGTGTGTGTGTGTGTGTGTGTGTGTGTGTGTGAAGTATGTGTAGTAGTAGTAGTAGTAGTAGTGTAATGCATTGGAGTGATTGCAGGTGTAGTTGCGATTGCCGCTAACCCAGCCAAGTTGCGACATAACAGAAATATTCTGCAACCACACTTTTTTTAGTCAGTCTAGCTGTTACTTATTAAGATGGCACGTAACAATTACGTTTTCGATGGTGAGGTCGAAACCTCACCAAATCAGAACATCATTACAATTTTTTTTTGAGGTTAGAACGAGACTAAAATGTTATAAGAACATTCTCTTTAAGAACCTAACCAGAACGTTATAATAATAACACAGAACCAAACAGAACGATGCTGGATCATTATGATAAGGTCACATTCTTTGGCTGGGAACCAACTGCATTGCTTAAGTTAAACTTATGATTTAGGCTTAGAAGTATCAAAATAATTCCACGCAGCATTTTTCAGTTCCTTTTAATTTTGGTTCGGACAAAGGGAGAAATTTAGGAATCAATCTCTATGTGATGCTTTTAGAAACGTTATTGGGGGGACAGAAGGGTATGAAATCTCTCGATCGGGCGCTGTTTAAGCGTGAAAACTTTGCTCTACCACCCAGTGTTTCATTATTTTATTCTATTCATATAAAACAGACGAAACGAATTTTTCCTGAATACTGCTGAAATGACCTTGATCTAGATGGTAAATCACAAAATGTTCTTGTTGGTTTTATACCCTGAGTCATCCGCTTCATATACCTAAACGCTCCCTGTTGTGTCAGTACACCCTATGTCACTTGTTGAAGAAATAGCTGAGTCGCAGGGACGTATCCAGGGGACTAGACCTATAATGTGATTCTGAACAACTGCCTGATTCTTCCTTTGAGCAGCACGCCTAATTTAATCTTACTTTCCGAGCATAGAGGTAAATACAATTAGTATCGCCGAAAGGTCATAGAAACCTCCACTAGTAATATGTGATTGTCGTACAATATTTCGAGTGCAGTTTATATAAAATATTCGTCGTACGTAAGATACGTGCTACACTGCATAATGAGCTTTTCTAGTAGATTACAATGGCATGTGAAGCCTCATGGGTTTTGAATTGAGAGATTCGAATAGGCCTAATACTAGTTATCCATGGGTTAGACAAGCATAGGGTCTGAGCTCTTTTAGAATACAAATCACTTGCCACACATATTATCCTGTCTATACCTCTCATCTGTCGCTATAACCGTTCTTGTTGTTATATAACAACATGGCTTTCATAAGGACTAACAACAATGTTGTCATACAAAGTAACAACAACATTGATTATGTAAGCCTGATAGTTCCTATCAATTATATTGATCAGTGTTGAAGGCTGCACATCAGTTTCTATATGGGGAATACTGTGATCGATATGGGTCGTTAACACCATCAGTAAAGTAATAAATCTCATCTAGTTCCACCTCATTACCGTTTTAATCAACTGGCCCAATTATCCGAAAGATGAAGCTGTGTGATAGTTATTTTACTCATAGTCAAAACACAGAGAAACGTACACCTAGATTTAGGTTGTAAACTTGAGAAGATAATATACAATGAAATAAGAATATAATTGGGAAAGGTTCCAAAATTCTAAATTTGTCCAGTTAAATGGATCCTAAAAAGTAACCAGGAAATCATATGTTTGACAATTTCTATATACACAGGGGGCCTGGTAAAATATAGATATAAATCCAACCATGCTTAATAATCATGCGGACAACAACGATAGTGTTTGCATGCTGACCAAATCAAAAGTATTGGTCCCTACTAATACTGGCATTATGTCTGAGTCTTGATACAAAAGTTAAAATAAAAAATGGAGGGTTTAAACATCAAACATAATTATTACAATGTAATTCAGAATAAAGAGCATGATGTTTACTACGTTTGGAAAACACGCTAAACAGTCTGTGGAAAAATCTAAGTAAGTTTCATTTCCATACATTTTTGGTATTCATGTCTGGTTAAACCAGCCAGTCTTTCACTGCCTCGAATTAACGATATAATTCAAATATAATTTACTAATCCACTCATAAAAATACCTAACACAGCAGCCACTGTTATATGTACGTACATGTCCGTGCACATCTTTTATATTATCCAAACCTGCATACTGTTAAGGACACACAACGATACAATAGTCAACATTATTTATCTCCTTAGGTCTAATGTTCGAAGTCAATGTCTTTGTTGCTATCTGAATACGTGTTTACCCTATTGCTAGGTATTGGTATGATTTGTATGATTTGTATGCCAAGTATATGCATTCTGTGCTTTAGGTCTGGGCATGCCTGCGCCATATCTGGACCTCACGTGACAAACTCTGGAGAATTATCTTTTGTAGAACTGTTCATCTATCATACATTTAATTGTATGACCATCTATTCAGTAACACAACACTAGATCAGCACATAATCTATTAAAACCATTGTGTGAGTGTCAGTATTTGCTAGATACACTTTAGCAGTTTAAGACATGTTTGAATTGTTGAAGGCATATGCAAACGTTGTTGGAAAACACTGGCTACTCTAGGGGACATTAAATCCCGAATTTCTTCCGATTATTTATGAATAGTAAAGTGTTTTAACGAATTACGTCCGTGTTGGGGTATTTCATATCAATAAATAGATATCATGTTTACATTTTGAATTGTTTTGTATGACCAATAGCGGGAAGATGGAACAAAATACTAAATCAATTTATTATCGAGTACTGTGTATAATAAACACAACAAAGGGACATTATCTGAAAAAGCATGAAATACTGCCTCCTGTACAGAGTATACTTTATGTTGATAAAGCAGCAAGGTACAAAAAACACAAGGTAGGCCCAAAATATGAGTCAACAATTTTCAAAACGAAGTCATGGATGGCATGGCAGGGGCGTAGCTAGCCCCAAAACTGATTGTACAGGCACTTGGGTCCTTGTTGCAGTACAATTTTGTTAAAATTGGGTGTGTACACGCATTTGCACATTTTGTCATAGTTTATGACAATCTTTATCTTGTAATATTTTGAGATTTGAATATACCCACATGCGTTCTGGCGTCATGATAGCCACGCCAATGAACGTCATTCTATAGAGTGGCCACCCTCTTGTTACTCCTCGTTATATATACTTTTTCCTATTTACCTCCAACTAATAGGATCAAGGCTCGCCCCCTAAAGCGGAGCCTATCTTCCGTGGGCCGCACAGGGTGAAAGGATTATCCTGCCTGGGATCCGCTGAGCACGCAGGGCCTCAGTATAGGCGGACGGGAACCGGAAACGACCTATTGATCGGGGGTCAGCGTACTTCCGGCGGAAGTAGGGGGCGTGACTTGAACACTGGTTACTGGGAGTTATCACTACCGCCATCTGGTGGACTGGAGGGGAGTTAGTGACTGGAGGCTTAGAGGGGGGATTGAGGGGTGACTTCTACTTCATGAGATTGCTGCCGGAAACTGCTGATAAAGATACACATATGATTATACAGAAAATGTGGCAACCAAACACTAGGTTAGATAACAAAACAAAATAAGTGTTGAGTTAATCAAGTCAATTCTCCCTACCACAGATAGTCAATATCCTATATTGTACCTGCAGGCTAGCCTAGATCAAGGTGCATGCTAGGTAATAATTATGTCAACAAGTCTAAAGGCTTATGATTAAGGATAGGAATATTCATAAATCGTGGCATTATCCAAATTGAACAAGATGAAAAATTAACATTCATTATTTTTCAGTTTGTATCCATATATATCTTATGTTTTCTAAGTTGGTTTGAAAATATTTTCATTACTGATGGATACAGAGCAAATATTTTTATATTATTATAGTATTTCCAGTGAATTTGTCAACAAAATGAGTGGAAATTAGCCTGCAAAAGATACTATAAAATCAGCTATCTGGCCAGATGGCCAGTAGATCACCTACAGGCTGCAGAACGGAATCTTATCTTTATAACGGTCTACTGCAAGGCATACTCTTCCAGACATTAAGTGACGGTCAATAAAGGCAATTAGATTTCCAATCCAATCCCATGAACTATATATCTTCGTACGTCCAGTTTTCCCTTTATCACGTTCATGGAACCCATTTCAGGGAAGGACTTTTCTTTGTCAAATTTTGCATTTTCTTATGTCAAACTGGTAACCCCGGAGTGGGCGCCGGGACTCCTTTAACAGGGGTGTCTCCCCTTTCTAGAATTCCTCAGGCGCGTATCCCGGGGGAAGGGGGAGGGGCCCTGGGGGTCCTAACCGCCTCCCCCCCCCCCCCTTTTTTTTTTTGGTGGACCCCTAAACTACAAAAAGAGGGGGAAATGTTGTGCGAGTACGTACGAATGCATGTCGTATTAGTACCTTCCCCCCTTTCAAGATTTCTGGATCCGCCCCTATTCCTTGATCCGCCCCTGTATGTCTGACATTCGTATATCTTTTACCTATTCCTGGGGCCCCTACATGACCTTCTCTGTTCCTGTGAGCACTGTTCCAGAGCCTATTGTACGATTTAGCCATAAGGTGAAAGGCTCTATAAATAATAATAGATTCGGCGATACTACATTCGTTTACAAGCTAACCTTTGCTCTTCCCATCTCATGAATGTGTAATACGTGAAAATGGCATCTGCAGACATTACCTCATTGTATTCTTCACAAATAATGCAGTTTGATTCCCGAGCGCAAAACTATCACGTTGTTCTTTTATAGTACTTGCACTATATATGTGGCCCCCTATTGTCGTAACCTTGATCCACTCCTGCTGCCCTTTGGCATTGTCCTGGTTCAATATGCTGACTGGACAGTTCTAAAGCCTGGTTTCCACTAGCCGATTCTGACCGTCGGAATTTTCGTAATTAATCATTTTTCACCAGTAATAGGACAAAGGACCATGCAACCTACATATCATTTGAAAGAGAATTCAAATCCCGTTCTATTTATAGGCCTATTATATAACATTTCTATGATTAACCAAAATATCAAAAGCCCATTTTTGAAATCGGCTAGTGGAACCCAGCCTTTAAGGGATGGCAGGTGTGCTCTGCTAAAAAGGACAGTATTGAATTACCCTACCTGTCATTCAAGGAACCCTCCTGGGCGGATCTCCAGTAACACGATTTGGCTGGCCCGGTCATATGCCTTGTACTACCATCCTCCATAGATATACTCCAGTAGCCACAGTAAACATACAAAAAGTGAAGACGAAAAATCATTATTTTGGGAACAAGGTCCATAATAATTAATATTTATTAGTTTTACCATTGTTTTATAAATGGAGGGGCATAATCAGATGTTCGGAATCAATTAAGGGTTGAATGGGGGCCAAGGAAACAATGGCGCCTTGCCTTTCACCATTCATGATGTTTTAGAGGTCTGGAAACAAAGGATCCATAAAATGATTCATGACCTCAAGGGGTCCTCCAGAGAAGGACCCTCGAGACAAAAACATCTGTGGCAATATTATGAAGGACTCTTGCTTTCCAGGGGCAGATTTTGGAGATTCAGCTGAGCAGACCGAGAGACGTAATTCTTTGTAAATATATGCAATAAAATCGACTTTAAAATGTTAATACGCACAACATTATATAACGGAGAGCTGTTGTGCGTAAACTGTAAGCTAGCATATTAGCAGATACTATCCAATAACCATTTTTGTTAGTTATATACTTTACTCTCTTGCATGTCTTTGCGTAGAACATGTGAATATTACATATGGATTTATTGAAGAGAAGCCGATGGGATGGATTGTAATTTTTATATACTGTCAGTGTTTCATAAGTTTTTTTTAGATGATTGATACTCTTTGGATTGCAATATCAAACTAATATTGTAGACTAGATGAGTACTTACGTGTAAACGAATCTATGCATAATGTTGACTAACATTGAACTATTTGTCCCTGTTATATGAACCGAAACTAGTTTCTATATATGATTGAAACTATTTATACTTGACTTATGGGGATTACTCTTGAATTAGCTGTACATTATTCTTACAAAGACAAAAGCCCCAAACACTTTGATGCCTCACTTTGTGATCTATTCTCTTTTAGCTAAGACCCCGGCCTCTCTTTGCTGTATCTAGTACTCGTTAGTACATACAATCGTAAAATAGATAAACTTTGCAGTCTCTAAAGGATAATATTGCTGTGCCAGTTTGTTTGCCTTGTCTATGAAGTAATCTTGGGTGACTGTTAAGGTCTTTGTCTTTTTCTATGATTCATTTTTCTTTTATAATGTATTAAATGGTTGGAACAATTTTGCAGGCATGTAATTCTTGCAACGTTATAACATAATATATAACAAAGATATGTTCAACAACATTTTATCAACGTTGTGTCTTTGCTCGGTAGATTCTAATGTGAGAGAGGGAGGTTTCTAACAGCCACTATCCGATTTTATGAAACTTTGAAATTGATTTCTTCTATCCACATATAAAAGTTACAAATTATCTTCTATGAAAAAGCACAACCGTGAAAAATATTCTAAACCTAAACATGTTGGTCAAACATCCCCAAATATCATAATTCTATGCTATGATGAATAGTTGTACAACTGTTGTGATATATCGAATCATAGTTTCATTTTGATGATGACATTTCTTTTTTGTTTTTCTTTATCTCTCTGGCTTGTCGTAGCATTCACAGATAATGAGATTATAATATGAATGACTGATTTATCCGAGTACATTAGTCACATACATAATTTATGATATATTAATATTATCCCTGACTATTTAACATGTTAGGTATAACCATCGGAAAGGGGAGGACAGAATAAAGACTCTAATATGCCATGACAATATCTAATCATTGTAGTGTACAATGCGTACATTGCATACCATTGAATGTAAAATACAACCATGGATAGTGATTTCAGACTCTAATGGCTGTATACCACATACCGATTTCGATGCTGCAAATTTTGTATTTCTTTGATTTTCTCTAAGAATATGGCATGACACTTTTCATTCTATATGACATTCGAAAGAGAATGGTAAGACCTTTCTGATAGTGTATAAAGCATCTGTATTTTATCTTTATTCCCACTGGCAATTTTTAAAATCGGCAGTTCTATATATGTATGTGGAATATATGCGTAACTATTCTCAGTGTAATACTGCTCTCTACGTGTTAGTATAGTATAACTATTTCCCAGCCACTCCCACCAACCTCTTCCCCTAAGTCCTAACGGCCAGGGCGGCGTATGTATAAGGTAATGGCACGGCGAGTGATCTATAGATCTAATCAACCACCGGCTGCCTTATCAGAAAACAGCTTCTGGCCGGGGCAGACCCAGAAAAGAGCATAGCGCTCCGTGATTCACCAGCCCCAGCCCCAGTCCAGTCCTACAAACTCACAGCCCTGCTATCTGTTTTATGCCTCATACCCACTAGACGATTTTGGCTGAGTCGGCCCTAAAATCGGCCGATTCTACCCTTATAATCGGCCGATTTTAGGGCCGATGCAGATCAAACATACACATTTCAATACACCATACTAACTGGCGATCCTAAAGCCTCATACCCACTAGGCGATTTTACCGGCGACTGGCGACGGGCAACTGCCAGAATAGCTGGTAAAATTGTTACCAATTCAGATAACCTGTTAGTATGTAATATCGAAATGTCACATAGTAACAGGTGATCTGAATTGGTGAGGATATTACCACTATTCTGGTAGTTGCCCATCGCCAGTCGCTGGTTAAATCGCCTAGTGGGTATGGGGCTTAAGAATTGGCCGATTCTAGCCAGTCACCAGTTGCCGGTCGCCAGTAAAAATCGCTCAGTTGGTATGGGGCTTTATGCTCTTCCCAGGAAACCAACTTAAAGCCCCCTTTAAGGTTAGGCTCGGTCAGGTTGGCGGACTACAGATTTATATCACATTTCTATGAGCACTGGCTGTTGCCAGTGGTGTGGAAATGACGATGGGAGATGTTTCTCGGCTCGAGATAGAGATGTAGAGACGGGTGTTATCGGTAATGACGTTTGTTCACAATAGATTTTCTCAAAGGATAAATGTGGACCCCTTGGAGGGCGAGCTTATGGATTGTAGGGCCCGCAGTGATAGCCCCGGGAGAGTTCCTAACTTGCAACGCTTGTTCGTATTGATAGTGGAAGGTCCATGATTTAGGCGCTGGTCTTTCTTTTTATGAAGTAGTATATGGAAATGTTGGTTTGGATCAGGAGATAAAGGATATCAGACATTCATAATTAAAGACTTCAAGAGAAGCACCTATTCATATCGTGCCTTAAAGTTCATAGTCCAAGTTTCATTTATAACACCATTCTTTGATTATTCTTAGAGTGAATACGAGATGATTAAAGCACTAAAAGGCGAGCATTATTTCAGAGGTACATGTATATAGCTAATACCAATTGGAACTATGATAAATGCTGCTGATTTATCAATAAATTACAGCATTCTTCTCTAATACAGAATTTGAATATGACAATAACATTAATTTTCTAATCCTAACAAAAAGACATGGTCGCTACGGTCATGGCACAGTGACGAATTTAGAGGGGGTGCGCCCCCCTCCCCCTTTTTTGAGGGGGGGGGGGCGAAATTTTAATTTCTTAATGTAAAATTCGGCCAAAGGTAATTAAGACAAATCTTTTCCAATAATGCACCCCCCCCCTCACCTTTTCAAAGTTTAAATCCTAAATCCGCCATTAACTGTGGCAGTATCATGAACAAGGTATATCCCTATAATACAAAAGAAAACCTTGTTTTTCTGACTGGAGGCTTTGCAGGATATCGGCACTGGGCCGTAAGAAGTAGGGGCACTAACGCGGGAACCAGCATGGCATTGTTTTACTTTCAGGCAGCCCACAAATCAGCCAACCTAACGGGGGACCCTGCCTGACCAGTCATCACTTGCCGCTATGCCCTAATCACAAAGACTCGACTTCTTCTCGGCTCCGCGCATGCGCAGGGACACGTCATGTCGCTGCGCGTGCGCCTTGGAACACTTCCGCTCGAGGGGAGTGATGGGAAGGTTGTCGTAAATCAGCGGTTGTCGTCCGCACTAAATTAGAGGCTGGTATCCTAACCGACTAACGGCAGGAGGTGGTGGGGTGGGTTGGGGTTTCTACCGACTGTGGGAGGGGATACAGAGGGGATGAGGGGGAAAAGGTTGGGAGGGGGAGGGGAAGAGATGAGAGCGGTACTAAAAGGCAGTGGTGTATCCTTCTGAAAACAAGGGGGTAATTCCCAATAAAGAGGCCTGAACAGCAAAGAGGGGGGTCGATTTGGGCTAGGTTTCTTGGCTTGTCTAATATTTCTAACGAAAGAAAAAAGAAATCTAACAAATTTTCAGAAAGCTTATCAAAACGAAGGGGAACTTGTGGCTAAGAAACTAAGTGCAATTGTTGGGAAAGGAAAGTAGTAGGAAAAGGACAGATAATTAAACAGAGGCAGAGGATTCCATTTTCCACTTCTGGTAAGGGAGAATGAGGAAACAGGGATCGAGTCAGGAAGGCAGAAGAGCAGGAAGAAAGGAAAAACAGGGCATCATTATGTGTAAAAGGAATGGCGTGCATGGGTGTCGGGATGGGGATGGAAAGGGTTGACGGAAGTAAAAGACTGGAGAAAGAGAGTGCATCCCCCAAGCAGAAGTCCGCCAATGGGCCGACTGGATACAAATGGGTAATACCAGTCAAAGACTAGATCTCATGCATAATGGCAAGGGTTAGCCAGCCAATTCACCCCACTTTGGGCGGCCATTTGCTTTTCATCGATATTTCCAGGGGAACATCATGGCGGCCGGCGGAAGGGAAGCGGCTAAGTGCATTCTGGACCGGACTGTGAGCGATAATAAAGCCAGCGAGGCAGAGTTAAGGCACTACCGGGCAGGTTGGGGGGAGCAGCAGGGGTAGTGGGACCCGATAGAGACTGCAGTCTGGATCGAGATAAGAGCTGATAAGCCGCCATGAATAACAAAGGCCTGGGATGATCAGGGCACGCTGGATGACCGGAATGATGTTGGCCGAGGTGGACTGATAAAGACCTTGGGGGGATGGGGCGCTGGCAGCTCTCCTCCAGGGGCTTTCCTCCAGGGTGCCGGCCCAGTGGCCACCTCTAGGCCTGCTGAAGGGTGGGGCTCTTACATATAAATAGGGGATATTCTAAACAATCCTTACGTGCAGCATTCTCCCGAAGGATTATCTTGGCATAAAAACTAGCCTGCCTATAATTTGTTTCCCATCATATATAAACACACATATAACATAGATGCATACAAACATATCACATTCTTATAAATTTCTTTTGTTGCATACATTTGACGCCAATGTTCTTTTACAGACTATCCCAAACTCCTTTTAGTTTATTAAAAAAAGCAATGTATTTCTAAATACTTAATCAAACTTCATATTCTATTGCCACATCATTAGCCAACGCTTAATGATAAATAATCTGAACCATTCTGTTTGCTTCCATATCGCTGACGTTCTCAACATATAAACGATCTGGGATATACATCTAAAAAGCAGTATCATCTCAAAATATTACTGTTTATAACCAGGGTCACTATACGCATCAAGTTCCCCATAACAGGAGACCCACATAAAAAAAACCTGAAAGCTTGGATCTCGCCGAATTTGAATGAATGGGTCTATCTACTTTGGCCTTCTTCTCAGCCAACTGCCGTTACCCCCCTTAACCCTAGCCGCAATCATTCACTATTCTTCTCCTGAGGTCTCCCTATCATCGTACCACCCAGTTCATTTATTATTCCTCCCTTCCCTGGCCCTATTCCTATAGGCCATGCCACTTTCTATGTGACAGTACGCGCAAAGAAATGCTGTATTCCTCCAAGGGGATAATTTGTCAAACATGTTGATATGGATAAACGTAATCAGAGATTTGGCCAGTTGAATTTGGTTCAGAACCAGTAGTGCATGCGCAAATCTTCAGCTCATTTGATTGATTGCTTTCGTTATACTCCAACTATCTATAATGATTAGGATGGGGTAGCATTTCAAGAATCGACCCCCATGCTTGATCTGATGAGTCTGAACAAGAATCGTTAAATAGCGCTTAGAGGATTAGTTCATTTATAAATTACCAGAGTTTCGTATGGTCAGGATCGCCCCAGGAGTAGATGGCATTAACAAACTCCATAGGAATTATATGCATTCGTCCATGACTGCAGTCGTATACCAAGCCAAGAATTCATATCGAGACGTTTGTGACCTATAGAGGACCAGTGCTCCACGACTGAGCTAGCACCTGTTCTAGACGAGTACCGATTTGAAGCATCAACGACTCCTACGAACATGCAATGTCATCCAAATCTTTCATAGGCTTATTTGCAATCCTTTTCCTAAGCAATAGCAAAGGTTTATGGGAGGCTTAGTGCAGAGAAGTTACTGTGCTACTCTATAATTATTATTTTTTCACTTACATACCCCCTTTATGAGAAGAGCTGCAACAAATATGTTTAGAGATTAAGTGCAGAGGAGTCACTACACCTTTTTCCCATATCATCCTAACACTATGACCCAAGGCATTGGCATGGAGGCAGGAAAAACATAGCAAAGTGAAAAACAAGTTTATCAGTCTCTGCAAAGTAAAGGAGACGCGAAAAGCCGTTTTTATGGATCATAATGTTTCCTCTACATCCATTTAGTTTTTAGTAAGAAATGTGTTTCTTTAAATATCTATTGATTAAAAAAGTTGAATCTAAATGGAACTATGAAGTTTCCATGGTAACATCTACATCCCTGCGAGGCAATGTAAACAGTAGTCTATATGTGACGTCAGGGGAGGCATTGGGCTAACTTAGTGCGTCCCCAGCCAGAGTGCGACGTAACGGTCACGTTACGCAACCATACTTTTTTGGTTAGTCTGTTACTTACTAAAGTAGCACGTAACCATTACATTATTTTTCTGAGAGGTTGAGACCTAACCAAAAAAGAATGTTACCATAACGTTCTACTGAAGTAATGTCAAGACTAAATCCAAACAGAACATTATAGTGATGTTCTGATTAGGTGAGGTTGAGACCTCACTTAAAAAGAACATTATTATAACTTCCTCACCAGGGTAGGTCTCAACCTAACCTAAACAGAATGTTATTGTGATGTTCTGATTAGGTCACGTCTTAACCTTACCTAAACAGAATGTAACTATGACTATCTGAATAGGTCAGGTGTCAAAGTAACCTGAACAGAATGTTAGTGTGACTTTCCATTTTAGTCAGGTCTCAACCACACCTAAACAGAACGTTATTGTGACGTTCTTGTTGGGTAAGGTCCCAATAATATCCTCATAATAACGTGGCAAGAACGTTACCAGAATGTCACAATAATATTATAACGTTGCAACAGTTGGTTACATTCAAGTTATTGGGAGTCATCAAAATAATGTCGCTGCAACGTTGCAATGTAACGTAACAAAGACCAAACCAGAATGTTGCTGCAATGTTACTATAATGTTACACCACCGGCTGGGTCCTGTTTGAAAATCTGTTGCCCGCGAACTATCATTTATAAAATCAAGTAAAAGTCGACATGTATGATTTATATAATCAATATTAATTCCAGAAGTTATAAAAATTTCTGATTTATACTTTTTGAAAAACATGAACTTTCATTGTGCCAATGTTAGTGATAGGCCTGTGCCTATCACCAGCTTGCCTCCCCCAAATCCCTACCTGAGTTGTCTGAGTTGTCTGGCTTTGCACATACCTCAATCGACTTTGGCCTTATTCGTTTCCAGCAGTACACTATAAAAATAGACATCAATGACAAATTGTAAGTGGATATCTTGGTTGATTTTGTATATTAGAAATACAGAATTCGTGTCAGCTTTAATCTCTCAGGGGGGTCATGAGGAGGGATATCAAATCTCCAGCAACGGTAACAGATCCTTCTATTTCCACCTCAGTATATAACCAGTTAATCACATGGCAATGTAGGTACCTAAAAACTGTGAATTTCAAACCTATTTTTTCTACAAGCCAGTTCTATACGACTAAACAATGTATTGATCGCCACAGTATGGACAACAAAAGACCAACATCTGTCATCGAATTTGATGTAGATTTACAACCTCTATCCTTGATATATCTGGATATCTGGAGTGTGTGCACTAGGCCGGTCAATCTCTGGCCATTAGGACACACCAATTAGGTAAAAGGCATGCCACACTGCGTGACCTGGGTGTCCTTAGAAGCATTCTGATGTCCTACATGGAGGCGCATCCGCTGAGTTCACCTTAGGCTTCATGCGGCTTTGTGAACGTTATCGTAAACGTTCCCCATCTAAACCATTGCACTATATGAAGCTCATGATGCAGCTCATCAAAAAACAGGACCTTGTATATTTTGTCGGGAAGTTATGGGGAAATCGCTGAAGCCATATATATAAAATCGTAATTTTGATGTAAAAAAAAAGAGAGGAAAAACTAAACCGATCATTTTGAATATATCTTTTAATGAGTATTTGAGATTCATATCTTTTCTAATTATCTAGAAAGAAATATGAAAAACATTGACAGACGAGCCGGTTAGCTGGTCAGCGTTTTGGAAATAATAAGTTTGTGAATTTGGCAAATACACACCTTTGGAGACTTAGACCCGTAATTGTGACCACCCACCACTAAATGAGGTATACGTCGCGCAGATCAATATTTTTTTTCATTATCACAACTTCATATACAATTTGTTTATTCCAGTTGTGCTATAGGAGTGAGATGGGGTACAACGAGATGACAGTAGATGAGAACATAGTAATTATAGAACGGTACAGGACAAAAAGGCCGTTGCAGTGTATAAGATATAAGATAATCCAATTTTTCCAAATCCATGTATTAGGCATGCTTTCAGGTCAGATTTAAGGTCAGCCAATTTGCGTTGTAATCATTTCTTTAAATTCAAACTTCGTCGTACTCCTCGATAATAAGGGGAGTTTAGTACTTTTGTTAGTTTGGTCGGAGGCAGAGTAAACTTAAC
This sequence comes from Lepidonotus clava, assembly GCA_936440205.1. NCBI lineage: Eukaryota > Metazoa > Annelida > Polychaeta > Phyllodocida > Polynoidae > Lepidonotus > Lepidonotus clava. The sequence goes on from OW387140.1 coordinate 39,803,424, forward strand.
TTTTGCATTGCTGTGCAATTATCTTTCCGGTCTATATGAATTTATTGATTCTTCTAAATTACTCTGTCTATACATCACAGCCAGCAGGTGTTCTTTCCTTCTCTGGGTGTGTTTTTTATACTTATAAATTTTCAGCAGTGTTTCATTGGAGCCGTGATTATTCTTGCTTCCATCCACCACAAACAAAGCCTTTTTTTGAATAGATTCCAAAAATTCTATCTTATCTAATGTACAAGAATCAATGAGAAAATCAGCATAATCAAGATCTAGAAGTGGTAGTATACACGTGTTATACATAACACATGCAGTAGCATTATTAATATTTGGGTGCAATCTATTTAGAATGTACAACTTCCGAGCAAATGGCACAATAAGGGAGAGGTAACAGAAGTCGTTCTTCAGAAATCACAGGGTAACACATTGGCAACTCACAGGGGCGGATGATTCAAAGCCAATTTTGATATGCCAAGATTTTCTCCTCAGGGTCTAGGGGGAGGGGGAGGGGGGGCAATTGCCCCTTTTGCCTTACCCCCCCCCCCCCTGGATCCGCCACTGACTCATTTGAAGCGCTAATCTAAAAAAATAATGAGGTGCTATTTCTTGTAATTAGTCAAAACCTTGATTTTTATATCTGCAACATGCGCCTCACTACGTGGTGGGGTGTCACATATATAATCCTATTCAACCCACTCTCAAGTCTCACCCCTACACATATTCTATCCATCCTATCACTTCTTTCCTATATCCACTCTATATAAGTAGCAGCCCTTCCCCATTAGCCCTAAGAGGCGACAGGCAGCCAGCCTAACGAAGGTTCCCAAACAAAAGCCGCCATTTGCTGCAGCCGGGAGCCCGGCTTTAATAGCCCACTTAATACCCGTTCTAAGGACGCCCAGACTGCCCTCTGGCGAGTGTCATATATCTCCCTGATCGCCCCCCCTCGTCCTCCAGGGTGCCCCTAGTCCGCTCCTGATCTACTTAGCTATTGCATAATAGATCCATACACCCACAACAGTCCATGGCTTAGTCTGTTTCATCAGACCCACTGTTTCCCAAAGTGAGTCTGTACACCGGCAACCATTTTAGGTGGGAATTCCCACCTAAATCCCAGCATGCTTTGCAGCTGCTGGTTTACAGCAGGGAGGACCATAAAGCAGTCAGCAGGCCAAGAATCATCAAAGGGATTCCCCATGCCATTTATAGAGGGCCAATGAAAGAATTCCTTACAGATTTTAATTGACCAATAAAAGCCATGGACTGTTGTGGGTGTACGGACCTATTATGTAAGAGCTAAGTAGGTCAGGGACGGACTATCCATGGCTTTGACTGGCCACTTCAAATCTGTTAAGAATTCGTTTATTGGCCCTCTATAAGTAGCAAAGGGAACCCATTTGATGGTTCTTGGCCTGCTGGCTAGTTTATAGTCCTACCTGCCATAAACCAGTGGCAGCAAAGCATGCTGGGATTTGGTTGGAAATTCCCACCTAAAATGGTTGCTGGTGTACAGTCACTTTGGGAAACAGTGGGTCTGAACTCGACAGACTAGGATGCCCCCAGCCCACCGGCCCACCTTCTATGGGACTCAATGGGAGCTCATTAAAGTTCTATTATCTCCGGGTAACGCTCAAGCCGCCGGGCCCCAGTGCCATTAAGGTAGAATCTCCTCCAGGGTGCTTCAGCCTCAGGAAGCGGGGGGACGAACAGACAGACGGAACCGGAAGTGACAGGCGCGCAGCCGCGCGGACGCAGGGATCGTCCATCTACAAAATGACATTTTAAAGATGAATTATAAGGGGGGCGTGCCTTTGAAGTTGGTTCTTTGTTTCTTTTTTCCGTTTTTAACGACCATTTGTTTTCTCTGCCTTAATTCCAGCCCAGAATACCAACGACCTACCCTTTCTCCATCTCACCAAAAGCTTTGTTCCTACCCTACGATTTCGTTAGCTCCACCCAGCCAAGGATAATAATTATTATGACGTTCTGATAACATTGCAGCAACGTTCTGGATTGATTCTTGTTATGTCAAACTGTTAGGTTGCAGTGACATTCTTTTGATGACTTCCAATTACGTCGCTGCAACCAACTGTTGCGACATTACATTGTGACATTCTGATAACATTCTGATAACATTCTGTTTAGGTATGGTTGACATCGAATTTAATAAGATGGTCATAGTACCATTCTGTTTGGATAAAGTTAGGACCTGATATAATCAGAACATCACAACAATGTTTTGTTTAGCAAGTTAGAACCTCCCCTGGACAGGAGGTCACAGAAAAATAATGTAACAGTTACATGACATTTTAGTAAGTAACAGACAAACCTAAAAAGTATGGATGCATAACGTGACCTTTCCGTTACACATTGGCTGGTCTAATACTGCTGCTGAGCTGAGTATTGTTTGAAGTTAATAGTGCATGTCCATACATACCCTAATACTCCTTCTTAGTAGTAAAGGTGTAAGATGAATACTGCATTTCCATTCATACCTTAAAGCTCACGCGAAAAGAACAATTTTGAAAGTAGGATAACCCCATATAATGTGCCAATAATGTCTGTTTCACACAATCATATGGTGAGAATCAGCCTGACTGTCCTAACAATAGGTTTAAGCTCTATTTCTGTAACTGTGAAGCCAGTCTCACACCTCACGTGCGAATCTGTAGGAGGCAAATTTGGGCAGTGCCTGTGACATCAGTGGAGGCATTGGGCCCTATCAAGGGGTGGCTGCCAGTCATGTTTGAAAAATCATAACACCAAAACTGCTTCTTGCAAAATTAAGTAAAAATTCAAGGAGATAGTTTAAATAACTAACTAATATTTCTGAAAGTTTCAGATTTTTCTTAATTGAATCTTTTTAGATACATTAACTATTATTTGGCCCCTTGCCTCTAGTGCTGTACCTATGCCTCCAGTGACGTCATCAGCCTTGCATGCATGTGTAATTGGGAGGTATAGTTGCTGACCATGCCAACGGGACTATAATATTTGAATTGAGTCTCATTTGATAATTAGTTATAAGGGAGGAAGCTGTCTTGTTTTAAAGAGGAAACTGAATATAGGGGACACGTATTATGGGGGAAAAGACGGCTTTTCGTGTGAGCTTTAACAGCTTAATACTGCCGCTGAGCGGTGGGTATCATTTGAGATTAATACTGCATATCAGTAGCATACATACCCTTATTGGACGGTAAGGATGTTGGTAATGAAATCTAGATGTATCTTTGGGAACTTTCTTGGGTGCCTGCATGTGCGACTGTACGGGATTGTATGGCCCTCAAGCCCCACCCTGGGCCCGTGACAATCCCCACTGTGCATCCCCAGCATTAATTCTTATATTCGTTTCGATTAAGTCTAATTGAAGAATTGAATAATTCAGTGTGAATCCCAAAAAGGCTTTAGTCATGATTAAGTAGGGTGTTCAGAATGCCTCTAACGGAACCCAAACTAAATTCTACATAATTCACATTGTCTGCCCCTTGCACCGTCTACCACGTGTGACTGGGGTTTATCAATAATTGCAATAATTGTTATGATAACAAGGCCTAATGCTTCTGATATAACCGAAAAATGGTAAAGTTAAGTGAGACAAATTCAGATAAACAACTGGGCCTAAATCATCAGATTCCAACCAAGCTCAACCAATTCTTGCAGAATCCACCTCCAACTCCCCCCCTCCTTCTACCCTTACGGATGTAGGATTACCTTTATCTTTTTTTTAAATGAGGAGCCATTTTAACAGAGAGTCTCCATGCAGGTAGTGAGATGGAGGGACTACTGGTCGCCCGTTGTCAGGATGATATAAGAAGTGGGAGCAGCTCTTTGGAGTTCAATGTCTGAGCAGCTCGGCCAGAAAAAGGCTCCATACAGAGAGGAACCGGCCTCTTTCCTACTGCCTCACAGCCATTGTCAGTATGAAAGGGCAGCCAACTGGGAGGAATAAGCTACAAGCAGATTGGCAGAGGGGAGGCATCCTTTGGCCCTTGAAAGGGGTTCCGGAGAAGGCATGTCGACTTTTAAAAAATGTCTGTATTGTCTGTATTTGTTGCTTGTTATTCTCAATGTTGCATGTTGAAATTAAAGGGAACCAAAAGCAATGTTCTTGTTAAACTCAAATAACTACAAAAATATATTCTACAAGTCTAAATTTAGTAATTGGTATAGTATAAACAATACAAATTAAGTTTACCTTCACTTTAATTCAAGAAAACCAATTACATTTCTGCTTTTAGAAAGCAATGTTGGTTAACAAACCTTTTTTGGTGGGTCACCAAAATTGAACATGGACAAGTTTGAATATATTTCATGAAGTTTGAGCCATTTTGATGGTCCAAATTTTACCATGGACCTAAGCTATGGCTATAGAATGTATTGCAATAGTTAATAGAATTTGCGAAATCTTGACCTTGCATTGCTTGTGGCTCCCTTTCAGAAAGGCTGGTGTTGTATTTCATTATATTTCTATATCCCATGTCGCATGTCACTTGGCCTCATGTCACATGTCCAAATTAAAAAAAAATCATTGTCGCCGTGTCAAATTTCAGGGTCAAGAGCCCCATTTGTCCTCGGAGCCCCAATCCCTCCCACTCCTTCCCACGTTGCAAAGGGTCAGTAAGGATGTTCCCACGATGCCAGAGGGTGTGCTGAATATCATATAAAAAGGATGACCATTTAGGGAGACTATACTAGGGCCATTCGACGAGAGGCAACCTGAAAAAGGCCCCACGAGGCACAGGGGCCATAAAGTCCTTTTTCCTCCATTCATGGAGAGATGGCTTGGCCTAGGGAATCACATCAGCCTTTTACGAGAGCACCTGGAGCTCCCAGCCAATGGGGTGGGCTTTGTTGCTCTTAATATTCTTTTTCAACCTGTCTAGCTCTAGTTCATTTTCGGTTTATATTTGATTTTCAGATTTCTCGTTGGGTCTAATGTTAAAAGGAGGCTGAATGATAACAATAATGATAATATTGATAATATACAGTGATTAGCAGATAGTAGCTTTTTAGGTTTGGGCACTCTATCGAGCTTTCACTGTTCACCAAGGTCATCTATATAAGCAGAAATTTGCGTGTGAGCTCTCTTAGTTAATTAAGTCTACGTTTTTAACATGCTTGTACTTCTGGTTTTTCTGTACGAGGTATAGGTATGTTCATCCTCAGATAATTACATTTGTTGTCCATTAAGGCTCGCTCGAGATTTAAATGATTAATCCGATTATCCCATCTTATATCTCTATAATATTTTACAACCTGGTTCTTTCAACCTGTATAGCTTAGCTGCAAAATAACCTTGCTACTAACACTATATGAACTATTTTCTTAAATGAATTTTTGACTGGGTGTTTGTAAATTAGTGCTTATTAAATAGCGATTCATCAAAAGAATAATTTTTAGAAAATAGGTGCATATATATTGATTGTTTAGAGAGTTTTTTAAATTTATTTTTTCCTGATGATCTATATTGTAGTAAGACATTGTAAACATCCTATATGAACATCTGTGAAAAATTCACATGTTTGATTGGAAATGAACAGATTGACTGTCTGATTGACTACTTTCTATTAATTAGGGATGCTCATCTTAACTACCCGCTTTAATTTTGTGATTGATATTAATATGTAACACTATTAATACGTAAGATCAAATTCTTGTGAATTGAGTATGGCTTTAATAAAAAAAATTCTCATCAAGGTATGACGTCAAAGGGGAATAAAGTGCATCAGCCTACAAACCCAATGGTGTTGAACTCGTACCAAGGTATTAGATTCTGACCAGGCGTATACCATCCGCATGAAACCTGGAGCGATCCAAAACATACCGAAAACCAATTACTAATGTCCGAGAAATATTACAATTGTATTATGATAATTATGTATATCATTGCCCATTGTATCGTAAATTAGGGATGAGATGCTGAATCTAGCTGTATAATTATCAGTCTGATAGAAGAACTTGTCGTCTATAGGAATTGGATTCAATAACAAAGAAAGAAAAAAGTAAAACACCTGCTTGTGCCTACCCAGGCAAGAATGCGACGTTATAATAACGTTATTGTGACGTCACTTTTTGGTTCTTGTTACGTCGCATTTCGACGTTCTATAGACGTAGATTTGATGGCTCCCAATCACGTCTCTGAGACTTCCAATGCGACGTCACAAAATGACATTCTTATCACATGTTTCTGCGACGTCACAAAATGACGTTCTTGGTACGTGTTTCTCTGACGTCACATTGCAATTTTCAAAGAATGATTATGTGGATTAGAAACTACTGCCACGACGTTGCACCATAACATACTGGCGACATGATTATGAAATCATATTGTAACTCAAATTATATTCCAATAAGGTTATTTTGTGACAGGTTCTGTTAAGGTTATTTTGTGACCCACCTATGACCAAACATTACACCATACATCATACTGTAACTTTCCCAAGACAAGAAATCTTGGTTTCCAGCTTTGGTCACAGTGACTTGGGGCCTTTTAAGTAAGTACTTGTGTACCCAGGCCCTTTCTATAGCTGGCAAATGTCAGATATCAGGCCAGGGGACAGACCCACTCAGTATCCCATTGTGAAAGATTGAAAAAGGTGTTTTCATGGTACTGGTCATTTATTTCAGCCAAAACAATTAAACTAAACCATAAATACGTTTCTAGAAGATAGTTTGAGATTTCATAAAGAATAGTGTTTCAGCAGCATTTAAACATATTTGAAAAAATAGTGATATAAACCACAAAACCTTGAACTTTAGCCTTTTCTCAACTTAAATGGTATTGCACTGTCCCCTGGTGTTGAAAAACAGTACTATCAATGGTTATGGCTAGACTAGGAAACAAGGTACTTGTGAGGTTCTGATTTAGTTAAGTTGTGACTTAACCTAACCAGAACGTCACTGAGACATGGTGATTAGGTGAGGTCAAGACTGAACCTAAGCACAACATCACTGTGATGTCACAATTAGGTAGGGTTGAAACCTTACCTTAAAGAACGTCACTGTGACATCATCATTTGGTATGGTTCAGACCAACCTAAACAGAACGTTCTTTTGACGTACTGTTAAGGTGTAGTTAAGACCTAACCTAATTAGAATGTCACAAAGACGTCACAATTTTGGTCGCAGCGACGTTTCTGGGAGCCATCAAATAGACGTCGCTACAACGTCGAAATCTCACGTAACAAGAACGTCTCTTTAGGTTTGGTTACAACTTCACTCAGTCAGTACGTATCAGTTATGTACTTTTTCAGTTAGGTCTCTATGTCACCTAATCAACACGTCATAACTACATTCTTTTTAGGTTTGGTCGTAACCATACATAATTAGTTTCTATCAGTTATGTTCTGTTTGAGTTATGTCTCAACCAGACCTGATTGGCAAGTTACTGTGATGTTACATTGTAAGGGGGTTCTAACCTGATGTTCATATGACGTTATCATAACGTTCTTTTTATGGGATGTCATAACATCCCCCTAAAATCACGTAACTGTTACGTAGTTTTATGTGGGTTATAAACCGACCAAAATGGTATGGTCGCAGAACGGTTCTGTTACGTCGCTTCTTGCCTGGGTAGTGCCCTGTATAAGTGGAACATGATATCAACTTGAGGAATTTGAGATCCAGGTACTCATATGTCTCCACCTAAATCTCCCTTGTAACGGAATATCCGAATGCAAAAAAATTTCAAATATGTGATATTTGACTTGCTAGTCTTCTTTGGATGCAAAATACGATATGTGATAAATGAAAAGAAAGTACACAGCACGGTGCTGCTGTACTCTCTAATACACGGATGATTATTTAAGGGTGAAACAGTAATTTGTTACTCCAGTGTAGGTTGCTCTTTGTATATCCAATATAACACAAGGTCATCAGTAGTTTTTCCATCCTGGTCCCTGTCACATAATTATGATAATTATGCGTCGGCTATATGCATAAGCTAGTCTCTCATGCAATCACCTCTGCAAGTATAGCCTTTTTTTCGGGGGAACCTATCTGATTTTATCTCTATACTTGACTGTTAAATAGGCCAATAAGCTTGCTAGCACAGAATCAGAATGCTATAGTGGCAATGATGATTACGGAGGAATCTCAGGCCGCGGTAGTATGTGGCTTTTCTTAGATTAGTTCGCTATCCTGGTACCCCTCTCGTGAGCCCTGTTTAAAATGCATTATTAATGAGCTTAGGTCTATACATTGTAAATACACTCAACAGTTAACCATGTGCTACACTGACAGTCAATATCATTTGCTCAGCTGTGGATGACTGATCGATATTTGTCAAGATCTGTTGAGCTATACACGTTATACAATGAAGTAGCCGTTACATTGGCCCACTTGGCAACCTTACTCAATGCAGTCGCTGACCTGATGCCTAGAATAGTACGGCCTTCAGCCTTCAGAAACAATTATTGTAATTAGAACCATTAAATATGAATTACTTTAATGCATATAATTACATTGGACATAATAAGTTACTGCCTGTATAGACAATACAGATTTCCCAATATTTCTAGCAGGTGTTCTTCATATATCATATTCTCTATTACTATGAGAAAATAAATCCTTCACGTGAGAAAGTCATGGCCTTCTGTCATTGTGTGATGAACGGCTATTCATCCAAATATGTAGAGATCAAAATAAGAGAAAATAAGGTAATATTATAAAAGGTATATATGTTCGAAAAGGAACGAAAGTGTAAAAGAACGAAATATGTAAGAATGAACGAAAGTGTAAAAAGCCCGAAAAAGAGGCACGAATATGTAAAGGAACGAAAGTATAAAGGAACGAAAATGTAAAGGAACGAGACCCGGAAATATGTAAACCGGAAGTGAAATGTAAACCGGAAACGAGAATGTAAACCGGAAGTGACGTCAGTTGTAGATCACGTGACTGAAAGCAGCCAATCAGAGCTGACCTCTAGGGTATATAAAGGGGCGGTGAGGCCCGAATAAACAGAGTTCTTTAACAGTTCTCCTTGCGTCCAGACGTGTCTTCTTTCCTTAAACAACCGCTAAGATGAGCCGATCCGAGCAATTAACCAGAAGTTAGGATAAAATAGTCGAAGTTCGAGATAAATAGGAGGAACTTAGGGTAGGGGCCCGACGGCCCGAGGAACGAGGAACGAAGGACCGAAGTAAGGCACGAAGGCCCGAAACCGTCCCGGAAGCCGAGGCGCGGCATGGCACGAAGGCATGAAGGGCGAGACGAAGGAACGAAGTCCGCGGGGACAAGGGCGCGGCAGGCTCGGCCCCACGCTACCAAACAATAGGCGACCGTCGGCCCGACGGCCCCGCGGACCGGAACCACGGGGTGGACCGCCTAGTGGGGGTGAATGCTGGTCTGGGAGATAGAGCGAGACGAACCCCGGCCGACCCGTACCCCTACCATAATTTCCCTTCCCCGCAGTTCTCCGTTTGACATCGAGCGCCGATTCCCGACCGATTCGCTCAGCCCCCCCCCCCCTCGTGCGCGAGGCACGACTCTAAAAACACATCTCGGTTCTTGGCCCGGATTCCCCGTCCGCCCCGAGACCCGAACAACCCCCACGTTCCTCTGTTGTAAGAATCGGCAACCCCGACTTACCAGAGAACGTCACACTGGTGGCAGCGGTGGCGCTGAAATAAGCACATACGGACTTGTGGATCCTGGGTGTTTCATCGGTATTGGATGCTCATGGCGACAGCGGCGGTCTTCGAGCAGATGGACTCTGACATCGCCTTCAAGGAAGGTGGGGAGGAGAAAGGAGGTGCGAAACCCGAGGCCAAAGGGGAGGACACGACCATCATGGATAGGCGGTTTAATTTTATGGGAACGTCCACCCCGACGGATGAGCAGAATGCGCGGGCTCAACAACAGCAGACCGGCCAGGTAGGAGCGAGTTTGAAGAAGTTTAGTTTACGACCGGAAAAGTATGATGGAAAACCGGACTTCGAGGGATGGATCAACCAATTTGAGGAGTACGCAGACTTGGGACGTTGGACTGACGTCTTTTGCTGACGGGAACGGCACGAATGTACTTTGTCGGACTCCCGGACAGGGAACGACTCCGTTACTCGGCGAGGGTAGACGCATTGCGTCGGAGGTTCGGTCAGGAAAAGGATACGTGCAATGCTCTGCAAGAATTGGCGGGATTGAAACGCGTAAAGAACCAAACAGCGAAGGAGTTGGCCGATAACGCCCGGCGGTTGGCGTCGAGAGCCTACTTCTCCAACGACTATGCCAGCCAGGAAAAAGCAGCATTACACGCGTTCCAGGCTGCAGTTGGGGAAGACCTTCAGCTGAAGTGTGCAGAGAAAGGATGCAAGACGTTGGAGGAGGCGGTGGAGGTGGTAGAAATACAGGAGCGATACTCACGCCGCCTCCTGCGGGCAGTGAAGCCCGAGGAGGACGCCAATACACAAATCATGGCCTTAAACGGTAAGTTGGAGGAGATGATGAAGGAATTGGCAGAAGAACGGGAAGCCAGGAGACAGGCAACGGCCCGGAGAGAGGCGTTCAAGAAACGAAAGGAAGATTTGGAATGTCATCAATGTCACCAGAAGGGCCACTTCGCGAGGGAGTGTTCTCAGCGTCAGGGAAACGGACAGTCGCCGTCGCAGTAAGCGCGGGGCCCCCTTCGGGCGCGGCGAGAGAAGTAGTAGGCATTGGAGAATGTGGACTTTATGTGGCCGGAACGGTGGGAGAGAGTGTCGTCCGTTTTTTGGTTGATACCGGATCTATGATCAGTCTGCTGTCGGAACGTCTCTGGAGAGAGTGGGGACGAAAATGGGAAGACCTGGACGGATACGAAGGACGCCTCTGCTCGGTGGATGGTAGTCCGCTGCGGTGCTACGGATGCACGAACTTGTCAGTAAGATTGGGAACGCGCGTGTTGCAGTGGACATTCATGGTGGCAGACATCGGTAGAGATGAAGGGATCCTTGGAAATGACTTCGCGGTGAAATACCGGCTAACAGTTAAGCCCCACGCGAGTGCTGTCTTCCTGCCCGCCGAAGGGGGGGGAGAGGGGGAACGAATCCCGGGAGTAGAACGAAGAACGGATGGGGTTCGGGCAGTTACCGTCGGAGGACAGGTCATGAGAATCGAGGGAACGACGGAAATACCCCCGCTCCAGGTGACCCGAGTAACAGTAGTGGCAAGAGTGGACATAGGACAGAGTAGACAGCTGGCTGTCATCACCGGCGCTGGATTACCCATGGGACTGGAAGTGATCCCAGGAACGGTGACGTTAGGAGAAGAAAATAAAGTTTGGGTGGCCAACCGAGGGACCGAGAGCACGAAATTGGAAACCGGCAGGGTACTCGGAGAAGCCACCTTCGTACAGGAAGTACGAGGTATAGGAAGCGATGTAAAAGAACCCCCTGGAGCGCTCGTCAAAATGATAGAGGAGGCTAAGAAAGGCCTAACCACGGAGGAAGGCGGAGAGTTGGAAAAAGCCATCATGGCCCGGGAACAAATGTTTGCGACCTCGAAACATGAGCTAGGACGGACAGATTCAGTACAACATCGAATTAAAACGGGGGATCAGATGCCGATCAAGCAAAGGGTCAGACGGTATCCAGCCACCAGGAGAGAAGAGGAACGAGCACTGGTGGAGGATATGTTAAATCTGGGAATCATCCAGGAGAGCGGAAGCGCGTGGAGCAGCCCGACCGTCCTGGTGAAAAAGAAGGATGGAGGAACGAGATTCTGCATCGACTATCGAAAATTGAATCAGGCTACAAAAGTGGACGCCTATCCGCTCCCACGGATAGAGGACAGCCTCAACACCCTGGGCGGGAGCCTATTCTTCTGCAGTCTGGATCTCGCAAGCGGATATTGGCAGGTGGAGATGGCACCCGAGGACCGTGAGAAGACGGCCTTCGTGACTCAAGGAGGATTGTATGAGTTCAAAGTGATGCCATTCGGGCTAGTGAACGCCCCGGCCACCTTCGAGAGACTGATGGAAAGAATCCTCAGAGGAATCGTGTGGGAGGAGTGTCTGGTATACCTGGATGACATATTGGTCTTCGGGCCAACGTTTGAAGTGACTCTGGAAAGATTGGTACGGGTTCTGGACCGATTGAACGCTGCAGGACTGAAGTTGAAGGCGCGAAAATGCAGGTTGTTCCAGAAGAAGATTCCGTTCTTGGGACACGTTGTCTCATTCAACGGGATCGAACCCGACCCCGAAAAGTGTCGGCAAGTAACTGAGTGGCCGGTCCCTCGGGATCTCCATGAGGTACGAGCCTTCGTGGGATTGTGTTCGTATTATAGAAGACATATAAACGGCTTCACGGAGTTGGCTGCCCCCTTGTATGAACTGGCGACGAAGGAGGAGCCTTTCGTGTGGAGCGCGAGGTGACAAGAGGCGTTTGATGCCATGAAAAGGGCGTTGACAGAGGCCCCGGTATTGGGATTCCCGGAGGAAGAAGGACAATGGTGGCTTGACACGGACGCCAGTGACGTGGGGACGGGAGCCGTGCTATCGCAGGAGCAGAGAGGGGAGGAACGGGTAATAGCTTACACGAGCAAAACCCTGGAGTCGAACGAACGAAAGTATTGCACCACGCGGAAAGAACTGTTGGCGGTGGTGCGAGCTTTGAAACATTTTCGGTGCTACGTCTATGGTCAACGCGTAATAGTCCGGACGGATAACAGCGCGGTTAGTTGGCTACAGAGAAGTAAGGAACCGATGGGGCAGGCTGCCCGGTGGATTGAAATTATCGACTCGCACGACGTGTCGTTCCAACACCGACCGGGTAGGAAGCATGGGAACGCTGACGCGTTGTCCCGGTATCCATGCAAACAGTGTGGGGAGGAGCACGAGGGTACCGAGAAAGTGAGAGTAGTGACGCGGGCCCGGGGGTATGAGCCCGGATGGTCCCCGCAGGAGGTGAAAGCAGCGCAGAGGAGGGATCGAGATATAGGACCGATTATCGCACGGATGGAAGAGGATGCGAACCGGCCAGGTTGGGAGGTCATATCTCCGGAATCCCGGGAAACAAAGATCCTATGGAGGCAGTGGGAACAACTAAGCCTCGAGGATAGCGTGCTGCATCGGAAGTACTGGGAACTAGAAGGACATGGTTGGAGGAACCAACTGGTCGTTCCCCGAGAGGAACGGGCCAAGTTGGTGAGGGAATACCATGGAGGCGCAGCAGGAGCGCACTTGGGAGTCGCCAGAACGACGGCCCTGTTGGAGCAAGGGTTTTACTGGCCGGGACTCCGAGAAGACGTGCGGAAGGAATGTCGAGAATGTGACTGCGCGTTGCTGAAAAGAGGACGAGGGAGACGGGAGCCGCTGCATCAATACATAGTAGGGGAGCCGATGGAACGGCTGGCCATGGATGTTTCGGGCCCGTACCCAGTCACCAAAAGAGGGAACAAGTACTGCCTGATGGTGGGGTGCTATTTCACCAAGTGGCTGGAGTGTTTCCCGATCCCGGATCAGAAGGCAGCGACAGTGGCGGACAAGCTGGTTGAAGAAGTAGTAGCACGGTACGGCGCGTTTCGAGAACTACACTCGGATTAGGGCACGAATTTCGAATCCGAGGTGGTAGCTCAGGTCTGTGCACTATTTGGAATACACAAAACGAGAACGACACCGTACCACCCCCGGAGTGACGGATACATAGAACGAAGTTTCCGCACTTTAGGGTGCTGTCTGAAAGCTAGCTGCCGAGCAACAGGCCGGGAATGGGATGAGATGGTCCCGCTCGTGATGATGAGTTATAGAGCAACGCCGCAAGCCAGCACGGGAGTAACACCGAACATGATGATGCTGGGCCGACAGACCATGATGCCGCGACAGGCGATTTATGGGAGACCTCTAGGACCGGAGGAGGAACCCCGACGGGTAGGCGACTACGTGGAAAGCCTGGAGAGAGGGCTAGTCGCGGCCTATCGGGAGGCCCGGGCAGGGCTGAAACGAGCCGCCATCCATCAGAAACACGAGTACGATGGAAAGGTGACTCGGCGGGAATACCACGCCGGAGAACTGGTCTGGGTGCACGATACGGTGGTGGATAGGGACAAGGGAACGAAATTGCGATTTCCATGGATAGGCCCTGCACTGATCGTCAAGGTGCTTGACCGAGGACGGGTGGTAGTACGGAAGAAACGAGGGAAACCGGGGGGGGTGGTCCATGTGGACCGCCTGGAACCCTACTGAGGACACGCTGCGCCAGCCTGGATGGTAGCTGACCAGCAAGGATACGAGGCTGCACAGTAAATGCTTGGGGTGGGGCGCGCTAGGGCACGTACGGAAACGGGGCACCCCTTTTTGTGATGAAGTCGTTCTCGTGTCTCGATTCCGCAGGTGGAAGAGGACCAAGGGAACGACCAAATCGGCGCTACACAGAAAGGCTTTGGCCAAAAAGGACTGATCAACCTGGGGCCATTGAGTCGGGGCGGTGCGTTGACCACTACAGTAGGAGTGCAGGTCGTTAGGCTGTAGAGATTTGCTACCTAGCTGAAGATTGGTTCTCTTGCGGATGTAATATAGGTGGGAAATGCGGGGTTGGAACGAAAAACGGCGTTCGGGAGCCACGACGGCCCGAATGTCTAAAGTAGTCCCACGGAGCCGCTTTCCGGTCAGTTCGGAGGAACCACAGCGTGGAAAAGATGGTTGGATTACAACGAAAAACAGACCCGGCGGCAAGCTGGTGAAGACTTTTGAAGTAATGCTGACTTGGTAATACCGCTTTACAGCGTCCAGGAGACCGGAGGAGAGTAGATGCGGCACTCTCGGGAACGCCGGAGGAACGAACGGACGGTTGTAAAAGGCGAGGCCTGAAACGAGGACGGGCTTTAAAGTAGGTTGTAAAAGAAGCGAAGATGACAAAGAGAACGGGGCGGCGGCGAGAGGATGATAACGTCGAGCCCCTGTGTTCTCCGGGAAGTGTGCGGAAGCACTGCGAGGGCAAGGTGAAAAGGCAAGAGGAGGCGACAGAGGATGAAAGGACCGAGGACGTCCGGTGGGGCAATAAAAGGCCTAGGAAGAAAACGCGTAGACGGCGAGGGGCCGCGAGGTAAACGGCAGGCAGGGCGGTGACCAGCGGCGGGCCCCGGGGACCGGAAATAGTAGGGGGCGCCACCGTTGAAGTGGATGGCGAGCCTGACGCTAGGGGTCGCTAGTGCAGGCCACGCCCACTTCCGCCTGCGGCGGCTATAAAAGGCAGAGCGCTCGCCGGAGCAGGTCATTCTGGTCAGCCGATCAGGATTCATCAAATCGCAGACGAGCAGACCAAGCTAGGAGAAGAAAAAAAGGCAGAGAAGTGAGACGAGCAGCATCACCACGAGGCAGAAACGGAGAAGGCTGACGGGACGAGCTTCAAGTTTGGAACGAGGCCCGAAAGCCCGGAAAACGGACGCGATCCGAGGCCAGCACGATGGAGTACGGAAGCAGTACTACATGTGCCCGGTGTGTTCGAGTCGAGCATATTCGACGCACCAGGACTGGAAAAAGCACATGTGGGAATCACACGAAGGAAACCTGCTGAGGGGGATGCCGAAACAGGACCCCCTTCTGAGGCTGGAGTATGCTGCGGCGTTCGCCTTGGACCCAAAAGGACGGCCGCCCGGGTAGCCGATTTGGAACGCGACTACGATGTGCGCCATCCGGAGGGATTCCTTCCCCCTGAGAAAGCGGTGGACAAAGAGGCACCGGAGAGGCCGCGACGGAGGATTCGCGTGCCTTACTACCCGAGGGCATCGAGAGGGTCCGACGACAGCGACGCCGAGCAGCCGGAGCAGGAAGCAACAGAGGAAGAACCGGAGGCCGACGAGGCTGGCGAGGGAGCCCAAGCAGCCAAGGCAGCAGGGAAGGGACCCTTGGCCGGAGTAGCGGAATGGTCGACGCCCACGCGCCGTTCCCCTCGGAGGGCCGCGAAAGGAGTGCGGAAGGAAGTCACCGAGTCGCCGCGAAGCGCGAGCCGAGCTGTGATCAACCCGAAACCACTCTTGACAGACGACCAAGTGGCTGGAATAGTACAAAGCCAAGTAAGGAAATTAAACGCCCAGGGAGAACCGCGAGAACCGAGACGACGAGGACTCCCCGGCAGAGGACTCCAGGGCAGAGGAAGAGGAGGAAGATCCACACCCGCCCCGAAGCCAGGTTGCTCAGGGATACCACCGGGGGCTGAGGTGGTGGAATTAGTGAGCTCGTCCGACGACCAACGTCCAAAAGTTAAGGGAGAGGAAGAGGAGCCACCAGCCTTCAAGAGACCCCCGGCGCAAGGATCTGCGGCGGAGGAGCCGTCCCGAAAGAAAAAGTGGAAAAAGGTCAAGAAAGTCCCGAGAGAACTTGAGGAGGGAACGAGCTCGGACCAGTCAGAGTCGGGCCGGAGCATGTCAGTCCGAAGCGATCGGTCCCTGATCATCGCCGAGTCCAGTAGTGCAGGAGAGCTGGGACCATCGCAACCCGAGACCTCGACAGGAGTGAAACGGACCACGGGACTAGAACCACCTTGTAGGGACGCGCAGTTTACTATGATGACAGTCCACAAGAGGTCGGTTATTTATGAATCGCGACACCCAAGATACCCCGGATATCTAAAAGGAACGATGAACCGGGAGGGAGCGTTCAGGGGTTATCACGAGGCGAGATCAGACCGGGAGCTGGAGGACAGTATTTGGGACGCGAAGGGAGGCCGGCTGGTGGAGAGAGAGGCGCTGTACCTGGGGAGGTTCCTCTACGAAATGGCAGAGAGGCAAGGACTCAAACCATCGGGCCGGGTGGAAAAAGTGAAGTATGTTCGACACGCGGCCAAGACCGAGGAAACGGCGTCGATGGCTTCAACGCAGCCGTTGTTCTCTACCCCTACCCCGATGAGGGCGGATTCACCCCTGGAGAAGATGGTATGCAAGCAGCCAGTGGTACCGCCCCCGGGACTGAAGCGGATGAGGGACATTTTGGTGGCACCGGATACGCCGGAGACACGAGCGGCTGTGGACAATTTGACCCGAGCCAGTCTGGGAAGCTCGTTCTTTGGGTCGCAGGGATCGGAGGAGACCCCGGGACCGCCGTCACCCGAGCGGATGAGATCGCCACCGGGACCGGGCACCCCACTTAAGGATGAGGACAAGGATGGACGAGCGCTACAACCACGAGTTATGATGCATAGACTAAAAATACCGGCTGCTCAATCCATGGACACAGAAGTAGAGGACTCGGAGGACATGGAGTTGGGACAGGCCGAGGCCAGAGGATACGAGCCGGACAGGCAAGAACTGGACGAGTCGGGAGCGGATTCAGTGTTCGGGTCCATAGGGATGGAGACACCGACGGCAGGACCATCCGGAGAAACGCCACGACTCAAGTTGTTACGAACGCAGGCCATTCACCGGGTCTTGCAGGGACACTTTCCGGTGACGGCACGGGCGGTACGGGACTGGGACGCGGAGGAGGCAATCCAGGTGCAACTGGCGTGGCCCCCGAGGCAGGTGCGAGGGATGACGGCTAAGACGAGAGCGATGGCTTCAGCGTCTATGGCGTTCCTGATGGCAGTGGAAACGGGCCGCGAGCCGGAGACGTTCGACGAGGCAATGGCGCAGTTCCCGACGGCAGCGCTGGGGCCGTTTACCAGAGAGTTCCCGGGAGTCGACAGGCTAATTAACGAACACAACCGGACCGTCCAATTGGCTCAGACTTTAGTGTTGTATAAAAACGAAGACCAGTTAGACGACTTGTTAAAAGCAACGACGGAGGTAGAAAAGCAGAGCAAACTGGTGGACCCACTTCTCGAGCTCCCAGCTAGGGAGGAGAGGCTGCTGCCACCGACCCGACGTCAGGAAGAAGGATGAAAAGCCTCGAAGAAGGGGAGAACGGTGGATGCTGCTTAGAGTCCTGTATGGAAGATAGCGCGACGGAACCAGAAGCGGAAAATGGCGCGTCGCGAGTCGGGTGGGGAGGGATTACGGGGCGTTGGCTCCTCACCCATAGTGTCAAACCCCCAGGGAGAGGACCGGGCCGAGGCGGAGGTACCTGAGCCGCACAGGAGTCCGAAGCCCGGATAAAAACTCTCCTGGAGACCGCTGGACGGGCCCGAAACTTTGCTTTAAAACATCGGGAACGGACTGGCGGGCTCGAATATTCTCATCTTAAGTATTCCTACTAAAAATAAAATAGGTAGTTTCTTTATGGGAATCTTCTTCTTGCGGAAATGAACGAAACCGCATGTGTTAGGAGGTGTTGAGTGTAATCAGCGAGCTGGAAGGTCCATGACTGGAACGAACTTACCAAGCCTGCGGGGCGAATACGGAACGGGAGGAGACGCTAGGAGGAAAAACAAGTGTGTAGCTGTTCCACTTCTTCCCAGGAGCCCGCTGCGTTGGTTGGGACCGAGCAAGTTGAGCAGGACCGTCCGGTCGCGGAAATTGGATAGATAGCGGACCGGGCGGCCCAGGGAACGAGAGAACAAAAAGGATAGTGACGGAACGTCGAAGCGATAGCAAAACAAGGAGGTAGAATCGAGGAAAGGAAATCAGAATGAACGAACAGTGTTGTGTAATCTTTGAGTCGGCGGTCGTGCCGGGGTAAATAAGGTACCGGTGGACCGGCGACTCGCCGCTGGAGGAAAGGCTGGCGCGGGCCAAGACTGAAACCCTTCTCCCGTGCTGCCTTGAGGGATCTGGAGGCGTGTGAAGAACGACCTCTGTCCTCTAGCGGCACCTAAAAACGAACTTTCCACGGCTCGTCTGGACTTCTTCGGGCTTCGACCATCTTGATCTTGGATGGATCACTCAGAATGTTGGACCGGATGGGCCCGGATTTATTGTACCATCATCTTCTGAGTTTCCTTGTCTTCAGCCTCTTACCGCATACGGAGAGCGGTAAAGTGAAATTTCTCCACCTGGATGCTGGTTTTATCGTGCCAGGATTGATGCAGCGAGTCGTGAAAGGACTACGGTGAATTGTAGATGTCTCCCGGAGGACCGGGGTGCGAGCAGGGACGGTAGCTGAAAGGCCCTCGCTTGTGCCCCACCGAAACGGTATATAAACAAGACGAAATTAATAGACTTACTAAATTATATCTTAATATCTTACCTGCAGTAAAGACAGTGACTGCTTCCATGTCGTACTTCCTGATATCTCTTCCCGACGAACGGAACAAAATAGTCTTTGAAACACATAGGGAGGTGGTGCTTGGAACATCGGCCTCGGATGCCTCGATAGATGCCTCAAGAGGTCTGCAAAGAACGACGAGAAGTGATCCTTCATCTCTGACTTGGAGTTCGACATCGGATGAGTTCTTCTCTATATACGCTATTTTAAAGCCGACTGAGATGGGCCCGTTCCGGATCTCAAAAGTTGACGTCGGGTGCAGATCCCAGTTGATGTCGTCCATCTTCACTTTCTACAACTTCTTCCTCTCCTTTCTCACAAATATCTTCAACTTACCTACTTTGAACCACCGTACCTAGGAGCAGCCCGGAACGACTCGAAGCTGTTGTCTCGGCGCGTGTCAAAGGCGTTCAAAGTGGCTTCATGTAAATGGACATGGCACCGATGAAGACTGTGGCCTTACTCCAGAATCAAACCAGACCAGATCTTAAACTTACCTCTATTACGAACTATTTGTTGGTATTACAGTCTCACGAAAATCGTCGAGGAACATGGTCCTTCGGGAGGACGAAGAGAAAAACTTAGTAAGCGGAGCGAGGCCCGAGAGCCTAGGAGACGAACGAGGGCCCGAGTGCCCGGAGTAGGAATCCTCTTCTTAAGAAAATCATCTCATCAGTAGAACGAAGGAGCCTCCCTCTTGCCCCAAGAAGGATTGTCTTCCTGCCGTTGCTTACGGGGGGGGAGGGATGAGAGGCGCCGGCTCCTGTCATCAAAGAAACCTCATCAAAAAGAAAATTGTCTTCTTATCGGGTCTCCGTTCCGGTTGTTGTCATGCCACTTGGGCCCGGAACGGTGACGGAAATACCTTAATAACTACATTGGACTCTCTCTCCGACATTTTTCTCTAAAGTCTTTGAGTGTGTCGACGTGGTCGAAGACTGAACGTCTTGGTGCTGGGAGGACGTGTGCCACAAAAGTCAAACTTCAGTTCCTGTACGGAAAACGGACACCTCATCAACAATTAATAATTCCAGTCTTCACAAACTTACCTTCACTCCAACTCCATCCAGAGTTTCACTGTGACCAATAGCACGAAACCCGCGACGTCATCTGCTGAAGCTTCCACTTGGAACTTTAACGGTTAAACTAAGTTCCTCTCCACATCCATTGCCATTTTCTTCTTTGGAACGATGGGTACCTCGGCCTCCGGCTCGAACATGTTGTCCTTGCCAAACGTGAAAAGTCATTGAGGGGCTCTGAATGCCGAGGCGACCGAGGGCGCGAAGTCTAAAAAGAACATTCTTTCTACAGTATTCCTTCTGAAAAACTTCAGTCTTTCTACAAAATCTCATCTTCAAATCATCATCACCCAAGAGAACGCAGAGAAGAGTAATAAAACGGAAGAACGAGGGGTCACGACCGACCGGGTGGGAGAGTCGCGACCGATTCTCTGCCCAAGAAACAACGAAGAACGTCTGGACGACGGAAAAACAGACAAAAGGGTCGAGAGGACTAAGGGTCACGACCGACCCTGGCCTCTGGGTGGGAGAATCACGACCGATTCTCCACCCGAACTGGGGGAGAGCGTCTGGACGACGAAAAACGAAGGGAACGGGGGCATTGCGGGTCACGACCGACCCATGGCCCCGGGCAGGAGGACCACGACCGGTCCCTCTGTCCTAACGAGGGTAAAGGCGAGGAAACGCGCCGAGGGGCTAAGTACATAGAGCCCAGAGGAAAGGAACGGGGGCGACGGGGTCACGACCGATCCCCAGTCCCGGATGGGAGAGCCACGACCGGCTCGCTCATCCTAAAGACGTGAAAAGCGCAGTACGGGTCCTAATAGACCCAGGATAAGAACTATGACGAAGATAAAAGAGACTAGGATATGTAAAACGAATTATATGAACTTAACCGAGAAGCGAGAAAAACGAAGAACGAAGAAAAGAAGAAAGAAGAGAAATAACAATTAGCCGGATAGGCCCCGGGGGCCCTCCGAAGTAGACCGGAGAGGACAGAGGGTGACACCTCCTCCTCTACCGATAAGAAGCGTAGGATTGAAATGTGACCAGCTCTGCAAATTCAGGGCTTATTAACATACACTTTTATAGGTCTTTCTTCAATATTTACACAGAAAATGACCAAAAAATGTTTAATGTTTCTGGTTTTAGAGTATGTTCTGTTGTCTTTGCTGTATGAACTGCTTTGAAGAATTTTCGTAAGACGTGTTTTCCCACCTTTCAAGAAGGTGCGGGAGGGTGTGATGAACGGCTATTCATCCAAATATGTAGAGATCAAAATAAGAGAAAATAAGGTAATATTATAAAAGGTATATATGTTCGAAAAGGAACGAAAGTGTAAAAGAACGAAATATGTAAGAATGAACGAAAGTGTAAAAAGCCCGAAAAAGAGGCACGAATATGTAAAGGAACGAAAGTATAAAGGAACGAAAATGTAAAGGAACGAGACCCGGAAATATGTAAACCGGAAGTGAAATGTAAACCGGAAACGAGAATGTAAACCGGAAGTGACGTCAGTTGTAGATCACGTGACTGAAAGCAGCCAATCAGAGCTGACCTCTAGGGTATATAAAGGGGCGGTGAGGCCCGAATAAACAGAGTTCTTTAACAGTTCTCCTTGCGTCCAGACGTGTCTTCTTTCCTGAAACAACCGCTAAGATGAGCCGATCCGAGCAATTAACCAGAAGTTAGGATAAAATAGTCGAAGTTCGAGATAAATAGGAGGAACTTAGGGTAGGGGCCCGACGGCCCGAGGAACGAGGAACGAAGGACCGAAGTAAGGCACGAAGGCCCGAAACCGTCCCGGAAGCCGAGGCGCGGCATGGCACGAAGGCATGAAGGGCGAGACGAAGGAACGAAGTCCGCGGGGACGAGGGCGCGGCAGGCTCGGCCCCACGCTACCAAACAATAGGCGACCGTCGGCCCGACGGCCCCGCGGACCGGAACCACGGGGTGGACCGCCCGGTGGGGGTGAATGCTGGTCTGGGAGATAGAGCGAGACGAACCCCGGCCGACCCGTACCCCTACCATAATTTCCCTTCCCCGCAGTTCTCCGTTTGACATCGAGCGCCGATTCCCGACCGATTCGCTCAGCCCCCCCCCCCCCTCGTGCGCAAGGCACGACTCTAAAAACACATCTCGGTTCTTGGCCCGGATTCCCCGTCCGCCCCGAGACCCGAACAACCCCCACGTTCCTCTGTTGTAAGAATCGGCAACCCCGACTTACCAGAGAACGTCACAATTGGATGGGAGGGAGTGGCTAGATCCTTTATTTCCTGGACAGAGTTACCTTTCCCCTGGATGGAGATTAGTTGAATTTAGTACTTAACCTTTATGCTGATTCCCCCCCCCCCTTGAAAATCCTGTATCCGCCCCTGATAATTATACATCCCTGTGACTATTGTAACCAGTTGAAGAATACTTTAGGTTCACATATTCATGTCTAAACTTCACTTGCCTCTTACCAGTTATTTATAATATGGGATCTATTTGAAATATCACGAACGATCACAGTAAATATCAATTATATCACACAGCTACATTATTCATAAATCACATTTCAAACACCATTTCCCGAATGTACCACGCCTTGTTCTTTGATCACCATCGTCTCCAGATCCATCATTTCCACTCACTGATTAAAGCAAGAAACCTTACTTAATTATTTAATCAAAGTAAAAATAGTTATTCAATTAAGATGTGACGTGGTAAAAAGGAGCTGGAGACTGATCTAAGACGACAACTCCTAAAATGTAGTTCTGAAAGGCCTGCAGAGCGATTGAATTCCTCGATAAGTTCTTTTTTGTTTTACTTGTAATCCCTTTATCCTAGAAATTACGCAACTTTGTCGTTTCTGTCAACGGGGTGACGTCACATGATAACGTTTGAATAGAGGATTTAATCTTAAGTTTAAATATTTAAATCTTAATTTTAAATTTTTGCTCCGAAATTAGATGATTTTGCATTTGTCTGCATGTTGAGAAAGCTGTCAAATAGTTGAAAGAAATAATTCGACATGAACGTTGAATTCTCCTATTTGTGACCTCAAAAGATGGCTACCGATAGGTCTGTTTCAACCATTCCGATAATTCTCTTTCAACCATTCTGAATCAGTGGCCGTCATAAAACCGCCAAAGTCGCTCTTCATAATGTCTTATGTCATCCGGTTAACCTTTAGACACCTCGGCACCCATCTGTCACAGAACCTCCCCCCACCCCCCACCAAAAAACAACTAGGGCCTAATGATTGATTTTTTTGAAATTATAATCAAAACAGATTTTACCACCAATGATAATATGCTATCTAATCATTTGAACTTCTATGGACGATTCAATTTAAATCACGTTTTATCAGCAGACTGGAGAAGGTACAAGGGTACCTCCAAATGTTCAGCAGTCTGAGCAAGCGGTCAGGAAGTACTAATGGAGCCCCAAAGCCCCAGGTTGGCTTAACTCTAAAGAGCTTTAATGGAGTGGCCTAGCTATTCGGTGAGGGGGAGCAGTTCACACAATGCATACGGTAGTTTCTACAAGAGAAGGAAGATCCAATGTGTGCTGAAAGGAATATACCTTCTTCATTGTAGATTAATATCAATAACAAAACTAAGATTATTATATCATAAAAAGTTAGGTCCGGGTGGTTTTTGCATCATTTTTAGAAAGTTTTTACTCTCATTAAATTTTGGTTTCATGCAGGTTAGCTGTGCAGTCAGTTTGCTTTGCTAAACAAAGTTATATTGTGTTACATGAATCGGTTTGGTCCAGACCACCATGTTGTGACACACCGGGAACATGCTCTGAAAATTAGCCAAATCCTTAGAGCTAAGACAGGCTTTATATGAGGTTCCAACACGTTACAGTTCATTAGAGGTGAAGCGTAACGGTTGGCTCTGGTGTATGTTGATATTGATATGACATGGAGAAGTACAAAGAGAATACAGCTGCATGATAAATCTGGTGAACGTCGGACAAATTTATAATTGATTCAATAAGATCTAGTGTAGGTGCAACTTTGCGTCTTTCAGTTACTGCATTTAGCGATGCATTCATAAGAATTACATATGAATATACTCATAATAGATCAGATTAAGAGAAATATATGATAGGAAGTCAGATAAGGTACATTTAAAGATCTATCATTTCTTAATTCAGACGTCAGAATTATATTATGATGAGTTAATGTTCTAAGATCTTAATCTGTGGATCTCATATCCTGATAAGTATATTAAATAGATTATGTGATTAATGATGTAGAACCTATAACTAGCATGAAACACTCCATAATGCAAGTTCCTTTGGATGGAGGAAGATAGCAATAAGCAACAGTGACAGCAGGTACATTCTGCGACCATACCTTTTTGGTTAGACTGCTTCTTTTTGAATTACCACGTACCAATTACGTTATTTTATGCTAGGTTGAGACTCACTAAAAATGTATGTCATAATAACATTACATTTAATTTTCACTTAAGCAAAGGCTCATTTGGCAACTATTCCTTGTCTCTAATTATTTTCAGATTAAGCACTCAAATGTATGTACACGTATTCTCTGTTGCTTTATACTTTCCTCAAATCATAAAGGCCTATAGAAATACAAGAATCCAGATAAAAGGACTAGGCCCTATTCTAGATATTCAAAGTTAAATATGAATAGCGCCTTTATGCATTACACCGTGAACCATTGGCCTATTTCTATTTGAAGACAAACGGAAGTGGGCCTGCCTGCCATATTGGAAGTAGCATTATGCCAGAAGTGACGTATCGATTTAAGCCTGTTCTGCCCGGAGGCAAACAATACAGCTTGTTTGACGTTTTATAACGCAGGGTGGCGCCCCAGTCGAGTGGCCGATAATGGGCTGTATTGGGGCACTAGAGGCTGCGATATTGTTGACTTTTCCTACTTGTTTGTTCAGTCTTTCTTGGCTTCATGTATAATTCCCAGACGTCACGTTTCAATGTATTGTAGCTGGCGATGTTATTAAATTCCGCAGATTTGGAGGATAGGGCCGATTGTCAATACTAAGGGGCGGGTGCAGGAAGGGTATAGCTGTATGTCCAGAGAGAAAGAAACCTCTATATTTTGCTTTCTTTTGTTAAGAACTAAAACTTCTAAAAGACGGGACGTTTGTATAGGCAGTATGTTTGCAGTAATTATTGTCCCCTGGAGCCCCATTCTCTTTAATCCTGTTTTTTCCAACACCTCAGCCACATTAACCCTTTTACTGCTGAATATGTCATCCTTCAATTCATTATTCCTGAGATACTAGCCTAAAATATGAAAATTTGTTTTTAATGGTAGATTTATATAATATATATATATATATATATATATATATAATTTGCATGAAAACATTCTAAGTGTAGGCACTGTGCCAATGGAACAAACTACTTTGTGGGCCAATAGCAGCACTGTTTTCAATTTGAGGGTTTCCATGGCAACCAGCACTTGGTGAATCTTTTTTACTTTACAGGGAAGGTACAGGATTTAACTTGTTAAAACAAAACACTTTATGGCTATCATAATTGAAACCAAAGTTATGAGCTTTTTAATATTGGATAATCTTCCACAAATTTGCGTATTTTCAGGATTGTGAATGATAATGGAAACTTCATATTTGTTTATATTGTTACAAGTTTTTTCAATTAGAATTCCATTATTTTTGGTGAACTGATGTTAGAATATTCAAAGGACCATGTCTCTGGTTCGAATTGGAATTCGTCGAAGATTCTTTTAGTTGCTGACAAGAAAACCCCAGTTTAGAGTTACTTTTGTGGCTTCCAGTGCTGGAAGGGTTGACTACAATTGAATATATAACTATGTTGATTTGATTGTTTCAGTCACAATAAATGGCTCGTCTGTCTTCAAGGACCACAAATAATTATCATAATTATATTGTATTTTTGAGGATATCGTGGTGAAAGCATGCATGTGAAAGCAGCAAAATATGCTGTAAATTTACAGGAGACAGAGTGCTGTAAATTTACAGCAAAAGTTGCTGGCAGCAAGGTTTCCAGCAATTTTTGCTGTAAATTTACAGTACTTGCTGAATTTTACAGTATGCTAAAACAAACATTTTACCACTTTATCTTTATTAATTTCCTTTCCAAAATCCAACTAAATGTTGGAGAAAGGCTTAATTCCAACCTCAAACCAATGTGTTTAGGATGAGGGATGCATTTATGCTTAGAATATTAGCAAATACATGCATGGAATGGTGTTACAATGAGAAACTGCCAATCCAACACAGACCTATGAAGGCAATTTGCTACCAAAAAGGTGTCTCAATCAGACAATTATCTCTGTATCTTGAAATTATTAAGACAGAGTAGGGATATCTATTATGTGATATAGTGGATTAGTATTTGGATCTCTTTATCACATTTAATTTTGATTGAATATAAATAATTCATCTTGAAATATAGCTTTAAGTTAAAAACTGCCAACGTTTTACTGATGATAAGCATTTGCCCCACCTGGTGGAGAATAAATTTACATGAAAAAGTACTGTAGAATTACAAAGCTGCTGTACTTGAGTAAATTTACAGTGCTAATACTGTAATTTTACAGTGGATATTGCTGTAGAATTTCCAACAGTAAAAAGTGCTGTAAATATACTGCAAGAACTGCTGTAAATTAACACCAACTTTTTACAGTGCATCTTAATAAGCGATAACCCAGGGGAAAATGTCCTCTGGTTTGATTCATGAAGGTAGCATGTCATGATGTGATGGCATTTTAATTGCAATTATATATGGGTTTGAGCCAGGTGGCCCCTCTCATATCTCTTATCAAATCAACTAGAACACATTTGAGTGGCTATACACTTTTCTTCAGAGCTCTTGATTATAGCTTAAGCCTGTACACACCGACTTTGATATTGGAGATTTTGTACTTGTTTGATTTTTCCTTCGATTTATAGCATGAAATCTAACATCGTTCTGTAGAAACCTGACTTCACGCAGAATTGGTCCAATATTTCTATACACAGATTGAATGATCCACACACAATGCACAAATCCGACACTCACGAACTCATATCGTACAGTAACTGTAGTATGTAGACTTTTTATTCAATACTGGTAGTGTTGATATTTTATCAATGCTGTCACTATCCGCTCTTTCCGTTCTTGTTATGCATATATATGGACTCATAGAGCCAAGGTAACATCTCCGACTGGCAATAATGCCGTCAACCATTCGTGGTATGGATCGGTACCCAGAGTCGGCTAATAGGGAGTCGCACAGTAAATTCTGGAGTACTATTTATGAAATAAATTAAGTATACCGTAAAACCCTTAATTAGGGTTAGTTTCAGAAAAAAGAGCCAATCAGCCTTCAACTTTATGGATGCAGCTTAAATAAAGGGGCTATACAACCTTGAATACAATAACATTTACAAAAATGTTTATGAAGAAATACCCACAGAGTTAGGATGCGGCCTAAATTCGTGGTTTTACGGTACAGACTGCATGTGACTCAGCGATTGTTATTGCCCCAGTTTGCACTCACCTATGTCTCCTCCCAAAACCCTTCACTGTTTGTGCGCAAATATCAATTGCTTCCTGACTACTGATCTGTACCATGGATATGATTATAATGCTGACCCCACCCTATCGGGAACCCTATATCCACCACTGATGCACATGTGAGAGAATGTGAGTTTAAATGCCCCTCCGCATACCCATGAGGACTCCTAATAGAGATTTAAATAAAAACAGATGAGATATGTTTTAGAGAACGCAAAGGCAGACAGATAACAATTTGTTTCCTGATAAAAGAAATACATCTTTAGAACACATTTAGGCAGTCATGTTCATACAGACTCTTACTTTCTTCCATATTTATGAGTACTTTTAGGTATTGGTTTTCCTACAAGATAAAGAAAAAGACCACAAGAATCTATGATATTGGACGATTAATGAGTATTTTATTCATATGTATAAACAGTTTGTTGCTGAAATGTCAGCTG
Organism: Lepidonotus clava; assembly: GCA_936440205.1. Classification (NCBI taxonomy): domain Eukaryota; kingdom Metazoa; phylum Annelida; class Polychaeta; order Phyllodocida; family Polynoidae; genus Lepidonotus; species Lepidonotus clava. The sequence continues at coordinate 39,831,458 of OW387140.1, forward strand.
ACACTCTATGCAGTTCAAATGACACAACCCAGGTAACAGAGGCACGTGTAGTGCACGTTTGAGGGAGGGGATCCAGGAAGTCAAACACGTGATTTAAACTCGTGTATAACTCGGGATTCTGTGGACCTCATTTATCGTGTTCCCCATGAGTTTTAAACACGAGTTTTTGACATGAGTTTTCACATGTCAAACTCGTGTTTCTTTCTTTCTTTTGATAAAATAAATTTTGGGATTCGAACTGGAGACCCCTCACACACCTTGCTAACACTTTACCACTGAGCTATTGAGGAATTGGATATTGAAAGTGTGAGAACAGTTGTATTTTAATTAAAGAGAATATTGATATCCAGGGGATATCTAAGAATTGCATATTTAAAATATGCAGCATGATTAGATTCATTATTCCAAATAGTAAAATCAACTGACTAAATCTTCAAGAAGTCTATTCCACCAGTTTAGACTGACATTGACATGTAAATAAATGGTGCAAACTCATTTTTTGTCAGGTTCATTTAGTAGATTACCCCATGAAAACTAAGGTAAAACTCATGTTGGACTTGTGTAAAAAACATGTATTACTCTGACTTAACACATGTCTATAACTGGTGTTCAAGGAAGGGGGTTTTCTCAGACGATTCACAGGGTTTTATACAACATCAGTATTACATCAAAATAACACGTGTTAAAACTAGTGTGATAAACCTAGTTTACATGGGGAATATCCTTACACCAGAATGTCACAAGAATATCATCATAATGTAAAAATATGAATACAGCCATGATGATGTGTTATTAGATATAATATAATGAAATTGACAATATGACATGAAAAGATAGTGTTTCAAAAAAGAAAATTACAGAAGAGATTTACTCTGTGAAAACTGGTAGTAAAACTTGGTCAATTGCATTATATTACTCAAAGATTTCCAATAATACCAGTATTACACCAATTAAACATGTATCAATCTGGGTGATACACGTGTCTTGTTTGCTGGGAATATGGCAATTTATATAAATAAAAAATTATCATGAAATTTTATATTGGAATAACAAGATTTCAACATAAAATTCATTTTAAATTGTTCGAGGCCATAACAAAGAAGTACTCATATTGCACTTTCTGAATGGAGCCTTCAATAGTACGCGATGAAACCCTATACCAACAAGTTGTGTGTAGTTCTGTAGGGTACAGCCACTTTATGTGCGAACCATTGGCAGTTCAAGTATGTTGAACTTGACTTAACAAGAGACACACCCATCCTGTCTTGTGTATATTCACACTTGAACATGTACAGCCGACCATACATGCACCTAAACTTTGTATTTACATTATGACATACAGTAGGGGCATGAATATAGACAGCCCAAGACACTATTTTTACTTGACAGTTTATGAGGTGGTATATAGCCTATTTTTGGACTGGATACTTTAAATGCAATACCCCATTAGGAATTCGAGTAACGTTTTTGTTTTTGGGTAATCATAGCATATGTAAAGCAGTTACATGGTTGAACATTCCTTACATAGCTTCCTAGCACTCGTACTTCTTCTCAAAGTTGTCAAAACACTGTGGAATAATAAAAAAAATCAACGCGTAGCTGTAAACCAATTAAACCTCCAGGATCAGCCTGTAAACGTAAAATGTTGGCTCTATTTAGACTTCAACAAGTGGCTGCGCCAACTCGAGGACAGCAACAGACCCCAGCGTATTGCAGTAGGATTTGATGAAAGGCTGCATTGCCGAGCATCGAAGCATTGTGCGTTGTACCGATCCTTACTCAGTGGTACCGATCCATACATGTGCTCAGTCCAAAGTTATTGACAAAATAGTTTCTTTATAAAGAGAATGTTATCATATAACTGACAATTAGTAGATCTATATTGATCCAATCTTATTTAGTCTCAAATAAATTAGCTTTTGTATGGATTGGACAATCTTTACTTCCCTAAGTATCTTTTGTTGCAAAGATGCACAATGTTCTTTTTATATAGATAATTATGGAGATTTTTAAAAAGAAAGACAGGTATAACATTTTACACATCGTAACATTAATTGTTTAGGTTTCAGATATTATTGTTGCAAACCTTAATTTCTTGCATCTTTGCACAAGGCAAGTGATAGGGACATGTAATAATGAGCGACATTTTGGCAGGCAGTAACCAATCCTATTCAATACTGCAGTAGGCCATTAGCAGTGTGAAAACGCGGTTCTTTTGAAGAGGGAGCAGCAATCAAAGAGTTTTCCAGGAGGAGCACGACAAGACCCCTCTGGAATGGATATTACGGGGAATATGTTTGCAGCTGCATGGTCTGTGATTTTAACCTTGAAAATGTTGGCTTATCCGCCTGTTGGAAATCCTGGATTTGCTTCAGTAGGTTTATGACACCTCTGGCTCAGGCTGGGCTGGCCAGGCATAAAAAAGGCAGAGATCCAACCTACAGGTATCCATTAACTGCTGTGAACATCAGGAGAGATACAGGAGTAAAGGGCTAGGATCTAGGCCCTGACCCTGTTTGCTCTGGTACCCTAGCTACCATGATGCCCACTCTGCAGTTCTACTGCCTGCTGAGTATACATTGCTGTTAGGTGAGATTATTCTTATTGCCTAGAAAGGACTTATTGTACTGGCAAGGTTGTCAGTCCACTGCGTAGAATCTTAGCTAGCTTCTGGAAAGTAAGGACCAGGGCTGAGATTGACTCTCCCAGGTATCCTGGTTGGAGAGTGTAGAGGTGATGTCGTAGGTAGGAGTAAATGGACACAAAGTGTACCAGTAGCTTCAGAGTGTGAACAGCCGAACAGACATGTCATTGTGGTGAGTGGCACCGCAAACTAAGGTTACTGACTGGGCGGGTGAGCAGGGCCAGGCAGGCGCAAGCGCTTAGGAGAGTTGGTTGCTAGTGGTTGAGCAGACTATCTCTCTGTTCTGACATTGTCAATGCAAGCACAGTGACACATATTACATGCATTTGGATTAATAAATACTATCCCTTCATGCGAGTGTACTTTGTCATCCGTGAATACCAAACTATGTTCTAAGATGACTCGCAGTCCAGACAGGAAGGAATAGTGTGATACATGGCTAGCATACTGGAATCATGAAGATGGAAAAACAATAACTGGTAACCTAATGGTTAACGATAAAATAAAAGCCTATAAATCATTAAATATTTGTACCTGTTTTTAGTACAGCCACATTTGTGTAGTAATAATTTGGTATGACCATTATTCAATTATTAGTTTAATGACAGTTGCTATTTTATATTTGTATAACATTCTCTCCTGGAGTCAGCCTTTATTAATAAATTATTGAATATCAATGTATTAATTATGTGTGTCATCTTTGATTTAATAGACAAGTATAGACACTCACATGCCAAGCGAGTAGTAAAGTAGTAGTACAGTTAATAGATTTTGTCTGATGCTACCCCTACCCCCCCCCCCCCTTTGTCATTAATATTTTGGTGCATCCCAGTGCTATTCTGCTTTACCTTCTGACCTTTTACCACATTACTAATGTTTCTATTCTATCCCTACTTTATTATTTCTGCCGGCCTTCTACTACTCCTGCAAACTTTGACCTGCAAGTGCTGGCCTCCTGCTACCCCTACCAGCCCACTTGTACCACTGTACATCATACTCATGTCATGTTTACTAAAGTGATAATGTATAATTTCTGTATAGAATTTGAGATATTGAAACTGAAATGTAGTAAGGAGTAAAGAAATATGAGAGACATTAATTGCAATTCACTATCCAACCTTACCCTGGATATTAGGACAAGGGACCAATCTCATGAGTGTAAAATTAAGATACAGGGTTATGGCAAGGGCAAATCTGGGGTGGGTGGGGGCGGACGGGCCTTGCCCCCCCCCCCCCACACACACACACACACTACCCTCTTAAATTTGTGCCCCCTCCCCCGTACGTTCATGAATACCCGCCCCCCCTCTATAATTTCCTGGATCCGCCCCTGTTATGGTGTTCAGAGAGGCCTGTCGGATGGTTGGATTGTCTCAATGTTCTGCTGTTCCTGACCTCACAAGACTCCTTGATTGGCGATGGCTGGAGCTCTTAATCGTTTGATAAACGATGTTAACAATAATCTCTAAACAGTCACACAGTCATGCCTCATGAACATGACTGTCTCTGGTTTGTCATGGAGAATCCCAGCTTCTACAGGTTGTTTATATGATGCAGACTGCTATGTCACTAGGGTCTGTGCGTCAAATCTCTATTTTACTCATGAGATTGCCCTCTTGTCCTAATGATCTAATGAAAAGTTAAAGTTAATCCTTTCCATAGGATCCAATGTTTAAAAAACTGTTTATTCTTACTTTGATATATCTCTTAATGATATCTCCACGTTTACCATCTTTTAATTGTTATGTTGTAAACTGAATGTTCACCAAAATCTGCATAGTAATAATATTGATAATGGTTTATTACTATGGGAATTGGTAACCCCAAAACTGGGTTATCCCTGGACTATGTGCTGGTCTTGATCCTCTCTGCGTTGTAACATTATGTGGAAGCGTTCTGCTCCACTGCTGAATTACACATTATAATCACAGCCTAGTTCTATTTTCCCCCTGTCCACCGATATTTATAGAGAGTAAGTAAGTTTATTGACGAATGTAAGCATTACATTCATGTAATTGAGGTTGGCGTTGTACAGTTTGATAAGAAGCAAATGAATTGTTACTTATCATTGTATTTTCAAACTATTTTTCCTGCATCCGTCATGAAAATATTGTTAACCACCATTTACTGGCCGATGCAGGAAACCAGATACATAATCTGAAATCCGTTCCAGTATAAGATAAAACTGTTTCAAAAAATGTATTTTTGACAAATGTAATGTACAAATAGATTCAATTACATTGCCTTCTTCTTTTTTACATGAAAAACGGAGCTCTAAGACAATTATTATAATTTTTTCTTGTTCGGAAAGCGTATTATAACAATGAACATATTTGCGGAGATTGTTCTCAAATAGAGTCCTGTTAGAAGAAATGAAACATCTGGTGACCATCGTCAATATGATGGGTGTAGACCCTTAAAATTGACAGGGCGACATGGCCATTACTTAACCCTTTAGACCCCACAGATTGCATTCATGAATTGCTTGATTTCCCCAGGATTTCCCAGGATTTCCCTATAAAATTCGCTTAATTCCTTGTAAGTGAAAAAGTTCAAAGAATAACCAACCCCTATCAATAAATCTCATAAACATGGGGTTTGTAGCATTGGATAGGGCATTAAATAAGCCTTTAAACGATATATTAGCCAATTTTGTAGGTTGAATACTTAAAATAGTGTTCTCTGTGGAAAAATATGGAAAAATGATGGAAAAATTCCCGTTTTTCCGGGCGGCTACGGCCGGATTGGGGAGTACACCCTCGGGCGGCTATGGCCGGATTGGGGGCTAAAGGGTTAAAGGGTTCCTTGCACACAAATTTTCAGAAGCCTAGTTTTTATTCAATTAACTTCTCATTGGTATTCTAAAATCATTTCAAAAGAAAAAAATAGAAAAAAAACTGAAGTATTAATGAATTATAAACAAAAGAAAGGACAAATTGGGAATTTCCTAAGTTCTGTGCTTTCATTTCTGTCCTTGCTACGTCATTATATATGGGAATCCCTTTCAAAATAAATTAGGAATATCAGGTTACTGAACATATTTGGGCAAGTAACAACTGCAAGTGACGATGGCCTGGATTGGCCTAAATGAAAAATTGGTATGCCTAACCCCAATTTCCTTTCTATATATCTTTTAGACTGGGGGATTCCCTTTGATGCATCCATGGGGTTCCCCAATAACTCACCGTGTGACGTCACAAACATGGGGATTTCCCTTGGAAAATTAGTTAAAATGCAAATTTTATAATGTCTCCTAGTCGTGTCAAAATCTCATATCAAATTAAAAGTACTAGATGTTATTGACGTGCTCCAGTGTTTTCATTAAAAAATAACAAGCATTTACTTATGTGCAAGGTTTCCTTTAAATTCGACAAGCGACATGGGGCTTAGTGACATGAAGAAAAACGTTGCGACAAAGAGCATTCCTTAAATTTGACGTGCGACATGGAGGGTTTTTAAAATCGACATAAACCTTAAAAACATAGGGACATATGACATAGTCCTTTCTTAAATCCAACATGCGACATGGAGACCCCCCATGTATACACCCCTCATATGGCAACACAACACAGCCCAACTCACTTAGTTCTTTGTGTGGCCGCCGCACAAGCTGGCGCTGCATGCACGTGGTGACGGGAGTTGTGGGGTTGGGTGGGGTGGGGGAGTTGGGTGGTCGAGGACGCAGTTATTCCCAGTCAGGGACAGGCTCTCGTGCAAACTACAGGCATGTGTGGAGACGGCGGGGCGGGCAGGAGGGCGGCCCGGGGGCTTACCACACCTGGTGAGATACTTTACCCACGCCCCAGTTTCCTCCAGTGTTCATTACAAAAGCCATCCGTCAAGTCAGGATATAACAAGTTTTCATTTATTTAAAAGACACAAAAGAACAAATATCAACATGTTTGTGACCGTTGGAAGTGCGGGTAGGACTTTAATTTGAGAAAGAACAGGTATTGTTGATGTGTGCCTTTGGATCTTTAGGAGCAATGGAGGCATATTGTGGACTACTCTTATTGCTGATACAGCTTATTTTTCTCACTCGGAGAGACTTCAAAGCGTGATTGGATTTACACAAGGAGGGGACGATACTTTTTACCTCGAAAGGAGTATCTATAAGCTGCAAATAAGAACGCAGAGCTGATATTTTCTGCATATTTACACCTACACAACTCTATTCAAATACAAAACAAACAATAATGGTACTCAATGCGAGGATTTATCCCGAAAAAAAACTTAAGGAGAAAATGGCAATTTGGTTGAACGTTGGTTTTTGTTTCGCAAGGAAACATTGAATGATTTCAATACAATGCTTGGATAATACAGCAACTAGTTTCCGCTGACCTCATGTTTCTATATATACAAAAAGAACGACTGTGTTTACTGTGGAAAGGTCGTTTTTCTGTGGCCCAAATGAAAGCAGGTCAATAGATATATATCTACCACACCTGGAAAGGTAAGCATACTTCATACTTCAAATGGATACCTGGACTGATCACTGTTACTTGTTAGACGATGAGAACTGACCTCTCGGGCGTGGTCAGCTCAGGAGCAGCGGATAACAAAAATAACAAGCAGTTCATAGCAAAATAACAAACAACTCTCATAACAAAATAACAAGCATCTCATAACAAACCAGCGAGCAGATCGTGACACATAAAGCAGTAGGTTTCAACTCGTGGATATGTACACATGGGAAAATATCATTCGGAATCAATGCGCGCCAAGAGATATGAGGATCATTTTAGCGTGTTTATTGACACCCATCCCTTGGAACGTAAAGTTCCTCAAATGCGGAACCCACTGCTGAACGTCAAGACAATGCTCCCTCATAACTAGTCATATATAAAGCTTGGCCTGATGATTCCGTGGAAAGAAGATTTAAAAGCAAACGTGATTTTAAAAACATATCAACATGGCGCGTTCAAGTAGTTTCTGTGGCGTCTTAACCACCCCCCGGATGAGCGTTGTGTGGCGTGTTCTCTACATTCCTATGTGCATATTTTTCTCTGGATTTGTTTACTTCCACGTGGTTCTAGTCAGCAACTCACGTTTACCTCAGTTCTACGTCATTGACGGCGTCTCATCCACGCAAGGGGAAGTCTACGTTAAAGGCAGACAAGAGTGGCAACAAGCCTTGACCGTCAGGAACCACTCGGCGGATTTGGCGGGAAAACACCGAAAGTCGTCTGCTTCTAACGACGCGGCTTCCGTTGCTCTTGCGGCTCTGCACAGAGCTCTAAAGGGACAAGAAGCCTGGAATGGTTCCGTTGTGAAAGGTGCAGCGTTAAAAGGGGAGCTAAAGAGCCCGAGACAAGCGCGGATAATTGATTCGGCTGCTGCTGGTGTCGGTGTCGGAAGAAATCTCTCGTCATTAGGACGGTCATCAGCGGTGCCCTTCCTGCACGACTGGGAGGCGCGGACGGCGCGCGGCTGTGGCCGACGGTTCATAGGTTATTCAGGAAAGCTCGTACTCTTGAGCGATGTACTGGTCAATAGGTCGCTAGCTACGGCCAACGCTAGCGGCGGAGAGGACATTCTGTCCGTCAAGAACAGACCCGAGGCGGCGGAGATTTACTCCTACCAGAAGGGATTCTTTACACTGCCCTGTCCAGAGGGCGGCTGGAAAAAGTCGGCGTTTAAGCCGGATCCAGCTAAAGGATACATTCAGGCTTGGTATGACAGTCTTGCCACGGTAAATACCACACCTTCTGTGCTAAACGTACAACGTGATAATGTGTTTACTATAGCCGTGACGCGCTACGAGTACGCCAACGTGTACTGGACGTTGGTGGACGTATACAACGTGTACTTGACGTTGACGTATTTCGGCCAGACGCGGGAAAACACCCAGGTGGTCTTACTAGACGCCAAACCCAGGACCCAACTTGACAGCCTGTGGATGGCCTTCTTTGGGTCCGTGTCCCGCCTGGGGCAACTCCCGAAGGTAGTAACCTTCAGGCAGCTGGCCTGGAGCTTCCAGCGCGTGCACAGCCCCCTGCTAAGGGGCAGGCCTCTACCCTTGCATGCCAATTTCAGGACGGCCATGTTAGAGTCGTTTGGTATTCACGAGACGCCAGCACCCCCTGGTGGGAGGTACGCCAACAACTGCACTGCGCGAACGCAGCGTCTCAACATTCTCTTCGTGTGGAGGCGAAATTATATCGCCCATCCACGAAATCCGTCCGGGATTGTCTCTCGAAAAATTGCCAACGAGGAGGAGTTGCTGAACGCCACGACGCATGCGTTCCCATCCCATAATGTCAGCGGGATACAGCTTGACAAACTGAACATGCGCGAGCAGTTGAAGGTCTTATCCAATTGTGACGTCATGATTGGCATGCATGGGGCTGCCTTTGCCTTTACATGGTTTCGTCCGAATGGAAGTGGTGCGATTGAGTTGTTTCCGGCCAATGGAGGCGCCAATTGGCATATGAAACACATAGCCGTCTCCAATGGCGTTTTCTACGACACCTGGAAAAATAAGAACCCTAAAAACGAACTGTTTCATTCAAAGAGTACCATAATTCCGCCCAAAACTGCAATTGAGCTGATCCGTGATATGATAGAGACAATTTGCACTGGTAAGCAGAAGGCTAAGCCGCGCCCAGTAAGTGTGGCGAGGAAAAGACCGTCGAAACCTCTTGCAAAGAATGTAATAGAAAAGAAAACGAAGTTGAAAGCTCAAGCCCAACCGGCTAAACCAATAAGACGAGAATCACTCAAACAGAAAGAATTAAAGACGAAAACTAAGGTAAAGCAGACGAAGGGCACCAAGGTATAAAATTGTATCCATAACAACATGAGATATGCTATTTTCAGTGACCTGGTCGCATGTTTTGATGGCTTGAAGGGGAGGGGGATTCTGCATGACGTTTTTGAAATAGTGCCCTTAGGGATTGGGGATTCAAAATAATTTGTATGAAGAGAATGCCTAGTATAAAAGTATTTTTATTTGACTTATTTTCTCAAATTTAGCATTTTCACTGTCGAAATGTATACATTTTCAATAGGAGGAGTCAGGGCAATTTGATGGTGCAGGTATCTTAATTGTACAATTAAGGGACGGATGTTCACCTACTTGAACATTTCTGTGTTTGACTTGAACTTTGCTTACTGAAAACTACTGGGAACATTAGGACCTTTAAGAAAGACATTCTTTGATGAACAGACTCTGAGGCGTAAAGTTCGAACGGTGAACAGGTGAATGCTGGAGCCGAATATGTAATCATGTTTGAATAAGCGTAATCGCAGAGCAAAGTTGACATTCTTGCAATATTCACCTTTGGCAAAGAAGCTCTTATGACATAATATATGTTGACGTTAACTAAAACATAGGACTATTTCCGGTGAAACCACATTATTTTCATTTTGATAGATTATGTTTAATATATTAAAAGGAAATGTTGGTAAAATATGTATCTTAATTTCCAACATACGTAATACGTTAATTTTCCTTACATTAAGGGTTTTTACATTGTGTTCAATTATTCCAATCAGCAAAAGAAGACCTCTAATGACCATTGAATTTTGTAAATGGGTCCAACCTGATACATTAAGGTGATAAGAATGCCCCGTTTATTGGCGCTTAAACGACCTAGACTCAAATCTCAAAAACTTACAAAATTATATCATAGAATTTCCCTAACGGTGTAAGTTCACGTGTACTCTCAATTTGAACAAAATGTAGTAATAACCCAACACTTCGTGGTGAGTATACTCAGGTCTTGGGCTTGTTCGCCCCCAGATCTTGACAAGATCTGTTGGGAGGTCTAAAGGTCAGAAGAATGAGCCGATCCCATTCATTATCATGAAAAGTTTTCAAAATTGCGTCCATGCTTATTCCATGAGGACATGTTGCATAATACAAAATCAACCAAAGCAAATTGGTTGACAAATTACTTCTAAAATTGGTAAATTACAGATTTGTATATTGGCCTTTTCCCAATGTTAAAGCCCGTCAGCCCATCCTTAATGTCCCACTCTGTTTTGCCCTGAAAGAGCATTTTGATTGGTATGGCTGGCAAACCTGCAAATCTGTCATTTGATGAAATTTGATTAATCATAATCTTTTAGCAATACTTGGAGATATAGAAATATAATTAACTTATTTGAGTAACCCAAACTCTAGGAGGAAAGGAAGGCTCATATGGTTATTTTGTCCAACCCTTGTCCAACCCTGGGATATATCCAATGCGGGATGGGCTTATTGGAAAGGTTTGTAAAGGGGACCTTTCCAATACCTAAAGGTACCTTTATGTCCTCATTTACAATTGTAATTTCATTTTGTGTTAAATATAGACGGTCTGTAAGGCATGTTTTTTAACTTTAAAGGTTATGTCAAGATAGTAACTCTGTATTTCTGCATCTTCTACAAGAGTTAGAACTCCAACTGGTGTGATTCCAGCCCTTGTATTTTAGAACAGACAGCATTACAAATCTCGTCAAATATAATTATACACTAAGCGATTCTGTGGTACATAATATTCAACTGCTGAATGGTCTTGGAAGACCACTGAAAGTATATATTTGTATTTACATACATGTGATTTTGTGAGTTGAGCGTAATATTATAGATAATTGATATTTTATTTTATCGTTGACCCTCTCACTGCAGTGTGGTGTTTGTATAACTATAACATTTGGGGAGTGGTTTCATTGCACTAAATGAAATGCTAAATCGAACGCCTGAAAAGATCTAATGAGGAGGATGATTGTCGGAGATTAAGGTGTATTCAGCAATTAAAGATCTAATGATTTGATGATATAAAATGAATGTATGATTGACTGGATGATCTCAAAGTGTATTCACCTGATTTCGCTTAATAAAAATATTTTGTTGTAAATCTCTACTACTTATTTCATTTCAAGGGGATACAAAGATCTACTAGTAAGTATCATTTATGAGGGGTCGTGATAAGTCTACGTGCAAAAACATGTTTCTATATTCGTACAAGCTCTGTTTAGCTACAAGGACAGTCACTGGACCAATGTTTCTCACAATGTATAAGCACCAGCTATATCACAGTGAGACAATATAACCAGGCAGCATAAACAATTGCAAACAAAAAATAATACAATCCCACGTTTTAGATCAGTTTTTGAGGATTCATGCTGAAGTTGTTGTCAAAAAAGTTCTACTATTGTTTCATTTGATTCAGGACAATATTTTCGAACATCGACTAAACCTTTACCAGTGTACCTGATATGCTAAACATTGACAATAATGAATAAGAGGAGAAGGTCCTACATTATGATTTTGATTATACTCAAAGTAGAATACCCTTCTATACCTGATACCTCCATACTTTCCATACCTGAAGCTCCTGCATGGTTTGGATTGGTGTTTAATATTTCAGACTTCTACAGAGGTTGCTGGTCATGTCTTCTGTAATTAACCGACAGAAACTGCACAAGAACTGCATCTATAATATCAAAATTTGGAAAGGGGAAATAAAACTCTTCTAGATCTCTTTCTCGCTAAATATAAGTTCATGTATCGTCTGCTTCCCTGTATAAGCTGCCAATAGTAAGCTTATTACATCAGAATTTACCTTGAAAATTAGTATTGATGCAATTGCTTCTTGCTAAATTCCCAAAACATGGTTTAAAACAAAATTAACCATGACAGTTTGGTTGACAAATTAATTCTAAAGTTTGTGAAACACAGTCAAATATGATGAGTTTTCCCCCCATACGAACCAATGCTAAAGGCAGTCATCCAGCCCCTAAGGTCCAATCCTTTATTGCATTGAAATACCACTTTTAAGTGAATTATTTTTGTATTGCTCTATTTCTCTACGTTGATATATGTTATTTATTAATCAGTACCGACGCATGTTTAACAGCAATTAACTCATGTTTTGCGGCAGGCCCGTTGGCTCCCAACAAAAAGTAAAGGTTAACTTACTTCAGGACCTAACCATGCGCGTTTTTAGGCTTTTCACATTAGGCCGACTCGAAACATGATACTAATAACGGCAAGGTCAGAAACGGGTTTTCGTCTTTAGAGTATATCTCTCAAACTATTCTGAGTCAAGAAGCGCTCCGTCCCTACCCGCACTCTTTGATGTTGGTCTGGGCAGACGACTTTTTCCAGCCCAGACGTCGTTTCCCGCCTTAAAGGTCAGGTGGGCGGGCGGGCCGCCTGGGCCGGCCTCTGTGGGCTGTCAGCCTCCCACCCCACTCAATATGTATAGGTAATGTCCAGGATCAGTGTCCTAGCAAGGATGTGTCATGAAGTCTCATTGGCGGATCGGGGGGGGGGGTGTTTCCAGGAGGTCTGGACCCCTCCCCCCACCCCTTTTTGGTGGATCCCTAAACAGCAAAGAGAGGGCAAAATGCCACACGCATACGCGCAAATGCATGCCGTTGGTGCCGTTTTAGTACTTAGCCTTAGTTTTAGTGCTTACCCCTCCCTCCCCCTTTTCAAAAATCCTGTATCCGCCCCTGAGTCTGTCTCAGAAGCTGATCATAGAGATGGAGAGGGGCATTCTTTTGGTATTTAAGGTCCGGCTACAATGACCACCTGAACTCAACATTGTTGGTCGTAGAATGCATCGGGAGTCGTACCTGATAAATGAGTTGGAACTTACATATTGGGAAAGGTGTTGGGAAGATGAAGAATAATATAGATGACTTGTAAGATTGGATCGTGGGTCATGTGGGTGCGGGGGTGCATTAATTTGACTTGTTTGAAAAAGTATAGCCTTCCAGCTTTAAATTGACAGTCAGGTCGTAAGCTATGGCACTGTAGAGTGTCTTTGCTAAGATTAGACAATCGGGGGTATACTGGGACCACCGACAGTCCAGTTGAGTTGAGTTGGGCAGTGGAGCCGGGGCTTTAAGCATTAACTGTGTTTTGATGTATGACAGGGGTGTATATTATAGAGGACCCAGGGATGGTGCGTCTTATCACCTAACCATGCATAATTCGGCCTTAGCTCTCCATATCTGATACTCCCAATGCGGTACTACTGTTTATGTGATATTTAGTAGAATCTGGGAATGGGAGCTTCCTTATACTTGGCGCAAGTAAATAGTAAATTGTATGCACGATGATGTTGCTATACAGATGCTTTTGTGTATGTTCACGACATGTACGCATTGTCTGGAATGTTCTGCTTGCCGCATACATTGGCTCTACCTACCCGAGCCAAGTCCCTATCCCACATGCAAGTACACGACATTAGGCACTAAACATAGGAGACACCTAACAAGTATTAAAATTTCCCATCCATGGTTTGCAAGACCAATGCAAGACAACCAACAAGTAGGACAGGTGTCAGTACTATAGCGGCGTATTCGGGGGGTGGGGGGGTCTGCGGTTTCTGGATCCCCCTCAGACCTATCAAGGTTTATATAATGTAACTAAGAATTGAAGGAAATGTTATCAAAATAACTAATTGGAACCCCCTCAGTCTTGCATGTAACCCCTTCAGATTTACCTAGAACCCCCTCAGATTTTAGGGTTGGGTACGCCACTGGGTGTTAACAGCTAAGAGAGCGTCACATGTAGGTTACTAAGGGCCCAATCTGAATTACAATACATTTAAGACTTTATATTACTAAGACTGATCCAAAGCGGAAGAATATGTTATAATCTTAGAGCAATTACTTTAACAGTCATTATACTCATTTAATCGGTCATTGTCTACGACCACTACCTATTGAATCGTGATGCAAATTGTCCATCTCGGATTGTTTTCGGTTTTATAAATATTTGTTGCATAGTAACTGCCGCTCCTAGACTGAAAATTAGTCTAAGTCACTGAACGGCATGCATATTACAAACCAACGTAGAGTCTGAAATTTAGAAATTCAAACTATAATGTAAATTATGGACGACATTCATGTAGTGCTTAAATAACGGCACACTTGGAAGACCAAGACTTGTCCTGAAAGTCTCTGCTTTCGAATAAACAAATTAAGAAAAAAAAGTCACTCATTTTATGTAGCCAATATTACCTTTTATAGGCTGATCAACAAGAATACAGGCGGCTGATTGGTCAATACCTGATCATGTGACTACCCACGTGAGAATTAACGAGACAATCACCAAAACAATTGTGTAACTGTTGATGTTTTTTTTTCATTATTTATCTTATTTCTGTTACTAATCTACCATTTCTTTTACATAAAGGTTCAAGATTTTAAGAAAGGTCATTTAAGCAATGACCGATAACAGAATCCTTCCCCCAGCCCTTAAATCAACATAATATGGGCCTCAATCCTTTCAATCTTCTAGTGAGGTGATATGCCATTTTTACCATTGACAAAATTTAATAAAGAATGCTTCTAAGACTTGCGATGGTTATTTTGTGACAAACCAAGCCCATAGGCAGGCGGGGGGGGGGGGGTGACGTGGGGTATGGGTCACCCTCCACTAGGTCCACTTTTTGAAAAACCAATATTTTAGTTTTTCATCATCCCCTCTTATCCTGGTCCTCTGCTACCCCTGTAACCTCTCTCTTATCCTTTACAGCTCTCTGATGAGTATGGCCAATTTGTGACATGACCAACAACAGGTTACATTCTAACGTTACAAAATATGTCTCCAGTTGCAACATCGCTAGGCTAAGGGGTGAAGCCCCTAATATTCACAACCCATGGACAATACCCTAGCTTTCAGTTATTTTACCTCTAGAAAGTCCACCTTTTGTAAATGGTCACCTCCCATTAAAAATTCTGGATACGAGCCTGCAAACACAGTAGCCACACACCCTGATCAACTTACCATTGACATCAGTTTAGTTTATCGATATCATATTAACAGAATTCGTCCTAACTTGTTTTCGCCGTGAAAATGACCCTGGCTGTCAGTACGGCGTAAAACATCCGCCACTCCCTCACTCACTAAAAAGGCTTCGCAGATTCAGTGAAACAGAATGATTGATGAAAAGAATACAGTTCACTGCGCTTAAGAGGACACTTTGGATTATATATACGTGTCTCATATGTACCGAACGTTCTTCAGGAAGGTTGGGTCTTACTAGTGCATCTTGATCATTTGATGAGATTCCCATAAATACTGAATTAGTACCAAAGAAAAGTCATAAAAGATTCCTTGCGTCATACGTTTCCTCTTTGATGTGTTCTTGAATACTCCATTCAGGGCGGATCCAGGGTGTCCTAACCCCTTCCCCTCCTTTTGATGGGGACTTAAACTATAACATTTTAAACAGAAACGTTGCCAGAAAATAGATGTAAGATCGAAATTATAGGTAATCCATAATCAGTATCGGATCGACGGTAAAGGAAATGATTAAACCTCATGGATTATGATATACACATATCTTATAGGGTTACTACTACACCGTGTTACCGCCATCAGATCTGAACCACACACAAGACTCGCCCAAAGGCAGTGCGTCCACCAATTGGGAACTATGGTTCTGCTTTAGCTGGTGAAACCTTGGGAACCTTATTTGTGCACTCCAGGGGCACTCCCCTTTAAATAGTCTGTAGGCAAACCGATGTCGTGCAAAGTAACGGCCCACCTTTAGCTTTACTAGTGGCCTCACTTACTCATCGCCAAGTCTCTTTTATAATCTCATCAAAAGTGTCAGGCGTGACACTTTTCAAAATGGGAGATCTCCAGTTCTATCTTTAAAAACTGGATTTTTTTCATGCGCTTTTCTTATCGTGGCACCTGCACGGAATGGATCTATTCCAAAACGTCGATTGAAAGTCATTCTACCTAACTTACGGGCAATATTTACATCATAAACTGATGAATTTATTTCAAGAAGTCCATTTTGGAAAATAGGAACAAGAGTTAAACAAACCAATTTTTTTTCGTTGTCGTGATACACACCATGTTTTTTGGTATATTTTCTAATGCGAAATGATGTAACAACATATTTAATCTAATTTACCTTTTGGTAGAAATAGGTATAGCCTTTTTGCATTCTACAGAATTGAAAGGTGTGCCATTACTTTCTGTACTTTTTGTTAGCAGTTGAGTCACGTGTTAGTGCGAAGGGAATTGGTTTACATTGAAGTGCCACGTCGATATTATTCAGATGGTTATGTCAGGTGTAGAAACAAACTTTTTACCTCAGATGTTTAGATAATTGGTTTGAATACAATGGCGTGCACCTCAACAGCTGCTTGATGCATAGTCTTTTTACATCGAGCAAACACTCAATTCGAACCTGGCTATGCTACTTTATAAATACTATAAAAATAATGCATATGGGCTTATATGTTCGCAGTTACTGACAGGTGAATCACATTAAAGGGAGAAACATCCTAAGCGATTCTGGTCGTGCCTTGTCCCTTTCAAGACGCCACAAGCTTTTCAAAAACCACCAATCTACCATAGTTTTCAAAAACCACCAATCTACCATAGTGAATAGTCCCAAAAGACGCCACTGTGATGCATAGTGGTTATATCATGAGGCCAACGTGTATTGCTACCCATGAACTAAAATTGACATTTTCTAACATTTATATGTAGATATGACATGTGTAGACTGATTATTTGCAATTCCACAAAAAAAAACTATTGATCGTTTCCCCCGCCCCCATTTTTGTACTTTTGATAAATCCTGAAATGTATCTATCAGGTATTAGGCATCTTGGCCTGGTGAGTGCCTGAGTTTATACCCTCTTAACAGTAATTAAGTTAAGAAACGACAACGCTTTGTACGTTTTTCAAACACTATCGGCCTAATATTACTTCCCCATTCACAATAACTCAAGAATAACAAGTTTGTATTACCACTACACTGTCTGATAGGCGACTTATGAAAAACGGAGTTCAAATGTCACGGACACTTCTATAAGAAACGCTCAACCACATGATGTCGCCATATATGAACTATTATTTGATTAAGGTATCCTTGTAAAAACTTATTTTTTTCAAGAATTTCAGTCTTTATTACCAATGCAACGGTGTTGATGAAAAGTAAAGTAGAGCCGAAAGGATAAATGAATCCCCTTCAATTCAACTGTTGAGTTGTTGTCTTTCCAACCATTATCTTTCCAATGAAAAACCTCTTCCAATAGCACCTCAACACACGTAAATTCTATTATCAATAGCAAATTCAAAAACAATACAATAATTATGTGTCTTGATAGCCCTATATAGTTGTATTGATATTCTTAATTGTTAATCAATCATGTATGTATTTTGATAACAGTGTTACCTTACTGTGGTTGTTCTTAGTGCGTCCTTTGAATGGCAGCACTAAAGTGTATTCTACTTATAAATACGGCCTGTTCATGCCCTATTGAGTACTTTAATGAGTTTGGTCTCTGATACCTTAATTGTTTGTACGGAGGCAGATACAGGATTTACGAAAGGGAGACCGCATATAGGCTAAGTACTAAAATGACGTATACGTTTGCGTGCACACATGCAACATATTCCTCTCTTTGGCAAAAGGCCGGGGGGGGGGGGGGGGGTTCAGGACCCCCTGGACCTCTCTACCCACCCCCCCCCCCCCCCCACCCCACCCCACCTCTCGGATCCGCCCCCAAACTGTATAGACATCCACTTCTTGGGACATACGATCCATATTATATCGGACCTCAATATGACATTCTCCTATGGCTAAATGGAAATTAAACATAAAAACAACTCTTCTATAAAGATTAAATTTTGCTTTATAAAGAACTCGCCCACAACTTCTGCGACGTGGAGAGGAAAACCAGCGTCACAAATTGGCCAAACCTATATACCTGCAAAGTCTGGATTGTTTAGCTTTCGGGGCACATGCAGTAAGGCCGAGCTATCACATTGGTGGGCTAATCCACCACAGCGGCTAAGGGGGTGGGAGTTAACTAAATCACCAAGCTATGCATAGATAACTGGTCATTTCCAGGACACTGGGCAGAGATATCGGCTGGCCAGATGGCTACAGGCCAGGACCAGCCTCGTTTCCATCATCCGTCCGCCATGTTGTGACGTCAGAATGGCCTTTACGACGTCATAACACTTATGCACGCCAGGTAGGATGGACGTCAGATTATCATCAGCCCACTGATCCCTATAGACCTTGTGCAGATGTGGTTACCTATTGGATCACCATTCAAATGGCCTCTTATTAAGTATACATGTACGCATCAAGGGGGGGGGGGGTCTGAGATTACCACATGGTTATTCAAAACATCTGGAATTTACAATTATATTGACATAATTATACTGGGTTTGTAGGAGATTGACGAAAAGTATCTTCTGTTTGTTTATGAAATTCTGATGAAAATGATTATGTTTAAACTGGTCACCAATATGGCAGTAATATCATTTTTGATGGATGTCAAGGAAAATTCCGTTACACTCTGCATTATTAATGATGCGAAAGGGAGAAGGGAACTTTTCTTCAAGTTTTAGAAAGTAGCCAAACGTGAACGAGCTTTTCTGTAAATACACTTTTAATGTACTGTAGTGAGACTGTAGTGGGTTGTTTCTTAGAAATTTACGTTAATTATTACGTTTGAGGAATTTCCGTCAAATATTAGTGGAAGATTTGATGAAACAGGATGCAGACTGCTATTTAGAGCTTTCCCATGTTGATAGAGAAACCTGGCTTTGGAGTAGGAGGCCCCCATATTGTATTTTTATAAATACATATAGGTGACCGGGACAGCGTGGGTTTATTTGTCTGCAGCTCGACTTGGCAATGACAATGTGTGAAGAGCACCCTACGAATCTGATCACGAAATGCATTCATTCATCATCATCTTTATCATAATTTGTTATTCTTTTTTCTGATACTTACTGTGACCTGAACTTAGGATGCATAGAGTAAAAACTTGGAAGATCAAGCTTGCTTGAAAGTCTTTTTGGAAATAAAGAATTATATATATATATATATATACATATATATATACTCTATGCCATCATAGCTCTCGACCACGTAAATAGATATGTCAATATGTTATTATTCTAAATTTGACATGGCGACATGGGGCTTAATAATATGACAGAAGGAAAACATATAATAGTGACATATAAAATACGATATTTGGGATAAATTAAGGATAGACACCAGAGGTGGAGGCATAAATGGCGCTGCTCTCCTTCATCATAACCATGAGATTTGTTTCTCATCTGTTTGCTTTATAGGAGACACTATTAGATAGCCAATACATAACCATTTCTATTAATATAAATTATATAGAAATAGCTACAGCACGAGTAGTGTAGGTGAGCCAAAAATAAAAAATTCTTAATATTTAAACATATTTTTTGAACATCAATATCTCACTTAATATTTAACCTAGAGGTCTGAAATTCCTAGTACGTATTCTTGATATATAGACGCAGGGAAGAGTGTCTCAGATTTTTGATATAGGTCTAAGTTTTGATTTTATGTAATGTAGAAAATGAAATGTTATAAAAATGTAAAAAAGTTTCCCGTTTTTGAACATTTTTGTCCATAAAATTAAATCTAAAGAGCATAAGGACACTACCAGCTTATATTGTGGTCGGTGTACACCTTACTTATGACCCTGCACAGAGGTGTCCAGACCAAGACATCTGATGGGAGAGCTTATGGGAACATAGAGAGAATGGGCTGAAAGATAACGATTTAACTTCATTTATTAGTACTTCTGGGGAATGCTGCAAGCTCAGGGTTTGGGTATGATATAATGATGTATTTTCATTAATACTCATATGAAAATTTAGTTTTGTTCTGTATCATTGTATCATTGAACACGTATGTGTAATATAATAGTTATGTTTCACATACATGTTCAATGATACTGATTGCATTTACATTCCTCTTATGTTCCCCAAAATAATATGATACACAATAATTATTATTGTATATCATATTATTTTTCGTAACATGTACATATATATGTATCGGAGGCCCTTCTACAATATTCATGAGGAAGCATGTAAGTTACATGATAGGAGATCTGGTACAAAATGAGATTCGGCACCTTTGAGATTAGTGGAATTCTCTTTTTGATTATCATTTCATGATATCATGCTGTATAATCAACAGTGCATCAGGGCAATAACTACAAATCGAAACATGTGTAGACAGCCAAAGGTGACAACTATTATATAAGTGATAAGAACCGATTCATAAAAATTGACAATAATTGAAAGAATCTGTAAATATATCAAAAAGAGGAATGTAAAATGTGTAAGACTGTACATGTATAACCAGGTCTCTACTGGGCTGCCGAAGGTCATTTGGTAAGCCAACGAAGGTAGCAACCAAAGTTTGTCCTTGGCCTAGTAAACACCCCAAAAAACATGCATATCTGGTATTTGAAGTATAGGATCACCCCCGTGCATATGGGTAAGGGAGGGAGGTAAGAAAATGAGGACACCTATAAGCTTGTTGTTTTTTTTAAACTTTAAATTGGTTGCCGGTGTAAAAACAGGGGAGGTTTCTTTTTAGCAGCTTATGTTTTTCTCTGGAAAGCAGGGTACCAGTCATGCTTCACTGTGGTTAGCATTTCCACGGTCTAGTTGAACAGGTTAGAAAGGTAATGACCTTCATACAGTATACAAAAATGCAAATAATATGAATGTAATGGGGGTAGACCCTTAAAATCGACAGAGCGACACAGCCATTTCTTAAATTCGAAATGGGACATAGCCATTCACTAGTGACAACGCCATGGGACAGAGCCAATTCTTAAATTCGACAGGGCGACATGGGCATTTCTTAAATTCGACATGGGACACAGGGACCACCCATCTAGAACCCCAATGTACACAGAAACCATAAAAAAGGAGGGGAGAGCGGTGACAATGTTATTGGGAACTATTTGTATACATGTATTGGCCAGAAGAGGAGTGATTCTGTGCTTTTTGCGGGGGGAGTGACCTGAAGAGGGGTTCTAGATTTTGCGAATCTATGGGCGGTCTGCTCTTTCTTTAATATATGGGGTCCCAGTATCTGACCCCCGGCTAAAGCCCTGTTTCCTCCAGCTGATTTGACTACCGATTTGAAAAATCGGCAGTGGGAATTTTAGTTAATCACGGACATGCTATATACCATTAGAACACATTTTCAATTCTCTTTCAAATGGTATGATTGATATATAATGTTTTGTAATAATACAAGTTAAAAGTAATAAATTACTGAAAAATCGTTGGTGAAATCGGTTGGTGGAAACAAGGTCTAATCCCCCTTGTGACGCTCGACCGGCGGCCCTCCCCTGGGAGGGGGCCTTCAAGGGTGAGGTCCAACATGTACAGATGCATGTTAAGTTCAAGAATACTTATAAGTATGATACATTACAAACTGTGGAAAACAATGACTAGGCATAGGGCAAATTAGCCTTTTAGGTATGAATCCTAAAGAACTATCAGAAGAGATGGATATATATTTAGTTTAGTCCCCATTATTAAAAACTGTGGAAAATAGTTACTAAGAATAGGGACAAGTTAGCCCTTTAGGTATGAATCCTAAAGAACTATCAGATGAGAGGGATATATATTTAGTTTAGTCTACTGGGGGTCAGATGCCGGTACGCTAATGGCAGAAACGAGAGAGAGATACCCTTCCTGTGACAGCAGGTCTGAAAATATGAAAATATGTGAATATGTGAGATATATGTATATTTAAACATCGCGAAAAGTACAATTGTGACGATGATTTGTTCAATAAAAAAAGATAACATTGACTAACATTGACTCCTCGGTCTCAATCATGGATGTGGTGACTTTAAAGACCCTTTATGTTTTTTCTCTGACAGAATCCCTTATAATATATTAGGGATTCTGTCAGAGAAAAAATCTGGGTTTTTTTGGTCTGTATAATAGTATATAATGTGGCTGAGCAATAAGTTTTTGTATTTCAAAATATTCCATAAATATCAAAGAATGATTGTACCCAAATTCCTCTAAGATTCTAGAGGTCCTGGGGTCAACCTAGACCACTTGCCTTAATTGATAGAAAATTAACGTGAATTCTTAAAAGACAGATTAAAAAAAACGTCACCAAAAATATCATCAAACTTTATGGACAAAGTAAGTGTACGACAATTGCCTACTACTATATATATATATCTGAGATCAGAATCTATGCGTCAGGAACCATAGCGTCATTTAGTGATGAATAATAGTTAAATGCTTAATCAGAGTTAATTGGTGATAACTTGACAGTATCTATTTCATTTGTAGTGGCAGACTATTTTATATTGTAATTCAAAGTATTCCAGCATTTACTTGTTACTGTTATTTAACATGGGACATTCTGTCTTCAGTAGAGAGCCCTATAATACGGCAATGGTATTAACCCAACAAAAATCATAATTTTTTTTTTTTTTTGATAATATTTTATTTGTCGTCTTCAGAAATATACATCTGTTCGTCCAGGCGTTACAAAAATAATAATAACTGCTATAACCTTATCAGCAAAAAGTCATAATAATATAAACTTCCAAGGATAACGCCATCAGCATTGTCCTCCAGTGGGCAAGGCCTATATGTACAAGTACACCAATTACAAAGCATAAAGGTTATCCTCTCTTTGGTTATGGCCTAGATCTGTCCCTGACAAAATGCAGATAATTGTTGCAGAGAGTAACTTAAGATGTCTCCGGAGAGGTGGTGTGATGGTGTCCGCTTCCCTGCCTGTGTCTGGAGTCCTCCAGGCCACACCTGCCACACCCCAGCTGCCTCATTACCTGGGCGCCCCACTGGAGGCCTCCACGGCCCCAAGGTCAGCACCACAGCACCTTGGGGAGTTGTAAGGTGCCTAGTGTAAACTATGCAAACAATGGTTGACAGTATGAATTGGGGCCTTCCATTAAGTACATACGCACCAAGTGGGGGGGGGGGGGGGGGGGGGGTCTGAAATTTTTGAAAATTCGCATACGTTCTTGTATAAATCCAATGCGCATTTTAGACAAAGGGGAGAGGGTGTGTGAAATTTTCAGAATTTTGTGTATGTACTAAATGGAAGGCCCCATTCCAAACAGCCAATTTGTTAAACAAAAACGTGTTCCTATTATTTTGATTTTAGATATAACATGTATACATAATATCAAATGTAGCATATCTATATACATGCTCGTATGGTTAACAACTATCATATTATTACGTCAGCAATACAGTCATTGTTGATTGTATTTTGGTCTAAAGCTTCAGTCAAAACTGAAAAAGCAGAATTATAGCAATTCCTAATTTCATGATTAGATGATACAGAACTATCGACATAAAAGTATGCCACAACCGTTCTGGGATTCCGTTACAACATTGGCCGATACAGAAAAGCATTCCCAATAATTTCCATATAATGCAGTACAAACAAATGAACCAGAATTTAAAAAAAACACATACGACTCAATAATCTTTATAACAAGCAATTGCCGTGTGATTGCAGTCATCTATGAAACACCACAGGCTGCAACATTTTACATCTATTTGAAATCACCTGTAAAGGGAATCCATACTACATGAACTCTATAATCCCTGGTCGTATTCCAAAAGGTTGCAGACACAATATTCAGCAAAATACTGGGCGCGCGTTACAAGGGCTTCGGCATTTGGGGGGTTTCACATGGAGTGCACCATAAAGGTAGGCCTGGAGGATCGTGCAGAGATCAAAGATCAAAGGACACCACCTCAGATTGATAACGTGTGTCAAGCCCCATACCCACTTAAGGGCCGTTCACACCTTGCGATTCATCCTGTTACAATAAGGGTTACGACAGCATCATAACGGGATCGGAACAGAAATTCAATTCCGATTTTGTTAAGATACTTCCGACAGCTTTTCTAACACTATGGTTTCTTATACAGGGTTCACACTATAATTCTAGTATATTGTTAAGATTCTACCTCAATTCATTGCCGACGCTTTCGTAACCTCCATCGTAAGTCCAAATATCGTAAGGTGTGAACCAGCCTTCAGCGACTTTAGCAGCAACGGGCGACGGGCCACTGGGAGAATCAGCCGATTCCTAGGGTCGCCTGTAAGTATAGTATATGTGAATGTGCAGGTTTGATCTGAATCGCCAGCAAAATCGGCCAATTCTAAGGGCAGAATCGGCCGATTTTAGCGCCGATCTGTTGCCTGACTCTGCAAAAGTTGCTTAGTGGGTATGCGGCTTAAGTCCGCGCACCACACCACACAAAGAAGGCCAAAACACGACACACGTGCAAAACCTAGGCCATCCCCACCTCGCATTTCGAGGACAAGGCTATTACATACGCACATTGATGGAGGTTGCATGAGGAGAAGAGTTGCATTTCGGCCAGCCCAGGGATTGATTAACTACAAAGCTGTTTTGTAACAAGGCCCTCTTTGTGGCAATATTCAGAGCTGTTCTGTGTAAATTAGGCTCGGTGTGAGGCCTAGCGAGAACTTCAAAAAGGGGAAAGTAGTGTAACAAAGTACATCAATGGTTATTCATATATGTGGCATCTACAGTGCAGCTAAATCCATATGGAAAGAATGGAGGGATGATAAAAGTTTCTGTTGGGCAATTTCTTTAGTGCTGCAGTGCTCTAACAATTGTTTGAAAGTACTGTTACCTTTTATGAATATTTTGCACAGTTCCTTTGAATATCTGAATATGAATAAATAGGATATATATAGACAGTCCAGGTTTTCCTTTGTACACTTGCACTCATAATGCAGTATTTCAGTGTACAAATTCCCCTAGCTTCCCTCCCCCGCAAGTCACGACTTGTGGGCCCTTATGTATTTGAAACATTACAAACTCTTGATAAATAAAGATTGGGGCAGAAACCTTTAAGAGTTACAAAAAGTATCTTATAAAGAAAACAATACATAATGTCAATAATATAAATTGTAAAGGTAACCGTCAAAAGGCACAAGTGGTGCCGATAATAATGTACTATACACACCCTTGGTAGATAAAGGTTGGAAGAGGCAAAAATGGTATCCACTTGAACAAAAAGTAAATAAATGATGCAGCCATAGGAGACGAATATCAATGAACAAATATGTAAGATATATTGCAGGTACATAAGTTGCTTTGTAGAGGCTGCTGGCAGAGACCTATGAGATCAAACAGTCAGGGGAAAACGTGGGCGTTGCTATCACGGATTAGGATGGTATAGAACGTTTTAACAGAAATGTCGGTCTGTGAAACCCATACCGAAAGTACGCGCCCCTGATATTGAGCATCTCTATCGTAACATTCTTTGTAAAGCCCCATTCGCAATGGCAGATCCGGTACATGCGATCCCTTGCGACAATCATCGTTTGCAATTCTGGTACAAACGATAATGCAAACGACAAATCTGCGAGCGATCAGATCCAACATGTTGGATCAAATCGTTTGAATTCCAGCCAATTGGGGATAATTACTTGAAAAAATTATCATTCGCAATCTGTAGATACCTCTTTTGTCAGGGCGAATGCAACTTCTATTCTTCAATTTCCCTTGCATGCGATAATTTTATCGGCGCCCAGATGATCGTCATCTCCATACGATAATTTTGTCAGACCTGCAGGCGATACAATCATCGGCCAGGGCGAATGGGGCTTGTGCCCCATTGGCCCTGGCTGCAACGGTGCTGACGATCTTTTCCGAAAATTGTTGTGTGAACTCCTGGTGCAAACGATAATGCAAACGACATATCTGCAGCCGATCAGATCCAACATGTTGGATGAAATCGTTTTAATTCCAGACATGAATATTCTTGGCTGGGAAGTAGCTTTGTATCTGGTAGCACAGACTTTCATGGGGGTGCCACTGTTGTGACATTCACAAAAGTCATGTTGGCGATGGTCCCATTTGCATATCTTAGCGTAACTATTACATTTTGGGTTTCACTGTTAGCATTTTGTGGGAAGATAGATACATCTCCATATTATCTGCATTCAAAGTGCACATACCTGCAGTGTTGCACAATGGGGAAGACAGCTAGACGATCCAATTTTAATCAAGATGGACATCAAACACCGCTTTGCCGAACAGAGTGCAAGTCTTTTATACATAGAAAACTCTGCATGTACATATACATATACGTACTGTATTCTGTGTGAGAAAGTTGAAGTCAGAATATTAGTCAGAATATTCTTAAAAAGCCTTTGCATATTCAACGGTTCACAAGAAGAAGAGACAATCCTGAGGGCACAAATTAAAGGATTTTGCTTTTATTGTCATCCTGTGTTGTCTTTCCAGAAACTATGCTTACTAAAATACCACTGTCGGCTAGGGTTGGCTATTTTCTCTCCATCAGCCTGATGCGGCATTTTAACCTTTTATAAGGCTGTTTTTTTTCCTAACGATTGTGAACAGTTGCAGTGTGACATAGCAGAACGTCCTAATAGCGTTACAGAACAACACAGAATGTATCAGAACACCACAGAGCGTGACCCTTACGTTGCAACCCATTCAGTACTGCAACAGCTGCTCACCAAACAACACCTACCTTGATATTCTCTAGAAATTCTGGATATTATTGGTAATAGAACTAATGGTGCTTTGCCTTTGGGGTAGGGAGTGAAGGGATCATAACAAAGTCACTTAAACAAACTGCAACAAACTGGAGCAAACTGGAGCAAGCGGTACGAACTAGATAACCCAGGGCTGTGTCTCGCGACTAGAGACGAAAAGGAAGAAAATGGAGGTACACTGAGAGGTTCCTGAGACTATCTAGACTAAATGCTGGCCCGGGGAGGAAGAGCGACACAACAGCATGTTTATTTCTTGTGGTATTTGATTGCTGAAATGGCAATAAAAGTCTTCAGAGGAATGAAAAGAGGATGAAAAGAGGATGAAATTGCAGTCTACAAATTACGTTTTAGAATAATGGGAGCGGGTTTGTGCATTTGTGAGAATTGAAATGTTTTGCATTGCTCTTTGTTGTGTGCCTTTGACTGATTCTTACTTCAAAATACAGACATTTAAAGTAAATTGAGAGTATTGATAATAAAACAGTGTTTCTAAACATTTTGATGCAACAATGCATTAAGGCATGCCGGAGATGTACTGTCCCCCTTGCATTTTCCCTCCATTTCCCAAACACATTATTTCAGGCAGTTCAGTAGATTTGATAAATCATCTCCCTATAAACATACATTTCATTTAACACTGACATGTACAGCAAATATTCAACAAAACAACCACAATGTAAATAAAATGATTGAGATTTCCACTCATCCAACAAAACACATAAAATACATCGGCTGGATACGATGCAAATATCATATAAATCAATTAAAAGTGTTTGCTTGTTGTACAAGGACAGACACAGAATCACAGGGGACGAGTCTGTGTTAAGGTCCAATTACTGTACGTTTAACATGAGATCCCACCAATAGTCATTATCCAGAGAAAGGAACTGGATAGGCTGGTCAGAATCAGTGTATACTGGCGCAGTCTGAGTCAAGTAGGCCTATATTACCTACCGTTGTCTGTAAGAATAGATCACTTGCCAAATAGAATTTTTTTTTGATGCTATAGCTTATCTATAAGGACCATTTGATTTGATTCCAATTGATGTTTGATAGTAAAAAAATGCTTGGTAAATTGTAAGGCGATTTAGATGACGAAAATATGTAAAAAGCGGGCCCAAATGCGATCTGTCCATGACGTTGTTTTAACAATGTTTGTCTAAAAGTGTAAATGTTCCTTCACCTAGTACCGAAATGCCTCTACTGGGAGCGATTGGTCAAAGTCGCCTAGTGGGTATGAGGCTTTATAGTATCATTTATCTTATACAATAGATTTACTGCGAATGGTGGTTGCCTGTGCTTTAATACATAACCTATCGTCTACTTAATTCTTCTTACATACTATTTGTTGCTTCACATAAAGGAAAGGTATCGTTTCATAATCTTTTCTTTGTTTTATATGTCCAATAGACTGATAGAATGTTATTTCTATACCTTCACCGTCTCCCATATTTTAACAAGAATACGCCAATATTAGCATGCGTTGCACGAGAACATAGGACAGCACTCGGCCGAATTAAACTGATAATGAGATTGAATGAGATGCATACAATGATAGTATAAAACCAAATTAATTATTTCTGAGAAATACGGCCAACGTAACCATGGGTTATTGCATGACTGACACGTAGGTATATAAAATCAGCTCAAATATGGAACTCACTTTATTTTTAATCTATTCCATGTCATAATAGTCACCACATTTACAACATACAAGTATGGGATAATCATTTATGGTGGGTGGCAAAATAATTGAACGTTGACTTGTGTTGATTCGATGTTTATTATAGGTGTAATAAAAGTAATTAATTATTGGGGGGGGGGGGGGTTCAGCTAAGTACCAAAGGTGTGCATTTGTGTGCATGCTCGCGACATTTTCCCCTCTTTTTGAAGTTTGGGGGTCCACCAAAGGGCGGGGAGGGGGGCAGGAACCCCCTGGACCCCCCTGGATCCACCCCTGAAATAGCGCATGCATTGACTTAACCCCTAAACTAGAAAAGGCGGGGAAAATGTAACACCCGTTTGCGCCAATGTACGCCGTTTGAGTACTTAACCTTTATGCTGACCCCCCACCTTTTGAAAATCCTGCATCTGCCCGTGTGGTAGAGCATACTAGTCAGGTTCCTTCATATTATACACATACTAGGGAATACAGTCTGTACCCATTCTATGATGGCCGTATAAATCATGTGTGTGCAAAATTAGGCATACTATATTGTCAAACTTTGTATTATTTTGGGTCCCGAGATCTCAAAATTGTTATTTCAGGGAGCAGGGAGGTTACATAACCATTATGTTACTGTGCTTTACGCAGATCTGTTGATATGTGACTATATAAACTCGGAGCGTATCCGTTATTTTTCAGTTGCTCCCACACCACCGACCTGCTCACATCATTAAATTTTATACTTTAGGTTGTTGTCATAGGAGGACTTAATAAATACTTCCCATATTTATATATGTCCAAACTAATTACTGCTGTTACTTGTTATTCCTATTCGTAGCTAATTTTGTTAATAACGATCTCGAACCGGTAAATATATTTTATATATATATATAATATATATATATATATATATGCCAGAAATATTACATGTATTAAATCCCAGTTAAGCATACAGCTAGGCTGCAAATGTAGTATCTGTCAAATACGTGTTTCAACATTAATACCCTGCTTAAATAGAGTAAAGTGTACTGCTAGCCGTTTTGTAACATTAGTGTTTTATCTTTCAGAAAGTGTTTTTCAGAATCTTTATTGTTACATGGTTTCAAATCTCATCCAAAAGGTCACAAAAGAAGACACCCGGGAGAAATATCACTGCCCTTTCATTTTTTGCGAGATACACTATCAGATGCAGAAAAAACGATCTCATTGCACACATTTCATTTTGATGCCAACTTGTTTTTGAATCAACATCTTCTACTCTAGAAGCAATTTGAAAAAGAAAAACTCATTATAATCGGAAACTCTAATATACTGTCGAGGCAATTCCGACCAAGTTGCCTTAGGAGGTAATAGATAGACACGTCAATATGATATTAGCTAGGGGGGTGTTATGTTATGCTTCTCACGGTTTTTGCTTTAATCGAGGCTTGCTAGACAGAGTAATTGGGGCTAAATTGCTATATTACTAACATTATTGCTTATTTAGTAATGTTTTTTGTGTTCCTAAATTAGTTTCCTATTTCTAATGCTCAAAACCTCTGACTACTGATAAAGTTCTTCTCGAAAGTTTGAGATGATAACATTTTCATGATAAAATAAGCCCATGATTAATTTGTCTTGTAAATGTCACGCTAAGTTGACATTTCCCCGAATGAAAAATCATGATAATTTATTACAAACAAGGACCGTATTACAAACAAGAAAACTAATTTGATTACAGCCAACTAAAGATCTCAATAATGAATGCGGAAGGCATTTATAGAACAACTAGTATTTCAAGAATATTTTTCTCTATTTTGATACAATTCTCTTGAGATAAAACAGATTTTAAGGAAAACCATGTACCCTCTGCCCAAAATGACCTAAAATGTGATCTTAGACTCAGAATGGTCAATGTAATAACAATGGCAAAACACAACTACGAAAGCAATTTTACCTATAGGTATTTCATAGCTTGATTTAAGGACAATCGCGCCATTATAGATGTAGTGTTGAGATGTGTATCAAACTTTACACGGTGAAAGTTAAACCTATATAGACACCAAAAATGCAAAAAAAAAATTGGGTCACCGTGCAAACTTTTCAGCTATAGTAGTCTAAATCTATGATGATTCTTGAAAAATCATCTTTCAAAATAGATCTTGAAATTTCATTTTATTTGCCAGTTATTTTCATACAAATGAAATAATGACCATCCTAATATTTTTGATAAATGTGTTTATGTTTTCTCAAGTAAGAAAGAAAGACTTTTGTAAAATATGATGATGTAATATGTATTTTTAATTTCAAAATATGCAAAATTAACTATTTCAAAATTATAAAAATTCAAAAATAAAGTTGCACACAAAAAAATCTAAAGTTGAAAATTGCTCTAAAAGCTAATATCACATGCATAAAGATGCAGGCTATTATATTCAGCCAAAAAAACAGGGGGTCACCGTGCTTATTTGGCCAGCAGAGATGAATATTCATTTACAAACCTGAAAATGGATTAAAATGGTTATTTATTTGTTTTTCTATAAATTCAATAAAATCTTTATTTGAAAGGTATTTTGAAGATTTTATCTTATTCCTGACACCCTTACAATGATTTTGATGCATAATATGCTTTTATACAACGTATAATAAAAGAGTGACAGAAGAAAATGTAATTTTTGTTGCAATTTTCATTTTTCAGCATTTGCAAAGTTTTCTCAAAATTAGTCATGTTTCCCCATTTCTACCTTGAAAACTATTCCTTTTAGCCAATTATCTATACCATTTATGAATTCTATATATATCATTGAGTCCTTCTGCAAAATATAAAGTAGATTGAGGAATTCTGGAAAATGGCGCCATTGTCCTTAAGAAACTACAAGTTCTGTAGAATGTATTTTTGTCAAGTACAAGATTTTCCAGTTTCTTAGAGTTGAGCTTAAAGAATCATTTGTAAAACCCTTCCCTACTTGTTCCTGCAATCCACATTATAGGTCCTTTTGCAACAACAAACTAGTAAGAAATGCAACAAAGAAAAAAGCCAACAATAACACATTTCACAACAATTGCAAGATTTCCAAGACACTGCTTTCAAGAAAAAAAAAAGAAATTTCATACATTTGTGATAACATTTTAAGAATGTTTTTAAGATTTATCAGTTTCTTAAAGTTCCTTGTGAAAGATCCTCCTGGACTTAGCAATTCGAATTTGGAATTTAGCCCCTGTCAATGATGAAGTGCACTACACGAGTGAAGACCCCTCTCTCTAAGAGCCTCTGACATTTGTTGAGTCTGTTTTGGCATGCCTTCAGTCATCTGCCGGGGCAGGCAGCCAGCATGGCAGATCAGGTTGATTTTATGGATTGCTTCCTTGGAACCCCCCTAGCCAGCCCTATCTTATGACTGTTGATTGCTAGTGGAGACAGAGAGCAAAATAATGCGTTTTCTCCATCAGAAGAGCTTCGTAGGAGAGAGGCTCAGTCCAGAGGCAATGGTTTTGGTGTCCATCAAAGGCTTTGCCTAATGGCCTGAGTGAGAGATGGGTGTTGCATGTGTGTCTTCCTAGGACATTGGCACCACCTCTTTGGGGGGATGGAACAAGCCAATTGGAAAAGACTGCACATGTTACGAACCTATTTTGGTATCTGATGCCAGAGTAACGTATACGTAGGTAGATATGGGACTACATTTTAATTAGATATTCTAATTGAAATTGTTGTCCTAGGTAATTTGCAGATATCATAATTATGATGGGCTTTTTGTTCATTGACGACTACAAACAAATATTTCCCCATAATTTTAACTGAGTTTAGTAATATTACTTACATTTTAGATTTGACCGAATCATATTATTATGACACATGTGATATAGGCCTAAACTTATGAAATTGGCTAAAATTTATTTAACAGACCTTTCAAGTAAAATCACCCACGAAAATCCCTTTCCTATACAACAGTACTAAATCTCTGAGCTCCATACTAACCTAGTAGTAGTATAAAAACATGCGCACTGACCTACAGTTTCTGACCTCTGAACTTTGGTGAGGACGTCATCAGGCAGCAATAGGCGTGTTGAAGGGGAAGTGCACTGCCCACTAGGCCCTGGTTGGGCCCTGATAATTGGAGACTGACGTGAGGATGACCTGTCCAAGTCTGCTTTGACCAGCTGCCCCTCCGCCTTCCTGGAGCCTCTCCTGATAGTAGGCTTGAATCCAAAACTGACCAGGCTAAAGCCCTGTTTCCACCAACCGATTTTACTACCGATTTCAGAAATCGGTAGTGGGAGTATTGGTTAATCATGAATATGTTATAATATATATAGTAAAAAAGGTTTTTAATTCTCTCCCAAATGGTATGTAAGATATATAATCCTTTGCCATATCACCAGTTAAAAGTAATAAATTACCAACAAATCGGTAGTAAAATTGGCTGGTGGAAACAGGGCTTTAAGGTGAGTTTTCACATGCCGACTACATAGACTCATGGGACTAGCGCTTATTCTCGGTTGACAGGTGTTAAGCCTTTCCGAACGCCACTTCTTCAGTTTTTTACTTGTAAGCGCTTTCATGAGGTTAAGTCACCTTATGCGGATATGCTTCGGGATGTGCTTTTCCTAATCCATCCATTAGGTAGTGGCACACTGATGATTGTACCACCCCCTTCCCCATCCAGCTTAGGACTGTCCCTCCCCCATTTTCACAGTTCTCAAGGTTGTTGCGTATCAAGGACTACCCCCATTTCCCAAGTACATCCTCCAGGTATACCATTAAGGTACAGCCTATTAAAGTTCTCAAGGTTGTTGCGTATCAAGGACTACCCCCATTTCCCAAGTACATCCTCCAGGTATACCATTAAGGTACAGCCTATTAAAGACTACCCACCTCTCTTCCTCCAGTCCAGCCTCAAGGTAGCAGCGTATTAAGGACTGCCCCCCTTCCCCAGTCCATCTTTAAGGTGGTAGCATGATTCTAGGACAATCACCCCTGGGACAACTACCCCTGGGACAACTACCCCTGGGACAACTACCCCCTAGGACTATTACCCACTAGGACTATTACCCCCATAGGACAACTATCCCTGGGACAACTACCCCTTAGGACAATTACCCCTTAGGACAATTACCCCTATGAGTAGGACAACTACCCCTATAGGACAATTACCCCTATACATAGGACAATTACCCCTATAGGTAAGACAATTACCCCTTTAGGACAACTATCCCCACTGGTAGGACAACTACCCCCATTAGTAGGACAACTACCCCCATTGGTAGGACAACTACCCCCATTGGTAGGACCTGCCCTTGGTGTTCAGGGCTGGGCAAAGGAGGGGTAGGCCTACCAATGGGTGTAGTTGTTCTATCAATGGGGGTAGTTGTCCTACTAAAGGGGGTAATTGTCCTATCAAGGGGGGTAGTTGTCCTATCTATGGGGGTAGTTGTCCTATCAAGGGGGGTAGTTGTCCTACCAATAGGGGTAGTTGTCCTACCAACGGGGGTAGTTGTCCTATCAAGGGGGGTAGTTGTCCTATCAATAAGGGTAGTTGTCCTACCAATGGGGGTAGTTGTCCTATCAAGGGGGGTAGTTGTCCTACCAATGGGGGTAGTTGTCCTATCATAGGGGTAGTTGTCCTACCATTGGGAGTAGTTGTCCTATCTATAAGGGTAATTGTCCTAAAGGGGTAATTTTCCTATATATAGGGGTAGTTGTCCTATCTAAAGGGGTAGTTGTCCTATAGGGGTAGTTGTCCTATGGGGGTAGTTGTCCTACCCATAGGGGTAATTGTCCTAAGGGGTAGTTGTCCTAAGGGGTAGTTGTCCCAGGGGTAGTTGTCCTATGGGGGTAATAGTCCTAGGGGGTAATAGTCCTAAGGGGTAGTTGTCCTAGGGGGTAGTTGTCCCCAGGGTAGTTGTCCCAGGGGTAGTTGTCCTAGGGGTAGTTGTCCCAGGGGTAGTTGTCCTGTCACCTGGTAGCATATATCATGAAGCACACCCCCCCCCCCCCTTCTTTCCCCACTCCGCTACTGATCGAAGACTGCTTCATAATGACAGTTATAGCTACAAGGAATCTTTTACACATTGGACGTCAAGAATAGTACGTTTTCCTCCTAGATTTGGTTCCCTGAATTCCGTTATTTTGTGTGCCAAGAAGCTAGAATTGTCTTATTTCTGTAGGCAAAAACATGGTTAATGAAGTATATATACATTAGGAACTATTAGGTGAATTAACAACTAATTACCTATAGCGTGTCATAATATCCATCAGGCTTACTACTACACAGAGCTAATGAAAACACAAAATAATATCCTGGCAGTCCTAATCCATTATGTATCCCATGGCTATCGCTTTTACTCTTGTTAATACTAATCATATATATATATATATAGAGGAATGGAAAAATGATTATGATAACATTCAACTGAATACTATTTGATCAAAATTGTCTATTTAATGTCAAATGATTATCAACGTTTTGGAAGTGTTAATTCTTTGTTTTTGGACAACAAGATATGAAAGTATTACGATGGTACATGGTGATGATAAACACAATTCTTATTTCTGTGATCAAACACACTCTTCTCCAAATACTAAAATGGTCGTAAACAAGGCCATAAAACAGAGCGGCATGAACACAATACACCTTTTTCATGACCATGCGCACTAAACCCTTCTACAGACGCTTTACTCCCGACCATATAATGCCTGGGTCCATTGGAACCCATATCCCAATCGATTCTTTCCATAGCAGAATCCCATATTGTTGAAAAAGGTGGATTGGGCTATAATATACAACTGACCCATGGTTCAATCAAATATTGAATACAATGTCATATAATTATAAGTAAACTTTAAAGATCAATCAACATGGTCATAGACAAAGATCAACTATGGGAACTTCCACATACACATCTAATGCTTTATTTGACCACTAGGCTATAAGAGTGGGTGCTCTGGCTGAAGTTAAGAACCTCTTCTGATTTAACACATAAAATAACCAGTCTTAGACAGGACAATTAGACAAACTGATAAGTTTACTATCAGTTCACTAATTGTATCTCTATTATGCAGTTGAGTAATATGTCACTAACAAAAATATCAGCACTAGCTATTGAAAAAAGATTAAAAGAAATAATGAATTATACAAAGACTCAACATGATCAAAGGCAGTGATCAAATAAGGTCTGGTTGAAGCATAGAGGCTCTTCTAATCGATAAGTTACATGTGAAAATGAATAAACTGTATAACAATGAATTAAGTACAGAAGAATGAAAACACCAGATTTGTTTTAACAGTCTTTTCTAACATCAAAAATGTATTTCTACATTTCTACTATTTTCATTGCACTGCTCAAATCAATAAGTCAGATATTTTTTATCTATGTTTCATCATGACAAACTCTTGGGTCAAAGGAATCTACATACCATACAGTGCTGTACACAAGATTACCTTTTGTACCAACTCACATGATCACATGTTTATACTGTAAACTGACCCTCAGTCTATTCATAATGATAATACCTGGGGTAAACGCACCCCAGTTACTGTCATGGCATCACGCTATATTGCATGCTGACTATGCTTTTTATACAACCTTGAGAATAAACTATGATCCCATCTGCTCAAGTTGAAGAATACATGAGAACACAGCTACCTGTTAAATAGTATAGATGTATGTAATTATGTTATGTTTTATTCTTAAACCTATTTGCCATGTTCCAAACCTTACCTAATCTTGTGACATTCATGAAATGTCAACGGGAATCAAAGATCATTTAGCCAATGTTTTAATCTAATGGAATAATGATCTTTAAATTACATTGATTTATATGGGAAAAGGGCGAATTTGTTCCAAGGTAAAATGCACAAACTTCTGTGTAAGTTATTTGAAGGTATTCACAGATTTAAGTCTTCGAGTAAGTCTTTTGGCAATATTCTGACATAGCATTGATAGAATAAAATAATACTGTGCTGCGTACACCTTCCCATGGCAAACTCAGACCACACGGTCTTCTTGTATGGCTGTATTCATGAATAATATGACGGTAGATAGAAGGAACCTACAGCTGGGATCACTCCTTTACACGTCTCAAAGGATATCAGGGGGTCTTTTTTGTCCAGTGTCGTCTAGAAAGGGCATACCTTATTATCTTTGGATACTTTACAAAGGTACACAGAGAGATGTGTACAATATAACTAGATGAAAAGTGTCTTTGATTTAATTGATCAAGTGAGGTACTGTAGGCACCTATGGGCCGGTGTATTCCAAGATTCAAAGTCATTTTGGATGATTTAATGTGAAAAACATGTGGTGGGTCTAAACTGGCACTGTAGTGACAATCTGAAAAAATATCTAACTTGCAAGCCGAGACTCTGACAGCAACAAAAGACTTTGTTGACAGTGTGACGCTTATGTTTCAACGTTGAGATGGTAATGATTCAAACACTGACAGTGACTTAGGCCTAGAGATCTATGCAATTTTAATTCAGATATTTAGATGGTAGGTCAGAAAAAAATGACACTATAGTGACAATTTCACAAATCATCTAATCTTTGAATCATTTTAAATCTTATATCCTTAAAACTTGGTTTGAAAATATTTGAATTGCAAACATGTCCAAGCCTATAATGATCAAACCACACGATATATTGGTCCCTATGATATATCAGAACATCGATATTTACATGATTTTCATTTTTATAGGCTGAATAAGGAATAATCAAAAAGATTCGGAGTGACGTGATGGTGCCCAAACTAACTGACAAACCTTTATTTTTCAAACGCCAACACGGTCTGCCTTTTTCAAATTACAAACGTGGCCAGGCCTAAAATTAGTCAAACTATATTAAAGATATATAGGACGCCCGAGTCCAGAATGTGCTAGTATGCGTTTGAGGAGCACTGTAATCTCTAATGTCTTATATATGGTATTATTTGGACAAATTAGATCATATCACTCAGAACAAGGGCCAGGCGCTCGGCGGGAAGAAATGCCGCTGGTTACCAGCAAGAATTCTTTCGTCAAACTACAAAGACACGCCCGCTCCCCGGGAACAAGCTTCAACTAGCCTACTATTTAAAGCACATTAAAATTTGGCTAGATAAAACGCATTTTGTTGAAAATAAAAAGAAAGTAGCCGCTCAGTGCCCTATCCAGTGGGGGTTCTGAGGGTGTTTAGAACCTTTCAGGTGTTGAAAAGACGAGAAACATGGCAAAGATTTTCCTGGAAACCCTTAGATTTACCTGAGACCAATCTTATATGGAATCGACCCAGGTCTTCTCGGAACTGTTTAATAAACTAATGAAACTGCCGCTGTTTAATTAACTAATGAGATAATATTCTCAAACTCATATTTTATGGAATTGTCTGCATGTAGATATACAAATAGATTCCCTAGATGATCACTACAAGTGCCACAACAAATACGAAAGTGGGAGCTGTGCATGCAACTGGGAACATAAGGCTATTCTCTTTTATGATGTTTTCGTTAGGTCATTCCATAATTCAGTGTAATGCCAAAACGTTAAGACATGAGTCACAAAAGTCTTGTGCATACCACGTATTTGCCAACATAGGTACAGCCACAATCTTAAGCAATCTTGATGTATACAAACATACCTTCCAAGGCCAGCAAACAATGCAATCATTTCATTTTTGGTAGTGTTTACTAGGCAATTTTACCACGGCACATACTCAGACATATAATAATATATCAAAGGTAAGTATTTGACTCCAATTGGAAACATGTCAGAAAAATTAATATAAATGCATGTGTCACCCTCAAAATCCTATTCATATGGCGCTCAACATAAAATTTCGAAAATTCACATCACTATTCTAAGTATACCTTTACATAAGAAATGGAGTTTTTAAGTTATTCATATGTTCGGTGTCAATGTGGTCAATTCTGTAGACTTATCACAACCAAGCAAGTCTTCTGATTGTGCATTAGGTCTGTCCAATCAGCCTAAATATACATTAATTTTTAAAACCCATTAAATAATAAGCATTAAAATGATTATCTTGCAAGAACGATGAAATGTTGAGTGGTTGCATTGGGACTGACACTTGATAGGTCATTAACAGATGATATCTGGTTGGGAGGGACTGAGGCTGTATGGTCTGCCTGGGGGTATGGATGGGGGGGATTCCATGCCGTGTGTAGAATTTAAAAAAAGGCCATGTTGCCCGTCGTCATGTCACTATCTTTTGAAAGCTTCTGTCCCATGTCGAATTTAAGAAAAGATCAATGTCATTTGTCACTAAGTTGCTATGTCGCATGTCAAATTTAGAAAATGGCCATGTCGCTTTGTCAAATTTAAGAAATGCCCATGTCGCCCTGTTGATTTTAAGGGTCTAGACCCATCTGCCTGTATAGTGGGTGTGGGGTCTGATATATATGCATAGAACTGTACGTAGCTTTGCGTACAGTTCTATGATATATGTTAGAACGTGTATGGGAGGGGGGTCTGATATATATGCATAGAACTGTACGTAGCTTTGCGTACAGTTCTATGATATATGTTAGAACGTGTATGGGAGGGGGGCTGCTGCTGCCTTGTGTGCCTTTGGGTCCCAGTTACTTCCTCCAAGCAATGGCCTTAACTTCAAAATGAACATATATACATAATGTAGGCCTAGATTAATTAAATTGAAACGTGAAATTCAAAGACGTAATTAAATTGATAGTTAGTCAACAATTCAAATAAAATCATTTTTAAATGATTAAATACCATCTTCGGGTAGAGTATTTAATGAGACAAGGAAGAACGTTTTCATATAAGATGTACATTGGCAATTTGATACTTCTATGTTCCCACAGTGCTATTTTAGCTACTTGTATACCCAGACACAAAGGTAAACTACTAAGTTTATTTTATGGGTCAGAAGAACACTTCTGCTTCCCTTGCAGAAAGTAGATGAAATAGAATTTGATCTCTCTGTACAACTACATTTCATGCTAGCTATGGCAGTAAAGTCTGAAGGCTTTAAGGCCATATTACACTACACGTCGGGTCTACGGTTGCATTGGGTACCAGTGCCTATTGGTATGATTTGCATTATTTACAAACATATGCGAACTGCATGTCCAAACGTCCAACGTGACCCCACACAACCCAATATGAATGTGACCCAACACAACCAAAAAACACGCAGTATAATATACTTCACTTTGGGTCGCGTTGGCCCAAAACACAACCTGATGCATAGTGTAATATGGCCTTAATACGGCCTTAACGTGAACCACGTTGGGCAACGTCACCGAACGCGAACGCATACCCGACGCATAGTGTAATTATGACTTATAAGTGAGGTATATGACATGATAAAAACACTGAGAAGAAACAGGCTGGCAAAATCTCGCAAATCTCCTACCAGTGAATGGAAAGAAGAAATACCCTCACAGCCAGAGATTCTTCTTCTCAGATTCAGTATTTTATAAGTTTGCACATCAACCTACAGAGTGCATGCTTCTCCTTATGAACATAATTCTAATGTACCGCTTAATGTGTGCAAAAACGTCCTCGTAGCCACACACACACACAAAAAAGATTTCGTCTGGTAGCTGCGTTGGACCGTCTTCTGACGACATGTTATAAACACATTTAGTGAAAACGTCCATGCTGTAGTACCCATTGCGTAATTCAATTAAAATTTGGATCGTTTTAGCAGCCAACAAATTGTACTTTTCCCATTAGAACAGAAATCAATCCAAAGAAATTGTCACTCGCTTGTTAAATATCTAACCATGTTAGATAATATTGTCGCCAGTGATCTCCTATTCAACCAAAAACAATATGGGATAATGGGTTACCTGCAAATGGATGGGGATGGCTCAAGTCAAAACGCTAAGTCCCTGATGATTAACAGGGTTCACTAATTTCTATTGTTGTAATTTTGACAATAACTATTAAACAGAATTAATTTGTTTAACTTCCAATACCCCAGATAATATTCTTTTTGTACTTCAAATTTATAAGGTTCGCTTTCTCACAAAGCGTCAATGCTAGTCATTGCTAGCCCAGTGAGAGAATGGTCAATTGCTAGCCCAGTGTAGAATGGTCAATTCGGAAAACGATGCGTTTGTTACAATAAAATTATGTTGCCAACAAGGAATTACTTCATAGTAAAAACTATATATGTATAGGCTTTCATCTTTTGGCCAGGAAGAAAAGGACATCTGACCTTCCCCATACCCACAACCTTACACAAACAAACCACACCGTCACAGAAACAGCATCCCATACCAAAGGGCATTAATTTATTTACAGGCGGTTCCCGGAAGAATCCGTCCAACTTAGCAGTTGGTGATTTGTACAAATATGGCCGCGTGCGGGCTGGGTATAGGGCCTAGTGGTCAGCTATTTGAGCCTGTATGGCCACCTATGGCAGACTATGGCCGACTAACCAGGCGAATGGAGTCAGAGTGCCTCATAAAGTAGAGCCCTAATTACCTGGACAGGCCCCGCTAAGCTCCCTTTCACCGTCGGGGTGATGGGCTGTGAGGCCGGCCAAAGGTTCTGAGATACTGCCCCCAGAAGACTCCAGGGCCCGTATCTTCGTACATTTTTTACGTGGTTATGTGTGCCGTGGTTAATGTGTACGTGGTTAGGCCGTGGTTAGGAATTCGTTCATATCTTCGTAACGTTTTGGTCAAAATGGCCCTAACCACGGCACGTCGCGAGTGCCTTGGTTAGGGCGCCTTGGTTAGGCGTTCATGGTTTTAACGAAAGTGATGACGTCATGTCGCATATAATCTCAACGAGGTATTTGTAGGTGTGTCTGCAATAAATTACCTTTATTTCTCCATGTTTTGTCTGTGTGTGATGGATGACAGCAAGCCAATTTACAAGTCGGCACACGCGGGACGGCCGCTCAAACAAAAACAATAACAGAAAATGGCGTATTTCCGCAACGTGACGTCATGCTATGCATCACGGGTAATTCAAGATGGCGCACTTTCAGAAGCTACGGGCTGGTTTTAGCGGTGCGCCAATAGTTTTCGGTCTATATCGCTGCAATGCAAGTTATGTGGAGGATCATGTGTAGCGAACGGGAGCGTTCATTGTCCAGGAACTGGAAAATTCAAGATTTGGGAGCGGAACATGCCCAAGATGCAGGATATTCACCTTGGAACTGGTGGTGGAAGCGCGTCGTGTTGCGCCACGAGGCAGCACACGTGGAGCCCCCGTGTGGAGTTTTGTTGCAACTGTCGGTTGCCGCCTTAACATTTTGTTGTCGTCTGCTTCACTGGATGTTAGACGAACGTACAGGACAGAAGGAGTAGGTACGTTGTTCATTTTTTATATTTGCGTGGGTAAGAGGGGCAGCACCATAAAAACATTAGGTGTTCCAGTGTACATTTTTTCGCGGGTTGCTTGAAATTAACTTCTTTTTTTTTTTATAGCGGAACGTGACTTGTTACAGTGTTTTTTTGCGACGCAAACGACGCTCACATCGGACTTTTCATCATGTTGTTTTTGTTGTTATAATGCAGTGGGGATAAAATCTGCACCACGTCTGCATTAAATGGTGGTGCTAGTTTTTTTTTTGGGACAAGCTCATCTGAGTACCGGTAAAACGGTGTTACATTTAGTGCGACTTTCAGCTGTGTGTTGTTTACTGCATTCCAACATTTGTGTCTGTAATTTGTATATATTTTCATTTATTCCACAGGCACACTGGACAATGTCTATGCCTGGCGCCAATGTACCAGGGCTTATTGGCCCCGCCTATGCACCTCTCCCGAAAAAACGGAAGGTGAGGAAGCCAAAGAAACCTCAGAAGCCGCGCAAGCCGAGGAAGTCAAGGGCGAAGGATAAAACCGCGCCGAAAAAAAAAAGGAAAGTAAGATGCCGATCATGGAGCCCTGACAAGGGGGTCACAGTGGTGGAACTCGTTCGCAGGGACTATTCAAAGTTATTTGGCTCACTTAAAACTGGGAATAAGAACAATAACCCAGAGAAGGACACAATTTGGGAGAGCATTGCAGCTGCTTGCAGTACAGAGTTAGTTTCAATCAGTATAATGTTTTTGTCTTGGGCGGTTACACTTTGCGATGTTCTCTTACACACATTCCAACTCTGTTATTATGTTTTGAATTTGCTGATTGCATGTTTCATGTTTTAAAGAGACGTGATCATATGCCTATGTCTTTGATCTATGTCAACATGTTACTGGAGTGCACATTATAGGTGACACCCCCTCCACCCACCACCACCACCACCACCCACCGGGCGTAGGCTGGAGTAGTCCGGCCCCACCTAGGGCGGGAAGCCGGGCAGGTACGTCATAGCGCTCACTAGTCATAAGGCGTAGACCTAGGGCTATAGGGTCGGTACGGGGTTATAGAGCGTGATGAGCGGGGAGTAGAGGGGGGGTAGAGGGGTGTCTACGGGAGGTCCAAAGGGGGTGTTTCCCCAGGCGGCTCCCCAGGCGGCTCCCCAGGCGCCCCGTCAAAGTCGCGGCGGAAAGATGGGAATTTTTTTCCTGATGGCCTACTCGCCGAGCTCGCTATGCCTACGATGGTCCCGGCCCCGATGCATGCTGGGAACTCGGCCACACTTAGCGCGTAAACACCACTCTTCTTGGCCGGAGGTGGACGTCACCCCGTGGTAGGAGGAGAGGCTAGGGGTAGCACGGGGGAGGGTGGGTGGGTGGGGCGAGGTCTCCCCAGGCGGCTCCCCAGGCGGCTCCCCAGGCGGCTCCCCAGGCGCCCCGTCAAAGTCGCGGCGGAAAGATGGGAATTTTTTTCCCGATGGCCTACTCGCCGAGCTCGCTATGCCTACGATGGTCCCGGCCCCGATGCATGCTGGGAACTCGGCCAAACTTAGCGCGTAAACACCACTCTTCTTGGCCGGAGGTGGACGTCACCCCGTGGTAGGAGGAGAGGCTAGGGGTAGCACGGGGGAGGGTGGGTGGGTTGGGCGAGGTCTCCCCAGGCGGCTCCCCAGGCGGCTCCCCAGGCGGCTCCCCAGGCGCCCCGTCAAAGTCGCGGCGGAAAGATGGGAATTTTTTTCACGATGGCCTACTCGCCGAGCTCGCTATGTCTACGATGGTCCCGGCCCCGATGCATGCTGGGAACTC
Source organism: Lepidonotus clava (assembly GCA_936440205.1). Taxonomy (NCBI): domain Eukaryota; kingdom Metazoa; phylum Annelida; class Polychaeta; order Phyllodocida; family Polynoidae; genus Lepidonotus; species Lepidonotus clava. Next base: position 39,875,184 of record OW387140.1, read on the forward strand.
GGCCAAACTTAGCGCGTAAACACCACTCTTCTTGGCCGGAGGTGGACGTCACCCCGTGGTAGGAGGAGAGGCTAGGGGTAGCACGGGGGAGGGTGGGTGGGTTGGGCGAGGTCTCCCCAGGCGGCTCCCCAGGCGGCTCCCCAGGCGCCCCGTCAAAGTCGCGGCGGAAAGATGGGAATTTTTTTCACGATGGCCTACTCGCCGAGCTCGCTATGTCTACGATGGTCCCGGCCCCGATGCATGCTGGGAACTCGGCCAAACTTAGCGCGTAAACACCACTCTTCTTGGCCGGAGGTGGACGTCACCCCGTGGTAGGAGGAGAGGCTAGGGGTAGCACGGGGGAGGGTGGGTGGGTTGGGCGAGGTCTCCCCAGGCGGCTCCCCAGGCGGCTCCCCAGGCGGCTCCCCAGGCGCCCCGTCAAAGTCGCGGCGGAAAGATGGGAATTTTTTTCACGATGGCCTACTCGCCGAGCTCGCTATGTCTACGATGGTCCCGGCCCCGATGCATGCTGGGAACTCGGCCAAACTAAGCGCGTAAACACCACTCTTCTTGGCCGGAGGTGGACGTCACCCCGTGGTAGGAGGAGAGGCTAGGGGTAGCACGGGGGAGGGTGGGTGGGTGGGGCGAGGTCTCCCCAGGCGGCTCCCCAGGCGGCTCCCCAGGCGGCTCCCCAGGCGCCCCGTCAAAGTCGCGGCGGAAAGATGGGAATTTTTTTCACGATGGCCTACTCGCCGAGCTCGCTATGTCTACGATGGTCCCGGCCCCGATGCATGCTGGGAACTCGGCCAAACTTAGCGCGTAAACACCACTCTTCTTGGCCGGAGGTTAGTGGTAGTAGGGGGGAGGGTGGGTGGGGCGAGGTGTCCCCAGGTGGCTCCCCAGCTGGATCCCCCCCACCCCCCCCCCCCCCACCCCCCCGTCAGAGTCATGGTAGAAAGTGTAGATAACTGGGCCTCTGTAGCCTAATGGTAGAGCGTCCGCTTATTGATCAGAAGGTTGTGGGTTCGAGTCCGACCAGGGACGTCCGTTTTTGTCTTTTTTCCCTTATGTGGACGTCCGACTTAGAACGCCTTTAGAACGCATTCTATGCTCTCCAGAATATATTTCTGGGCTTGTTTTCTCTACTGGGGCGCCGGGTTTGCATTTACACCTACCAAATCCTATCCCCGACTTGTTTAAGACCATTTAAACATACCCAGCCCCTTGGTCCCCCCCCCTTCACCCTTCATATGGATTTATTTGTCAGTGGAAGATAACTGAGGCTCTGTAGTGTAGTGGTCAGAGTGCAGGCTTCTTGATCAGAAGGTTGGGAGGTCGAGTCCCACCAGGGACCTCCCTATTTGTCTTTTTTCCCTTATGTGGACGTTCGACCTAGAACGCCTTTAGAACGCATTCTATGCTCTCCAGAATATATTTCTGGGCTTGTTTTCTCTACTGGGGTGCCGGGTTTGCATTTACACCTACCAAATCCTATCCCCGACTTGTTTAGGACCATTTAAACATCCCAAGCCCCCTGCATCACCCCCCTACACCCTTCATATGGATTTATTTGTCTGTATAAGATAACTGAGTCTGTGTAGTGTGGTGGTCAGAGTGTCCGCTTCCAAACCAGAAGATTGTGGGTTCGAGTCCGACCAGGGACGTCCGTTTTTGTCTTTTTTCCCTTATGTGGACGTCCGACTTAGAACGCCTTTAGAACGCATTCTATGCTCTCCAGAATATATTTCTGGGCTTGTTTTCTCTACTGGGGCGCCGGGTTTGCATTTAGACCTACCAAATCCTATCCCCGACTTGTTTAGGACCATTTAAACATACCCAGCCCCTTGTTCCACCCCCCTACACCCTTCATATGGATTTATTTGTCTATAGAAGTTAACTGAGTCTCTGTAGTGTAGTGGTCAGAGTGTCCGCTTATAGATCAGAAGGTTGTGGGTTCGAGTCCGACCAGGGACTTCCCTATTTGTCTTTTTTCCATTATGTGGACGTTCGACTTAAAAAACGTAATATGTGCTTTGCAATTAATTATTTGATAGTATAGGACACATATGTCACCCATAATGCATGTTACTTGAATGTCAATGATGTTTGGCTAGTGAAAAAACGTTTTTGTACTAGCAAAATGTCTTGCCTCCTCCCAGGATCGAACTCATAACAGTACTTCATGAAACAAGGATGTTACCTCTGCGCCATGAAGTACTGTACAAATCCGACCAGAAATGGGTTTACTTATACCACAGGTGGGGGTGGGGGGTGGAGGGTGGGCGTGTGTGTAGGTTGGGGTACAATGCAGGGGTGTCCGTAGTGGGTGGGGCTCTCTACTAGATGTTAATTCAACAGGCCAGGGCACCCATCCATGATCGACCATGGAGACAGACAGGGGGCGGGTCACCTGGGGAGCTGCCTGGGGAGACCTCGCCCCACCCACCCACCCTCCCCCCTACTACCACTAACCTGTCCTCCTACCACGGGGTGACGTCCACCTCCGGCCAAGAAGAGTGGTGTTTACGCGCTAAGTTTGGCCGAGTTCCCAGCATGCATCGGGGCCGGGACCATCGTAGGCATAGCGAGCTCGGCGAGTAGGCCATCGGGAAAAAAATTCCTATCTTTCCGCCGCGACTTTGACGGGGCGCCTGGGGAGCCGCCTGGGGAGCCGCCTGGGGAGACCTCGCCCCAACCCACCCACCCTCCCCCGTGCTACCCCTAGCCTCTCCTCCTACCACGGGGTGACGTCCACCTCCGGCCAAGAAGAGTGGTGTTTACGCGCTAAGTTTGGCCGAGTTCCCAGCATGCATCGGGGCCGGGACCATCGTAGGCATAGCGAGCTCGGCGAGTAGGCCATCGGGAAAAAAATTCCCATCTTTCCGCCGCGACTTTGACGGGGCGCCTGGGGAGCCGCCTGGGGAGCCGCCTGGGGAGCCGCCTGGGGAGCCGCCTGGGGAGCCACCTGGGGACACCTCGCCCCACCCACCCTCCCCCCTACTACCACTAACCTCCGGCCAAGAAGAGTGGTGTTTACGCGCTAAGTTTGACAGAGTTCCTAGCATGCATCGGGGCTGAGACCATCGTAGGCATAGCCGGCTCGACGAGTAGGCCATCAGGAAAAAAATTCCCATCTTTCCACCGCGACTTTGACGGGGCGCCTGGGGAGCCGCCTGGGGAGCCGCCTGGGGAGCCGCCTGGGGAGACCTCGCGACACCCACCGTCCCCCCCAAGGTGCACCCCGACCCAAGCTCCGACCTAAAAAAATTCCCGAGTCTCTAAGTGATTTCGTTGGGGCGTGAGAATTTACAGAGCGTTTTGTCCCGACACGCCCATAAAACGCCCTTAGCCTCACTTTGGAGGGGTCCCGTCCCCGCGAAACACCCCCTTTTGACCTCCTGTAGACACCCCTCTAACCCCCATCTACCCCCCGGTCATCGCGCCCTATAACCCCGTACCGACCCTATAGCCCCAGGTCTACGCCTTATGACTAGTGAGCCCTATGACGTACCTGCCCGGCTTCCCTCCCTGGGTGGGGCCGGACCACTCCAGCCTATGCCTTGTAGGTAGGCGAACTGCAGGTCCGTCCAAAAAAATTCTCGCTAATTTTCCCCCGACAATGTGCACCCCTAAGGTAGGAAACAACCAAGGTAGGAAGGTGCACCCCGACCCCAGCTCCGACCTAAAAAAATTCCCGAGTCTCTAAGTTATTTCGTTGCGGCGTGAGAATTTTCAGAGCGTTTTGTCCCGACACGCCCATAAAACGCCCTTAGCCTCACTTTGGAGGGGTCCCGTCCCCGCGAAACACCCCCTTTTGACCTCCTGTAGACACCCCTCTAACCCCCATCTACCCCCCGGTCATCGCGCCCTATAACCCCGTACCGACCCTATAGCCCCAGGTCTACGCCTTATGACTAGTGAGCCCTATGACGTACCTGCCCGGCTTCCCTCCCTGGGTGGGGCCGGACCACTCCAGCCTATGCCTTGTAGGTAGGCGAACTGCAGGTCCGTCCAAAAAAATTCTCGCTAATTTTCCCCCGACAATGTGCACCCCTAAGGTAGGAAACAACCAAGGTAGGAAGGTGCACCCCGACCCCAGCTCCGACCTAAAAAAATTCCCGAGTCTCTAAGTTATTTCGTTGCGGCGTGAGAATTTTCAGAGCGTTTTGTCCCGACACGCCCATAAAACGCCCTTAGCCTCACTTTGGAGGGGTCCCGTCCCCGCGAAACACCCCCTTTTGACCTCCTGTAGACACCCCTCTAACCCCCATCTACCCCCCGGTCATCGCGCCCTATAACCCCGTACCGACCCTATAGCCCCAGGTCTACGCCTTATGACTAGTGAGCCCTATGACGTACCTGCCCGGCTTCCCTCCCTGGGTGGGGCCGGACCACTCCAGCCTATGCCTTGTAGGTAGGCGAACTGCAGGTCCGTCCAAAAAAATTCTCGCTAATTTTCCCCCGACAATGTGCACCCCTAAGGTAGGAAACAACCAAGGTAGGAAGGTGCACCCCGACCCCAGCTCCGACCTAAAAAAATTCCCGAGTCTCTAAGTTATTTCGTTGCGGCGTGAGAATTTTCAGAGCGTTTTGTCCCGACACGCCCATAAAACGCCCTTAGCCTCACTTTGGAGGGGTCCCGTCCCCGCGAAACACCCCCTTTTGACCTCCTGTAGACACCCCTCTAACCCCCCGCTACCCCCCTCTACTCCCCGCTCATCGCGCCCTATAACCCCATACTGACCCTATAACTCCTGCAGTCCGGCCCCACCCACGGAGGGAAGCCGGGCAGGTACGTCATAGGGCCTACTAGTCATAAGGCGTAGACCTGGGGCTATAGGGTCGGTACGGGGTTATAGGGCGCGATGACCGGGGGGTAGAGGGGTGTCTACGATAGGTCCAAAGGGGGTGTTTCGCGGGGACGGGACCCCTCCAAAGTGAGGCTAAGGGTCTTTTATGGGCGTGTCGGGACAAAACGCTCTGAAAATTCTCACGCCGCAACGAAATAACGGGACAGAGGATGGGGGGTTCAGGTGTAGTAACAACGTGGACCCGAGGAGGGCTTGGTTTGTTTGTTTTTGTTGTTGTTTGTTGTTGTTGTTTTTTTTGGGGGGGGGGGGGGGGGGGCAGGGGGGGGCGAGTACCACTTAATGGCGACCTGCCGGGAAGCTACTTATCTCAATCCCCGTGTGCAGCCGACGACTCCCAGGTGTGTTTTTCATACCACAACACATAAATAAGGGTCCCCGATTTACTTTGCTTCCAAGGACTAAATAGGGGAAAAAAAAGGGACCTGGTAGGGGTCTGTGGCGGAATAGATCAACAACCTGACCTGAAATTTTCAAATTTTCAGCATCGGCCCTGCGGTCTAGTGGTAAGACAATTGACTACAGAGCTGATGCGTTTTTCATGTTCGGTTTCGAAACCCGGTGCTGGCGGAGCCATTTTCGTATCATGTCAGGGCCCCAGTGTCCGAAATTGATGGAAACCTAATTAACACTGCCCTGCTGGTAACGTTTGTCTGACAGCCCCGAGTCACAGCTACCTTCTCATGTAAACCATTTTACAGTATCGTTATAAGGGCCGGCTCTTGGATTTTTGGGGAAAATTCGTGATGGTACCCCTACTTCCCGAGGACCCCTTGACAACCTGGGCCCATGTTTTCCTAACTAATTAGGCTGATTAGGGAAATTTTGATTAGAATCTCAAGCTAAGCAATTTTGTCTTTTACCAAATATAATGGTTTTATTGCAAAAACGTCTGAAAGAGGGATGATTAGGTATAAAATTTATTCATGATATACAGAATTTCTAATTGTGAGATGATAATTAAAATTTCCCTGATCAGCCAAATTAGTTACGAAGAAATGGGGCCTGATGTGTACAGTTGGAAATATTATGGTCTGGGGCTCATAAAGACATAAAAATTTCACTGTTCATGTATTTGTAATTCCAGATTTTTTTTTTTAAATTTTCAATGTATTTACCCCGACATTGTGCAGCCCCAATGGGAAGCCAACCAAGGTATCCAGGTCCACCCAGACCCCAGCTCAGACCACAAAAAATCGTTCTCTGTATAAATACTTTTTTCTGGAAATCAGTAAGATATTGTGCTAGCAATGGTAATATTTGTGAAATCAACTTTTGCAACTACTGTTCATAGTAGACATAAATAAAAAACGAAATCAATATACACTGGTTACGGAGTTCATCCTTTTTCTGGGACATGGCAACGGGGTCACAGTTTGAGATGGGGACGTAAGGGGCACTACTTTTAGGACATACGCAAATTTTGGAGAAAGGGAATGTAGGGTAGTCGAAGAGATAATTTAAAAATTGCCTCTATTCAAATAATAGTTTAAAAAAGGCATGTATTGACAGTGGATACCACGGTTTATGGTCACTGTGTTACATGAATTCCATGTACTACCATAGTCAGGAAACACATGCTTTACAAAAGTTGCATTACTATTGGTGGGGAAAGTTAAAATATACGTCCATGCTATTTTGGTTTTTCATCGGAACGTGAAATTTCAATCTATACACCGATATACGCCATTAATGACAAATTGTTAGGGAAACATTAATAAGTAGCACGCGCTTACTTAAACATCAAATGCCGTTTATTGAACGATTGAAGCGTACCACAAACAGAACGGGTGGATAAACAATGGTGGGTGTAAGGTCATTTTCGAACATATGATCAATACTGCAGCTAGTGGTCATGATCTCCCACCCACATTCGGTCATGACTATAAACCAGTACCTTCATTTCTGGCGGACTAAGAACAGGGTGGTTGGTGCACGTGTCATATTGAGCAGTGTAAACAGTGAGGTAGTAGTTAAAGTTGTAGTTAGTTGACAGCTTGTAGTAAGTGTAACAACGCCTAGGTTGCATTGAAGTCAATCTATATTCAGTCTAGTGTAAATCAGTTGAAAAAAGTTATATTAAGTGTGAAGCAAACAGTACACTGTCTCTAACTAACCCCGGGAAAGTGAAACTTTGAATTTCGTATGGGGGATGGAAGGCACCATCAATTTAAAATTACCCATATCTCTAGAATCAATAAATTACTCTTTCCATAAAATTATCGGCTAACAACTAAACATAACTTTGAACATAGTGTAACTAATTCGCACAACAATCCTACCATACGGTGAGAAACAACGTCTGATAATCACAGCGAGTATGTGGTTTCATGGAATGAGCATAGTAACAGTTGGTTTCTTATTCAAATTACCCTGAGAAACTTGGTCAGCAGTTATCCACGAGAATCACTTCATAAATTATCTGGCGCGAGCTAGGTATTATGCAGCCGTAGATTATATCTATCGGTGCACGGAGTCATTTCTTAAAGTCAGCACAAGTAATTATGAAATGTATAGATTACTTTAACAGAATTGACAACAAAATGGTCAATTTAAAAGTGGGTAAATGACTAGGTCCCACGATGGAACAGATGTTTGAGGTCCTCCGATAATTGTGATGTGCTGATCAGATGGCATGTCCTGGAAATCTATGCACATCAGTCATGTTACTGTAATGTCATTGGCATTATAGTGATTTAACTGGTTCATGTTGCATGTAATACTGTTTTATTAGATACGATTTTGAAATCATGCAGTTAGTCTACACTACCATTCAGTGAATGCGCATCTGCGTTGACAAGTGCGCTAGATATAATGGGATTCCTAGGCACCGGGATGTCCTCTGTTCCACGGCAGCAAACGTCGGCATTTAGTCTCGACGCGCTGAAACATCTTGGTGGTGTTGGGTGACATAACCTAGTTGTCGAATCCATACCTTGGTGGCGGAATGGATGTTCTTGGTGACTTACGGACAGGAACCTTGGGCCTATAAACGCAAATTGAAATTAAGCTTACTGGGTACTGTTATATCTGGGGAAACATACATACACATACGGTCAACACTGACCGGTAATATAATCGATCGGAAGGTCCAAATACACACTTTTTTTTCGCTAAAAAGGCCCGTCCAGTTTGGTGAAAAAAACCACCAAAGTCCTCCTAAAAGTGACCGAGCAATGGATCCGGTGGAAGACCTTGCTGAGGCCGTACAAAGGTTCAGATCAATAAAAACTGTTCAAACAAAATAAACCAAATTTAACTCCTTTAGCACCCATATGCTAGGTGAAATTCCGCAATGTACTACTCCTGTTAATTTCCTTAGCTGTTGAAAAGAGTTGACAGAAAATTCCGGACAAAATTTGACACGGGCCTGAACATTGTTACAGATCACATTTCTGTATATCACTCACGTTAGTTGTAGGCGGATTTAATATTCACCCAATAGTTACTAGTTCACTGATGTATGCATTACTACTGTGAAGGTACTTACTTCGAGTACTTCTTCTGCTTCTTCGTGAGAACCGAGGGTCTCTCGACTGGCACGTCCAAATCTGATGGCCCATTTGTTGTCGGACTCCCCGCAACAGGCACATTGCTTTCCATAGTCGCTGTCAAGTTAGTTGTCGCTCCACCTCGCCATTGGCCTCTCCATCTCACCATCACGACTGCACGGTGTGTGCGTCGGAGAACTTGCATCCAAGAAGCGGCATGCAGTGGTCGGCGCATAGTAGCCTGTGTGAAACATAATAATTTGCGCATTGGATAAAAAAAGGAATGCATGTGGTCATTTAGGGTGCTAGTTACTAGGTAGTTTGGTACAGTGCTCATTCACTACCGCAAAAAAACATGTAGCGCCCAAGTAAGTGACATGTTTGTGGGACCCTATAAATATATTCCTTGGCACTATATTTTGCCGAAAAAAAAAAGGAAATTAGGGCATGTTACGCGAAGGCTTGGAAACGGCTTGTAAGGTGTCCAAAGATGGATATCATATGTTACAAACCGATATAGAACGTGTAAGCAGATTTTATATTACATTTCTGTGTTCATTATGTCCGTCAAAGTTGGTCTGGACAATAACCTCTATATTACAGCTTTACATTTACAGAAATTACCTAGGAAGGCGAAACGTTCACAGGGCTAGATAGTAAAGCGCTTGTCGTTGAAAAGTAGGTCAGGCCAATGACTCGTTTTTGATAAACAAGACTGTGAAACTCCCAATTTGTCAGGTACTTACTGGTTTTCGTTGTGACGTTAAACAACTGCTCAATTGAAACGCCAGTGTCACGATCAGTGTTGTTAGGCTTATCCACATCAAACTCGATGCGCAGGTGGGAAAGATGTGGTGTGTTTGAGTGGTAGCTGTTTGGTGGAAACGAGAAAGGTTGACTGAAAAGTTCTCCAAAATACACTTTGTGTCTGCAACCTCCATGACGGTGCAACAACAAAAGTTGCCAGCGGACTACCTGTTGCAACGGTGGTGTTTGCAAGCCGTAACCAGAAGGTGGCGCCACCAAACTACACCTGACATTTACCTGCACAACCTCGCACGGTTACCCGTTCGTAAGTCTAATTCTGACCAGATCAGATTTTGAGCTTTATGCCTGCAGACAGCACTACTTGTAGGCGTACCAGTTCTGGTTGGTCACCAAAAGTGACCATGAGTAGATTTAATTGTGTTTCGTTGTAGTTTAAGTATGTATTTACATTCCGCCTTTTGGCATGGGCCTAGTTACTGGCCAGAGCATATTTTTCAATAGTTAGCAGTTTTTATAGAATTATGAGGAATCATTGCCTTTTCAAACACCATTTATTGAATACTTCTTATATCTAGCAGATTCTAAGCAAGTGAAACACCCAACGGCCCTTCCATTTAGTATGTATGCAAAATTTATCAAATGCTGGACCCCCCCCCCACCCCACCTTGGCCTAAAGTACGCAATGTATTTGTACAGGAACGTACACACATTTTCAAAAATTCCAGACCCCCCCACCCCCCCTCCCCCCCCCCCCACCCCTTGGTGCGTACATACTTAATGGAAGGCCCCCAATGCTTTTATGTTAAGCATTTACTACTAAAAACGGTCGAAAATTACAATTTTTATTCGTTTTGCTTAACTTTCAGAGAAAAACCACGTACTGTGGAAGAGGTTATAACAAAGTGGCGCAACACTCGGAAACTATGTAAGTGTTTGTTGCTCGACTAGGAACGTAAATTTCTTCAGATAATTCAGTAAGATGAATTCCCTACTATTTTCAGCGTTTTGGTCGACATGAAACTAGCATATGAAACTAAATGAACAATCATGTACATCGATTTCTCGTCAACATTTAACACTTAGCATTTACCACACCGTCGCGCCTTCTAAATTTAATTTCAACATCACATCCAGTGCTGAGGCGAAGCAAACACTCAAAACTTACTAATGCATGTGAATGTCTAAATTGGAAAAGCCATGGTGAACGTACTGGATTCTATGGGCGACCTTCCAAATTTTTAATTAAATTGGCTTCTTTTTAGGAATACTGCTCCACTGACTTTTTCTAAAACGTTGTTTAATGCGCATGTTGTGATGTATCGAATTGACATGCCTATACATTACGCGTACCTTGCAATTCAATACCGCAGCCAAGAAAGTTTTCGACAACGTTAACGGCACAGGTGGTGGAAAAAAGCGCGAAATACCTCCATGTGTCACTCTGTACCTGCAGTACTTCGGTAAATCACCGGGGATGCGGGGCGTGGACGGTGGGATCGACGTGGGTGATGGTAAGTGACCTTAAATTTAGTGCGCTCTGTGTAAGGCGAACGAGTTAAAATCAAGGAACTGTCCAACTAGTGTGAAGTTGTGGGTAGTATCCCCAGCAAACGCATGTCGGGGAGTACAGTATTGCCCAAGGCCGCCATGACCCGACTTTATGTAAAATTTCTGGACATTGCTAAATACTGGTAGGCTTACAGCACCTCTGTGTTACAACAGTGCAATAATACCATTTAAATTTGTGTAGAAGGCAACATTTTTGCCGAGTGGTTTAGTCAGTTTCCATGATGTGTAAACTAGTTGACCTTGTAGATTCTGACACCGATGACGATACCCAGCCCTACTCAGACGACTCTGATGAGACGGACGAAGATATCGACGGGTCGGCATATGATGACGATGAAACGGAAGACGAGTCACAGGCGGTTCCTACCACGGCGAAAACTGTGTACATAACACAAACCGCTGAGGGTGAGCGTGCAAGCACATTTCTCAACAACTGCCTGAAAACGGCCAAATACGTTTTTGCCCTACAAATGAACGAGACAAGATGCGCTATTTCGGCAGATTACACACACAAGGTGTTAAATGATGAACTATGGAATGTGTGGAAATTGTCAATGGCCTCCAATGTCGTAGACACCTACCTATTTCTCGCATTGAGTTCTTTGCATATCTTCTAATACCTTCAACGTGTGATGTGCCGAGTATACATCGTACTGTCAAAGGATTTAAGTCAACCATATTTTGTAAGTCATCAGCAAAATAGCAAGGAAATTACCAGTGCAGCAAAGTGGGAAGTACTAAAATGTGTTGACTATGTACAAACTGTGACCGGTCTCAAATATTTCATACTAGTTTTGTTAATGATTTGTTAATTATAGTACTAATACCATCACCATCTAATCAGACTGATTTATTTTAAACGGGGAAAAACTACGACATTCAGGATTTACTACCTCGTGTTCTCCCTCAGCCCACATCCTCCTGTAGTTTTCCTATAGAATTTGATGTATATCCACAGATCCCGGAACAGCTATAGTCAGTTCTGAACCGCCGAGTGAGTATACAGAAGATACTGAACCACACGAGCTCCTGCCACCCTATTTAAGACAACCCAAAGTGGTGACTGTCCAGCTCCCCAATGGTGAAGAAATCACTGTGCCACTTGTCTACTCAAACACGGTGATAGACGAACGTGCAGTTCCACTTAGTGGCGACATCGCTACTCTACTGGCACAGACTAGCCAGAACCGTCCTGGGCCATCCGGAGTGCGTAAACGTTCCGCAAAAGGTGTGTCAAAGGCTGGCAAAGGTATGTTGCTAAGTTATTCGGTGTGTCAAATATTCCGGTTCAGCGAAACAAATCGACTGTAACGAAAATGCAGAAGGATCATGTCAATACATTCCTGGTCTAATCGTACGGAGATGTGCCACAATAGATTTTCAATGTAGTTTATCAAACTGTGATGCACTGCTCAACATTAATTTGGAGTTAAAGGTGCATGTATTAACTCATTCTTTTTAAGCCGCACCCTAACTTTGGAGTTGTTCTTTAAATACCTTTCCATACATTTTTTTCACAGGTAGCATTGCATCCAACCCTATGTAAAACCCTAATTTAAGCCGCACCCTTAAATATGGGTCCACATCGAGTCTAATTTATCCGACTAACCCTTATTTACTCCGCGGCTTAAATTAGGGGTTTTACGGTAATTGCGCGCCACTTAAGCCAGAAACCAATGTTATGTCACGTATACTTTTATTCCAGAGAACCCGCTACTACAGTCAAGCGTCCTTACCGGTGGGGAACCTTCGGAGGCCAGCATGGCTCCTGGAACCCCCAATTCACCGCCATCAAAACGACCCACCACAGACGCCACTTCACAACCTGGTGGAGAAAAGGGAAGAGGCAGGGGCAGAGGGAAAAATAAACCAATTAACCCAAGCACCTCCCGCGGGACTCCAGAGGATTCAGGTGAGTGTTCTGTCGGCCAACCACCTAGAGTGCACTATGAAGAACATGCAAGTCTACCCTGCACATCGGAGGGACTCGCATGGAGGTGTGGTGTGGGGTGACCGCTACTACCATTCCGAAAGTTTGTGCAGTTGGTTTTCCCATTTTTTATGGCCACCACAGACAAGTAAGCAAATACAACATCTACGAAATGTAAGGCACAGATGCTAATATCGGGAGCGCACAATAATGATTAGGCAAAGAGTTAAAACGTAAATCATCGCTATTGCGTCTATTTTTACATGAAATACTGTTTAATGTATGCATTCGCAACAGTAGGATCATTTGGGTTCTGACGAAATTTAAAGTACTTGCAAGGAGAAGCAACGATCAGTAATGAATTAAACTGGAAATTTGGTTAACTCCATCAAAACAAGAAGAGCACTCGTTGGTATGAAACTGTTCGTAGAACCGTATTGTGTTTTACTCTATCGTGTGCATTTTATACGCGAATTCCCAAACATTTCATTGCGCATTATCCCGGAACTGTTCAATTGTGACTCTTCTTCTTTCATGTGACCAGCTGTCCGGTCTCTTGGGGGTGCCCGTGTGTCAGGCCTTACCGCTCCGCGTCAACTGGTTGACATTTCAGCAGTGGATGACTGGCAAGACAATGTTAGCTCAGATGGTTAGTATAATCAAAATGAGCGTAAAAGTATGTGTTACCTTCCAAATCTCAATAGTAACCCGCACCTTCTGATGTAAATGTTCATGTGGTCGATTTAATTACTGGCAACTTCGGTGTACGTGTCAGCCTATGTATTACAGTAAGCGACATAACTATGGGACCCGGAGCTGGAAAAAATGTTACTGATACCGCATTTGGAAAGCAGATACCTGGCACCGACCGACACAGTTGTACAGTTCCGCTATTGTTATAAGTGCTGAATACCTCAAGTTCCTATTTGCAGAATCTGACATCGAAACTACCCAGCAAGCACCGACGCAGTTGACTCAGGGTGGGACACAACCAGATACGCAGGACAACCACGTCGAGTCTGCGCCAAACTCACCGCCCGCGGCAGCCCGGCGTAAACGTAAGCGGGGTAGACCAGTAGCACGTGGGCGGAGACCAGGTGAGAGCCTCAAATGTCTTGACAAGGTGGAGTTACTGTGGTTCGTCAGTGCAAAGGAGGTTACGTATAACTTAACATAGTCGTGACCCGCTGGAGCTGGTACTGTAGTCCGTTTTTTTTCCCGGGTACAAACATACGGTACGTCAGTGATCCCAAGCATTTTTGGAAATCAATTTAAGACCTTTTTAAGAGGAATTTAAGACTAAGATTTAGAGCAAATAAAACCTGTCGAGCGCGAGTGGCTAAAAAATTCGGAATACATGGTATTGATTAAATTTCACCGCCGTACATCCCTAAATGCAAAATGCGGCAGCAGCTGCATAACTGTAAAGGTGGTGTGACGTGTATGTCACGCTTGTAATCGTCAGATTGCTTTCAGGTGCAGGGCGCAGTAGAGACGCGGATGGAGAAGAGACGGAAGGTCCGCTAAGGGGAGGTAAGTCTTTTACTTAATACAACGTAAAGCACAAGCAGAACTGTTGGAATACGACTAGCATTTGATGGAAACCTAATTGATTAATTTCTGTTAGTTGCCACGACTGCCTTATGAGCAGCACATAACTGCAACTGCCAACAATCATGGAAGTTGATGACAGAGTACACTGCTCCTTGACTGAAGACACTGCTCATTGACTGACAAGTTGATGAACTCGCCAACAAGCAACGTGCCATTTTAAGTTTTCCTTTATCTTGCAGGACCGAGGTCGTCAACTCTGTCGCGACGCCGTGAGTATGACTTGGCTGTACTATAATGCAAATCCCTTTTTCTGCACTAAATAAGTATGTGAACACGCAAACACTTATTTTAAGAAAGGTCGCTTTTCTAGGGCAAACACACTGACACGGTCGTACGTGAATGCAGCAGAAACTGAACAACTTAATTGATAGATTACACATTTTTTTGTCCATTTACTACGCCCAATTCCACCACAGTTAATTTTTCCATGGTAAAAATAAGAATACCACATAACCATCTTACTGCTGAAGTAATGTAATGAGATGAATTAAGATGAACATCATCAATCCCCATATTAGGAGCAATAGTTTTTAACAACGTACATTCTTTAAAAAAAAATCTTTTGTATCGCAATCTTAAATTAGTATTTCCTGTAATCAGCTGTATTCTATTTGGGGAAATGTTGCCGTAGCCAGTGGCGACGAAAAAATGGCATCATTTGTACTCTAGTTAATTTAGTGTGTGATGTTCTGAAAATAAAACTCTCTGTTATGCTTATTACAGGCAAAGTCACAGACCGTCTGGACATTCTGTATGAACGCGCCCTCACCCTGGACATTCAACAGAAGGCTAATACTGTGGAAATGCAGATGGAGATGGTAATGTTGGACCAAGAGCTGAAGTTGCTGCAAATCAGAGCTTTGAAACGTGATTTAGGCATAAGTGACGAACAGTAGATTCACCTGAGATGCCCCTGTACTGGCCCTGTTATGATTACGTTTTGAGAGGATATGTAGTCCACCGTAAAAATGTTCGGTCGGAAGCCTAAGTGAAATACATGCATGTACTAGATGGTTCTTGCAACAGCATGCCGTATTGCTGCTGATGGGACCGTTTCTTGCACCATCACCTACGTTTGCCAAGGGGCACATGAATATCTAAAATAGTAGAACAAAGTAATGTTTGAAATTTCTAGTTCTATTCTTACAGAGAATTAAGGCATATGAGCCGTTTCCATAGTAATATATGCGTATATTTCTCGTACGTCTCTTAGTGTTCAGCATGAATTCTTTAACTTAAACTCTAACTTATTGTGCGCAGACACTAACCGTTTAATGTTGATACCCACGAACATGTACTTGTGTCGTGGGAAAATTTTAAAAAAAATTCCGATAATCTCCATAACATGACCAAAATGAGACTGTTTCTGCTTTGAAATGTTGCTTTAACTGGAAATAAAGTGACCACTTTTCTAGTCAAATAAGCAATGATGTTTGTGTTTATTCAGTAGCTCACAGTGGAAACTTAGAAGTAACCCTCAAACATGCTTAGAGGTCAGATACACGACATGACAGTTTTTTTCTGTTTCTGACTGGGATTCAGTTAAAGGGATTAAGAGGTGACTGCGCCCCCTGGTGTTAAAATTTCAATTCCTTAGATTTCAACATAATTTTTTAGGCATGAGCACTGGCTAATTAGAACTTATATCAATGTTAAAACAAACCGATGTAGCAATGAAACATGTACTGTAAAGGTTTATTGGTATATGCCCAGTAGCGCCACCTGGTTAGAAAAATACAATTTCTCAAAATTTAAAAACTGACTATCTAAGGCCTAAGGCCTAAGTCCACTCCGATTATGAAACATCACTCATATTTATTCAATATTGACAAGGCCAGAAGAAAATGATTTCTACTTGAAAGTACTGTAATAACCAAGTCATCAATATTCAAGAGGAGTTGGTTGTTTTATTTCATTGGTAACCTATATGTTTTCTGGTCTCTAAATGTTGGGGAGGTCCCAAGGGACATCGTGACCGGTTTTGGTTGGGCTCAAATGGATATTGAGTCTCATAGCGACATGTCAGTGTGGCAAATTTGGTAATTCCTATAGACTTCCATAGTTAAGGCA
Organism: Lepidonotus clava; assembly: GCA_936440205.1. Classification (NCBI taxonomy): domain Eukaryota; kingdom Metazoa; phylum Annelida; class Polychaeta; order Phyllodocida; family Polynoidae; genus Lepidonotus; species Lepidonotus clava. The sequence goes on from OW387140.1 coordinate 39,891,473, forward strand.
ACTGCTTTCACCACCCAGTTACTTAGAGAAAAGCATGGGGACTTAATTCAGAGATCAGTAATGGATTACTATTTATGAGCAAACACCTTTTAATCCCTTTAACTAGATATTTGGAAAAAGTCAACTGACGGACACAAATGTGTGCCTTGTGGTGTTGCAGTCTTGCCGTGTCGGAACATGAGCGGAGTGGTGGGTGAAATACAGATTTACGACATCCCAAGGACCTGCATTGACGCTATGTCACTAAGAAATGCTTAATAATTTACGGAAAATATGTGTAATCACTCCTAAGATTTACATAGTTCTGCAAACAACCATTTCGACGCACCCCACAAATTTATGATACGAAATGCACTGTAGATTAGAAAAACAATTTCCATGCATTTAATACTAACAATTGTATTTAAATTCATCACCATCAAAGCAAGGATGAAGCACAAATAGGGGCGGTGAAAACGTTTTAAAATTAGTAAGACGTATTGAGGAGTAGCAAAAACAATTTTCATAAATATCATATGATCTAAATTTCAATTGCGCCCACTTATTTGAAAGTTGAATTTGTTTACTTCATTTTAACTTCTAAAATACTGCAACTTTAGATATTTGTAACACCTATATCTAGAAAAAATGCCAAATGTTAAGACCTTTTTAATGTCTTTAATTTCGCAAAATGAATTAATTAAAGACCTTTAAAGACCGGCGTGTGAACCAGTTTTAAGGACTGTACTTGGGTATTAGAAGATGGAGTCGCTGTTGTTGGACATTGCCCTTTGTAAGCACAAATAATTTGATTAGTCAAAATCTAATTACACATCTCGTGTACTTTCCCAACAGAGTCACACGCAACACCTTAATGTCATGTACGTGGTAGGGATATTTGGACAACAAGTAAGAAGTGTAGTACAACAAATGTCTAACAACATGTTACAATATTTCTGGACAAGTCCCTTCTTAATTTATTCCCGTAATCGGTGAAAGTTTGCTTAGAGCCTCAAAAATGTTGAATCATGAGACTCTAATCAAAATTTACGTGACTATCAAAAGTAGCCAAGATTTCAGATTGAAATGTCACACATCAGGCTTTGGCGAACAGCATTGGAGCGGTAACAAAAACAACAGTGGTCGGCTAAATCCGTTGTCAAGCCCTTCTCGCGTAGTGCCTGATGCGCACAGCCTCACGCATGGCTGCGCCACTTGGAGCAGGAGGTATTTCCTCGTCCGCCTCTTCCTCCTCGTCGCTGGAGATAGCTTCGTAGTCGTCTGGGATGATGTCCCCTCTTTCAATGCCAATGTTATGCAACACGCTGACTGCAACCACCACGACACAAGCTCTCTTAGGCGACAATCGCATTTGCTGACCCAAAACTGGGAACCTTCGCTTTAGAACTCCGAATGTCTGCTCTATGTACACCCTTGTACTGCACAGGCCGTTGTTGTATTCTTCTTCAGAATCAGAAAACGTCTTGCCGTAAGGTGTAAGGAGGAATGTCTCCCCCTGGTAGCCGCTGTCGCCCAGAATGAAGCCAGACATGTCTCCTGAAGCGTGGAAAAAAGCTGGACATTAGAATAAAGCTTCATAGCACCGATTAAATACAAATGGGTGGAGCGACGGGCAATACACTTTGGCCATAATCAATAATAGTGAAACAGCACATGGTTTATGCACACATGATCTATGCTGCCAGCCACAGGAGCACTGAAACGGACACCGAATTTGATAGTCATGGTTATTGAGCAGTTCAAATTATAAATGAAAAAGCAAGCGGTCCCCGCTGTGGAATTAAGATACACATTTCCGCCTCCCTTGTGAGCGATCTGGGTTCAATTTGGCCCCTAAAAGTGACGGCCTGCACCATTACACATACGGTAGAGTCTAATTAGGGAATAATGCACGCAGGGGCAGGGTGTATAAAAAATGTATCTAAGTTGCCCATAATGTGGCTCCAACTGTTGCAAAGTTGTGCCGGCCAGCTGTAGTCAAGGCAGATTTTACGATCCAATCAAATTTAAGTAGGTCGCGGCGTTGCCCTGGCGATGACCTGTTATTTTTTTAGTAACATATTTAATTGACAATACATAATGACCTTTTACAAAGTTTGGTGACGATTGAGTCATTTAAACTACTTTTACAACGTTTTCTTACAATGTGCGGACGTCGAGAGCGCCACGTTGCTGACCACTTGCCGTGTTATAACAGCAGGCTATGGCACGGGGCCCGAGACAGATTTGCAGCATGCCGCAGGCCTGCGGCGAATCTGTCGAAGTTTACTCACAATTGATACATTAACCAGATAGTAAGAGTACTTTTATACAATGTACGCGCGTCTAGAACTTCACGTTGCCACCCCCTACTTAGGGAATAACGCACGCAGGGGTGGGGTCGAGGCCTTCTGGTTGGTGGCTAGATGCACGGGGGCTGAGGGTGATTCGCAGCAGACCGCAGGTCTGTGGCGAATCACCAGGAGGTCGAGATCCCACCCCGAGTGCGTTATTCACGTTATAACACGGAGAAATTATTACATTATTTAATTATTTAAAGAATAATACTGTGGAAAGGGAAATGTATTACCTCAATGACGGCCCAACGACGGCCGACTGACGGCCGTCGATAGCTTAAATTCTGTCATTTTGAAATGTATTTCAATATTACTACATCATTACAAATCCATTTACAAAGTTTGGTGACGATTGAGACATTAACACTGCATTTACAGCGTTTGTTACATTATAAGGACGTCTAGATCGGCACGTCGCTACCCCCCCCAGCCGTGTTATAACGTGTTATAATTACCGGTAGTCTAAGCTCCAACGCATCGGACGAAAATAAAAAAGAACGTCCGGGATTCGATAACTGTTTCACCGAGGCAGCAGTGCGACGTCTAACCGACTGCGCCACGGAGACTCAGTTAAAAGGGAAAAACTTTAACTCCCTCTGGTCTATACAGTGTTATTATAGAAGGCCTCGACCCCGCCCCTCCGTGCGTTATTATAGGAGAACTTCATAACAATCAATTGACTGATACCTGGGCCCATATCTTCGTAACTAACTTGGCTGATCAGAGAAATTTTGATCAGAGCCTCAAGATCAGCAATTTTGTCTTTTACCAAAATTGATGATATTATTACAAAATAATATCAAAGAGGGATACTCAGATGTAAAATCTATTCATCATAGACAGAATCTCTAATCATGAGACACTGATCAAGATATCCCTGATCAGCAAAATTAGCTACGAAAATATGGGCCCTGAGATATTCATGTTCAAAAAGTAAAAGTATAACAATCAATTTATATTCTCTGATTTCTCTAATACTTGTGTGACGATAATTAAATTTCTATCAACAGAAAGAGAAAAATCTGTTCTATCTTTTAATATAAACTTAATCAACCTACACTAAATAGAGTGAGCGCAATGTGGATTATTGCAAATTACCCACAGAGAGGTGTTGGCTATCTTTAAGATTAGTTGTAGTTGTTATAGAACTCTTACCTCGCTTCAACTTCTTGCGCAGCCCACACTTCTTCCAGATACGGGAATCATGCGTACTTCCGGGCCATTTTGCCACGAGATCAACTATGCGGAACCAGTGATCGCACACAGCCTGGAACAATATCAATTACAGTTTCGGGTAAATGCACCAGGACTGCAACAGGTTGGAAATGCGTGTTTATGTCAGGCGTGGTGAAAACTCGGTGGCCGGAAGGGTCCGCATGGTAAGCACTTTTTAGAAAGAAACTCACTCTTGACAAACACGTGTGCCTACAGTGCAAACTAGCGGCAGTCATACATGGCAACAACATCTCAAAAATTAAGAAGGTCCGCAATCCGGATCGCGAGTGAAATGTACAAATGTGATCTATTTTCTTTTGCCGTTTATTTTTCCATAACTTTCAGAAGTAAAGCAGTATCACAGCTAAAAGAAACTGAGTCCAGCTGACGTGTTCTGGGGTACCGCGCAAGTTAAACATCTAGAACACAACACGTCTTTCCACAATTTCCTACTGGGAGTTGGACACAAAACATACACACTACCTGAATGTTCAGGGCTGGGAAAAACTTCCTGTTAATGAAGTCCACCTCATGCATGCCACTAGGTCTGATGATACGAACTTGGGTCCCATCCACGCATCCTATCACGTTTGCGAACCCTGGGAATAAGAAACATATTACAATTTATGTTCCGTGGGTGCACAATTGTTTTCGAAAGCAAGTAACGGTGTGTGATGGGAAAAGGAAGAACATTAAAAAAGTTAGTTAAATCTCGGGCTTACGCTGCGCTTCAGCCCTCGACCATGACCACCAGGGAAATAACTATTTTGGTATTTCACCTCGGTCATTACTATCTATAGCTAGTACAGACCTCAATGCTACGCTCCGTCCCTCGACCCTGTGACACGCAGGGAATAAGTATTTTTATTTCACACGTCGGTCAGTACCATTTATTTCACCCCCGATACAAAGTCGCCTATCTTGCTACACTGTCGAACACCTGCTAGAGAGCAGAGGGAGTTCAAGATCTCCCTTTGTAACTAATTCTCGGTGGTCTAGCGGTAAGGTGTTCAACTAGCACTCCGCGGAATTAGTGTTCGAGTCCTGGCGCGGACAACTTGCTTTTTCGTCGCATCTCTAAATACACTCTGCGGCCGAATCACCCTCCGCTCCAGAAAGATAGTCCGTGAGAGTGGACTCTGCTATGTAGGGAGAAAACTACACACCCCTGTATATTATTCCTACGCGGCCTAATGCTTAAGGGGCCTATAAATAGTCCCGCGGTTTCCGCTGGTGGGCAGCGACTGCCCGGGGCCGGACCCAGTGGTCGCTACAGTGCAGAGATAATTTTCAGTAAAAAGGTGTCGAGGCGGCAGAGTGCTCTAAATACTCGTGGGCCGCGGGATGTAGGGGCCATCAGGGAGAATGCCTCTGCGTTGGAAGCGCGGACCTGGGAGTAAGCACATCCCCACTCTGTCCCGGCTCGCGCGTGGTCTGCGCTCTACCAGGGGGCCTCTTTGAGAATGCACCAACCTGGATCGCCCTGTTTGAAATATTATATCTATGTATTGCCTTGGCCGGCATCCTCCATGGCATTATAACGATAAGAAGACATGCCGACGCAAATGAAATGAAGAACTCTAGCTCTGCACTGGGTCGGGGAAATGAACCCCGGTTGCCACACTCGCCCCCACTTTTTTGTCAGTCGAATTAGAGGGATCTTCCCAGGCGTACAGGATCACTTGCACGTTCGTTTTCGTACAGCATCCTGCATATCGGGGGCCAAGTAGGCTAGTTGGACATAACGTTGGTGTGTTTACTTAGATTTATCACCCGCCGGGTAGACTAGCGATGCTCCGCCCTCGGTACTCGACGAATCCTGGATCCGCCTATGATGACCTCCGGTGACATTCTTAGAACAATATTTTGAGTGGTCTAGATCAATCAGATAACCCCTACCTTTCAGGTTGAAGAAGAGTTTTTACTGGTCTGTCTCTATTTGAAATAGTTAAAAGTTGTACGACCCTCCATTCAACACCCAGATATTTAAGTCAGGGATAATGTAAAAATCAGAAACCCCAGAGAGAAAATTTAGAATAATATGGAAATGCTATGAAACATGTCAGGAATTCAGTGTGGAAATTATAATTTGAATTGATCATGTGAAAAAAATTCTTAAATCGGACTATAACATAAATAAAAATACATTCCTGAACACGTCACCTCCACAGACATTTGCCTCCATGTCGCCACACTCACCGCCTACGGAATAATATAGCCTGGAGGTCGAAGGTAGTGGTGCTAGGGGGCTGCACCTGAATTTAGAAGTAACAATTGAAGAATTTTGTCTCTAAACGCTGTGAATACTTTTGATTTTGAGAAAGTGGCATGACAACATGTAGCTTGTGTCCAACCATCACTGTATTATAAGAAAGAATGCTGGAGACTGAAATCACTTAACAAAAACTTTATTCAAAGTCTGAGAGACAACAGCAATTTTCACGTGCCTCATCTATATCAGTGCATATGTAGTGTACACTTTTTGCATGTTTGGTGACAAAGATGTCTAGTCGTTAAAATGTTACTCATATCAATTTTTTTTCCCGACCCATCAAACCAAACACCAGCTCTCACGATACGTTCGATATATTTTGCGCATATGAGTAACAAGAAGTAATAAAACAAACTTTCTCTTGAATACTTATAGAAACCCTCGGGTTTATAGAGCAGATTCAGAATGTTAATGTATCATTACTAGCTGCCGGGCGACCTGACCAGCATCTGAGTTGAAGTAGTTAGAAAGGGTGTTCCTTTGTTCTTTCACATGTGTTGATGGGTTTCGGTTGTAGATTGCGGGCTGGTGGCGTTTCTCCAATCAGGCGCCATGAGCCAGGCATTACAGTGAGATCCATGTCACTCTAGTTGCCTCCTAGTTACTGCAAATGAAAAGGGTTAGCAGTGGTCAGACAACGAAGTTCACTTATCATCAGGGTTTATTGATTTATACCTTTAATGTTTTTTGAAGTTACTTTCACATTGTTAGCATCCAGTTTCAAGTTACAGTATTGAATTCTGAGTTCTATGAACCATATGAGCTTTTCCGATACATGTTAACCTGTTCATTTTCAATGAATTAAACAACAATTCCTATTCTCAAAGACAGGTGTGTGTCATAGGCCTATCTAGGTCAGGGAAGTCCTTAGATACGGTCATGCATGAGTGACTGTTTCTAAGGGCAGAGGGGGACAGATCAGGTTAGAGATAAGGACTGACCAATCAGGTAGGGGAAAAGTGTCCCCCTCTGGGTTGCTAAGCGACCCTGGCTGGGAATCCCCTATACCCTGTCTTGGAGAATTTAACTGTACCTGTTAGTAGTTTTGCCTTAATGCTTCCACGATTGCAGCGCATGTCTCAGTAACAATCTCGCGTATTGTTGCAGCACCAATACGAAAAGCAGAGGACAAGCACCGGAATGACTCTCCTGTAAATTATAAATATTTCTAATTATTACATTTATTGAATAACAATGGAAAACTTTCCACTGAAATGGAAGGCGATTTGGGGATGAGGTACAGTGAATATTACGCAAGAGAATAATTGTTAAACTATTGCAGTCAGAATAATCCGTACCAAAGTTATGTAAACATACAAAACGGGGCCAATAGAATAAATCATATATTACCTGTGGCCAAGAAGCGTAGAGTGATGGCGAGACGTTCTTCTACTGAAATACTTTGACGGAGAATGGTGTCTTGTCTATCAATGATGGGTCTGACTTGTTCAACCAAATACTCAAAGGCAGGGACGTCCATCCTGAGCAGTTCATGGAAAGATTGTCTGTCTGCCATGGCTAGTTCTTGAACTAAATTTGTGTAAATGCCTTGTTCTTGTCTTTTTGGTATATAGGGTTTAGCCCAACACTTTCTATTTCTCTTTTTCCTTCTTTCCTGACTTTCTTTCACCAAGATATAGCAAAATCAGCCCAAGGACTAAGGATGTTTTGGATCAATTCCCTGGCGTCCTAAAACGTCACGCAGGGTTGTAAAAAAGTCCACCAGGATAGCCATAGTAGTGTTCACGTTATCCACTAGATGGCAGTACAATGATAAGCCGACTGTGCTGATCCAGTCGCAGAGTTTGTGCAGGTTCTACCCGACTGTCTACTACGATCGGTACTCGTCGGATCGTACAGAGTCGGGTAGTCTGTGCCCACCTTTAGGGATTACATCACATTGCAACAGCTTAACACATTGGTTCTAAGTGACGTGGCCCGGGTGGCAGGCAATGGCACGTACAAATTGTTCAGACGTGGGTGGGGGTTGAAGCACGTGTAGCACTGATTACTCGCTCGCATACCGGCCCACGCCCACTGATAAAGCCTCCGAACCCGCGCAATTACTGACAAGACCACAGACAGTACATCAGTAAATCACATTATTTGAAACTACATGCTATTCAGTTGAAAATGCCGATTACACTAACCTTACTGTCGACCGCAGACCGCTCGCCTCCGCCATGTTGTTGACCTACTTTTCACAGGCGATTCTGATTGGTCAACCCAAAATGGCCACCCGAAACTCTCGCGAGTATTCTCGTCTAACCCCTGACCCCTGACCCGTGTCACAATGAACGCTGACAACACAAACAAAGACCCCGATAAAATTATTCCGTCTACATACCCGCTACACGTTTGAAGCCGGCCTTTGTATCTTGCAGATCCCCAAACCGAATGAATTGTTTGGCCACTTCCTTCAGCGCATCGGCTACCGCGAACACTGCGGTCCTCACTGCTCCATACCTAACACCATGCATTTGCCCGACAGCCGTAAAGAAAGCGTTGGTAGCAAAAAACCTAAGAGCAAGACACACTGCCAAAACCGGTGCAACAGGATTGCTTCTTGCTGTCTTGCGTCTTACGGATTCCTCGACAAGCCCGACTATGAACAGGATAGACGGCCTTCTAAACCGGTAGAACATAAACAGCTCCTCGTCCGTGTAGGCCAGAGGGTCCACCCGGTCCCTTAAAAGTCGCGGAACACGTTGACGACGTCTTATCGCCCAGTGACGGCGCCATTCTTCCATGAGCTCCATGTTTCGTCTGCTAATCAGACGACTCACACAGGTACTCTCGCCTTTTCTCACCTTAAACGAGAGGTGGTTTAGGCCGTGGTTAGCCCTAACCACGGCCTAAACCACCTCCTGACCCGAGTAGTGAGGTGGTTTAGGGAATGCGTGGTTAGGCGTCCTGAAGTGACTGGTTTAGCGTTACGAAGATCCGGATTTTGGTTTAGCGTGCCGTGGTTACGCTAACCACGTAAATGTTGACCGCGGTCAGTTACGAAGATATGGCACCAGGGGGGCCAGGGATGGGCTCCAGTAAGGGAGACTTACTGGCCACTTTTCTTGGCACTTTTCTTTTATTTCGGGTTAACAAGGCAAATATGAATGATTAGGGATGGCATTTGGGTTGTCATAGATGTATTGCAGATAAATTATGTATTATGAGGAAGGTAAAGAGAACAATTTAATTTTTGTTTGATAGAGAATAAAATACTTTAGCAGCAGCTGAGGCTATACAGGGGTGGATGCAGGTTTTCATAAAGCAAGGGGTCGGCATAATAATATTGTAGGCTAAGTACTAGAATATACTGCATTCACGTGCACATACATTGCATGTATGGTTTTGGGGGGGAGGGGTATCTAGACCCCCTAGACGCCCCCTCCCTTCACCCTGAGTCCATTCCTGTTATATCATTACAAGAACACGGTTGGAACATGGACAGTGTTTGATAGTTCTCCCAGAGGCAATTCCCTGCTTGCCTTTTTGTGGAACAGAAAGTCAAGGTGCAACATGGTAAATCGGTAGGCAAGTCCTCTTGCCACCAGAGTGCAATCATGCATGGAATCTATTATGTTTTGTATCATATTGTATTATTTTATTTTGCGAGACCTGAAAAATTGCTATTTCTGAAAAGCAGCGATTCACGTAAGCATTTTGTAACCATGGTTCCCTGGATCTGTTGATACCCTACTATATAAATTGGGGAGCTAACAGCCACATTCAGTTGCTCGATCACAGTCAAGCTGCTTGCATCATGATAATTATAAACTTTTGAGTAGATGTAATAGGAGGCTTAAATAAATATTCCCTATATTTATTCATATCCAAACTAGTTACATTGTTACTTGTGATTTCCTACGATCGTTCGCTCTAATCATCAATTACGTCTAGCAAGCAGTGAATATATGTTTTTTCATTTAACATGAAAAGATGTCTTGAAGGTTGGTTTGAATATCATAGATTAATATTATGGCAAATGATTTTCAATTTTAGTGCAATTAGGCTCTGATGGTAGTCTCCCTGCCCTAACAGAGGAAGGGTTTCACATCCCATACTTCAGAGACAGTTAGAGAAGGACAGCTCCCGAGGGGCAGCACTCATATTTCAACGCTATTTAGCAAGAGTTTTGTGTTGCATATTGGTTGAATAAACGAAACCTGGGCTTACCATGGGGGAAACTATGTACATGTATCTGTAATACGAGGTTTAGGAAAGTTTGTAACTGATGCTTTACACGTTTTTTTTGCAGGGAGTTTACAAAGAAAACTCATTAATCACAATTACACTTGGGAATAAAAGAAATGGGGTCAAAGATTCTCATGTATACAAAGTCTTCGTCTTCAAGCTCCTGAAAAACGTGTGACAATATGTATCTTCGTTTCTAGGGAAGTCTTTGTTAGATGTATGTCCACACCAGCAGCTGCAGGTGAAAGGAAAACGAGCTGCCAGCAGCAGGAAGCGAACGCACACTAAACCAATCTGATCCCATCCCTTTGTCATTCACAGGAGAGCTCTATCTCCTGTAATGTCACTCTTGAACTTTTATTTGCCCAACAAATATTTTTTGTTTAACAATTTTTCCATTTTATAATTAACAGTATAGCTATTTTACTCGGGGACAGAATAGATTAAAAGAACATCCTGACTGGTCAACTTTGTACTTTTACCTCAACCATTGGACAAGATATAATCTATTATCTAAACCAAGGTCGCTGTTATCATCTGTGTGGATATAATTCATCAAAAGAAGTGGTGGAAGCCTGGTCTTAGAAGAGACTTAATTATTTGTATGATTGCATTGACACATTTCAAGGGCAACTTCATTGTATTGTGAAAACCAAAATCCATAGATTAAGTTAAAGTGTAGCAGTGTCAGAGGAATTACTATACATATTTCATGGTTATGCCGATAAGTACACTGAAAACACAAAGTCGTCAGAGAGCCACTTTAAAGTTGTCATAGGGTTGTCATAGGGGATATTTGGGTTGTCATAGGGGACTTTTGGGGGCAGAGCAGGGCTCATTTCAGGCCATTGATGCTGTGTGACGACCTTGTGACAATCCTATGACAATTTGAGGGTGGTCAGAGGGTTGTCATTGTGAATTTTGAGGCTGGATAACAACCCAAAGGTTGTCATTTTCTCCCGACTACTTTGAGCCATAAAGGTCGTCAGAGAAGCAAAAATGAAAATCGGGGTGTCACAGGGTTGTCACAGAAGAAAATGAGAAGTCAAAAGTCCTGTTTGACAACCCTAGGGTTGTAAGTGAATGGTGCCTAAAGTGACAGCCCAGGGTTGTCATGGCCTCTGTCTATGATAAAGTGTTGTAAGTGTATGGTCTCAAAGAACATACAACTTATAGGCCTCCTATGTGTAATGGCCATACCTAATAACTAGTAATAAGATAATAGGAAGCCATTAGTATGGACTATGATATCTACAACATGAAACTATTCATAAATAAGATTTTTTGTATAAAAGACACAGACAACATTGGGTTGTCGTTTTTGGCACCACTTTTGACAACTCTGTGTTTTCAGTGTACTTTCAGTAAATTAAACACGTACATTTTATAGTAATCTCATTCATCGACATAGATACATTATTCTGATCATGATATACATTCCAAATAAGTTTAGAGCAGACTATGTGGAATGCATACAGATAATAACCCAGCCGAGGAGCAACGTAATGGTAATGTTCTCCAATGTGCTAGTAAAGTTCCCTGACGTCCTATATGACGTTATTAGAACGTTCTGTCATGTCACACCATTCGGTGAGAAGCAACTTTCCTTTAAGAATGTATGCATCAATGGGAGTGAGGGATCTGAAATTTTTGAAAATGTGTGTATGCTCCTGTACATATCAAATGCGTACTTTAGAGGGAAAGCTGAATCCTTTTTAAATGTGCTCATGTACTAAATGTAAGGCTCCTACGTTACAAAGTCCAATTTCGAAGGTATAATTCTAAAAACAAAAGCCACCCCTCAAAATGTATGTTGCAATTGGTAGTGACACAGGGAATACTATAATTCTAGCCAAATTCGATTCTAAGCAGTCAGCCGGCTGACTCTCAATCAGGGAGCACTATACAACCACAGATAATTGTTAAATGCTTGAATTAGAGTCAGCCAATTCAAACATTTAGGATATGACAGATTCCGTGAAAGTCACTCTCTGGATTTGCAAAATACTAAACCCCTTTCCTCGTGTTCACATCCCAACAACATCCACGTAGCAAAGCGAACATCAGGGGCAATGACGCCCTGGAGGCACCCAGGAGGAGACAGAGGACACCGGAGTAAAGATACCTGTCCCAGTCAGGCGGCCGGGGGCTGATCTATGGAGTTCTACATCTCGTCTTACTGCTGGCCAGGTCGGACTCAGAGTCCTACACCTCGCCTGCCCAACGCTCAGATAGCTCCCATTATCACCGCCTACTGCCTAGTTCTTTTAGAAAAGACGTATATTATTCTGTTCCAGGCAGATTTTCTACCAAATTCAATCGCATGTAGATGCCTATTGGGATGACTGAAGGGTTTTATCTGGGCATTTATTTATTCCGCTTGCAAACTCGGGTTTTCTTCAGAGTTGCAGACATCACTATGAATTATATTGCGAAGCCACACAGAGAAAAGTAATACAGAAACAATAGTAATATGAAACCTAGTAACATTCTTTGGTTTGAGATCAGCGATATTAGATACAGCAATTGGGATAGGAAATGAAATTGATGATGACATAGATTTAAATGGACGGATATCAGATAACAGCTATTTTCCGATGCATTTTTTATCACTAAAAATCTGTGGTCATTCGAATGAAAAACAGATGACCAAAATAACGTTTTTCTTGAGCACTTACATTTGTTATTTTCTATTTGTTGTCACAGTAAAAACTGTGCCATAAAACTAGATTTATTTTGTGGCCTTATTTATCTAGGAGTACATTGCAAATCATTGATTTGTTTTTTCTTACTATAAAACAGCCTTATATGGGGTTACCGAGTATTTGCTTTTAGATGATGAGAGCTTGTTGCTTTTCCTGATGGACTTGCACTGGTCATCACCAGTGGAGCAAATGGCCGCAGGGTTAAATGATGTGTGGACTGGCAGTAAATGGTGGACTGGCCAGCACGGAGCCTTCTCCATTTACACGTTAATGCCACTGCTCCAGCGGCTGACATGACCCCTGTGGGTCCTGACCCTTGCTCTGACCCCCAGCAGCCCTGGAGCAGTTAGCAGAGCTGACCGCTGGGACTGGAGCTGCTCAGAACTGCTCGGAACTGTTCATTGCAACACATTGACTTATACGGATGGGGTTGGCCATGAATAGGAATATGTGCCAACTCCCATCTGACCATAAGATATGTTAATATTGTTCCCAGTGTGTACTGAGGTGTGGAATAGGAATGATTGTCTTCAGGCTGTTGGATAAGTAAGTTGCATAACTGCCTCGTTAACAGGTAGCATGGTGTATATTTTCCATTTCGTAGAGGGCAGGAAATTCAAACCATGGCCATTAAGCTTAATCTTACACAGCTTGTTGCCAATTGTACCCCAGCAATCTTAATTCAACTGAATAATTATCAGCTGTTTCAGGAAGAACCAGTATTTGAATAACAAACTTGCTTAATAGTCATTAGTTATTACCAAACGTTTTTTGAACAGTTGGTTACCCGACTTGATGTTAACCAAATGGTGGGAATGCAGGATATGTATATAGTTTACATTAGAAAAATGATGGGTCACATCTCATCCAGTATTAGGCAGTTTAAGCAACCATGACGCATCTCGATACGTTAAAGTATCTCAAACTTTTGAGCCACAATACAGACTACATGTGCAAGATTTATGAAAAGCAACATCTATCTATTGATATCAACGGCAAAGGAATGTACCTTGAATAATATAATTCTGGCATGAGTCATTACAGCAGAGATAAGAGAAACGTTGCATTTGCGTTGCGGGATGCGTTGGAGTTGCTTAAATTCCCTAATAACCAATCCACAACCTCCCATACGAAAAAGGACAAATACTGCATGAAGAAAAACATTTACTTATCTCTCAGTTTTGTAAACAGGGCCGTTAATAGGCGTTAAAGGTAATGGAAGGGTGCCCTCCACATGGCATTTCCATGAATGAATAGGTCATATTGTAAAGATGACCTTTTCATCACCTTTAATATAACTTCAATAAATCCTACTGTATTTGACATTGTGTTACTTATTTAGGAGCATTTTACACTAGAATCAACATCACTGGCTTCTAGATTGTCCTATTTCTTTGACAATGACTGGGACAGAAACACGAGTTTCTAACTGCCTCACTATTTCTTTTTAATAGTTCTATCTGTTCTAGTTGCTGGGGAAAATTTGTAAGTAATCGTTGTGCATTTCTGGGAGAATACATCATAAATGTATACCTGTTATCATGACTGTATGCTACACATGAAATGCAATGCATATAGTGGCAGAATCCTATGGCAGTATCTGACAGCTTCTAATAGTCTAGTCAACAAGGATATCTATATCTTTATTAGAAGCAGCAGGCGTTCTATCTATAGAGTCTACATCCAAATCCAATGTCAGGCAAAGTACGGCTTCACAATGAATGTTGTTTTTTCCCCTCTCTCAACGAGAGTAGTGGATGGCGAAGAGATTGGTGATTATAGATTGCTTTGAGGAGCAGCGAGTATTAGAGGGTAATAAAAAACCAGTTTCTTGTAACGTCTGACCCGCTGTCTGGCAAGTAGAAAGGGCCAGTGGTGAACGGATTATATCCTGTCAGACATTTCTTTTTCATGAATCAACATGACTCTATATCCTTCTTTTTTCCATTTCGTCACACTAGTATTAGATTTACTGGGAATCTAAATGTAAAGGTATCCAGATGTCCAAAATAAAAAGCATGTATACCTAAGGTTTGAGTTAATGAAAACATAATATTTATCCTGGAGTGGCCTATGTATAAACAACGTTAAGAAAGTATAGCCGAATGGTTATTTCTTTTATCGTTTCTATGTATACTGAAATCAAGTAACAGAATTGTATTGGACATGATTTCTTATCGCAGGTTATTTACCAATGGCTTTCCTCTATATTTTGAGGGATGTTGTCACAATATTTGGAAATAAGGTGCATTCTTGCTGTTTACCAGGCAATCAGATTCATGATTGATATATATCTTTTAAGACTACCAAACCAAGGATGTGACGTCGCGGAACTTATTAGAACGTCGAAGGACGTCAGAGTTACGTCGCTCCTTGGCTGAGTACGTTTTCCACAATTCTCTTCCTGAGGCATAATGCTGTTATAATGGTGTTGCGAAGTTATAATACCACAAGGTACCGAAAGAAACACTTTATTGATCAGGGTAAGATTAAATGTAAGTTTGAAATCCTATCTAACCTACATATAGTCTGAACTTGACAAGGGCGTGTCCAGGAATAGAGGTTGGAGGGGTCAGTAAACGTCACAAGTACTAAAACACTGCCCATCCATGCATATAGGCTTCACCGACCGATTTAGGGAACGCCCCCTCTTTTCTACCTGATTTCTGGTTAAGCCTTACAATGGGCATCGAATCCTGTCTTTGCTGTATAGCTTCAGTCAAGTTACAAATAATTTCGAGAAAGAGAGGCCTTAAATCCAATGGAGAAGCAGAATGAAAGATTTCACCACAGGTTCACTTGTAAGCGTTCAACAGTCCATTTTACAGGAACACTTGAATAGATAATTATAACATTAATTTAAAGAAATTTCGATCACTCTGATTTTCTATGGTTCTGATATTCATCTTATCTATATTGCTCATTATCACACTTGTCAACATTATTTCATTATGAATACTTCAATATTACTTTATATCCCTCTGAGGTAGCATCAATTAAAGAAGCGGGTTAAACTTTTTTAAATTCTATAATGGACAGAGATTACACTCCACATGGCCATGCACTCTGGTATCAAACATCACTGAACAAAAGCCATCCAAAAGATTAATGCTCATCCCCAGACTTTGAACGAAGGTAATGGAGGTATTAAAGCATCATCTCCATGACCGTGTTCTCTTGAATTTGAAAGCTCCTGAGTGTATAGTGTGACACTTTTTGTGACACAAAGAACACCTGATTCGTTAATGATAGGCTTATAAAGGATATCGACTTCACAGACCAATCCCCGCGGGAGTTCTCGTATTATCTTGTAAGCCGCTGAAAAAAGGACGTTCGCAGTGTCTCAGCGTTGCGCCGGTATTTTTAGAATCCTAGGATATTTTTTGATCTGGAGACTACCGCTCGCCCTCATTAAAGTGATTCAAGATGGTTATTGAAGAGATTACTAGATGTAGAATGTATAATTTATTTAAATGAAGAAGACTGGATGTCACTGCACTATGGTTACGTTTACAAAAGATTCGAAGTTTGTTTGTATGGGAATATTGTGCAGTTGCATTACAAACTGCCTCCAAAAAGGAATTATTCATATGATCAAGGCAATAAAATTTACTAACCGTTTATGAAGTTTATTATCTAAGTAACCTGTTTATTAAGGAACTGCCTACATCAATAAGCCATGTGCATGCCTTGAGTTTTATCTAATTCTTCAAAGGCTCTTTTTTATTCATCAATTCGTTGTATAGAAGTTTTATTTTACTCTGGACAAGCGAATTATCCAAAAGCCGATTCCATCTTGCACGGGTGTTTTTTTGGATGAATGAACATCCTTCAGACAAATATGAAATATTCAGATTTTTTCCTTCAATCAAATCATGGATCAATGTACATGTGCGTATGATTTGAACATGAGGATTGATGCAATTCGTGCAGATAATGACAGTTATAAGATTTAGTGTTCTATTGCTATGAGGGAAAAAAAGACTAAATCTTTTCATTTGTTGATTTGTCTGAACCAATGTATTGGGATATGGTTTCCTATAGAATCAGGCCTGAGATGTTGGGTACAAGGCGTCTATGTGCAAATTTATGAAAAATGTGTAGGTAGCTCTCAAAATTGATTAGACTGTTGTTATCACAAATGAAATCCCTGAACGTGTCACTGCCACCAATATTGAACCGAAATTAGTCATGGCGATAGAGCTACATTCCGTGGGTGTTCTAAAGTGAATAACAACTGTTTTATTTCTAATAGATTCGAAATAAGTATGTATATGTTACAGAATTACTCACATCTCTCAGGTCACGCTTGCTTTACCTGCAAGGAAATCTGATTTAAAAGATGTTTGTATTTAATGCTCGTTGCCTTGCTCATCACATAGCAAATCTAATTATGGCAAAATCGAGCCATTAACAATGTCTCATTGATGTTAACATTGGAGTTCTCATTAAGAGTAAAAGATTTTAGTTTGACCGTTCTTTCGTTTCCTATTTTGCTATTACATGTGACGTCTTAGAATACAAAATATACTGTGGCATCTACGCAAGGGAATGTTATTAATACAAAATGCTTTTGAAACATTCAGATAAAGAGAAAGGAATCAAATGAAATTACAAGTATCTCTGCTATTGCTGGCTTGTCTCTTTAATGAAACTGGGCCCATATCTTCGTAACTAATTTGGCTGATCAGGGAAAATTTGATCAGGATCCCATGATCAGTGATTTTGCCTTTTACCAAAATGTATTGTGTTATTGCAAAATAGTGTCAGAGAGGAAATATTAGGTGTAAAACTTATTCATGATAGACAAACTTTCTGATCATGGGACCCTAATAAAATTTTCCCTGATCAGCCAAATCAGTTACGAAGATATGGGCCCAGATCTTTTCTATATAGATTTTCATTTCTGCTTGCCATTAGGTTGGTTTCTGAATCATGTTATTTGTGTTCATCAATCTATCAGAAGACCAAAAAGTATGTAATTTATATCTAACCAACCCATGAAATCAACATTTCATGCATGGACACCATTATTTTACCCTATAATTGAATGGAAAGGAGAGAATCACGTTGCAAAATGTATTGCAAGTCTAGGAAGTCTGATCTACAATACTACAATGCTCCCAATACTAGATTATAATGACAAAATCTATGAACAGAGGAAAAACTAAAAAAAAACTGCAATCACAACAGGAATGGGCTCTGAGGAAAGTATTTTCTGGTCAAAATCTATCCAAGGATCAACTAGATGAAAATGGGAGAGTTGATAAGTTAAGTGATAGGAGGATTCTATATATGCTATGCTTAATTTATAAGAGGGCACAGGAAAATCCCCATATCACCTAGGGGGACCCTCTGGGCTAAACTACCAAAGGAAGTTCAGAATAGTGAAAATCTTATTATATTTAAGAGAAAAGTAAAGAAACAAATTGCTGCTGGACTCTTCAAAAACCGAGGCATGAGATAAATTATATATCTAACATTATACAGATGATAGGATAATAATATTGTTAGAGTAGGCATGATAAAATGTAAAAAAGTTCGTGTTACTTTAGTTTGGTAATTGTACTTGTACCCAGTTTATGATTGTATACCCTAACTTTAGGAAGGTATACATTACATTGTGAGATTCACTGTACTGTACTGTGAGACTTTTGTACTGTATTTCTAAGTATTTCACTTGAAATGATATTGCCTTAATGGACAGCGTGAGGCTAGAAAATCAGCAGCATCAGCATATTTGCTGAAGTCTTAATCTGTATAATCTTTCCCGAGTTAAAAAAGAAAATTTATCAAAAGATCAGAGTTCAGGTATTTGTAAGAATTCCCCATTATCTTACGAATATCTATTACAAATAATTATATGAATCATTATTTGTAGTTAGACAGTCGCAAAATGGTAACACAGTCTTACCATTAGAATTCTGTGAAATGAAAGCCTATTATATATATATATATATATATATATATATATATATATTTCTAATTTTTAGTTTAGCTAGCATGAATAGTAAAAAGCCCACGCAGAAAAACTGTTGAGAGAGATCGGAGAAAGTCTTTCAATAAGCCCATCCTAGTTTACACGAGCATTAAAGAATACCATGAACTATTTTCAAAATTGCCTCTGCACTTAATCCACAAAGATAGTTGCATAGTAAAAGAGTAACCAAAGCAATATGGGTGGCATATTGCTCTTAAAATTGGTAAAATGCAGCTTTATATATTGGCCTTTTTCCTAAGGTAAACAATGTTAAAGCTAGTTGGCCCAACCTATAATGTCCAACACTGTTTTGCCCTGAAATACAGCATTTTTATTGGCTGGAAAACCTGTAAATCTGCCAATTGGTAAAATCTAAGAAATCCTGTTTTATCTGTACTTGGGGACTGAGAAAAACATGATTTTGTTTATGTCAGTGATCCAGCTTGCAGAGACTATAGGATAGCTTGATGTGTTTTGTCCAACCCTTGTCCAACCACAAGAGATACACAATGTGGGATGGGCTTATTATTGAGCGAGTTCTTGGTTACCAGAGCTATTGTCTCTGGATGGATGAAACCAGTGATCTCTTACTGATAACGTGGTCGTTACATATGTATTTTGGGAGCACCTCTTGGTACCTCAAACACAAAAAAGAACGACAGTAACTATAACGGACATCCAAAAACCTGGTCCATCGACTGATCCAGTGGTGCACCTGTGCCCTTATTATAGCTTTTGTCCTCGCTGCACGTTCTTACCTTTAGGTCTCCTTTATTTTAGATTTGTACACAAACCGCATGTATTGACATTGCGATGCCTATATATGCACAATATAGGCGACATTGTCGCCTGGATTGATTCTATTATAGACTTTGTGCAGACGTGGTCACGTGACCACATTTTGGTGATCACCATGTGGTCATCACAACCACGTGGCTTGTAGGTACATCTAGAATTTATAAATTTTGTATAATGAAAACGACTTATTTTCACTAAGTGACATTATATCAGATACATTAAGCAGAAATGTCTGTTCTAGATTATAAGATATCTTTAAAATGTGTAAGATTACACTTTTAAATTGATCACCAATATGGCGTCCAGGCCAAATCTGGGACTTGTGACGTCATCTGCACAACGTCTATACATGAGACATAATAATAATAGTAGTATCTGGAAATGGGCATTTATAGATGGTTAGATGTAGATACGTCGTTTGCATAATGATTCACTGTATACGCAATAATAAAATTAATGATTACGTGAGTAGTGTAAAGAAATGGGTATTTGGTTCTTGTTGCATACATAAATCGAGCTATAGACCTACACTTGATGTCGCTTATATTATATGAATTGTATTGGTGATATAACGTGTAAGGCACTATCTATTTACAAGAAACCATGTACACTGGTAAAAAACAGCTGAGGAATTATGGACATTATTCAAAGATATCTTATAACATGTTATCATTTCCATATGAGTGACGTCGCATACTCGACTTCGCGTACAGAGGCATGGCCAGTTCGCTTTGAACTACTTTTTACAGTAGGTGGAAATACAAGTATGGAGGTTGCAGAGTGGTGCTATTCTTTACAATGCCTCTATTACTTATTGTCCATTTCTTTAGTTTTGTTTCCCATATTGTATTGCTGTTGCCAGTAATGAGACCCATTACATGATACTATAATTGGCTATTATAGAACAGTGTTGTGATTTTGTGCTAAAGAGAGGAACAGCTTTTTATTATCGGAGTTGTATGTTATATCAATGAGGGACCCATTAAAGCAAAGAAATAGTCTGCATACCTTTCCTATTGAGAATCATCTTATTTTGCTTGGTCTATTTCGAGGTATATAAACTTCCCTATATATATATATATATATATATAATTCTGATATTCAAGGTTATCCAAAAAAAAGTCTCAGCTTATCAGCAATTGCATTCCTGCTTGCTAGTTCCATCCTGACGACGACGTAGCTTCTGCTATCAGCATGTAGGTTACTCAAAATCAATATCATCTGGTCCTGGCCAATGGTTATGGATGTCTATGGGGAAAACAAATATGTACCAAATAGCAATTGCCTTTCTGACTAGTTTGGTGAGATCTGTGGAGTAGAAGCCTCCTACTCCCTGTGCTCGGCTTGTATTTAATCACTGGGCACTGGAGGAGTCGGACCATGGAGTGAACGTGGGTGGTAACCGTGGGTGGGAGGTACGGGGGGGTAGTATGAACCAGGAATCGGTTTATGAAAGGAAACAGAAGGGGCGGTAATAACCACGGGTCTGTCAATGCTGTAGAAAAGTGAGTCTGGCCTCTAGATTTTCAGACCTACTGGCCCCTAGAAGTTTAAAAGTGAATATTGAAATGTTTCCAATGAAAATTCCTAATTTCCCCTCTAATTTGAGTCGAATGTGCCTTTAAATGTAACGCTACCGTAAGAGGTAGTGTTCATATATATTTTCTATCAACTGGAACAGCACGTACGTGCTTTGAAAAGTTGACAATAAAACGAATTTTCAAAAAATAGCTCATTTAGAGAATGGGGCCCCTGGGTTTGAGTAAGAGCTCCTATATTTTTAAAGTAAGGGAGCCCAGATCCCAGGACATTATATTGACCACTGAACCAGTAAGTGAACTTGAGCAATTGAGAGGAATAGGATATAGTATGAAGTGTGACATCTGTCCATGACAGGAACTAGTAAGAGAACATGGGTAATACACTGAGACACAGAATGAACCATGGAACTCTGTCCATAATGGGAACCTTCCTATCAGAGTTATCAATAGATGAGATAAGGGGTCATAGTATGAACTGCCAAATTTCTTGGTAATCTCAATGATAATGCCATGATGTAGAATAGTCCAAGAAGATCAGAGAGCAATATTCTGACTGGGAAGATGCAGCCAATGCCAAAGATCACTAGAACTGGCCCTGCCATTGCAAGGAAATCCGGTTTATGCTTCTGCTGATATGTTTCCATCCTTGAGGCCATACATCAAAGCTGGGGCAGATTTGAGGATAGTGAACAGGAAAATGACTCTTGCCTCTTCCAGCCCATCCCATTTAGGTAGATCTGCCAGTTGGCCTCCCATGAGAATTTGACATATTTGGTTTATTCATACTGCATGAGTTCTAAAGTAACTGTACATTTACAACAGCCATAGTGCGGACCGAACACCGTGGACCCCTGTAAATCTACAGTTACTTTTTAAATTGGTGTTCTTTTCACATTCAGTTTCATTCACATGTTGGTAAACATATTTAGTGTAACGTGTGTCAGCAGATAGTTCTAAAACTATTAATTTATCTATGTAGGCAAAGCTGTCATAAGTAAATGAAGTTTTTTTCAGAAACAAAATATAGAATCTGATTGGTATCAAATGGTATCAGTGTGTGTAATTCATTCAATATTAAGTTAATCGTTGTCATCAATTGTAATTAACATTCATAATTGCTATCTGTGAGACGAAAATGATAGCCGTAATAATAAAACTACATTAATTTTTGAAAACTAAATATAGCACCCGATTAGTATCATACCCTGGCTTATTAATATATATAGTAACTGTTTGGTATCAAATTGAATAAGTGTGTTCAAGCCTACATCCAGAGACCTGATAGACCGAAAGACCCAGGGATAAAGCAGAGTTAGAGGAATAACCCATGAGTTGGATGTCCCAATAGTAATTACCGCTCAGTCAGCTGAGTCTAAACGGCCGGCCAATGGGCTGTGTGGAGCTTGTAAGAACCGTGAACGTTAAAGCCCACCTTGGGGAACATAGGACGTAAACTGGGCTTGGAAGACACCGATAAAGAAATAACGTCTCCCAGTGAAAGAGGCTGATGCCACTTACTGGGGGTCTAGGAATCGATTCCAATGTACAAGGAAGTATATATGAGGTCATTATGGTGTGTTTTCTAGGTTCTGTAATTGTTGATTGGCTCTATATTCAGCCACGTTTATATACTTTCAATTGTGAAAGACACTATCCAAAGTTTTGAAAATGCAAGTGATTTAATGAAACACAAATAATATCATTAGGACCGTTGTTAACCCTTTAATTACAGGGATGATCAGGTGTCACAATACATCATACATATAGTACAAATGATGATTTATACAAAAATCAGATACAGAAATTAATGCCACTTATATTTTTTTAGGAATAGACCTCCAATTCTCCTATTATCTATAGGACGTGTGAACAAAGTAGGGTGTGTGTGTGTGGGGGGGGGGGGGGGGTTCTGGCATTTTTACTCAATGTACGTACTCAATGGAGGGCCCCTAACCATTAAAAAGGCCTGTCAGACATGTAGATTTAATTTAGAGCTCGAGGAAAACTCTCCATTTAGGGGAAAACCTTTTGACGTTAGCAGATTTACTTTCTCTAGCTGTTTTACATTTAAAATGAGATGTGGTATTTCCAGATGATGATCAGCGTATATGAAGCATTAATTCATCTCATAGATATGTGCGGCTCTTCGCCTGTTTCGTTGGGTTATTTATGGGGGAAGCACTATATAGAATTACATAATATTAGCTGTCTGTCACTACTGAAATTAAAGAATGTGTAAATGAGATCACCAGCTGAATTATTTGCTGCATTTCTCTGTTTTTCTTGGTCTGTTTTCTGAGTTTTCTAGTTTTAACAATTTTAATGACATTTGAATGAAAGCAGGTAGTGTACGTTATATCTATATTAGACATTGCAAGTTATTTTATTTGAAAGGCAGGATAAAGAGGGAATGATTAAAGAAATACAGGATATCCAGGAAGAAGAACTGACGTTTTATACTTCCACTCATAATTATATCCTGTTATAGGGACAACAAAAGAAGGCAATTAGTTCCAGTTTCCCGCTGCTATGTGTTAAAGAACACCAAAGCTCTAAAGTTTTTAACTGCAATAGTATAAACCGTAATGCATCATCCTCTAAATGTCAATATTTGGATTGTAAAGGAAATTGCCGCTGCAAATGGAGATATTCCACCAGGGCCATAGTAAATTTTGTATGAGATCTTAATTCAGTCATCAGCCTGGAATTCCCTATGAGCAGGGTGTCAGACTCAAGATAAGCCTGATAATTATTCATTAAGCATCAGGATATCCATTTCAATACGGCCGTCACTGGTTGATGCAATGCGCTGTGTGTAGGGGCAGATGGGACTGTTGCTTATCAAAATCAATCTTTCATTTAAATGACCTTCATTAAACAATTGAAGCAGAAAAGTACAACAAAATGACAGACTGTCAGTCCGCTACTTCATTCTCTAGTCTATATCACATACTATTTGGAGGAGAAAGTCAATATTAATGATGGAACGAATGTGCAGTATTACTTTGAATTCTTTCTGATTGCAGTACAGATAAATATTGGTGCAGAACTAAGCCAATAGACACCAAAGAATTAAGCCAATATCATTGGTTCACTGATGCCATGCACCTGCACCTGCAGATATATCATTATCTTGACGGTGAACGTCTATTTCATTATTCATTGAATTCATTATTGATAAATGTCCTTAAAATAAGCTATTTTGGAATGAAAACAGTAAAATATTCAAATGTCACGGCGCTGGAAACAGGTGTTTAATTTAGATGCAGAGAAGAGATAGGTCATTTTCTGTATTACTCTGACAGCTGATTTATATGTTATGAACAGTTCTTTTCGATGTAGCCATCGTAACGCTCACTGATAATCGTGATAATAGATGGAGACTCGCATTTATAGCAATGAGAAATTGCTTTTGTAATGATAACGAAAGATGTTCTCCATATATGATTCAACATCAGGCACATGAGAGTATCATCTCGAAATTTTCTATATTATTTTATATCTACTGTCATCGTCTCGAATAGATATAATAGAGTGATATATTGATAACAAGGAATACAAGGTGATTAGTTCAGACATAAATGAATAGACAATATTTATTAAATCCTTCCTAGTTACATTGACTCTAACATGTTTAAAAATGAATGACGAAGTGTACAGTGTACTGATTGAAATGTATGTGAAGAAAACAGTTATGGGGCCAGATTTTATAGTTGGACGTCAACATATTTGTGTAACCGTGTTAACAGTAGTTATGTCACCAACGCACCAGAAATGATAGTTTTTGATTATAGGTCTGGCTATAGAAAATAATACGTTGTGAAGTGAAATGTAGTTTATGTTACATTGGATATCTACGAAAATCGAGAGGTGAACTATCACTGTATTGGCTAGATCAGCAGTTCTCAACTTCTCAACTGTAAATTGCAAATGTACAAATGTTCTGGGGTTATTCCATCGAGGTCTATAACATCTTATTCTCCAGATTTTCCTGAGAAATGTACCAAGAGAGAACATATCAAAGTATATCGCCTGTTCAACAGTTCCTATCAGGGCTTATTCTGCAGAAATGTAAACAGCAATCAATGTTTTATCCGAAATGCTGTGGTTATTCACATGTTTATTCACTTATGGGTAGTTTGGCTGATTACTTATTGACATAATGAAAATAGATGGTCAGGATGGAGGCATATGGACACGTTTATTGATAGGAGACTAAACTTGGTCACACGTGATCAAACAAAGCTATGGACGATCGTTAAGGACACAATGGGTAGAGGCTAAACACAGAAGAAAGGGTTACAACAGATTTGTTTTGGACCAATCGATTGGTGTGGGAAAATGGTGTAATCTATGCAAACGGGACCATCTTGCAGAGGGTTAGGCCAAAAAAAAGTGTTGTGTTCAGGTAACATAACACAAACCCCCATTTTTGGTAAACTTATTGAGAAATGTATCCAAAAAAGAGTACTTAAGTATTGCATTAATAATAATATCATTACCACGAAACAATATGGATTTGTACCTGGAAAATCGACCCAAGTAGCAATTTTTGATATAGTAAAAAAGCTATACAGTGCCATAAATCACAGAAAATACACAGGTATAATTTATCTCGATGTGGCAAAAGCTTTTGACTGTATAGACCATAAGATTTTATTGGAAAAATTAAAACGCATGGGAATTAAAGGTAATATTTTGAAATGGTTTAATAGCTATTTAGATAGAACACAAGTTGTATCTTATCAAGGTACATTTTCCAAACCGATGCAAGTGAAAACTGGCATTCCACAGGGAACATGCCTGGGTCCAACACTCTTCATATTATACATAAATGATTTAGTTTATAAGATTGAAAATGTTGAGATAGGTATGTTTGCAGATGATTGTGTATTATATTCTACAGGAAGTAGCTGGTCTCAAATACATCCTAGAATGCAGAAAGACCTAGATAATTTTGTTAAATGGGGCTTACAAAATCATCTACAATTAAATGTACAAAAATCGCAAGCCATGGTTGTCTCAACAAAGGAGAAAAGGAAAACATTGCCTACACCCAAAAAATTTAATGTGGGTAATAGACATTTAATGTTTACCGATGTATATACATATCTTGGAGTTGATTTGGATTGTGAAATGTCATTGACTCATGTATTCAAACACGTAGTCAAGGTAGTTAATAACAGATTGTTTGCATTAACTAAAATTAGGAAATATCTATCAAAGAAAACTGCTATTTTAGTGTATAAACAAACTGTGCTACCTCTGTTTGATTATGCTGGATTCTTGTTGATAGCTTGTAACTTGGGGGACCGAAGGGAACTTCAAAAATTACAAAATGATGGACTTAGAATTTGCTTGAATTATAGACTTGTGGATCAACAGTCAATAGAATATATTCATAATGAATGTAAATTGTTGAGCTTGGAACAAAGACGTCGTATACAATTATTGCATTTAATGTATATGCATAAGGAAACACATAATGTACAACATGTTACAGGTGTTAATACTCGGAACCAGGATAAATTTATTTTTAAAACTGACAGATATCAATGTAAAAAGTATAAATCTAGTCCGTTTTACACTGGTAGTAAATTGTGGGACAAACTACCACTTGAAATACAAATCAGTGAAAATATATACCAATTCAAACGTAGACTGAAAAATGTATATCGTGTGTATGAAAAGTTAATTTAGTGAAATGTGATATCCTTTGTATTGGCGATCTCTTATCAAAGTTAAAATGTATATCTACTATTTATTTTCATTAATTTTGACTTTTCTTTCTTTTTCTAAGTAAATTATCATGCCATGTATCTGTTGTATTAATTGTGTATTGTCAGGAAGACCAGGGCTTGCCCTGATGATGATTTTTGAAATAAAAAAAAAAAAAAAAAAAACATAGGGACTAAAAAGTTAGGGTAGGTAGGTCGAATTTTTTGTTTGTTTGTTTTTCTTTTTACTTACCAAAGAGACCCGGGCAGTCTCGAAAATAAAAGAAATATTCAAAATATCCTCCAAAAACATTTTTAGTATCTGAAATACATGTCCTGAGCATCTATGTGCTGTTTTATGGTTTTTCATGCTACCGTAGGTCAATTCTTTTGGATTTTGAAAAAAAATATATAATTAAAAGTTTCCTTAAAAAAACAGTTAGGGTAGGGCCAAAAATTTAGGGTAGGTAGGGTTACCTGAACACAACCATTTGTTTTGTCCTTATCATTAAGAAAACACAATTGTATAGTAGGAATTACAGGTAAAGGCCAGTTTCCACCAAACGACGAGGGATTTTCATACCTGCACGACTAGGAACACGACCAAATGATTAGAAAAGAAACAAAATCTGCAGCATTTTGTCTTTCTCAAATGAACGTCGAGTTGTTTCCACTGAACGACCAAATACTAGTTATCTGGACAATTCTGGGAGGCTTCTGGACGATTGTTTTGCAACATATCAGAAAAGACATAAACAGAGAACAGTAACCTTTGCCTTTGATTGCCTTTGGAGGAAATCGTGGGCTTTAGTCGTAAGGAAATATTTAACAGGTTAGATATCTGGTCGTTTGTAAATCTTTTCATTTTTGCAGTCATTTACTGTTATTTGCAGTTGTTTACAGGTGACTTGACCAACCTTCTGGTGTTTCCACCAAACGTTTCTGTTATGCCACGTCACACTTGGGCGACTAAAAACGTTTAGTGGTTTTCAGCAGTGACTATGGATGAAATGTTAATCGCCGTGTGACTAACTAGTCGCCCGCCAACAAAAAAAAAATAATGTTGGTCAATATGAAAGTCTTTACATATATCAGACATATTCTGAGCATTAAGGCGGGTCCCCACGTGGCGACTAAACCACAGCGACTAGTGGTTTTCGACGACGACCAAGAAGAAAATGGTAGTCGTCGGGCGACTAAGTAGTCGCCCGACGACTAAAAAATTAATCTGCACGTTGGGACACTCTTGCTATAAATCTGTGGGCGACTAGAGGACAAACTAGTCGCCCGTGGCTATGGAGAGATATCAAACATGTCCAATATTTCGCCGAGAAACCACGGCGACTGGTGGTTTAATCGCCAGACATCACGGCGCCCTTGAATGCTAAGTCGCCGGGCGACCAAACCGCCGAAAATGACTTTGGTCGTCGTCAATTTTTTCTAAAGTAGTCGCCCTGTGGGGACCAGGCTTAAGTTTACATGGAATAAAGATAACGAAATAAACACTAAGACTAAGATAATTATTATAATTTTATTTGTTAAATCTGCTGCTTCTGAGAATACACAACCATTATTGTGGGAACCAGCAGCTACAGTCATTGTTGATCACCCACTCCCAGAATGCCCACTCCACCTCCTTCCTCTCAACTGATCTCAACCTATCCCAGCCACACTTTCATGCAGCGATGATCAGTCCGAATCACATGCTACGGTGTAGCGTGGTCTAAAGCCCCATCATGCTATAATCATATTGACCAACATGAAAGACTGATCTATATTGGTCGAAATTATTGAACATGGCTTTCCTATTACACATATTGGCTATACGGCTAATCCTTAGAATTCCAAGAAATATAAGCCTTGGTAGGCCAGTCAGTAATGTGAGCTTGTTTCTAGAATTAGTAAAACCTAATAGTAGAACTGTCAAGCTACATTATACAAAAACTAGATTGTAGCTATCTTCATTAGAACTAAATTGAGAGTATTTTATTTGCTTCATAATTAATGCAGTTATATCATAACTGTAATGCACAAACAGTCTTTATCAAAGCAGGAAGCCTTTCAATATTTCCCCATTTCAGTAATTTAACTTTGACGAGATCAAAGTCCCTGTCCGCATATTGGCATACCCAAGCAAGAATATGATGTTATGATAACGCTGCAGTAATGTTGTGTTTAGTTCTGCTTTGGTTCTTGTTAGGTTATTTTGATGGCATCCAAAAATCTCTGTAGAACCTAATATTGTGATGTTGCACTGTAACATTATTGTGGAATTTTTCACATTGAAATAATGTTATTATAACATTCTTTATTAGTAACGTCTCAACTTCACTCAAATATGTTATGAAAACATTCTTTTTTGGTAAGTCTCAACTTTACCTGAAGTAACAGAACTGTTAAGTGAAAATTGGGCAGGTTACAGAGTAACCTAAAAAGTACAGTCACAAAACGTGCTTGTTACGTCGCCACTTGCCTGGGTACTTGGTCCCACACAAGCTGTGTTTGTAACATGTGCACATACCCAGACAATGAATGTCACATCATCCCATTATACTCCAAGCTTGAAATAATCCATTGTTCAAAGTCATAAAAACTGTCCGTTACCTCTGCACATGTCAATGGGACACAGATGGCCTTCAGTATCGACATGACTACCTTTTTAGCATAATATTATGTTAAATCAAATGAAATCTTATATTTGTTCCTGTGTACTGATGTAAATGAAATTAGAATTCACTTGAAATTTACAAATACTCAAATTTGTTGAATGTTTTCTTTATGTGTTTCAAATTTAAAAGATAATTAAGATAAATGATAAAACGCAAATCTTATTATTTCAATTGTAAACTGGCAGTGATAATGAAATAATGCAAGAATGTGTTCGTCAACCTAGTCACCGTAGTATATCCCGCAACAGCACATTCAAATAACTAGTAAAGTTCATACTATCTCAGCCAAGGCGCAACGTAACGGTCCCGGTATGCGACCATACTAATCCAGAACGTTATTAGAACGTTATTAGAACGCCATATCCTTAGCTTGGATAGTTGGAGTTCCCAGAGATTTGATAACTACCGTAGTAGAAATAACTATTTAGTAATATCTTAGCTGACATTACACACAAAATAGACACGTACAATTTGCTTTATGGCTTAATACTTAAAGAACCTCCAGTCCAAGTGTTAAGGGGGTGTAAAGGGGTGTTATGGGTTGTAAAGGGGTGTTAAGGGGGTGTTAAGGGGATGTAAAGGGGTGTAACGGGGTGTTAAATGGGTGTTAAGGGGTGTAAAGGGTGTTAATGAGTGTAAAGGGGTGTTAATGGATGTAAAGGGGTATTAAGGGTCGTAAAGGGGTGTTTGAGGGGTGTAAAGGGGTGTAAAAGGGTGTAAAAGGGTGTTAAGGGGTGTAAAGGGGTGTTAAGGGGATGTAAAGGGGTGTTAAGGGGGTGTCCGGGGGTGACCCTCTGGGTGGGTCATTCGATATCCCACACCTCCAGTAGGGCTAACCTAATCAACCCGCGACGCATGCGCACTCAACCTCAGCCAACAACTCTTCCTCTGCACACCACCAACTTCAATGTATACTCACGAAATTACATGTCTAAAACGACAACAATTGCTCTTCTATTGCCTAGGGGGATTATATAAGCAATTGCACTGAAACCCATGGTAATTTGACGGCCAATGTAAGTAGTATATAACAACAGGAATAAGGTGCAGGCGAAATATTCCTAAAGTTGCCATATCCCCGAGCAGATCATGTGAACCATATTTTATGCATGCATTGTTAGGCCCCTATTTCCAGGAAAACCCGGTTATTTCAGTGAGGACAAGGCGGCTGATTTGCCCAATTTCTCGGGGTGTACTAAACGAGCTATATTCGTGACTACATAGACATGGGGTGACAATGACAAACAAGCAAGTTTGTTTGTAGGAGATGCGGTATAGAATACACTCTGTGACATACTGACAAAACATACAAAATATACATCTGGAAAGTTTATTATTCTCTATTTATTACAGATATAGATTGTTCCCTAATGGTACACTTAGCCTACTGCGAACACTTAATGGGCACCTGTATAAAATGTATGATATTTTATTAAGGCAGGTAGTACAGAAACATAATCCTTATGAATAGGATACTTCACAGGGCACCTGAAATAAAACTACTTTAAGGTGCAACATAATACTCTGATATTCAAGATATTTAATACCGAGGACACGTTCCAGTTAATTAGGCTGCTTAAAGGTTACCCTCTTCTGGTTTGGAGCTGTCAACTAATCCCCATATTCAACTTTCATGTAAATGAAAAACACTGATTAGTCATTTGTAATTTGATACACCTTTACCGCTAAGACTAATGGGCATAATTAAATTTACATTTCGATGCAAATGCTTATGAATAGAGCGAGTTTCCTCAAATACATCAAGTTTAATACAATAAAACTGTACAGTATAGTTTTATTGTGGTATACCTATATCATTTTCTTAATGCAAAGTCATGTATAGGCATATCAGTGTAATATCTAAGAGAACAATAAAGTATTGAAACAGTAATCGGATTTAAGTGATGAGAATGACTTTGCCTAAGGCAAAGGCACTAAAGAAACCTAGCCAACCCATGGTCATTGCAAACATATGTAAAACGTATAAATTACATTAGAACTCTAGGGATGCACGCACAGTTGCATGTTATGCCATTGCACAACGGCGTCATCTTAAGTAGGCCTATATAGCGAAATCGTGTTTTCCAGTTACCGTAATTGACCTTTTGAATATACCATTATTCGACCACATGCATGACTGCTGTTTTCCTCTAACCTCTATATAAAATCTGAATGATAAATAATTATTCTTGGCTTCGGTGAAAGTAAACTTGTTCGTGTTCATGCAGTCTTCTCAGAAAGCATAAAAGGAGGAATACATTATTACAGAGTTTGAACAGAAATAATTGATGCCCATATTCTTTATGCATGGTCAGCCAACCTATGAATGATGGTCGAGGTATGGTTTATGAAATGGCATGTAAATGTAAAGCTCAAGGATCAGTGTACAGGTGCCGTCCATAAATGACGTCATGCGCCGGGGAGGTGGGGGGGGGGGGGGCTGTCCAGTCCCCTGTACATTCCTATAGTAAAAACATGACGAAGGGGGGGAGGGGGGGGTCAAAAATGGTCAAAAATAGCATGACGTCATTTATGGACGGCCCCACAAGTCTTAAAGCAATATTTTTTTATTTGAAGGTCTGACAGGCCCAGTCTTGCAATCTTTACCACTATTCTTTGAAAGTATATTTCAAATTTGCTATATATTAAATTTGAATATAATGTTTTGGCCACGTTTGGCCGCTTTATATCCTGGTCCTGACCAGAAGGCCTAATTTCAGGTAAATCTCTGTGTGTTGGGGGGTGGGGGTGTTGTAGTGTAGGCGGGAAACGCCTGCCGGTTAACATAGCCTGACCCGGCAACCCGGGGTCAAAGGTCACTTCCTGTTTAGAGCAACGGTAATGGCGGCCTCCCGAACGCAGCATGGTTTTGTGAACAACTGAAGATTAAAGCTAATTATCAAGTAATCCTGGCCTCTTTTATTATGGATTCTACATTGGCGACGAGGTGAAAACCTAAGGAAGAAAGGGGACATGAAGATAAGTGGCTGTCAGTGAGATAAACTGTAAAACTAGTGGTGAACTGGAGCTGGGCCTGACTGCCATGTGCTGTGGGTTGACAGTGGGACTGTCACAGGCTGGGAGGCTGCTTTTCAACTAGTCTAGGAGAGGAAACATGACATCATTGTGTGTGTTGACTGTGAAGCAAGTAGGTCTGGAAAATATCATGTGCTGGATAATGGCAGGTGGACTGTCAGGCATGTGAGGACTGGGAACTGCTGTCACACTAGGACTAGGACTCAGGGCATAGCTGTCAAGGACTGACACTGGTGGTGTCAACTGTCAACTGGAGGTCACCTGGAGGAAGACTGGGACAGTCATTTGGTCAAGGAGTGAGAGACAGTGTGGGGGTGATCTAACCAACATTTGTTTCAGGAAAAGGAGGGGAAATTGACATTGACTCTGAAATTATTATTGACATTTTGATACCTGTCATTGCTGTGTGATTCCCTGTTTGATTATTGATGTGATTCTGCCTGATTGTTGACATGTGATTCAGATTTTGACATGTGATTTTGATTGTTGACATGTGATTTACCGTGCATTGCCTTTGAAACTTGTGTGATTTTGTGAATAATATTGCAGTGGTGTAGGTTAATACTGTTTGACACTGTTTGAATCTGTATTGCCTATTTGTATGCATTGGTGAAATTTTGATGCGCGTGTGAATTTTGCTGCATATTATTACGTTGGGTAAATTGACACACACACACACACAAGATGGCTCCACCCGAGGATGACGGCGCTGCGGGTGGCGGTGGTAATGGTGGTAACCAAGGAGTGGTAAATAGGATGAAATCCCTGGAACTAGGTGGGCTACCCGATTTTGATCCCAAGGGGGACCCTACTACTCTGTGCACGCGGTGGAAAAGGTGGAAACGGGCCTTTAGTTTGTATGTGACATCAAAAGGGGTGACAGAGGAGGAGCAAAAAGTAGCACTGTTATTACATACAGGGGGTATGGACCTGCAGGAGGTGTTTTATTCTCTAGTGCCTGAGGACCGTGACTTATCTCTGCAGGAAAGTGTGAAAATATTGGATGACCATTTTGTTCCCTCTGTTAATGTTCCCTTTGAGAGGCACCTGTTCCGTCAGCTGGAGCAGGGGACGGAGGAGACCGTCGATCAGTTTGTGTGTAGGCTCCGCCGACGGTCTGCGTCATGTGACTTCGGGGACGTGGACGAGGCGATACGTGACCAGCTGATTGAAAAGTGCCGCGAACAGAGGTTGCGTCGTAAGTTCCTGGAGAGGTCAGGGGATGGTAAACTTAAAGATCTGCAGGATATAGCCCGTGCGTATGAGGCGGTAGAGGCCCAAATGAAGTCTATGAATCGCACTACCCCGGCGGCGCAGGTTAGGCCGGGTTGACATTCTTTGGACACGACCTGAGTAAGTCGGGAATCCAGCCAAGTGAGGAGAAGGTTGCTGCGATCAGGAACGCCGAGGCTCCGCAGAGTGCGTCAGAGGTACGGTCGTTCCTTGGTCTGGTGCAGTACTCGGCTAAATTCTTGCCGGACTTCGCCGAGGTGGCGGAACCTCTGCGTAAGCTGACAAGGAAGGACGAATGCTTCGTGTGGGGCGACGCCCAAACGAAGGCATTTGAGGAGTTGAAAGGTCTGATTACGAGGGCCGAGACCCTGACGTATTATCAACGGGATAAGAAAACGCGTATCGTGGCGGACGCTGGGCCAAATGGACTGGGTGCAGTCCTAGTACAGCTGCAAGGGGACAGCTGGAGAGTCATATCTTACGCGTCGAGGAACTTGACAGACGTAGAGAGGAGATATTCGCAGACCGAAAAGGAGGCGTTGGCACTGGTATGGGCGTGCGAGCGATTTAATTTGTATGTGTTTGGCCGCGAGTTTGAGCTGGAGACGGACCACAAACCTCTCGAGTGCATTTATGGTAAGAGGTCAAAACCGTCGGCTCGCATCGAGAGATGGGTACTGAGACTGCAGGGATACGATTATACGGTTGTGTATCGTCCGGGGAAGGCCAACATCGCGGACGCCCTGTCTCGTCTCAACCAAGTCAGGCCGTGTGATGTCAGTGGGGACACGGTTGACTTCGTCAGGCTGGTTGCGGAGGAGAGTACGCCCGTAGCTCTCTCCGCGAAACAGGTCGAACTGGAATCGGAGAAGGACCCAGAGCTGACCAGCGTGAGGCAGTGTATCCAGTCAGGAGATTGGTCGCGATGTAAGTTGCCTCATTAAAAAACTGTGTAGGGCATGTCATTGGTGTCAGGTAGTAGAGTTCTGTGCACCTGAACCTATGCGGCGGGTGGAGCCCGCCGACAGGGCCGTGGCAGGACGTAGCGGTCGACCTGATGGGGCCGTTACCGTCAGGTGAAAGTCTGCTCGTGATTGTGGACTATTATAGCAGATTCTTTGAAGTTGGGATTCTCAGATCCACGACGGTTGAGAAGGTGGTCGAATTCTTAGGTCCGGTGTTCACGCGGTATGGTTACCCATTTAGTTTGAAATCGGACAACGGACCACAATTTATCTCCCAGACGTTTAAGGACTTTCTGGTCGAGCATGGAGTGGAACATCGCACTTCGCCACCGTTATGGCCGCAGGCGAACGGTGAGGTGGAGCGGCAAAACAGGACGCTGCTCAAGGCGCTCAAAGTAGCGCAGGTGGAAAGGAAGAGTTGGCGAGAGGAGCTGCAGAAATTCTTACTCGCGTATCGCAGCACACCACAAGTCAGCACCGGGGCGACACCTGCTTTCTTAATGTTCGGTAGGGAAATCCGGACAAAGTTCCCCGAGTTAAGGCGCGAGCCGAATGCTGAAGAAGTACGCGACAGGGATTGGCGGAACAAGCTGGTACATAAAGAGTATGCGGATAAAAGGCGCGGAGCACAGGAGAGCTCCATTACACCAGGCGACCAGGTGTTGCTGAAAAACACCAAAGCGACAGGAAAATTAGCGCCGAATTTTGAGTCTGAGCCATACGTGGTGACCGCAAAGGAGGGACGCGAGGTCACCATACGATCTAAGGATGGGGCTGAATACCGACGGGACTCATCTTTCATAAAGCCCTATCAGTCAGACGAACCAGGACAGGCACCTGACGTGCCAGAGGTTGTCACCAGTGAACCACCCGCCACCCCGCGTAGAGCGACCGTAGCGGCACCACCACAGCTGTCGAAATCACCAGCGCCGAGAGCTACGAGACCAGCGCGTGAGTCTAAATTACCACCTAAGCTCAAAGACTACGTGCTAAAATAATGGTGTGTGTGTCAGGTAAATGTGTGTTATGGACAATGACCCAGGAATCTGAAATGGACTATGAAAATGAACAATGGTTTCAGTATGGACGGTGAAAATTATGGACGGTGAAAAATATGGACGGTGAAATATCATGAGTGATTTCTATTCTGAGAAAAGAAGGGAATGTAGTGTAGGCGGGAAACGCCTGCCGGTTAACATAGCCTGACCCGGCGACCCGGGGTCAAAGGTCACTTCCTGTTTAGAGCAACGGTAATGGCGGCCTCCCGAACGCAGCATGGTTTTGTGAACAACTGAAGATTAAAGCTAATTATCAAGTAATCCTGGCCTCTTTTATTATGGATTCTACAGGTGTGTTCTAGGTAAATCATGCATATGGGGTTGAATGCGATTTCAAGGGGTTCCAGATGACAATAATTGCCAAAGCTTTTGGTTCCCGACCCTTACTTTTCAGAATCTGAAAGGTCTTGGAAATATTTACTATTGAAATATTAGACAACTGAAAAATAAGACCTACAATAGAGCCTGAGGGGTCACTCTGACCATGTCCTCTGAATCCGTTACATACCTTATAGTACCCTGTACCATAACAACACTTTTTCCAAATCAATTACACGTGCTTGAAGATCAATTTCCCAATACTACAGCGCTGTGATTTAGTTGTGAACAGATGTATTCAAGAATAATGTAACTGAATCTATATATATTTTTTTATCCTTTTTGCATATGGCAAATATTCATCACAGTTAATCTCGAAAACTCCGTCATCCACATCGCAATTATGCATGAGCACACAGTCATACTTCACATAATTCATATCTTCAAGTACTTCTTCAAGCCAAGAAAAAAAAGCCTGAAGACTATCAAATTAATTCGTCCAATTTACAAGGAGAGACAATCATCGCGCTCGTAAGCAGGGGGAGTTTTTTCATCTTTGGCTTTCATGTGGTGTTATCTTGAAAGACTTCCACTCGGTCGGTTCCTACCTGATCAATGCCTTAATGATATATGACCGGCAGGCAGGCTTGCAAAGCTCCCAGCCCAGTCTCTTGTCAATACTGCAAAGGGAAATGTAATTATGTCGCACAGAGGAAATACCACGTCTACTGAGGAGCAGAAGATGCAGGTTTTTAATCAATTGAATAATACAGCGGAAGCCATACATGATGCAAATCTTGTGCTTCTAAGATGTTGCTGGTTGGTGTAGCATCCCTCAAGTTCTTATCGTTATGCTAATGAGGTGGAATATGCAATTAACCAGAAACCAACCTTTGAAGGGACTGACATTTAAAGATAGATGCATGATTTGCATATCATCACTAGCTTCTTAATAAATAGGTCATTTCGTTATCAGTTTTCTACGTGCAAGAAGCAAAGCAGAAGTTAAAAATAACCGCTTATCTAAAAACGTACATATAAATGGGCCACATGGGGAGCAATTGTGCCTGCATGAAAGAACCACGTAGCAATTTGTTTGTATTAAAATAGAAAAGTGCAGTTAATCAAGGTTTGCCTTGTACTTCTGAAAATAACTGCCTAAAGCCATACTGATTAGTGACGATTTACCAAAACATCAAAAATCAATACAATTGATTTCGATATTCAACACAACTATGAGATCTACATGGGTAAAGTGACCATAAAATATTTAATACACAAATTTAAAGCTATCCACTTTTAAGACTTGATCCAAACCTAAGGTAATTTCAGTCATCTGGGTTCACTATCTCCAATTCTACATTAAATAAATAAGCCTCCAAGACACTTCTCCCATTACTGTTCGTCCACAGAAGATTCCAACTAACCTCCACCCATCATTTGAAACGGACGGAAAGACATGACAGGAAGACATGAAGACAGGAAGCACGAATCAGGGAGACAGATGTCATGGAGGATTCGGCTAGGGGAGCAGCCAAGGGTAAATCGGGAAAAGGTTGGTAACAGACTGCTTGGGGCAGGCCTCTATGGGGAACAGAGTGTGATATACGATAAGTTATAAGGATCTGGTAAATATTGCTATATATGATAAGGATCTATTGGGTGAGACCCGATTTTTTAAGGCTTTTTTGTTTGGACGATTTGTTTGATTTTAAAAGTTGCTATCGTAAATCTAGTATATTACTTCCGAGCCAATACAGCGGCGTATAGGTAGGGCACTAGAAAAGGAATATGACTCAACAATTCTAAAGAAAATCACAATGTAATTGTACTTGGGTACCTCCCTACCCCAACTTTTTCGGGGACCCGACCACCCTTACCCCCCCCCCCCCCCCCCCTTTCGTTACACATACAAAAGAGGACCCCCACTCACCCTGTCTGTTTCTCAAAGCATTTGGGTAAAAGTATCCTTACAATCGATAGGGCAACATGGCCTTTTCTGAAACTAGACATGCTACATGAAAATTTCTTTTAATTGACATGGAAAATGAAATGATCAAGACAGGCGACATGAAGCTTTCTTAAGATTTAATTCGACATGTGATAATCATATTGCAATCGATACCCCCAAGCATCTTTCCTTAGACACCAGTCAGTTTGTCAGTCACTGTGTCAGACGCCTATAACATGAACACTTGGCTTACCATGGGACCGAGTGGCTCAGGCCTGAAACACGTGTCACTGCTGCCTGCCAGCCTGAGCTACTCAGAGCTGCTCGCCAGTCACAGTGAGCAGCTCAGAATTTATCTTTCCGCTGCTCCGCGTCCGCCCAAACACTCTCCAAACAGACGTATCTTTGCTCTGTCACTCTGTGTCACTGTAGTTTGATTAGTGACCAAAGTGCCCATGCTTGGAGAATGTTTGGAGAGTGGCAAAGAGTGAATGGTTGTACTCTTGCTGGTGAGCTGTGATGCAGTTTCCCAGCAGGTACTTTTGGTAGTAGGGTATAAGCGGATGATTGTTGGACAACTTTCTGAGTTCAGGTTAGTTGAATTTAGCAGTTTAACCCACATGCCCTATGTACAAGCAGAGGCGATTCCATAATTTGAAAAAGGGGGAGTGCGCTATAGCAAAATTTTTGGCCGGGCCCTATTGGTCCATGAATTTTAATTAAAAAAAAAAAAGATCCGCTCCTGGTATGTCTCTTCATATAAAGAGTCTGTGTCTTTCAATGTGTATACATCATAGGCATTCAGGAAACAAAAGAACGAGAGCCGTTTGGTATCTGTTATAGTTTATCAGTGTACCAAGCCGGGAACATTTTCTGCCACTAATTCCCGGCAAGTACTTATCCCCTTATGGCTCATACCGGTTCTAAAAGTATATTGTACCTTCCTAAAACGTTAGTTTCCGTGTATTCCATGTATGTTCTTGTTCAGTTCGCTCCAACTAAAAGTAATACATTTCGAAAAACGATATTTCTGTATACTCGCCACTGGGATATAATTATATTCAAATACTATTATCCCCAGGGAAATAATAAGGGTCCTTCTAGTGAGGGATGCAGGGTTACCGACCCTCATTGCCCACCGTACGTCTACTTTAGCCGCCATAGTAGCCCCAGCCTGGCATGTAGGCCTATTGTATCTTCCCCTCTTGCTTAAACCATGACCAGACATTTACGAGAGTTCGTTTAGAGTCTAGGGAGCCAAGCTTGGAATGGAGTATTGATATTACAAAGTGAAAGGAGGGAAAGTTCAAAAGTCCCCTAAAACTTGTTAAAAAGCCCTTACGACATCAAAAGCACCTGATTGGTTCTGACTGGGCATGCGCAGTGATAATTCCGGCCAGCAGTTAATCACTTCCGTTTGAGTCGTCTGCGACTGCGCGACGAGTGAGCAAGGGCGCCCGGCCGACGTATTTGTGTGGGTCAAATTAGATTCTTTTATGAGCATGGGACAGCCTCTTCCTGCCCGACATGATAGATGAGGCCGGGGCCTGAGAGGAACATTATTGAACAGCTTCCAGTAGCCGGAGAACAACTTCCAGTAGCTCAGGACAA
The DNA here is from genome assembly GCA_936440205.1 of Lepidonotus clava. Lineage (NCBI taxonomy): Eukaryota > Metazoa > Annelida > Polychaeta > Phyllodocida > Polynoidae > Lepidonotus > Lepidonotus clava. The sequence goes on from OW387140.1 coordinate 39,931,072, forward strand.
CTTCCAGTCGTCTAGAAAAGATTAGCACGGTCGCTATTAGGCCAGGATTTTAGTATTTTCCGCTTGATGGGAAATTTAAAGGCTGAGGGAATTTATTGATTTCAATGAAATTGGAAATGGCTTTCCTTCTACCTTCTGGGCAGGTCAAATGTGATTGATTGTGAGGAGCAACGGGGGCACAACATTCCATATTGGATAATGATAATTGAAATAAGGCATTGAGAGACACAAGTAGCTAAAAGAAATGATTTTTTACTACTGATAGGAATATTTGCAAAATAGTTCGATATGAGGACTGTTTTCTGTTTGATTTTTTTTTGGTGTGTGTGTCCTTTTGTTTTTTCATAACTTTTAATTCTGAAATTAAACTGAAAAGTAAGAATGACCAATGGACATGCAAAGACGGCAAACTTAGATTAGGGATTAGGCATTGACAACATTAATATTGTTTATGATATTGTTTATCCTGCTATAATTCGCCATGTATAACCATTGTTCATCATAATTGTCCAATTAACCTCTTGAGGATCACGGAAGATAATGTGAAGTCAATCAACACTACCCTAAATAATCTAGATATTTACTTTGAAGGAAACATGTAACTGTACGCAAAACGTTTTTAGGTGCAATTTGCGCTATACAAAGGCAACACTGAAAGTTGTACATCAATTGAAATACTCTTTAATGGCATCAATGTCACAGTATCCATGTCAGAATCCATATCAGAATACGACTAATAGAAATAGAAAACGACTCAGAATACGACTAATAGAAAAAGAAAAAGAAAACATGGTTGTTTCAGATTTCTGGCACCTAGCTCACACAGACGTTAAACACAAACAGATACAGTTGAAATAGTCCTACGAACTCTTAAATTATCATTCATATAATTAAAAGACTACTGTATTTGACTATTCATGACATTAAGGGCCCATATGCATGCTGCATTGCAACTTATAGACACACACTATACAATCTTCTGTTTCTAAGAATTAGTGTCCTGGGAATATGACATTGTATGCTCTCGTAATTGTAAGGCTATTCTAAATGTATCACATAAAAAAAGCCCATCGGACAAACGTATTTGATATTGTGCACAGAGGAAAAGAGACAGAGCAGAAACAATGAATGAAGAAACACGGTGCTTTTTGACTTTAATGTTCGAAATGCTACAATGAATTGCCTATTGTAAAGTATGGGGGGGGGGGAGGTATTGAATGCACACATAACCCTCTGCCATTTGTAATGTAAATAATGCACAGCTCAAAGAATCATAAAACTATCTCTACAAAACATCTTCTGTTGCTGTTAATAAATGACCAGCTACAAATGGCAATAAGCCCATTTCAATTTACACCAATATTAAAGTTTGCTATGAAATATTTTCAAAATTTCTTCTGTGCTTATTCCATGAAGACAGTTGCATAATACAAAATTAACCAAAGCAATTTGGTTAACAAATAGCTCCTAAAATTGGTAAATTGCAGCTTTATATAGACAAGGATGGCTGATATTGTAATTTTGTCATACCCTTGTCCAACCCTGGGATGTACCCAATGTAGGATGGGCTTATTCTAAACACTTGAAACAAAATAATGAATTGCATTGCCGGCCTACATAGGCACTTATTAGAAGGTGGTTATGATGCTATATGAGGCTATATGTCAGTATTTCTTTAGACAAAACAAACCATGGTGGCTCTGGGTACGTATATAAATTAAGGTTTGTACCTTCTTAGTGGCTATAGAAAGATCATATTTTGTTAAAATATGTTTCAAAAGCTTCTTATGTGATAGTGTTTGATTATCCAATTGCGATGTTGATTGGGCAGGTCTATTGGTGTAAACTTCAGTAAGAATTTAAGTATCATCCAGAAGTATTTCTTACAAGGATTTACTTATAATTTTACTGTTTTCAGTTGGATTTAGGACAGGAACGTTTAACAAATTGTAGTTAATACCAAATTGATTCAATGACTCATGCAGTAGGCGTCATAAGAGAATAAACGTAGGGCTTTAAAGATCTAATAAACTTGTGTTTTTCCTCTCGAGTTGTTAGAGTCAATCATTGGTATGCCTTTAAAGTCTCTACAGATTTTCCGTGACTATTTTACTTTCATTAATAATGCAAATAATCGGGGGGAAAGTGTCGGTAAAATGTAAATGTAACAATCAATTCATTAGTCGACTTCAACTGTTGTCTATTATCTTGTAATGCAATTTTAGTCCTTTAAATTAATGGAAATCTTTGTCTGTGCCTCAACCTATTTCATTGTCCATGAAATACACCTACACTCTGAACAATTGAAGTTCTATCAATTTTGCATTAAGTCCCGTTTAGAAAACAATGGTCTAATATTGGGTAGGATGATTAAGAACATAAATTTTGCTTTTGCGCACCTTATAAAGGTCGTACTCCACATATTTATCGAAAGTGTGCTGCCAATATGCAGCCTCTATACATTCACTAATGCCGATATGTAATCGGCAGCAAGACTGATCAAATTTACCAACATGTTGGTAAAATTTTCCTGCCAATTATATATGCATCTTGCACTTTCGGCGGCCAATGTTGCTGGGGCATTTCAACTTGGAATTCTGCAGGGTCAAACCGGATAAAAGGTATTTTTGGGAACACCTTTTTCCTCAGACACTGTAAGGGGACTATATACCTGTTTGGGTAATTCCTTGAAGAGGTTGATGCATTTAAAATAAAGCCCGAATTCCACATTCTGAAAGTAACTAGTCTTGTTGCTGATATTTGGTGTTTCCATGGTAACGTTCTATTATATGATGTCACAGACCATCGGCCCGTTTTGGACAAACCGAAAATGCACCGAAAGTACAGGCTGCTAACTTTCTACACTTAATTTGGCTGCTGATATATAATCGGCAGAAAATAATTACCAACAATTGTCATGTTGGAAAAAATCAATCGGCAATGCCGGTGATTAGGCCTATCAGTAGCCACAGTGAAAGTGTATCGGTATAGCAAATTGCTAAGCAGGTAATGCCCTTGCTGTATGTGGAATACGACCTCAAGGGGATACCCATTGAGCGATGCGATGTAAGTCGAAATACAGTAGCGACCAATTTCTAACACTGTCAGTTATTTCCCCAGCGATTGTCCATTTTTCCAAATATTTTGACATTCATAGGGCCTATACATATTCTGTCACGCCGCCTGCAGTGCAGCCTATGACACAGTCCCTCCCCCTAGTGGTACAAAGTCACCTTAACACTAGATGGCGACCCTACAGTATATCTGCGTTATTCTCCACTTATTCCTAAGACTGCGTTTTGCAGCATTGACCATAAGATATTGACTTATCTATGTGTGTTTTGAGAGTCCCGAGGGTATCAATAACACGGACACATAATTTATGCAGTTTGTAAGTGTAACACCTTTGGAAAATCCCACTTCGCGACAGTGTCGTTTGTCTGTGCAGTAGTCTTTTCTACTGCAATTTAAGAGGCTAGAGATGACACAAGTTGCCATGTTTCTATTGTAAACTTATTTAAAGGTTTTTACATGTGTATTGTCTCTAACTACATGGACCAATATAATAAATTGATGTCTTGCCCTTCGTCATACAGTATCTCAAATTTCAGCAATTAAGGAGACCCATAATGAGTTTTTGTTCTTATTGGATAGGACTAATCAGGCCTAGGGGCGGATCAAGGAGGGGGGTCCAGGAGGTTCTGATCCCCCCCCCCCCTTGTTTTTGTTTTTCTTTCTTTCTTTTGGTGGACCCCTAAACTACAAAAAGAGGGGAAATGCCCTGTAAATTTATGCGAGTACTTACCCTCCGTTAGCCCCCACCCCTTTTGGAAATCCTGTATATGCCCCTGCTAATATTGGAAACCTGTATTGGACGTCTGTGTCGGATTTTTAGTTTATCTCACGGTATGTATGTTCCTGTAAATTCTTGGGAAATTGTTCACAAATGGAAGAAACAACTATGTGTTATAAGTACAACTGAGTTTAATATAAAAAAAAGCACCAATTCATATGCAAAACAAGTGTGCGCAAACAATTCTAATTAATGACAGCTGGTCCGCTGGCTAGTTTGAGTTTAAAACATGATAAAATAATATTATATCTGGAATGTTTACTATCAGATAAATAACCAATATATATCTTTTATTTGGAAGTGGGGTAAACATCAACGGCAAATTGGTGGCACAACTTGTGTGTGAACAATACATACCACTTATTGATATTTTGTATGTGAAGAGGCTGAGAAACAATTACAGCACTGAGCAGCAAAGGTTATCCTTTTATAACTTGAACATTCATATCTTTTTTGTATACACCTGAATTACATTATTTGACCTAATGTACCATAACTAAGATTAGACCACTAATTTTAATCTATAACATTTATAAGTATCAATTACAATACTGTTTTTCAAGTTACAATGTTAAGGCTAACATCAATTGTTAACAAGTGTATGAGGGACTATTAATATAAGAAGGCCCGCTGGGGGCGTCTGAGGGTGGAAGGACAGCCCACCAGGCAGCATGCGGCCAAAGGGGGAAGCCCGCGGGCCATATGCTGCCCAGAGGGTGGTCCGTACACCCGAGGACGACCCCTAAGGGCCTTCTATATTTTATCACCCAAACAATTCTGTAAATATGTGTAAAATACTGTAAACAAGGAGCAGTACGTACAGCCTGTCACTACACACCGACCTTTATTCGCACCACTCGTCGGCCGTGCGGGTGATAAATTACTATAATTTCCTGATGAACAACTGGATCTCTTGAAATTATTATTGTATGTCATCTATAAACACATCAATGGCTGTGTCATATTTTGAGTACAAATATAACGACATTGTGTTTATCTCCTTGTAAATAGAATGTAAAAAGCAGTCATAAGCAGATAAGACACTTCCAAATAAGTAGATTATGAGAAAACATGAAATCATACAGTCATCACTGTGAATATGGTCATTGTCCGATCGGAATGAAGTGCAAGAATATGTAGGAATGTTGCTAGATATTTCAATGTTTGGTTCCTCTTTTTCTCCCAAAAAAGGGGTGTTTATTACTTAGCTTGTTACAATATAATATTGTCATCTAATTACTTGGTTATCTATTGTAATCTGAAGACCACATAGTCATGCCTACCACATAGTAACGACCAAATAAGGTCTTCATAAAGTCTATTTCTTGAATATTTATCATAATTTAGATGACATTTTATAAGTGGAAAAAAAACATTTGATTTAAACATTAGGAAATCCTTCTAATCTGGTTTTGTGAGTACAATGTGAGGTATTTATAACATAACACCAACATAATGAGTGATACCTGATCATACCTGCACTTGAATCACTTGTATTGATTGGAATGGTTTTGTGCTTTCATAAAAATATTACTTAACAGTGACATGTAAATAATAAATGTAGTCAGAAAATTATTTGTAGATTATTAGTTTACGAAGATGACATTGATGGCGTAACAAAAATACCTGTTGATGAGATTCTCCTGAAAATAGGCAGCTCATTTAAAGCTGCTTTATAGTTTGTAATGTGTCGCCTTCCAAGGTATACATCGCCATGTTTCAAGTCTTTCCAAGTACCCAGAGGCAAATAAATGTCCCTCGACATATGACCTTTGTGTAAAATTGGGGCTACTAGAAGATCATCCCCAACCAGGAATTCTGAATCAATGTCAAAAGAACTGGGATTCCTTGGATCAATCCACCAGAGTGGCCGAATGATAGGATAAGCTGTTTGCCCGCTTTCCGCTGCCACTTTAAGGATAGTTGGTAGATGTGTCTCTCGAATCTGAAGCAGGTCATGAGTTATTCGCACTGTTTCTTCATCAAGGCTCCATGGAGGAATACTAAATTGAACAAACGGGAGTAATGCATTGGCTGCCACCCACCGTAAGTAAAGCTCTTTTGTTGGTAAGACCACATCCTCTTTAACATAACCATTGCCACCAACCATATCTGGGAGGACAAAGGGGTAGCCAAGTATACCAAACAGAAGTGCTGTTGGGATTACAGTCTGGAGTCCCCTGGCATATCCCCAAGTAGTATCTTTATCCATCATGCGTACCATAACTGGCACATTTTGCGATCGGTATCCAACACGTACCTCAATCAAGCGATTGCCCGTTAGATTGTGCATGTGACTAGCATACAACCGACCATAATGATTTGAATTTGTTAACTTGTTCTTGGTCAGAAAGAATTCTGGCATAAAGTTGGCCTCACCTGCATCAAATTTAAAAGCAGTTACTCCCTGTGAGATTAGCCTTTGAAGACGAGTTTTCATCCAAGCAATAGCCTCAGGGTTGGTGAAGTCTACAATGGCAGCCCTACCTCTCCACCATTTTACAGTAATATCATCAGTGCTTGATCTGACAAAATATCCTTTATCTAGTCCTTCTTGATAATCAGGACTGTCCGGGTTGGTAAAAGGTGTCACCCAAGTGGTTATATTGAATCCTAACTTAGCTACCTCCCTACTCATATCAAAAGGCGATGGGAATTTGTTGGGATCAAATGTGAAGTCTCCATAGTGCTTATCATATCCATCATCTATTTCAATCTGACAGCCTACAAATCCATGTTTCCTGATGTCTTTGGCATATTTCATCACCTTTTCCTGATCAATGTCTTCGTGGAACTGTGCCCATGAAGACCATATTGGCTTTTCAAAAAGAAGTATGTTTGGGATCTGTTTAGCAGGGGTAAACTGCCTACTTACAGTGAAGAGATGAGCAGCCAGGACATCCTTAGAGGAGCACACCTGATATTTTAAGTGTGGAAGCAAGTGGTCAGGGTTTTGATAGGTTGTATTGAAGTAATCCCCTTTGAAGCAAAGCCTAGTGCTGTTTATGCCCACTTGCAGAGGAACATCATCATCCACAGTGATGCTCACCCCGCTAGAAGAGAGCCAATACTTCTCCAATACATTGCCCCATCCATCGTTCACCATGCCAATATCATTGGAAAGAAAATGTTGCATCCTTGTTGGTCCCTTTTCGATTGTCCAACGGTCATGCAGGATTTCAGCTCCACCATACCAGTGATCCTGACCAATCAGGTAACAGTCATGTGGGGCAAATGTGAATGACAATGTTGTCCATGTAAACTGCAGGAAAATCAGATCAAACATATCAATTCTGATTAATTGGTACTGTTCACCTTTACAATACATATCAAGAAGTAAAATGTTTTTGACATCAATAACTCCTTTAATTTAGCATGCTCTAGATAATTCAGAACTTTCCTTGAAAAGAAAGTATCTGATACTTTATTCATGTACAAGAAGTAAGTTGCTAATATTTTCTTCTCTATTCTCTTTATTGTGTAAACAGAAAACTTCATTTCATCAGAACATAAAGGACTTAATAACATTTTCTAAGCTATAATTATTATGATACGAGGCTGTAACAGAGTATATTTGCAGATCGGCCACTGTGGCTATTTTATTTGTTTGTTGGGGTAGTTTAACTTCAGGCCAATCCTTCTGGGTTTTTTCTCTACTGCACAAGATAATGCTTTTCAGCTAGTTTTACACCCCATGTGGCCTGTTGCACAATGAGTTTCGTAACAACAAAAATAATAAAACAGTGCAACAGTTTGTTGTTACTTTGATCATGACAACGGACGTTTTGACACTCAATAAAAAAACTATTTAGAATGATCATAATGAGCTGTGATCTTTACAGTATTTTTTTTTTATTTTCCCCTTTTTACATCATATTACAGAATTTAATTTGATGCAGCAGAAACAGAGATATAAGGGTTTCGTAACAATGCAACTTTGTGCTGTTGTGCAACCATTCTTAAAGTTATCCTTAAGGTTACGCTGTTGCGAAATGTCATTGTGCAACGGACCAATGGGCATTGACCAAATCTATGAGATGAGTTGCCTATTTGTAGCAGTGGAACCCCCAAATGCCCTCTTTATAGTGCTGCCTCACTGAGATATCACATCATAGGCCCACATGGTATCCTACCCAGTCACAGTACACTAACGATGGGCCGACCAGTTGTTTCATGGTTCTAACTGCATACCGAGTGCCAGGAAAGCAGCAGCCACTACCATTTTCAAAGTCTTTGGGGTGACTCGGTTGGGATTTGAACTCTGACCTCCCAGACTCAAAAATGGATAGTCTACCAACTGAGCTCCCGAATGTGGTTTTCCCCTTTTTGTCATCTTTTATGATCAGGAACTCCAACCCCAGGTCCCCTGTGCCCTCATTTACCTAGTTGCTGGCGTGAAAACACTCAAAACATCCTGGGTGTTGCCTGTTTATTACAGATATGAGCACTTTATGAGTTTTGGAAGTAAGCCATGATGTGCAATAGTAAAACTTCCTGTATCTAGTCCATATATAAATCAATCTATAGTCTGTGTAGGCTTCGTGTAGTTGCCAGGTCACAGTTTAGATACAAAGCTTTAGAAAAACCACAATTGGCATATAGCATGAACTCCATTTATAGGTTAAAAAACCTAGCTGTCATGTCAAAGTAACATGAATCTTACCTCATAGCAGTCTGTGGCCTCTTCATTTATATACTGCACCTGCAGGTTTGTGTGTTGTCCACATGTGATATGCAGATTTTCAAGGGAGGCACTCTGCAGGGAACAGGATTCCCAACCACCAACAGCAGCTAATCCAAGTCCAATTTTTGCATTCACAGCCTTCACTGAAGAATCCTCAGACTTGCGAATTGATATTGAACCCTTATTCATATCTAAGGTCAATCTATTGAGAATCAAAATCTTCTTTGTTCTAACCTGAAATACAATGAACTCATGAATCAATTTCCAGAATGGCATGTGTTTTGTCCTTTACCTCAGGCATACACACAGCAATAAGCTAGTAGCCCGTATCATCCATATGTGAATATGGACATATTTGAAAGAATCACAATTATTGTATGAAATGTATCAATGATAATTATATTTTTCATTTTGATTTAGGTTCTAATTTATATATCTTGCATTGTAGTACATGCACAACGATTCTCTTACATTCTTAGTAATTATTTTTAAGAAGAGTCCAGACTTGTACTTGAGGTTTTTTTTCCCTAATAAACAGATTAAAGCCCCATCTCAAGTGGAGACACAACTTAACAGTGTGAAATAGTGAAGCATTAAAAGTAAAAGGGAGTATAATTTATAAGAATAACATCATGGATAAAGCAATATGACGAAAACAAGTAGAGTGTTAAGAACAAGGATAAAACAAAATAAAAGGCTAATCAAGGGTATTAGTACACAAACTAAATAAAAGAATGTGTGAAAATTATCTTTGTAACAGTAATCTTTGCAAACAGCACTAAAAGGCCTTCAAAAATAGGTCCCTACTCTCAAACCTTATTGAATCGATGATTATTTTGATATTCCGAAAATGTACCAAAAATGGTCCATAGCTACCTAGTTCTGTAGTACAGTTTGATTCTAAAGCAAGCAATATCATTAAATTTGGTGCGTTGCCAACCCCAGACAGATTTTTCTTAGAAGTACCCACCACAATATGTTTTGTGTTGTCATCACCTTTCTCTAACAACTGTAGCGTAAAATGGACAAAAGTCGGGTAATATGGGCATAGCAGGTAATATGGGCACATATTTCATATTTCTGTCAGATATAAGTCCTGCACCCTCGTATCACAATGTGGGGAACCAAGAAACATTTGCATAGACCACCTCCTTTCAGCAAATTACTATGAATTTATTAGAATATGCTACAAAAACCGTGAGAGGGAATCCGACTTGCTTGCATGCTGTCACATAATCATACATAAAGTATGAGTAAGAAGGAATATCTTAAGCATTCAAATACCCCATTGTAGTGCAACCTCTCAAGAACAAGTAGAAACCAAAGTAAAAGATATAGGAGAAATAGTCTTTATTCTATAGAGGATCTATGAAAGACTGTTTTTAGGGTTATATGGGCATACCCCAAAATCCCATAGTATCCTATGGCAATTCTAATATGGACAGGGTTCTTGTCCTGCCCATATTAGCCTTCCTCATTTGTCACTGTATTGCCACAGGGCTAATATGGGCAGGTGTGGGCAGGTGTGCCCAAATTACCCTAAAATAGGAGGTGCCCATATTTCCCTGTGGTGGGTTATATGGGTTTTAAATGCAAAAACTTATTAAAAAACTCCACATATTAATTATTTCTTGACCTGGATGGGCAAAAACCCACTTATTTCTTCACTTATTGATAACAATTCCATAAAAGAAAACGGAAGTAAGTTATGAACATTTCTTTTGATTTTACAGACAGACATGCGTCCTTAAGGTGCACATATTACCTGAGTTTATGTAAAGCAGTTGAAGTATTGACATTTTAACTGTTTGTCGAATTGAATAGCTTTTAATTTCAAAACATAGTTTGTATGTGTTAATATCTTAAAGAGAGGGGCCAGTGAAATTTTAATTTTGTAAATTTCTCATCTTATACAGTAGATATGATGCTTTAAAGGGAGGGGCCAGTGACAAAAAAGTTGCATACTGCAGTGATCCTTACCATCCAGGGAATAACCTCACCAAATTTTATACTTTTATCTCTAATAGTTTTTATTTTATGCACATTTTTGTGTGTCAAATTTAGTTTCTCTGCCTGCATCTGACAATGCCTGCACAGAGCATTTATCTGTATGTGACGTCACAAGCAGAACAGGTGAAAAATAGTAAAACTGAAAAAATAACAATATTTAATATATTTAACTGATTTTATGAGACTAAAAGTGTTTAAAATTACCAAATTAAGTGATTTATGAAAGAAAAAATCAAAAACATGTTTTATTATGGAATTTATAATTTTGAAATTTGAATATAACGGTTTTTTGGTGTGATGTCACAGACAGACATCCTTTGTCAGATGGCAGGGGGCTTAATATATGGTCTGACTTAGTGACAGGGTTTTCTATATAAGGGAACACTTCACAGTTATCATAATTCACATACTTGTACTTAGGCACTATACCTACGGTATGATATGAGATTTATCAATATTGTAATTTCACTGACCCCTCTCTTTAATATGAATACAAAATGATTTTATAACTATAGATTGATATCTTGCATAGGAAATCTTGTCTATATATCAGGTCACATATCAAAACCCCTGCACACCTGACACAGGATGTCTGTATGTGACGTCATACAAAATGACAGTTATATTTAAAATTCAAATTTCTAAATTCCACAAAAATAACATTTTTTCACATTTTCTTTCATGAATCATTTTATTTGGTCATTTTAAACACTTTTAGGCTCATAAAAAACACTTAGATAAATTGTATATTGTTATTTTTTCAGTTTTATATTTTTTCAGCTGTTCTGCTTGTGACGTCACATACAGATAACTGCTCTGTGCAGGCAGTGTCAGATGCAGGCAGGGGAACTCAGTTTGATGGAGACAAAATGTGAATAAAACAAAAACTATTAGAGATAAAAGCATAAAATTTGGTATGGTTATTCCCTGGATGATAAGGATCACGGCAAAATACTAATTTGTGGTCACTGGCCCCTCCCTTTAAGCCCCATCAAGTCTTGATTTGTGAAAAACAGGGATGGCTCTAAAATTGTGAATCCAATGTGTTTGTGATAATATGATAAATGAGCAATGTGTACTGTTTGTTCAATGTGAAACATGAATGCATTTTGCAATCAATATTTTTGGACTACACAGAAAGAATAACTAGTTACTAACTAATACATGGAATATCGTTGATTAGTTCCATGTATTGTGACTGAAAATCATGTAAAAAAAAACATGCCACTCAGGTAAGAGAAGACTCCGAAGAATTAGGAAAGTTATTTCCAGATTTTCACTTTTGAAACAAAAGGGTGATGTGATTCACAAGGGTGAACATCAAAAATGAATACAGGGTACTTAATAACAAAAAAATATATATACGAACCTTTACCCGTCAATTCAATATCTTGAAAATATTGGTTATTGACATAAATAATAAGATAATTATTATCCTACCATGGAACCATGGTAGACAACCAATGTGGTGAGAACTCCAGCCGCTATGACGAGCATCATAATTCTTTGGTAGAACTTCATCTGTAAAGGTGGCATACTGGACGGATCCATTATCTCGACGACCTCTTCTCATTTAAAAAACACAACTTAACCTAAAAGACTGAAGAGAAACTAATATCAAGGGGTTACTGGTCTCATTTCTTTTCAATTTGAGGCCTGGGTTTTATTGTGACTGTGAGGGTTTAAATTTCCTTTTGGAGTTAACGTTTTGATAAATGCCCTCGTATATACATGACGGCATATCTAGATACTTGTATTTGTGAATCTTCAATAGTAAGTAATGTTATGTCTATTTAGTCACTTTAGAAAGCTGAGATATAAGATTGTTTGTAGCAAAAGATGGACATTTTGTTTTTTTGGCCCCCACATCTGTCCTATCTATATTTCAAGGTGGCTCCCCTTCCAGATTTGATAGATATACCCCAGAGGTGTCTCATACCAAATTTGAGGCTTTTATCCACCATGTAACAATTTCACTAAAAAAAAAAAAGACCTTAACAGACCCCACTAATTGAAATCTCCAATGGCTATTCTACAAGCTGTAGGCTCGGAAGCTGAATCTTGTCTTTTAACAGTCTTTGACAATGTTCATAATAAAATCATTTACAATACATACCTCAGGACAGCTTGTACGACTCGAACTTTGTTTCAGGAACGCCTCATGTTAAAAAAAAAATAATGAAACACTATGTTTTACATCAACAGTAAAAGTATGCTGTGTTATACTTGCATTTGATGTGAAGTGGTAAAAAGGGCATCAAAAGGACATCAAAAGGACATGTGGCTGAAGCTTTTGGGTATATATAGGGGCAGCTGCAGATAAGGGGGGAGAGATAGGCAGAACTTTTTCGTGACAACCACTCAGCTGTAAAGAGCAATTCAGTACAACCTTAGGATGCCCCAAGATACATTAAACAAGGTCCTAGATTGATCTTGTAGGGTACATTTAGAAAACTGAAAAACTCAGGGCTATTCATCTTTATTTTTTATATACGATAGTAAATAGATTGATCAAATACGCCTTATACAGCGACATATAGAAAAGGAATTATCGGAAAAATTATCAGGCGAAACAAGAATTTATCGGGCGAAATAATCCTGGAACAAACAGCAAAACCGAAAATGGGTACCAACTGCGGTCGGAAGCTCTGGGGGCTGTGGCTGTGAATCGCCAATTTGGCAAAAAAAGAGCGGCTGTCAAATAATCAGACCATCTTTTAGGGGAGCTGTCAATGATGTATTATATTTTATACTATATTAAGAGTATAAAATTATTGTATGCAATTCATTTACTTTATAATGCTTCTAAACAAATTATTGAGTTTAGAAACAAATAATGACTGCAAACTTTGTCCTTGATAACCCTGAAAAGGGGGGGCTGTCAGAGTTTTCCCCTGAAAAGGGGGGGGGGGGGCTGTCAGAGTTTTCCCATAACAAAAAAGGGGGGGCTGTAGTTTCGCAGTTGGTATCTACCTTCAAAGACTGAGTGCCCCTCCGAGTGCCCCCCCCCCCCCCCCCCCCTGGGCCGGTATCAAACCTTTTGGGAGATAAACATCTGTCATCATTCAATGGGTGAACAACAATGGTATCCATGCCCTAGAATGAACTTACGTATACCCTACCAAAAACTGTGTCAATCCCTTAAAGTGCCTAGCCCTAGGCCTTTGTAAATAGGGATAGCAACAACTGTTGAGTGTCTGCGCCCTGACAGGAGGGGAGAAACCACTAGACAGACAGTAGACTTTTATGATTGCTCCTTTTTTTCTTTTTCTATCCCTATCTAAAATAAATGACGCTGCAAACTTAGCTAGGTTTCAGTTACTTTCACCTGTTCACTATATAAAGCATATCATATGCCATGGTTAACCCTTAAAGCTTAACCTAGAAACCTACTAGCCTGTGACGCATCCCCTACCCAGAGACGAATACTTTGTCTAGAAACCTACCTGCATAAAAACCGGAGGTTGGGGAAAGGCTTTGGATTGTAATTTACCAATCTCCCTTCTCTTTTGTGCTCGATTACTTAATATTTGAGAATTTAACGGTCAATAAAGGAGGCTCTCGGTGCAGACGACTTCTTCCACGCCAAAACTCCCCAGCGATGGAGGTAAGAAAACGTTTCGTGTTGTTCAAAACGGTAGGTGTCCCCAGTGTAACCTACGACAGAGACGTCTGCATACAGGAATTTGAACTATGCCTATGGATTTATATAGTAGACTCTATACTCTTTTCATGAAGAGGGACATGGATTAGTAGTTTTTGTTACCAATACCAGCAATGAGACAATGCATGTCGTATGCCCCGGACGGATATCCTAACTCGTAACTTCACTTGATAATTTGCTTTTAAATTCAAAAGAATTAGTTGGCTTTCTCACTCTAAACTTAAAGTCTCATCTAACGTTAACGTTAAACCATCTTCCTCTAAAATAGAGACAAATAGAGGGTCTACTCATTAGAAATAGATAAAAAGTAATCAACAAAGTGGAAAATGTGCACTTAGCTTATCGCCGTTGCGTAAGTTAGTTGCCATCGTTGATAAGGACGCTCTTGTTGCCATGAAACGGTAACCATGGAAACCAACATGGCGACGGTAACTATGGAAACCGACATGGCGACGCGCTTAGTGACGCTTCTCCATAGCAACGCAAAAATAGATACAATGTCGGCGGCGCGGACGGCGCAGTGGGGATTTCGCCATCTTTGATGTTATATTTTGCAGTTATTTGCAGAATATAAGGGGAAGCTCAAAGCATTATGGACAAGACAACGGCGGAGAATGTGTATCTTTTGAAGAAGGCTAATGAAAGACTCGCAGAAGAGAACTATGAGCTCCGAAAACAGTTGAAATTGTATCATGAAAACTGTGGTCTTCGGGCGGCGACGGTGATGTCGTCACTTTTGACTTGGCTGGACACAGGTAGGCTTACAAAGTATTAAAATTTATCTTAAATTATGGGTGTAGACCCTTAAAATCGACAGGGCGACACGGCCATTTCTTAAATTCGACAGGGGACATAGCCAATCCTTAGCCACAACGACAGGGGACATTGGCATTTCTTAAAATCGACATGGCTGTTTCTTAAATTCGACAGGGGACATAGCCAATCCCTAGCGACAGCGACAGGGGACATGGGCATTTCTTAAAATCGACAGGGGACACGGGGACCCCCCATCAACACCCCCTAAATTAAGCGTGATATAACCTGGTAATTGGCATTTCTATTTGTAATAAACTAAGTTGTTTTCAGATTAATACTGAAGTAACGGGCTATCTCGGTGACAGTGTTTGTAAAAGATATTGATTGAAAGTTTCGTCTTAATTTATTTCAGATGTGTTTTCCTTATCAAAAACCGACGGTGTGGCCAGAAAGCTTGAAGATGTTCTCAAGGGGTTAAACGTCGAGAATGTGAAAAAGATTCAAAATTCCACATTGACACCTAACATAGTAACCCTTAAAGAACCAACTGTGACAACTTGGAGTCCTGCTATTGAAGAATTATACAAAGTGGGGGCATCGAAAGAAAAGAGCCAGGATGGAAGTTTTCGGGGCAAAAAGGCCGCTTCTGGTCATACCTCTGACGCCAAGCAGAGTCAGAGTGACGGGAAGAGGACTTCAAGGAAGAGGGATCACAAGTCACGTCGGGTAGGATGATAATGACATGGTTCCCTCCTGACCTCATTGAGTTATCACATTTATTAGGTTGCTCACTCGCTCACTCGCTCACTCACTCACTCACTTGATTGCTCACTCGATATCTCACCCAATCACTCACTTGTTCTAAATAGCTTAAAGTTTATCCCAGTTGAGTCACTCACTTTTGACCTCTTTGTCTTTGAGTCATTCGTGGCTAAAGCCAGGATATAAATACACTCATTGATGATTTAGATGCTCACTCACTGACTTCCATCATCCTCCCTTACTTCCCCATTCACCCCCTCACTCACTAGTCACTAGCTCACTCACCTGCTTCCTGAATGCAAGGGGTGTTGTTTTAATATGAAAAGAAAACAACATAATCTGAATTATTCAACTACGGTATTCTATCTTTCGTCAGGGCCTAGGCCCAACAAAAAGCGTTGTGTTCAGGTATTAAACCCGACCTACTGAAATATTTTGGCCCTATCCTAATTTAATTCAATTTATCCTACACAATTTTAAAATACATCAAAAATTTATCCATGATTATTTCACCATAATATCATTACCTTTGCTTTTCATGCTTATAGAATGCCATCTCCGGTAGGGGTAAGAAAGATAAGAAGCCCCAGTCCGGTTCCCTGAGTCCAGATAACTTCGATACGGACACGCTGGCCGTGACGTCCTCCTCGGAGGATGACCAGGCGGTGCCCAGGGAGTGGTCACTCAGTGGTCACGTCTGGACCCGGGACGCCACCACCTCCACCCCCGGCTTCAGCAGGGTCGGGCCCCCCGTCGCCGCCTCCACGCCAGCCAGAGGTGATTCTTTTTTTTCTATTATTGTTTATTTATTCAGTTTAGTTTTGTAATATTTTGTTATTAATAGAGAAAAGGGGTATACCAATTATTGAAAAAGAAAATTAAAGTTAGAATTTTATCCATATTTTTCTTAAAGTTAGTATGTAAAAGGTTGAGACAAAGCGCAGTTTGTCCAATTATCTCATGCAATGATATGTTAAAATGCAATAATCCATTTTCTGACATTTAACTTTATATGTTTTTTCAACAAAAACAAAAATTTTAATCTTGGGGATTTATTACTTTGGGAACAGAAATTATATATTGAGATTTAGAATATAAAGTTTGTTTTTACATAAATGTTGATTTCAGAGATTTCTCTCTGTTATACTAAGGTTTATGTTCCTTTTGTCGCAGCCTCCAAGCCAGAGCCTATCCCAGCACCACAAACGGTTACACCTAAGAGTAAGTCATTGAAAATGGATCCACTGTTACATGCTAAAGTGAACCCAATTTACGTAAACATGTACTTTCCTATTGATGATATAGGTTTCATATTGATGATATAGGGTTATATGCCCAGTAATAAACCATTTCAATGATTGTTCGATTCTCGTTGACAATTATATTCTTTTGTAGCTTTTTAATTCCAATATAATTCATTTCAACTCACTGACCATCTGTCTTTAATAATTATGGACAAGGAAATGATAGTGTGAAGTCACATTAAAATAGGTGTCATTTAGTTTCATCTGCGTGAGTAGTATAGTGAAATGTTCTATGTTTTATTAATTTATTTCGCGTACAGAACTTTTAATTCCGTTTTAACTTATTATGTCTGTTGGTAGGAGGTGACGATTCCTCGACTGAACGGGCCCGCCGCCCTAGGCCTCCAGCCCTGTGGAGGCGGGGCAGTGCTGTGGAGCGGGAAGCCCTGGAGAAGTTCTTAGGCAGCGCCCGGCCCAACAAGCGCCTTCTTGGGGAGGTATGAACTAAACTGATAAATAAATCTATGGAAATGTTTTGTTTTTTTTCAAATTATTTTTCCATATCTATACGTCAATTTCAGAAGGGATGGTTATCTTTTTATGGTCAACTTTGTCTGTTGGTATCCTGCAATCACCTAGAGACATTTGATTGCTGGAACAATATTAAGAACAGCATTTGATTTACATTGGTTCTCGTTGGTTACCTCAACATTTATCCTGTATCATTTTCAGCCATAATAAAACCATGATTCGTGATAAATATATGTTTGGCCCTACCAATTTTCTTTTTATATTATCATAAAATTGTTTAAACATTAAGAAAACACGCTGCTCAAATCCCTACTTAAATACAAAGATTTTTAGATGAACAGTCATTACAAAAGTAAGACTTGGAGAAAAACTTACTCTGTAAGATGTAACTCTGAAATAAAATAATTTTCTTTTTCTTCCAGGTTGCATTCCAACTGGACCGCCAGATCCTCAACTACGTCTTCAGCGTGGACGCCGACCACCACAAGCGGCGTTTCTACGGCTACATCGTGCAGAACATCCCTGAAATGATCAAACGGGAATCCACCGACCCCGCGACTGGCCAGCTGGACCCTCAGAAAGTGGCCAAACTCCAGTACCGCTACGACTACATCGTACGCTCCCTCCAGCCGCTCGGCTACAAGATCGACTTCCACTCCGCGGTTAGCACGGATCTGGTTAACCGTTACGGGCTGCTGCCCGTGCCTTCGGATAAGGCTACGGCCGAGCTGTTCGGTTTAGGGAATAAGAGTTTCCTCGAGGAGTACCTCCGCCATATTGCACCCAGGCATGAGTTACACAATGTGCTGATTCTGTTTGACTGCCTCTGTCTGCTAGCACAGGATCAGAACCAGGCAATCTTTGTTTGGTAAATGTTACATTTTTAGGTTACTTTAATTTTGCATTCAAATCATTAACCACCTAAATTTTGTATCTTTGTCAGAAAAGATAGTTGTGTGTTCCCCCACGATCAGTACCAAGCAATCTTTCTTTAAATTCTATTGGTTAATTATACAGGTTAATCGTCTGGATCAGAATAAGCAACTTTTTGTTTGGTAAATTTGGAATGGAATTTTGAACCCGTTTATGTTTTTCGTTTTGGTAACCTGATCAGTATGATAAAAGCTGGACTTAAACGTTGTTACTGGTAGAAAGAAGAACATTGTTTACAATTAAACGATTAAGTGAAATATTCTTTTTCCAACCACTTTCACATTTCATGTGAGAGCGTTTTCCTACTGTTTTAAACAACATGATGTTAGTTGTTATATGAATCTACTAAACAGTGAATTTAATGTTTCGTTTTTATTCCATATCGGATGAAATTTTCTTCCCAAATGTTATTTCCTTATCAGAGTGTATTTATCAAATAGCTCTTGTAAAATGTTGTTTTGTTGTTTATAACCACTTACAAATGTAATATCCTTCATCTCCAACTTTTTTTTTCAAAGTGTCGACAATCAAATCATGTCATGGTAGACCAAATAAATATTTGTAAATAAGCAAAAAACAGCTTTTGCTTTGTCAAACTTGAATTAAAAACGATAACAAAATATCTATTTTTCGTATAATTTATTGACCGATCGCAGAAACACGACAAAACGCCATGTTCGACTGGCATGCAAAATACGCATTTAACCTAATAAGAAAAATCGGTCTTTCCTCTACTTCTTCATACATACTTTACATTAAAAAGTCACTAACTCATTCATTCATTGGTACCAAGCCTTATAAAGGCCAATTTTAAGTTAGACGAATTTCAGATACCTTTAAATATTTGATCGGTAGTAAATATGTATGGAATCATGGATAAGTCAGACTATTTTCCGCGTACAACTCTGAAATCACACCTATAGGCTTACACAAGGCTTGGTGACATTGCTGTGCATATTACTCAGTGTGTCATCGCATACACCACTTCAATGACTGGATAATATTATGTGGCAATGGCTATACAACGAGGCGTATTTACTGAAATTTGGTTTTAGGCAGTGATAAAATAACTTGAGATTTGTTTTGGTTTCTTCCTGAGAATTCCTTTATATAATTATAAAGTGCCACACGATACCTTTAACCTTTTTCACTAGTTCTCAAAAGCATATTATATATCATGGCTCAGGCTACAGCGTGCTCACAGTTCAACAAACACACATCTAAATGGATCTTCAAATACTCTATAGCCCTAACTACCCTGGTTCTATATGTATCGACACCCACACAGTTACTACTAGCAATCATGCATAAATATATGCCTCTGAGTCACGCATACTAAACCGCATGCCGTTGATCACGCATAGAAATAGAAAATGTACACTTCGTGTATGGGTTCCCAATAAGTCTGCAAAATTTGTACAAAGCTGTAAAACTATCAGAAAGCTGTCAATATCTACAATATTCTGTATTTGATAAACATTTGTTGTGTTAAAAAAGAATGGGACAATGTTCACTTGTGAAAGCACGTTTCTTTGAGAACCTGAAACGTGTAGTATTTTGTGCCATATAATGTTCAAAAGCTTCTCAGTTCTATCAACAGTAAAACTAAGATTCAGATCATTAATAATTCTAATCTCTCAATAAGAATGTAACATGTTGTAGATGTTCTGAATAACTTTTAAAATAGCTTTAAAGACAACATAGAATGTATATTCTACAAATATATTCAGTTCACCTTTATAGCTATGAATCTCTGATCAGTACTGAGTGCGCAACACTGAATATAAATAGTATAGATTATAGGTTGACATTTAAGTTACAAAACCTGGTTGGATAAATCCAGTTCTGGAGACATTTGAGGGAGGTATGACAGATCCCTGGTTAACTCGTGGGGTTTTCTTTGACTGACACATCATCAGTAATCATGGCACAAAGACTGATTCAGAATCTCTATTGGTTCTCCAATGAGGAGGGTAGAAACCTGTCCCGTTTGAATGAGGCGATCTGGGTTACAAAAAGTCCATAATCTCATTAGTTTATGACATACTACTTGTACATATACAGGCACAGAACTATTTGATGTGTTTTTTAACTTTAAAGTTACCATGTAAGGTTTTGTCTGGCAATTTTTGTATAACTCCGTTATGAAGCCCAAGGCGATTACTGGTACAGGGATTAATTGTGATAATTCTTAATTCGCTATAAAGTATAGACTTGAGATTTTAGTACTCAATTGCGTTCTTCATAACTCAACCAATGTTATTGGTGAATAAATACTTTCACACGTATGATACGCACTCTAGTAGGTGTCATGGGTGAGCTTCTCTACCATATATTCACCAAAAAGAACCGTGTCGTGTACAACAGAATATAGAGTTATTCAAGATACGTGCAATAAATTGCAGAAAGTTCAGATTATATAGTTTCGACGTCTTAGGGAACGCTACATCTTTTCTCAAAAAGGAGAACTATTTTGACTGAATTATACTTAGCTTCTTAATTCTAAAAGGTCTGAATTCTTTGAATGATCCATATCAAAAACATTGTTAAATATTTACTTCTCTTTCAGAGAACAACACGATGTAAATAATTGTATACGAAAAGTATGGTACAGAAACAGTCACACACAAAACATGGAAGTAGTACTCCTATACCTTTTTAGATACACAAATGGTTTTACCCTCTAATAGATTAACTAAAGTCAATAAACTAACGAAGGTCTATACGACACAGGAAAAGGGTCTGTATAAATGACTTGTGCCCTTTTCAAAGCAATACATTAGCCCTTTGTTCTTTTACATACAGATATCCCTACTCATCATGAGTATAACTTAAATGTAATTATCAATATCCCACATTTGTTCTTGCAGCTTTGAGTAGCATGGTAAGTATGATAAAGCCCGTTGCCTTGGTCCTGAGTTTTGTGCGCGTTGGCAACTTGTCACACCACTTGGTTGAAGTTCACTCATTTTATATACTTTCTCTATCAAACTTCATAAATAACTCCAGTCATAATGTATTTACACCTATGTATTAAGTCCTTACGTATGATATTCACACCCATATAAGTCCTCTCATGTTATTCACATCCATTCTGGGTATATAAGTCCTTACGTATAGGCACGACTACTGATGGTTTCTCACATAAAATATTCACATCCATTTGAGTCTTATCATCGGTTATTCACACCCTCTGACTGTGGGGCCTCTTACATTACATGAAATTCACACCCATATTACTTACTCTTATTAGCATATATGTCTGATCTGTCTCGTGTACATATACACACCCATAGAGGTTTCTCATACAAACTATTTTACAACACACCGGTTATTGGCAATCAATTTCCCTCGTATCACCCGATAATATCATGGTTTATTATAGAGAAATATATTAAGTCTTCGTAATGCTCTCTGGTATAGAATATGGAACTTACTCCAGCAGTACTTGGTCTATGTCTGGAGCATGAGTGTATTGCAAGATCGGTGGGGATTTTTCACTGGATCTCTTTGAGAATGAAGTCTGTGTTCCATTAGGCGATTTGGCTACAGGGAATTCGGTCATTTCTGAATTGTCATTAGGAATTTGACAGAAACAAATTCATGCTACATATCACGTGAAAGAGAATTAGCAATCCTTTTTAATGACATGTAGCATGTCAATAATAAGCACTTATTCCCACTGGAAATGTCCGAAATCGCGAGTAAAATCGGATAGTGGAATACAGCCATAACAATAACGTTTTATGCTTGGTCCCCATTTGAAAAGTACTCTTACACACGCCTTCAAAGATGGCACAGAACACATGCTAAGTCTTCCCACGGAACAAATATATCGTCCCTGTGAACCTTTCCTTTGTTATAACAAAGAAAGACATTCGTTTGCCCTTACCTTCTTTTTACATCCACTTTTGGTCAGGTAATTTTCCACAGAAAAAGTACACGAATAGAGGTAGAAACAAGTTGGATTCCATGATACTTGTACAATAATCTTCCGAATAAATGCCATGTGAAATGAAGCGATGAGGCTTTCTTGGTGAGTTTCCTTGAATATCTATTTGGCAGCTTTCTTTTTTACAGGCGGGCCAAAGGATTCAGGCTCCTCTCCGGCTATCCGCGCTCTCACATTTGCTAGAACAGTGTTCATCTCATCGACCGAGTAGCGGTAGAGGAGTTTACAGACTTTGAGGTTTCGCTTCTTCTGAATATGGCTCAAGGCATGTTCTAGTGAGTATACAGTGTCTTCGACTTCGTTCAGCACCTGGGACAATAACATTGAAATATATTAAAATAACCTTCTCAATTTCTATTAAACATTTATTGGGATCGAACAATTGTCTCTGTATTTATGGATCTATCCATTTATATCTTAATATTTTCTTATGTATTAATATACCATAATTTTGTGAAAATACCCAAAATATATTCGGTGCTACAAAGTAGCATATTCAGACTGCCAATAACAAGGCGGCATTAATTCTTAGCATTAGCTTTTTAAATCACACCCTAGCCAAAAAGAATGACTAGTAAATAAGCCTGAAAGTTCAAGCCTAAACGGTGACACGGTTTGTAGATTAGTAAATAGTATAAATTCTGGTAAATTATGCGTTCTGCATTTTCATGAGCCATAGCAATTCTTATTCAATTTCCGAGCATCTCACCATAGAGAAGTAGCAGATCTTCTTGGAGACGTCACAGATGTTGTCCTCGGGTTCGGGGTTCTCGTACTTGTGTCGTTTTTTGCTGGACGTGATGATGTCGTCGTCGTAGAGACACATTCGCTCTGAGGCGTGCAGACCAGCGTCCTCGAGCTCCTGACGCTCACGGATCTCACGGTCTCTGCCAGAAACATACCAGAACACATACTTATTTACCTATTTTTGTTTAAAAAAAAAAAAAAAAAATTCTTTTATTAATCTTTCCTACTTTCTTTTATTTCATTTTTCTTTCTTTGGATGACTAGGTAGTCTTATGCTATAGGTCCAGCTCTGGACCCCACCTCAGCCTCACCGGAAAAGTTTGCTTTTAATTTTTCACATCAGCTCGGCCTATTCACCTTATACTATGAAACTCCCCAAGGCAGATTCAGGCACCTTTGCTTTCTTGGTAAAGCTGTAACTCAAGCAAATATTATTTAACAAAAGGTATACCGTTTGACAAAGAACCGATAACAACTTGCCGACCTATGGCGGTTAACTTAACATACATCACATTCAGTAAAACAAGTACGGTAATTATATATGGTGAAGATTGGATTTTTTACTTACATTACGAGTTCTAGTTGTGGGAGGACGAACTCTAATGTTTCAATTGGAGTTTTCTCGTACCGTCCCAGTTTGAATAATAACCGGTCCATACTGAACTGTTCCGGCACTCCGCTGTCATGTAGCATCTGAAAAAGGTTCAAACAAAATTAAGTATTAAGTAAAAATCAATAACAAATTTATCTGATAAACTAATAATCTATCAGCTACTGCATTATATTTTTTAATTCTTTCATATCCTGGCCTGTCTCGATGTAGTCGGTTTTCAGTACAGTAGAAAATACAGTGTAATTTTTATATTACAAAAATTACAAAATATGTACAATAATTAAACTCTACAAATTACAATCATAAGTATATCACCAGTATTCATATTTGTACTTTACTGTTTCGGGGGAAATTTCAATATTTCTATGCTCATTTAGTGGCTATTGACTATGATACAGATAAAGTTCGTGTGATACCCTATATCCTTTCAGATGTCCACAAGAATAACTGTCACTCCGTCACCTATATTTCCAAGATGCATGAATACATAACACCTAGAACTTGCATTGCCCAAAATACGTAGAAGCATAACTGACCTGGGATGCTTTGGCACCAAGTGGTATCCAGTCAGCGGTGGCGAAGTGCAGCGACTCGGACAGGTTGTAACCGCAGGAGACGGAGGACGTGAAGGCCTCAGGGAACACGAAGAGGAACTGACCGGGCGACAGGGTGGTCCGCCCCACACTCACACCGTGCTGGGTCAACTTCTCCGGGGAGATCTGAATACAGGGTTTTGGAAAGAAGAGTAAAGATTGAACTCATGCTATTACTTTTCACAATGAATTACACATAATAACACTTGAAATGATCGTTCTTTGGCTAATTTTGTCATTGGTTTTGGATGACTTCTTAACTGATTAATCGTTTTTTGTGTTGTTTTTTGTTGTTTTTTTCATTTGGAACTGATTAATAATTTCGCCGCTTTGACGCTACATAACAGGAGCCGAAAACTTACATTATCTACACATGTTTCCTTCTTAGATGTGATTTTGTCAGGAAGTCATTCTATCATTTATTTCTCAAAATCTCACGTGTCTATAGTTAAAGTTATTTCAAAGATTCTCTCAGATCTTTAAGTATAATGGTTATATGATGTGAACAAACTCACCATGACGGTATCGTCCAGCAGCCAGACAGGGTCGTCGTCAGCGTGGTCCGGGACAAGCGTCTTACACACCGAGTGGAACTTGGACTCCTCACTAGCCGGCAAACAGTACCTGTACAATGTAGAAGGGATGGCCACTTTTTGAATTTCCAATCAGTAAGAAAGCTTGATTCTTCTATTATTTCTATTTGGTAAAGTAATTTCAAAAGGAATGTGACTATGCTATTTCGTCTTTTTTGAAAGGGAAATTTACTCTTTAAGGCTGTGTTTTGGAAAGCCGCAAAAGTTCTACAACCAGCTTTTTTATTATGCAACTACCACACAATACATAGTGTAAACAGTAAAAACATGAACTCAAAATAACAATGGAAATATAGGAATTGGATGTCAGACATTTGATTACAGGTCAGTATTTCATTGAAATGTAACCTTAAACTGTAACAGTGTCTCTCATCTTTTAATGAAGACCTAGTTTTGACTGAAATGGTCAGACAATGTCTACTCACCAGACCGTGTCGGCGCCCGTGTGTTTGTAGACGACTTGTGGTAGGAGATGGTCGTTGGCCGACCAACACTTGGTGGAGAAGGTCATCCCCACGTGAAGTAAAGGTACCGTCACACCTGAATGAACGGACACATACTCGTAAAGATTTGCACTTCATTTTTTACCAAAGATTTTTACATATTGATACATTTTTCTTTGAAGCGGTAGTACCACCGCCGGACACCAGGCGCACTTTAACCTAAGTTTGTTTCCGGTGGACCGGCCGGGTGAGTATTTTAACAGGATGGGACGATTTGTTTTTTAATGTTTCAAAAAAAAAAAACAAAAAAAAATCAGAATTTGTACGTTATACATTTACCAACAACAACAAAAATGGAAAAAAAAGATTGCGGTCACCCAGGTATTTTTTTTCAACCCCACCCGCTGGACCAGAAACAGACTATTTTTTAAGTACGGCCCCATCCCAGAGACACGCGTTCATGATAAGGATTTATATTATCTTATATAGGTGACTGGTGTGAAGCTGCTGAACTGAGAGATGTTTTCTAAAATAATATTCGGTTTACAGTTTTGTGTATAAATCAATGCAAAACCAGAACCTACCACTGACAGGCCCCAGGCAGCGCAGTACCGACCCACTGTTGTGTTGGAGGATGTTGAGGTTCCAACCATGTCTGCACAAGGAAAAGCAAACCTCTTGATTAAACAGTCAAGAACATTAAAATGTACATCTTTCCATATTTCTACTGGCATGGCCTAATGAAAAAGAGAGAAAATGCTTTTTATTTTGGTTGATGACAAAACAAACATTGTCACTTTTTTTCATTTTTCATTTTTGTAATGAAGTGAAAAACGGGCAACTCTGATTTCTATTACTGAATAAAAGTTTAGGAACCAAGAACCAAAAAAAGATAAAATAAAAAAAGTCCGTACCTGGCGTAGGGACTGTCCTTCTTGGTGGGGAAGCCGCTGCCGCACACCTTGGTGTCCACCTCGGCGGCCTGCACGGCCACGTGGTGGTCGCCCTCCTCCACCAGCCGCCAGTACAGCTCCTGGGCAGGGAAAAATATACAAACTTTATTATATTTCAGATATTATGTTCTTACTAAAATAAACCGCTTTTGGGGGTGAAGAAAAGACACAAAACATCATACTTGCTGTTATTTTCTATATTTCACCTTCAAAACATGCGGGTTTTGTGTCAGATTCTTAGGTACTAAATTGCTTCAATTTCCAATGTGTTGATTGTTTATTTCTGTTCAACAAACAATTTTTCTTTTCAAATTATCATTTCTGTTACGCTCATTTGCATTAATATTTTCTGGGACATTTCCTCAGATTAGGACAAAACTGTATGTATTAACTGGGGTTCGCAAACGCCTAGACACTGAATGATACCCAAACTGTTTAATTCAAAATTTAATTTGATTTTGACCAAATTTTTTAATCGGTTTTCACCTACCTCTACTTCTTCTACAGAAGGCTCCTTTTTAAACCAGACTGATTCGATATTTCTCGCATGTCTGAAGAAGTCACTCAGATGTCGTATTCGGCCCTGCAACAAGTCAGCAAATGAGAAAAATCATTATAAAACTTTTATAAGGTATATGTTTTTTCCCATAGCCTATTGGCAGAAATACCCGTTATTGAAGGAATGCAAACAATCAACAAACGTAATATTATTTTATCAACGTTCGCTTGCCGATATACAGTCACTAACATTAAACAATGACCTGTAGTCCGAGACCAATGAAAATCAGAGTATGCCCGTAGAAATGCATTTGCGGACATCAGATTCTGAGGTGCAACATGCCATTTCTGTGGAATATATTTCCCACAAATAACTAACGAATTCCTGTCTTCTGTTTGAAAAAGTATCCCCTATGAAAGTTCCTTACGGTTGAAACTGTAAAGCAATATCATTCTTTAAAAAGGAAAATCAAATGAATTATTTAGCTCTCTTGTTTAGCAAACGAAATTAATAAAGAAAACTCCCTTGTCGCTCCGTACCTTGAGGACACACTCGTCGTTGGCGCTGGCCTGACCCTTGTCCCTCTCGGTCAACACCTGCTGCTCCACGCGCTGCTTCTCCTCAGCCGACAGTGTGTCGTATGACAGCAGGAACTTACAGTACGCGTCGTACAGCTTGGAACACCTCTCAGGGGCCTGGTAGGAAGAAATTAATCTTGTACTTAATTTTGTTTTATATGTAATTGGTTTGACACTAAAATGTCTTATTTCAGGGCACAAGTCCAACGAAGTTTTCATCAAAACATATTCATAGTATAGGTTAAATCTATTTGGCCAAAAACAACGAGATGGATTTTGTTCATGTAATTCTGTGTCGAAAGCAAATATTCTCTATGAAAAAAACTTACCAATTATGATATGCCACACAGAATGTAGTCTCACTCTACATATGGTAAGAATTATTAAACAGGATTATTTGAATAAAACAAAAACACACTTTTGGAAATTATTTGGATTGATAAACGGACTTACCAATTTGGGAATTCGTAAAGATTCGATGACTTTGGGCCACTTATTTTTGTCTATTACACTCTGCATGCCGCCAAAGTTCTGTAACGTTTCTGACAAGGCGGGAAGGTCCAGTTCAACTCCACCAACCTGGAAGAATTACAAAATGTATGAGTAAAAAAAAATGTGTCACTGAATGAAATAATCGTCTAAACGCGACAGATTAAAATTCAATCTTATGGATCAAGTCTACGTCTATGGTTTTCCTACACCAATGCTAATGTCCTTTTTCTACATCATGTTTTTTTAATAGAATCTGGGAGTTTCATAATCATTTTTATAGTTTGCTGTGTGTATATGTATTTCCTGATAAATGTTACTTACCATCGGTGCCTGTTCTAATTTGATTCCTTGGGACTGTAAATGTCGACGGATACACTCTAGGGAAAGGGCGTTGGGACCCCATCTAGAAATTTTATAAAAATGCATGATTTAAATGTGGAAAAAGGGGTTTCTATCAATATTAATTTTATCAATATCACATTTCGTCAAAATGTAAGATTTCATCAAAAACCTCATACGTATATGACAATTAAATAGATAATATTTTGCTAACTATAATGTTTGTGTTACACTACCAATAATCCTAGAAGACATAGAAATCTTCTTCAAATAAAACTTCTTAACTCTTAAGCACTATTACGGGCACATGTATTAAGGCAAGGATCTTACCTGTCTCTCATTCTATGAATATACTGCATTTGTGTCATGAACTTCAGGTCGTCTGGGAACTTACACTCCGGCTGAAATTCAGAGAAACGGTGGGTGAATATCTCTGTTCCATACCTATTTTTGACATCCTAATATATTTATGTAGGGAAGTACGCCTTTTTTCAAGAACTACTTTTGCTAAAGCTCTCCTTTGAAAGTAGTTCCCAAATCCTCATGAGAAAGATGTCCTTTAACACGAATATTTCGAGAAAAATATGTTCTCACAATTTACTTTTTTTTCAACGAAAATTAATGTCGCTTATAAATATATTTGTTATTATTTTTGTTTGGTTTTGAAACACCTCACAAGCCTACCTTCCATCCATCAGGCGGTACTATGCGACACATGCCGAAGGGTTCGGCGTCTGCCCGGATCGACTGAATGTAGGAGATGGGGTCCTGGAACTGCTCCGAGCTGGGGTGGTACGTCGGGATCTCCACCACCTGGCCCGGGTCAGAAGGCGAAGGAAACGGGGCGCGGAAGGACATCTTCAGTATGCTGATATTATTGGACTTTTTACCAGATCCTAGAGGTGAGATAAATAGTTGGAAATTGAAAAATAGAAATATTCTTTATTGATATGTGACGTCACATCTACCGGTAGTATTGAATAATTCAAAATTCAACTTCAGATTTCGATTTCATTGTATTCAATGCTTAGACTTCCGAGCCTCCCATTTAAACCAACTCCCGATTTCAAGGTACAACAGGTGTTACATTTTCACACACACACAATCTACAAATTGTTTTAGTTTATAGTGTGAAGGTTTGTCTATGGACTTTGATTATGAACGTATATCATATTTACAATACATTTAATTCATTCAAGAGGCTATCTGCTCATTACTGTGAAAGATTTTTCTACGGATATGGATATCTATACTGCGCATCTCATTTGGATATGGTGGTTTTCTTTGATAAAAGTGATCATGTAATATCTCGACTCTAGGTAAGGAAAAAATAAGTCAAAACTCACCTGGAGGTCTTCCTCGGCCCTTTTTCTCCGGAAAGCTGACCGTGGGCATGGCAGGCGTGGCAGAGGCCGTCTTTTTGACGCTCTTTGTGACTGACGACAGAACCCGCCTTAGCGTGCTCGATGATCGCTGAGGCTCCTGGGGCTGCGGGTCCTTGGCCGCTCCATGAGGTAGAAGAGGCAGGCTCCGCGTACGATACATGGGTTGTTGTTGTTGCTGTTGGCCCTCAACTGGTATACCTTCCCCTGAGCCTGAGGCTTCCCCTCTCTGTGAACTCAAAGCCGCTTCCTTCTGGGCCTCTCGCTCCAAAAGCCGGGCTTCACTCCGAGTAAGCTTTTTCTTCGCCAAAGCCCGCCTGGCAGCTTTCTCTCTCTTTCTCCTACTAGCACCACGCTTTTCTTTCTTAGAAGACCTCCCTGATGATTCACTACTGCTGTGTTTGTCTGAGTCTCTAGTAGTGCTGGGGTCGATTGTTTTGGTTGTGGGTGCCTGGGACTTGTACGGTGAGACCGAACGAGAACTGGCTCGGGTGGAGGAGCGTGTTTCTGGGGACCGCGTTCTGGTCAGCGGTGGTTCTGGGTCGCTGGATTTCTTATCGGCTTTGGCTGAGTCTCTGGTTCTGGCACTATCACGAGTGTCCACCTTACGTGGCCGGCCTACCCCTCGCTTAGTGGTCAGTCCCTCCAGTATGCTGGTTATAGACTCCAGGCGCTGACCTCCGCCTTGAGATTTATCCTCCCCACCCCCTGTCGCATATCCCCTCAGTTCTCTTTGGTTCGCCTTCTCCGCCTGGGCTAATTTGAGTTGTTTCCTTTTACTCGCTTTGACCGCAGTATTACAAGCTCGCAGCACAAGTTTCTTCCTCAACATCTTTGCTTCTTCTTTTCTCTTCTTCTTTTTCTTCTTCACTTTTCCATCCCCTGCTCCTCTGCTGCGATCTTTTTTCTTTTTCTTGTTGCGATCCTTTTCCTTTTTCCGTAGAGCGACTTGCGCTTTCTCTCGGCCCCTAGGTTTCTTCTCGTTAGACATCTCTTCTTCATATTTCCCTGATGATTTTCTCTTACCCAAGTTGGATTTTGAAGGGGAGGTTAAGAGTTTTGCAGTGGTCTTTTTAGTAGGTGAAGTTGTTGGACTACACGGATCATTTGGCTGAAAGCAGAGTTGAGAGGTCAGATTTATTTCCATAGTCTGATAGAATATACGTACATCAATTTAAACTTAGCTCAGCAAAAGTCAGGACTATTGCTGATAGAAAATTAAGTGGAAAAGTGCTCAATAATGCCAATCTTGCGTCATTAGTTCTAGGTATTAAGCATATATTTTACTGCTTTTGAAGGCAAGTAAACCTGAAACGATGGAACTTGAAGTAACAACAGACGCAAATTTGCGAGTTAACTTTGAACAACAAACTTTCAACAGCTCTTTAACGTAGGTGCTTACTCATGTCACATGAACTGGCCGCTAGGTTATCTTCCTAATCCGAAGTGATACAAAAATCATGGAATTCATTCAGATAATGAAATCAGAATGTGTTTAAAACTACAATTGTCAATGATAACGTTAAAGTCTGAAATGATATTTATCAAAAATACCTTATATTCAAAAACAGTTTACATTTTAATCATATTTTAATCACATCTAGAGATTAACTTTCCATTCAAGAAATTTCAAATATAACTTGGTTGCTTGGCAACGAAACAGTTTAAAGTACTTCTCTTATAAATGATCTTTTATGCATTAAAAAAGAGTAACACATTCACAAGAAAAGTTGCATGTGAATAATAACTCACCAAAGGTTTAACACCCAAGTCGTTGTCCTCTAGACTGAGTTCCTTGTCAGGTGTCGTAGATCGAGACCCGGGGACTCCCCGTCCCCCTCGTGGGGTGATGTCGCGTATGCCCAGTCCGGCAATGGCCGGAGTGCCCGGTCGACTTCCACGCGGGGTGTTGGGGCAGCTGTTGGTCTGGAAACAGTCCTCGGAGTCGTCTATCTTAGAGAAGTCCAGGTGTGGGGGCAGCATATGACTGCCTGAGTGGACAAAAGTAATGAGACAAGTTTTAAAGAAAGCTTGAAAAGTTCAAATTCCAGTGAATTAGCATATAGTTTGAAGTTTGACAGCAAATGATGCGTGTGTTCATGGCAACTTCGTAGTATGTTCATCAAAGTCAAAGCAAATGAAGTGCCTTTTTAGGAAATAGTCCGAGGGGATGCACTTCTGATTTCAAGTTCAAACGGCGACCATTTCTAACCATTTCATTTACTATTCACACGCTGTTAAACCCAGGATTCATTTTTTTCATTTTGTGATCTCAGTAGTATAAACCTTCAATTCTCCAAACGAAATGGCGGGGGGAAAAGTTAGTAGAAGAAATATTCTTGAATTCGACTGTCATTTATTTTTCTTGATCTCACAAAATTATTTGTCTGCATCAATATTTTCTCAATAAATTTTATAATTGTTTTCAATGATCCACCTCCCTCTAGATAATCTTCACTCGCTTGGTTAATTACAAGACCTAGTCCTTGCTTTTATTCTGAGCCTATTTCTTACCTCGCAGACAGAGGAAGGTCAGGAAGTCCTCCGTTTTGGCCTTCTTGGTAGTGAAGAATTTCCTCGGCGAGGTTTTGGCTTTGACTGGGGTTGTCCCCGGACTCCCTGGTCTGGAACCTACCGCAAACTTTCTCTGGGCGCGCACTTTGAGCAGACTCCTGTAGGAAAGAAGATAAATAGTGTTTATTGAATAGGCAGGTTTTAAGAAAACCATATTCAATTGTAATGAATAACATCAGGGCACCGCTAACCACTACTCTAAGTCCTGCTTCATCTAAATTATCTGAATCAGCCCTGAAGTTTGCAGTCGCTTCAGTTAGGTCCATTTTAGATTTTATAGATAGTTCTTGATCGGAATTTTCTATGGGTACTTTCTATTAACCATGGCATAGTATATTTAACCAAGTTGCACCAGCGAAGTAGTCCCATCACGCATACCACTTTAACCGAGACAAAATAAATGGTAAAGTACCATGCTTTAGTAAAAAATGTATACTCTTTGTGTCGCCCGCATGTGTATACACGTTTTTCATATTAGTAAAATAGTTTATTCTATTGTGTTGACGTTTACAAACGCGAATAGAAAAGTGCATAATACTATGATGTCCCATCCAACAAAATACAAAATTAAGCATTTCTCTCTGCAGCTGTCAGGTGCATAAACGCAAAACCCAGCTACCCCACAACAATTTTACCACTAAACTTTACCACTCACCATAGAAAAAAGAACGCGAATTACATAACGTTAATACAAGTCTTCATTGATAACACAAGATAAAAAAAGTGGATAATGGAAGAAGAAAAGAGTACCGTGCTGACATTCTTTCTGCTTATCCCTGATCGCACGATCTCTGATGGGCACATGAGGTAAAAATTAAAAGACTAACTTTCGGACATTGAATTTTCCTTTTTCATTGAAAAACAGTGCACACGTTTGCAGCAGATGCACAGGAATTAGTGTACATATGATAACACAAAAATAATGCATCTCGGGGGTAAGGAGCACCATAATTTTGAAACACTGCCATGAATATCAACATGTAGTGGTTTGTTTCCCTAAAAGTAAAACAGTCGTTAAGCTAAAACTCAAGAAACTAACTGTGCACACTTACCCATTCAATCTTGATATTGATAAGTTATATTACAAGAAGTCCATGAGATAAGCAACAGGGCGTGAATGATAAAGAGTGAAGGAAAAATCATCCCTCAAGCAAAGACAGCAAAAACTTACCCTTTGGTGTCTGAACTTGCCTCGGAGGAGACCCCACTGCGAGTAGACTCCTGACTACTCTCGTCAACCACAGCGCTCAGCCAGTACTTGGCCCCGAGATGTCTCCGCCGGTCAGGTTTGTCTGAGTTGGGCGTGCCGTTCTCACTGGTGCCAGACATCTCCTCGCCCGAACGCTTCGTCTCCTGGAGTGACGCATAAAGCGCCTTCTTTAAGTCGTTCTCCTCCCGCCACGAAAGCCCGGACTCCTAGGGGAAACACACCTCCTGATCATACATACGCCTCAGACATGTTGTGTTATTTACCAAAGACTTTTGAAATTTAAAGAATGCTCTTTCAGAATTTTTGCGGGAAAAAAACATGGATACAAACATATAGATTGATATATTGCACTCATCAGCTTGTACGTAATTATATGAAACCATTTTATTGTAGTTGACAACCTTTCTAAATTCCTCAATTAAACTATTATGGACCGGTTCCTGTAAAGGATGATTTTCAAACTAAAAGTTAAATTCACCATATTCTTGGGAATGATGTTCCTCTTTGGTCTTGCAGCAAGAAGTGGCTCAATCCTTGGTACGCGCGGATTACAAAATATTTTATCTGACGACTCTTGCGAGTCTTCATTGTCTGACTTTACGGAGGATGACATCAACCGTGACGGTGCAAGTTGCTCATCTTGACGTACACCTCCAACTATCGACTCGCTGATCCCTGAGCTGCTCACTTGTTGGGATGGGGGAGCAAGTCCTATTAATGGAGAACCTCGGAGCATGTGTACTATTGTGCTGTTGTTCCCATTGGTTGATGGGCTGGAGGACTTGCTCCTAATTTTGAGCTGCTCATCTCCATTTATCGAGGCAGCGGGCGAGCGTCTCCTGACCTCCCCGCTCCGGCTGCTGGCTATGTCTGACGATACGCTGACCGCATCTTGCTCGAGGATGTCACGATCCTTCATCTTGGTTGCTTCCTTCCTACACCCACCACTACTACTAGAGCTGCTGGTATTGTTATAAAAGGCAGTGCTTGAGAAGCCAGCAGTGCCAAAGCCCAGCTTGGTCTCTGCTGGTGAAACTACCGTCTCCACTGTGGCTGGTGTGGCGCGCCCCTCTGAAGGAACGTCTTCGCTGTCGACCGTGGCTTCTACTTTCTCCCAGTCCTCATTCTTTGTGCTGGGAATCACCTTTCTTGGACTTTCATTGTTTAATGGGGAGTTATCAGGGAACTTTCGTGCAGCCGGGGCAAATTCTACAAAACCTGCTCGCCGGTCGATAGCCGTGGTGCCTAGTGGGCGCCCATATCGACTGGTGGTCCGGGCTACGGGACCGTTGGGTAGAGACCCAGTGCGTTTCACGTAGGTGAGGTATTCGGACTGGTATCCTGAAAGTAAAGGTTAGGATGAAGAAACCATCATCTACAAAGGCAATAACTAAATACATATCTTTACTTTCACTAAACATCACAACATTGATATCAGGCAAACAGGAGCCCCTGTTCAAAAGTCTACTTTTATACTTAATTAGATACCAAAAATATATTTCAAAGATTGTCCCACTTCAAAAAAGATTTCACTGCATCAAACCTAAAGACAGTTTATGGTAGTTTTGTAACAGACAACTGGTACTTTGAAAACTTGTCCAAGACTAAATCCGTGTAAAATATTCAATAGAATCAGGGGTTCACTTGTTGGGCACGAAGTTGACAAAACAGGTACAACTAACTAGAACAAAAAAAGCTACTTATTTACAGTTTATTGCACATGTATATAAATACCGGTATCTACTGCATGAATATAAGATATTTTAAAACCGGCATTAAATTTCGATTATTTGAGTGATAGATATGTTGCAATACGTCTAGGATTTCCATTAGAATGACATGCAATACAGGATATATATCTACATTAAAACTACACTATCTATAACTATGTACGATGTGTTCAATACACAACATGTCAGACAATACAAAAAGAATATACATGTATCAGTATATGTGCAAATGAAGTCTTGCGTCGTATATATAAAAAAAATAATAATAATAAAACTCTGCGACAACAGGAAATTATAACAACACGTACTTTCTAAAGAATTATTCAACATATTCCCCTTAAATAGTGAATGTGTTTGATTCGGAACTAGATAGGATTTTTTTTACAGGGGACTTGTAGCAAGAACAAGGCCATGTTAATAACGATACGTATTGTGCATTGTCTGCTTTGCCAGTTATATAATAGTTTGTAAGACATGTATCTGTGTCATAGTTGCTAGGTCGATGTTTTTTTTTATTTCGGATTGTTAATATTCTAATGTGTTTATGTATATATACGAAAACCTACCCTACGGGTGATGCTGGAAACAATTACAACACTGAAACAAAATAACGTAGGAAATGACATGGTGGACAAGACTTGTGACTTGAACTCATAGGGGAAGTATGGGGTAAATAAATTAGAATAGATTTTAAAGTTATCAAAAATAACAAATACTAAAAATATGAGACAGGGGTGGACCACCAAAGACAACAAAAGGTAAGAAAATGATTCAGGATGGCTAAAAATTTGTTGAATTTATATTAACGATAAGAAAATAATAACTAAAACGTAATGTTCTGAAAATTAATTTGATGAACCATTGAAACAATTTCTATAAAGGCACACTCTCAGTTTCTATTGTATGGTCAGATTCAATTGCATTTGCAGGTTCTAGGCCTAAAATAGAAGGGACTGCGCAATAAAGATGACTGAGAACCACATATTGACGGGTAGAACTTGCAGGATAGACAGTGAATAATTAAGGGCCCCGAGATAATTGCTCTTGTTAATATTAGTCTAGGACAATGTCAATGATTTCCTTTCAATATTTTTTGTGTAAGACTGAACTATTGTTAATGTTTGATTTAAGACTGCGTAAGATTCGTGTATATCCAAGTCTTCGTAAGTTGCTTTCTAGAATGTCTGAGTAATTCAGACCGCGTTTAAAGTTTGTCCATTCACTTCCCAATAGTTCAAAAGAAATGAACGATGAGGGAACTTCTTAATATGAAAGGGTTTTTATTCAATAAACATCTCATCCCGAGTCAAAGCCACCATGTATAAGTCTTCATCAGTCCACCTCCCATCTCCTATCAGCAATCAACCACATTTAGAACACGAGTTGCTCCAACGCCTTCTAGACCATTCTAGCATTTAGCTCTAACACAATCCTATGTCCGAGGTAGTGGGTATTGGTAAACTCCAGTCCGTTACATGGAGTCGATGTACTTACTCCAGGTATAACTCCTTGGTTAAACATGTTTCTTTTAACCAACTAACTCACTAACCTTTCACTAACTGCTCGCTCCCTACCTTGCAGCGCCTTTTATACTGGTTAACAGGTGGCGCTAGGAGCGTAAGATATTTCTCCTAGGAGTAGACTAGAAGTAGACTTGCTAAGCCTGATCCTTGTTGGATCATATATTATGACAATGTATAAAAAGTACTAAGCCATTAGTACATTCGACGGCGGTCAGGTGTTTGAGTTTAAGGAGGTGGACGACATAGCTCAAACCAAATGAATATAACAAACTCCCAATTTTGATGATTGGATATATTTGTTAAACCATGGTGGGGTGGCCTTGACTCTCGTGGTACATTCAACACAGTATCAATAGATTTGTAGATCCAGTTTCAACACAAATTCACAGTGAAATTATTCATTGAGTTGATTTTCCACACTTTGAAGCTCAAGGTTAGCAGAACTCGTTCATAAAATGACAAGGTAAGTGTTAAAATTGATAACATGATTATTTGGATAACAACGTAGATGATGACATAATCATAGTTACAAAATGACAAAGTCAACTTTAGAGGATGAAGTATTCGTCATCTTTAGGTATTCACTTAGTACGTGCCTTGTACATTAAAGTCAGTTCTCAGCATCGTTAGCTGATTTTAAGATTCAAAGATTGCGACACCCGTGCATAAGGTGACAAATTCAGTTTTGACTTAGTACGCGCATGTACAGATTCTGATATTTATGATTTGTAACACAAGTCAACAGAACTCAACATATATACAGTGTAGGGTTGTCTTAAACTTCTAAGAGTAACAAGTGTACATCAAATCCAATTTTCAGAACAAATTAACACAACATAAGTCAATTCAGAGAATTCGGACATTTTGAACGAACGACTTTCATGATACAATGCGTGTTGAATTTCAATCAAATTTCAACCAGAACAACATTATTTACAATAAATACAAGGTCTCTGTATCAGGTTTAGTAATACCGAGCAATTGGAACCAGAAAATACCACCATTCCCGTCACGCGTCCGCCAGCTATACTTAGTACACGTGTACTTAGCGGGACGCTTGACTGGAGTTCCCCCCCAAGGTTTGACCTCGATTTGGATCCTTCGGGCGCGAAGCGCCCGGATGGCAAATTTCTGCTTCGATCAAACTTTCAAGTTTGATTGTTCGACCTGATATTTTGGGCCGATATGAATTAATTCTGGCGCTTGATTATGTTGGTTGGGGACCTAAACTTTAGTTTAGCACAGATTTTATAAGAAATTATACGATGCTTTGATCATGCTAGCCGATTTCAGAATTTGGATCTTTTGGATCAAAAAGGGGTTTTCCAAATTAGCCTCGTTTTGACGTCATTTTAATCAGTGTCGCTCATCTTTTTGGTCGGAGAGGACGTATTTTTCACTTTGTCTCGCTTTTTTTTATCTTTTTCACTCTCTTTTAACAATGGCCCGGGTCGCAGTTTTCTGCAGTCAAAGGGAGAGCGGGATCGAGGATTACAACGACCTGATCGTCGGGGATACAGCCCACAGTGTGACCGTGGTGGAGTGCGTAGACGCCGGGACTGCCGATTTAGCCGGGGCGGCTTTCGCGCACCATAGCGTGTGGCCCGACGACCTGTTAGTGGTCGTGGTCAATCTCCTGGACATTTTACGATGGGACGCGGAGCTGGAGTTATACATTCCCCTCTTCTCCTCCACTACGGCCGCGGTGACCTTTTACGGGGAAACGCTTAACAGGGCCTTTCTTAACCTGCGTAGTCACCCAGCCCCCGCCACCGTGATGTTTACCACCGTGACGGGCATCAACACGGAGTCTTGGGATCTGACGTGCGAGGACGCGCATTTCCAACGATGGATGAACCACCTGGTGCCCCGGGTCAACCGGGAGGTTCGCCATGCCAACCGCTGGTTTGGCGTTCCAACAGCCGACCTGGGTCATCGCCTCCACATCACGCGTCAGACTGCAGACGGGGCCTTCACCGTCCACGACTACCGAGAGTTCGTGGACGGTTTCATGCCGACCCACCGACAGCTTCGACGGTGGGCTCGCGCCCTGGGCCGGCTCCTTCGCCAGCTCCCAATAGCTCCCTTCTAGACCACCCCCTTCTCCCCTGTACATACCGATTTCCTGCGGTGATTAGTGGGTCTTAATTCCCGGTTAGTGATTGAGCCATAAACATTATTTTTAACAATCATCAAGTGTTCATCGGATCCAATTCCCGGCCAGTGATCGGACCACCAAGGACTAGATGTTTTTTTTTTTGTGGCTGTTTTTGCCGGACTGTTCGGGGCGACTCGTCGGAGCCGTTTGGGGTTTCTTCTGCCGTTGCCGGGCGTCGTCCCCCTCGTCTCCTCGCCCGCCACCGGGTGCCCTCCCCTCGTCGTGTTGGTCCAAGCCTCGACCGCTCCGAGACCGGGTAAGTTGTATCTTCCTTTTCCCACCGTTTCTTGCATGTTAGGCAGGCTACTAATCGTAGATTTTAAGGAGATTGTTGGCCAAATTCTTCTTGGTGGTTCTCAGCTCGCCCTCACGTGGTTGTATTCCGGAAGCTGATGTCACTCCCGGAACCAGAAACTGTGTTTCGCTGGTAATTTTAGTAACGGGTAGCGTGGGTGGCCACCTAGTGTTTACTTTTGGTTCCAAGATGGTGGGCGCGGGCCGAGAGTCAGGATCTTTCGTACTAAACTTATTATCTTTTCCAGGTCCTGCGGTATGTTAGGGTGATGTAACTGAAGCAATGTGACACGGTTGGCACTGAAAAGCGTCTGGCTATATAATTTTAGTGGGAGGGATTGCTTAGGCGAACATGATCAAACATTTTACTTCGCGCGTGGTTGGGCGATAATAGGAGGTTTTCCTAACTAGTGGTTTGTTGACATTACCGATTTAAATAGGCGTTTTGGAGTGTGGGTGATTTGTACCGTATTGGTATTATGGTATTATTTGATACTATTAACTGTTGGTGACCAAGTATTTTGGTCCAGATTGTCCAGCATTAGATTGGCTGTGACAGAATTCTTTGATGAGTTGTCCCCCTTACAGAGTACTGGAAAGATTGACGTGTCGGCCACGTAAGGCGACACCACAGGTGGAGCCGTCCAACGAGCTGTTGGCGACTCCAAGGTAAGTTTGAGATGTAGTGGTGAAGGCCACAGATACCCATCCCATGTTTTAGTCTAACAGCAAGACTTCGTCAGTGTCATTGTGTTAGAATAAGTGTTAGAGTGAGTATTATTGTCAAAGTCGTCTCGAAGAGGAAAAAATACTACTGTGAGGAGACCGAGATGAAGTCTCTAAGACACTGAATGAACTCCCAGATGAAGATTCTGTATGAATATAATGAAAGAAGGAATGGTATTCTTATTACGAGCTAGAAAGGCACCAACACCACAAAGATTATCAAGCGTCCCAAGCAGAGATACATGTGTGTACACCGTGGGAGTTCGTACATTCATAGATCAGGCCTTAGTAGGCGCCGTTCCATTGAACGCAGAAGCCACGCTTATCAGTGCCCGAGATTGCCAAACATCTCAGACAGTGATATCCTTGTGATGAATGAGTGGGAGCCTATGCTCACAGGTCGAGACTGAGCCGTCACAAGAACATCCACCTACAAAGGTTTCATGAGTGCCCGAGAGGTGATGCAAAACTGTCCCGCTCAGATTCCCTAACCGACCTCATGGGGAGATAAGAATAATGATAGGAATTGGATCCCTGATGATTTACCTTAAGAGGTCACAAGGTTCAATACTCTTGATAACACTCTTTCTGTACAGTGTGGTAGAATAATTACCCAACACACTCCAAAGATTTATACGCAAACAAGTTAACACCCCCTTCAAGGGCGACACCTGTTCTAACATATTTGACTCCATTTTGTGAAGTATCCGCTCTAAAACCCCAGTTTTGTTCTTATTGATTGATTTTGTTACGACAAAATCCCTTCTCTTTCTGCTAGTTATAGGTGGTAACTCGGCGTTCACCCCCTACATTCAGCCTGGGGTCTGAAGACCGAGTTCCACTTTATATTGGGTAGCGGCGCCCTTCTGATAATGCAAACGGGTGCGCCACCAACTCCAAACAGTTCACTGAATAATTATTATACCTATGTTACCAGTAACATCTCATTGTCTACCGTATACACTACATTATATGGAAAAACCACATGACTAGCGGTGGGGTAGCGTTTTCATTCCGTGAGGTATAAATGTCATTAAAGGACATTAAGTATTAACTGTACAAGGGAGGTCGAGATTATTCGTTCCTTGCTTAGTTATCACTAGAGGATCGGGTCTCAGATTCAGGTTCATTTCTGATCTGATTCCCGGTCCTTATTAGTTACACGTGGTTTGTCGGTACTTTCCCATTCATAGGACCAGAATGGGTAGCACCGAGTTTCCATTGCTATAATTGGGAGCAGACTGCATATATATTTTTTTTTTTTTTAATATGCAGCCTACACCCCCTTTAAATTATAGAGATGTGTAATTGCATCTCCTTAGATCACTTACTTCCAGACAGCACCTAGTAAGTCGGGCCTTTACCGAAGTACAGTACAAGGTTAAACCCGTTTTCTTGTTCAGGTCTATGCCCGTTTCTCTTGTGGAGAGTCAAGACTACTCCTGAAAAGACTCCGCCCCCAGCTTATCCTAACTATGCGCATGCCGGGCAGGGATAGGTAGTGCTAAAGACAGAGTTAGAATTTTTTTTATCTCCTTTCTAATAGATTGGGTAATCCTATTAGCTTTGGGTGTCAACCAAGTTTATTGTAGCTTGTTCATCAGGGAATCAGTAATCCATGTCCCCCCTCTTCAGCTCAACTGTTGAGCGGAGACCTGGATACTTTTAGCGCCACGACGGCGGTCAAGACTAATTTTCATTTATTTATTTTATTTTATTTTCCTCGACGGCGGTCAGCTCTGAAGCCGCTCATTTCCTTTATTAATTTTAATTATTTCTAATTTTTACCCGGGTCGAAACTTGACTTCTTGCCGTTTTTTGTCTCTGTCCCGATTAAAACTGGTCTAAAAGTAGTCTAAATAATTTGGTCTTGAATTATGGGCAGTTGTACATATACTAGTTGTCGTTGGATCCTGACTTTTATGTTAAAGTCAGGATCCTTTGACCTAAGACATACGGTGATTCAGTGGTCATTTACACATAACCAAGACGACGGGGCTATTAATAAGGACAGCACCTCGCTCCACCGCCTTGTGAGTTTTCGCTACAGCTTCTCCCCCCCAGGGATAGCTTGTCCCGTCTGAGGGAGTCGCGATATAGTGAGAG
This sequence comes from Lepidonotus clava, assembly GCA_936440205.1. NCBI lineage: Eukaryota > Metazoa > Annelida > Polychaeta > Phyllodocida > Polynoidae > Lepidonotus > Lepidonotus clava. The sequence continues at coordinate 39,973,014 of OW387140.1, forward strand.
AGAGCCGAGCACCCTGTGAATGTCACCAATTCGCTGTTGTCCCGTAACTACATTTCCTTGTGACCTCCGTTATAGCTCCCAAATATAGCACGCCTTGTCAGGATTTGCACATATCCTTGCCGCTGCAGCGTGTCTATGCCAGGAGCAAACGAGCCACGTATAAGGTACTCTTGTGTGCTGTCACAGAGCGTCCCCCCTGAGAATGTTACTAATTATTCTGCGTTCTTATTATATTTTGCCCAAAATTCCCTGAGGAAGAACTCTTAGTTACACAAATATTGGTTTGCTTTATGTATTAGTTTTTAGGTAAATTTCTTTCTACTCGTCGATTTTTTTTGTGATGAAGGGACCGCTTGTCAGGAGCCAATCCACCCGGGGCATAGTGACTGCCATGGTCGGGCGTCCACCCCAGTGCCCTTCGCAGCGTCGGTGACGCGTAACCCCAACGTCCTGCCTCCTGTCAGGCACCACTGACACCAGGCCTGTGGGCAGGCTCCTGCTGCTTGTGCAACCCCCTCATCTTTGAGAAGAGTATATATGTAAGCATGCTAAAGAATAGACAGTGGCGTTCCCCAAGTGGCTCCTGTACTGCAGCCCGATCCTAGCAGTAACAACAGCACAGGGGTCAGGTGTGGATGGTACTTGCTTGGGGAAGTTCACTTCGCTCGTTGGGAGCATTGGTCCCGTTGAGCGCTCTTAGGTTTTATACAGAATTTTGAGTTTTTCTTTTAAAATGCTAAAATTTTGCGACACTAGGATCGGTTCCAAATGGTTCCCTACTTTTAAAAGAGTTGCCAAATCAATAACAATTAGAGTGTTGAGCTAGGCTACCGGGCATGGGACACTCGACTTGAGAGAAATTTAGATAACCCATGGGTCCATAGAGAGACGGTTGGACCAGCCTACCCGAGCTAAGTTTTTCCTGACTGGTGAATCCTTATTGCTCAGGCTAGTCAACAGAACCCTACCTACCCAAACAGGTATTGCCCAGCGAACTTCCTGTAACATTTTAGTTTTAGTATTCGTACCTCTGTGTTATTAATTCACCAATTTTACCTGTACAGTACTAGGTCAGGTTTTACCACTCGTTACATTGTCATATGATAACTTCATAAACCGTTCCTGGATTTATTTCGGATGTCCCTGGCCTTATTGTCTTTCGTGCAGATCCTGTTCCGGTCGCTGCTGAGGTGGGCGTGGTCGATCTAGGAGGAGCGTTAGGCATTGTTCCCTGTCCCAACACCGGTTGAGGCCAGTCCGCTCCGACATCGGACCACCCTGCGTCGATGAGGCGAGGTACTCCCATGGGTACAGGAGTGGCTAGCCCCGAGGAATATCTCAGTAGTCTGGCCCTGGTATTGTATTTTAAGTTACTCATCATCAGACGGGCGAGTTTTTTAGATACCCTCAGGGTGTCGGGTAGTGGTACCTTAGACGGGTGCTGTCCAGGTCTAGTTGCTGCTCCCATCAGCTGCGCCCCCCAGGTTACCGTCAGAGTATACTTCAGACACAGCTGGGTCACCAGTAGATCCCTAATGAGCACATAGCCTTCAGTATAAGTGTGGTCTGAAGGCATAGCCAGTTCGCCCAGGAAGATTGTTTCTATCATATGTGGGTTGGCAAACTGTACGTACAACCCATCCACAGTTTTTCCTCTAATATTTCTCCACTTTCGCCACACGAGGACCACTATGGCGATGACGAGTACTGCCAGTAATATAGCAAGTACTGCCACCGCAGTGGGGTTGGCGGTCGTGTCCGGGCATCCAGTTAGTTCCTTTTCACTGCGCAGCAGCTCCTCCGGGTCCGCCGCTTCCAAGGCCATGGCCCGAGGTAAAGTCATGGTTAGTCCGGCCAGGGCAGCCTTGCCTTGGTGGTTCCGCCAGCACTTCCAGAGAACACATCCAATAATTGTCACAGCTACCACTATGCAAAAGATGGTGAGGAGACCAAAACCGCCTCCGAAGTTGCCTATAGAGAACCACGGGGCGTGTTTCTCTACCTCATAACGGTCAGTCGCTTTCTTGATACCCTTGGCCAAGTCTTTACGGTGTTTTTGTATTCGTTTGGCCAAGGAGGTTACAGGTATTTTGGCCTTCAGGCTTTCCTCGATTTCCAGCAGGTCTTTCCTAATTGTTTCAGGGATAGGGTCTGACTCTAACATAGTGGGTTCGTTTTTGGACGTCGTGAAATTCATGTCCCACCCCTTCACACGACTTGCTGCTTCCAACAGGTCATTATGTGGGTACACAACCGTGGTGATCCTGGTGTGCCTGTCACAATTTCGCAAGCTATACGGTATCCATGCTCCTTGTGTTTGGAATGCACAGTCGCATTCCACCTGAACTCTTGCATAATTTTCTATGTTTACTCCGACCGCAGGCTGGTTTCTGCAAATCATTTGGCCTCTGGTGTCGGCGCTGACCACTAGCATATCTCCGTCGTCTAGATACACTGCCATCTCTCCGAAGTCTGCTTCCAGTAAATAGTCCAGTTCACATTTTTCTTGGATCGCTAGGTCGTCGCGCCTCAGTAGCGCAGCAGTGCAGGTGTTGTCTGTAATCTTTTTCATATAAGGTAGGTCCTTACAGAGCGTGATGGTCTGTCCGTAACAACCTGACCAACTGCCACTAGCCAATGGTACGTAATACTGGCGGGACATGGACATGGCGACACTTTTGGGTAGATTAACAATTTGGAGAGCGTCCTTCTTAAGTCGTCCCCTAACCGTCACTGGCACAGGAAAAGTTAGTACTTCGTAGACCCGGAACAAATGTTCATCAGCCACCACAGGCACCCTTACATACACTATAAATTCCTGAGTGGTTTCATTGAATTTGAACGAAGGTTGACTGTTCTCGTAATAGAAGGAAGGATCTGTGAACGCGACATGGAACCTGGGGTGGATCCCCTTCAGATATCTGTTCACTTCCTGGATCGCTCCGACCATATATTGGCGGGGTACCAAGTCCATAGTCAGCTGGCCCCGCGTCAGGCGCTGTACACCTTTCCTGAACACGCGAGTCTGCTCTACCATTAGTTGAAGATACACCATCTCTCCTAACTTGTCTTCCAGAGCGACCGGTATCATATTCAGGTACAGTTCCATCCAATCCACCTTATGTTGCACGAGTTTCAACCTTCGGCGAGTCGTGTTGTGTGCCTTATTTAGTGATCTTAGATTGTCCAGTAGGCCTATCACGACATGGTTAACCTTTTCGACAGCCTCGTCATGTTTTTCATTCATCAGAGCCAAGTCTTCGATCATTTGGCTCGAAGACTCCTGCAATACTCTAATCAATTCTCTGTTATATTTGACATCAGCCGCCAGTCCTTGATTCCAAGAGGTTGGAAGCGGAAAGGTCGGCCATCCTGGATCGTCCAGCATAGTGGGCAACTTCTTCATTCTTTTGACCCTTCCACTAGATTTTAACTCCGACTCTTGATTTTGAAGGTCTTGTTGAGTGTTCTTTATTAGGGAACTTAAGGTTTCATTAAGAATTTCTCGGTACCGACCCTTAAGCGCCTGTGACGTCTGATCCATCCAACTGACCAGCGACCTGATATGGTAGCAGGCCCGATCAAGGGCGTCTCCCCCCTGTAGGTATCGGTGACATACCTGGCCAAAGGTAGCCTTGTTGAAGGGGCGCCTCCTTGGAATAGTGATTAGGAAGCCCTGTCGGACGTGTGTTATATCCGCGGTGGACATTAATTTCCCTGGTTTTAACACTACTCCATATTGTTCTAAAGCTATCACTTCAGCGTTAGGGGCTAGCCCTTCAGGTGGGCTGGAGTCGTTATGCACTCCCCTAATGCCTCCTATTATAGCTAATACGAACAACACTAGCCACTTCATTGTCTCTGTTGTGGCCTTAGCGATAGTTTGAGAAAGTTAATTTTGTAGTTTATCTAAAACATGTTCACAGCAAAGTTACCTTATTTTCTGCGCACTACTATCATCCATGCGCCGAAAAATGCTCTCCTTCTGGGTCCACTGGTTTGTTTAATTTGGGACATGCTCGTAGAGATTTTGCCCGTTGTCATTTACCACTCGCCTGATGATCCCGCTCTCGTCCTTGGTGACCGTGATTCTTAAGCCTCTCATACGTTCGCAGGACGAGGGGCGCATTGCTCTGAGGGGTCTTGGCCTAGTAGGTTCCAGTCCGAAACGGCCCCCGTTGGGTCGTACGACGGTTGGCTCGAGGGGTATGGGTTTGGCACTTGCGGTGGGTTTGTCGTTGGGAGTGGGCTCGGCCACAGTGGGCCCCCCGGCTGGCTGGTTGGCGTCCACTGCTGCTGGTTCCATAGCAGGGGTGAGGGATTGGTGGTGCAGCTCGCTGTCAAGCTGCTCAAGTCTAAACAAGCGGGGTCCGCAGGTTGTAAGTGGTGGAGGAGGGGAGCTCCCGCCGGCCCGTTCCCCACCGGTGGGGTTGGCGCGTGTTGAACGGGTGCTACCTCCACTTTTGATCCTGGAGCGGCGACGGTTAGCTGTTCCCCTCCCGATCGCCTTTCCAGAGTGGGCAGAGGTCGGCCGCCTCGTGTTGTTGGTAGGCTGGCACTTTCCTTGACGCATCTAGGGGTTTTTGTGGTCCTTTGAATGAAAGGAGCTACCTGAGTTTTAACCTCAGCTAACTGTTTGTTTGATTTTGGCACATCCAGTCCTACTGTCCTCCTAATTTCATCAACAGTCTCAAATAGTTGGAACAGTGGTTGCGTAAGGTCCCAGAACCAGCCGGCCTGAATCTGCACCGGTTGGTTGGCCGCTTCCTTCTTCTGAACCGGCTTGGCCAACGCCGTTAGCCTTGGCTCGGGCTCCGAGTCACTCACCTCAGATAAATTGTAAAAGTCCTTATCTGCTGTCTTCTTTTTGGCTGGAGCCGATTTGGCGGACCTCTTGGCTCCGCCTGTGGTCGTTCTGATGGTCCGCCGGGCTGGTGTCCTTGGTTTCCTCCGGGCAACCCCGGTGTCGGTCGAGTCCGGACGGACACCGCCCCGGCCCGGCCAACTCCACCGCCTAAGGGTCTGAGCCGGTTGTTTCCCAACACTCTCCTTCTCGGCTGCCTTTTCTTTCATTTGGTAAAATCCTAAAAGAATGGCCCAACGAACCTTCCCTTGGTAGGCAGCGCCCTCTGATGGGGCCGGCTAATCCGTTTCATTCTCAGGGGGACGATGATCCTTCCCTCCGTGTCCGCAGGGAAAGTAGTGGTTCCCTTTGGATTGCTATGTGGCCGGAGGGCTAGACAGTTCCCCATGAGTCGGTGGATCAGTGTCCCAGCTAAGTTCTCTTTCTGCTCCCTCCAAGAGAAGTCGGAAGTTGAACAATTTCTATCTCCAACTTCTGTTCAGAGACAGAATCAATTTCTATCTCCGCTTCCTTCCGGGCCAGGTTGCGCGCACAATCACCTGCAGCAGAGGTGACCGTCTAGGAGCAGAGTTGCGGACCGACTGGTGGATCGGCGCGGATCCACGAAATTATAACCGATCCGCTTGCCCATGCCGTCTCCATATTTGGAGCTGTATCTTGTTCCAGGTGGGGGGCGGAACGCTTGCATCCGGTCCCAAGAGATGACGCCCAACCACTGGCATCTCCCCTGGTGTGCGCACCCCCCCTTTTCTGCCACGCCCCCTGGGCGCGGCGAGGTGGTCGTGAGGTGGACCACCTGTTCCATTAGCGCTGATGCTAACGGTGCCGCTCCGCCGAACCTTTATTTTCACAGGGCGGCTAAATTTCCTCCATTAATCATCCATGTCGTCGCTCTCCCCGCCGTTGGACAGAGCGACGTAGTTAGGGCGGCGGTTCCGACGTAGGTTATAGCCACCTTTCGTCGGGACACAGTCCTTTACTGTTTTTCCTGGGCTCCGTTCCGATGTATCCGAAATCGGCACATCACCACAGGGTAGTTTTATGGGCTTGTTGTTGTCTGGAGGGGATCTCCCCTCCAACGGCTGGTTTTTGCCCCTTCGTTTAGCTCGTTTGCATTTCCTCTGTCCATTAGCGCCAGCTGTTCCCCGTTCACAGGCGGCTTTATTAGGAACAAAGGATAAGTTTGTTGACAGCGCGGTGTCCGCACTGGTGCCCTGACCATCAGTGATTTGCCCATCCGTTTCTGCTAAATCAGTGGGACTTGGACCAGGTTTTTGTGTAGGTACCTTCCTGGCCATTGGAATTGCATCATGCTCACGGGGACCGGTCGTTCCCGTTGAGTTTTCAGTCTCAGCACCCCTTATTTCGCCATCTTCCTCAGCGATTTCACCCGTCGGAGTGTGATGCAATTCAGGGTTTCGGTCAGGATCTGCCCCTTTTGAGTTAGTGATTTTCGCTTCTCTCACCAGTTTGGGAATATTATGAGGGACAGCGGGAGACCAGGGCCCATGTGCAGGTTTGAGTTTTGAAATGTTTACTAGATGTGGGATCTGTTTTCCAGTTTTTAAAGACACTAGTCTAACAAGGTGGTCTCCTATTGTTTCAATTACCCTGAATGGCCCCGTATACCTGTTTGAGAACTTAGACGCTTTATTTTCACTAGCTAAAGGGTCGTACATGTATACCATATCACCTTCGTACATCTGAGTGGGCCGCGCCCGCTCGTCAATTCGCAGCCTCAGATCTTTTTCGTAGTTTTGAACTACTCTTTCAGCCATATTCCTAAACATAGCAATATTATCCTTGGTTTGCATGAAAAACTCGCAGTCGTTCAGCGTTTCAGGAATTGTTCCTTGCTCAGGCATTCCCATACTGATTGGATCTCTGCCAAACAGCAGGGTGTGCGGGCTGTATCCCGACCGTACACTGATTGTGGATCTAACTGTCCATAATGCAATGGGAAGTAGATCGACCCAGTTACAGTGATCGTCAGGGATATAATAAGCAATCAGGTTTTCGATGGTTTTATGTAGTCTTTCTACTCGAGCGTTGCCAGTCGGCATTCGCCCGGTAGTGAACGTTTGCTTGCACGCTAGTCGTGTGGTGATTTCCCTGAATAGCCCTGAGAGGAAGGCCGCTCCCCGGTCTGTGTGCAGACGGTTTACCCGTCCGTACCGACACACTATCCCGGTTAGGAAACAGTTGGCCGCGGTTTGCGCAGTAGAGTCTTTCGTGGAGAAAGCCTCCGGCCAACCTGTTAGTAGGTCTATGAAGGTCATGATGTATTTTGACCCATCCCTAGCCTTCTTTAGTGGCCCGATGAAATCACACTGTACTACCTCAAAGGGTCGGGTTGGTCTCTCCCAAGACTTAGCTAAGGCCTTGAAATGTGGGGCCCGTCTCCTTAGAGAACAGGTCTCACAAGCTTTTACATAGTCTACTATGTCGGCGTTCATATTCCGCCAGTAGAATTTCTCAGAGATTTTGGTAGTGAGGTTACTGATCCCTACATGTCCTCCAGCTAAGATATCATTATGTAATAGTCTCAGGACTTTGGGAATTAACCTACCTGGAACTATCATCCTGGGTTTCAGTCTGACCAATTGGTCTTGGTGTTTATTATACCTTTTGATGTTGAACCTACATAGCACTCCCGGTGCCACCATTCCCACAAAATCGGCTTGGTCCATTATTCGCCTAGCTTCAATGGGATCTGTCGGTAGGTCTCCGTCCTGCAGGTAGTCTATCAATTGCGCGCACTCTGCATCTTGGAGTTGCGCGTTTAATACCGTAGCCACAGAAAGCTCTTCCTCCTGAACTTCGGCCTCAAATAACTCACATCCCACAGCGGGTTCATATTCCTCACCTGGGACATGCTCGTGATAGACTCTAGACAAATAGTCCGGTAGAAAATGAGTCGCTCCTGGCTCATATATGATTTCAAAATCAAAATCTGATAACGCTAAAGCCCACCGTCTCAGCCGGGCTGACGGGGCTTTGTAGGCACTCTGTAGCAAGGGAATCAACGGTTTGTGATCAGTCACTATTGTGATTTTAGCTCCTTGCAACATGTCCTCATAGTTCTTAATGCTTTTAATTACTGCCAGAGCCTCCTTTTCTGTTACCGAATAATTTAATTCGGCGTCCCGGAGAGTACATCCCCAGAAGGCAACCGGACGGTAGATTTCATCTAGTTTGTGACAAACCGCTGCACCGCACGCGGCGTCTGATGCCGCTTGATCCCTTCGGTTTTCCCTTATGTCATCAGACATAGTGGATTGCAACCTGAGCTGGGACCCTTTCCAGCCATAAGGCTCTCTCTGCTTCCCAGAATGTTCTTTTCAAACCTGATGTTTTCTGATCACAGAGAGCATGGCTCAACCATAACCTACGCTAATCCAAGAAATGAGGTCTTGAATAGGCATGTTTAGCTTTACCATGGCCTGACTGTACATTGAGCCCTCTCCGACGCGATAGGTTGCAACAACTCTACCAGTCCGACAGAGACGACCGGCCAGCGACCCAGTCGATAGCGATTACCGGTCCCAAGTCACCCTGGGTGGTCACCGACGGTCTGATCCAGGTGAATCGTGCAAACCCACACTGAACTTTGACCGTTTTCACTGGCCTTGCCTGTTCACTCCTGAGTGATGGAACTACTGTCAGGAGCTAGGTGAGGTCTGTCAACCCCGTACCACGCACGTACCACTTACAGGTGGCCGAAAACGAAACCACCGGCAGCCCGATATGTGCGCCGACTAGACGGTACCACAGTAGGATGTTGATTCATCCTTCGCTAGACACGGGGGCCTTCAGTACTTCTCTCCCCTGCACTATATCTACTAGTTTTAACGTGTCCCCGGACCCTTGCGAGCCCACTGCCGCCTGTTACAGACTACCCGTTGAGGAGCTCATCCCTCTTGGTAATCTGTTAGTAGATAGAAATGCCCTCCTATATCTGGATGAATTAGTAAGGGCGGCGAGGTTAGCAATTTCTTTAACTGTTGAAACGCTTCCTCGCAGGCCTCTGTCCACTCAAAATAGACTTCTTTCTTTAGCAGCCGGTTTAAAGGCTTTGCTAGATCAGCGAAGTTTGGGACAAACGATCGGTAGTAATTACACAGTCCCAGAAATGATTTAATGGTTTTCACATTATGTGGACGGTTAAAGGCTGTAATCTTTTCTGTGGTTACCCTTTGTGTAGCCACACCCTCTGCGTTTACTACATGGCCGAGGAAATTGATTTCACTGCGGCACCACTCACACTTTGACGGTTTCAGTTTGAGATTAGCTCTCGCCAAAGCTTGGAGAACCACCTCAACGCTCGCCAGGTGTTCTTCAAATGTAGTGTCGTAGACAATTACGTCGTCTAAATATGCTAAGCATGTTCTAGGAATCAATCCCTTTAGCGCTATGGCCATTACCTTGGTAAACTGCCAAGGTGCGCCAACTAAGCCAAACGGTACACGCTTATACTGATAGACACCCATCGGGGTTTCAAAAGCGGTATATTTTCTACTGTCTTCTTCGATTACACATTGGTGATAGCCGCTCAACAGATCTAAAGCTGTCCACATAGTGGGTTTCTTGTAAGCCATATATAGGAAAAGCGAGCGAGCCGTGGGCATGGGGAATTTATCTTTAAAAGTGACTTGATTAAGCATGCGAAAGTCTGTACAGAGCCTAGGTTTGCCGTCTTTCTTCTGCACTACCACCAGCGGGCTTCGCCAAGCCGATTCGCTGGGCTCTATGACACCTATATCTATGAGTTGCCTAACCTGTTCATCGATGATATCCATTTTCTGTGGAGAGTATCGGTATGGTCTGGAACTTATGACTCCCTGCGACTCATCCACAATGATTCTCATCGGCGCTATTTCACAGTGACCTAACTCTTCCATTGAGAACGCTAGTGCATTTCTGTTGTTATTAAGCATTTGTCTAAACCTTACCTGTTGTTCTTCGTTTAAGCACGACTCGGACAGATCTATTTTACTCACGTTTTCATCCATTTTACCTCGGGATTTCTCCTCAGAGGTTTGGCTTTCCATTTGCACTGCGTCTTTCATTACTTCTACAGAAATCCTACAGATGGACATTGGGGTCTCTGTTTTAGTTAGATAACACAAGTCTAGGAACTCCTCTATCTGATTTTGGTTTACCTCAGGCACTGCGCATTCTTCCGCAAAAGCTAATACTTCCTGGGGAGTGATTTCTTGCATTACATCTAGCGGATTCATGACTTTGATCCACCACTGGCTTCCCACCGTATTCACGCACCCCTCCACTAGGACTGGTGCGGTTACCGCCGGTGCGCAGTAAGCTACCGGTGAGTCTAATCCCAGCGGCTCTCGAGTGGTTACCGGTATGATGCATTCATTTCCCGGCGGAATTTTCACTGTTTCTTTGCTAACTATAGGGTTTCCACAAAACACTTCTATCTTTGCGCCTGGTAGAGATAAATCTGATCGAAGCACTGTTAATAAGTTTCTCCCGATTACTATTAGGTGGCATAGATCGTCCACTATGTTGAAATCATAGCAGACCACCGATCCCTGGATTGAAAACTTACATCTAATTTGTTCTAGTATTACTTGAGACGAGTTGTCTGCCAAACTGATGTTTCCCTTCGATCGCTTGATCCCTTCGGTTTTCCCTTATGTCATTAGACATAGTGGAGTGCAACCTGAGCTAGGATCCGTTCCAGCCATAAGGCTCTCTCTGCTTCCCAGAATGTTCTTTTCAAACCAGATGTTTTCTGATCACAGAGAGCATGGCTCAACCATAACCTACGCTAATCCAAGAAATGAGGTCTTGAATAGGCATGTTTAGCTTTACCATGGCCTGACTGTACATTGAGCCCTCTCTGATGCCGATAGGTTGCATTAACTCTACCAGTCCGACAGAGACGACCGGCCAGTGACCCAGTCGATAGCGATTACCGGTCCCAAGTCACCCTGGGTGGTCACCGACGGTCTGATCCAGGTGAATCGTGCAAACCCACACTGAACTTTGACCGTTTTCACTGGCCTTGCCTGTTCACTCCTGAGTGATGGAACTACTGTCAGGAGCTAGGTGGGGTCTGTCGACCCCGTACCACGTACATACCACTTACTGGCGGGTGCACACCTAATAGACCTTGATTTAGTTGACTCTGCCGTATGGGATTGGCCTCCCCCGCACCCATTAGCTCTGAATCGGATTTAAATTTCAGTCGTATGTGCCCCTTGTGACCCAGCAGCCCGATATGTACGCCGACTAGACGGTACCACAGTAGGATGTTGATTCATCCTTCGCTAGACACGGGGGCCTTCAGTAGTGTTCTCTCCCCTGCACTATAGAATGAGTTTAACGTGTCCCCCGACCCTTGCGAGCCCACTGCCGCCTGTTGAAAGCTACCCGTTGAGGAGCTCATCCCTCTCGGTAACTTTCGTATTTATCATACAATTCTTGAGTTGGAGTGTTAAAGTCTGGTGCTTTAAGCGTTACTTTTTCCTCACTATCCTGATCGCTTAGCCTCTCTAAATCTATGTGCTTTTCGGGGCCTGTGTCTGCCCACTGCTTTAATATTTCGGCTGGATCAAAGGCCTGAACTTCCGCTCTTTTACCAGCTTGGTCTAAGTTCGTTTCTACACCGTAGGTTAATCGATATGGTTGTAAATTGCCTACTTTCTCGCTGTTTCCCTCTGCTTCCCTTCCCACTCCCCTCTCCCTTCCCACTGTTTTTCCCTTAGCTACAGTGGAATAAGGAATGGACGCCCCCGGGTTGGGGTGAGTTGGTGTTACCAGTGGGTGACTGGTAAACTCAAGTCGTTGGGGTAATGGACAGGTGAGAGAGCTCCCATCAGGTAGGATTACCGGATTTTCGGGGCGTTTTCCCCCTGATGGGCTGGAGTTATCCGCGGTGTTTTGTCGTTGTTTTAGGTTTCCTGAAGAAAATAGGTTATCTCCATTGAAAACTTCCTGTTCGCCTTCACCTCCCGCTGCGGGCAGTAAAGGATAAGGAACACTTTGATTACACCACGGATTGTTCACATCAGATTCACAGGTGGATTGAGAGCTAGTACCAGTTTCGTGGTCCGTAGGCGGTACGTACCCTGGGTTCCAATATTGCTTATATTCCGTGAGACGGTTCTTCCCTTCAACTCGTCCCGAGTGTGTTAGGGTTTCAAGTCCTTCGTCAAGAACCGGCCTATCTTTGGACCCTAGGTGCCAGGGAAATGGTTTACCTCTGCCACGGGTTTGGTAATTTTGTGCACCTTCGGGGCAGAGCTGCTTGGGTCTGGCTGCGACCTCCTGTCTCTGTGCCTCCCCGTCTAAGGGATTACCTACCAGGTGGCGGTTTTCCACATTCCCTGTATATGATGTTGACACATCGTGTCCTGCGGGCCGCAAAGATTGAGGCTTGGGGTCAGAGGAAGCCTCAAAATCACCGGTGGCTGACATCAAGGATGAGCAAAACGGCACAAGTCATGTTTCGGGTAATCTCCACCAAATGAACTATTGTTAATGTTTGATTTAAGACTGCGTAAGATTCGTGTATATCCAAGTCTTCGTAAGTTGCTTTCTAGAATGTCTGAGTAATTCAGACCGCGTTTAAAGTTTGTCCATTCACTTCCCAATAGTTCAAAAGAAATGAACGATGAGGGAACTTCTTAATATGAAAGGGTTTTTATTCAATAAACATCTCATCCCGAGTCAAAGCCACCATGTATAAGTCTTCATCAGTCCACCTCCCATCTCCTATCAGCAATCAACCACATTTAGAACACGAGTTGCTCCAACGCCTTCTAGACCATTCTAGCATTTAGCTCTAACACAATCCTATGTCCGAGGTAGTGGGTATTGGTAAACTCCAGTCCGTTACATGGAGTCGATGTACTTACTCCAGGTATAACTCCTTGGTTAAACATGTTTCTTTTAACCAACTAACTCACTAACCTTTCACTAACTGCTCGCTCCCTACCTTGCAGCGCCTTTTATACTGGTTAACAGGTGGCGCTAGGAGCGTAAGATATTTCTCCTAGGAGTAGACTAGAAGTAGACTTGCTAAGCCTGATCCTTGTTGGATCATATATTATGACAATGTATAAAAAGTACTAAGCCATTAGTACAAGACATATAGTCTACTTTCAGCTGCTTAGTATTAACTTTTAGTGTTACTATTACTAGATCTAGAGTAACTTATTAGATCCAAGTATTGAATTCAAAGGAATTTCCATTAATGACATTATTAGAAGAAAATGTTTGCATTAAAAAAAGTTTTCTTATTTAACAAAAGCAGCAATTAATAGACTAGGCTTGCATAATCTTCGGCTACTGGAATTATTCTTACTTGAACCTTGGCCTAATTAACGTGTGTTAGGCCTAGCCTATTACCGTTATTTCAACTTAGATCTAGGCCTTTAGGCCTAGGCTAGACATTATAGGTATTATAATAGGCTAAGGTTATCTAACTTTATCTCTAATTGACTGCATAAGTTGTGCCTAATGGTCACCAAATTATAGCGTGGGTTGCGGCAACGCCCTGTATAATCTAGCTTAATTATCTATATTTAACCATGTTATAACATCAGTCACAGTTAATTGTTGATAATATCTTTTGAAAACAAAGTTAATCAGTCCCACATGACTGCACCCCACCCCTGGACCCCCGCACTGCGGCAAACTTGGTGGTGGCTTCATGGGGGGTCATGTTTTTATCTAAGAAATACTCCGTTTCTTCTGTTTGCAACGAACATACTCCTTCAACTGACAGTCAAAGTGCAAGTTAACATTTTGGAGACAGAGACTGTGGTACAACTGCACGTGTGGTATTTAAATACCCACGCTAAAATCATTCAGTCGAACAACAACAAATAAGAATCGACTTGTCGGGGGGCGCTCGAGTGGACGGACGCTTTGCTGGGCCGCCGACCTCGCTTCTTTTTCACTGAATTATCCACTCTGACACTCATCAGCGGCTCAAATGCAATACCTGCCGATCTTCTGACTTACCTTGGTTCATTAGGACGGAGGATGACGTCCCCGTTACAATGTAAACAGAGAATGATCAAGGCCTCTCAAACAAAGCGACAACTCCGATCATTTTTCTTCTGCATGTGTAATTAACTCAGCAGAAACGACCTACGGTGTCGCTGATTGGCTGAAAATATTCAGTCATGAGGCGACGCTGCTCGAATTTGGATTTCATTCATCTACGCCACAGAACTACATTCTTTGATCTACGCACTTTAGAGTTGCTTCCCAATTTCCAAGAAGTTTATTTCAGCACATAGATCTTCTGAATTTGTAATTTGAATCTTATCAAATTTCTCTTGACATCCTCGTATTTTGGCAGATGTAAAAATATCCAATGTAAAATTTTCCATAATTTTTTTTTTTGACCAGAGACCAAAAAAAAGTTCACACTTTGTACGGAAGGGGCAGTCTACAGTCTAACGTGCTGCCACCTAGGAAATTAGATTCGTGCCTGTCTTCCCATTTTCTCTTAATATTTTTTCCAAATGCATTCACAAATAGAAGATAGGGAAGCAAAATTCTGATTAGTGCATTTTCGGTATGTTTCTAGATTTCTGGATATAAATAATGAGCACAGGAATACATTTCAGGATGCATAGCCATAAGTCATAGACTGATGATAATTATATATAAATTTATGTATAAATATCTTGTGTGTGGTATACCAAATTGTCTCTGGCAGATTTAGCCAAGTAGATAAAAAAAAAAAAAATAAAAAAAATAAAAAATTCAGCCTTAGAGAAAGAAAAAGCAAAAATGTACTCCATTGGCCTTTCTGACTTCCTGGAATAAATATTCTACCTTATCAATATCATACAAAAAACTCTTAGATTTGTATTTTCAAGATTCACTCTTTATTTAATAACCGTTCAAAAGATTTGTACATGTCTACAGTTATGTACACCTTTTGAACTTTACTATTTGGACGGCCGTTAAAATCTATTTTAAAACATTTTTATTAATACACAACTATTTGACTTCCATTTCCATATCACAGTCATTCTCTTTGGAGCCAATAATTATAAAGTGTGCATGCTCTCTTTTCGATCTACAAGCCAATAATTATTAGCTCGCGTTGAACAAAAATTGATTAAGTTAAAGCCTCGAACATCAATTTTTATTTAATGAACTTGAAACCTATAACCTAATATTTCACGATTTGAAACAGTAGATCTATATTTTGTGGAACAAAAGGATAAGAAAACGCTCTGGAATGAATAAAAGGTCTATTTACACAAATGTGACCATGATCTTGAATATACATATTCACATTACAGCGAGTATCACATTATTTTCATTTGTAAAGAAAAACATAGTTCTAAACAAAGAAGCAGTACAAGTAGATAAGAATAAATTAGACGAGGCATTTATGATGGAGCAGAGACCAGACCGGCCGGTCCCTGGCCGAGCGCTTGGCCGCCGACTGTGCTCTCGAGTGGTTTGAAGCCCAGTTCTTCTGTGGGTACTCCGAAAGATGTCAGCTTGGATTCGTAAGTCCTCATCAGATCGTTGTGCGCCTGTCGGGTATTAAAAAGTCAAATAATTATCTGGAGAATTTTTTTTTTTAACCCTAAAATTAGATTTATTTGAACATCGTAAAGAAAACTTGTTTTTTTTTGTTTTGTTTTTAAAGTTGCGTTATGTAGGCGTTAATCATCAAGTTCGAAATCTTATCGTACCTTTCTCTACTCAAATATCATTTTGGTCAGAAAAAAAAAGTATCTACTTACCAGACATCATTTTAGAATGAACATAACTATTAGATACGAATGACTTTAAATCTATGTAGAAATAGGATGCATTAACAGGAGCGTGGGGTACATTTGAGTATTCTACGATGAAATACAATGATTCATATAAAGTTTTTACCTTGCAAACTCGGGCGAGCTCGTATTGTAGGTCTTTGATGGCACTGTTTTTGGAGTCCAACACATCCTGAAAGAATTAAATACATTTTTAACACATGCTCTAAGAAATTTGACCACAGACGACAGCAAATAGCTACAATGTAAAGACTACCACAAAGAACTATTTCGGCACGCAAAAGAAAAAGAAAATTTAAACTAACTAGAAACTTAACCATTTCTACTGCTCCTGATAAAGACAGACTTTCCTCGATCATTTCATTTCTCTAAGGTATAAGCCAAAACTCCGTATTGAGGGACCCCTAAACATTATTCCTGAATACTTTGAATGTAATTAATTTAGAATTGTGATTCATGAGATTTATATCAATATAACTATTATGTATATATGTATGTATACAATTATCATACTATTCATCCCATGTAATACACCTGAAAACCAGGGGAAACCCTGAAGGATATTACGTTAACAAACCTTTAAAAAAAAATATCTTAAATTCCCATGAAACTTTTGATAGGACCCTTACCTCCAGTTTGCGTGTGACAACGGTGAGCGCGGTGGGGTCCAGGTTAGAGGCCGAAAGGACCTCGTTCAGCTGTGCCTCCTTCTTCTCCAGCGTATCGGCCAGCGCGCTCAACTTCTTCTCCAACAGAAGGTTCTTGAAGTTCGACTTCTGCTGCACTTCGTGAATAGCCTTGACGAACTTCTGGTAGAGATCGTCTCTCTCCGATTGTACCTAGAGAAAGGGCAATTTTTTGATGCTGTTTAAAGTACTAGACACTCAGAAGTTGCAAAGTGGAGATTATTTATGACTCACATGGTTGAACTTTTATATGAAACTGTGTTACATAAAGATACCTTTTAAAATTCGAAGAGGCTTCTCACAGTTACTTTCCAAACTGTCAAGCGACGAAGCGCAATATTTATTTTATCATTTTTCAGGAACTTTGAATTTCTAATGTTAGTTCATTTTTCAATCACTCTCTCTTGCTCTTACTTCTTTCTTTTTCTCCAACGATAACACAAAGCGTATGAAAGCTCTATACACTTTTCAGAAACAAACTTTGAAAGCAATCATCTTTATTGACAAAAAAACAAAAAAACTTATGAAAATAGAAAACGGGGGTGGGGGACGTAATGAATACAAACCTTCTCAAATCTTTGTTCCAGAACCTCATGCTCCCACTGTAAGTCGCGGAAGTCCTGTTCCATCACCTTCAGTCGGGCCTTGGCACTCTAAAAAATGTCAAGTCAACAAATTTTTAATTTGAATAAGAGGAGAAAATCATATTACATTTACAAAACTACAACGCACTTGCTGGCACATTTCCACAAAAAGCTTTCTAGAAACAAATAGAGGATTGATATTTCATCTTTCAACGAGAAAGAAACAGAAATAAAACTAATGGTATATAAATCGTCATACCAGTTATGTATTGCAATTTGCTGCAAAAATTTACAAATGTAAAATTGTTGAAACTAAAAATCAAGCAATCCTACAGTGCAAAATGTTTTACTGATAATACTTTCAAATGCGCTGATTTTATGCACAGGTTTGCTAAAATGCATGTAATACTGATCAATTTTTGATATGTAGGTATGGTAATAGTATGTTGGGTGGCAAAAAGGTTCTGGTAATTATATATTATTCTCGACGAAGCATTGTGTATTTATCAAATGCTTGGGAGTGTTGGTCCTCAACAAGGGATTTGGGGATGTGTGTATAACATTGTAGGATATGCACAAAATGTTCATTTGAAATTCTACTCTATACGTAAAAAGGTATGATACTGGTTTCAGTATTGCATTGCATTCCGAAAACGAAATCAAAATGGGATTGTGTTGATAAAGATACAACAAAACACATACCAATATTTCATTTTTATCTCACCAGATAAAAACGTTTTGAACTATACTGCCTTGAATGGTAGTATTGGTACTCGATAGATAATGCATTGAACGACTGATACTGATAACTGATAAGCTTATTTCACGTATTAAAGGGTTTCATGTTAATATTCGAGTGAATCCATTGAAAGTGGGTGGAATACAGGCCTTTCGTGATATTTTAAAACCCGTGGAATGATTGACCCAATCTCATTCATGTAGCATTTATAGTGTTTTATCATAGCAAGTGGGTTTTTTTAGTTGTGAACATGATGTTGCATAAGCTTAAACCAAACGAACTTGGGATTAACCGTCCTTAGTAACTCTGTACCCAAATTCTCTGGATACAAAATGATCGGTCTATCTTTAGGGTTTCTGTTAATCTACATTCCTTCACTTGCGAATTTCGCAAATATTTTTTTCTACTTTCAGGCGAGGGCAATCGTGATCTTTGGGTGGTGGGTGTTCTACAAACAAACAGTGATGTGATTCAAACTGATTCCGTTTACTACAAATCTACTACAGCGATCATTCAGCAACTGTCTTTTTTTTTAAATAGGGATACCTGAAGGGGACAAAGGGGGGAAAACAAAACACCGACAATCTACCAATAGTAGATCCTTGTGGGTTGTATACTATACACTCCAACCTACCTGGGCCTGCATAAGATGTATATCAGAGGAATTCGTTTATAACATGAAAAAATACTGACATATAAACACATTCCAATAAAATGAAAAGAGACAGATAAGCGCAAAAAATACATAAGAAATGTACCTTCGGAAAAGTTCTCTTCACAACAATAGCTATACCATTGAGAAAAGATCTTTTCCTTATTATAACTATTTTTGATTTATTAGTATGGGGTTACTATAAAACTGTATTCGTGTATAAATCAGATTACACAATAGATAATTTCACTTACATTTTGACACTAAACCCAAGACATACTAACAAATCAAAATCCGCAATTAAATCTAAAGGATCATTTTAAAAACATGTCAATACTAAGAAAAGACGGTGTTTGTATCACTTCTTCTATTAATCACGTGCTTTGAAAAGGTTTTAATATGGATGAAGATAAATGCATTTGAAATCATAAGCCAGTAATTAATTATTCTACATGCTAGAATTATTTTCCAAGTTTTCGGCGTGATTTGCAATGTCCCACTAAAGGATGAACCGCATCAACAAAAACAATTTCCTCAAAATTCCGGATGAATCGTATAAGATGGGTGATACAACTGTTGATGTTTTAGATGAAATTGTAGATTAAAATTTGGTCTAAAAAAAAAGTAAAATAGGGCAATTGCATTCTGAGAATATTCATAAACAGCGAAAATAAACAAATCAAATGCACCCAAATTCATATGTAGTTGTTAAATGTTAGAAAACTTGTTTGAGCATGATTTGTGGCAGCGAAATCTCAAATGATGATGAGCAACACATGTTGTTTTAGCAAGGTATGGTTTAACAAAATATTTATCTATTTTGGAAATAGCATGCGAATAGAATGTTGACTACCATCATAAGAGAGAATAAAGCAATGGAGACACTTTACAATTTCTTTCTTTTATGCTGTAATAATTTTGGTAATTCATATTTTTAACAGTATTGGTGACATGCTCAACCTGATCCATTTTTCATTGGAAGCATAAAAACGTCCAGCTACATATTCACCACAAATCGGACACAAACTGCTTTGGTCTTTCCTGAGCCTATCCCAAAGCCTTACAAACCATAAGACACATTTGCATACTCACAGCCAGGGACTGCTTGTCCTTGTCGTAGTTGGCTAGTTGACGCCTCAGCTCCTCGACCTCCTCACGAGCCTTCTGCAGCGGCTTGACCAACCGCTCGTTGGCAGCCATCACATCGGCCATCTGCTTCTCCATGCGCTCCTCCTTCTTACGCATCTCCTCAACTTGTTCCTGATTTAATTTATAATTGTTGGAGAAAACATTTAATTGGCAGAGACTGAATGTCTATTGTTTGGAATAAAGGGAACCAATGTCATTCGTTCAATGCTATGAGGTTATGAATATCTAACGGGCTACTATGGTAACAAAATGCTTTTAACATATTGTACTAGTAGATACACCTATGGAAAAAAGGTGGCTCATCAAGCCTCATTAATTCAAATTCCCCAACAGTGGTGCTTAAATGCATGAAAAAATCATAAAGACATAGTGGTCTAACACCTTATCCTATAGGCTTAGTCATTAATATCCCGGCTTGATCAAAATTGTCATCCATCCATAGGCCTCTAAACTCAGGCATCTAGCCTCCAGGCCTTTAACTTCTATGAGACTCTCACCTTCAAGGTGTTGATGAGTGCCAGGTTGTTGAGCGTGATGTCGTTGTAATAGTTCTTGATGTCACTGAAGGCCTTCTCGTGGTTCTTCATCAGCGTATTGATCTGACTGTTCTTACGCTCCTCGATCTCATGGATCTCAGTTTTCCTGCGGAGGTCCAGTTCTTCCCGCAGAGCTCGCATCTTGCGCTCATATTTCTGCTCAATTTCCCGAGCTTGGCGCTCAAAGTCTGCCCTCAGGTTGGTGACAGACTCATCTTGAGCCTGTCGAAAAGAAATAACCATTTTTTTAAAAAAGTTTTTGTGATAGATAACAATTTTTTTCCCCTTCATCTTTTGGTGATAGATAGTTGAGAATCAAAATAATGTTCTTTTTTTCTGGTAATTCTTTCTTGAAATATTTATCAATGGTTAATGTTGATTTTATGTGTTTTTTGTTCTTGATAAAAAGCAAATGAACCAAACAGCCGTTTTTTCATCCAAAGAAATTAGAATCCCAATCTCTTATCATTTCTGCTAAATGCTTTGACAAGATGCGTTTTAGAAGTCCTGTCAATCGTTACTTGATAACTGGACACATTGCTCATAAGAACTGTGAAATTTACCTTTTTGAGGTTCTTGATAACATCCTCATGTGCCAACTCTTGTTCTTTAAGTTCGACTTTGAGGGACCTCTTATCTTTCCGGAGGTCTTTTTCTTGGTTCATGTTATCATCTTGTGCGAGTTTAAGAGCCACGGTACTCTCTGCTTTAAGTTCTGAGATGTTGTTCTGGTGCTCGTACAGCAAGTGCTTGACCTTCTGCTTGTAGACCTACAATAAAAGACCATACAACATTTTGTAGTACTGAACTTGTGATAATTAAAAAGATTTTGAGGGGGGTAAAGCACAGATACATTTATAGGAATTCTTCTATTTTTTTAACAGGTATACTCTTGCATGTATAATTGTAAATCGGATTGGAATATGGTACTGAGATTTGATTAATAAAACTTTTAAAAATAATATTTGAAGTTTTTTGTATATAAATGATTATATTTTCTATCCGTTATGTATGAGTTTTTTTCTATTATATACATACCTTTGAAAAACTGGTAAACATTGTAATTTTTTTCTTGATTTACAAAATGCAGACATAATCTGTATAATCTTCACTGCAACTACCTATTTAAACTAAAATCGCGGAATCATGTACCTTAATTTCAATTTGATGCCTCTCCTCCGCATCCTCCATCTCTCTGTCTTTGTTCCTGAGTTCTGCTTTCTTCTCATCGAGCTGGCGTTTGGTAATCTCCCAGAATGTGTTAACCTTGTCGCGCTCCAACTGGAAATAGTTTCTCTCTTCTCGTTCTCTGTCCAACTCTTCTCGCAAGCGGCCAATATGTTCCTCCAACTGTCAAGGTGTCATAAAGCGTTTATTAGTAATAAATCAACAATAATATGGTCATACACGTTTACTCCAACTGAAAAATAATACTCATAATTACTATCTTAGCTGTCTGAGTAAAGGTGTTGTTTTGCTATTCAAAGAATCAGAGATGTAGTTGTTTTCTCTCTTTTTCTCACAGATGCATTAAATTAAGTCAGATCAGTATGATAGTAAGAAAAATAACGAAATACTTACTTGTTCTTTGGACATTTCTTCCGTGGAGATGCCATCTATAACCGTTGGTGTTTTGGCCTTTGCAGACTTTTTCCCTTTCTTCCCCTTCTTCCCCTTACCACCCTTTTTAGGCGCCTGAAAGAAAACAGAAGAATGTATGAGACCGGTATTTGTAAAAAGCCTGAGTATAGACCTATATATTCTAAGTTTATTTTCAAGTAATTATTTTTGTCATCCATGTATCATAAATGACGTTAACACACTTCGATGCTGTGTTTTTATACACCAACTCCATTCTAGAAGGTTGTGTTTAAAACCTTGACCTGTGCGAATTATGCACGGTGAAACACATCAATGTCTAACAGATAGATACCTAAGTTATCATGATTATTTGCGACATAAAAGTCAAAAGTGTTTTATGTTTCAGCTGTCCACCAGTATTATTAAATTTATTTAGGGTAGGTCGGGTATTCTAAACATAAGAAATAAAACAAACTTGTTAACTATAGTTTCTTAGTGCCAATACCAGGGTCCCCACCCAACTTTCACAATCCCCTATTTTCCCTGTCGCACAGGAAATTTTCCCTGGTGTGGTTTCAAAAGATTTGTTCTGATTGCAAAGTGCTCAAGTTTTAAAATGACATTCATGTGTGAAGTTCCGGGAAAAAATTATATATTTGAATTTCTTCAGGAAAATATAATAACCTGAATCTTTACAATCAGAAAATTCAGAAATTGGGCTAACAGAATTCCTTGTATTTTCCCTCACAGGATTTATTCGTATTTTTTTCTCATTTTCCCTGACCCTGTTATCCATATGCATTGGGGATCCTGCAATACGTTTATTTTAAGGTCACAATAAAATTGTAATTCAAAAGGACATGAACGATTTCATTAATGAAAGAAAAAAGAAAAACATCAATTATCATGTGCTTAGCCTTAAGACATTGTTGGGCAGCCACATTGCCCTTGCCTTGGCTTGGTCGTTCAGCACTGCAGCAGGCAAGCTAGCTCTAGAACTCTAGCACAGCTTAACAGACTGTGTATAGTTCTTAAAACTGAGGCTTACACAGCTACACTACAGGCAAGCCAGTTACTGAGTCACAACTGACTGAGTGAGACTCGATTTCCGACAACAATAATTAAAAAATTCACTGAAAACATCTTTAACCCTTTAGTGACGGCCCCATAGGAAATCGATCACATATGATCGATGGTCATTGTTTGACCTGTAGATTCTTGAATTTTGATGTTGAAATGTTGATTTTTGAAACATTTGTGTGAAATGTTGTAATTATATGACCAGATTGACAATTTTCGTCATAAATAATTAATTGTGAATTTTGTGGGGCTCTGATGTGCCCCACCATGAGCAATTTTGTCATCTTATCGTCAATGCCCTCATGATTGTATTGGGAAAAATGTGTTACTTAGTTTAAAAAAAACTTTATTTTTCATATCTAAATATTCTTTTTTTTATTTCAATGTCTTTAAACATTTAGAACACTACCATATGTAAGTGTATGTTCTTAGATTGATTTATATATTCACTTTCTTTAGATCACTGACAAAATAATACTAGCATATTTTTCTGAAAAAATGGCATAATTCAGCCATTTTGGATGAAATCCAAGATGGCCACCAATGAAATTGCATGTTTTAGAGTTTTCATTACCACTTTTCAGAATTCATGGGCCTATATTGTCAAAACTGTATGAAGTATTTAGAAACATTCAGGTATTTGGAACTTGATAATATTTTACATTGTTTTTCAAGATCTTATTGCATTTCTGATCGATTTGATAACATATAATATCATGATTAACTGTTAATAATGGGAATTTTATCATTTTGGGGGCATAATGTCCCTTAAATTCACTTTATGAGAGACACACGAAGAATGCAGAAATCAAGTATAATTTGGCATCAAATGATAGAAAATGACATGGGGAATATCTTTATAATTCAACTTTTTTCAATAAAATCAATATCTATTCCCCTTTTTGGTGATTTTCATGAAAATAAGGATATAAAATAGTCATTTTTCAGGAAATATGACTGCCCATAACAGCATTCTATGGTAACCATGGCAACCAAAATTAAAATTTTAAAACATTTCTCTAATTCCTGTGGTCATGTGTTACATAATGATATATAACTTTGTTCTCTAATGTTCACATAGAATATGCCATTTTGAAAATAAGAATTCTACTACCTATGCTTATTTGTAAAATCCGTTTTGGTGCCGTCAGCAAAGGGTTAAACCTCAGCCTAAGGGAAGAACTTAGCTTTATTATATATGATTAGGAAAAGGCAAATGACTTGTTGACAAATAATAGCCAAAGCCAAGGCAAGGGTACTAGTAAAGGCTAAAGTAAAGCAAAGTTTCAAGACAGAGACGGTCGGCACGGACACATGAATACCCTGACAAATACCCGTGATGTTTCTTTGCCGAGCAATCGACGTCTTGCACCAACTTTACACTTAAATGAATAGGGGTTTATAACCCCCTCTCAGCCAGAGGGGGTTATAGTCACAAATATAACTCCCGCGGGAGTTATTGAAATATAACTCCCTCTGGCATTAATTTGCAAATTACAATCATCAAAATAACACACTTAAACTTTAATTTCTCCCATTAGTGGTGAAATAAAATAAATAACCCCCTGGCGGGTGTTCTTATTATATTGTGCAACTAGATAGAGTAAGATAGTCACGTCAGTTGTGGAGAATGTTTACACCGATCACAACATCAAATTGAGACGTTTTCGCGTTTGACAGCCGCGAAAGAAGCCCCACTCATCTGAAGTTTGGGACTTAAAAACACTCATAAATCATCAAACAAAAGCTATGACAGTCTACGAGAGGGTTGACAAACACCATAATTCCATGCTTAACAAACAATACTTACCATGGTTCCTTATTACGGGAGTAATCCACAGAGAATCGCTTCTCTGTGAACACACAACACAGAGCAAGAAAATGGCGATTTGTTTTGTTGCCATGCACAACGCGTAACTCCGACCACACGACCTAGGGGGCGCTCGGGGAAAATATGCACAAAACGTCATCAGTTTTTGTAAAGCAAAAGGTTAACTGAAATTTTAAAACGAAACGGAAAGATAATCGGGGTAAATTAGTAAATAGAGTTGTAGCGTATTGCTTACCTCATACAAGTTCTTATAATTCTTCAAGAATATTGATGAACAGATTTTCGTTATCAGCAAGGTAGAAAATATTAGATATGTAACTTTTTTGGTAGATTATTATTTATTTTTGTTGACATATATGCTCGTAAATGAAGTAAGTGTCTCTAAATGAAAAGGATAATCCGATATCAATTTAGTGTTGTCAGAAGCAAGAATATTTTAATGAAGATTGTAAAGAAACTGTCAAAACTTATAGAGCATACCACCTATTCTAATTCTGTATCAGATAAGCGGGTCTCAAAAAGGAGCATCGCACGGCAAAATTTTGTGGAAATCGCGAACGGAGGTTGGGGGTGCTTTTAACATTGGCTCCTATGGGGGAAAACATGTTATTTCGCTATAACTTTCTAAATATTGCTCCAAATTTCATACAGTAAATGAGAAAAAGGTTGGCATTAATCCCAGGGATGCGAAACAAACCTTCAAATTTTTGCAATTTGTGAATTATTTGCATAATCGTGATAATTCCCATTTTCTCCATTGGCACCAATGCTAAACATGGTCACTTCTGGAGCCCCAGTAATTCACCGCGCGATGACGGAAATTGCAGGGATACCGCTAACCCGTCTACTCTGTATTACAAAACTTGAGTTTAAAAAATAGTAGCTATCTACCTTATTTATTTTCCTATAGACCCAGGTGTTACCTACAATAATGCAAGTATATTTATCCGATCTGTAAGTAATTAATAGATATTACCGATAAAAGAATTTAAAAATGTATTGTAAAAATGATTTTTTTTAGCTTTTGTTGCAGGGATGTAAGGAGAAGGACATCCTTTACTTTCAGCAATGTAAAATTCAATAAATTGTGTAAAAAGAAAAAAAGAAGAAGAAATACATTGTATCAGTCTCATTTTTTTTTATAAGTGATACCTACAGTTAGATAAGTAAAGTTGACAATTCTCTCATGTGTATTTTTTTTTTTTTTTTTTATAATAAAATAGCATAAAATTATTAAACTTTTGTTTAAAATAAAATAGGAATTGAAAATAGCATCAACAGAGAGATATTGCAATATACTCACTAAATTCTCTTATGTGTATATCAAGTGTGGCCTGGATATGATTTTCACAAACACATTGTTGTCAGAGACTATTGAAATGCACTGTCGTAGAGCCATGACTGTTTTTTTTTTGTTTTTTTTTTTTAGAAATTGCTTATTACAGTTTAGCATATTATTTACAAAACTAGCCATGACTGTTTTTTTTGTGTGTTTTTTTAGAAATTGCTTATTACAGTCTAGCATATTATTTACAAAACTATAGATCTATAATTATGTATTTGTGCTTCAATTTATCTTCAACATCTGGTTCAATTTTGTATATCCCATGATTGGAGATTTATATGAAACCATACAAAATACAGTACATTTGCATTAGATCTATAAGAGAAAAAGTTTCCCCAATCATGATGAAGTTGGAATATGAAAAAAAGGACATTGAGGGTGCTCTGATTGAGGGACATTGAGAAAGAGCAATGAGACATAGATAGATTGTATATTTCTTGACCACACATGGAATAGATTGTTTTTCAATATTGTCAGAATATTATTGGAATTTAAAAATGAAAAGAAAACTAATTCCTATAATTTTCCAGCTAATTCTTTTTTCTTTTTTTTCATAATAAATATATGTTTATTTCTTTTTAATATTTTTTATTTGACCAGATACATCCACAATAGTTTAGCACCTTCCAAATCTTACAATATGACTCCATATAATTTTTTATTCATCTAAGCGCAGCAATCCACTTCATACTCATCGGGCGGGAACTGGCGCGTTTCCAGCTGTGAGCTTCAGGATCCGTATTTTGAGGGCCGATTGACAGGGAGCAGGGGAATCCCCGATCCCAAGGCTCCGCCGAGTGACCCTCCTGATTACAGGGTGTCTAATTATAAGTTTTGGGATCCAGCATGTTAAAACAAGCGGTCAGGTCCAGTCTGGGACTCTCATGCAAACGATGAAAAAGCCTCCTCGACCCATCTGCCGGCGGAATCAGTTATACATGTGTACGTATTTATTTTGCTATGTCTGAAAACAGCTCCCGATCTGACGGGAGCAGCAGGGACACATCTGGATTCCCCCAAAATCATGTGTCAAATGTCAGCTGGATGGGAATCGCTGCAAGTGCTCTTGGCATGCATTTATTTTCCTCAATATTGTAGATGCTGGAAGCCAAGACCCAGAGGAGTATGCCTGTGTGTATAATTGCATAATTAGAGGATATTCTAGAGTAGAGGCTGTTCTTACAAGGAGGCCGTTTTTGGTGGTTCAGGTTTGACAGCTAATCCAGATGAACTGTCACTGCTGTGTTTACAGTCTTAGATCTGCAGAAACCACCTGTGTGAAGCAACCATTTGAAGTGCTCTTATCTCTTAGAATGTGATGTAATCTATGCCAATATTAGACAAATGTCTACCGGCCTATTCAAATGATATCATTGTTCTTTCTCAGGTGTTTCTACATAGATAATCTTTTACCTAGACTAACCTAGATCTAGGCCTATCGTTTGATCTTTTGTAGTTTTGATCAGTGTGTTGGCCTGCTCAGGCTACTGGCCAAGGCAAAGATCAAAGATAAGAACCCTGAGATCTGTGAAAGCTACTGAGCACTTGACAATTTGGTACAGTTTGCGAGATCTATTCACTGCAATTTTCGTTCATGATTTATCTACAGATTAAATTTTGCCTAGAAATGTATTCCTGTGTGTCTATTTCAAGCCACTGTGATAAGATCAAACATGGACATGGAGTTGGTCATTTGACCTTTAAGAATTAGGACTTGAGTGATCTTCATGTCCTGTAGTAGTTTGCAAGATCCCATTACTTTTTGTATGACAGACACGTCCATCGTATTGTTTGTAGCCCTTGGATCCTTTGAAGTGCCATAGAGATCTTAATGCTGTTCAACAGTTTATTCAATGTAAAAATAGACCTATCAATAGCTCTACGGCAAACGAGGAAACCGAAAAGAATTTTAGGTCTATGCTTAGTGCCTTTGCAAAGAATACAGACTATTTTTCTTAAAGAATTATCTCAAAAGTGTTTCCCATCAATATGTGTCTATTCTGCATTTAGAAGTATTGCCTCAGCAAAAACTGAATTTGGATGTTAGAACAGGGTTGCCACAGGTCAGGGAAAAGTTTATTTTTTCAAGGTAAGGGAAAAGTCAGGGAACTTTGGAATTGGTCTATACAGACTATTTTTATCCCAAAGTGTTTCCCATCAATATGTGTCTGTTCTGCATTTAAAAGTATTGCCTCAGCAAAAACTGAATTAGGATGTTAGAACAGGGTTGCCACAGGTCAGGGAAAAGTTTATTTTTTCAAGGTAAGGGAAAAGTCAGGGAACTTTGAAATTGGTCAGGGAAAACTGGAATTTTGAAAAATATCAGGGAAAATTGACCCTAGTCAGGGAAAAATGGAATTTCCAAATATGTCATAGCCCCAACATCAAATCACAAAGTTTAAATCTGCATCAGGTCACAATAATCTGGTTTGACAAAACCTATCTTATAAATTGTGGCCCCTTGACAGGCATGTTGTAATTTCAAGGTGCATTGCTGTGATCCAGCAGCATTGCCTTGGCTACAGGAGTTGCCAAGAAAAAAATAAGGGAGTAGATAAATAAGGGAATAAACCACGTAGAAGAACAACAGGGATGCAGTAATAATTTAGCGCAGGGTTGGATAGATCTAGAGGATTTCAATAAAAAAAATCAAAAAAAAAGGGGGGGGGGAGGGCGGGGGGGGGGGGGGGTCCACATAACATTATAGGCTAACTACTAAAATGGTGTGCATTTGTGTGGATGCACACAACATCATTTTCTCGTCGGCAAGTTTAAGTCCCCACCAAAAGGGGGAGGAGTCAGGACCCCATGGACCCCTCTGGATATGTCCCTGGAGAATGTTGTGGTTGAGTAGTATTGATATAGATCTAACAATTATTAACGGGATCCGGATTTTCCTAGAGTCAATCATATTTATATTTGTCAAATCTGTGTGAAATAAATGCTGGAAACTGAGACATTTTTATTTTTCAATACTCAGTCGGTTCGCTCAATTTCTAGTTTATCCAATATTGGTGATATAGTATGGCATTTAACTTTTGCGTAATTTTGTAGATATCTGTGGCTATAATGTGCATAGCTATACATGTGGCAAATAGTTCATAAATTTGTAAAATTTGGTTCCGGTCTTAAATGGGATTTTGTAAAAGCATATGCACACTGGTATTATAAACCCACATCAAAAGGGGTTCGGGTGGGGGGGGTGGGGGGGTGGATCAGAACCCCTGAGAAAACCCACGCACATACACATTAATTAACATTTGACCAACCCTCAACCCTGGACAAAATATGTGCCCCCTTTTATGAATTAAAGATACCATCTGTTTCAAAATTAATACCATAATTTCTATTTTATTACAGGGAGAGGATTTTCGTCGACATGCGGCCTGCGCACCCTGCCTTACGACTCATATCAAAACCAAGAACTCTATGCAAGAAAGTAAGTTCATGCAAAAACTCGAATGCCCAAAATTTGAAGTTTGTAACCCACTGAAAGTTGTTAAAAGTGTGTAATCTTTGGACTTGTTATATAACAGCCGTATACAGTAAAGCCGTGAAAATGCTAGTTTGTGGAACTAGTGAACAAGTTTAGTTAAGGTAATCGAAACAATGCTGGCATTGCATTTATAAATAGATATTGGTTAAAATTGTTTTTGGATACTGAAATGTAATCTGGATCTGCAGATCCAGGCACTAGTTGCCTGGATACAGGCATCCTGACGATGGGAATTTCCCAGGTCTACATTTAGGACACATCCAGTGTATGTAGAGTCCTACTTTTTAGTTCACACACTACTATATATTAACTCTGCTGGCCCAGTTTTGTTCTACACGCCATGTGTTAGAAGCCACTGAGTCTTTTCATGGTCAAAGAAGTAACACTTTAGCTAAAAACCTTTTAAAAAAGCAAAGACGAGATGCTAAGCGAGGATTTAAAAGGGCGCTTGAGGGGGTGATAAGAATGGTTTTTAATAGACCTAACTTTTTGTGAGAGAAATGCAAGTAAAATTTCATCAAATACGTATATATTCAGTGTTAACAGTAGAATCTCTTTATATAGTCTTTTTACATTTTCATTGATTTAAATAATCTGAAATGTTTAGAATACATTTGAATACAACATATATATGTTGTATATACGTTACGACTTTAAATGCAAATAATGTTTCAATTATAAGGGATTATATTGAATCACTATGATTTTCATTCTTAATGTGCACACCAGTAGAAAAAACGTACCTGCACGTACGGTTTTTGTCTAGTTAAACTCACAGATGATACTCTTCTAAAATTTTATGTAAACGTTTCCTCACGCAGTCATATCAAAATATCAGGATTGGTGGTCACTTTTCAATATCTTCAGTATTATTAACATAAATGTACATAAAATCTGTACTTCACAATCTAATGTATGTTTCACCTGGACTTTGATATGAGAGTGTACCCTTTACGTGTTTTTGAGTAATATATCTATTAGCGAAGAACATTTTCGTTTAACGAATTTCTGACATTGATTTCAAGAGATCATTTAGATATCAAACACTATAAAAATAAAAAAAGCAAAATTCGATGAATTGAAACTAGTAAACCTATAAATGCGTGTAATGACGTTGATGACCGCTGGGATTTTCTAGCGTCGTTACTGACTCTCAAAAAAGGTCTGAATTCGTGGAATTCAAATTACGACATTTTACTGAATTAATGATCTAAAGGCACTTCAGAAAAAAATTGAGGAGGGAAGAGTTATGAAGACAGAAACAGGGTTGGAAATAAACTTCAGCACATCAGCCAACGGATGACGATTTTGAGTCAGTATTTATCGTACTTCCTGATTTTTGTCTAGAATTTAGCAACGACGTCATATGTACATTAACATAATGAGTGAACTCATAATGACTAGTTTCCATAACTTAAGTACATTAGTAATGATAATTCAATTAATTGAAATAAAAATTATGATCCGAAAATTTGCACAGATCAATTGAGGATGGGTCGACAGTTGGAATCCGGGCTAACCTTTCTTTTTTTCACTGTCAGCCCGGATGGCTGACTGCTAGGAAGTTAAATTTCTAACCCCTCAGAAATATATGCCAATGTGTCTTCTTATGAATAAATTGCTTGATAGCTTAGTTGATTAACTTTAGTACCTTCTAGTCTGTAACTATTCACTTTATCTATGTGGGCGCGAGTATAAATGCAAAAAGCATGCCCCAGAGTACGCATTGAAGCATGATTCATACATTATTGATAGAGATCTTAGAAGCATGGTTCCCAGTAAGAGGGGGGGCGGGGCGGGGGATATCCTACGCCTTGAAGTAAAACTACAGAAACAACAAAATTAAAGTAAAGCAACTTTAGCAAGTACTTATATAAATACCATGTAATTATGTTGATGACCAGTGGGATTTTCCAGCATCCAAACCGGCTCTTAAGCTTAGATCTGAATTATTAGAATTTTTATTATATGACATTTCCCTGAAATTAACTTATAGATCAAAGGCATTTCGAAAAAAAAAGTCAGTAGAGGATTGATAATGAGTCGCTGAGACAGATATAAATGCCACTTAAAAGTATCTTATTCTCTTTAATCAATTGATTAATTAATGGATTGGTTGATTAACCAGTGTACCGTTTAGTCTGTAACCATTCTGTTAAACTATGTAGGAGCGAGCCAAAAGTACGCTCTGCTATAAGTACTGAAGCATAATTCATACATCACTAATAGAGGCACGTGGTTCTAGGATTTCAAATGCTTTCGTCATAAATGGGTTTTCCAAAAGACTAACCTCTGTGTGATATTCACCAAACCATGTTTTTGGCTTCAGAGGTACCCCTATTTATTGAGCAGTCATAACACACTGCCCTGTCAGAATACAATGACTTTATACATTTCTGTCAGTGATCCACTGAAATCCACTCCTCTGTAAGGCTTACGGAAACAGTTCATTCAAATTCATAATGAAGCAAAACAAATTTAATGTGACACTGTAAAATTTAGCTGACTGGTCATTTTCTATTGACAAAGAACTGCCACAAATGGAAGGAAATAGTATAACGGTTCTTGTGTTAAGGGACACAACAATGTAATAAACAACGTTTCCCAGCATATTTTCATAATATCATCTTGCAACCAAAGTACTTATTTAAAAGAGTTGTTTGGTTAATTTGTCGATGTTATTTTTAGGTATAGATAAAATGGTCTTCAGAAATTCTCAAAACTAGACATTTCATACCATGAAATCCGTGTGAAATAATTCCTGTAAATCAAAAGGAACATCTTGGGCGTTTATTTTATTTGTGGAACAAGCGGAACTTTTCCCATAAAACTGACCTATTAAGGTTGTGCCCTGAAGGGCCTTTCTATTCTGTGGTGGAGTTACCCCCACCTTTTGCATTAAGCCGTATCCTTTTTCGTAGAAACCAAAACTACACCTAACAATAGCGCCAACGTTGCTTCCCATTACATAAATAAACATATATATGTATATATCATTGAAAAGCTCACTTGCATTAGACAATAGTATGTCTGGCTTCAAGAAAGGACATCCTAGAGTGATTGTGGTTGAATCAATTATAAATAGCAAAGTCCCCCCCTAGTATGTACTCGAGCTATGTTTCAGGATTAAGTACATATTACAATTATATATGGTACCATATTCATCGGCATACATTTTAATGACTTGCTAGACTTTTACTAGTTTTCCACTTGGTTTCTATGTGTGTTATTAGTTGAGCGCATGCTGTGATTGCAGCTAATGTATTTCCAAATATTTATAATTTGTGTATTAATATATCCGATCGAAGTTATAAAATTAACTTTCCAAAACTTACTCGATGAGCAAAGTGGTTTAACAGCGATGAAATTCATTAATCAAAACCGACATGCTTCGCCTTTTTAAAGGTTTCTTCAGATTCGAATTTTGCATATATGCGATGTATTGAGCAAATTTTTGTTATATTTCGTTTATCATTTGGTCGTAAACCTTGTTTTCGTGGAATCTCTCTTTTGCTCGGCCTTCATAAAGGCAGATCACACATTTATCAGGCTCATCCAGGCGCTCGTAGATTCCCTCCAGGGTTCAGTGATTACGTCGGAGAAATTAACCTTCATTAATGAGTTGATCTACGGCGCGTTTATCGTCAGATAACACTTTGCAGTAGTCACTTCATAATGAACAGATTTTCTATATGCAGTTCATTGAAAACACTGTGCTTTCTAAAAATTAAAGTTTCTATATTAAAAAAGTTGTGGAAAATACATCCAACTCGACGACGCCTTGGTGTAGACTTGATGTTTAATTAGACATTAGAATAATGGTCGATTTTACATGTTTCGGATTATTACATCCTTCATCAGAATTGATATTCTATATTTGTAAGTTTATAAGATATTTTGGGCGTGCCGGAAACCTAATAAAAACAATAGGGCTAAAACAAAAGGGGAAGGGGTGGTCCAGTGGAAAGTATGTGGGACTTCAGCGCAGCAGTCCAGGGTTCGACTCCCTAAGGTATTTGTTGGACCATCTTTCCTTGCCGTTATCACACTCCATAGATTCAGCCATCAGTACTTTATACAAAGTAAAAACGTGTGCTAGGTCTTCATAAATCTGAATAATTGCTTACAAGACCTTAATTATACTCCAGCAAATCATTATCATGAAAGTCACTGAGGGAGTAAAAGCATTTGATGATGACAAAATTAAAACTTCTGACCATTGCTATACAGAAAATCAGCAAAACTTTCTGAAATTTACGTTGATCACATTTTAACTCCTTAATTGATTTAGCAAAAACAGCTGTGGATATTCAGACGAGCTGAAAAAGATAGTAATCGCAAATATGTACATTTATATGAAAAAAAGTGAATATATATATACACACCACCTTGCCTTGCCGTCATTTCCACCGGCCCCTATAGATTCGATCATTGACCTATAAGTCAAAAACTGGAGTTGGTTTCGATATAGCTGAAAAAGTGTTGAGTAGACCTTAAACTCCAGCACATCATTATATATTTATATTGAAATAAATACAGGAACAAATTTCCGGCATTTTTGTGAGCCCTTAATTATAGTTTTTAGTATTGTAGCTTATGGGAAGGGCTCACTCAATCAGTCATGTCTTTTGTAGGTATTTGGGCTTTGATCTGATTGCCCGGTTACACAATCTTACATACAAGTAGCTACAGGCCTTTGTCCACCGGCATGCATTTGTAAGCAGGACAATTAGTGTGCATCAAGTGTAATTTAGTGGGCAGGCCTCTCCCTTGCACCCTCCCCCACCCCCACTCCTTGAACTCAGTTCAAGGAGTGGGGGTGGGGCAGGGTGCAGTTTGAGAAGCCAGAAGTGGGTTACATAACCAGTACTTGAGCCACAGTCACCTGCATGTGGGTGGGTGCAGGGGACCGGGGCATTGACAGTCCACTCAACATAGTGGGGGGGGGGGGGGGGGGGGGTGAGGCAGTCAGAGTCTAGGCAGTCAGTGTATGCAAGGCCTGGTAGGGGGAGGAGGAGAGGGGGGGGGGGGGGGGGTCATGGTTGCTTGGGCGCATGGACAGTGATATAGGAGGGAGTCCTATTGGTCAATCAGGTTGACCAATGAGTGTACAGCTGCCCGGGACAGCTGCACTGCCCAATGGACACTACTGGGACCCCCACCTCTATGATGAGATTTCTGATTTCTAGTTAAGGGCGAACATCGATCGTTCCAACGATCGGAACTTTGATAGTCATTTGCTTCTTGTTCTTTATAACAATGTGTCACATTGTCCGATGATTATAGCTGGGGTCATGTACATATCAATGGGTAGTAATAGTATTCTGAAATTTGTGCACCCAAATAATTAATGGCCAACCCCTAGACCAACAGGATACTGTACAACAATGATGAAGATAGATGAGTTAAATTTGTCGAGTCATCTTCCCACACATAAGGCGGGGCCAACTTCCTTCTTAATGCACACATTAATCTTTCTGTATATCTATACCCCCCAGTGGAGATCCAGGGTAGGAGTTAATTCCCATTGGGACCATTCTTTGGAGCTCCCAGGAAAGAATATGACTATCTTCAGTATCCCCTGCTAACCCTAGTAAGTGGGTTGTCTATGACCTCACAGGTGCTCGACTTTACCATATTCATGAGGGTTCCCACGCAGCTCTCAAAAGGTCTTGAAGTTCAAGTAAAGTAATAATGAAAATTCTATATCCCACTTTCCAATGCAGTGGTGGATCCAGAGGGGGGCGCAGGGGCGCACACCCCTCCCCTTTCCTGGAAAATTTTGCGTTTTTCTTATGTAAAACTCGGCCAAAAAGCAAAGATCAAAAAGATTTATTGTGACAATCAAGAGTATTCATTGTGAATTCACATAATGATGAGAATTACTTTTCTGGGCCACTTGGTATCAGCCATAGGCTATTGGTGTATCTTGCAAGAAACCATTGGCAAAGAAATTTATATTGAACTAAGGCATTTAAACTATTGATATTGTGGATAAATATTGCTATGTTTAACGCAAACATATGTCTATTGGGTTATCTCTACAGAGAAAGTGAAGATTAATTAATAATTAAATGATAAACTACTGTCAGTCCTGATTAAAATGCCAACACAGAATACTAAGCCATGCGTGAATCCAGAGGGCGGGGGGCGCGGGGTGCACGCCCCTCCCTTTTTATTTTGGAAAATTTTGCAATTTTTTACTGTAAAACTCTGCCAAATGGTAATTAAGGAAAGATTATTCCAATAGCGCCCCCTCCCCCCTATCAAAATCCTGGATCCGCCAGTGTGCCTCATGAAAACAAAAATAGGACATCAAAGTTTCGTAATCAGCATTTATAGCATGGAAACGGTAACAGGAATACAGTAACACAACAAAGGTGATCATAATATCTCACATCGAAACCATATGTATGCTACATGTATCACCCAAAATACCCCCCCCCCCCCCCCCCCACCTCTCCACCTCCAGCTATCCGTACATAATTGGAATGCTGAGTTCTGCATGTGATATGATATGGAATATTCTCCTTTGTATTGCCAGTGTTGTGTCTAGCTGTTCTTTGTCTGAGCCTGGGTAGTGAGATAATACCGGCATGGTTATATGACACAGCTTGGTGGTATTGGTCCGGCTTCATATGAGTCAGGCCTTGTGATCTTAGAGAAACCCCCAGTATATGTTGAGGCCCCCTACCACCTGTACTGGGAGGTGGGATCTATGTATGTTGTACGTGTTATTTGTCGGATTTACAAAATGGCTACTTTTAATTTAATTAGCGGTCCTCATTATAAGAGCTGGACATAAATTTTATTTGGATGCCTTTTTTGTCGATATATATATAGGCATGTTTGGTCTAATAGTTTTATCTTTATAGTCTCGCTGACATTAATTCAGCACAATATTGTTCCTTGATGGGGAGGGGTGCCGAGGGTGTCCTAGATTTTTAAAAGTTTTTGTCATCGAACATTAAAATGTGGCAATTTAAAAATGCTCATTGGGAGCCCCCTCAGATTTGCCTGGAACTCCCTCAGATTTACTCGGAACCCCCTTAAATTTCCCTTAAACACTCTAAATTTTTCCATGAACCCCTCAGATTTTATGGCTGGGTTTGGCCTTTGGGGCCTACCACCTTCCAAACCATAAAACTATTTGCCAAAAGCAGATTGTTCCTGAAATTATAGAGGGATGGTGCGAGTCTGGCCACAAAGCCTAAAAGAAACAGCGAGGGAAACGCGACTAGCCTGTCATGCAGTTTCAAGAAATGGCAATTATTGCGTTTCAGTTTTCAGGTTCGGAGGCACCCAGTCTGGGAATTTCCCAAACCAGGAGTGTTCTCCTATCAACAGCCTTACCTCCTATGAAGTTGGGTTAGTAGGTCTATAACTATGTCATTCATTTGCGTTTCTTTTTATTCCCCACGCCACTCAAGACCTCTGGGCCAATAGGTGGAGCCATATGGTTCTAATTACGACAACTTAGGCTAACTTGAAAAAAAAACTAACTAACGGAGGGTGGGGTTTGATTTTTGCACCCCTCCTCGGGTGGGATTTCCCGCTTGGTAGGTGTGGATCGTACGATCCCAAATCAGAGACCGGCCGTTGGTAGTTTCTTTGGCGGGATCGACTTGAAGGTACCCCCGGCACCCACACACTCACATACACGTGGGCTCCGTCATCTATTGAGGTTGTGGACGGGTAGAGAAGTTGTCACGGGGGAGAATAAGTCGTGTACGAACCCTTCCCACGGAGTTCCGGGGTATTCATAACTTGGGAAGGATACATTATAACATAGATGATGTGGTGTGATTATTGAAGCAAACTGAGGATCGTAGGAGATTTGATCAACAATTTTGAATCACTATCAGCGAAAGTACGATCAGATATACATAGCAAGGTAGGCCATATTGATTGTGTCTGAGATTGTTAGGTTACCAGAATACAAGTTATTTCAGTGGAAAGTGTTCGAGTTATTTTACTTAGGTATAGTACTACTAGCTCAGTATAACTATTATCTAATAAAGGTTAAGACGTGAAGATAAACCAGGGGCGGATCCAAGATTTTGAAAAGGGGCGGGGGCGTGCTTTTGCAAAAAAATTCCCCCCAATTCCCCCCGCCTCCTCCGGGGGCAGGAATTTTACATTAATTTTTTTTTAATAATTTTGCATGTTCAAAATTAGGGGGGCCCACGCCTGGCACGCCCCCCTAAATCCGCGCCTGTAAACTTGTATTCTTTGTTCACATCCTACTGGTATTCCAAGCGTACTCATCATTATCATATGGAAGTCATATCAGTACATGTATACTTTCAGTTATCAGCCCTACATCCCGCCCTAGAACCTCCCACTTCCTATTCAACACTATAATAATAGTTCTTCAACAGCTGGTCTCACAGTTCAGATATATTTCTGTGCCTGTTAGTCATGTAATTGATGCTTCGAGTGCATCATGAGTGTTCTCAGTGCACGGTCTGTCACTTTTTCCCCACAATAATTCATAATGCGCATGATAGATCGAGATATCACGACAAGCTCCAGCTTGCTCCTTTCTTTCATCCACCAACCATAGGGTTCCAGTGGCGGATCAAGAGGGGGGGGGGGCACCCCGGCGCATCCCCCCTCCAAATTTTCGCAATATTTAAACTTTTAACGTAACAACGGCGTCCTGAACTGCGCCCGCAATCTCTCACTGTAACCCCTTTCAAGTATTCCTGGATCCGCCCCGGGGTTCTGAGAAGAATTTTGTCCATTTTGCCCCATTTAAATTTTATACATCCTGTATAAAATGTAAGAACATGAACAAACTAATATCCGTTGTACCTAAAACAAATTGTAACAGAAAGAAAATATAATGTCACGGAGCAGAGAAATCCCACAGGGACATAAAGGAAATTTCTAAGACATTTAAGAAAAAATACCCAATTTTCAAATTAAATCTGCGTAGTCACCCTGTGTGACCATGTCGCCTTTGTTTGTCACTTTCTGGTTGCTATGACTCAGAAACTGCCCGCGCTTAGAGTATATAATGTAAGCGTCTAGTCCGTCACCCAACACCCATCGTGTAGTATGACGGAGTGGACGGACTATGGGTCTGGGCTGATGTCAGACCTGATAAAACACTTATACTGGGCGTACGGATGGACTGGGCGCATGCCATATGGTCAAGAATATCCCATATTTAATGGGATTTTCCCCCATTTCGTTGACTGAGGGATGTACGTTTTAAGATTTTTATCTGATTTCAGATTTTCATCACCAAAATAATGATTTTCAATAGTTTTTTCCTACATCAAGTTTCTGATGGTATTTTAAGGTAATTTCACATTTTCTTTCTGGAGTTTTGATAACCTGATTAAGTGATCGATGATATAGCGGAAATCAATACTCTCGTCTTGATATTCGACTTTTCAAAGTCCTATGTCTCGCCTGTGTGTTCGAGCTTCAGGGTTTTGATTATGATATACATAATGTATCAAAATTGATCCCACAGAGAGCTTTCGCGCGAAGTCCTTCGAGACTTTACATGTAGCTGTATTACAGATTATTCATTAGATACATATAGCATCGGTATTTATAACATCTATTTTTAGCTATTCGTTAAATTGTTTTGGTGTACTCTATTAGTTGTGACTAATAATTACGAAACAAACTGGTGCGTTGATAGTTCATACCACATCAGGAACCTATAACAACCAGTTTAGAATTGTAGCCGGCCGGCAGAATCGGCTAGGGGAAAAGTCTTCAGCCGCTGCAATGTTTCAAGTATATGGGTACATATCCATATTTAAACAGCATTTCCATAAATATAACATAAACCATGGAACAACGATTGGCCTCACATGCAGTGTTTGTTATAGGTTTCTACTTCTAGACAATTCAGAGATTTTTTGGTAAACTAAGAATGAGCGACCATGCGTCTATATTGTGAATCGCTGCTACCGCTCATGTAAAGAATAAATCCCATAATGTTTATAAAATATTAAGACTGGAAAAAAAAGTAAATAATAACATTTTGAAGTGTCCATGGGTCAATTTTTACAATACGAGTTTTTTTAATAAGTTTCAATACATAAGCCCTCAAGCCACGTTTCATTCGCACGAAATATCTATATTCGCATATGAAATATTGTTTTACTGTACCTAATATTTATCTTTATTTCCACCCCAACAGGAGCTCCAGTCTCAGCCTAAAACCCTCCAGTATGCCTCCGGACCGGAGAAAAGGGACGTTAGCCCTGCGGCCACGGGCGGCGACACGTCGGCTAAATGTAACTCAACATTAGGGGACGCCTTTTGAGGGCCTCCAGCACTACTAACAACCCCTGACCTACGCCACTCCAGCCTCCTCCAGGGTGGACACAGGAGGAGAATATAGCTGCATATGGAAACGTAACCTACGCCAAGTGAAGGTCCAACTGGGATCGTAACCTAAGAAAAATATACAAGTGCATTTGAAAATGTAGCCTATGGGAAGTATGAGGGCATTTGGAAATGGAATTAAGTGAAATATTAGTGCATTTGGAAATGTAA
Organism: Lepidonotus clava; assembly: GCA_936440205.1. Classification (NCBI taxonomy): domain Eukaryota; kingdom Metazoa; phylum Annelida; class Polychaeta; order Phyllodocida; family Polynoidae; genus Lepidonotus; species Lepidonotus clava. The sequence goes on from OW387140.1 coordinate 40,012,868, forward strand.
CCCTAGGGAAATATACGTGCATATGGATATTTTAACGAAGAAACAACTACATTTGGAGACAAAATGTAACCTACAAAATACAGATCCACATCACAGGGATCCGTACCCCATGTCTCATCATAACAAAACAACGCTCGGAAATAATGTAACAACCAACCTCCTTCCCAACAACAACCCCAACAACCCCTGCGGCAACCCACCCTTCCAGACCACCCCCTAAAACTAAAAAATCCACCAAAAATGGGGATCGAGACGAAGCAGTCGGACGGCGGCGGCGGCGGTGGCGTCGTCGCGCAGCCGCCGCCGCTGTCGCGTGAGCAGATGCGCGACATTTACCGCAAAGTCGTCGCGCGCGAGCCGCAGGCCAAGTCGCGGCAGAAGGGCCGCAGCTACCTCCAGTCGCAGGTGGTGGCGTTTCTTACTACCGTGGAGCATGTGGCCAAGTTCTGTCGGCAGATCAGTGATACGATAGACCGGTCGGTGCGGGAGGTGGCCGACTGGGACCCGGAGGACGCGGCCGAGGCCTTCCTGGCCGTGGAGAAGTACGCGCTCAACGTGCTCGACTACCCCTGGAAGAGCGAGTTCAAGGTGGTCAAGGTAAGGAGCGGTAGTCGATTTATCGGGGGAGGAGGAGGGGATATGATTGAAAAGTAACTTAATCAACCCATTAGCTTCAAATTGTTTTTTCGCCAAATTGTTATCGCGAAATTTCTTTAAATTAACTTGAGAATTACCTAACAATTTTGAATTCTACTGTTGTCACTAATTTTTACCGAGGTTTTGCCTCGGCACGTTTGTTGGTATTGGTGTGGCTCTCCGACACTGTGGTTATAAGGGATGGTGAAAAAGATTCGTGAATCGCCACTCCTTCATCTTACATTGGTTTCTATTAGCATTGCCGCCCGTCTTCGAAAGTATGTAGGTATCCAAAACAAATTAACTGAAAAATGCAGTGTTCAAAATTATAATGCTGCACCAGGAGCGCACAATTAATTTAGGTGCACAATTTTCGGGATTTTGCACATGCGCCTGAAAAATGCATTTTTCTCAGCTTATTTTGATACCAGTAGGCCAGTCATGTCATAGTAAAACTGAAGTAGTCTTCGATCCTAAGAAATTAAAATTCCCTAATAAACTATAACTTTTAAGTCTAAAGTGTAGCATGTAATTTGGAACTGCCTTTTAAAAGAGACGAGGCGAGGGCCTTCCATTAATTGCATGCGGTCGGACGCGTTTTCCCTCGATTTCTAGACCCCTACCCCCTACCCCCTTTATCAAAAGGATTATCAAAGAGCCTTTCGCATATCTTTCAGATTTTTTTACTCGAACTCCCCGAGATATGTGCGTACCTAATTGAAAGCCCCTAGAGGACGGACATAATTAAGGTACCGGTCCCAGGGTATTTTCCTCGTCCATCCTTTATAGCTAGTGTAAGGGTTTTTTCCCCTAAAATGACCTGTCATAGGGTTAGTAAGGGGCCGCTGGATGAGATCAGCAAAACGGGCATGGCTGTCACCCTTAAGCCGGTTATCCACGATGCGACAAAACGTACACCGATTTTCTGTTCATACATTTTCCAGAATGCTTAGAAACGTATTTTCGTGTCAAAATTCTAGCTTTAACCATTGATCAATTAATAGCTTGATATTGTATACATTACATTATTCAAAGAAATAATCTTTTACCAAATGGATCTCTAAAACCGGTTTAAAATCGGGTCGTAATCGCATTGTGGATCACTGCTTTAATTAAAGCTGGTGATCCATGATGCGACAAAACGTCAACCGATTTTCTTTTCATGCATTTTTCACATATTTTTTGAAGTTCATGTAATTATATTTCAAGGTAAAAATTCCCTCGTTGTAACAGCAACTGAGGAAAAAAGTGATAAAAAATGACATACCGATTTCTGAAATCGGTCCAAAATAGCGTCGTGGATCACCAGCATAAAGGACACTTTACGATACGATTGTGACTAGATTGTGAACCAATATCGGAAATCGGTTTGACACAAAGATTATTCCTATAAAATATGTAATTTTTTAATTATCAGCTATTAATCAATTATCATAATGATAAGCAAAATGTTACTCGGGTATATGTTTAACTTTTGAAGTCTATGAAAAATGCATGTTAATACATTGGTGGGCGTTTTGTCGCACCGTGTATCACTGGCCACCCGGGGAAAGTGTATTACAGTAATGATATAGGGGTAGGACCAGGTCGCTTCATTGATATAGGGCTACAGTACCAGGTCGCAGTATTGATATAGGGGTAGGACCAGGGAGCGCTAAAACCAGGGAGCGTCCATAGGTTTAATATGGATCTGGCTCCCCGTTTACACCTAGTTACTTAGAAATGATTTCTTTTGTTAGTTAAGGTAGAATCTCGCAATCTGCCTACTCCTAAAATTGTAGCTGGTAAAGATATTTTGTTGATCAGTAAAATGTATATTCAGGATAGACAACTGGTGATAGGAGGTGTTTTGCTATGGTCGCAGTAATCTTGTTACTATTTCTGCTTTCCTAATCTCTTATATTCATATTACATAGTGGCAAAAAGCCAATTAAATACCCTATCTGTTGATATAGATCATAAAAATATATTCTTATGTACACCTATTCACCACAACCGGAAAGTTGAAAAAACCTATTTTAACAACAATTTTTTGAACATTGATATCTCAGTGAATTCTTCACTTAGAGACTTGAAATTTTGAATACATATAATTCATAACCATTCAGAGGGAACTGTGTCTCAGATTTTTTATTTAGGTCTTAGTTTTTGTTTTATGAAATCTAGAAAATTAAGAATAGAAAAATGACAAAAAGTTTCCCGTTTTTTGTAATAAAATAAAAACTAGGACCTAAATAAAGATTCTGAGACACAGTTCACTGCATTAGAACCTTATAAGGAGGCATGCAAAGTTTGAAATCAGTAGCCCGTATGATAAAGGAAATATCCATGTTCAAAAAATAAAAGTCAAAAAATTGATTTTTAATTCATTTTGTCGCAAATGTTGATCAAACATTCACTTTATTCATACCATTAGACAGATAAAATTATTACCTTTCTTTTGGTATATGACACGATACTATACCTCAAAAATTAACAAAATGAGGGGAGATAGTGCAAATAGCGCCTTGCCCACAGTTGTCTATCCTTCACTGAGAGCATTGTAAGTAATACCAGAGAACTGTGATACGTAGCCATGGCGATTTGTTATCACTCTTCTGAAGGATGTCCTTTTAATTGGTCCATTCTTGTTGTTGTTGTTATTTTTTGTTTGATTGTTTTTGTTTTCTTGTCCCCCCCCCCCCCCCCCCTTTTTTTTCCCCTTTTTTTTTGGAGGGGAGGGGGGATCTGCTGACATGCTGAAACCTGAAAGCTGATGGCATGCAGTACTGTCTTTGCCCATGTGAGTTTTTCCTGCCTCCTTTCCGATGTATCTGCCAAATCCAAACTTACCATATTTCTTATAAATGCATCATTATTTTTCCCTCTTATTTCTAAATATATAAATAGTTATATAGTTATACATGTATATGGTAATATGTAACGTGGATTATTTTTATAGTACATACCGGTAAGCTGTATAGGTCATACGACTATAAATGGTTAATATTAGCAATCTGGTAGGATGCTGTTATATGTTAGGCAGACTATCGTATCCTGTTTTCTGGAAATTTACCTCATAAAACGTGCTCCGCTTAAATAAGTAGTAGAGCGAGGTTATAATATATAGGGGCAAAAGAACTTACTTCTGTTTGGCCCTTTTTCCAACACTTTCGATCAAATTACTTTCGCTGCTAGAGGCCACGATTGTAGGCGCATGGGCAAAGAGTAATGCATCCTTTTCTGAAAACATACATCTACCTTTCTTTAAGATAACTTATTTAGATCTCTAGCAGCGTATCTCTCGATAGTTTCTATATTGGCTGAGGTATCTATAATTTATTCATAGATTGTATTTATCTGACCCCTAGATATTTACACATAAAAAACAAGTAGACTTATAAGACAGAAAAATACATTCTGGGACAACACAGTATCTGGTAATATTCTTTTATTTTCAAAGACACATCATCGCCACGCCATTCAATACATCTGGTAACATTCGTACATTTTGTTTGGGTACTGTAAGCTCGTGCCAAACAATTTCTCCATTCGCTCGTACCCATTCGTCCATTTCAGTTTTGGTCCGTTTTAACCCAGACTATTCTTACATAATGGGATGGGATTGGTTGTGCTGACAGCGCGTATATGCATGTTTAGATACACGAGAAAGCTTATTTTTTGTTCGTTTGTATAGACGTTTCACGGGAGTGTCAAAAGTACCCAGGCTTGACACAACGTGGTGAGGGTACTTCCCCGTGCTCATCCAAGTATAACACATTCAAACACTCAGTTTTAGGTTGCTAATTCTATTAATCCCAAATCCTTGAGTTGTCGTCATCAGGCCAGTATCAGATAAGTTACTCACAGGTGTACTAGCGTGATTAAGAGAAGAGTATAATAAAAATATAATATCACATGATGGTGAGAACAAATAATGATAATAAAAAGACATTGTATAGCCGAGGCTGTAACCCTGTCGACAACTACATCATGCAACGACCTTTTAGATATAATATTATAAGTGATACAATTAGTGACTTGTGAGGCGTAGGATAGGGGTGGATAAAAGTGGCCATAAGTTCTATTATTTCTGCATTAGGGGCACGTGCAGTTTAGAAAGGACTTAATATTTTGTAGCATTCGAGACATGCTACCTTTAGATGTCGACCGGGTACCGTTCCTAAATATTCCTAAATCTGTCCTAAATAACCCTGAATAGACAGTGTTTACATTCTTAATCTGGCCTTAATACTCTGAATAAACAATTAGATATTCCTTAATCTGCCCTAAAACACCCAAAATAATGTCAACATTCTTAATCTGCCCTAAATATCCCTAAATAAACAATTACATATTTCTTAATCTGCCTCCCACAAAAGGAAGTAATTTAAAAAGTCCTTAAACTGATCTTTACAGCCCTGACTAAACAATAGTATTGCCCCCCAGTAAACACCTTGTAGCAAACCACTAAGATTAAAGTTAAGATACTATGTCACTAGTCTGGTGTGACGACCGACAGGGCGTTGCCCATTATAATACTCCTCCCAAAAGGGCAATACCAGTCTCCCTTTTTTCCTGGCACACCACTTCCCTACCTATAATACTACTTACCTGTAATCCTTACCTGTCTATAAGGCTAGGTGTGGAGGAAAGTACCCCTCCCACATAGCGTACTTCACCGCCCGTCACACCCTGTGATTCATTCCGATCCTTCCCCCTGTCGCCAGACGTCGTGACACGAGAAGGTCCGTCTGTTACCTCACCCCGCCCAAATAACGGCCATCTCAATGAAAAAGTCATAAGAAGACCTTAACGCCTATACGGAAAAATCATGGATTATTTGGAGTATGGTTAAGAACAGAAAAAAAGGGTAAAAAACGATTGGGAAGTTGTCTATTAATTATAAATCTCTATTTATACTTCTCTATTTATAGCCAGGCGTTTGACTTCTGGATAATCTGTCATTTGGGTTGTTTTTAATCCCATTTAACTTAACTTTCAACTATCCGATGAGAAAATCGGTCACTTGTTAACTTAGTCATCGATTTTGGTTCGATTTTCTTTTATTATTATAAGAAATTCACCAGGTCGTATATGAAATTCCTTGCGCTTGCCCAACATGTTTACCATTTCTATCACTTGTATAACTATAAGTGTCTTTTATCATGTCAGATAGCACCGTCACCATCACCGTTACTTCCACCTTCACACTGACCATTCCCGTCACAGTCTAATTGTGTCTTGCTTCTTCCTTGATGCCCTTAACTATCCCATCAGTTTTAGTTATTTTACCTTCACTTAATTGTTTCATCTGCAATTAACCGCCTGTAACAGTACTTTTTTTTAGTAAAAGACTCAAGTTTATCTGTCTTTACTTACATACTGTCTATAGATGCAAGTAAGTTTTATGAGGTAATTTAGCAATCAGATGGAGAGTTGGATTTTAATTTTTGAAAATGACTGAAAATATGTTTTGTCTTTTTTATAGGAAAAACTTTGGCTCTAAAATCTATGTTTCCGCCTGTGCCTGAGCCTATTTATGTCTCTCACCATAGACATTTTATGTATCTCTATGCATTCACTTCTCACTCACTCACTCACTCACTCACTCACTCACTCACTCACTCACTCACTCACTCACTCACTCACTGTCAGAACTGAGAATAAATACATTCAGTAATATTGCCAGGCATTTCTGGATATCTCTGCTTCATTAATTGCTGCCACTGCCTCTCCTAAACAGTTTCTGATATACGGAATCCTCTGAGCCTAGTCGTGTAGATAATGTGATCGGCAGTGGCGGCGACACTGGGGGTAGGGCCTACTGCTTACATGTAGACACGGTGTTACTGCCGGAATGTTGAATAGAGAAGCAGATCCCTAACTCCCTGAGAATTGTATAGACAGAGCGAACTAGGCTGCAGCCACTGATTGAAGGATATTACGTCAGGGAGATGTAAAGATGTAGATTTGTGGTAGTATACTATCCGCCCCGCCCTCCCTCAACCTTAGTGTATGATATGGGATGGTTAGGACTCTGATATACCTATTAAAGGAATTAGGATATATTTCTTTACCAATCTTTACATCGTTGATGTCCAGCTATTTCGCATCCTCATTTAAACAACACTCTTTTATTGCTTCACAGCATCCCCAAATTTTGAGCATCCTCATAGGTACTCGTTTCATAAAGAATTTCACATTTCTGGTAATCTTGAATAAAACGCATCAAACCTTATTATATACCGGAAGCGCCTTAGCTTTGCAAACTTTTAAAGGGATAGCACCAGTATGACTAAATGGTTATTGCAAAGCATAATGTAATTTTTCCCGATTTTAGTCGGATTTCCTATTCTTTTATCTCCAATGCCCTCAAAGATTGATGTCAAAATGTTATATTTAGAACATGATTTACATCACTAGGACATTATATAACCAAAGGGACCTTATCCTTGAAATATCAGTGCTTTTAAGTATCAAACCCTAATAAAACCACTCCTCCCAGAACCTCTCTCTCTTACCCCTACCTCGATCCTTCCAGTGCCCCAGATGTAGGCCTACACATCAGACCCCGTCGCCCCCTCCCCCCTCCAGGGTCTCTGATTAATCCAGATACTCCGGGATCTAAGTGATTAGCTCACAAACCCGGATCGACGGCCACTTCTACCCACACTTAGATATAGCTGGTGAGCTGCTCCCAGCCCCGGTAGGGCCGCTTACCTAAGGCCATGATATTCCACTATGTAGTTTTGGCTCAAGATTTAAGTCTTAAGAGGTGATGTCTGGCATAAATTAAAAAATTAGAAACTGGGGGTCATATTTTCGTAACTGATTTCAGTGGGAAGGCTAATTTGATTAGTGCCTCATTTTTATTGAATATATTTAATAAAAATGAGGCACTTATCATTGTCTGTCACTCAGAGTAAATATACCTAACAATCCCTCTCTTTTTTCCTCTTTTTTTTTCATTTCACCACTTCCTACGACAAAGATAGATCTTCCAATGGTTCTTTAAGGTTATTTTGAAACTTTGGAACTACCTTTAGTCACATACAGAATCACTCATATATGTTTTCAAGGTTTTTTTACAGATCCATCATAGATATAAATACAGTTTCACATGGATAGAAGATCCAAATTTATTCTTTCGGTACTCTTTCTCTAAAAGGGAGACCACTTTTAGAATGAACGAAAGAAACAATACACCCCCGACAAAACGTCATTTCCCCTTGTCAGGGACCACTCCATTGTGGTTACTTTTACGTGTTTTTTCTAGGCTTATTTATTTCCCCAACCCCATTTTACCCCCGCCTGTCGCTCCCGTCAGCCGTCCGTGTGAGGCAGCGAATAGGTGGGACAGGCGTTATGAAGGTCCGAGTGTAAACCACGCATTTTGAAAATAAAAATATTTTTGATCCAGGGATAGAAGGAAATTTGTATTTGGAAACCACAGGAATTGAAATTTGTGGCCATGTTTTCTTCTTTTTTGGAGGGGGGCTGTAGGTAGAGGGGGATGGGGGGGGGGGGGCTTTCGAGAATAAGACTGAACAAATACATGGTTGAAAAAATCATTGTGGAACAAAGCACAGATTTCAGGGACTTAGTAACTTAAGCATTCATTGTAGGAAAACGAAAAGGTCCTCTCTCCTTGGACGGCAACCGTGTAGTGGGTCCTTGGACGGCAACCGTGTAGTGTAAGCATTCATTGTATTTTCTCTTGGCAATAAAATCTCTTTACGCCTGGTATACAATGATATAGATCACTGAGAGAAACAAATAAAAGGGGAAAAGAAAATGTGGTCAAGGTTCAATCTTTTGGGTTGATCTTAAAGTAAATCCGTTTCTCAGTTTGCTAGGTGTCGAATACCTCTTACAAGTTACGGTATTGTTCAATAACACAAAAGAAACGTGAGGTCCTTGGTTTGATCAAGAAAAACAACAAAACTTTTCACAAAAACGACCTACAAAAATATGTGAAAATTCAACTCCCATCCCTGCAAACCCATATACATTTGGCCCCTCCCAGTGAGCGCGGGGAGGGACGGGACAGAGACAGATCAATATGTCCTACGGCCGGTTAGAGTTTTTCCACTGGCCGCAGAGCCTTAACGGGCGGGCGGGCACCGGCCCCGGGGAGCCCGGGACACGTGTATGTGTTGATACGATTACCCTAAGTAAGGCCCAAAACATTGGCTCAATCTTGTCGAGGGTAAAACTATACCGACTCCAATATGGGTGTTATTGAAAAAGACTTTTTTTCTGTGTCTCCTCACCGGAATAGACAAGCATATTGGCGCGGCGGGGAGAGTGTTTTTTGTGTGTGTTTTCTACAAGCTATTGTTTGGTTAGAATAATGCTGTAAAATAATCAAATATAGATCATTTTGGAAAGGAACTAGGTGATGTGGTTCATTATAAGATTATGCGGTAGGCGGGTGGGTATTATATAATGTAAATGGCGTTGACTAGGATGTTTAAAATCGTAGAAATGTTTAGGCTGAGATGTTTAAGTTGAAATTATTATTGAATAACGTGCGTCATCACCAGACCGCAGGAAAGACATAATTGGATCACTTTCTTCTGCGTTTATGAAAAAGTGAAGAAATACGTCTAAGGCTACGGATGCATAAAACAAAGAATGTGTGATAAAGTTGTTATATTATATAACAACTTTAAAAATGATAACAAGATGTACATGTACCGGGATAGGACGAACACTATCTTTTTTTCTTGTATTTTAGTATAGATAGGTTCTAAAAGTTAAACAAATGTTTATACGAACTCGATACCAATTTGTGATTATTTTTTATTAGTTGAATAAGTGATTGACCATTATCTATCCTCTATTGATTCTGATGACATTCACACGCGTTCTACTGTTCCTGGTTCTCTATCTTTAAGGAACCATGTAGTTAGGGGCGTGGGGGGTGTGACATTGTACTTCTGGGAATCATTATTTTGCTTAAAGTCCCTGTCTACTTCCTGGAAAGGTATGTTCCTAAGGTGTACGTGCAGAGTGGCAGGTGTCGGATGAGACAGAATAGAGCTATGTCACTTAGACAGCAGAGCTTTTTAGCGTGTATTCAAAGAGACGATTTTGACTACAGAGAATTGGGTAATATCTAAATTTTATTGGAAATACTACATGAACCCATGCATGTGACATACCATTTAAAAGAGAATTCAAAATCCTTTCTAACGATATAATTATATTGTCTACAGCTAGCTCATAATTTTCATTGTCGATTTGAGAAATTGGCATACAGCTTTCAGGCAAGCCCACAACACAAAACCAAGCTTAAACTCTACTTTTGTTCCGAGAATGTACAAAGCTATGTATACATAGGAGAGATGGTTTTTCACGTGGCTCGACTTTAGGTTGATTCAAGATTATATGTGTTTCTTTTTGTTCCTGTTTCCTTAAAGTTATGGGGAAAAAAACTTTAAATGTGTATTACAAATAGTTTAATTTAATTTTGACTAAAAAGCCAGTATTCAACGGCGCCAATGTAAATCCCATTGGTCTCCCCTGCCCATTTTCGCTGAATAATAATACAAATTTAGTGCATTTCATAAGTTATTCGTGACTAAAAGATATGCAAGTCATTTATTTAACTAGCACGTCATCCTCCAAGGAAAAAAGGGGAAAAGAATACTTTAATTGATAAATAATAACACACAATTCTTCAGGATTGGCTTTTCCAAGCAAATGGAATAACCAATTAAAAGAAAAAACAAATGATATGAAAAGATCCAGATAATCCGCTTTTTGAAAAAAAAAAAAAAAAGAGAAGAAAAAAACCCGCTTGGCCGATGCATGTACACATATATACCTTTTTATCCGTGGGCCCGGGAACATGTATGCAGCTTGCTCTGAGTGGGCCCGGGAACATGTATACGGTTTGCTCGGAGTGGGCCGACTGCCGCCGTGGAGGCCGTGTTGACAGTGGTAGTACACTGTTTGCTGGTCAGGGCTGGGGCTAGTAGTGGTCGTCACGACCTCCTCCAGGGTCGGCCAGCACAGGCTTTAAGTCTACACTGGAGCTGGACTGACTGGGTTAAAACAAAGCGGGTGAAATTGTCCTCTGGGATAGGCTTATATAGGGAATGACGGTTTTTGGGTGATAGATTTTCAAAATTATTTTGTATGAACAAATGGGATAGTTTTTAAGTGATAATGATGATTCAAACGACACTTTCAACCTCAACGTAATGTAATTGTGTTTTCTGAAACTTTAGTGTTTATAACATAACGAATGTGTTTATTCATGTTTTATACGATTATCCATCACATAGAAACAGTAAACATTACTATAGACTGAAAAAATATAGAAAGTATGCAGTATACGATAGTCGAGTTAGAAGAATTGAATGACTTTTCTAACCTTTGATGCTATTCTAAGATTCTTTTCTTTGAGTGTCTAAAGTTCTGCTGGTGTTCCAGGCCTATGAGTGATTTCTAAAGGTAATAACCGGAATACATACTTGTCTAAACCCATTAACCAACAACCTTTTCTATATTTCAGCTCTACACGGGCTTCTACTGTGGCCGAGTGGCTCCCCACCTAAGGGGGGCATCCGACCTCTTCAAGATGATGGGTTATGAGCAGCTCGATTCCGCTCGGCTCGTGCTCAAACGAGCTTCATCACCAGAAAACCTCCTATATGTGGCCTGCGAGTGTTACATCGCCGCCACGGAGTGCATGCTCATGATGCGTATCCTGGAGCGAGTGGAGGTGGTAAACTATGTTCTCAGCGATGTATACCGGTCACGACGCGAGTGTCGGGGCGATGTCGATATGGCAGTTTTGTGGATTACCGACAACTGCGAGCCGAGCCGGACAAGCCCACCCCGACAAAGGGACCCTGTGGAAAAAGCAGAGCGTGAGCGACAAGAAAAGGAGAATCGGAGGTATGCAGAGGTAGGATATCGGCGAGAAAGGGACAGGCGATGGGAGCAGTTGGATGACCGCCTTAGTCCTGTTCATGCCTATGGGTTCGGTTACCAGAACCGCAATCTGGCCCTTGGCCACACGACTTATGACTCGATGGGGCGACCGGTGCGTGGCCTCACGGATGCTACTTCTCTCATTGCGCATGGTGCCAACCCTCGAAAGGACAACATAGACTCCGGAATGATCTCCATGGATGTGCCAGCTTGTGCGGGGCGCATCGGCCGGCTTAATAATTCGAACAATGTGTATGATGGGGTTCGCTATGCAAGCGATGATGACCCCGATGGGAGCCTAAACCTACCCGAGTCGGCCTCCGACTATGATCTTTACGCTGCAGGAACAATTGATGACCACTTGCAGCGGAGCTTGTTGTATATACAAAGAATGGAAACGGGGCCTAAGTCATTGAAAGAGACGCAGCCTGCTTGTCCGTCCTTGAAGGACGACTGGGGCGATGTCAGGGAAAATCTGCGCAGCAAATATGGGGATAAGTACTTTGAGGGGGAACGGGGAGACATACTCAAAGCCAATCCGGGAAAGGAACTGTGTGATCAGCTGGACAATGGGGGCCAGCCGCCGCCTTATAAAGCGGTGGTGGAACCCCAGACCAAGCAGCGCTACGACAACGTCCTACAGGAGATCTCAGGCAAGATCACGAGTCGCCGAGTGCCCACACCAAGCCCGCCCAACTCCACCCCCAGGAGGAGCCCACCAGCATATCAAAGCCCCCCGTTGACTCACCGCAGCCCACCGCCCCAGTATGCCAGTCCCCCGCAGTCCGGCAAGCCAAGTCCACCGCCGAGCAACAGGCCCAGCCCGGGTTTGGCCTCCGCTGCGGGCTTGGAGTCCAACCGGAGGATGCCCAGTATCCTAGAGAACACCTTGCATCAGCAGCAGCGACCGCCTGTTTCAGTCGCTGCCGCAGACTGCCTCGATAGCAATTTCCCCCCTCCCCCCTCTGACCTCCAGGCCTGTGTGCCCCTGGGCAGTCTGGAGGAGGAGGAAGAGGAGGAGGGAGCGGACGATGATGAAGACGACATGCCCCCTCCACCTCCTGAATCTCTGGACGGGGTCCACGTCCACGACGATGATGCCAGGGCTCGGCTAGAGGGCGACGCCGCTGCTGCTGCCGCCAGCAAGGGCAGCACCAGCCCGCTCGTGAACCTCGGACTTGGCTGTTGTCGAAAGGAATCGGACTACGATGACGCTCGCTTTAACAAGCCCCGTTTCCAAAGTTTCGGTATGGAGGACGGGGAGTTCCTCTTGAAGCGAGACCGGGGACCCAGCCCGCCACCGCGCCTGATGCGCAACGGCAAGCCAAACGGGCCCTACCGGCCAGAGAGGCGGAGTTTTTACGAGAACATAGACAATGACTCCAACATGTCGTCCCCCCTAGGCACCTCCAGCACCTTTAGCAGCAGCGCCGACACGGTGGTGGCTGCGGCCGAGCGCCTCACCATCCGGCCCAGCCCCTTGGACGAGCTGGATGCAGCTAACACCAACTCCTCCTCCAACGAATCCAGCCCCAACATTCTGCGGCGGAAAAAATCAGCCGAACTGGACAATGACCTCGTTCTGGACGATACCCCAACCAACTCCATCAACAGCCGCCGGCTTAACGTCAAGTCGCAAAGCTATGAGGAGCAACGTCACAAAACCTCTGAGCTGCTCGTGGATGACCACGAGCGACCCAAGTCGGTTGGGCATGGCTCGGATGACAATGCGGCCAAGTGGCAGTGTGGCACATGCACCTTTAAGAATGCGGCCAGCCTTTCGGTCTGTGAGATCTGCGGCCGGAGTCGCGATCTGGGCCCGGACCTGGAGCCGGTCATTGGTGACGGCCCGCAATGCCTCTACTGCACACTAGTGAATGCCGAGGGCTCGAAACTTTGTGATGCCTGCGGAGCAGACCTCGAGGGATGTGCCACTTATATCTAACCCTAGGCTGATTCTGAAAATATATGGATTCTTTCCCCAAACACCCATTTTTCTGTTCTTTTGTATGGGTCATCTCTTAACATCAGCAACCTCAAAGCCAAGAGGTGTTGTTTTCCATGATACTTCATCATTATTGGTGATCCACAAAAACTGTTATTATTATTGGTATTACCATTTAATGTGTTTGTAAGAAGTGTCTCTTTCGTTGCAACAATCATGGGGGGAAAACAAAGAGAAATGGGTTCAATACTAACGTGAGTACTTACGTTTACAAATTACATGGATGGTTCTTCGTGTCATTAGAGTCTTTTTTATTCGTTTTTGAGAAACCTAATGAGAGAAGATTGTGATTTCGTGGGTCTTGTATTTCATACAAAGTGCTATTCTCTAGGTCCTGGACTTTAATCACAACACCACGGAGGTTAGTCTGAATGACTGTGTTAGTCCTGCTACTGAGTGCTTCTAAGCTTGTATCACTAAGTTGGTTGAGATTATACTTGTCGACCTTTTATCTCTGCCCTTAATGGCACTCAAAAATCACTTTATCAGGAGAAAGAAAATACGACAAAATCTGTACAAACGTTGTAAAATGCATTTCTAGAGTTGAGATACTAGCATTTTAGATTGTAATCTAAAAGCTTGGGAATGAGCGTCACTATACCCTTCGAGCTAATTTTGTATCTTGTTTCTGAGTGCCATAGTCTTTAACTAGGCTGTTTTCTTCTCCAAGTTCTTTGTCATAATTACACGATAAATTAGGTAGAGCAGTATTTCTCCAGCCAGCGTAGACTTATGAAAAAGTTGAGCTTCTTGAATTTTGGCCGCTGCGCTGCCATCGTCACTACTAGTCAGCTAATGTATGGAGTTTCTTGTTGATAATCAGTAATATTATCAATTATTAATATTATCCACGGATCCTTCTTTTGATCACGTTTCCGTTTGATTCACTTGTTTTCAATGTAAAGAGAATGTTGATAAAGTTGTTTTAGAAAATTGAATAGTTGCACCTTACCGGTGAGTAGTGATTGCAAGAATTGGAAGTCGAAATGTAAAGCTATCAAGAGTGGTTATTTCGCGAACGAGTCTATGTAACAGCAAACTGGACCTCTGCTTAGATGATTCAGTCGATTGAACTCCATAATTCCTTTGACCCTATCGCAAATTCAAGGTTATTCCATTTTTATAGAGATAACTATTAATTACCTGTCTTCATCATTAAGTACCTATCCCACTGAATAATCTTCTCATGTGTCTCTTTAATGATTTCGAATAATTAAAAGTTAAAGTTTCAAATTCTAATTGAAAACGACGAATCAAAGTGCAAAAATTAACTGTGTGTAATATAAACTGAAGTTGCAGTGTGTGACCACACAAGGAAGAAAAATGCTTTGGGTAAGATAATTTATAGTTAATTTTTAATCACTGCAGATCCTGCCTTTTAGGCCCAGTTCACACTACACGAATTTATTGGTGATTATCATGGTCAAGTTTGTCAAATTTGTGAATCAACCCAGAAGAAAGAGTTATTTTCCCGAGTTCAGTCAGAAATTCACCTATTGTGAGTGGGGCCTGAAACCCAGTTCACATATCAAAAAAATCTTGACAAATGAAAATCACCATAAAATTCGCTCAGTGTGAACGCAGCCTTAACGTCCCACCTCAGAGCTGATGGCAAACCATATCACAAACCCATGCTCACTACCGGTATTCACGATGCAAATTCTACGACTGACTCCTAGGCACAAGTGGACATTCTATGCAGTTTATACCATAAAAAGTGTAGAAATGAAGCTACAGTGTTTCAGTATCCAGAAAGGTGGAGTAACAAGAAAATTGTGATCACAATACATAATTTATCTTGAGGTGGTCTGCTTGGCTCTGTACTCTGTAATATAATTTCCAACTACACTACAGGAGCTGCCTGCCCTCCCTGCATGCTTATGCTGGAAGTAATTTGACCACCCCTTGGGTCATTCGTAAAATGTGTTTCTTTTCTTTTTGTCTAACTTTACCTTACTGCAGCATTTGTATCGTATGGTTTGCGTGTGGCAGAGTCTAGTTTTCGTTAGGCCTCCAGACATTAGGTTCTCTCTCTCTCCAGATGTGCCAAGTCATGAATTTTCTGTCGAATCCATGGTTGCTATTTCCAAACCAGACAGATTGAAATAATAATAAGATAATTAATTATATCCATCTACCCTGCCCTTCTTTGAAAGGTGTTCTTGGAGTGTTATTATCACCTGACTTCATGTGTATCGCTAGATCATTTATTGTAATATTTTGTTGAGAGGATGATAAAAAGGTGTGTTTTTTTCTGTACAAGTTTTTAGGGAAATACATTCCGTTAGTTTTGTGTCATTCATTAATAGGTAATTCTTGGTTTTCTTATGTAAGCTGAAGTCATGTGGCCTGTTGCAAATCTTATAAATGGTAACAGCTGAATAATTTGGTGTGTAAGAGGAATTCACAGAGGTAAAAGGTGAAAGGGGACTTCTCCTTTGAAATACAAAAACTAAGATTGGCAGATCAAGAAAAGAAATACTACCTATTCATTCATTGTGACGTGGGCATATTGTAAAAACTGAACGTACATCCTAAAGCAATATTTGTAATGGTGTTAAAAAACGAATAAATAAAGGAGAATTTGATGTCCTTGGTCCTCATCAATTCTCCAGTGGTCATTCTAGATTGAAATAATAGGATAGGAAACAGTGTAAATATTATCAGGGAATCATACACTGATCCATTTCCTGCACTTCTCCTTAAGCGTTATGTTTTTATTGTAAGATTGTTCGTGACGACGCATTGAAATACGACAACGCGGTTATCGATCCATGCTATGTTATGACTGACAGAGAAAAAAAAATCAGTATGTGTTATATTCCAGTAAGAGCCGGCAGTCTAAGATCCAACTCGTTACACGGGAATTCTGTGATACAAAATGCAATGGTAAATCAAAGTAAAGCGTAATGTACAGCCCTACATAGTTTCTGAAGTTAGTTCAGTCTTGCCTATCCTAGGTGGAATTATACAAATCAAGATAAGAGTTTGTGTGACATTGGAATTGTCCAGGTGGAAAATTGGCCCATTTCGTATAGATTCCGCGTAGGCGTATCCAGAAAAAAAAACAATAGATAAACCATGATGTAGGATTGTTTTTCGAGGCGTATCCCCAAAATAGCTCCATGTGTTGTAGAAAATATGCATTATAACAGGCAATGTTACTTAGTTACATAAGTTAGCTTTTGATATATGTTGCAATCAAATCAAAATTCTTACTTTAGGTGTGGTTACACTATATACTGTAATGGGAAATGTTTACGAAATATTGTAAATTTGTGATAAACCAGTAAAAAGCTACGTTATTTGAGACTATTCTAACAAGTGAATGTTGTCAGTTACGACACATGGGAATCTAGAAATTTAACACTGTCACATAAGTAAGTGTAAAATCCTATCTATCATTGGTAAATATTGTGACACTTATTAATAATTATATTTATCTACAAACGTTTCGTATGTGGTAAAAACATTCAAACTAACCTAAAAGAAATGTTAAAACATTACCATAGAGCCCAATGTTAAGGTTTACAAAATCATTCTGATAAGCTTTCGTCCCATCGTTAACAACACAGACTTTGAGTTGCAGTTAGGTTTGTCCACAATATGTACCAATCCAATTTATCTGCTCACTTGCACTCCTGTATTGCTCAGACATGTTGGAGGGAGCTGGAACTGCTCGGAAGAAGGCGGGGTGAACGGTGTTAACCAAACTTGAGGAGAAAGGAAAACACATCAATCGGACTGCAGTATTTTATCGACTCACTTCTCTCCAGATATTCATCAAGAACCTCAGCCATGAAACAATGACTGGACCTTTTTCGTGGTTTATTTGAGAATTTCCTTTTTAATAAATTTCGATGTAGGGGTGTCAGTCTAATTTACAGATGCTCTTTTTTTGTATAAAGAGAAGTTGTGTTGATTTAAAGCACTGGGTACTGCATTGTTTCCCTTTCCAATGTTGTTAAAACATTTTGTTAAACGTTTAAAAAATGTTAGGATGGATGTGATTAAGGGCGAAAAATTGTCCTTAGAAATGTTTTCAGTATTGTAAATCATTATCCAGATTCGTTTCATTATCAATCTAATACATAAACGGACGAATCAACATCTTTGTGATAGATATTTCTGTTTGTGATTGTGATGGTTTTGTTCTATGTGCATATGATAATATCACGTAGTTTAACTACAACCAACCTAAATTGGTTTTGTATATTAATGTATTTGATCAACTATGTGGGTTACGCAACAAAGATGGACAGCCAATTACACAATGGAGAATGTTACATCACAATAATTGTAAAAGTTCATTAAACGGATCGAGCTACAATAGCAATAGACATACACAATGATCGGAGGCATAAAATGCATACAATATGTTCAGTGCAAAGGGTCATTTACCATGTTTCTGATGCAATGAAGAAAGTGTCCATTTGAGGCATTACAACGGTCATTGGTATGGGAGAGTCAACCAGAGAGTCCATGTCTGAAATAATTTGCATATTTATTTCCCTTGTTTAGCATTGTCATTGGTTGGCGCTACCTTGGTCAATTGCAACGTATGATAAATCCTTTGTGCGGGTAGTATTTTCCAGGAAGAACGTTGCTTTTGCCATGCAGTCAGTAATTCCTTAGATATATTGCCCCCTGAAGCCACCTCTACAGCACGTGTGCAAGGAATCAATATGATCAAGAGACACCTAGGTTTCCGAACACCCCCACTAAATCATTGGCAGGTCAGGATCCAGTTTATTACAAAAACTGTTAGGGTAAGGAATTTCCCCTCCCCTCCCCCCATTCCCCATTTTGGCCAGGTCTATGCAGTAGTAGACTTAACACCTGGTCCGTATGATGATGGATACCATGTTCTATTTATAAGGTACTATGCCGATCGACAAACAGGCTGTAGACTTGCTACCCAGTCTCCAGACCTTGAGAAAAATAATCTACCCTCCTGATAAATAGCAGGGGTTGAGGCTTTCTTTTCAGAACCCAATCAATCAATTTCTCAGCTGAGGGTTTCCCGTTGAGGTTTGTATTAATATAACCTGGTTCGATCCCATCTAGAGAAGAGATCTCCTTGGTTGTTTTTCCTCTTATTATTATTTTTGCAATTGTGTATTATATGGCATAAGCGTTCGACCTTATTGTATTGATGAATAAACAATGTGAGATGCAATATGGTGTGTTGTCACTACTTTATTGATGTCCTCTTTTTGGTTGCGCCAACAATGGGATAAACCTTTGGGCCAAAACCCCATTTCCAATGAACGAATTTAGTCAACAATTTTTTAGAAATAATTAATGAGTAAGAATAACTTTTGTGATAAAAAGAAATGAACCAATTTCTTCCTTATCGCCTGGAAGGCTAGATTAAAAATATTATTCTAAATTATAACTCGAGACACTTTTTAATGAAGTAATCTCAATCTAAAATAACGTGGAGGGTTATGTGCAAACTTGGCTCCCACTGTATCGGCTGGAGCTCGGTCCGAATTGGCATGGTTAGCCTACGCCAACGTCTTTGATGCCGTTGTTTCCACGACCGCATTGTTAAAGGTTACTTTTTGGCGGTAAGAGTGGGAGGAATAATAGCACTCCTTTTGTTCACATTTGAATAAGTGAAGCAATTATTGAGAAATTTCTAATTAATGATTCCCTGTTTGTAGTTGTGAATGAATCCAACTGGTTTGCATTTGGGCATTGTATAATATCTGGATAATGCTGCAGGATAAAGCAATATTGCTTAGACCAAGAGTTAACATACATATTAGGAGGAAAACTTAAGATATCTCTCAGAAAGTCTGGCTTTCTAGTACAAATATTACCATTGAGGTAGTTAAAATGTTATGAAAATTTCATTAACGATTAATGTTAATTATATTTATTTCTGTTTCATGTTTATGGTTCTGACCCATTATGCAGAAAGGATAATCGCGTAAAATCGTTCTCATTGCTAATTGTCCAAAGCCTTGTAAAACTCAGAATCCACCATTTAAATAGCATTTGGTTTACCAATATCGCTACTCATACTAACAATTCTAGAATGGCACGTTGAGTTGGAAAGTGCTTGATTTGCAATCTGACCAACGAATTTACTGATTATTAAACTATAGACTATAACATATTATATATGAATATAAATATACAAATACTATTCACGAAGCAAATGTTGCTTACAGAAAGTTGACTATAAAATTTATGTTTTAAGCTTCCCGGAATTTCATTTTAAGCAAGGCTGTTTTGGTCATATTTTCAATTAGTTCTAATCCAAACAGAATATATTTTTTCGTTGTGGTGGGAGCCTGGTATTGTGACTTGCATTGCTTTTTTCATGCAAAAGCATTAGAAATAACATTTTGATTGGAACTTTGCCATTTTTTTCAACACCTCTTCACACTCATTCAGCTCAACGAACATTTAATAACTCCTCTCTTCGAATATAGATTTTAGCATTCTTTGGCGAAAATGGCAATGAAAATGAAGTAAGTGCAAACTGCAGAAATCCAACTTCCCCTAGGATAAATAAAACAGTTTGATAAATAAGATGATTTTCTGCGTTGAGTACTCTAATTACTGTTAACATGTTGATGACTATGTAGATTATAGGACCCATTTTCCATGCAGATGTTATTGCCCATTGCCATCTGCTTATAAATATTACAAAGGAATGGTATGGGATGAAGGCCACAGAATAGAATTACTTGAGTTTGCACTATTAATAATCGCCAGCAAACCTTAATCTAAAATAAATCCTCATTAGGTCAATCTACCAATAGATCTATCTCTGACAATTATGTACGTTATGTATGTCGACTATCCTTAGTTTATAAAAACAATATGATGTTTTTTTCTTTAAAAAATGTTTGCTCCAACTTTAAGTTTTAACCTTCTAGCGCCCCAAGATCTCTCATGTGGGCTAATAAGGAGGCGGGACGTGTGAGCTATATATGGCCATAGCCAATTAGCCATATATGATCATAGCCTATTACCCATATATATGACCATAGCCAATTACCCATAGCAGCCCGCTCATCTCAGCTGGGATTAACTCAGTAATTATCCCCCACCCTGACAGTCTGAGGATGACCTCCAAGGGCGCCCTCTCCCTAAATCTCCGCCTCTAAGTGAATTACTTATATAGGCCCCTTCCCAGATTAGCATTATCTAGACCAGACGCCTCTTTCCACTGTGGGTCGAGAAGATGAGTGTATTCTATATAAAGATGCGATGGGATTTTTCATGCAAGTCAACACCAAATTTTATAAAGTATTTAGAAGATAGATTGCACATGATCATATAAAATGCGATTGCAATTTTGTATTATTGGTCTGATTCCTGATTCCTATTATAAGTTCGTCCATCAGATCTTTACTTAACAATGACAATAAAAATACTTGTATCAGCATGATGATAAAAGGAGTTACATACACGTCGTGTGTTTTCCACATGACCATTAACAAGTTAGGAATGTAAACATACATACAGCGAAAAAGCCCGTAGGCGACAAATTTACTCTATGACTCGATGTGGGAAGAATAAGTACTATTGATTTGAAGGTAATATAATATTATGTGATGATCTAATATTTCTATCATAATAGGAAATAACTGATTAAAGCCTTGTTCAATTTGCTAAAGAAAAACGTCCATATACCTTCAACATGGGTAAACATAGATGTACTTAGATCCGAAATTAAGCAGATTAATCTTATTGGCTATTCATATCAATGATAAAATTCATGCTTTAAATCTTATGGGAGAATCAACCCTTGCCATAAACTTTTAAGCAATTGATTATTGTGAAAATGTAGGCCCTATAAGGAATGTATGCACATGAATCATAACCTACATCGCTACACTTTTTATTCAACATTTCCACCACTATGACTATTGGAAGAGCACAAGAATTGTGAATTAGTTTGATTCAATCATAAAGAGCCTCAAGTTGGAATGCATTGCCACGAACCAAGTATTTTGCCAGCTATTTCCAATGACCTTTTATTTCATGAAGAGTCATGAATGCGGTTTGGCCCAATCACGACGTCCTGGACATTTTTCTAGTTTACGCAGCTTAGGGCTGTTGGTATTTCTACTGTAAATTTCCTATGAGCCTAAGGTCAAGTAATAAAAAATGTGATTATCTGTTATCCCGACCTACACTAAAATTTAGCCCTTTCCTAACTATTTTTTGATACAATTCAAAAAAACAAAAAGTATCAAGTGACCAAAATGTTCAAATAACAGGAAATGGAATACATTTGGGTAGGAAATGGATTTTAGATGTTAGATACTGTTGTAGAGGGTTGTTTTTTTTCGTGTAAGTTCGCAATATTTACAATGCCTGAGTGTATGTTTGTAAGGTTAAAAAGAAAGAGAGAAAACAATAAATCGACCTGCCTACCCTATTTCTTTTTAGTACCCACGTTACCTGAACAATGTGTTTTGGCCTAAGCAGAGCCACCCTTTTTGTTGTTGGTATCGAAAAATTCCAGCCCTATAATATAGCGTATTATAATATATGATTTACACTATATTTTGAACTATTGTTAATGTTTGATTTAAGACTGCGTAAGATTCGTGTATATCCAAGTCTTCATGAGTTGCTTTTCCAGAATGCCTGAGTAATTCAGACTGCGTTTAAAGTTTGTCCATTCACTTCCCAATAGTTCAAAAGAAATGAACGATGAGGGAGCTTCTTAATATGAAAGGGTTTTTATTCAGTAAACATCTCATCCCGAGTCAAAGCCACCATGTATAAGTCTTCATCAGTTCACCTCCCATCTCCTATCAGCAATCAACCACATTTAGAACACGAGTTGCTCCAACACCTTCTAGACCATTCTAGTATTCAGCTCTAACACAATCCTATGTCCGAGGTAGTGGGTATTGGTAAACTCCAGTCTGTTACACGGAGCCGATGTACTTACTCCAGGTATAACTCCTTGGCTAAACATATTTAGCTGATGTTCTCACTAAACTAAGTGACTACTAACTTCTAACCAACTAACTCCTCGCTCCCTACCTTGCAGCGCCTTTTATACTGGTTAACAGGTGGCGCTAGGAGCGTAAGATATTTCTTCTAGAAGTAGACTAGAAGTAGACTTGCTAAGCCTGATCCTTGATGGATTATATAACACGAGAATATATTAAAAGTGCTAAGCTATTAGTACATTCGACGGCGGTCAGGTGTTTGAGTTTAAGGAGGTGGACGACATAGCTCAAACCAAATGAATATAATGAACTCCCAATTTTGATGATTGGATATATTTGTTAAACCATGGTGGGTGGCCTTGACTCTCGTGGTACATTCAACACAGTATCAATAGATTTGTAGATCCGGTTTCAACACAAATTCACAGTGAAATTATTCATTGAGTTGATTTCCACATCTTGAAGCTCAAGGTTAGCAGAACCCGTTCATAAAATGACAAGGTAAGTGTTAAAAATTGATAACATGATTATTTGGATAACAACGTAAATGATGACATAATCATGGTTACAAAATGACAAAGTCAACTTTAGAGGATGAAGTATTCGTCATCTTAGGTATTCACTTAGTACGTGCCTTGTACATTAAAGTAAGTTCTCAGCATCGTTAGCTTATTTTAAGATTCAAAGATTGCGACACCCGTGCATAAGGTGACAAAGTGAGTTCACAGAATTGTCAGCCCATATTAAGGCCTAGGGATAACGACACCCGTGCATAAGGTGACCAATTCAGTTTTGACTTAGTACATGCATGTACAGTTTCTGATATTTATGATTTGTAACACAAGTCAACAGAACTCAACATATATACAGTGTAAAGTTGTCTTAACCTTTTAAGAGTAACAAGTACACATCAAATCTAATTTCAGAACAAGTTAACACAACATAAGTCAATACAGATGATTCGGACATCCTGAACGAACGAATTTCATTATACAATGCGTGTCAAATTTCAATCAAACTTCAACCATAACAACATTATTTACAATAAATACAAGGTCCCTGCATCTGATCTAGCAACATTATGCAGTTAGGTCTAGTAAATATTACCATCCGCGTCGCGCGCCCACCAGTCATGCTTAGTACATGTGTACTTAGCGGGACGCTTGACTAGAGTTCCCTTCCAAGGTTTGACCTCGATTTGGATCCTCCAGGCGCGAAGCGCCCGGATGGCAAATTTCTGTTTCGAACAAATTTGCAAGTTTGATGGTTCGACCTGATATTTTGGGCCGATATGAATTAATTCTGTCACTTGATTATGTTGGTTGGGGACCTAAACTTTAGTTTAGCACAGATTTTATAAGAAATTATACGATGTATTGATCATGCTAGCCGATTTCAGAATTTGGATCTTTTGGATCAAAAAGGGGTTTCCCAAATTAGCCTCGTTTTGACGTCATTTTAATCAGTGCCGGCGGTATTTTTACAGAGTCAAGACGTGTTTTTTATATCTTCGTTCATTTTACTCTATCCTCCACAAGTTCACCATGGTCCGAGTGGCTATTTTTTCTTCAAACCGGGAGGCCGGACTCCAGGATTATCCTGATCTAATCCGGAGCAGCACCGACCATTACTTTGTAACTTTTCCGAGCGAGGACGCAACGACAGCGGAGTTGGCGGGGCACGCCTTCGCCCATCACATGCTCTACCCGGAAGACGTGCTAATAGTTATGACTAACCTCCTCGACATTTTGACTTGGGACAGTGAATTGGAGCTTTACCTGCCACTATTCATTAACCCGGATGGCGTAGTGAACTTTTATGCGGAACTATTTAACCAGGCGTTCCTGAACCTGCGAGCCCATCCCATCCCAGCCACCCTGATCTTGGCTACTCCCTCCGGTTTTGATGCCCGGAGTTGGGAGTTGACTGACAGTGATGGCTCGTTACAAAAGTGGATTAACCGGATCATCCCGCGAGTCAGCAGAGAGGTCAGAAGAGCTAACGAGTGGTATGAGGTTCCGACGGTTGACACTGGTCACGCACTCCACCGGCCCAAGGTAGTCGCGGACGGGGTAATGACGGTCAACGATTTCCGCAAGCTGACAGATGGCTACATGCCGTCCACCCGGTTGCTTCGTCGTTGGGCCCGGGCTTTAGGCCGAGTTTTTGTCAGACTGCCTCTTCAGCAGTAGGCCGCCGGCACTCTTTTGTATATATTAATTTTCATTGATTTTCCCAAGTGATTTTATGATTTAATTCCCGGCCTATGCCTAGAACACTTAATTTTCCGGGTTGGTTCCGCCAAGTAATTCTGCCGGTCCAATTCCCGGCCAGTGATTGGTACACTTAAGTTCATATATCCAAGAGGAGCAGATCACACTTTTGATGGAGCTCCAGACTGTTCTTATGGGATGACACAGACACTTTCACCGCCCTGCTGGCTTGTCGTCGGACACCGCCCTCCTCGTAGAGACGGCCCCTCGTCCAGACCGCTCCGAGACTTGGTGAGTACAGCCTTCTTTCTATTGTTCTTAGCATGTTAGGCAGGCTACTAACCCGTAGGGTTTAAGGAGATTGTTGGCCAAATTCTTCTTGGTGGTTCTCGGCTCGCCTTCACGTGGTTGTATTCCGGAAGCTGATGTCACTCCCGGAACCAGAAACTGTGTTTCGCTGGTGATTTTAGTAACGGGTAGCGTGGGTGGCCACCTAGTGTTTACTTTTGGTTCCAAGATGGTGGACGCGGGCCGAGAGTCAGGGCCTTGCGTACTAAACTTATTATCTCTTCCAGGTCCTGTACAGCACTAGGTCAGTTAGAACGATGTAAATGAAACGAGGTGACACGGCTGGACACTGAACAGCGTTCGGCTTACTATTTTAGTGGGAAGGATTGCTTAGGCGAACATGATCAAACATTTTACTTCGCGCGTAGTTGGGCGATAATAGGAGGTTTTCCTAACTAGTGGTTTGTTGACATTACCGATTCAAGCAGGCTCTCAGTGTGTGTGGGTAGTTTGCGCCGTGTTGGCTTTAAATGTTATTGTATTACGATTACCTGTTAATTTGGGCACTGCCCCAATAGATTTATAGAGATGACCGGACATTCTGGTCTATATTCGTACAGTGCTATCTTTGTCATAACAGAATTCTTAGTCTTATCGTTCCCGTGCAGGACATTAATGTAAATGTCTACATTGGAAACAATTCACATGGGGTGCCCTAGGTAACAAGCGCTTCCTAGGGTGTTCACCCTGGTAAGTTTAGGTGACAGTAGGTGACCAAGTATTTTGGTCCAGATCTCCCAGCATTAGATTGGCTGTGACAGAATTCTTTGATGAGTAGTTCCCCTTACCGGGTACAGGAAATATTGACGTGTCGGCCACGTGAGGCGACACCATAGGTGGAGCCGTCCAACGAGTTGTTGGCGACTCCCATGGTAAGTTTGAGATGTAGTGGCGAAGGCCACAGATACCCATCCCATGTTTTAGTCTAACATCAAGACTGCGTCAGTGTCCACTTGGTTCCTTCGGCCTTCCCATATGTCATGAGACATAGTGGATTGCGCCTGAGCTAGAACCCTTTCCAGCCATAAGGCTCTCTCTGCTTCCCAGATGGTTCTTTTCAAACTTGTTCTGATCACAGAGAGCATGGCTCAACTAAACCCACGATATCCAATAATAGGGTATTGGACATGCAGCATTTAGCTTTACCATGGCCTGACTGTACATTGAGCCCTCTCTGCTACCGGAAGATCTTGGACCTACCAGCAGAGCAGAGACGACCGGCCAGTGACCCAGTCGATAGCGATTACCGGTCCCAAGTCACCCTGGGTGGTCACCGACGGTCTGATCCAGGTGAATCTGCCAACCCACACTGAACTTTGACCGTTTTCACTGGCCTTGCCTGTTCACTCCTGAGTGATGATACTACTGTCAGGAGCTAGGTGGGGCCTGTCGACCCCGTACCACGTACATACCACTTACTGGCGGGTGCACACCTAATAGACCTTGATTTAGTTGACTCTGCCGTATGGGATTGGCCTCCCCCGCACCCATTAGCTCTGAATCGGATTTAAATTTTAGTCGTATGTGCCCCTTGTGACCCAGCAGCCCGATATGTACGCCGACTAGACGGTACCACAGTAGGATGTTGATTCATCCTTCGCTAGACACGGGGGCCTTCAGTTGGTCTCTCCCCTGCACTATATCTAAAGTTTAACGTGTCCCCGGACTCTCGCGAGCCCACTGCCGCCTGTTCACAACTACCCTTCGAGGAGCTCATCCCTCTCGGTAATTGTGTTAGAATAAGTTTTAGAGTGAGTATTATTGTCCAGAGTCGTCTCGAAGAGGAAAAAATACTACTGTGAGGAGACCGAGATGAAGTCTCTAAGACACTGAATGAATTCCCAGATGAAGATTCTGTATGTGTCCCTGTGAAAGAAGGAATGGTATCCTTATTAAGAGCTAGAAAGGCACCAGCACCACAAAGATTATCAAGCGTCCCAAGCAGAGATACATGTGTGAACACTGCGGGAGTTCGTACGTTCATAGATCAGGCCTTAGTAGGCGCCGTTCCATTGAACGCAGAAGCCACGCTTATCAGTGCCCGAGATTGCCAAACATCTCAGACAGTGATATCTTTGCGATGAATGTGTGGAAGCCTATGCCCACAGGTCGGGGCTGAGCCGTCACAAGAACATCCATCTGCAAAGGCTTCATGAGTGCCCGAGATGTGATGCAAAACTGTCCCGCCCAGATTCCCTAACCGACCTCCTGGGGAGATAAGAATAATGATAGGAATTGGATCCCTGGTGGTTTACCTTAAGAGGTCTTTTTTTTTTTTTTACAAGAGTCAATACTCTTGATAACACTCTTTCTGTACAGCGTGTTAGAATAATTACCCAATACACTCCAAGGATTTGTACGTAAACAAGTTAACACCCCCTTCAAGGGTGACAACTGTTCTAACATATTTGACTCCATTTTGTGAAGCATCCGCTTTAAAACCACAGTTTGTTCTTATTGAATGATTATGTTACGACAAAATCCCTTCTCTCTTTGCTAGTTACAGGTGGTAGCTCGGCGTTCACCCCCTACATTCAGCCTGGGGTTTGAAGACCGAGTTCCACTTTATATTGGGTAGTGGCGCCCTTCTGATAATGCAAACGGGTGCGCCACTAACTCCAAACGGTTCACTGAATAGATATTATACCTATGTTAACAGTAACATCTCACTGTCTACCCTATACTCTACATCACATGGGAACAATCAACATGACAAGCGGTGGGGGTAGCGTTTTCATTCCGTGAGTTATAAATGTCATTAAAGGACATTAAGTACTAACTGTACAAAGGAGGTTGAGATTATTCGTTCCTCATTAGTTATCACCAGAGGATCGGGTCTCAGATTCAGGTTCATTTCTGATCTGATTCCCGGTCCTCATTAGTTACCCGTGGTTTGTCGGTACCTTCCCACTCATAGGACTAGAATGGGCAGCACCGAGTTTCCCATTGTTATAATTGGGAGCAGACTGCATATATATTTTTTTTTTTTAACAATATGCAGCCTACACCCCCTTTAAATTATAGAGATGTGTAAATGCATCTCCTTAGATCACTCACTTCCAGACAGCACCTAGTAAGTCGGGCCTTTACCGAAGTACAGTACAAGGTTAACCCGTTTTCTTGTTCAGGTCTATGCCCGTTTTTCTTGTGGAGAGTCAAGACTACTCCTGAAAAGACTCCGCCCCCAGCTTATCCTAACTATGCGCATGCAGGGCAGGGATAGGTAGTGCTAAAGACAGAGTTAGAACTTTTAGCTCCTTTCTAATAGATCGGGTAAACTTATTAGCTCTGGGTGTCAACCAAGTTTATTGTAGCTTGTTCATCAGGGAATCAGTAGTCCATGTCCCCCCTCTTCAGCTCAACTGTTGAGCGGAGACCTGGATACTTTTAGCGCCACGACGGCGGTCAAGACTAATTTTCATTTATTTATTTATTTTATTTTTTTTTTTTTTTCGACGGCGGTCAGCTCTGAAGCCGCTCATTTCCTTTATTAATTTTAATTATTTCTAATTTTTACCCGGGTCGAAACTTGACTTCTTGCCGTTTTGTCTCTGTCCCGATTAAAACTGGTCTAAAAGTGGTCTAAATAACTTAGTCTTGAATTATGGGCAGTTGTTCATTATTTTCTTTCTTCTTGATACTAGTTGTCGTTGGATCCTGATTTTTTATGTTAAAGTCAGGATCCTTTGACCTAAGACATACGGTGATCCGGTGGTCATTTACACATAACCAAGACGACGGGGCTATTAATAAGGACAGCACCTCGCTCCACCGCCTTGTGAGTTTTCGCTACAGCTTCTCCCCCCCCAGGGATGGCTTGTCCATACTGAGGAAGTCGCAATATGGTGAGAGAGAGCTGAGCACCCTGTGAATGCCACCAATTCGCCGTTGTCCCGTAACTACCTTTCCTTGTGACCTCCGCTATAGCTCCCAACTATGGCACGCCTTGTCAGGATTTGCACATATCCCCGCCGCTGCAGCGTGTCTATACTAGGAGCAAACGAGCCACGTATAAGGTACTCTCGTGTGCTGTCACAGAGCGTCTCCCCTGAGAATGTTACTAATTATACTGCTTTCTTATTATATTTTGCCCAAAATTCCCTGAGGGAGAGCTCTTAGTTACACAAATATTGGTTTGCTTTATATATTAGTTTTTAGGTAAATTTCTTTCTCACTTTCAGCTAACGCTCCTGCCCAGTCGTCGGCCCTTCCCTTTAGGCCTAACAGCGCCATATTCAGGAGATGGGCGTCCGACCAGTCATAGATAGCTTTCAGTCGTTTTAATTCCCTGAAATACTTTTCTATTTGCTCGTCTTCTTTTCCACTAAACCACGGTAACCTAATGTTTGGTCCCCTTTGGTGACCACTGTGAGTCGTTTCACGCACTGGCGCTGGTGTTTGCCCCAGTGCCAGACCCAACTGTGGTAGAATTTCCCAAACATTTGGTTGATTCGGTGGGTTTGGAGGGTTGTTCTGACCTGGTGGGCCCGGCGGACCTGGTGGTCCGGGCGGTGGAGGATTCGGTGGGTTTGGGGGGTTGTTGAGTTGGTTAAGGAAAGGATTGTTGTTCTGGTTTGGGGGAGGGTTATTGGGTCCTGGTGGCACTTGATTATTCTGGCCTGCTGGGGCTTGCTGACCCTGCTGGTTACCCGCTCTTCCTCGGCCTGCGTTAAGATTGGCTGCGAGTGCCATCGCCTGCAATAGGTAAGGGAACATGTTTTGCTCGACCCCACCCCCTGCTGGCACGGCTCGGCCAGGCTGTTGGCCTGGTTGGCCATTCCCATCATCTTGTTGCAGTCCCCCAAGGTTTACCCCAGGATTAGGCTGCTGTATTCCCGGATTCGCACCACCATTTCCCCCTTCACCGGGTTGCTGGAGTCCCCCAGGGTTTATCCCCAGATTGGGCTGATTCGGAGGGGGATTATTAATAAGGTTTTGAGGAGGGTTGTTGAGAAGGTTTTGAGGAGGGTTAGGCCCTTGTGGGTTGGCCTGATTATCCTGGCCTCCCTGGACCTGCTGATTAAGAGGAGGAATAAGTCCTTGAGGGTTGGCCTGATCGTTCTGGCCCCCTTGAACTTGTTGATTAAGGGGAGGATTGGCCTGATTACCTTGGCCTCCTTGGGCCTGTTGAATAGGATACAATATATGTTGTTGTATGGGCCCAAGGTCTATCCCGCCTCCTGCCTGCACGCCTCGGCCCGGCTGCTGGATTAGGATCTGGCCATTCCCATTGTTTTGTTGAGGTCCCCCAGGGTCCATCCCACGGTTAGGATGCCATGCCCCCAGATCTACACCCCCAGCTCCCCCTTCACCGGGTTGCTGGCGTTGATCTCTATCCTCTCTTTCTTCTACTAGATCCCTCAAAGGAACGCCTCCTTCCGCCATATTATTTTCGTGGAGGTTTTGTATATCGTGATCGTCCCACTGTTCTTTCACAGGTATTTCTTCTACACTAATTTCGTCCTCACTTTCTAGTTTAGCTTTCTTACCTGTGTCTAAAACATCCTCGGTAATAAGTTCGTATGAAGACGAGGTTGATTTATCTTCTCTAGCTAATTTTCTATCAGGACTACCCCCTCTGACATCTGCGGCTGCTTGTTCTGTCTCGCTATTTTCTTCCTCGTACTCGTCCTCGTATTCTTCATACAATTCATGAGTTAGAGTGTTAAAATCTTGTGCTTTAAGCGTTACATTTTCTTCACTATCCTGATCGCTTAGCCTCTCTAAATCTATGTGCTTTTCGGGGCTTGAGTCTGCCCACTGCTTTAATATTTCGGCTGGATCAAAGGCCCGAGCTTCCGCTCTTTTACCAGCTTGGTCTAAGTTCGTTTCTACACCGTAAGTAAATCGATAGGGTTGTAAATTGCCTACTTTCTCGCTGTTTCCCTCTGCTTCCCTTCCCACTCCCCTATCCCCTCCCACTGTTTTCCCTTTAGCTACAGTGGAATAAGGAATGGACGCCCCCGGGTTGGGGTGAGTTGGTGTTACCAGTGGGTGACTGATAAACTCAAGTCGTTGGGGTAATGGATAGGTGAGAGAGCTCCCATCAGGTAGGATTACCGGATTTTCGGGGCGTTTTCCCCCTGATGGGCTGGAGTTATCCGCGGTGTTTTGTCGTTGTTTTAGGTTTCCTGAAGAAAATAGGTTATCTTCATTGGAAACTTCCTGTTCGCTTTCACCTCCCGCTGCGGGTAGTAAACGATAAGGAACACTTTGGTTACACCACGGATTGTTCACATCAGATTCACAGGTGGAGCGAGAGCTAGTACCAGTTTCGTGGTCCGTAGGTGGTACGTACCCTGGGTTCCAATATTGCTGATATTCCGTGAGACGGTTCTTCCCTTCAACTCGTCCCGAGTGTGTTAGGGTTTCAAGTCCTTCGTCAAGAACCGGCCTATCTTTGGACCCTAGGTGCCAGGGAAATGGTTTACCTTTGCCACGGGTTTGGTAATTTTGTGCACCTTCGGGGCAGAGCTGCTTGGGTCTGGCTGCGACCTCCTGTCTCTGTGCCTCCCCGTCTAAGGGATTACCTACCAGGTGGCGGTTTTCCACATTCCCTGTATATGATGTTGACACATCGTGTCCTGCGGGCCGCAAAGATTGAGGCTTGGGGTTAGAGGAAGCCTCAAAGTCACCGGTGGCTGACATCAAGGATGAGCAAAACGGCACAAGTCATGTTTCGGGTAATCTCCACCAAATGAACTATTGTTAATGTTTGATTTAAGACTGCGTAAGATTCGTGTATATCCAAGTCTTCATGAGTTGCTTTTCCAGAATGCCTGAGTAATTCAGACTGCGTTTAAAGTTTGTCCATTCACTTCCCAATAGTTCAAAAGAAATGAACGATGAGGGAGCTTCTTAATATGAAAGGGTTTTTATTCAGTAAACATCTCATCCCGAGTCAAAGCCACCATGTATAAGTCTTCATCAGTCCACCTCCCATCTCCTATCAGCAATCAACCACATTTAGAACACGAGTTGCTCCAACACCTTCTAGACCATTCTAGTATTCAGCTCTAACACAATCCTATGTCCGAGGTAGTGGGTATTGGTAAACTCCAGTCTGTTACACGGAGCCGATGTACTTACTCCAGGTATAACTCCTTGGCTAAACATATTTAGCTGATGTTCTCACTAAACTAAGTGACTACTAACTTCTAACCAACTACCTCCTCGCTCCCTACCTTGCAGCGCCTTTTATACTGGTTAACAGGTGGCGCTAGGAGCGTAAGATATTTCTTCTAGAAGTAGACTAGAAGTAGACTTGCTAAGCCTGATCCTTGATGGATTATATAACACGAGAATATATTAAAAGTGCTAAGCTATTAGTACAATTTATCGTTTTCTCTTCTTACATTTTCACAAATAATTATTATTTGTTTCTAAATGTTGTGTGCTTTTTCGTTTCCTTAGTAAATTTCTAAATGTATAATAGTAGATTTAATATTAATTTTGTAATTTCGAAAAGCCGTCATTTCGCGTTTCTGTTTACAGTGGTCTGGATCACTTGCTAGCATAGACCCAAAGGCACTCATGTCTAAGAGTGTAGCAGTCTCTTTGAAACTGGGTTTTTCCCACACATCACAGATAAGTTAATGCCCTACATGAGGGAAAGCACTGGTTACTATGTCAAAAACGTGCCTGAACTCGCTCCAAGGGCCGCAATCTAGGACGCCTTGAAATTAGGCTTAAATTCATTGGTCGTATTCATGTTGGAAAATATGGTATGACTATCATTTTCCAATTCTTGTCAAAAATAAACATGACACAATCACGTTATTTTTAGGCAAAAGCATAGCATTTCCCAATAAGTCATGATTATCAAATTTGTGTACATTTTCATAAAATGAAATGTAGCTTTTCGATGCATGTTATTGGCAGGATCTAAAAGTGCAGTGAAATAAGTTTTAACGTGAGATTGGTTGTATTGAGATTTTATTTGTTAAGGAAGACAGGTAACCTAAACGGTATACCTCACAAATGCAACCATACTTAAAGTCCATCTAAAATATGTAATGTACCCAGTCCGAAAAAAAATTCGTCAATTCGGGATTAATTTTTCTGTAAACCGGTAACAAAACTTTCTCTGGTTCTATGTGCTTTAATCATGCAAAATTAATGTTATTATCATTTCATAACTGAAGAACATAACAACCGAGTGTAACTGATTACGAAAACAATTCTCCCTACCGCGGATAGCTGATTTACAGTTTTCTTAGTACCTGCTGGTTAATTTTGGCTAATTTTGTAGAAAAACGCTGGGAAATCTAGGGCCTATAGAAAATATAAAAATATTTGCCATATTTCTATCTGCGCTTAATGGATAAATTTCCAAATCTACCTCAAAGTGTATACAGATGCATATTGGAAAAATACTATTTGCAAACTTGTTTCCAATTATGTTAAACTACAAAGAATCCCATGGTTAATTATATATAACATGCTTAAGCCTTGTGACTTGATCAGGGATGGATTAAGAGAGGGGTGCATGAGGCGCCCATCCCCTTTTTGGAACAAATATCGATTTTTTTAATGTAAAATTCTAGACCCTGGAAGAAGCGCCGAAGAATATTGCATTGGAGCGCCCCCTACCCCCTTTCGAAAATTTTCTGGATCCGTCTCTGTTTTCTTCATCTTGATCTAGGTCTTGTCTGCAGGTACATTGCAGTAAAAAAGCTATTCTTGGTAGGGACATTTGCGAAATAATAATCATCAATGCATGGCTTATTACCCTTTGATTTTTCTTGCATGCCTATAATCATAGAAAAGATGCATGATTATAATTATGATCCCATTCTAGGACAACTGCCTCTTAGCGTGAACGAACATCGTGAGCGACCTGGGAAAGTTACCAGATTATGAACCAGAAAAAGCATCCAGATGGAACACGACCAAAAGAGCAAGTTTCGATGGTAACGTAGTGTTACCCTCTTTTTGGCCCTTAACTTTTCTCCCGTCTCTAGATATTCGATATACCAATTATTTATTCATATCGGTTTTTCACCGTGGTGGTTTCAGGCGGCTATATATCAGCTTATATGCCTAAATGTGATTTATTTGGGTGCTAAATTGCTCTTTTGGTTTCCATAATAAAATCAGGTTGGTACAGTTAATGTCAGTGCTTCAAAATTATCGTTATCTACCAGAAAATTAATGTAGACTACCTATAAAATGTTAGCGTTGGTGGACTCTCGGTTCAATTATTGGGTTTCTTAGGTCATAAACAAATCTGAGGGAATTATAGTTTTATCTTTCAAAGCCTATATATAACAATTACATATTCAATTACTCAACAAATTAATCATTGATCTTCGGTCATTGCAATGGTTACCGTCGAAAACTGGATATTTTATTTTCTTGGATTTTTTACATGTCATACTGTCCGTGAGTATTGATATGGATCAGAGTTGCAGGCTCCTTGATAATTCTGCGTTCAAAAAGAAAAAAATGATTCACATTTGCAAGTGTTCGTAATCGTGATCAGGAAGTTATCACGGGAACATCTTCATCTAGATCATGCGCTTTTCAGATCGAGTTGAAAATGTTTTATCGCTATATTAGATTGACGAAAATCCCCGCTGGTCAGTCGCTGTCCTCCCAGCAAACAAAGTCCCATGTTGTGGAGGTTTGAAGACAGGAGAAAAATGGAGTTAAACACGTGTATGAAACTCCTCCAGGACTCGGGATTTCATTAACAGCCTTTCTGGTGTTCTAAATGTTTTTGGAACTCGAGTTTTCAGGGCAATGTTTGCTGTGAGTAAACTGGTGTCATACTATGGGAAAAACATTATTTTTCTAAGTAAAATATATATATATATATTTATATATAAATATAA
The DNA here is from genome assembly GCA_936440205.1 of Lepidonotus clava. Lineage (NCBI taxonomy): Eukaryota > Metazoa > Annelida > Polychaeta > Phyllodocida > Polynoidae > Lepidonotus > Lepidonotus clava. The sequence continues at coordinate 40,047,768 of OW387140.1, forward strand.
CCATTTTCATAGAGCATTTTCATTATACTCATTGTACTTCCAAATTAATTGTCATGTTTGCTGGGCATGTTTTATATTCAAATTAAGTGTAAATCCATAAAAATGCAATTGACAAACTGGTCAGAGACACAGTTAGACGCCAGTTACACCTGGACTGCTGTATAGGTAGTCTGAAGTTTTCCATCAAACTTTGGGAATAGACTGTCTTAAACTGGGGGAATTACATCTGAAAACCCATAGTTTGGACTGAGGGAATAGCCTGTAAATATAGTGTTTTTAACCCGGGAAATAATGTGTGAAAACTCATACTTTGTACTGAGGGAATAGCCTGTAAATATAGTGTCTTAAACTGGATGAATGACATGTGAAAACCCATACTTTGAATTGAGGGAATAGTATGAGAAAATAGGACTCAAACTGAGGGAATAACATGTGAAAACTTGTGTTTGAAACTAAGGGAATAACCTGTGAAAACTTGTGTTTTAAAACCACACTAATAAGTTATATCAAACCTAGATTCATATTTAAAATACATAGTTTATGCTGAGAATAAACCGAGCCCAAGATGGTGTCAGAGAGGTACAGTTTTCCCATAGAAAACACAGGATTTGAATCCAGTTTCACACCAGTTAGTAGATAAAAACAAGTGACTAAACTAGGTCAGTTCATTGCAATTTTTTTTTTTTTTTTTTTTTTATTGAACCACATTCACAGCGAGGTAAGTAACATTGATAAAGTCAATAAACATTCAATACATTATACCACAATGAACACTATATATTCTTTTTTGATATTGTTAATCAGAAGGTTTGAGATTAAACCTTCTTAATGCCGTATAGGCGTTATAGTAATGACCAAAAGTACCCAGGTGGTTTGAGTTTAAACCAGCTGTATTGGATAGGTGTATATAAGGACATGTTTGAGTTTAAACAGTCCATAAGAGAGTGAATACTCAGATAAGATGTTTACCACACTGAATGACAAGGGGAGAGACATGAGTCAAACAATTGACAGGTGTATATGGATGTAGAAGATATCACTTAAGCAACTCAGAAATACAAGTTTAATAATTATGACACATGGTTAATATACCAGGTCTTTGCACTTAATTTAAAAGATGATCGGTCCAATATAATTTTGATTTCATTGGGTAGCAAATTCCACAGGTTAGCACCTTTGTAATAGGGACCTTTTCGATATACCTCAAGTTTTGGTATAAGCAAAGGAAAAGTTAAGCATACATTTGCCCTCGTGGTCATATTCATCGATTGGTCACATGGTTGCTTCCCATAAATGGGTTGTAATTTATGCATCAAGTTTAAAGTATGTAAATTTCGCCTAATACACAGCTTGTCAAGATGCGCAATTGTGTGAAGATTGTCAGAACTAATTTCTCTGGCATCGTGCACATCTAGACAAATCCGTAGTGCCCGATTTTGCAGGCGTTGAATTTGATCTAGATCAGCTTTCTTACAAAAATGTAAAATAATGTCTGCATATTCAACCACAGGTAAGACCATTTGTTTTTAAACTATGGCTCGCTGAGGTGGTGATAAAAATTTCTTTAGTTTACAAATTGTGTTAATCTTTATAGAAAATTTCTAAATCAAAGCATTAACATGTTGCTCGAATGTCAAACATTCATCAATTTCAATGCCCAGGTATCTATAATGGGTGACCTTTGATAGCCTACTGGTGCCAATATGCAAATCTGGTGTATTGCTTTTGTTTTTGTTTTGTTTTTACATGGGGAATATACAGGGTTTGTCACTACACCAGTTTGCAACTATTCTAACACCAGCATGAAATAATGTTACAAAAAATATGTTTATTCATTGAACTTATGTATATAAATACATTATGATGCATCCAATCATGTAAAATAGATTTGCACGTTTAGGCATTAAAAATCATAGAAATAAATTTCTTGGAGTAAACCAATGTCTCAAACAGGTGAATATACTGGCAATACACAGGGATTGTAATTAAACCAGTATTAGACAACTTTGACATGAGTTAAACTGGTGTTAAACACTTTTGCTGTTTGCTGGGCTACTCCACTTACTTGCATTGAGGACTGACCTTTTTGAGGAGCTGTCTATAAATGACGTTGTGCCGTTCTTGACCTTTTTTGACCCCGCCCTCCTCTCCCCTTGGTCATGTTTTGTCATGAGATCCTTGACTCCTCTCTAGAAATGACATCATGCTCAGACGACCCCCCTCCCCCAAATCCAAATAATAATAGTATAAACAGAGATATATCTTTTGTCTTTGTAGTGGGGTCTGTTAACAACTTTTTCGTTACAGAGCGGATAAAAGCCCCAAATTTTGCATGAGGCACCTCTGAGGCATAACTATTAAATCTAGAAGGGGAGCCACCTTAAAATATCAAAATGAAATTTTGACAAATTTTGTATGTTTTTAGCATTTGAAACTTAAGGTATTTAACCAAAAGTTTTGGTCGTCTTGGGTTGAACTATTGTTAATGTTTGTTTTAATACTGCGCGACGAGTATATAACTAAGTATCCATGAGTCGTTTGTCCAGAACGTCTGAGTCAATCAGACTGCGTTTAAAGTTAGCTCATTCACTTCCCAATAGTTCAAAAGAAATGAACGATGAGGGAGCTCTTAATATGAAAGGGTTTTTATTCAGTAAACATCTCATCCCGAGTCAAAGCCACTGTGTATAAGTCTCCATCAGTCCACCTCCCATCTCCTATCAGCAATCAATCACATTTAGAATACAAGTTGTTCCAGCACATTCTAGACCGCTCTAGTGCTTAGCTCTATCACAATCCTATGTCTGAGGTAGTTGATATTGGTAAACTCCAGTCTGCTACACAGGAGCCGATGTACTTACTCCAGGTAACTCCTTTGCTAAACTTACTTAGCTGATGTTCTCACTAAAACTAACTGCTCCTCACTTTGCAACACCTTTTATACTGGTTAACAGGTGGCGCTAGGAGCGCAAGATATTTCTTTCTAAGAGTAGACTAGAAGTAGACTTGCTAAGCCTGATCCTTGTTGGATTATATAACATGACAATATATTAAAAGTACTAAGCCATTAGTACATTCGACGGCGGTCAGGTGTTTGAGTTTAAGGAGGTGGACGACATAGCTCAAACCAAATGGAGATTTTCAATCAAATGTGATAAAGGTTCCAATTTTGATGATTGGATATATTTGTTATTATTGTTTCCTAATATAAAGAAACCAATGTGGGGTGGCTTTGACTCTCGTGGTACATTCAACACAGTGTCAATAGATTTGTGGATCCGGTTTCAACACAAATTCACAATGAAATTATTCATTGAGTTGATTTCCACATTTTGAAGCTCAGGGTTAGCAGAACCCGTTCATAAAATGACAAGGTAAGTGTTAAAATTTGATAACATGATTATTTGGATAACAACGTAAATGGTGACAAAGTGACAAAGTCAATTTTAGAGAATGAAGAAGTATTCGTCATCTTAGGTATTCACTTAGTACGTGCCTTGTACATTAAAGTAAGTTCTCAGCATCGTTAGCTTATATTAAGATTTAAAGATTGCGACACCCGTGCATAAGGTGACAAGGTGAGTTCAAAGAATTGTCAACCCATATTAAGGCCTAGGAATAGCGACACCCGTGCATAAGGTGACCAATTCAGTTTTGACTTAGTACATACCTGTACAGTTTTTGATTTATACGATTTGAAACACAAGTCAACACAACTCAACATTTATACAGTATAAAGTTGTCTTAACCTTCTAAGAGTAACAAACACACAATAAATCCAATTTCAGAACGAGTCAACACAATAAAAGTTAATACAGAGAATTCGGATATTTGAATGAACGAGTTTCATTATACAATGCGTGTCAAATTTCAATCAAACTTCAACTAGAACAACATTATTTACAATAAATACAAGGTTCCTGCATCTGATCTAGTAACATTAAGCAGTTTGATCCAGAAACTATTACCATCCACGTCGCGCGCCCACCAGTTATGCTTAGTACATGTGTACTTAGCGGGTCGCTTGACTGGAGTTCCCCTCCAGGGTTTGACCTCGATTTGATTCCTCCAGGCGCGAAGCGCCCGGATGGCAAATTTCTGTTTCGAATAAATTTGCAAGTTTGAAGGCTCGACCTGACATTTTGGGCCGAGATGAATTAATTCTGTCGCTTGATTACGTTGGTTGGGGACCTAAACTTTAGTTTAGCGCAGATTTTGTAAGGAATTATACGATGGTTTGATCATGCTAGCCGATTTAAAAATTTGGATCCCTTGGATCAGAAAGGGGTTCCCAAATTAGCCTCGTTTTGACGTCATTTTAATCAGTGCCGGCGGTAATTTCAACGTGTCAAGACGTGTTTTTATAGTTAGCTCTTTTCCTTTATTATTTCTTCGCAACATCATCCATCATGGTACGCGTCGCCATTTTTTGTACCGAACGGGAGGTTGGCGTACAGGATTATCCTGATTTGATCCAGAACCACACAGAGCACATCTATGTGGTCTTCCCGAGTGAAGAGGCCACGACGGCGGAGCTGGCGGGCTTTGCTTTTGCCCACCATATGATGTATCCTGATGACGTCCTAATTGTGATTACGAACTTACTCGACATTCTAACCTGGGACCCAGAGCTACGCCTGTATCTTCCCTTGTTTATTAGCCCGGACGCCGTCATTAACTTCTACGCGGAACTTTTCAACCGAGCTTTCATGAACATACAGGCCCACCCTGCTCCAGCGACCCTCATCCTAGCGACCCCCTCGGGCTTCGATGCCCGCAGGTGGGCGCGCACGGACAGCGATGGATCTTTGCAACGGTGGATCAACCGCATCGTTCCCCGGATTAGCCGCGAGGTCAAAAGGGCGAACGACTGGTACGATGTGCCAACGGTCAACACTGGTCATGCCCTCCACCTCTCAAAGGTAGTGGCTGACGGTGTTATGACCGTCAATGACTTCCGCGAACTGGAAGACGGATACATGCCGCCCGCCCGGGTGTTGCGCCGCTGGGCCCGGGCCTTGGGCCGGGTCTTTGTTCGGTTGCCCGTTTTACAGTAGACCGCCGGCACTCCCCCCCGTGTACATAGCTTAATTCCGGGGTGATTCCCACCAAGTAATTTGTTAGTCCAATTCCCGGCCTGTGATTAGGACACTTAATTCCGGGTTGATTCCACCAAGTTATTTTGTTAGTCCAATTCCCGGCCTGTGATTAGGACACTTAAGTTTATATACTCAAGAGGAGCAGCCCACACGTTCTGACGGAGCTCCAGATAGCAGGACTGTTCATATGGGAGGACTTGGACGTTTTCACCGTCCTGGTTTGTCGTCGGACACCGCCCTCCTTTCGGTTCAGCTGGACCTTCATCTCGACCGCCCCCACGCCTGGTAAGTACTGTTCCTAGTTTTCCTTGTTTTTAGCACGTTAGGTAGGCTACTAACTCATAGATTTTTAAGGAGATTGTTGGTCAGGAATTAGTCAGCAGTTTTTCTCAGCTCGCCTTCACGTTGTTGTATTCCGGAAGCTGATGTCATTCCCGGAACTAGAAACTGTGTTTCGCTGGTGATTTTTGTAACGGGTAGCGTGGGCGGCCATCTGGTGTTTACTTTTGGTTCCAAGATGGTGGACGCGGGCTGAGAACTAGGACCTTGTGTACTAAACTTATTATCTTTTCCAGGTCCTGTGGTTATTGATGATATTATGAACAGCATAAGGTGGTGATGTTGGGGCACTGAGAGACGTCAGGCTATATGATTTTAGTGGGAGGGATTGTTTAGGCGAACATGATCAAGCATTTTACCGCGCGTGTGGTTGGGCGATAATAGGGGATTTTCTGACTAAAGGTTTGTTGACATTACCGATTCAGGCAGGCTCTCAATGTATGGGTAGACTGTGCCGCGTTGGCCTTAGAATGTTATTTTATTACTATTAACTACTAGTTGATTGACACTGCACCAATGGATTTGTATGGATGACCAGGGATTCCGGTCGGGATTGTACAGTACTAGATTTGCTGTAACAGAATTCTTTGTTTTGACGTTCCCCGTATAGGACATTAGTGTAAATGTCTACATTGGAAACAATTCACATGGTGGCGCCCTAAGGGTATAAGCGCTTCGTAGGGTGTTCACCCTGGTAAGTTTGGAGTAACTGTAGGTGACCAAGTACTTTGGTCCAGACTGCGTAGCTTTAGATTGGCTGTGGCAGAATTCTTTGATGAGTTGTCACCTTTATAAGGTAAGGCCCACCTTGAAAGATATCATGAGTGCCCGAAATGTGAAGCAAAACTCACTCGCTCGGACTTCCTGACAGACCACATGAGGCGTCACCACAAGGTGTAAGGTCTTCATGGGGATCCCTCCAGGTGAAGTGATTTAGTCTCCTGTAAGGGTCCCATGGTAAGTTCTGGGTCTGTAGCAAAGGCTACAGGCTCCAGTTAAGATCTAGTTTCACGCAATGAACTGATACGTCTCAGAAGACTTCGTCAGTGCCATGGTGTTAGAATAAGTTTGATAATTAGTATTACTGTGCAGTGTCGTCCAGATGGGGAATAAGAATGATGATAGGAACTGGGTTTATTGTGGTTTAATTAAGAGACTACTTGGTTTTCTAAGAGCCAATACCTGAACGGTAAATTCCCTTGTTATTCTCCTTTCCTCATATTTATGTCCATTGTGTTAGAATAATTTACCAACACACTTCAATGGTTAATATTAAGACAAACCTTTTTCCCTTCTTTTGTTAGTACAGGTGGTAGCTCGGCGTCCAACCCCTAGACTCAACCTGGGTCTGAATACCGAGTTCCACTGTTATACTGGGTAGTTGGCGCCCTCCTACCGCATCAGGCAGGTGCGCCCCTAACACCAACAGTTCCATAAATAGATATTATACATATTTTAACAGTAATAATTCACCGTCTTATTTTGTACAACACGCTACATGGGAAAACAGACATGAAAAATTGTGGGGTAGTTTTCATTCCGTAAAAGTGTAGGTGTCATGAAAGACATTAAATATTAACTGTACAAAGGGGTTTGAGATTATTCGTTACTCATTAGTTATCACTAGAGGATCGGGTCTCAGATTCAGGTTCATTTCTGATCTGATTCCCGGTCCTCATTAGTTACACGTGGTTTGTCGGTACCCCCCATCCATAGAACCAGAATGGGCAGCACCGAGTTTCCCATTGTTATAATCGGGAGCAGACTGCATATTATTTTTTTTTTTTAAATATGCAGCCTACACCCCCTTTAAATTATAGAGATGTGTAAATGCATCTCTTCAGATCACTTACTTCCAGACAGCACCTAGTAAGTCGGGCTTTTACCGAAGTACAGTACAAGGTTAAACCCGTCCTTTGTTCAGGTCTATGCCCGTTTTTCTTGTGGAGAGTCAAGACTACTCCTGAAAAGACTCCGCCCCCAGCCTATCCTAACTATGCGCACGCGGGGCAGGAATATCTATTATTGTTATAGACAGTTTTAGTAATTTTAATCCTTTTCTAATAGAAAGGGTAGACTATTAGCTAGGGATTTTCAACTAAGTTTTTGCAGCCGTTCGTTAGGGAATTAGTAGACCGTGTCCCCCCTCTTCAGCTCAACTGTTGAGCGGAGACCCGGTTACTTTTAGCGCCACGACGGCGGTCAAGACTAGTATTTCATTTGTTTTTTTTTTGTTTTTTTTTCTCTCGACGGCAGTCAGCTCTGAAGCCGCACGTCTTCTTTATTAATTTTGATTATTTCTAATTTACCCGGGTCGAAACTTGACTTCTTGCCGTTTTGCCTCAGTCCCGGTTAAAACTGGTCTAAACATGGCCTAAATAACTTAGTCTTGCACCTTTGGGCAGTTGTTTTTCATTTTTCGCATTTCGCTGGATCCTGATTTACAGTAAAATCAAAGGATCCAACGACTAGGATATGTTGTGACTTGGTGATCATTACACATAGCCAAGACGACGAGACTACACATTTTGTACAGCGCCTCGTCTCATCATCCTGTGGGTTTTTAGCTAAAACTCCCCCCCACAGGGAGAAGGCCCCTTTCACAGGTGAAAGTCGCCTTTATGAAGAAGGGAGTTAGCACCCTGTGAATGTCACCAGTTCACCGCATTTTTTCCGTAACTTCTTTTTCCTTGTGACCTCCGTTATACTTTCTGAATGTAGCACGCCTTGGCAGGAGTTGTACACATCCTTGCCTGTTGTAGCGTGCCTGTACCAGAAGCAAACGAGCCACGTATAAGGTACTCTCGTGCGCTGTCACGGAGCGTTCCCCTTTTGAATGTTACTAAATATTCTGCGTTCATATGTTCTTATCACAACTTGCCCAGAATTCCCTGAGGAAGGGCTCTTAGTTAAATAAATGTTGGGTTGCTTTATATATTAAGTTTTTAGGTAAATTTCTTTCTATTCGTCGATTTTTTTTGTGATGAAGAGACCGCTGTCAGGAGCCAACCCACCCGGGGCATAGTGACTGCCATGGTCGGGCGTCCACCCCAGTGCCCTTCGCAGCGTCAGTGACGCGTAACCCCAACGTCCTGCCTCCTGTCAGGCACCACTGACACCAGGCATGTGGGCAGGCTCCTGCTGCTTGTGCAGCCCCCTCATCTTTGAGAAGATTATATATGTAAGCATGCTAAAGAATAGACAGTGGCGTTCCCCAAGTGACTCCTGTACTGCAGCCCGATCCTAGCGGTAACAACAGCACAGGGGTCAGGTGTAGATGGTACTTGCTTGGGGAAGTTCACTTCGCTCGTTGGGAGCATTGGTCCCGTTGAGCGCACCTAGGTTTTGTACAGAATTTTGAGTATCTTTTTAGATGCTAAAATTTCGCGACACTAGGATCGGTTCCAAATGGTTCCCTACTTTAAAAGAGTTGCCAAATCGATAACAATAAGAGTGTTGAGCTAGGCTACCGGGCATGGGACACTCAACTTGAGAGAAATTTAGATAACCCATGGGTCCATAGAGAGACGGTTGGACCAGCCTACCCGACCCAGGTTTCCCTGGTTGGTGAATCATTATTGATCAGGTTAGTCAACAGAACCCTACCTACCCAAACAGGCAGTGCCCAGCGAACTTCCTGTAACATTTCAATTTTAGAACTCGTACCATTGTATTATTAATTCACCAATTTTACCTGTACAGCACTAGGCCAGGTCTTAACACTCGTTATATTGTCATATGATAACTTCATAAACCGTTCCTGGATCCTTTCCGGATGTCCCTGGTCTTACTGTCTTTCGGGCAGACCCCGGTCCGGTCGTTGTAGAGGTGGGCGTGATCGATCTAGGAGGAGCGTTAGGCATTGTTTCATGTCCCATCACTGGTTGAGGCCAGTCCGCTCCGACATCGGACCATCCTGCGTCGATGAGGCGAGGTACTCCCATGGGTACAGGAGTGGCCAGCCCCGAGGAGTATCTCAGGAGTCTGGCCCTGGTATTGTACTTTAAATTACTCATCATTAGACGGGCTAGTTTCTTAGACACCCTCAGGGTATCTGGTAGTGGCACCTTAGATGGATGTTGCCCAGGTCTAGTCGCCGTTCCCATCAACTGCGCCCCCCAGGTAACTGTTAGGGTGTATTTCAGACACAGTTGGGTCACCAGTAGATCCCTAATGAGCACATAACCCTCCGTATACTTGTGGTCAGAAGGCATGGCCAGTTCACCCAGGAAGATTGTCTCTATCATATGTGGGTTAGCAAACTGTACGTATAGTCCATCTACAGTCTTTCTTCTAATGTACCTCCACTTTCGCCACACGAGGACCACTATGGCGATGACCAGTATCGCCAATAATATAGCGAGCACAGCCACCGCAGTGGGGTTGGCGGTCGTGTTCGGGCATCCAGTCAGTTCCTTCTCGTGGCGTAGCAGCTTCTCCGTGTCCGCCGTCTCCAAGGCCATGGCTCGTGGTAGAGTCATAGCTAGTCCGGCTAGGGCAGCCTTGCCCTGGTGCCTCCGCCAGCATTTCCAGAGAATACACCCAATAATGGTTACTGCTACCACTATACAGAAGATTGTGAGGAGGCCAAAGCCGCCCCCAAAGTTACCTATAGAAAACCATGGGGCGTGTTTGTCCACCTCGTAGCGGTCAGTCGCTTTCTTGATGCCTTTAGCCAAGTCTTTCCGGTGTTTTTGGATCCGCTTGGCCAGAGAGAGTATAGGTATTCTGACCTTTAGGCTTTCCTCGATTTCCAGTAGCTCTTTCCTAATCGTTTCAGGGATAGGATCTGATTCTAACATAGTGGGTTCATTCTCGGGCCTCGTGAAATTAGCGTTCCATCCTTTCACACGACTCGCTGCTTCCAACAGGTCATTATGTGGATACACGACCGTGGTGATCCTGGTGTGTCGGTCACAGTTCCGTAAACTATACGGTATCCATGATCCCTGTGTTTGGAATGCACAGTCGCATTCCACCTGAACTCGCGCATAGTTTTCTATGTTCACCTCCACCGCGGGTTGATTTCTGCAAATCATCTCGCCCCGGGTGTCAGCGCTGACCACAAGCATATCTCCGTCGTCCAGATACACTGCCATTTCTCCAAAGTCTGCTTCCAAAAGATAGTCCAGTTCACATTTCTCTTGTATGGCCGTGTCATCGCGTCTCAACAGGGCGGCAGTGCAGGTGTTATCCGTGATTTTTTTCATGTAGGGCAAGTCCTTACAAAGCGTGATGGTCTGCCCATAACAGCCTGACCAACTGCCGCTAGCCAGTGGTACGTAGTACTGGCGGGACATGGACATAGCCACACTTTTAGGTAGATTAACAATTTGGAGAGCGTCCTTCTTTTGTCTTCCTCTAACTGGTACTGGCACAGGAAAAGTCAGTACCTCGTAGACTCTAAACAAATGTTCGTCGGCCACAACCGGTACCCTTACATACACGATCAATTCTTGGGTGGTTTCATCAAATTTAAATGAGGGTTGACTGTTCTCATAATAGAAAGAGGGATCTGTAAACGCTACATGGAACCTGGGATGGATTCCTTTCAGATACCTGTTGACTTCCAGGACCGCTCCGACCATATACTGGCGTGGTACCAAATCCATGGTCAGTTGGCCCCGTGTCAGGTGTTGTACACCTTTCCTGAACACGCGCGTTTGCTCCACGACCAATTGAAGATACACCATTTCTCCTAACTTGTCTTCCAGAGCTACAGGTATCATGTTCAGATACAATTCCATCCAGTCCACTTTATGTTGGACGAGTCTCATTCTTCGGCGAGTAGTATTGTGTGCCTTATTTAGTGACCTCAGATTATCCAGGAGACCTATCACAACGTGGTTAACCCTTTCTACAGCCTCGTCATGTTTATTGTTCATTAGCGCCAGATCTTCGATCATCTGGTCAGAGGACTCTTGCAACACTTTAATCAATTCCCTGTTATACTTGACGTCAGCTGACAGCCCCCGATTCCATGAGGTTGGAATAGGAAAGGTCGGCCATCCTGGATCGTCCAGCATGTTTGGCAGTTTCTTCATTCTTTTGATCCTTCCACCTGAATCTAATTCTGACCCTTGATTTTGAGGGTTTTGTTGATTGTTCTTAATCAGAGAGCTTAAGGTTTCATTAAGAATTTCCCTGTACCGACCTTTAAGCGCCTGCGATGTCTGATCCATCCAGTTTACCAGCGACCTGACATGGTAACAGGCTCGGTCAAGGGCGTCTCCTCCCTTTAGGTACCGATGACAGACTTGGCCAAAGGTAGCCTTGATGAAGGAACGCCTCCTTGGAATAGTGATTAGGAAGCCTTGTCGGACGTGAGTGATATCTGCGGTGGACATTAACTTCCCTGGTTTTAACACTACTCCATATTGTTCTAAAGCTATAACTTCAGCATTAGGGGCTAGCCCTTCACGTGGGCTGGAGTCATTCCGCAACCCCTCAATGCCTCCTATCATGGCAAAAACGAACAGCACCGACCACTTCATTGTCATTGGTTTTAGCGCTAGTCCGTGAGAGTCAAGTTTATAGTTTGACTAAAACATTGTTTGCAGCAAATTTACCTTCATTCTTCCACGCACCACTATCATCCATGCGCCGAAGTATGCCCTCCTCCCGGGCCCTCTGGTCCGTTTAGTTTGGGACATGCTCATAGAGGTTTTGCCCATTGTCATTTACCACTCGTCTGATGATCCCGCTCTCGTCCTTGGTGACCGTAATCCTCAAGCCTCTCATACGTTCGCAGGACGAGGGGCGCATTGCTCTGAGGGGTCTTGGCCTAGTAGGTTCCAGTCCGAAGCGGCCCCCGTTGGGTCGTACGACGGTTGGCTCGAGGGGTACGGGTGCGGCACCTGGGGTGGGTTTGTCGTTGGGAGTGGGCTCGGCCACAGTGGACCCCCCGGCTGGCTGGTTGGCGTCCACTGCTGCTGGTTCCATAGCAGTGGTGAGGGATTGGCGTTGCAGCTCGTTGTCAAGCTGCTCAAGTCTAAACAAGCGGGGTCCGCAGGCTGCAAGTGGTGGAGGAGGGGAGCTCCCGCTGGCCCGTTCCCCACCGGTGGGGTTGGCGCGTGTTGAACGGGTGCTACCTCCACTTTTAGTCCTGGAGCGGCGACGGTTAGCTGTTCCCCTCCCGTTCGCCTTTCCAGAGTGGGCAGAGGTCGGCCGCCTCGTGTTGTTTGTTGTCTGGTACCTTCCCTGACGCATTTAGAGTTTTGGGTGGTCCTTTGAATGAAAGGAGCTACCTGAGTTTTAATCTCAGCTAACTGTTTGTTCGATTTTGGCACATCCAGTCCCACTGTCCTTCTAATTTCGTCAACAGTCTCAAATAGTTGGAACAGTGGTTGCGTAAGGTCCCAGAACCAGCCGGCCTGAATCTGCACCGGTCGGTTGGCCGCTTCCCCCTTCTGAACCGGCTTGGCCAACGCAGTTAGCCTTGGCTCGGGCTCCGAGTCACTCACCTCAGATAAATTGTAAAAGTCTTTATTTGCTGTCTTCTTTTTGGCTGGAATCGATTTAGCGGACTTCTTGGCTCCGCCTGCGGTCGTTCTGGTGGGCCGCCGGGCTGGTGTCCTTGGTTTCTTCCGGGCAATCCCGGCGTCGGTTGAGTCCGGACGGACACCGCCCCGGCCCGGCCAACTCCACCGCCTAAGGGTCTGAGCCGGTCGTTTCTTAGTACTCTCCTTCTCGACTGCCTTTTCTTTCATTTGGTAAAATCCTAAAAGAATGGCCCAACGAACATTCCCTTGGTGGGTAGCGCCCTCTGGTGGGGGCGGCTAATCCGTTTCCTTCTCAGGGGGACGATGATCCTTCCCTCCGTGTCCGCAGGGAAAGTAGTGGTTCCCTTTGGATTGCTATGAGGCCGGAGGGCTAGGCAATTCCCCATGAGTCGGTGGATCAGTGTTCCAGCTAAGTTCTCTTTCCGCTCCTTCCAGGAGAAGTCGAAAGTTGAACAATTTCTATCTCCAACTTTCGTTCAGAGATAGAATCAATGTCTATCTCCGTTTCCTCCCGGGCTGGGTTATGCGTACAATCACCTGCAGCAGAGGTGACTGTCTAGGAGCAGAGTTGCGGACCGACTGGTGGATCGGCGTGGATCCCACGAAATTATAACCGATCCGCCTGCCCATGCCGTCTCCATATTTGGAGCTGTATCTAGTTTCAGGTGGGGGACGCTTGCATCCGGTCCCAGGAGATGACGCCAACCACTGGCATCTCCCTTGGTGTGCGCACCCTCCCTTTCTGCCACGCCCCTGGGCGCGGCGAGGTGGCCGTGAGGTAGGCCACCTGTTCCATTAGCGTTGATGCTAACGGTGCCGCTCCGCCGAGCCTTTATTTTCACAGGGCGGCAAGATTTCCTGTATTAATCATCCATGTCGTCGCTTTCCCCGCCGTTGAACAGAGCTGCGTAGTTAGGGCGTCGGTTCCGACGCAGGTTATAGCCACCTTTCGTCGGGACATGGTCCTCTCCTGTTTTTTTTGGGCTCTGTTCCGATGTATCCGAGATCGGTACATCACCGCAGGGCAGCTTTATGGGCTTGTTGTTGCCTGGAGGGGATCTCCCTTCCAACGGCTGGCTTTTGCCCCTTCGTTTAGCTCGTTTGCGTTTCCTCTGTCCATTAGCGCCAGCTGTTCCCCGTTCACAGGCGGCTTTGTTAGGAACAAAGGATAAGTTTGGTAACAGTGCGGTGTCCGCACTGGCGCCCTGACCATCAGTGATTTGCCCGTCCGATTCTGCTAAATCGGTGGGACTTGGACCAGGTTTTTGTGTAGGTACCTTCCTGGCCATAGGAATTGCATCATGCTCACGGGGACCGGTTGTTCCCGTTGAGTTTTCAGTCTCAGCACCCCTCATTTTGCCATCCTTTTCAGCAATTTCACCCGTCGGAGTGTGATGCAATTCAGGGTTTCGGTCAGGATCTGCCCCTTTTGAGTTAGTGATTTTTGCTTCTCTCACCAGTTTGGGAATAACATGAGGGATGGCGGGAGACCAGGGCCCATGTGCAGGTTTAAGCTTTGAAATGTTCACTAAATGTGGTATTGGTTTCCCAGTTTTCAGCGACACCAGCCTAACGAGATGGTCCCCCTTAGTTTCAATTACCCTGTATGGCCCAGTATACCTGTTTGAGAACTTAGACGCTTTATTTTCACTGGCTAAAGGATCGTACATGTATACCATATCTCCTTCGTACATCTGAGTGGGCCGCGCCCGCTCATCAATTCTTACTCTCAGATCTTTTTCATAGTTTTGAACTACCCTTTCTGCCATATTCCTAAACATAGCAATGTTGTCCTTTGTTTGCATGAAGAATTCACAGTCGTTTAGCGTTTCAGGGATTGTTCCCTGCTCAGGCATTCCCATACTGATTGGATCTCTGCCAAACAGTAGGGTGTGAGGACTGTAGCCCGACCGCACACTGATCGTAGACCGAACCGTCCATAGCGCTATGGGGAGCAGATCGGTCCAGTTCCAGTGGTCATCAGGAATATAATATGCAATCAGGTTTTCAATGGTTTTATGTAGTCTTTCTACCCGAGCGTTGCCAGTCGGCATTCGTCCGGTAGTGAACGTTTGTTTGCACGCTAGTCGGGTAGTAATCTCCCGGAACAGCCCTGATAGGAAGGCCGCCCCCCGGTCTGTGTGCAGACGGTTTACCCGCCCATACCGACACACTATCCCGGTTAGGAAGCAGTTGGCCGCGGTTTGCGCGGTGGAGTCTTTAGTGGTGAAAGCCTCCGGCCAACCTGTTAGTAGGTCTATGAAGGTCATGATATATTTTGACCCATCCCTAGCCCTCTTTAGTGGCCCGATAAAATCACACTGTACCACCTCAAAGGGCCGAGTCGGCCTTTCCCAAGACTTGGCCAAAGCCTTGAAATGTGGGGCCCGCCTCCTCAGAGAGCAGGTCTCACAAGCTTTCACATAGTCCACTATGTCGGCGTTCATGTTTCGCCAGTAGAATTTATCAGAGATTTTGGTAGTAAGGTTACTGATCCCGACATGTCCCCCAGCCAAGATGTCATTATGTAATAGTCTCAGGACTTTGGGAATTAACCTACCTGGAACTATCATACGGGGTTTTAGTCTGACCAGTTGGTCTTGGTGTTTGTTATACCTTTTGACGTTGAACCTGCAGAGCACCCCCGGTGCTACCATTCCCACAAAATCGGCTTGGTCCATTATTCGCCTAGCTTCAAGGGGATCTATTGGTAGGTCTCCGTCCTGAAGGTAGTCTATCAATTGCGCGCACTCTGCATCTTGGAGTTGCGCGTTTATTACCGTAGCCACAGAAAGCTCTTCATCCTGAATTTCGGCCTCAAATAACTCACATCCCACAGCGGGCTCATATTCTTCACCTGGAACATGTTCATGATAGACTCTAGACAAATAGTCCGGTAGAAAATGAGTCGCTCCTGGCTCATATATGATTTCAAAATCAAAATCTGATAGCGCTAAAGCCCACCGTCTCAGCCGGGCTGACGGGGCTTTGTAGGCACTTTGTAGTAGGGGGATCAACGGTTTGTGATCAGTCACTATTGTGATTTTAGCTCCCTGCAACATGTCCTCATAGTTCTTAATACCTTTAATTACTGCCAGAGCCTCTTTCTCTGTTACCGAATAATTTAATTCGGCGTCACGGAGGGTACACCCCCAGAAAGCAACCGGACGGTAGATTTCATCTAGTTTATGACAAACCGCTGCACCGCACGCGGCGTCTGATGCGTCAGTTAGTAGATAGAAATGCCCTCCTATATCTGGATGAATTAGTAAGGGCGGCGAGGTCAGCAGTTTCTTTAACTGTTGAAACGCTTCCTCGCAGGCCTCTGTCCACTCAAAAGAGACTTCTTTCTTTAGCAGCCGGTTTAAAGGCTTTGCTAGATCAGCGAAATTAGGGACAAACGGTCGGTAGTAGTTACATAACCCTAGAAAGGATTTGATAGTTTTCACATTATGCGGGCGGTTAAAGGCTGTGATCTTTTCTGTGGTAACCTTTTGTGTAGCCACCCCTTCTGCGTTTACTACATGGCCGAGGAAATTAATCTCACTGCGGCACCATTCACACTTAGACGGTTTTAGTTTGAGGTTGGCTCTCGCTAAAGCTTGGAGAACCACCTCAACACTCGCCAGGTGTTCTTCAAAGGTGGTGTCGTAGACGATTACGTCGTCTAAATATGCTAAGCATGTTCTAGGAATCAAGCCTTTTAGCGCAATGGCCATCACCTTGGTAAACTGCCAAGGCGCGCCAACTAAGCCGAACGGTACACGCTTATACTGATATACACCCATTGGGGTTTCAAAGGCAGTATATTTTCTACTGTCTTCTTCGATTACACACTGATGATAGCCGCTCAACAGATCTAAAGCTGTCCACATAGTGGGTTTCTTGTAAGCCATATATAAGAAAAGTGATCGCGCTGTAGGCATTGGGAATTTATCTTTGAAAGTGACCTGATTAAGCATGCGAAAGTCCGTACAGAGCCTAGGTTTGCCGTCTTTCTTCTGCACTACCACCAGCGGACTTCGCCAAGCCGATTCGCTGGGCTCTATGACACCTATATCTATGAGTTGCCTAACCTGTTCATCGATGATGTCCATTTTCTGTGGAGAGTATCGGTACGGTCTAGAACTTATTACTCCCTGCGACTCATCCACAATGATCCTCATCGGCGCTATTTCACAGTGACCTAACTCTTCCATTGAGAACGCTAGTGCATTTCTGTTGTTATTAAGCATTTGTCTAAACCTTACCTTTTGTTCTTCGTCTAAGCACGACTCGGTTAGATCTATTTTACTTACATTTTCATCCATTTCACCTCGGGATTTCTCCTCAGAGGTTTGGCTTTCCATTTGCACTGCGTCTTTCATTACTTCTACAGAAATCCTACAAATGGACATTGGGGTCTCTGTTTTAGTTAGATAACACAAGTCTAGGAACTCTTCTATCTGGTCTTGATTTACCTCAGGCACTGCGCATTCTTCCGCAAAAGCTAACACTTCCTGTGGAGTGATTTCTTGCATTTCATCTAGCGGATTCATGACTTTGATCCACCACTGACTTCCCACCGTATTCACGCACCCCTCCACTAGGACAGGGGCAGTGACTGCTGGTGCGCAGTAAGCTACTGGTGAGTCTAATCCCAGCGGCTCTCGGGTGGTAACCGGTATGATGCATTCATTTCCCGGTGGAATTTTCACTGTTTCTTTGCTGACTATAGGGTTTCCACAAAACACTTCTATCTTTGCGCCTGGTAGAGATAAATCTGATCGAAGCACTGTTAATAAGTTTCTACCGATTACTATTAAGTGGCATAGATCGTCCACTATGTTGAAATCATAGCAAACCACTGATCCCTGGATTGAAAATTTACATCTAATCTGTTCTAGTATTATTTGAGACGAATTGTCTGCCAAACTGATGTTTCCCTTCGATACTTTCCATTCATCTAAAATGCATTGTTTAGGGATCTGCTGTTTACAATGGGTGGACATGAAGCAATCGCTCGCTCCTGTGTCTACTAAAGATTTAACCTCCTTCTGATCATTAAATCTTAACGTTAAGAAAAATGCTTCGTCTCCTATCTCTCTCCTAGCCGGTCCGTCCACTGCGCCTAATTCTATCGTGGAATGAACGGACCCCTCCTCTAGTTTCCCTGACTCTTTTGTTCTGTGCCACTGGCTTTACTATCTTTGTACATCCGCGGGGGTTTTTCCTTCAACCTATTCTTTAGCCACAAGCACGCTTCTGTAGAGTGACCATGTTGCTGGTGAATGATACAAAACTTACTTTCATCGAAAGGCAACCTGGGTCTCTCCACTTTCTGCTGAGTTGGTGGATTCTTTCCTTTGTCTGCCTCTCTGTTCGGGGCGTTATTAGATTTAGCCTTCTGATCTGGATTCCTTTCACCTTTCTGATTTTCGTATCGATCTTTTCTTTCATAACCCTGCTGTTTATAGTTACCACTACTCTGGGGAGCTCCGCTTTGCCCTGGTTTTGGTTTCTGAAACCATGGAGCGGCCTCCAGTCGGGCCAGCACCACTCCAAACCGTTCGGAGATGGAGTTTAGGGCCGCGGTCTCCTCCGATTCTTGGCTTCCAGCCAGTTCGCTCACTGCATTGGATATTTTGGTTCCCCCTTTGCCTTTGTCCAACGATTCTAGTCTCGTTGCACAATCCACCGCTTCGGTGAACGACTTAGGGTCCAGTATAGCTACCTGTCTGGCTACGCCCTGTTTTAATCCCTCTAAAAACACAGCTAACATCATGCTTTCACTCGCCTCTGCCTTAACTTGCTTTTGCTTCAAGACACCTGCAAATTCAATCACACTCTGGTCCTTTCCTTGTTTGAGGGCGCAGAACTCTGCGTGTTTCTGCCACTTAGCTCTTCGATCACCGAAGATCTTTGTCATTTGAGCTTCTAGTTTCTCAAACGTGTCTTTTTCACTCTCAGCTAACGCTCCTGCCCAGTCGTCTGCCCTTCCCTTTAGGCCTAACAGCGCCATATTCAGGAGATGGGCGTTCGACCAGTCATAGATAGCTTTCAGTCGTTTCAATTCCCTGAAATACTTTTCTATCTGCTCATCTTCCTTCCCACTAAACCATGGTAACCTAATGTTCGGTCCCCTCGGGTGGCCATGGTGGGTCGTTTCACGCCCTGGCGCTGGTACTTGGCCCAGTGCCAAACCTAGTTGGGGTAGAATTTCCCAAATATTTGGTTGATTTGGCGGGTTTGGAGGATTGTTCTGTCCTGGTGGGCCCGGTGGACCTGGCGGTCCTGGAGGGTTGGGTTGATTAGGTTGGTTTAGAAAAGGGTTGTTAGGTTGGTTTGGAGGAGGGTTACCAGGCCCCGGTGGGTTCGCCTGGTTATTCTGGCCTGCTGGAGCTTGCTGACCCTGTTGGTTACCTGCTCTTCCTCGGCCTGCGTTAAGGTTGGCCGCGATCGCCATCGCCTGCAATAGGTAAGGGAACATGTTTTGCTCGACCCCACCTCCCGCTGGCACGGCTCGGCCAGGCTGTTGTCCTGGTTGGCCACCCCCATCATTTTGCTGCAGTCCCCCAGGGTTTACCCCAAGATTAGGCTGCTGCATTCCTGGATTCACACCACCATCTTCCCCTTCACCAGGTTGCTGTTGTTCCCCAGGATTTATCCCAAGATTGGGCTGATTCGGAGGGGGATTATCAAGAAGGTTTTGAGGAGGATTAGGCCCTTGTGGGTTGGCCTGATTATCCTGGCCTCCCTGAGCCGGTTGGTTAAGTGGGGGAATAAGCCCTTGAGGATTGGCCTGATTGTTCTGGCCTCCTTGAGGTTGTTGATTACCCCCTCTTCCTTGACCTGCCTGCAAAGGGTCTCCCATTGCTTGCGCTAGGAACGGATGCCACATATTTTGTTGTATAGGCCCAAGGTTCATCCCACGATTAGGCCGCCATGCCCCCGGATTTACACCCCCAGCTCCCCCTTCACCGGGTTGTTGGAGCTGATTTTGGTCACCCCCTTCTCCTACTAGATCCACCAAAGGTACGCCTCCCTCCGCCATATTATCTTCGTGGAGGTTTTGTATATCGTGATCGTCCCACTGTTCCCTCACAGGTATTTCCTCTACACTAATCTCGTCCTCACTTTCTTGTTTGTCTTTCTTACCTGTGTCTAAAACATCCTCGGTAATAAGTTCAAACGATGACGAGCGTGATTTCTCCCTTCTAGCTAGTTTTCTATCAGGACTACCTTTTCTGACATTTGCGACGGCTTGTTCTGTCTCACTGTCTCCTTCCTCGTCTTCGCTTTCGTATTTATCATACGGCTCAGGGGCTGCAATGTCCCCTTCTCCTACGTGATAAGCTTTCTTTACCGCACTACCTTCTTCATCTCTATCTTCCCCTTCTCTATCACTTTGGGTCTCTAGCGTTTCCCTTTCTGCTTTATCCCGATCGCTTAACCTTTCTAACTCCTCGTGCTCTTCGGGGCCTGTTTCTGCTAACTTCCTTATTATTTCTGCCGGGTCAGGTTCATACCCTCCCCACCCCAGATCTGGAACTCGAGCTTTTGCTCCTTTATTAGCGTCGTCCAAGTTCTCCTCAATATCAAAGGTTAGTCTATAGGGTTGTAAGTTGCCTACTTTGTCGCTGTCTCCCTCTGTTTCCCTTTCCACTCCCCTGTCCCTACCCACTGTTTTTCTTTTAACTACAGTGGAATCAGGAATGGACGCCCCCGGGTTGGGGTGAGTCGGTGTTACCAGCGGGTGACTGATAGACTCAAGTCGTTGGGGATGTGGATAGGTGAGAGAATTCCCATCAGGTTGAATTACCGGATTTGCGGGGCGTCTCCCCCCTGATGGGCTGGAGTTATCTGCGGTGTTTTGTCGATTTTTCTTGTCCTTTATGGGAAATAAGTAATCCTCATCGAAAGTTTCCTGTTCACTTTGTCCTCCTGCTGCAGGTAGTAAACGATAGGGAACTCCTTGACTACACCACGGATTGTTCGCATCGGGTTCACACCACAGACTGTTCACATCGGGTTCACAAGTAGAGTGAGAGCTCGTACCAGGTTCGCGGTCCGTAGGTGGTACGTACCCTGGATTCCAATATTGCTGATATTCTTGGAGACGGTTCCTCCCTTCAACTCGTCCCGAGTGTTTTAGGGATTCAAGTCCTTCGTCAAGAACCGGTCTATCTTTGGACCCTAGGTGCCAGGGAAATGGTTTACCTCTGCCACGGGTTTGGTAATTCTGCGCACCTTCGGGGCAGAGCTGCTTGGGTCTGGCTGCGACCTCCTGTCTCTGTGCTTCCCCGTCTAAGGGATTACCTGCCGGGTGGCGGTTTTCCACATTCCCTGTATATGATGTTGACACATCGTGTCCTGCGGGCCGCAAAGATTGAGGCTTGGTGTTAGATGAAGCCTCAAAGTCACCGGTGGCTGACATCAAGGATGAGCAAAACGGCACAAGTCATGTTTCGGGTAATCTCCACCAAATGAACTATTGTTAATGTTTGTTTTAATACTGCGCGACGAGTATATAACTAAGTATCCATGAGTCGTTTGTCCAGAACGTCTGAGTCAATCAGACTGCGTTTAAAGTTAGCTCATTCACTTCCCAATAGTTCAAAAGAAATGAACGATGAGGGAGCTCTTAATATGAAAGGGTTTTTATTCAGTAAACATCTCATCCCGAGTCAAAGCCACTGTGTATAAGTCTCCATCAGTCCACCTCCCATCTCCTATCAGCAATCAACCACATTTAGAATACAAGTTGTTCCAGCACATTCTAGACCGCTCTAGTGCTTAGCTCTATCACAATCCTATGTCCGAGGTAGTTGATATTGGTAAACTCCAGTCTGCTACACAGGAGCCGATGTACTTACTCCAGGTAACTCCTTTGCTAAACTTACTTAGCTGATGTTCTCACTAAAACTAACTGCTCCTCACTTTGCAACACCTTTTATACTGGTTAACAGGTGGCGCTAGGAGCGCAAGATATTTCTTTCTAAGAGTAGACTAGAAGTAGACTTGCTAAGCCTGATCCTTGTTGGATTATATAACATGACAATATATTAAAAGTACTAAGCCATTAGTACAGGGTTAGGTCTCCTGTGTAGATTCCAAAGGTAAATAATTTAATTCCCTGACCTATAATCTCTCTATTTTGACACTAACAATGTGTTTCTAAGCATTTCAGAAGCTGAGATATCAGGTTATTTAACTGAAAATCTGCCATTTTGGATTTTTGGCCCCCATCGGGGTTGTGTAGATATTTCAAGGTGGCTGCCCTTTTGAATTTCATTATGGGGTCCTAGGGGATTATCATGTAATTTCATAAATCCTACAATAAACTTACATCTATATAGTATATACTATAATATACATTATTTATTGCTGTGTTCACACTCAACAGTCCATGGCTTGTGGCAGCAACCATGCTGCATGGGGCCGTCCATAAATGACGTCATGCTATTTTTGACCTTTTTTGACGCTCCCTCCCCCCCTTGTCATGTTTCGTCATGCGGCCCTTGACCCCCCACTCTAGAAATGACATCATTTAAATCACAGAAATAGTAATAAAAAGGAATGAATTCTTTTTGCCTACAAACATGACTGTCCTTTAGAAAATCTTTGATTTTAACTGAAAATAAAAAATACAGCCTTCAATATCCCAACCTAACCGAAAATTGTCTCTGAAATTATTGAAATTGAAAATTTGGCAACATGATGTCATGCACCACATGACCCCCCCCCCCCCCCACCCCCTCATCATGTTTGGTCATGGAAGCATGAACCCCCCTGCCCCCCTACTGCATGACGTCATTTATGAAGAGCCCCCATGTACAGTTACAGTGAGTCATTGATAATTGGCCTGATAAAATGCACAGAGGTAAGGTGAAAATATGTGACCAATATAAACTCTTTCAGGAAATATTTCATAAACAAAACTATATATATATGTTTATGAAAGGGAGAAGAGAAAACATTGGGAATTCCATACAATAGTTGTCTCGATCTCATGCAGTCATTGAGACCAAGACAGATATCATAATTGTGCAATTTCCCATGTTGATCTATATCATGCAGATGGCATATTCAGGTGGGTTTAAAGAAAAAATATTTTCTAAATCTGTGACTGTGGTCAGTCTTGACCAACTTAAAGATGGGGCGGCTTGGGTTTGACCGTTGGGATGGAACTGGGGCATTTGTGCCACCATTTGTTTGTCTACTACTCATCCCTAGCTCCTCTCTCCCACCTCCCATTCAATGCATGCCCCGCCTTACAAGATTTGACTCTATCAGATTTATCCCCTTTCTCCCCCTCCACCCCCTCCCCCCAGCACCTACGCCCTCTAGCGGCACCGGATACTGATTGCCCCACTCCCTCTCCAAGCAGATGTCCGGCCCCTTCTAAAGAGGGCCAGAGTGAGGAGATAACCTCTGCCTGGAGAGTGTGACCCCCTCTTGCCCGATCTAAAAATAGCCCTGAGCAGCCGCCCCGGCATGCTGTGCGGGCTCACTCAATAACCAATCAAATCGCCTCATCGTCGGAGCCCCGGGCTGTCGATGGTTTCAGTGATAGAGGAGGCAAAGATGGGACAGACTGATGCACCTCTTGGTCCCTTGGTACAATCTTCGACCTTTTGCCAATGATATCGTAAGACCTGGGTGTTTAGAGACAAATATGTCTATGTCTGAGGTCCAGCTCTGTCAAGGGCATCATGTTGGATAATGATTTATGTGTTCAATACAAGGGCGCAGCCACCCAGAGATTCCAAAGAGTTCCAAGTAAAATTGAAGGGGTCTTAACTAAAATAAAATGTGTTCCATATCCTAGATTGTCTTAAATATTTCCCCCTTTTCTCAGAAGCAATTTGTCACTTCACCTGAGAAAGAAATTTCACTTCTTGCTCTATGAAGTAAAACATAAACCTAATCGAATTGATGTTCTTCGAGTTACAATGAGAATTGGGATAAAATAATAGAATTTAATGATACTTTCTTCTATGTGTGATTTTAGATATGTTAATTACACATTGATGCTATTATATATAAAAGCCTGGAAAAGTAATCGATGATGGTGTTGAAAATGTAAAAGTAACTGTGGTAGTATTACCAATTCAAGGCAGGTCATGGTCTATATAATAAGGTCAACTATAGCCGGAATCATACACAAGTATTACCTACACTACAATGACTATGGGTTGTACTCTAGATATCAAATAATGGCATTTGTATACGAAATATTTAGGCTATATTTCTGAAAACTTTGACAGTGAGAAAATAGATAATTCAAGTGTCATTTGCCTTGGGCAGGTGTTCAGTAAAGGAGACCTCTTGAATGCATTACCTGTACCGTACCTTTAAACAAGGCGGTAGTGAGAGCCCCAACCTACCATCTTGAGGGGAAGATTCAAAGCTTGTTGTCCTCCAGGCTTAGCTTATCAGCCGAATCTTGAATCCACTCATCCCCTCAGGTTCCATCAAGGGATCCAGAGGGAGGGTCTTTCCCCGTCTTATACCAAGCAACAATTTGAAAATGGAGCATGCCTCAGCCCCTAAGTAGATAAAGTGAATCATACACAAAAGTACGGTAAGTTTGATCTATAAAAATTCATATAAATTATGGAAGCCTGGCCCAATAGTTGATGCTAATAAGGTACAATTCAGAAATGCTGTTCATTTGGAAAGGATTTTGATATTGCTTTGGTTATTTGTTTGAAGTGAGAGAAATATAACGTGCTGAATTTTAAAAGAAGTTTATCATAATCAAAATGTATTTAAAAAACACAAGGGGCATTGGCCTATCTACGTTGAACCGGATTTGAAATGCTCCTCTCACACTAATATTTCTCAATTACACTTTTTATAGAGGCCAAAAGGCTCACTAAATCTAAAATGAAAATACCTGTGATAATAAGCATGTTTGGCAGTGGTCTAGCTTATCGTTTTATCCTTCAGGATTACTTACCACAAACTGTCCACAATACTATGTGAATCCAATGGTCTAGAGCCTTACATGACTGACACCGAGCAGTAGATTGGGCGAGCAGATACCAGGGGAGCAGCCCAGATGAGTAGCTCAGGAGCAGCTCACTGATGGATGCTCTGTCTGTATCACAGACAGGGTGGATTTTACACACAATGCATTAAGGCCAATTAGGGGCACTCCATGAAAACCTGCTTTCACCTACCGTATATCCCACCATTATGGCCAATTAATGGGAGTACATGAAAACCTGTTTTCACCTACCGTATATCCTACCATTTTGGCCAATTAATGGGAATACATGGAAATCTGTTTTCGTCTATACCATATATCCTACCATTATGGCCAACCAATGGGAGTACATGGAAACCTGTTTTCACCTACCGTATATCCTACCATTATGGCCAATTAATGGCAGTACATGGAAACCCGTTTTCACCTATGGTATAAATTATCCTGCCATTATGGCAAATTCATATTGGAGTGCATGGAAACCTGTTTTCACCTACTATATATCCTACCATTATGCATTATGGTAAATCAATGGGAGTACATGGAAACCTATTTCACCTTCCATATATCCTACCATTATGGCCAATTAATGGGGATACATGGAAACCTGCTTTCACCTACCATATATCATACCATTATGGCCAATTAATGGGGATACATGGAAACCTGTTTTCACCTACCGTATATCCTATCATTATGGTGAATTAATGAGAGTACATGGAAACCTGTTTTCACCTACCGTATATCCTATCATTATGGTGAATTAATGAGAGTACATGGAAACCTGTTTTCACCTACAGTATATCCTACCGTTTTGGCAAATTCATATTGGTGTGCATGGAAACCTGTTTCCACTTATCATAGAAACTATCATTAAGGCAAAATTGGGGCACTATAGAAACCTGTTTTCACCTACCATAAGTATATCCTATCATTATGGCCATTTAATTGGAGTACATAGAAACCTGTTTCTACCTATAAACATCGTATATCATAATTATCATAATGGCCAATTAATTGGAGTACATGGAAGCATGTTTTTACCTACCGTATATCCTACCATTAAGGCCAATTAATGGAAGTCCATGGAAACCTGTTTTCACCTACAGTAGAAAGGTGTTTGTAAAACATCTTTCACTTACAATACATCCTAGGATATTTCAGGTCAGTTAGGGGTCTCCCTGTAGACCAACTTACCTTCAATATATCCTAGGACCAGTGTCAGTTTGTGGATTTCCTTGCAAACCTTTTTTAACCTACCATAGGGGACACCAACACAGATTTTTTTCCAGCTTCGGTATATTTTCCACCACGTACGTTTAAAAGCAATTCATAAAAGTCAATCACGGGAACCCTATTGACCATTATAATTGGAAAAAAACCAGTAGGATTGTATTTTACAAATTTGTACTTCTACATTATGAAATAAACATCCATAACAGCTCAGGGAAGGTATGTTAAATATTCTGGAGCAACGCGTTCCCTAAACGCGATCCCAGAATGCCGTGTAAAAAATAAGCAAAGGTATGTTAAATATGTTTGAAAAACATTTCACGTGGAATGAAATATTTCTATTATAAAGTAGGGGCATTAGTTAATGGCGTAATGTAATGTAATTTGCATTCCTCAAAAGTCGTGACCTTCTATTAAAGACTTTACGGTAATGCCAATCAATAGGTAAATGGTCCACAATATGTAAATAAGTACCCGAATTATATCAATCAAGGCGGGGATTATTCAGCACAGTTACTTAGTCCGTCCTGGTCTGGCGGCGGCAAATGAGCAGTTCTGGAGCACATCTAGATCCATTTCCATTTGCTCACGATCTGCTCAGGATAGGACAGGAAGGCATCAGTCAAACCAGTCATTGTGACGGAAGCCAGACACTCTCCAAGCAGAAGTCGGCCTATATCCCCACCAGCCCCTGGGACTAAACAAGGAACAGCAATCTGCTTGGAGCGAGCATCTGGTTGAGGAGGCATGTAGGTATGAATATTTATGAAATATCGCAGGTTTTCTCCCACGCCGCCCAAGAAGACAATACATTGAGTAATGACCCCTACGCCCGCGCTTCCGCCTAGGCCGGAAAGGTGGGGTCGAATCGATGCTGGAGGGTGGGACAATTTATGGGCCGATATGGCACGTTTGTCGTGGCCTTAGATAAGGATGAATGGGTGGAGGAATCCGGGGTAAGGAGAGGACTTGGCCCCCAGCTCACCGCCCCACCTACCACGTGCCCTGGGTGGTTTATTATGGCCCTGCTGTATGTCCTGGACCAGGACCCAGTGGTACTGGTGTGAAGGTGTGAGGTTGGGCCTTTAGAGGGGGATACTCAACCTTTATATGGGCCCTGCTGTATGTCCTGGACTGAGACCCAGTGGTACTAGTGTGAAGGTGTGAGGTTGGGCCTTTAGAGGGGGATACTCAAACTTTATATGGGCCCTGCTGTATGTCCTGGACCAGGACCCAGTGGTACTGGTGTGAAGGTGTGAGGTTGGGCTTTTAGAGGGGGATACTCAACCTTTATATGGGTGCTGTATGTCCTGGACTGAGACCCTGTGGTACTAGTGTGAAGGTGTGAGGTTGGGCCTTTAGAGGGGGATACTCAACCTTTATATATATTGGCCCTGCGGTATGTCCTGGACCGAGACTCAGTGTAACTAGTGTGAAGGTGTGAGGTTGGGCCTTTAGAGGGGGATACTGTAGCATAACTGGAGTTTCTTGCTGAATGAGAGTTCCCGACACATTTGACTGGTTGGCTGCACATGACCTTGCAATACTCGACCTTTATATGGGCCCATGCCATATGTCCTGGACCAAGACCCAGTGGTGTCAGTGTGAAGGTGTGAGGTTGGGGCTGGTGGGGATATAAGGGGGATACTCAACTCTTAAAGTTACTGGGCATGCACTGCAGTAAGTCCAGAACCAAACCCATTTGGTACCATTATGAAGGTGTGAAAGTTGATTACTAGTTTATTCCCAAAAGACAATAGCTAAAGCAAACAAAGCAATAGCTGAACCAAAAGCAATTTGGCCGACAAATAGCTCTTAAAGGTTGTTAAATTCAGTCAAATAAAAGAGCCTGTTTTCCCATAGAGACCAACATTAAATCCTGCGAACCCACCTTAAATGTCAAACCCGTCATTGCATACTACATTTTGATTGGCTGCAAAACCTGTGAATCTGTCACTTGATCAAATGTAAGACTTCATGAGGTTTTAGCGGGCTTATTGTTTGTCCAGGGATTACTACTGATCCTCATAATAATGTTGCCTTATACAAATTCTTCACTTAAGGAGGTAACTACTGACAGACTCCTCTCCCCCCCCCATCCCATTCCAGCCCATCTTGAGGGTCAGTAGAAGTGGGATGCAGGATAGAGGAGGTAATCTTATTGTTAATTTTGTCATTATCGGGCTCTGAATGCTAAAAAAAAAAAAAATTAATATGCTCAAGCGGATGCTATATAACATAATCTTATTATTCAAGAATCCATAAAAACTGAAACAATAACACTTGTAAAATTGGCGATACTTTTCATTATGATGAAAACAGCAAAGCATTGGACAATATATACCACATACAGATTATACTGCTAAGTCATGAATCAGCACTGGTCAACGAATGGTATAGTGGTCAGTTGATCAAGCAAGTCCCATAATAAGGTCAGGTATCAGTTTATGTGGTGTGTGCCCTCAACCGTGACCGCTGGAGTCCGGGGTTGGTGTGGGTGGCGGGGGGGAGGGGGGAGGGAGGGGGAGAGGGAGGAGGGGGATGATGGATGATCACGTGACCTGGGTCTATGACCACATTGGTCACCCTCCCCCCCCCCCCACCCAGTCTGTAGGTGGGTCAGTGCATGGTGGTCAGTATTGGTCAGCAGTGGTCAACAGTGGTCAGCACTGGTCAGTACTAGTCCGTACTGGTCAGCAGTGATCAACACTGGTCAGTATTGGTCAACACTGGTCAACAGTGGTCAATATATTGGTCATCCCTGGTGAATATGGTCAACAGTGGTCAGCACTGGTTACCACTGGTCAATATGAGTCAGCAGTAGTCAGCACTGATCAACACTGGTCAGTACTGGTCAGCACTGGTGAACTGTTTTGATCAAAAGTTAGATTCCTGTACAAAACATTTTCATACATTTACCATTGTTTAGCTGAATTCTTATAAGGTGAGTGTCAAGTGATTTTACTGGTAGCAGTTTGTATTCGTACATGTGTACTGAAATCAACTTCTTGGAAAACCAATATGAGGAAGACTAGTGTAATTTGACACATATGAAAGAGTATCTTTATAAAGAAATTAATATCACAAGTATTTACAGTTTTTTCATAGGAGTATATCCTATTTCGAAAAAAGTCTTTGAGTCTCCCCAGTCAGCCCAACATAAAATATTTATATTTAATATCAAATGTCATTTTATTTACGGAGTGAAAGATTACATATTCAGTGCTATATTTTAAACTGGAATGTGACCTAAAGTAAAATGGACATGGAATTGACATGAAACATAATTCTGACCATATGAAAAGTAGCATACATTGTAATTTCATTGTTATCATGCTTACAATAGCATTTTTCATGAATGTATGTCACACTTTCAAATTTGTAAATCCTTTGATTTGAACTTAGTGAATACTAACACTAAGTTAATGTGTGAAGTAGAGTTGTATTTTACGTCTGGTTTGCATACGTCGATTTCAATTATGCTTCACATTGACTACCATTTTAAGTCAGATATCTAACGGCTTTTATATAAAAATAAACGTCTTAAAGGGATTTAAGATTTCGCTCACATTTCGCTCTAATGTAAAATCCGTGACAAAACTTCAATAATGCTGAAATTTTATTTCTAGCCAGAGTTAACAGAGTAATATATGAAATAAAAATGATATGTTGGATATTTTTGGATGTCTCCACATCTTCTTCTTGGCATAGCAGACCTCAAAGGTTAGGTACTCCAAATATGATGCCACCACCATAGTGAGTGCACAAAAAAAGATACCTATCCAGGTTTATTAGCACACAGTGATTAAAAATCAATATAGAGGAGCAGCTCTCAAATCTGCTCTTCACAAAAATAACCCCGGGAGTAGCTCATAGTAGTAAAATGGCCCTCTACGAGCTGCTCCCTGAAGTGGGTTAATGTAATCCATTGATCGGCTTCTTTTAAGTCTCGGCTCCTTTTTCTCTCAATCCTGGCGGTGAGGTCAGGGTTTGGTCCAAGCTGCCTTGACCACGTCAGGCAATAGGTCAATCAGTCTGACCCCAGCTGGACAGCAGCCCCCCTCCCCTGTGAGCAGCTCAGCCCCTTTCCCATGAGCAACTCAAGGCCTTTACCCCTGAGCCCCGAGTAT
This sequence comes from Lepidonotus clava, assembly GCA_936440205.1. Classification (NCBI taxonomy): domain Eukaryota; kingdom Metazoa; phylum Annelida; class Polychaeta; order Phyllodocida; family Polynoidae; genus Lepidonotus; species Lepidonotus clava. Next base: position 40,078,045 of record OW387140.1, read on the forward strand.
CAGAGACCAAGTTTAAACCTTTTTTCTAATGGCAATTTGTCTAAATGCATGGCTCACACATGTACACTTACACATGTACAAAGACACAGGCACACATATGTACACAAATGCACACGTTTACACACGCATACACACAGAAAAACACCTACACCTACACACACAAGCACACAAGCACACACACACGCACACACACACACACACACACACACACACACACACACACGTTCATGTGTAAGAACACACTTTTATTCAAATAGAAGACAAATAACAACAACGGAACATTCTCATATGATCATCTTACTTCATTTTGTTGAGTATACATGCAATAAAAATGTTTATCTCTTTCCAATAGATTATATCCATATGTAACTGTTTCTCCCAATTCAGAAAATTAGCTACAAAGCTACAAGTCCAAAGACCATCTTGTTCAGTATCAAGTTTGTCGGACTATGATGATCCTTTAGATTGATCAAAGTATAACAACTCATGTAAACTTTGATATCTGAAAACTTTAAAAACGCTTTCTTATCTACCTACTAACGAAAGTCAATATATTCTCATTACATACAAAAATAACCGGTATTTCATATAACACAGTGGTTTTCATCTAGTGCCTTATATTGCCCTCCCTCCCTCCTAGACAGAACCACTCCCCCCGCCCCTGTCACCCCCCAGTCCGAGCAACTCAACCCCTATTGAGTGAGCACTTCCTGGGCAGGGCTATTTCCAAAGGAACCAATTTTACACATCTGAGGGCCAGGAGTCATGGATCTGTGGAGGGTCTGCCCAATACAAAAGTATTTAATGGCCGCTTGATGGATTTGCTTGCACCAGGAATAGGCTGGGCTGTCGACGGCTTAATACAAAAAAGTCCCCTATCTATTCAGGGGTCAATAGCCCCCCACCTTCTATTGCCACCCAGTTTGTCGTTGCTGCACGGTATATTCTTTCATTAAGCTTGAATTCCACATACTGATTTGATACTGGCGATTTTGTATTTGTATGGTTTTCTCCATGGATATGGCATGAAACTATGCATTACAAAGGGAATTGTTAAACCGTTCTAGTGACACAGTTTACTTTTTTTTACACGGCATACTAGCTATGTGATAACGGTTCTCCCTGGCATAATTTAATTTTAGGAGTATTTAGGCCTTGTAAAAGAATTGTTCATCACTGAGAGTCCACACCAAGCCCCATCACCACACACCTATAATGATACATAACGTCTATATTACACCTTTATTCTCACTGCCGATCTTTTACATCCAGAGTATTTAAAGAGAGTATAGAATGTAGATTGTTTTAAATCGGCAGTAAAATCTGCATGTGGACTATGCCTATAGGCTTTATACTGTGATGTATGGGCAAGTGTGCTCTTCTTTTATGTGTGTACCTCCTCCTCCCCACACCGCATTTAAGATCGTATGACACTATGCATTGGAAAAATGCCTACATAATGTGGATTGCATTCACTTATTGATATTATGAATCCAAACCTAAACAATTACTTTATTATGTTTATAGAAAATACTATTATAACGTTAATAATAGAAAACTAATTCTTTTATAATGTTCAGGTAAATGCCTGTACTCGGTCTCTGCAGCATGTGCGTCAACCATTTATTCAACATAAAGAACAAAACAATGATATCTAAAAACATTTCTTGAAAAATTCCTGAGTATCACATTTCTGAGTGTAGGTAAATCACACATTATGCTGTAAAACGTTACTGTTCTTTTTTACAGCAGGTTTGCCAATATTTCGTAATGTTGGTTATAAATTAACTATATTTTCAATTTAATGTAAGACATTTACTGTAAAATGTACAATACGTCTATTGGCATCAATATGCAACACTTTTTACAGTGTACGCACACTTACAACAGCTAAAATATGACGCCATAGGAGCATATTGACCAATGCAGTTTTGATTCACTTATTTAGACATTGTGAATTAGACACCAAGGCAATAATATTATGCTTCAAGTTAGACAGAATCTGATATCCAGTTCCAGACGGTAAGACATCTTCCCCACCACTTTGAATGGTGGCCTTTTATTACAAAGAATCTATAGACCTTCTGCAGGTGTGATCACATCACCACGTTTTGGAAATCAATAATGTTCTTAATGATCATTGGCTATAAAATAACCTAAAACTGATCAATTCTGATTGATTAAAATGGTAAATTATGACTTAAGGAGACGATTCTAGATGAATTTGCTATAAGTACATATTTTGGAATTATGAGTTATAACAACCTTTACATAATTAATGCCATTAATCACCCAGTCCTTTTCTGGGTAATATAATACAACCTCATCTGCACATCGTCTATTCCCAGTTCCACCGTTGAAGGCCATGCCCAATCAAGGCAGAAGCAAAGATCTGTGGAGCTGCTCCTACAGTGGCTCACACCCCCCGCCCTGGAGGGGCGAGCAGCTCACCAGGGTGACCGCACGGAGCGCGAGCTACTCCATCTTCTCCAGGGTCCCCTTGTAGCCGTCCAGGATGACCTGGTCTCCTGTAACGTGACGGCAGCAGGGAGATGAGATAATTGCCTAATACCACTGCTATTCTGGGACACAGAATGGGCATTGTGGATGTGAATTCACGCCAACTGGTAAAGGAACTGAGAATTGATATTGTAGGGATTGAATTAATTCCAAAATATAATAGTAAAAATTACGAGCTCTTCTTTATATCAAAATTACTATAATTATTGACTACATTGACTATAATTAATGATAATTATAATAATTGTTGTATGTTAAAGTTCTGCTAAGCACTACACTTACAAGGAAGAATATTGTAATGGTAATTATGTTTTAATGATGAACAATGTAGTTCTTTTATATGACAAAGTTAGATGAGATTGTTGTAAAATGCCTTCTAAATGTACATTATTGAATAAAATTGACAGGGAAAACTGTAATCCTTTTCTGCTACTCAAATAAAGTGTGAGTGTTACATGATATATATACCGCTTATGTGAAGTGAAAGTGAATACTAAAATGATGGACCATTAAGGATCATTGACATTCATACTGATAAACGCTGCAAAACGTCAAATTATGGAAAGACCAATGGCACCTTGCAAACGGGAATCCCTGCCATTATTATTTGGTCAGAGGATGTGTCTAATAATCTATTTGCCTATTTTCGTTCCTATTGTTTTTCTTTTTTTCCATTCTACTTGGGACACCCATAAGATAGGCCCCTATATTGTTTTACCTGATTTGATCATGGCCGTTGCCCGCTGAACGTTGACCACACACGGTAGTCCGTACTCCCGGGCCACCACAGCACCTAGTAATAAAAGAGAAGGATAAAACTACAATGTAAGATTAACCATTATGATATTTTCTCCTCATAGAACGTCTATAGTGAGGAAAGTATTGTAAAAGAATTTCAAACATTTGTTTATGCACTCTTTTGTTTTAATCCTATACATTGATAACATAAATGATTAATAATCTAGGGAAATCAGGTAAGGGGTGGAGAGGATGTAAGGGATCATTAGGTGCAATCAAGGAAATACTCTATTCCACTAGCCAATTCTGAACTCCGGTCACTTAGTTATGTATAACCTTTTACAAGTAAAATGGCAAAAGACTATACATCCTACATATCATTTGAAAAGGAATTACAAACCCTTTCTAATAGTACCTTACATATCTATCATTAACCAATATTCTCACTGCAGACTTGAAATCGGAAGTAAAATAAGCTATTGTAATACAAACTTTATAACATAATCATATCTTCTGACAAGAAACGCATCTTGATGTTTGAGCAGCAATGCGAGAAACCAGCAAAAGTCAAAATGGTACACTGTTAAAATGGTGTTTAGAATTTAAATGTGTTAAGGGCATAAACATGTTTATAATCTAAATACATTAAACCATATCTGTTTAAAACCTAAACACTTGTAACTTCTAAACATGTGTTGGGTTAACTATGTTTATAATCTAAACGCATAACATTAGTTGTGTTTAAAAGCTTAACACTTGTAACCTCTAAACATGTTTTGAATGGGATATGTTTAGAATCTAAACACATAATATCAATTGTATACTATGAAAAAGAAAAATGGACACTTTGGGATTTGAACCCACATTCTGTAATTTCAAGGTAGAAGCCTAACCAGCTGAGCTAACTTGGACTGCATGCAGTGCACACTGGCATAGTCAGCACCAATGAGTAGGATCAGTACTACTATACAGGTATTCGACATCATGTTCTTGTGACAGACAATAGTTCAGTACTCTCATACCTCTACTTATTCAGTTAAGTAGCAAAGCTGGGCTGTGTCTACCTACAGGCCTCCATAGCTCAGTGGTAGAGCATAGGCTTCATACGTGAGGGGCCCCGGGTTCAAATCTCGGCTACTGAAGTTACCTAAATACTACTATGAAGTTGTACTATTAGTGGTTTGCCACATGCCCTCCATATTTTTGGCCATGATTAGTAAAATATTTTTTTCACACACTTAGGAATTTGGAATTTTGTGATTAAAAATGTTAGATTTTAAAGTTTTTGTAGCCTCATTAAGATAATCACTTCATTGGCCTGCTATTCCAGGTACGGTCAACCAACCAGAACACCCTTAAAACATTTACAAAATGTTTTAAAACACCTTTTTAGTAGGATTAACATGTAGACACCTTTTTAGTACAAGAACCTCATCAGCTATACCCCTAAAGGTTTTACCTGCAACAATCAAACAATCCATGCAAGGCTAAACCAAGAAGGAAGGACATAATATTATGTGGTTATTGCCTTAATGATCCTGTAGTGTGATTACAGGAAAAATAAAACTTTCAATGCTGTTAACATTACATCTTGTGTAAACTGAATGGCATAGTACCATAGCAGTGTTTTACATGTAAGATCTACTCTTTTTTTTACACACTACGGTATATTATTGTTAAATTTGAAATGGTTTTCATCCTTAAGAATGAAAGTACACTGTACATACTACTGTATATTACTGTTTACCTTTACACCTAATTGCTTCATAGATAAGCAACTAAACATCATAGTTTTCTAAACACTTAACAGCTAAACATAAAAAAAGCATAAGCGTTTTGATTCTAAACACCTTGAGGACCTAAACACTTCATGGTTAAACAGCTAAACATCACACATTTCTTAACACTTAACCCTAAACACTGATAATTCTAAACATGTTTAGGGAAATAAAGTGTTCCAAAACTGGATGCACCGAAGTGCTTAGGAAAATGTTTAGGTTCTAAACACTTGTTTTAACAGTGTATATCCCAGTATCAAGAATGGCCTAAGAGCCTAATATTATACTAGAATAGCACTTGGAGGGGACACTGCACAATGTAATTATTGATCAAGCTCGCCATGTGAAACGGAAACCCTGGAGGAGCACTTACCGGCTGTTGGCCCTTAATAGCCAGTCACCAAACAGCCCCCATCATGCCCTATAGCCCCCTGTAGGGTCTGCCATATAAGAGTCGATTCGAGGTTTGCTGACTGTTGCTGTTTGCAATATTGTTATTCATTAATGACCTTTGTTCCTAATTTCCTAACTAATGAGTCATCTGTAAAGGTCAATTGAGTTATGACCTAACTTGAGAAGTACTTGCCTTACGCCCAGTGCATATTCAAGTATACACTGTCTGTTGTACACATGGCATACACATTTAATGACCTAGGCCCATAGAATTCAATGTACGGATTAATGTAAAGACATTGCCAACCAAACGGAGGCAAAGTATGTCCATGCCCCGATAATCACAACCGACGGAGGGATGTCTTGACAGTCACTCAAATCTATGGACATTGGTGCACACAGGCAAGAAGAAGTACATATTGAACAAATGTAGGCCTACAACTGATATGAGCACAGTGTTCTAATTCTCAATGTATATGTTGCTTTGAACTGACAATTCTACCATAAAGTCCCAAACTGTGATACTCACGAGGGCGATTTGGACCCCGCTGAGGGTATGGGGCATTGAAATTGCAATGACAATGATTATCAAAAAGAAACAAAAAATACATAAATTTGTTTTGTCAATGCTTAACTAATGCTTTATAGTATAAGGTGTTTGAATTTGGGATATATTTAAGATAGAATAGACACCAATCATGAGGAGCAGATACTACGGACCACCACTGTGGACAACAATGTCATGTGCATGGTAATAATTGCAGTGATATTATTGGCTTGGCCTAGATCCCTACATGTATATATACTCTATATGTCACCGATGCAGAGAGACATACGCCCCATGATGCTGACTGTGCCTACAGAGGTATAACACTTGTACCTAGCACCACGACCACTTCACCTGACATCGATTACCACCGGAAGTGTAACAATAGCCATGCGCTGGCCTCGATCTCGCTCCCCAGTCTGCGCACGCGCATTGGACTAATTGCGTTATCCGAAGACCAGTTGATCGATAGTGTAAATAACGGTGAGCCTTGGGCCTCGTCGTCAAGGGGGGAGTTGGATGGCTGGTTCGGGTGGGTTTGGGTGGGGTTAATTGGGTTTGGGTGGGTTTGGATAGGTTCAGATAGGTTTTGATGGGTCTGGATGGGTTTTGTGCGTTTTTTGGTGGCCGGCAGAGATTACAGATAAGAAATTTGATTTCGGGTGTGTTAGAGAGTGTCCTTCCATTATCTCTGCGACAAAAGGAATTTCGACATTGGCCTTTATTTCAAAGGAATAGAGTTATCCTATAATTGGAGGTGAGTTTGATATTTAGAAAAAAAACAATATGGGTTATGGTAGGTCTTGTTGTATTTCTTAGCGAAGATAATTGACATCCAAGGAGGGCATGTCTTGAATGTAACATGGGGCGTGGTATTTCTTATTACTTCCGATGGCCTTAGAGTATACAGTCAACTATAACAATACCTCACAGTTATAGTATTTCCCAATCATTAGACCCATATTTGAAAAGTTAATCATACTTTCCAAAGACGTTATCTATGCCTCAAACAAATCAAACTAATCATTTTCTAATTTTTGATAGTTTCCGAAGCATCAACCGTATAATCAAACGACTTCCAGTCTCTCTAATTCTCATTTGCTATATCCAATCCTCGTGATGTCGCGGCCACTTGGCTGGACAGTGCTGGCAAGGGACACACCCAATAAAGACACTGTAATGTGATTGCGTGTTGTATTGACCTAACAGACCGTATACCACTTTACTGTTACAGTACGCACTGTACTTCAAGGGCCAGCAAAACAATGAAACAACAGCAGAATTCCCCGGGGGTTAGGGTGAATGAGGGTAAACGTATTAAATGTACAGAACTAGTGTCATGTGCACGACAGGGAAACAAACTAAAATAGAGGTAAGGTAACAAAAACCACAGCTCATTAATCTTTAACTTGGGTTATACGTGTAAAACCCAAAGAGGCTTTATTCTATACCAATGCGAGTGCGCTCCGGGATCACGACTTATCTAAGTATACACTTAGATGTAATCGAAACAGAGGCATTCAAGTCCACAGGCTGAAGAGTAACCTGAGTAAAGAGACAGTTTCCATATACTACTAACAAAACGTTATACCCATCAATTTGTTTGTGAGGAGGGTTGGTAATAAAGAACAATACAGAACTGGACATCTCGACACTTCTCCCAATGCTACAATGGATTATGGAAATCTCAGAAGAGAGAATTCGGCATAATCTCTTTTTAATCAAAATGATATACAATTAATTAATGCCAGGGGAGAGGTATAGGTAATGTAAGTAAACACTCTGAGTGGGTTTTCGTTTTCCATAAGACGATAGCTAGGTATGTAGACATATCTCTCAGAATCAAATCAAATATGATACCACACAATCCCACAGTAATAATAATATCATATCATAATATTCCGTCAAGAATGTATAACCAATTGCCATACATAAACAGACCTGGCGATGCATCCCCTATATAAGTAGGTGTAACCTGTTGGTTGTATCATACCTGCCATATAATCTGACACAACTCCCGTGTAGCACGTCCATTCCCTACCCAGAGAGGCGTGGCTGACAGATCTCTATTTGATGAGCGGAAACCAACATGCTAATGTACCTAAAGGATGCCCCAGGCACCAAGTTATCAGATGCGTTCCCTTCACATAAGCCCTTGCACTATGGAAACAGCAGTTGGTCACTGTAAAAAATAACCAACTGCAGTTTTGCTTATAAGATAGTATTGTATTAGATGTTGTGCAGATGACTTCACAATGCCCAGAAAGGGGCTTGGCGCCATATTGGTGATCATCTAAACATCATTGTTACCAACAATTTAAAAGTAGCTAGGACACATGTTCCTGCTGAATTAATCTAAAACAGTCACATCAAATCATAATAAGTAATTGTTAGTATTCACTAAAAATAGCACATGGTGTTCACTAAAATATGGTCACGTGACCACGTCTGCACAAGGTATATAATTTGCAGACTGTTACTGTAAATTTATGGTAAGTAATGTAAATTTACAGCAAAGTTTGTTCCCAAGAACTCACCACATCTTTTGCACTGCTGATTTGATAATTATTGCGGATGATCATTCCTTAAGGCATAGTAAGTGTTTTGCTGTATCACTTTCTAGGTCTTAAATGTGCATAGGAAGGGAGGTGTGCGAAAGGAGAGCATGAATGCTATACTAATTAAGGGGAAAATCTAAGCAAATAATGAATGGGCCTTCCATTTAGTACGTACGCAGCAAGGGGGGTGGGGCCTAACTTTTTTTTTGAAAATTTGCGTACAAATCCAATGCGTACTTTAGCCTAAGGGGGTGGGGGGGTGGGGGGTCTAAAATCTTGGAGAATTTGCGTACGTACTAAATGGAAGGCCCCTAACACATTCATTATTTACCCAGTACATTTTGCATTATGTATTCACTTTTAACCATATATTTCCCTCATTGAACTTTAACATAAATCATAAGGAAATTCGAAGATATAATAAATAAACACTACTTTATAATTTACGTCGCGGCTAGAACAACTTAAAATTCTGCTGCGATGATGAATCTCTGGTGGTTGGAACGAGAATGACCAACGGTCAAGGTGTGGCGATTTATATAGTGGAGGTACAACAATCTCCGTAGCGATGGAGACGGAGGGCGATGACGTCACGCCTACTCCGAAATAAATAAATTGCTTAGGTATCGCTACACAATTTAATATCTATTACGCAAATCATATAACTGTGTTACTCACCGTGGGAAAGCAGTCCCCCGATTTCTGTGACGAGGCCTGAGATGAGCGGGAAGTACGGCGACCACCCCACGTCCGTAGATTGTACGATAAGCACGTCACCCGGCTGGAGGAAGAAAAAGCCCATAAAGTCTCAGGTAACCCTGTTTGTGTCAATGCCAACTTTGTATGGATTAGGGGAACTAGGTATGTAGGATATGGTGGATTGGATTTTTTCTTTCATAGAATAATGAATCTAGGACAAGGCCACTAAACGTATAGGCTCAACAATATATGATGAAGACATCTATTGGAACTGAAGCATTATTCTTACAATAATGTTTCTTCATTTTCCTAAAATTTATTACGACCCAGAATAAGTAGATACACAGGTTATTTAGTAGGTCAGGGTCGGAGGTTAAGTAGAATAATGATATAATTGTAGTCATAGTGTGTAGAAATGTGTTTTTCTCATGTTAACACGAAGTATAGTGTCAAGGATATTGATAGTTTTTCACTGCTCAAGTAGGCTTTTTCATTCCAAAGGACTACCTTTCATACTTTTGAAGTACAAAGGAAAAAATAATAATGTCTTTTTGTTATTGTTGTCTGCAATCATGTATTTATAACTTCCTTTCTTCTACTTAATTTCCATCCCTCTAAGCTATATTTTCTTCTCTCTCCCTTCCCACTTCTCCTAGCCCCCTTTTGATTATCCTTTATAGCCTTCTCATTAATAATCTCAATTTCTTTCTCCCGATTCCTTTCACTTTCTTTCACCCTCAGAGTTTACCTCGACTCTTCATTTAGTGCTGCACTCACTTATTAGTCTACAACCTCTGTGCTTTCTTCTCAAGTACTGGTCTTTCTCTCTTCACATGACCACACGAATAACAAATCTCCCTTTCCTTCTCTAATCTCATACTACCAGTTTATCCAAACATGCTAGCCCATTGTCAACATCGTTTCATGCCAAGATTGTGCCACCAGTGGGGTCCTTGATGGAGGTCCTTTCTCATGTCGATTCCAATAAATGCCAATGTTACATGTCTTTGTCCCCTATTTTCCTTAAAGGGAGCCAAAACCAATAAATTTGATGACATTTTCCAAAGTCAAATAATCCTGGAAATCCATTCCTTGAGCCTATTTCTGGCCTGTGTTAAAATCTAAAACATGAAATATGACAAATATAATTAAAAACATGTTTCCTTGCTCAAATCAATTAATGTGGATCCACAAAAAATAGGGTTTGTTTACAAACAAATGCAAATATTACTATCTCTTGTGGCATTCTACTTCAGTTTAAGCTAGTTCTTACAGCTAATACTTTACCACTGACCTTAACTGGACCCATCTAACATAATATTTCTATACTTATCTGAGTTTTGAAAATTTTGTCAATTATATTGGTTTTGGCTCCCTTTAAGGCCCATGTCGTCCTGTCAATTTTTTAAAATGCCAATGTCGATGTGTCAAATTCAGGGGTCTGGGGCCATGCCATTCGGTGCAGGTTCCTAGCATAACCTATAGCCATGAACCTGTTTTTGGCTGAGATCTACCCTTATAGGCCTACCCTATAGCCATAAGCCTTTTTCCTGAGATCTACGCCTATAGGCCTACCCCCTGTAAACCTGGATCCTATTTGTGCCCTGTTACAAAGCCCCACTGGCTGTGATAAGGTGACCTAAGGCTTAGTGTGAACCCCACCATCTGTCTAACGAGACCCAGGTGGTGTGGCCAAGATAAAAGCTTAACATTAACCAGTTAGACACAAAGCTCTGAGCTTAGAAACACCCTTCTTTTTAATAAGTTATTTTTTCATTATGTTTGTTTTTTAAATAAAATTAGAATTATTTGAATAGTTTACGACTGTTGGGTACATAATTTTTGGGATAGGCCTATTTGATGTCTTTTAAACGCAATACATGAAGAATATATTGTTTCTGCCACATGGAATGTATACATCATGTATCCTTCTTCATTGGCCTTTCATGTCATTCATATGAGATCTATCATGTTAGGGATTATGATGTTGTGTGATGGAGGGGTAAACATGTAAACTATATACAAGATCAAGAAGCATATGAAATGAGATACCTTGTAGCTATAACTCCCGTCTATGTAGTTTATATTTCATTTTTGGATTGCAATTATAAACCATTCAAGCACGTTCCTGTGGCTCCCATGCCGTTGTCTAGACAACATGGTGTTTCCATGGTGAACGTGAAGGGAGTGCTATAGGTATTCTAATTCCAGCAATTGTGTTCAATGTGCAACAACACATTTTTCTTATGTGTTTAAATCACCATTTGAGATTATTGCATAGAATATGAAATACAAGTTTACTAAACTAAGCTTGCTTAATCATCACAATTCGTCTATTCGTTTTGTTGCATCATTACACTTACGGGAGAAAATACGATTAAATATAACAAAGTAGTACTTGTATGGAGTCATTGTTATTGCATTATATACAAACACAATAGAGACAGTTGGTTTTCTGAGATGGCAATTGAATCAGTCACTTGGCTTCCATAAGGGTCTGGATGTTCAGTTAAAGGTCTACATTGACAGCTAGAGTATGACTCAAATGCCGAAGTTCCTGCTATCCATACGACACTCTAGGCAAATAATTATAAGGGTTTCACTGCTGAACATGAGGTTCAACTATAGTTCAATCAATGACCGATAGACACGATTGACTATAGAGTCTTTGAGTTACGGCCATATGCAATATGACTAATGGGAATGTAGTATTGATCTAACATTGGCTTAATTGACATTACTGCCATAGTCAGATGATAATAAATGAAGCTAAAACATTTTAGGTGGGAACATGGCGTTTGCCTTTGACTATAGAATATTAATCTCAGTTTACTGCTGTAATGCAGAAAGTAGATCAAATACGAATCTACTATCTCAACGTGATTAATTATTTTCCTCACAGTTTAGTTTTCTGGTGTAAGCTTAAAATTTTTTCCTATATTTTTTGTGAAGCTAAAGCCTATAAGTAAGGAACCCAGTCCAGTCGCCTAGCTCCCCCCCCCCCCCCCCGCCCCCTTTAAGTTAGACATGTCAGCCTTGCTGTTCTACTGCCACATTAAATAATGAAATGTGAATTGGTAATTAGCGGCATTAGCGGTCCCGCCCTGCCAGTACTGGACTCAGTTACGTAACTTCCTCCAGGGCAGAGGGCTTTATGAATATAACATAGTGATGTGGTAGAGAGTCAATTAACATGCGCTAGGCGGCACAGAAATTGTCCATGTGAGTTAAGGGACTTCCTGACAACAGTTTAACTAGGCAGCTGTTAAGTTTTACAGTATGAGTATTTTTCTGCAAACGGTTTAGCCTAAGGTACTATTGAATACATCCTTTTTCAAATCCAAAATGTTTAATTATTAATAATCGTAATTTTCAAGCAATACTGAATATTTTCCCATAACCTCACTGCAGTCTGCAGTTAATGCGAATAATTCAAATATAAAGCAATAATAGACGAGTTAAATGACAAAACGCCTTTTTATCCTATCACATTGTATTGCTGAACTGTCAATAATAATTATTACAAGTGCAATCAGGTTTGGTTTGATTTATAATTTTAAAACACTGGAGGTGACCTTTCCTGAATTATTTAAGATTAAAAAGAATATTAGCTTTCATGTCTAGTAGGGCTAAACAAAATGCCAAACGGAAAGAAGGTACACTTGTGGATCCCAATAATTCTACAAGGGGATAACAACAAGCGACATTTGATAGGGGTGGATCCAGAGATTCCCCCCCCCCCAAAAAAAAAGGGGGGGGGGGGGCGCCCTATTGTAAATTTTTCCACAGAGTTTTACATTAAAAAAATCAATATTTTTGCAAAAAATACTTCTGCGCCCCTCACCCCTAAATATACTACTGTTTCTAGCCTACACGAGGAAATACCATGATGTTTCCTAATGTTACAGGTTTGATAACATAATATTATGAATTATGATGAGGCTGAACCAATCCAATCTCCTGATGGGACGGTTTCATATATTACAGAGATCCCATTGAATATACATGATGTAGACATGGAATAGCAGATTAAACCTTACCGTGTCTTATTATGGATAAACAATCATTATGACTGCAAGAATAAGACATATGTCGGTTTCAACTTAGTATACTCCTTACTACTTACTTTTATCTAATATTTAAAAGGACCTTGCGAGCATGTCTGATAGATTATAATATAATCTATCAGACATGCTCGCAAGGTCCTTTTAAATATTATATACTCTTGCTGCCCCCTCTGATAATGTTGCCGGCAGGCTGTTTGGCTCTTGGTATTCAGAGATCAATCATTGACAAATGTATCCGGTCAGTAGACACCAATACCCAAGCCATACCCTCTTTTAGAAGTATACATTGGCTGGGGGAAGGGAGAAGGGGAGCTGTGGAGGTGAAGGAAGCATAATTGTTACAAATGAGAAACATAGGCCTACACAAACAAATTGCATAAACAATTACACACCAAATTTAGACCAAATAAACTGGTGGTAAGGTCACACTTGCTAATAACCATGATAGGACGCCCCAAAGAAAAAACATTTCGAAATAGGAAAAAGAGGAAATGAGAAACCTACATAATTATATATAACAACTATTGGATCGTAAAAGTTCCCTATATTACGTCTCGATTCGGTTTAACAATCAAAATTTGATTACAATATGTTCAGATTTCCATAATGATTTAATCATTATAGAAACCTGAACATTTCAGGGCGGAAAACAAGGATGATAACCAAGTTTATTTTGTTGTACTCAAATGGAACAATGCATATACAAGGACATTTTATAATTCTGTATGATGGGGATCAAAAAGACAATTCAAAGGCATTCACGACTATTAAGTCTTGAAAGACAATTATCTACAGGACAGGTGCATGGGAGAGAACGAGGGACTCATTAATCATCATGTCTGTTGTTAATCTTTAATGATAGTAACTTTTTGAAGAATCCTGATATCGATTACCTGTATACCTATTTAATGGGGCGAATTCCATTGTAGTAATTGCTTCAATATCTTTTTATCATAAGCTTCCCAAATTGTTCTCATTAGGTATGATCCTTGTTAACTCTTGCTAAGAGATGAATCAGATTATGCTATTTCTTTATATTTCAACAATCACCACGCTGACAACATCGAACTATATTCCATTAACTTAATGCATGGAAAGAAAGCACAACAGATATAATGATAACAAATGCAATGAAGCAGATTAAACCAGGAAATTATCACTAAAGATACTTTGAGAAACTAGTCCTTATATCTGTTTAAAATTATCCCCGCTCTATCCAACAAATCCAGCACCTACCATAGAGCATGCTTAGATTCTTATAGTCTTAAATTACTAGAGCTGTTCAGTTAAAACGTACCTCTGACAAATCTCCACCTACTCATAAGAATCATTCCCTTTAATTTAGCACCACATCGACCGACGAAGGCAAGGCACGTATCTTCACTACATAAAAGCTGGCATAATAACACCCCAGCCGAGGCGTCAGGGCTTATAAGAACCCTCCACATCACGCGCAGACCATCTCATTTAAAAATCGAAATCGATTGATATCTCATAAGATGGGGGGTTTCCTTCCCCAGAACACCTTTTCATTGGTAGGTGGGCCAATTCCATACCATGAGGGCATCGTTGCATCAACGAAAGGCCTACTATTCCCAATGCTTTGCCGATTTTCTTCAGATCTCGCCTGATCTCGTCGGAAACGAGACTGACCTGCAGGCGGGTGACCCGGATGACCTCTAGATTGAGAGGAGTAAAGGAAGCCATAATGGACACTCGTGTTGCGTTCCTGGCCCCCAGGGTAACTATGGCAATCGACGCTATGGCAATGATCGCTGAGGTATTTGGGCCGTGCACCTATGTGTACTACCATTAGAAGTGCAGATTTCCATCCAATCCATTTGAGAAATCTTTATTTTATAAGAAATAATAAGATCTTTGTACCTTTACTTTTATGTTAATAGGTGCAAGCTCAAAGAGGATTTCTGGATGGAACACTGTATACATAAAAAATATAATATGTTTTGGAAAAGATAGCATAATATATTATGTTACCTTGCCTTTATTGGTTATCAAAAAAGGAAATCGCCTCATTTTGTACAAAGAAAATAGTTTCCTTTATCTTTTGGAAAAACCTTTAACAAAAAATAATGTGGGTGTTTACGAGAAACCTAGTAAATAAAAGGTAGCCTCCTATTTTCATTTTGAGCAAAGCTGCAGATGCTGGCAAGGGCTACTATAAGTTCTAGTTACAGCATCCAAGGATTGCTTGGCCACCTAGCATTACTTAATACCAGTCAAATGGGTTGATACCCTGAAAATAAAACCCTTCATCACCAACTGGGCTACGGATTCACCTCACACCATCTACATGCCTCAGGACTACAAACTCTGGCACTTGGAATGTGAGTAATTAGACCTTTCGAAATTGAGGTAATGTGTAAACAATCGAATGAAGCCCCATTGAGGTTTGTTATTATTAAATGGTAGACCTATTATGACTTACTATATAAGATATGGTGCACTGAAGCCAAAGTTCAGGAAATTTCCAATGAAACGACTTCTAAGTCATAGGTTAAGTTACCTGTCGAATAATGTCTCAGGTTATTTTGAATGATTACACCTACTGTATTATCTCCTTGCATGTCTTGATGGAATGAGTCTTAAAGTCTTTCAATTTCTACCTAAACCTGAAACTGATACCAATGGTTCACCTCCTCTTTTGTCACGCAAAGACGTTCTCCTGATATTATAATCAGAGGGTGTGTATACATGCAAGTGGTGTATGTCTTCTTTATCATCAGCATTATTTCTCTAGGTGAAGGTAAACCCCTTTTTCTGATCTCTCACTGAAAACTGTACATAACAAACATTTTTATGTTCTTGTAACCCCAGCAATCAGGGCCCGAGATTAAGTATACTATACCTCACCAATATGACACATGTACCTTAATTACATGAGCCACATGTCACAATATTGATTCAACGCGACAGTCGCATTAATTCCCCCCTAGAGCAGTTCTACATAAGGCTGCTGCTATTTTTAGGACAACACCATTGATAGAGCAATACCCCGAATGTGAGCAGCTCCGAGCACCTTCACTATGGCCTCTTACACTCCACCAGCCCCACTCTCTCTGTCTAATGCTCTGTCCGTGTTGGCACATTACATGGGGTTGTTTTAGCCACACCCGCTCAATTAATCATACAAATCAAACAGGCCGAGTGCTCGCCCTGAACAGAGACGACCCCGGCTCTCTATCTGTGAGCTGCTCTGAGCAGGTTGGCCTGCAGCTAGGGCGGCAGAGAGCAGGAGGTGGGTCAGACCAAATAACGCAGGTCATCTGTGAACTACCATCTGTTAGGCCTACTTTCCAGAACAGATTGGTTGAGTATATTGGTTGAGTATACTATATATCATAAAGGTGGACAGAATCATGTCATTTGATGCATCTTTTAGTAAAATGCAGTATAGGATTGCTTACATCCAGTTCTAGATCTGTAACATAAAACTATTGGTGTGGGATGAAATGACAGGAAGATCCCTTAAGATAATGCCTGGCCAACCTTTAAACCGCTTGATACTTTGAAACATGTTAGGGTAAGGTAATTAGCCGCTAAACACGTCCTGTCTTTCTCTCTTCGAATCGTTGCAAAACATACAAAATAGAACAGTCTTAACGTATTATACAGGGTCTGAAAGCAGGTTGGTGGCAGAAAAATTGACCCCTCCCCTATCCTTTACTAAATGTTATTTTTCAATTTACAATTCCCTGACGTGTTTACAATAGAACGCCGTGTGATCCAGCTATATCAGATAGGTTTGTGTGGAATTCTAAATATTTGCACAGTTTAAGATACACACCTCCAACGCCCACATCTTAAATCCAGCCTGTTACATGCAAAATGAAGGTATGAAGAACGATATAGCGAGATATGGTGTATGAATGACAGAAGGGACCTGAAGCAATTAGGCTACATTGGACTGGGTCTATACTACAGGAGAGGGGAGGCTCATTGTCAATACCCTGAGCCTCCCCAATATGGTCCTGGACCCTCTCATTGTTACCGCCTATCCCCTGACATTACTAGCGCTACCTACCGGGCATCATGTTAACCACTTCCCTATCTGCCCACTCCACTCCCTCATATGGGCCAAACTCTCCAAGCAGATGTTACCCTATTCCAACAGCATTACATTGGGCTAAAACTGCTGCAAGCTCTGTTGGGAGATTGGCTGCCCTTTCCGACATCAGTGCTTTGTGAAACGCTCTCCAGGGGGCGATACTAACACCAGATCTCGTCTCGCGAGATTTGGCGGTATCACGTGGGTTGTGGGTGATATCATAACAGCTGGGGCCCCGAGACCTGTCTAGGAGGCTTTATGGAAGCTGTTCTGTCTGAATAAAGGGAACAGATCCGAGGATGTGAGAACTTTCTAATAGGCCCTAACGTTGCCGAACGTCATAGACCGTTGTTAGAACTCTATAGAACGTTATTGTTACATCTCTTCTTTGCTGGTTAACTATCAGAAGCACATTATGATCTTTTATGGTCTACACTGAAGGTTATGTTTGAAAACCCAAGTCTGGCTTGTTCACAACCTACATGCAATCCTAGGATATCAGCAGTCAGCATACAAATGATATTTTAATTCTGATGGATAGGCCTGTGCATTCATAAAGTCATCATGACAATGCTATTTGAATGATTTAATGACAGATCAAGGACAAGCCATCTGAACTCTTTATCTTTTGAAATTTAGGCACCTTAATATCTCTTTTTGACAAAGACCTATATTTGACACCTTTTGTGTTATATAATGGACCATGATGTTTTTAAGGTGTTATAATTTTCAGAACAAGGTGACAGAACCGCTGCATCTACCGGGACGTTTTCTATGGTGTGCTTGGAAGTTAACGATAATTGGGGCAAAGCGGTGTAGAACAAATGCCTCTGACCCGACCCTGGAGGAAGATAAAGGTGACCTAACGGAGGGCTCATACGTCAGGACGTCCTCCGCTGGGTGGGGGCTCAGACTCCTCCAGGCCGGGCCAATTTACTCCAGGGTTTGCCATCAGTTACCAGTGAGAGGTGACGTAAATCTTACATGATGGATACTGTGGGAATTTGGCGGGCTGGTGTTTGGTTGTATGTGCCTGAAGACATTGCCGTGCCTTGACATTGTGCGAAATATGACCTATGCAAATGTTACATTGGTGTAATTATTCAGTTTATGATTTCTTGGACTTGCAAATTATATGAAACTTTCCCGAAATATTTTTTAGAGAAAACGTTTAGATTCTATAATAATACTACTAAATACTTACAATGTAGAACATTGTATTAGGGATTATTTGCCATAGTACATAACATTGCATAAATTGCAATATGGTAAGGAGAATAGAACAGGGGCGGATACAGGATTTCAAAAAGGGGGGATCCACATGTAGGGTAAGTACTAAAACAATGTGCATTCGTGCGCACACTTGCGATGTTTTTTTCTCTTTGGCCAGTTTTAGTCCCCACTGGGGGGGGGGGGGGGGGTCTGGACCCCCTGGACCCCCCCCCCCTAGATCCACCCATGTAGAAGATGACCAGTAGTGCAGTTACTAACAGATAACAAATTAGACTTTTTCATAACTTTGAATCAACTTTGCATATAAAAGATGCAACTTGAAATCCCCATTTATGACATTTTACAGAGTAACATTGTATGCTACTGTGAGTTTGAATGATTTATAGGTTAAGCCATAATCATGGGTCATTATATTCCTGATATTCATTGCATTTTTTACTCACAGGATGCACGTCAGACTGTAACTGATAGGTATGCTAAAATCCTCACATTAAAATGTCAGCGCAACCTAAGCTCCTATGATAGATCCCCCCATTTGCACACTGGGATTTGCTGCTTTCATGTATGTATATGGAAAAATGAAATGATGACGACAAAGATTCAGGTCACAGAGAGAAGGCTGCATAGAATGTTTTACTGTTTGCAAACCAAATACATTTGTTAGGTTAAGTAATTTGATATGAAATACCTATACAGGTATTACCTGTGCCAAGTGAATTTCTCAGTATTTTTCCTGAGTAAATCACTGTTTTATTTACCACTTTTTGAAGTTTACCTTTGCTGGTGTCCTTGTAATTGAGAGGCCACAGACAGCAATGACATTCGAAATCAGGAAGTATAAAACTACTTGTCTGATAATTCCCTGAAAAAGTCTATGTTGTTCATTACCTGATACCTCTGTTTTTATGTTATTCTGACATAGAATAACACCTGCTTTCATGGGCACCCGCACTAAATAAATACACAGGGTTGTTCTTTTCTCAATCAATTGGAATTCTAGGGACACATTCCAGTGAGACAGCAGAACTTCTAAGTTTTTTGTATGTGTGTTGTTACAATAGTCATTCATTCTTGATTAAAACACACACAACAATAAGAAAACTGTGATTGATAGGATCCATAAAACCATCAGATTCTTTAGGCAAGTCAGACGATTACATACCAGGGATGGATCCAGACATTTTCAAAAGGGGGGCGCCCTATTGTGAAAATTTCCGCTGGACCCCCAGGCCCGAGAATATTACATTAAAAATATGTAAATTTGGGCAAAATCAGGGAGGGGGGGGGGGCACGCCCCTCAGGCGCCTCCCTCAAAATCTGTCCCTGCATACACAATAGCTGAGTGACAAGACAACTGAGGCTGTATCCCTCATCTGACCCTTGCCTATATCTGCCTCGGTATATAAGTGACAACATGGTTCAGACCATACTCTTCACATAACCCTTACATATATAATAGTGGCCTCATTGAGTGACAGGATGACTGGCGCTATACCCTTCATGTTACCCTTACCTATATGGTAGTGGCCTCAGTAAGTTACAAAATGACTCAGGCCTAACTCTTCATGTGACCCTTGTAATTGCCTGTATACCAGTTGTCTCGTGCAGTACTTAATTCACAGAATGACTTGGGCTCGACCCTTATTGTGACACTTCATTGAGTGACAGGATGACCTGCGCTGTACCCCCTATGTGACCTTTATATGTGTGGATGACTCTGGCTGTACCCTTCAGTGCACGAAAAAAGACCTTTAACACCTTTAAGTTTCTGTAAATGGGGCCATTGAGGTGTGCTTAAGGTAATAGAAAGGTCACCTTTACAAGACCTTTCCAAACTTTTTCAGGTGACCTTTAAAAATTCATCAAAGATCTTGCAAAGATATTGGAAAGGTGACATATCCTAAACCTTTAATGAACCTCAATTTACAAAAAATAAAGGTCTAAAACAGTCAAATTTCACGCAGTGAGTTTTATGTGACCCTTTTAATTGCCTATATAGCAGTGACCTCATGCAGTAACTCACAAAATAGCTTGAGTTCTACCCTTTGTGTTACTCTTACCTTTATGGCCGAGGCCTCATTGAGTGACAGGATGACCCGCGCTGTACCCTTCACATGACCCTGACTGACCGGCATGCCTACAAAATACGATGAAATATTAGTTGTGGAATATAATATAATTATATTATATTATAGACCATATTATGGTCAGAACATGATATTGAATAGGAGCATATAGAACAATCAAGCACGATTAATCACCTTGAAGTTTGACAGATGTCATCACGAAATCGTCATCCCCCTCTGGTCCGTCGTCCACCTGAAAGTAGCAAGTGTTAGAGTTTTAAAAATATTTTACTACTTCCTTTCTTTAATAGTTCAGCATAACATTCTGAATACAAAAGAAGACGGGTCAATTTATTCTTTTTATCGTTTTGAAAGGTAGTTTTGTCGTTTAGAAGTACACTGTGCATATCTTTTACAGAGGGCTTGGTGGTTACATATCAATTTCATAAAACATTAAGTTAACATTAACATTTTGTATCCGCATGGGTTTGGCGTTTTACCAACCATAGCTTGTATGTTGACCTTAATGTAAACCAAGGTGGGGGCGGTTACGCCTGAGATGTAGACTGCGTGACTTGGTTGGGTTTACTCCTGAATGACACATCCAGGAACAAGTAAACACTCTTATTTTTTCCCGCATACACATATCCATGAGTTTGTTTTTATTGTGGTGTTTTTACTACAAAATTTCGAGGCCCAGTAATGACTATTTATGAAATAGGATTTCCCTAAAAGGATTCCAGGTACTGAAGAGATGTATTTAACCCTCAGAAGTGTCAACATGATTATAAGAATGGCTACTTGAAATGGGAACGCAAGGGATGGGGATGTAGAGGGCTTAAACCGATTTTGATAGTTTCCTGTAGAAGGGAAATGTTAGTTGATTATGTTCATATCAAATATAATTTTGTTATGGTCACTTCTCATCATTGTATCTGCAATACTCACCGGGACAGGATGACCCCAGTTGATACGGGGGAAGGCTTGTTTAGTCTGTTTCTCCAATAACCGTCGTCTACGCTGGGCTCTGTTAATTATTATCATATATAATATTGTAACACTTTGATGATCAATACTATTTCATCGAAGTAACTGTTATTTTGTTGTAACATAATCTAGTATTCTATACATGCAATACTGGTTATCTCAATTAAATAGGCCTATTTGTCTCGACCTAACCTATTGCTTATATTTTGGTTTTGTCTTATCATAAAATATTCCTTTCCTGGATTTACACTGAGTGAGATCAGGAAGTTTAGTAAAACTTCGAAGAAAATTCAATTATTCATTGTTATGGCCCCTCGTTGTAAACAGTATGGGTTTTGACTCTTATCTGTAATTTGCAAAAACGTGTCGTTAACTGGCATTCCCCAGTTCTTAAAGGAATGGGAATTGACATTACAAACATGACAAAACAACACATGAAAAACTGAAGGTACCACGGAGATATTTGTTGTAATCTAGCAATAGAAAGCACTATTGTAGTGATACAATACTTTATGGATTACAAAAACACACATGTAGATCGTTGCGCCTTCCAATCTTCATGCATTTGCGTACAGTTCTATATGATTAAACACAGACGCTTTTCCTGGCAATACTTAAGGGCATTTACAAGTTACTTGAATTGTCATTGTTCAGTTCTACCACAAATACCTGGTATACAGTATATAACCATAATTATGTAGGTTGATTTTGTCTAAGAAAATATAGAAACATTTGCTATATATCTATCTGTAGTGAGTACATTTTCATAACAACGATATACTGATAAAAACTGATCGAATACTCGCTGTAAGCTTTCCATCATGTTGAACCACAAACAATGCCATGAGGAATAGATATGTACTGTAACTGCTTAAGTGTTGTGACTTAAAAATGTTTCCCGTATGTCCTCTCGTCATATAAAGTAAATATAGAAAATAGTTTGAAAATAATATTTCATTCCCATCATATTTCAAGATATTTAGAAAATTAAGTTTTCTACCATGTTACAATATAATCCTTTGTGTATTTCTGAAAACAGCTCTATATCCATGGTAGGGAGAATTTCTGCTACTCACTTGGCTATGAGCCTGGAGGACCGGTCCCTGAGCAGCTGGCCGATCTCCTTGTGGGTCAGGAAGAAGAGCAGCTCATCCTCAGGTAGGTAGCCCTGAGAGAGAAAATATTAGGAATATTAAAGAATATGCATATGCAATTCAAGCGATGGATCTTGGATTTGAAAAGGGAGTGCTTTTGAATATTTTGTTCTTTATAAATTCAAACTGAAGTTTACAAAATTTCCAGAAAAAAAAAGATTTAATTTGCCAGCCGTGCCCCTGTAGATTCACTGTTAAAATGTTATTTCATTTGCATGGCTGTTGAGATGTACCAAGCTGAAGCAGCTTTCATTTAGCCTGGAAATGATTATTGTCTTCATACATCAAAGTAAAACTGATAGATGACTGGTACATCATTTCTAATAACGTATTAGCCTATATAACATTAAGGCCGGAAGGATTTAAAGAAGATCCTTTCCATAGAGCTGTTTTAATTTTCCTTTGTGATTGCAGATAGGGCAACATTAATTCGAATATAGAAGAATTGTATTCCAGCCAGTACTCAAAATGGAGACATCTCTTAAGAATGACGTATTTGTATGTGTTTTATCTAAGATTCTCTTTTTCGATCCTCTTAATTTGGCCCCTTTGGTCATCTCTAGCCGCCCTGGTGGTCGTGCTTGGGGATTTCAATTGATATTTTAGCGAAGAGGTTTTGAGGTTTGACCCCTCAATACTCCATTATAACTGTGGTGTAATACTAGAACTTTGTACAATACATCTGTTTGTTTTACTTCCTGATGCATAGTTGATAATTAAAAAAATACTTCAGACACTCTGATTTCTCCTTACCTCCGTCACCATCATCTTTGCCAACTTCCAGTATGCTTCTTTGAAGATGTCGTTGAACTGAATTGAGACGGACTGAGGCCAAAAATAAATAATCAAAATAAATGAATACAATGTTTTTTCGAACTTCTTTTTAAACGAATAGGTAGTTCATATAATTATGTTAAGGCACACCACAGAACTTTCGTATTTCATCAATTATGCTTTATCATCTTTATTTCTTTATCGAAAGATATTGTATCCATATGAACTCTGCATACAACATTTTATTTTATCATATATCATAACTAAAGCTTCACTTTAACGTGGGCGTAGTGACAGTTTTCCTCGGTATTTCTAGTGAGTCACATCTAAATTTAAAAACATGTCCGGTTCTAAGCCGCTGCCTTCAAGGAACGTCGATTTACTGGAACCACTTTATGTATTGTTTATGTTATGCTGATTTATAGACACACATATGAGATTTTACACGTATCTCTGTGGTTTGATGTTTATTCTATTCCTTTTTACATTCGGTCTTCTTACCTTTCCCCATTCTCGACTTCCTACTGCTTTCCTAGTCTTGGGAAGAGCCCAGCGCAAAACCAGTCTGAAAGAAACGATTTTTTTCTTTTTCTTTTTCTTTTCTTTCTTTTTCTCTTTTTTTAAAATTGTTTATTAAGTTATTCACTTCAGGGTTGCCCCTGGTTTTCGGTGATGTTACAGTGATAAAGTGTAGGAAATAAACATTTCAGGTGTAAATTTTAAGTATGTACATCAAGATCAATACAATATATATTGGACCTAATAAAGTAGATCAATATAATTTTTGCTGAAATCTCTTTGAGAGGCCATTTGAATTTTCATGTGAGCTTTAGCTGGGATTTGGAATTCCCCAATCCAGGCTAGTATGACAAAAATAACAATTTCTTCCTCGTTTGTTTACTTAGGTTATAAAGAAAAACTAACAATAAAAGATTCTTATCAGATCCATATCTATATAGGCCTAAACCCGTATTAAATTGTTGCTATTCGAAAAACAAAATCATTCATGAATATTTGTTCGAAGTTATTCATGGGTAATTCCTTTCTGCCTATCAATACCTCAGAAGAAGTTTGGACGATTTTTAAGCTTCCTTTAGGGAAGTATAATTTTCCTTAAGGAAGCTTGAGCATTGTATTGTTATAGCATTGTTAGCTAGTCACATATTATATTATAATAACAGTAACATATATATAATATTATGATAATAGGACGTTGACTGTATCAAACTCAAACTCCAAGTTGGGTGGACATTGGTTATTTTATTAAATGATTTAAAAGCGTGTAGCAATCATAATTATGATGTGTCAATATTAAAATTTTAACCGTAATTCATATAGATGCTTTAAGAAACAAAATTAAACCTATCAACTTCTCTCTCTACCTGCCGAAGGCGGTGGTGGGTGACTTGATCCGGCTGACGGCGTCGGCCGTGGAGGTGTCGGGCTGGCGGTGCAGGCTGGGCGGGGACGGGGACGCCGTCATGGCCTGCAGGACGCGCACCACCTTCTCCGGCTCGGCCCGCCAAGACTTCTCATAGTAATCGGCCTGGGACGGACATGGAGAAACATTTTTACAATTTAAAAGTAAACAATAAACAATAGATCTAGTCATTTTTTAAAAATGTTATTCTTTTGTAACATGGGGAAAGTTTGAGTTTTGGCTTGGTGTTATATGTTTCATTTAATGTGGAGTGTTGTGCATTAACAGTGTGGTCTACATATACTTTTCTTGAGCCATCAGAGTTGCAGTTTGTTGAGTTGAATGTAGGCCTACAAGAACACATGATATACAATATTACATTACGTTTATTGTATTGGAATGGAAACAGACTATCTATCAGGGCCTTGAATCAAGTATGTATGCATCAAGGGGGAGGGGGTCTGAGATTTTTGAAAATGTACGTATGTTCTAGTATACAAATTCAATATGTATTTTTACCCTGTATTTTTACCCTGAGATTTTAGAAACTGTGCGTATGTACTAAATGGGAGGCCTCTTAACAGTTCATATATGAACTGGTACTATTTTCCCAACAACAAGTTTGTTCTTACCTCTCTGACACATCGATGGCCGTGGTACCTGAGGAAGGTGCTGAACTTAAACCCGACCAGTCCACTGTCAGGCAGCTGCAGCCACCGGACAGCTTCCTACATGTTTGATAATCAGATATAATGTACAATACAATTGTGATGAATTATAGTAATCAATTCAATGTCACGACACGAGTTTGTGCAATAATTATAAAGGTTAAAAGACAAGTAAATGTTCTCTGTTAAAGATATGAGTAAAACTGTGTTTTGGGATGCGATCACAAAGTACACGAGATTGTGTCCCGTCTTGGTAATCACTGTGTTCACACCTTCTTTCTTCCCAGGAATGGACCATGAAAAGACTTAGAAGAGCAGGATAGCTAGAGATATTGGTCCACGAGCTAGAATTAGACCCAAGTTTAGCCGAAACAGAGAAGTAGGAGTAGGAGAAGAAATAAAGGGAGTGGAACGCGTAGGGACGAACTCAGCCATACGAAAATGGGGATGAACCGATCAGGAGCACGAGCTCTGGTTACTAATGGGTTTAAAGACTGTTGGTCTGAGGCACGTGTTAGGCACGTCGTACGAGACACTGACCATGAGCTCGGTCGAATCTGGGATTCTGCTAGCCGGAGGGCCTCGATGGTTACCATATAAACTTTCCCTGACCGTATCACACCCACCGTCGACCCCCGTGTGTAGGGCATGTTTCTGAGACATACTCGACCACTCGCCCATAGGTTGCTCCACAGTGGGCCTGGACGAATGCTCGCATAATTCCATCCCACTTGCAATTGTGCTTTGAAAGATCAAACAGGACTTGGACAAGGACCGTCGAGAATACAACTATCTTCACAGGGAAACCACTAGTTTTCCCGGAGAAGATCACATAATGTTATAGTATTCTTTGCATTCTTTTTGTAGATCATAAGTCAAAGATTCACTGAATGTTTGTTACCAATTATGGAATTTAAAAAAAATAATGATGACCCTTTAATTTATTGGCTAAATGCTAAATTTTATAGAACGTATCGCTTTAGATGGTTGAAAAAACTGGTTGGTAAAAAAATATTTGCATGTCTATTAAGTGCTCGAAACTCATGTCCAGTCTACTTCGGAAAAATTAAAAGGACCGTGCAATATGCACAGATTTACATCAACATAATGGAAGGTCGGCATGTTTCCATATGGGAAAGAATATGTTTCTTTTTTTCCTGCTTTTCTAGTTTCTTCCTCATTCCACCATCCTTGCTTTCTCCCTAGCTGTTTTAATTTTCCTTCCTCTTCCCTGTCGCCAAAATGTATTGTTTTGACGTTTGTCACATGAATATGAACGCTTTAGCTAACCGACAGGGAAGTTAAATCCAATGGCCTTGAGAAGTAAACCACGTTGATCTGCATGGTTATGTAGTATTGTATTATAAATAAATAAAATGGCACTTCGAATAACTCACATATCACCCCATTTTAAGGATAGCAATACACTTTTCAGAGCTATTATTCTGATCTAAGGAATAATTATGGACTTTAACATCAACCTTCATCACCAGATGGTGTGATTTTGGAATTTCTGCGCGGGAAATCCAGTAGAGGGCATCACAGTAGCTGCATGCAACCGTTGTGCCAATGGAAATGTTGAACAAATGTGTAGACCAAGCTAATTCCTGAATTTCGATCTAATTACAGGGTAATAACTATTTCAGTTCTATTGCTACTGATATTTTAAAACACATCACAATACATTAAAGGGGTAATCCAAAATTTAAAGATTATAAGGTTAAAAAAGAAGAAATAGAAAAATTATGTTACTAAGTCATTCACAAAGTAAATAACCAATGAGTGTGATTAATCAGCTACATAATGTTTTAAGTCTTCTTCTAGGAAAGAGCGTCTATGTTCAAACAGGTAGATTATCGCATCAACTGACTGAGTGTAATATCTGGTATTCTTTTTCCAACTATACCTGTGCAGACATGTTGGTAAATTCTTCTTTCTGACCGGATTGGAAAATTGAAGCAGCCATTTCCTGTCAACCAAAATAAGAGTCCATTGTCATCATAATTATTAGTTAAGAGACAGGGATGTTAATTATTGTAATAGAAATATAATCTTTAGGTTTGTATTTTGATTGTGTTCTATATTCGATGTCCATTTATCGATTATATTGAATACTATATCCGATATAAGACACAACAATCATAGCTTACAAATGACTTTTTTTTACAAGATAAAAGGTATAACAGTTATCATTACTGTTTTAACTTTGAACACTTCAACTATAGTTTCTTCTTTTAATCACGTTTACTACGTAAAGAGTGAGTGGATGGGGATAAGCAAATCTAATTAATTGATACCTGTAGAGCTGTAGGAACGTCTGCGCTGTAGACGTTGTCACACTTGGCGAGCAGCATGGCCACGTCCGAATAGTACTGGACATCCCAGGCTGTAGGGTAGAGACAGATGACAGAAGGACATTTTTCAAAACGTTCCACCTTTCCTTCAAAAAATCTATTATAGAAACCCTAAAAAAATCGTAAGAAAA
Source organism: Lepidonotus clava (assembly GCA_936440205.1). Taxonomy (NCBI): domain Eukaryota; kingdom Metazoa; phylum Annelida; class Polychaeta; order Phyllodocida; family Polynoidae; genus Lepidonotus; species Lepidonotus clava. The sequence goes on from OW387140.1 coordinate 40,106,198, forward strand.
CGTTGAAAAGTTCCACTTGGGGAACCTCGCCACCCCTTTTTAGGTAGGAAATATTGAAATTATAAGTAAAAGTTCAAGTTAAGGAACCTCGCCACCCCCACCCCCTCCCAACATAACCATAGATACGGACCTGAGCCCTATTACCATTGACTTCATTGTCAGAATCGTCATGCATATATAATGTGTCGACACGGCCATACAAGGTGACAACAAGCATATTGCAGTTTACATCTAAATTAAAGTTTACTGTGACATTTTCTTTTATAATAGCTTACTGTTTATTAACCAAAGACCATACCAGAAAAGAAAAAGGAACCATACAAATTTGATTGACAAATTGCTCCTTATGTTTGTGAAACACAAGCATATATAAAAACATATTTCCCATATGAATGAATGCTAAAGTATGTCAGCCCGCCCATGATATCTAATCCATCATTATTTGGAATAATGCATTTTGAATGGCTGGCAAGTCTGTAAATCCGTTGATTAATCAAATGTAAGAAATCCTAATGTTTTAGCAGCACTAAGTGATATAGAAACACATTCCTTTCGGTATAGTTGGTGTCCTTTGATCTTACTTGACTTTGATCATTTACATGTATTTGTCTAACCCTTTCCCAACCCCTGGGTTTACACAATTTGGGATGGGATTATTCCGTTAAACCTAATTTTCAAACAGATAACCGCACGTCTAAAACCTTTATGGAAGAAAGCTTTAATGTTTTCAATTCTTGTAATGTTCCAACACTGCATGTTTGGGAATAAACAATGGCATTAATAGTTTACATTAAATTCTATTATCACATTCTCCATTCCCTTAAGTACCACGCACACTATTTAGTGAGCAATCTGTCACAACTCAAATAAAACGATATTAAATTGTGCAGCGATACCTGAACCAATTTATTTATTTCGGAGAGGCGTGACGTCATCGCCCCCCGTTTCCATCGCTACGGAGATTGTTGTACCTCCACTATATAAATCGCCCGAGCTTGACCGTTGGTCATTCTCGTTCTAACCACCAACGATTTACCATCGCAGCAGAATTTTAAGAGAGATTATTTGAATTTCTCAGCGGTTTTAAGGGGTTTAAACCGTATTATTTCTACACAACATTACAAGAAATAATTAATTGGACTTACCGAAGATGTCCAAAAAGAAGAACTTCTGCAGAAAGTGTCAGACTCGACACATAGCCCCGACGGGGAAGAAATGCAATCGCCTGAGGACGAGCGATGATTCTGCACCGGGCGGGTCGGATGACCTGTTCGGCGATGGTGGTGGTGGAATTGAGATGGGGAATAGCCTTTTGGGCAATTTCCCGGCGGCGATCCAATCGCCTCCGAAGGCTGCGGAGACTGGAGTCCTCGACAGTAGGATGGGTGTAATGGAGAAGAACATCTCTAAACTCGTAGGCGCCGTCAACCGGTTAGCGGAGAAGCAAGAGGCGGCGATGGCTCCTCCCAGAGACGATTCTGATGATGACAGCGATGGATGGGTAGAAGTTTCTCCAAGAAAATCCAGGCCAAAGACGAAGAAGAGGGGGAAGATGCAATCATCGCCCAAACCTGTCAGCCCCGCCGCCGAGTCGTCGAGCGATGAGTCGAGCCGCTCCAGCGATAGGTCCACTTCACCTACAAAAGACAAAGGTAAAACAAAGAAATACGCCCAGAAATTGTATTGCAAAAGCGGCGATAAGCCTAAGAATGTAGAGGAAGTGTTACTTGTTGGCCTAAAGACAATTGAGAAGCTAATTTTGGATAAGAAAGATCCACTCCCCGCTGTCAAGCATGTAAAACTATTGACAGAGAAAGCCTCTAAGCGATTGTACACGTTCGACACGTTTAATCAATATGATATCTCAGTAAGGGAGAGAGCTGGGAGGCTGGGTCATGAGGAATTTGGCAATTTCGATCAGGAGGAGATAATGTCATCTTTTTCCTTCGACAATACCTTCAAGGCAGGTAGCGGTAACAAGTCTGGAGGGGGTTTCAAAGGTAAACAAAGCCAGGGAAATGGGAGATCCTATTCCGAAAAGATTTGCTTCCGCTTCAACTCTGACAGCGGGTGTTTTGGCAAATGTAATTTGAACCATGCTTGTATAATCTGCGACAAGAAAGGCCACAGCAAAAAAGATTGTGGTCGGGCAGGAAGCGATAAGAAATAGGAATTAGCTTTCAAATCTGAGAGGATTCCAGGCGTTAAAAACTTATCTGACAGTGACGTCACGGATGAAGGGGTTTCTTCTCAGTCGCGGGTGGGCTCGCTAGCTCAAAATGTTAAATTATACAGTAAATCCAGAGATCCTGGTCGTAATGGTGGTTTCCTCCGTGTCTTAGAGGTAGAAGGTATTAATCCAGTCGAAGTAGACGACGATTCGTGTTGTATTTCAAATATTATCTCCAGTATTGGTACGATCGGTACACGCCGGTACTTTGCATCGCCGGGGTCAAGCCCGGGTCAAAGCACCGATACCGCTGACGTCACGGGTTTCCGTGTCGAAAGTACACAAGCGGTGTCGGAGCAGGAGGACAAAAATGTCAATCGACAAGGTAACTTTGTTCAAAATATAGAATTTCTAGCCGATACTTCTTGTCTAACGGTCGATAGGGAGGGAGATAAGGTCCTTGCCGATGTCTATTCCAAATTTGAGGAAAATCTATCGGGTAGTTCCAGAGATATTAAATATTTTGAAAATAAACTTATGGTCTCGGCGCGCTCGCCGAGTGGTCAAACTGTCAATGTATTCGAGAAATGCGCCCGAGGTGAATGCACCTGCGAATATTATATTAATGGCGCATTAGCACAACTTAGGCCCTGTAGATTTGAATATCTTCTTTCCCTTGGGTCGGATGAATGTAAAAATAGATTTAGACCCATGGTAGATGGTATAACAGATGGCTTTAAAATTGTTGATGACACGGTTCCAAGCGGGGGTCTGAGTTATGATTGCAGAAATTACAATTCTCTTTTTGAAGGTGATAATAGAAAAAAAATGGACAAAATAATTGGCAAGGAGTTAGCTGAGGGCTATCTAAAAGTGGTGCAGGAAAAACCTGCTTGTATTCACTCTATGGGTGCAGTCCCTAAACCTGATGGTAATATTAGGCCAATAACAGACTGTAGTATGCCTGAAAAAATCTCAATTAATAATTATTGTGAAAATATTATTGAGGAGTTCAAATATAAGAGTGTGGACAATGTAGTCGCTTTGTTAAATTCTGGAGATTTCATGGCAGTAGTGGATATCAAGTCAGCCTATAGGGCTGTCCCAATATATCCTGACCATCAAAAATATTTGGGAATTAGATGGGAAATTAATGGAGAGACAAAATATATTCAGGACTCCCGCTTGGCATTTGGTCTAAGGCTAGGGCCAATGTATTTTAATGAAATTTCTGAGTTTATATATCATATTTTGTCAGATATCTATGGTATTCAGACAGTAAATTATTTGGATGACTTTATTGTCATTGGTTCAAGCCTGGAGGAGGCTACCTGGGCCCAACAGGTGGTTATAAGGGTCTTAAGATACATAGGATTCCATATAAGCTGGGGAAAAGTGACCCCTCCATCTCAGGTATGTACCTACCTGGGTCTGGAGATTGATTCTATTAGAATGGAAATTCGGTTACCAAGGGAAAAGTTGGTTAAATTAAAAAATTTGGTAGTAAAATACGGTCAAAAAGCAACAATAGGCAGAAAGGAACTAGAAAGTTTAGGGGGCCTACTGTCCCATTGCGCTCATGTTGTGGAGGGAGGCAGGGTATACTGTAGAAGGGTTTATAACCTTTATAAAGTCCTCTTAAATAATAATTTAAAAGCAATAAAAATAGGACAGGCATGTAGAGACGACCTGTTATGGTGGGAAAAATTTCTAGAAAATTTTAATGGCAAAAGGAAAATTGAATACAAAGAATTTCCCCTCCCTATGGTATCAGACTCATCTATGAAGGGCTTCGCAGTGTATATGGGAAATGACTGGAGAGCAGGTAGTTGGGACAATAACATTGTTTTTCCAGAATCTGATTGTAAACATATTATAGCAGGTCCTTCTGATATTATTTATGACAACAAAAATATTAATGAGTTAGAATTATTCCCTATAGTACGTGGCCTGCAGGAATGGCTGAGCCAACTTGCAGGTCACAGTGTAAATATTTATACAGACAACACTCAAGTATTTCATATGATAAGAAAGGGAATAAGTACTAATCCTACGTGCATGAGTTGGTTAAGGGAAATTTTTTGGATCTGCAAAATATATAAAATAAGGCTGGTACCTCATTACATTAACACAAAAAATAACCTGGTGGCGGACACTTTGTCACGCCTTTTATATTTTAAAAGTGAGGACGCAGTTAAAAGGTGCATTTTGGGTGCGAATTTGTGTTGCGCTAACGCTATTTTTGAATTTTGCAGAGGAAATGTGCCTGATGAGGCGAGTGATAGCGTTGAAAAAATCCGCCGTAGGGAAATCAACACAAAAGTTAAGGAGGATGCAGTGGAAATGTTATTTGAAGGTATGTAAAAAATTTCAATGGCAGCCTCTTAAATGTAACTCTAAACAGGGCTGTTTATATATATCTTACCTATCTAAATTTATGAAAGCATCCTCCGTTATTAATTATTACCAGGCGGTAATTTATTACCACAATGTAAGGGCCAAACCAGTAGCAGGCTGGTCCGATGTAAATATAAAAATGGTTGTAAAGGGAATTAAAAATTCCAATTTTAATGAGGTGGATAGTAAAGAACCACTGAAAGAGAAGCATTTAGAAAAATTGTATAGGAAGGTAGATTGGTCCGACCAGTTAGGGATATTAGTATATGTTGTAATTGTTTTCCTATTTAGGACACTACTCAGAGTAGGACACACTGTGAGGTCGGAACATATGCTTCTGAGGAAAAATGTTATTTTTCATAAATGGGGTTGTATTGTAAAGGTTACATCCTCAAAAACAAAAAAGCCAGGCCAGGTACATGAGATACCAATTAATAGATTAGAAAATAAAAGAGTCTGCGCTGTGTATTTATTGGAGAAATTATTTAAAATTCATCCAAAGTCCAGGGATGATCCATTGTTCTCCACGGAAAAAATTGGTTATTTATCTTACACTGTGGTTAACAAGCAATTTAAAAAAATGTTAGCAAATTCAGAGATTAGGGGTAATTTTTCAACCCATTCTCTAAGGAGGGGGGGCACCACAGACTTGTATAATAAGGGTGCTTCTTTAACCTATATTAAGGAGAGAGGCCAATGGTCATCTGATTGTATTTACAAATATATTAGGCCTTCAATCTCCGATAAAATTAATTATGATAAATTTTTATCACTACGTTAGGTAATTGATTTGGAGGTTTTGGATTAAAATAAATGTAATTTATTATATGTCCAAATCAATTTACCTCTTTGTTGTTCTGTATTTGTTCTAAGTTGTTCTAGCCGCGACGTAAATGATATTAAATTGTGCAGCGATACCTGAACCAATTTATTTATTTCGGAGAGGCGTGACGTCATCGCCCCCCGTTTCCATCGCTACGGAGATTGTTGTACCTCCACTATATAAATCGCCCGAGCTTGACCGTTGGTCATTCTCGTTCTAACCACCAACGATTTACCATCGCAGCAGAATTTTAAACTTTAGAATTATTGTTACAGGAAGGATTAAAATAAATGTAATTTATTATATGTCCAAATCAATTTACCTCTTTGTTGTTCTGTATTTGTTCTAAGTTGTTCTAGCCGCGACGTAAATAAAATCATTCTTGATGTTTTGACTTTTTTTTTATGATGGTGTGATGGTTTATGACAGTATGTCTGCACGCTCACCAGTAAGGACTGAACAATGCACGTTTGATTTGCTGGTGTGAGATTCTCCTTAATTAGTTATAGGAAACTAGGTTGAAATACAGACACATACTTGTTTTCCCCTGACTGATTATGGCCATGAGGATGGTGCTCCAGGCCCCCGACCGGGAACTGTTGGTAAACGTATCTGCCCACGCCTTAAAAAGGTTAAGGTTAATAACAGTCAGAAAATGAACAAACTTCCCATTGCACTTCCTGATTTTTCTCCGTTTTTATTTCTTTTTGATCTTCAGAGGCCTGATCTTCCAGGCAATACAAATTATTGCAATAGATGTAACTAATAAAAGATAGCAATGAAATTACGACATCGTGCAACACTGGCGACATTGAATTTAAATTTATCCTATGTGATATTAAAAATTACTCTGGTTAGGACCATACAAAATCATACTAGAAGAATGCCCCGTACAAATATACACTTATTGTGAAGCCTTATATCTGGTGTGAATACTTTTAATAAGTTCCATATCCAAATGCTTTAGTTTAAGCATTTATTAACACAAATAATAAATAATGATGAATGTTTACATCTCAGGCTCATACCAAGAAAAACACCTACCATTACAACGTTTTCGATGTGTACCATTTCCATAGCATAAACATGAAACATATCTATATTCAACTTAAACATTCAGCAAGTCAGTTATTTAGAATTTCAGTTCTTTTGTTAATTCCTTATTCCAGACTTTGCAGAACTCATTTGATTCTCATTGTTACTAGTTGCAATTGATTGCAATTTCGTTGATGGACATTGGTATGGTAAGTCATTGTAAATAAGGTATATAATAAGATTATATAATAGAAAATTAAAAGATAGATAAGATAAAAATTTGATAAAAGTATACTGGCTCTCTATAGTACCTGGTAGAGGTCGTCCATGTGCTGGTTGATGGAGTCATAGAGTGGTGCTGCCGTCTGATGGTCGCCCAGTGAGTAACTAGGCATGGCCTTCTCCCAGCTCTCAGTACGGCGGGACGAGTCTCTCATATTCTAGGGAGTCAGATGATAATCAATGTAACACCTAAAGATCTGCTTATCACGATTACTTGAAATGAAGCAAGAATGATCGTTTGCTTGCAAAAAACGAAGCATAATATGCTGCTTTTGGCGAAATTAAACATCTTACTGCCCACATTGCTGTAATTCAAATACTAAATCATAACCACTGGAAGATCAAAGTGCATATTGCGAAGAGGTAATTCATTAATGAAAACAAAAAAATAAAATAGCTACAAAGCAATAACCGTCCTTCAATAGATACAACTGGGAACAAAAGCATTATAACCTATTATATCCAGGAGGGCCCCTTCCCCGAAACAGTAGGCTGATTTGGCTATGAGGATTGGCGTGGCAAGTGGGGGTGGGGGTCACGGGTGGGTAGTTGCTACCATCTCCCCCCCCCCTCCCCCCCTCGAACCGTCTATCCCCCAAAAGATTGTAGACCTTCCAGCCCACTTCACCCTTCACCGGACGCACCCATTTCACACACACCACAGGGAAGTAACCTATGCATTTTCCCCAAATGTCTGACGCCACCTCATCTTCCAATGAAAGATGGATGTGAACGTGATGGTTGGAAGACCACAGGGGTGGGCTTGTAAGTGGTACGGCTAGGGAACTAAGCTGAGAGGAAGTGACCGGGAAGTGATAAAAGTGGCGTGATTCCTAAAGGCCATATTGCACTATCCGGTGTTTTGATTGCTGTAGGGAGTTTTCATCCCCATCTCAAGTGAAAATAGACAGTAATATAGCAGGGGCGGACCCAGAGCTCAAGGGGGACAAACACTGATTACTCTCATAAAATTGAATAAAAAAAACATCAGATTTACACAGATCTTCCAATTCTAACATGCCAAAATGTTCTCATTTGAGCAATTGTCCTTTTTGCCTCCCTCCTGGATTCATCACTGTTTAGGGACATACTTGCGTTGATACTTGCGTTGTGTAGGTGCCATCACAAAGGATTTTACATAGGTTTTCTATGGAATGTTTGCGTTGGGGGATACCTTCGTGTTGGTATCTGAAACCCAAATTCCTTATAGGGGCCAAGAAAGGGTACCGCAAACAGTTCCCCGCCACATAGTGGAATATTGCATTTATGATATGGGATTGTGATGGGACAGTTTCCCCTCCTCCGACTGATCGGGTTGGTCGTAATAACTTTGAAAATTAAATACCATATTATTGCGCTTCTATGAAGAGAATTTTCATCTTAATTGTAGATATGAAATTAAATAAAAAATACTTTGCTTGAAAGGATGTAGTCCTCGTTCTCTGACGAATGACGTCTTTAAGTAAGCCCCTTGAGTGATTGTTAATTACAATAGGGAGCTTTTGACCTTGCACTGTTATTCGTTAGAAGCAATGAAGTGCCTCCGTGGACTGGATTATTACCCACAGAAAAATATGTTTTCGTCTAGAATAAGGAAATGGAAGTCCTATATGTCCTATTTTCCATACCTCGGGATCATGGATGTATGTAAAAAAACATGATCATACACATTTTATCATCGAAATATGAGATAATATCATGTAAAAGGCCTATTATTTAAAGAATTCTACAATTACAAACGTGTATCTATGACTTCAGGGTTGATCGCATATTTCCAAGAAGCCTATATGGTAGAACAAGGCTCATTTTTCGATGCCGATTCTCACCTTGCCGTAGTGTTCTATCTACCGTCCATTTTAGAGACAAGAGACCAAAATTCCCTGGGTTGGCTCTGTTATATAGGAATCCAGGATATCTTTGTACAAAAAGTCCTCTGGAAATCGAGCTAGACGTGCTACCAAGTTGAAGCAATACTACACAATGTATACGTGTAGATCTGTTTATTTGAATGTCAGTTCAGATATCGTCTATTTGAATTGATTAAGTGTGACCTCTACTATAAAAGCGATAGTATATCAACTTATATTATACATATATGTTAGTATGTAAATTTTCTGTGTGTTACATCCAAAAACCGAAGGTAACTTTGAAGATGTTTACATGAATAAGAGCCTTTGAACAGTTGAAATAAGGAATATATTTCATTGCAGAAATCAAACCGGAAGAAATGACTTTTAGACGTAAAACGGGATCACCTCAGTAGTCAACCTGTTGGTGGAAGATAATCCCCCCTTGTTTGTCTTAGGCCGGTCATTGTTTATGGAGCAATTTACAAGAAAATTGGGGAAAAAAAGGAAAAAGAAAAGGAAAAAGGAAAAGTGGGGGGGGGGGGGGGGCATAGCCCCCGATTTCTAACCAATATTTACAACAAAGATTCAGCAAAACCCAATAATCAACAGGGACGGATCCAGGGATTTCAAAAAGGGGAGGCGCCCTTATATAGAATTGTGTGAGACGCCCCATTCTTGGGATAGAATTTTACATACGAAAAATCTAAATTTGGCAAAAATTAAGGGAGGCGTTTGCCTCAGGCGCCCCCCTCTAAATCCGTCCCTGATCAAATCAATTTTCTTGCCTGGAAAGTTATTTTTTGTAATAATTCTTGTATACACTTTGACTGGCACAGCCATCCGACCCTGATCCCCGAGTGTTGTGTTAAGTTGACTAGTGGATGGCAGCCCGTAAAAATACTTACCAGAAAGTTGCGTATCCCGTTGAGGAGTTTTCGGGGAAGTGGCGAGGTGCCCCAATAGGCGTTGACCATCTGCAGGGTGAGGTCCTCCTGTACCTCCCCCATCAGGGCCAGGTCGGCCATCCGCTTGTCACTGCCCAGCACGTGCCCCTCACAGATACCGTGCAGGTACTGGAGGAGAAGGTGAGGATTATTACATCTTAAGCATGTATTACATATGCCGATACCTATATTACACATGCCGATGTTGCTGACGATTTTAAATTATTATTACACATGCCGATGTTGCTGCCGATTTTAGCTTATATTATACATGCCGATGTTGCTGTCGATTTCAGCCTATATTACACATTGCCGATGTTGCTGCCGATTTTAACCTACATAACACTTACCAATGTTGCTGCCAATTTTAACCTATATTACTCATCCTGATATTACTGCTGATTTTGACCTATATTACATATGCTGTTGCTGTTGATTTTCGTCTATATTATACATGCCGATGTTTAAGAAATCGGCATTTGGAATTAGGTTAGATAATTGTAGACATATCATGTCACTAGACAGGTTTTATAATTCTCCTGAGAATGATAGGCCTATATTAAGATGTAAGGTTTCATTCCATATTTTCAGAGAAAATCAAATGAATACAAAATCGACAGCATCAAAATTGGTATGTTGAATCCCGGCTGAAATCTACCACAGGCTGCATGCCATTTACTCATCTTATTGCCACAGGGAAAAGGAATTGATTACAATTAAGTCAAATGTAAGTTCTGTGTGTCATTTCACCACAAGTGATAGGTAGGATGCATGGTATTTTGCCATAGTATTTAAGAAAAAATGAAAATTTGCGGAATTCGAAGTCATGATCATAATCAGCAATCGGAATAAAGGCTTAATAATTTATACCTTAAGTTGCTGCCGAATCAAAAACGCCAGATCAAGAATTTCCATATATGATATTATCTAAACGATTTCGTAAGGCATAGATAAGAGTGTTACTTAGCATGCATGATAGCTAAGTCCTTCGAATGCAGTCTGGTCAGCAGTCAGATAATTATTAATCAAGACTTCATCTGTCAGGCCAACGGCGACTTTCTATTCATAATAACCTCGAGCAGAAGATTACATTTCTGTCTACTAATAGACTTAACCTTTTTAATCAAGGTATTCAGATAGCATCATTAACACAGAAAGTATCATTAACACATTTAGATACCATCATGTTGATGAAGGGCTTCCCTTGACACAGACTGAGAAACTTGTGCAGGTTGAAGGGCTTCTCAATTACACCAATCCTTCGCTGGATGTCCTGTAAAACATAATTCAGCAGAGCATTGTTGAAATTAGAATTTCAACAATGGTGCATAATAAGTACTGTTTATAAGCGCAAACAATCAATCGACCTAATAAGATTTAAAAAAAAGAAACGACAATTTTGCCCTGGACTAATATCTAGGGAATGGGAAATCACTGGAGCATAAAACATAATTGTCATGATTACATCAGGATACCATTTTCCATGGGATTTGTCCCAATGATATAACAGGAATAGTTGTCAAATAGCTTTAGAAAATACATCACAATCGTGTGGAGCAGTATGGTATTATTTCTACTGGAAACTGCTGCACCATAGTGTGCTTACTGACAAATTGGCGCAATAGCTTCACTATAGTATAGCAATCATTCTAAATTGGCGTACCTCTTTTTTGTGAGGTAAACAGCTTAGAGACGATTACATAAATGTAAAATGGTCATTCTTACCTGGAAGCCATACTCAATTGCCCTTAAGAATACACTCTGTGTTAATGGAGTCATGGCACCTGGCATCATCTCCCTGGAGCAATTAAGAAACACTGCTCAAACAAGGATGTATAGATGTAATCCAGTACATCTTAGGGCCTAATCAATTGGCTGTGCAACGTCTCAGGAGTAGATACAGAAATAAATCCCAATGACACAATGGTTTATTTAATTCTTTTGGACCTATAGATTGCAATGAATAATAGCTGGATTTCCTCCAGGATCTCCTGGGATTTCCTGCAGAAAAGCTAAGCCACCTTTGTCAATTTAGTTCATAGACATTTACTTTGTTAACTGTTTTTTGAAATCATATTCTAAACGATAGATTGGCCCATTTTGTTATTACCTTGAACATCAAAATGTCCTTAGAAATTTATGCAAACATGGGAAAATTACAATTTTCTGGCACAAAGCTAAGCCAGATTTGGCAATATACCCATGGACTTACTCAATTACAAGAAATAAGGAATCCTAAAGGAAATCCATGGAAATCCCCAGGAAATAGACTAATCAGACATCATAGTTTTACCTTATATTTACTTTGGTAAAGTACATATTTCTTCACTTCATGGTATTCTCTACATTTGTACATAGTTTTACCCGATATTTGCAGTAGTCAGGCACTCGTCATCGCTGGCCAGGGGTGTGTCGAACTCATGCATCAACTCCCACTCAGTCTCCAAGCCTAGGGTTGTAATAGGGCGTGCCTAACAGGACAATTAACAATTAAACTGACAGGTTATAGCATTGCAATTAATTTCTACGAGATACGTCAAAGGATCTGGAAGTTTATTAACCCTTACACTGCCAGAGGCCTCATATGGGGCCCTATAGTAAAATCCCATAGGAACACCATTGAAAGAATGCAAATCATGCTTTCAGAATCTGAAAGAATTTTTCAGATATTCCAATTAGAACCAGAGATACAGGTATTTGAACATCGAACTATCAAGTCACCCAAAAATGTTAGAATTGCGATTCGAGAAACCATAAACAATGTATTTACATTTGAATTTGCCATACTAATTAAAAATCATGAAAAATGGGTGAATTTATGTAAATGACATGATTTTTAATTTGCTCCAACTTTTCTTTCATTTATGATAATCACAAACTGTCTTTTGCACAAAAAAGATAATGTTTTCATGTTATTTTTATAAAGAGTGTCATAGTTATTTTATGAATTATCGGTTACCATGGTAACCTGCAAATTATGATAGTATGAGCAATTACTCTGAGCAAGAAATTTGCATTATTGGCACAGTGCCAACATTTGGAATGTTTACATCAAAATTATTGAAAAAAGCTTTTCATCTGAAGAATCTAAACTAAATTTGAGTTTTAGGGAATTTATGCACTAATTTTTGTATTTTGGGCAATATCTCAGTAAATATCAGTTACATTGTGATATATCTGGCAGTGAAAGGGTTAAATTGGGGGTTATGGAATTCTAAGCATTATTTTATAACACACATACTTGAAGGAGAAGCTTATTAAAATCTTCAATTCTCAATAATCATCCGATTGTTCTGTAGTATCTGGGTGCTTTTGTGAAAATCAATCAATGCCACAAGTTTACATGAACTTGTGTCACAGTTTATCTTTCAGTAAAGATGATTGCTATTTCTGAACTTTGTAATTAGAAACTGCGTGCATATCTTATTGGTGAAATGTGTGGCATGCCTTGAACTCGAAATTGGCCTGCACAGACACCAATAGCCTTTTTTGGTGACAAATTCATAACTTCATCTAAAACATCTTTGAGTTTGCACAAATATAAGATGATATTCTAATGCAGCGTTGCCACGTTAAGAGATCAAGAAAACTATTAAGTTGAGAACAAGCATTTTCTGTTAGGACTTTTTACTCAGGAATGCTGCCGTAAACTATCTTCCTTGAAAATCCAACTCGCTCGTCTATTCGCGCACATTAACAAAACCGGCCGTGTGTGTTGCCATTAGAAACTTCAATATGTAATACAATTCTTCACCTGTAGTAAGTAGATCTGGTCTCCACATACTGCCCACTCTATATCTCGGGGATCGGAGAAAGATTTCTCCAGCTGAAAGAGTCAAGTTTCTGTATTATTTCCTGTCTGGGAAAACAAAAGGAAACACAAAAAACGGAGACTGTCTCAGTGATAAAACGAAACTAATTGGATGTAATACTCTTAATGGGCAGAAGCGGGCCGTTTTTGTCTATTACATTAACATCAAAGACTGAGGCTATATTCTCTAGAAAACACCTGATTCTTCCCAGCATAGATAAATCTCCTGTATTTTACTTACAGACTAGAATAGAAAAAGATGCATGCTCTGAGATGTATCGACAAGTCACAAAACAAATGTATATGAGTTTTCAATAATCATGTTACAATTTGTGATTTGACATGATGAAAAAATAACACCTTATTTTGATTTTGTATCTATCTATATATATAATATTATTATCAAATAGCAATCATTTATATATTTTTTCTATAGTTATTTTTGTGTCTTTTTTGTCAAGAAGATTAGCCTTCATGTGTTTAGAAAGCTGTAAATTAGTTATCCGTGGTATTGAGAATTGCAAATCTGTTAATCATGACGACCAATAGTAATTGATTAGTTACTCATTAACAAACATGTACAGTTACAGATATACAGGACCTGGTAATTTTGGAATGTCGGCCTATAATATGTACATTTTGTAACAATAATTCTAACATATCTTAACATACAAAATATATTTAACTAGGACAAAAACATTCACCTGTATTCCTAAACTAGCAAGGTTGAGTATCATCTCATCTGACAGACAGCAACGACTAGTTTCCGATTTCAATACTTCGGTTTCTACTGTGCCTCCAGCTTCTGAAATTCCAATTGGTCAAAGCCAAAGTTCGTATTACACGATTCTAGACAAAACATTTGCAATCAAAAACGGTCAAAACATTTCATCTATTGTAGTTGATGCAGTTCTAAGTATATGGCAAGTTGGTACAACAGAGACTTACGTACAGGAATGACGCCCTATTCACCTTAGGTCATTTAATCATGAGATTCTTTTGAATCTCAAAAATGAGCGTCAAACGTGAATCTCAAATATGAAAGACTAATATCTCATTCTATAAACCTCCCTTTACACTGAGACATACACAGTATTCCTTCAAGAAATATCAATGGATAATGATCCAAAAGAGATCACTACATAGCAATTCAGTATATCACATCTATCACACAAATCGCATAATGGCCTGTTTCCACCAACTGATTTTTATTCAAACGACCCCATAGAAATCATCCCAATTTGTAAATCCTTAAAAGTCCTTCAACAAATCTGTTGGTGGAAACAAAATATTGTTCAAACGACCAATTTCAATGAATGATTTTTGACCTTGTCAGCTCACAAAAATGCCCCAAGAACGACAGACAAATTATATTTGACATGTTAAATAATTTTGGATCATTTTGGCTTGACAAATACATGATAAAATAAATACCAGACAATGAATAAAAATTGTGGAAGCTATCATAATGAATTAAACCATATTTGTTGAATAAAAATAATGTTTGATATAATTGTTGGTAAAATCATTGGTAAAATCAGATTGTCTGTCAAATCGTTATTTGGTTGTTTGGTGGAAACAGAAAATTGTGCAAAGAATCCATCTCGTCGTTAATGAACAATTTTTCTAACCAAAGGTCGTCTGTATATGTCTGTTGAAATAAGCCTTCAATTTTGATCTAGTCTTTTTGGTGGAAACAGGGCATTAGTGGAGATGAGTTTTTAATTTGTTAGTCTTTATGAAAGCACAATGAATTTAAAGGTAGCAGGTGCATGTTATACCATTAGGTGTTATTATATTGACAAATGATTGATGGTAATTAAAAGAATTTTCCATTATCGCAAAACAATTACAATTTTCACTAATTCCCTTGGGTAATTGGCGGAAACACGTCATTCACATGACGAGTGCACATGTTAAGTATTTTATATAATATGATAGCCTGTTTGGTAACAAGATAAGAGTAGTGTGCAGATTCAATGGAATTACAAGCCCTAAAGCCATAACTAGTAAGCTAAGCTAAGATCAAGCTCATAAGTGTCTGCTAGCGTATATTGATATTCTTTTCAGATAATGAGTTTTAGTGCATTATGTTTTTTTGTGAAAAGATTATTTTTGTCCCAGAATGAACACAATGATTGAATATTAGTAAAATGCAGTGCACAGTTCAAGATTTACTAGAAGGGTTTGTAATCATAATTATAGACATTGATCAGTGGCTTTTTTTTTCTTTTTTAGATTTTTATTCATTCTAGGAACAAAGGATTCCACTCTCACGGGGTGCTTTTGTGGGAAAATGAAATTATCTTCTTATTGGATTAAATACCTCAGTAACTAAACTAACACTAACTCAGGTGGTAACTCACCCTGAACTGTTATTTGAGTCTCCTTTCTGCCAATTTCCTTTTTCACAATGCTGAGCTGGTCATTCCAAGTCCTCGATATAGTGATACAATCAGGGTCCGATGACCCAGAGACGACCGACTGCAACACAACCAAAACAGACATTATTGAGGGTACACTGATACGATTGGTATTTGACGACCAAGAGACGACCAACTGAAACACAACCAAAACAGACGTTACAAGGTATTCTACTATCAGGGTCTGATGATCCAGAGACAACTGACTGAAACACAACAAAAACAGAGATTACTGAGGGTAGACGGATACAATCAGGGTCTGGCAACCCAGAGACAACTGACTGAAACACAACACAAACAGAGATTACTGAGGCTAGACGGATACAATCAGGGTCTGGCAACCCATCAGAGACTACAGACTGAAACACAACCAAAAGAAATGTTACTGAGGGTAAACTGATACGATCAGGGTATAATGATCTAAAAAAACTGATTGAAAAACAACCAACTCTAAAATCACTGAGGGTAGAGGGATCCAATGGGATCCAATGGGATCCAATGACCCTGGGACAACTAAATGAAACACAACCAACTCAAACCAAATTCAGAGGGGACTGAGTAGAGTAATACCCTGGTACCCCCACTTTCAGAGCTATGTGATACGTATCAGTGTTTTAAAAAAAACACGAAATAAGGAGTCCTTTTTGCTAAAGTTCGCATGTGCTTGAAATTGGGAAAAAGGGTAATTTTTTTCATCGGAAATTTGCGATTTTGGAAAAAGGGTACATTTTTAGACATAAATGGCATGAGTTGGAAGTCAAAATGTTTTCTACAGTGCAAAGAATGCAGTGGTTTGTACTTTTTAAATAGCTTACTTCAGAAATTATATGAATTAATCTGATTTTCTAATCAAGATGATACTGATTAACAAAAATCAGTGTTTTTCAAAAACAGGGTATGTTTTTGGGACTTGAGAAGTCAGTGTTTTAGGCAAAATAGGGGTACTTTTGGGGCAAAAAGTCAGTGAAAAGGGGTGTGTTTCTCAACCAGGAGAATACTGATGGGTTACTGTTAATTCAGTGAACTAAATGCCCATGAAGAACGAACAATCAGGATCAGATGACCCATGGGTAACTGACTGAAACAAAACCAAATTAAAGATTTGTAACTAATTGACCTTTCAATCAGAGTAGGTCAGCAGTCTGAGATGGTCTTGTTCGAGATGGTTACCTTTTTGAGGAGGCAATTAGTCTGAGATGGTCAGTACACAGATATGGTCATGTCTGTGATAGTCTGCAGTCTGAGATGGTCACCAATGGGAGGAGGTAAAAAGTCTGCAATGGTCACTAGTTTTAGGTAGGCACGAGTGTGAGATGGCCATCAGTCTGAGTTTTAGCTGCAAATTGATAATATCGAAGGATCGCCACACAAGCTCCTACAAGCTAAAGTACCAATACTGTGACTTTTCTGCGCCACTAATCTTGACTTCTCAGTTGATGGTCATAATTTATCGATAATATTCAACTATGAAAAAGGACCAATGTGGCTGCCCCATCTGTACCACAACATTGTGTATGATTATAAAACGACCATGGTTACCATTCCTTATCTATGAAAGAAGCCTGAAATCTGACCTTTAAAAAGCTGCGGCTTAAATCATAGCAACAGAAAGTAAGAAGCTTTTAAATAATTGCTATAAAGCTGAGCTTTAATACTAAAATATGCGCCACAGCTAGGATTAAAGTTGGAATTAAAAATTAGAGCAATATTGAGGTGACATGACATTATAAGCCGATTTGGTGTGTAATTCTCGATAACATTTTAAGAACCTACAAAAGAAGTGGTACTATGTTGAGTAGGAAACTGTCAATTTTGGATGTTCTAAGAACATTATGGTGTTTTAGATGTTCTAAAAGCCTTACTGTGTTACCTGGGTAAAAATAGGGGGCTGTAAACCAACATCTGGAATTTCATAGAGCTGCCATATCATGAAAAAGGGGGACCCCTCCGGACAGCAAACACTTACATTAAAGATAGTGCAGTTAATTTCAGCATCAAGTGATATTGCGCAGTGGGTGTCTACCCCGCCCAATCCCGAAAAAATCTATCACAGAGCAGTTGAACTCCAAAGATCCCAGTCCGGCCATAGCTGACCATAGCTATTTTACCTAATCGGTTATTTTCTGTATCATCCAATAGAAAACATTTTCTTTTCGACAAACCCATAAACACTTTCAATTATGCCAGATTTTCCAATATTAAGGGAAATTATTTTGAAGATTATGGGAAAAATAAGCCCTTCTTATTTCAATTACGCGGGGGCTTCTTAGTTAAGCTGGTGCTTTCTTCACCCAGTCCATAGAAAATCAATCACAATGAAGTTTTAGTGGATGTTCACCTAACAGCGAAGTTTAAGTGAAGGTAAACCGCCACAGAGACGGAGATTTTGCTGTATAACCTGTGAGGCATCAGCTGAGGTTATAATATAATATTATATGTAATATATATTTATATATAATATATTATGAACATTTGAATTCATAGCCTGCATGCCAAGCCTACCAGAGATGTAGGTAGTCTTATGGATAAGAAGATGGCCTTTCATGCGAAGGGGACCTCAAAAGGATCACGTTTTTATGCTAAATGAAAAATAATTAAGTTTTTATGATTTTCCATTAAAATGTAGCTTTACAAACATAATGTAAAATATGAATATTACATAGAGTATATATGCAATAATGTTATTGAAATTAGTTTTTAATTTCTTTTTCTAAATATTTATATGATAAATCTGTCTCGCCACTTACTAGATACCTACCACAAAAGGGTAGTGGCTATAGGATATCCTACTGGTAGAACAATTATAGAGGTGTGGGCCAGGAGTAGTATAAGAGAGTTCTTACCTCATGCAGTCAATAAAACCTCTACCACATTGAAGTTCAAGAGGGTGCCTAGCTTAACCAGTCCATAGAACATCTATTACAATTAAGTTTAAGGAGGTCCTCACCTCACCAAGTCCGTAGTTTGCATTAAGCGACAAGAACCCTGGATTTCCTGTCAAAGGATCCCTTGTGAATAGGACTCCTGAAAAGTACCAAGGAATAAATAAAAGAATAACTTCTCATTATACTTATCTAAAAGGATAGTACAGTGCTCAGCTATTTTGGGAAATACATAACGTTAGATTTCCTGTTTAAGAAAAGGGCTGTAAAAAAGTCCTCTTGGAAATGGCAGAACTTTAGAATAAATAAACCAAAAACAAATAGACATATTCATAGAATGACATCAAGTAGTAATCATTCAATAGGGATCGATGGGGGCTATGGTATTGAAATACATTATTAAGAAGGAATGGACATTCTATTTTTTTTTTAGGAATGATTACTGTGACGATGTATTCATAATTATTTATATAGATATTCCAACTATTATTCGATTGTTTCTTCATAATTATTTAGAAAGGTATTTGTATATTGGAATGCATAGATTTTGAGTTAGTGCATTACACTCACCTGAAACCTCCGACCGGACCATTTTCTGAACCACCACAGCCATAGACGATTTGATTGGCTGCCCATGCTGCCTGTCAATTTGAAAGAGTAATAATTCTATTGTTTCTTTTCCGAATCTAGTCTTTTGTAGATTTTGAAGCAACGAACCTTAAGTATCTGTCAGGTTCAGGCTATAGTTACAAGCAATTGTTTTAATAACACATGTACTCTCTATGCAATCAACATTATAACACATGCCATCCATTTTTCAAAGTTTTACTTTACCATTTTACTTACCCAGATAGAAATGCATTTCATGTAAAAGATTTTTTGTAATTGTTTATTTATATTAATCCTTAAAAATGTTTTTCACCGGTCATTGGAATATACAGTGATAAAAGTCGATGACAGTAATTACGGAAGACAAAATTGATTAGATGAACAAAGTTTTTAAACTCATCATGTTGGTTATCGTTAATAACAGGTTATATCCATTTTTTCCTACATATTCATTTCACCATTATTCTTAAAGTTCACCTTTATTGTTGCCTTCTACATAAGAAGAAAATATATTTTATTTTCATATCCATGGTTACTCATTCATTAATTACAAGATGAAGTGCAATGATCTCTATATTCAAGTAATGGTGTTCATTAGTTTGTCTACAGTGTTCATCAGTCAAGTGACCACGTTTTAGCGATCACCACGTGGTTCTCATAAGCACGTGACGAATCAATTAAATGCAATCTAGAAATTCTAAATAGTGATAATTGTTGAATATTATACCATTATTTTATTGAACGTAATTACGGCAAGGAAATGCCTTTTAGACGTGTTAGAATTAGATTAATAGCAATGGACTTTATAAGATCAATGGACTTTGAGTCACGTAATTCTATGTCATTTGTTTCTTACTATCCAAAACAGTACTTCAATGAGTAATTCCCTTAGAACTAAGTTATTATTTCAAAAAAGAAACACTTCGGGGAATGAAGAAGATAGTTTTACCTTCTATATTCTACAGCTTGAAAGGCAAAATGCGACGCCCAGCACTTGCTAACTGCTTTTAAGACCTAGGAATGCAAAGATTAAGTGTAAGAACATTCGGAGTATAGCATGGACGTTTCCAGGTAATTTTAATTTTGAATTGACATTTGCTCTATTCAGTTTGTCGTAAGTCAGTTTAGCAATTACTTTGAAATTAATTAGAAAACCCACAATCTTAGATAACAGTTTGACAATTTATTTGAAATTGATTAGAAAATCCGCAATCTTAGATAATGCAAGGCTTACATGCAAGGGGTCAATGTGTTAGTAGGATTTGAAATACAATTGCAAATTAAGAGAGAGAACACGTGATATTTCTTACCTCATCTTGGCCCTTGACTCCTAAGATTGTGTCCATTTGCCCTGCCCCAGACATTTCAGAACCGTCCTCACCTAAGAAAAATAGTTAGAGACAATAAAGTTACCATAAAGGAAAGCATCCTTGTCTAAGGCAATAGTTAAAGGCAATGAGGTTCCTATAAATCATTTAACAAAAATTTCATTACCCATGTTGCCCTGGCATTTTATACCATAAACCTCTATCTGGTATTCACATACTAGCAATCTAATTGTGTGGTTTACAGTCCTGAGAGCTTGTATCTAATGTCTCTCACCTTAGTCAAAGATAGGCAGATAAGATGCCATTGGGGATAAATTACTTTGAAACATTATTATGAAAATCTATAGAAGCATTCGGTATGGTGTATCTGTCTTCTGGTTAAAATATTAAACTTCACCAACATGCCATAACGTTTTCAGGCAATTCTCCATTAAAAGGAGCTATATCTGAGCAATAATTATACTGTAGGACCCAGGGACAGGTACGACAGACAGCACCACCGCAGTGAACATTCAGCCTCCCCTCAAGAAGGGCATTACCCACCAGAAGGGTCTTTGGTCCATTAAGAAGAAGAATACGAGTAGCATTTGCAAAACCTACTACAAGTAGGTACTGTATGCCAGCCATTTAGCATGCACAAAGTGTACTACAAGTAGGGTTCTTGAAAGAGTTCTTAGACAGACTAGTACAAAGGATATCAATAAATTCATACAGAAGTATTCTGGTCCTGCAGCCTACTACCAGAAGGCTTTGAGTCTTTGAGTCTGATAGCCTATTACAGTTAGACTAGTTAGAGTCCAATAAACCACTACAAGCTGGGCTCTCCCAGTAGCCTACTACAAGTAGGCATTTAGTCACACACCACAGTAGCTTTTGAACTCCACTCCTAATATAGTTTCCCAGTCCCACACCCCACTTGCAGAAGGCTTTGAGTCCAACATTCTACTACAAGGAGGCTTATTTTAGTCCCATAGCCTACTACAAAATGCCGTCCAGTCCCACATTATGCATAAATTTTGGGTCCAACACCCATTGAGCCGCACACCACTGATTCTCCCTGTTGCCCATTACTGCTAGAGTTGCTCAGTGGGTATGGGGCTTTAGTTTCAGACCCTACTACAAGTAGGCTTTGTGCATGCTGATTGGCTGGCATACAGACCCTACTTGCCATAGACTTTGAAACCTTACTAAAGGTAGGGTCTCATTGATATAACATATACATACTAAGGAGAACTGTTTCACACACCAAATTTGAGCAAATGTAAGCACTCCAAGGAAGTGCCATTATAGAATCATACTAATTTTCTAGCTACTTTATTTCGTGAAAAATTAACATTTGTTAAAGGAAAAACTATGGTTACCAAAACATCTTATTTCAATCAAATGAACAGTTTCCATGGAGTATTGTGCCATGTTTTTTACCTGTGGCAGATGAACGGACGGCGAACCGTAATTCTTCAGAGCTGTCAAAACACCTGTGCAGGCTATGTTTGATAGCTGACTGGATTGGCTGACAAACTTCTGTTTCCAAGAACAAATGGACCACTGCATCACATTTCTGACGAAGATCCCCATCGGAACGACCACTAAGTATCAAAGGAAAAACTGGTATCATAGACTCAAGTTCTTATTGGAATTGGAACATTTGCATTAGGCAAAATGGCTGGCTTCCAATGTGTTCCAGTTAAACACTTTATTACAAGAACACTTACATACTTGAACATGATATATTTGATGTTTTACCTACAGGTACACTTTTATAAGATTATTATGAAGATAAATAGACGAGAGGTTTTTGATTTTTTCTGTCATAGCTTTTGGTTGCTTTAGATAAGAAGCCTAAAGGGCCATACCCACTAAGCGACTTCAGTGACAAAGGGCGGCGGGTGACTGGGAGAATCGTTGTTGTCGGGCGACTGGAATATCAAGCAGCTTTGATAATTCCCTGACGACTTTCCCAGTGATTTTACTGGGGATCCCGTCATCCGTCGCCAGTCGCCCCAAAAATGTACCATACCATTGGAAGTCACCCAGCTATCTACAGTCACTCAGCGATTTCACTGCCAATTCTCCGAGTAGCCTGTCGCTCAGTGACAGTAAAATTGCCTTGTGGGTATGGGGCTTAGGGGTTTCTTCAAGATTAACTAAAAAGTAAATAACCGATAGATCACAGCTTTTTATGGGTAAATATTTTTCTTTAACTGATTTCACAGTCCTACCACCTCTCAACCTATATAATTAAAAGACTAATGTGATATTCATTATTAATGGTGATCAGATTTTAAAAAGTAAATGACTGTTACCATTGAAATAATAAGTGCATGTAGTATCTCTATACTATTACACATGCAAGACTTCCTTTCATAGTGGCCAAAATTATACCTGCCCAGGAATATTCTAAAGCGGTTTTCCATGAAAGCTGCTTACCTTGCAATAGCCTCAAGTTCAAGTATAGATTGGAGCAGCTCCGGGCTTTTCTAAAAGTGGGAATAAAATGGTCAGGTTTCTTCTTCAGAAATTTAATCAAGAGTATCACGTTGACCTAAGCAACAATGCTAAGGTCCTAAGAACCATATCAATGAATTTATTTACTCAATGTAGCTATGATATAGTACATTTTAGGATTCGATTTAATTCATATTATTACTAAAATGATAAAATTATGTTAGTGAGTATCATGGATATAGAACAATGCTAAGGGTACAATTAACAATTGCTAATTAGCATTGCTTGTTATTTCTATAGCTGTCTTTCTGTTTCAATAGTCATTATTGCAGCTTTTCATTCTATTTTCCATCATGTTATTTTCCAATGAGTATGTTGTAAAACTGACCTGTAATTGTTCGTCAAAGGCTGCAATTGTCAGACAGAAGCCTTCAGGTACAATGAACTCCTGCAAAACACAAGTTGATTGTGCTTTAATTGATTTGATCGGTTATGCCTAGGCATATAATTATGTAGGCGTGTTTATCCCAGACCCTCTTCCATCATGACTCTAAAGCCCTTAGGTAATTATCCTCTCTATATAGAATTATGGTGTCACTTGTCATCCACCTTTCTGACATTTACCTATGAGATTTTATCTTTCCGTTGACTCCGTGTGGTTTATAATACACACCAACTGCTAAAATGAATTGTCAAACGGTTCTCTTATTTTGTCCATTCACAGAGGTTATCTGATATCTGACGTGCGAAGCATTCTTAAACAAAGAATGATGAATAGGCATTTTGGATACCCAGAATCTGAAACCCAGCTTTGCAAATTGTAGTTTATTTCGTCTTTTTATGGCAGATCTAATCTCATTTTCCTTATTATGCTTGGGGGTTGTGGAATTCTTTGTAAAATACTAAGAGTAGGCTGAGGGGGACCATGAATGACGTCATGCTCTTTTTGCAATTGACCATTTTGACCTCCGCCTTCATTAACGTTTTGTCAATTATAGGAACATGAATTCATTTATGGACGGCCCCTAATTTTGATGACACCCCTATGCTTAAATTTGGAATATATTAGGGAGTCTTTCATTGAAATGTTGGAAATCAGAACCTTTTGAACTTCCCTACAATCAGTCAACAAAATCCAATATCAAAAAAACAGTTGAAATATATTTACAATAGGAAATTTGTCCATTAGGCCTGCATATTCTACATATGAAATACGCAAGCATACAATACCTGAGGGTCAACTTTGTCAGGGAAATAATTAGGTTAGGCAATTAAGACAACAACGATGGCATTAAACGATTGAAGCAAACATGCTACCGTACAATCTTAATCAAAGTAGGCTAATTTCACAAATAGAAGGCAATTACTTTAGACTGTTTAAATAGATGGAAGCCGGAGGCAACAAGTGAAGGAAACCTTTGTCAATCAATAAACTTGGGGTCAAAACAACTATATGTGCACAAACAAGATGGTGCAATCCACATGACTACTATAATGTCCAGACCTTCAAACAAAGGAAATGCTTACCTTGCTATTCATTTGGGATAAATTAGCCAATTGGCAGCCTTTACCCCCGACGAGTGCGGAACTACAACATGGCGTCTCGGTGAATGTTAGTGTGTGGGCGCGACGCTCGTTTTCAGTAATGACTTCCGGTTCTCCTAACATGGGCACCGACGGCTGAACTGGAACTGGACTTCCTCCATGATACCTGAGAATGTACCAATACTCTTAAGCCTGTATTCCACATACCGATTTTGATGCTTATTTGGTATTTGTTTGATTTTCTCTGAGAATATAGCATTACATCCTATATGATATTCTTAAGAGATTTATAAGACCTTTAAAGAAGACGCGAAAAGACAACTTAAGCCTTCATATAACGTTCCCTTTATGTCCTTAATACTATATAACAGAAAAATAAAGTTTCTTTTAAGATTATTAATGAAATACAGCATATTCAAACAGTGCAGTGGGGCCTGGTCGCGCAGGAGTTACCTCTATGCCATTCAATGTAAACAACACCCTCTGACGTAACAGGAGGCATGAGGCTAATCTGGCCCATGTGGTGTATCGACGTTTGGAGAGAGAGAAGTTGTAGATCGGAAGTGGACGAATAAAGGTTCGCGCACGGCGTCCTGGGAAGCCCGGCGTGATCGGCGAAGTTGATGTTTATCTTCTAGCTCTGTCTTATCTCTTTTATTGATCAAATACTAAATTGGCGACGAGATAAAAGAATCCACAAGGGAGGAGAGATATTCTAGATAGTTGTGTGACTCAGGTTAGGTCAGAGAAACTTTCCAGTTTTAAGCATCAGACAGATTTTGTGAGTCAGTCACTGTGAGTATCACTGTCAACATGGCTGTGTTTGGCAATGTAGGTGTTTTTGATGAGAAAACTGAGAGCTTTGATGACTATGTTGACCGCATGGACAGTTTCATGTCAGCAAATTCTATAGCAGCAGACAAGCGTACAGATCTGTTTCTTGCTGTAATGGGCCCTGATGCCTTCAAGTTAGTGAAAAATTTGTGTGGGCCAGATAAGCCAAATACCAAAACCTATGTCCAACTAAAGAACCTTATGAACAACCATTTTAACCCAGAACCAGTAGTGATCGCTGAGCGCCATAAATTTTGGACAGCTAACCAAGAGGAGAGTGAGTCTGTGTCAGAGTTTGTAGTCAGGCTCCAGAAGTTATCTAGGACATGTAAGTTTGGGGCATTTCTGCCAGAGGCCCTGAGGGACAGGCTAGTGTCAGGCCTTCACAGCAAAATGAAGAAGACACAGTGCCATTTGTTGGCAATGCGGGACCTGAATTTTCAGACCGCGCGTGACAAGTGTGTGGCCGATGAGTTGGCTATGAAGGCCAACAACCTCTACATGGGGGCAGCCGCGAAGGGCGATTCCGAGGTACACCTGTTAAGGAAAGCAGGTGGTCGGCGCGGAGGGTCGTCACAGCGCGGAGGGTCGTCACAACGCGGAGGGTCGTCACACCGCGGACGAGGGCCGTCGACGAGCCATAAATCCTGTACCTGCTGTGGTTGGCAGGGACACCTCAGCAGCGACTGTGTGATGCGGAACGAGAGGTGCCACAAGTGCGGTGTAAAAGGGCATCTACAACGGGTGTGCACCGCTAAGGACAGTCAAGGTGGTGCGTCAGCGCGTCACAGCAGGCCACCAAGGGCCCCAATGGGCAAGTCAAGGTCGACAAAGTACGTCAACGACGACGAGTCGAACGATGAGGCAGCGACAGACTACAGTGAGGGCTCATCTGACGAGGCCTTCGGACTCAACCAGGTCACGCTGGACCCTGGTCAGTCAAGTGACAGTGAATGACTAGGCCAAGTTGGTGTAGAGGTAGCACCAGAAAAGGTAGTGAAAGGTGGTAAGGCAAATTCCAAAGTGTGTGAGGATCCAGTATTTGAAATTTACACAACTACTGTTAGAAAAAAAGTAAAACCATACACAGTTAGAGTTTGTATAGGTAGTGAGCCTATTAGTATGGAGCTAGACACGGGTGCCTCCCTTTCTACTATTGGAGAAAAGGTCTATCGCGATAAGTTGTCTCGATACAAGTTGTGCAGATCTAATGTAAAACTAAGAAGTTATACTGGTGATAAGGTTCCAGTCCTAGGCAGTATCAAGGTACCCGTACGGTACAAAGATGGAGACAGTCAGTATTTGGAAATACTAGTTGTAAAGGGAGACAGGCCTTCGCTTTTCGGTAGAGACTGGTTGACAAAAATCCAACTTAATTGGAAGAACATTTTCAGAGTAGAGGAGAAAACCCAAAAAGCTCAAAGTAAAGGGACAAATGTTTATCCCAGAAGTTTTGTAAAACTTGTAGAGGAACATAAGGGATTATTTTCTCATAAAGACACAGGCATAAAAGGTTTTCGAGCTAGTCTAAAACTTAAAGAAGGTGCCAAACCAGTTTACCAAAAGGCAAGACCAGTACCATATGCACTGTCAAAAGATGTTGAGAAAGAGTATGAGCGACTTATAGGTTCAGATATTTTTTATCCTGTCACCTATAGTGAGTGGGCCTCACCCGCTGTACATGTGCCTAAACAGACAAAAGGGTCAGTGAGAGTATGCGGTGACTATAAGAAGATAAATGAGTTGTTAGAAGATGATGGTTACAAACTACCAAATGTTCAAGAAATGTTAGCAAAACTTTCTGATGGGGGTAACCAGCCCAAAGTTTTTTCAGTATTAGACCTAGCAGGAGCTTTTAATCAGTTACTCTTGGATGAAGATTCGTCTAAACTGTTAACACTAAATACCCACAAGGGGCTTCTGAGCTCAAAACGTTTGTGCTTTGGTATCAAGACCGCGCCATCTATTTTTCAGGCGACTATGGATAAAATCTTATCTGGGATAGATAATGTTTTTTGTTATGTTGATGATGTTTTGATAGCCACACGTTCTGAGGAAGATCATGTCAAAGTGTTGTGTCAAGTTTTTGAAAGGTTCAAAAAACACAATGTTCGCTTAAATGAAGCAAAATGTCAGTTTTTTAGACAAGAGTTGAGATATCTAGGGCACACAGTGTGTAGGGAGGGTGTTAGACCCATTGAGTCAAAAGTAGCAGCGATAAGTGAGGCGCCCACGCCTACAAATGTTACAGAAGTTAAGTCGTTCCTAGGAATGGTAAATTTCTATGGTAAATTTATACCAGATCTGGCTACAAAAATGAAACCACTGTATGAATTGTTAAAAGACAACATCGATTTTGTGTGGTCAGAAGATTGCGAACAGGCCTTTTGTATGGCTAAGGAAGAATTAATGGGGAAACGAGTCCTTGTTCATTTTGATCCAAAGAAAGAGGTTATACTAAGTGTAGATGCTAGCCCTTATGGCCTTGGTGCTGTTTTGAGTCACAGGATGGAGGACGGTTCAGAAAGACCCATTGCTTATGCCTCTAGGACTTTGAGTTCGGCTGAAAAGAATTATGCCCAAATTGAAAAGGAAGGTTTAGCCATTATTTTTGGGATAAAGAAGTTTCACTTGTATCTTTATGGTAAGCCCTTTACGCTCATAACAGATCATCAGCCGTTAACCAGAATTTTTGGGCCTAAGACAGGTATTCCTTCATTAGCAGCAGCCAGAATGACTAGATGGGCGCTAATATTAACCGGATATCAGTACAATATTCGGTATAGATCATCAGGTGAAAATGCGAATGCTGATTCGTTGAGTAGACTACCGGTAGAACAGAGGGCTTGTATAGACAGAGATGAAAATTATATTTTTCATACACACATAGACTCTTTGCCTGTTACTGCAAAACAGATAGCGAAATGTGTTCAGAAGGACCCAGTTCTCAGTAAAGTTTACGAGTATACATTAAATGGTTGGTCCAAGGAGTGTAAAGATGAGTCTGTTCAACCTTATTGGAGTAGACGTGAAGAGTTATCCATTGAAGATGGTTGCCTGTTATGGGGCAGAAGAGTTATTGTCCCTGAAAAATTCAGAAAAGAAATTCTTGAAGAGTTACATTTTAGCCACCCTGGTATGTGTAGAATGAAGGCATTGGCGAGATCTTATGTATGGTGGCCATACTTGGATTCAGACATTGAGGATTATGTAAAGGGTTGTAGTGCCTGTATCACAACTTTTCAGGTTCCTAAAACTACTCCTTTGTTATTATGGCCCTGGGCCACTAGACCATGGCAAAGGGTTCATGTTGATTTTTTGGAAATTAAAGGTCAACAATTTTTCCTGTTGGTAGACAGCTACTCTAAATGGTTAGAAGTTGTACCAATGGATTCTACTACAGCAGAAGCCACAATCAGTGTTTTGAACACTATTTTTAGTAGATACGGATTTCCAGATAAGCTTGTAAGCGATAATGGTCCTCAGTTTATCTCAGAAAAATTCAAACATTTTCTGTCAAAAAATGGTATCAAACATAAACTGTGTCCGCCATATCATCCAGCTAGCAATGGTTTAGCAGAAAAGCATGTTCAGACTTTTAAGAGAATGTATGTGAAGTCTAGTATTTCGGGTAGCACTGTTGATAAAGTCTCTGACTTGTTGTTTAGGTATCGCAATATACCTCACAGCACGACAGGCAAAACGCCTGCAGAATTGTTTCTTAAGCGTGTACCTAAGACAAGACTAAGTTTTGTAAAACCATCTCTACAAGGCAGTGTAGAAGAACGCCAAGAGGCAAGTAAAAAGTCTAAAGATGGGGCTAACCCAAAAGATCGTAAATTTCATCTTTTTCAAAAGGTGAGAATCCTTAATTTAAGAGGGGGAAAAGAAAAGTGGTTACAAGCTGTAATTACACACATTGAGGGACCAAGGTCCTATGTAGTAAGAACTGTAAATGGTAAAGAACGTTCTGTACATATTGATCACATTATACCTGACGACACGGTAGCCAAAGCCACAGAGACACTGGAAAAAGATGACCAGGTAACAGCTGTGTGTGCTCCCACAGAACCTCCGGTGGCTCCTCCTGTTATTGAGCCATTTGTAAATATACCTCCCAGTGATGGAAATTTTATACTACCGGACATGGTCACTGAGCCTACTTCAGTAGAGACTCCTAACAAAGTACCTATTAGGTCTCCGAGGCAAAGTCTAAGGACACTTAAATCTACTCCCACAAAGACTGCTACTTTGACAACTACAAGGTCAGGGAGAGTGGTGCGCGCTCCCATAAAATTGTCAATTTGATACTTGATTGTATTTACTGTTTGTATCTAGTGAAAGGTAAATAGAAGGGAGGAATGTGGTGTATCGACGTTTGGAGAGAGAGAAGTTGTAGATCGGAAGTGGACGAATAAAGGTTCGCGCACGGCGTCCTGGGAAGCCCGGCGTGATCGGCGAAGTTGATGTTTATCTTCTAGCTCTGTCTTATCTCTTTTATTGATCAAATACTAAAGCCCACAGCTCTGAGTCATGTTTGAAAATTCATAATGTTAAAACTACTACTTAAACAAGAAAATGGGGCAATGGCCCCGGAAAAATTTAATCACCCCAAAAATCATATCTATTTTGTTATATATTTCAAACCAAAATAGAATCTGTGGCTTATGATGCTGTAATGTAGCTAGCACTGCAAGCGAACGGAGCAAGTCGATGTCAGATTGCAGTTAGGCCCTAGGACCATGGCCCGGGGACCAGGGTTGCAGGGGTTAAGTAGTAGCAGGATTCGAATCGATCTGGTCACCTAACAGCATAGGTCTAACATGGAGGAAATGCCGGGGATTAAACCGTTTGCTCCGTAGTCTCCGTAGGGCCCCACTAATGGCAGTGTAATGAAGGCCGCAAGGGTTGCATGGCAAGGAAGCTGGCGACGACTTCATCGCCATGACGACGTCGTCATGGCGACGTCGTCATGACGACGACGTCCATGACGACGTCGTCCTGCCGGAATTCGCCGATGCCGACTTTCGGTACTGATTTTTACAGCATAGAAATTAAATAAATCTATAATCAATGCAAATACTTTCGAACTTAGTTGTGCAAAATGATCAAATACATAATTAATTTTAATAATTCACACTAAAATTTAGTCAATAACAATTATTTATCATACTTCTTTGTGCAATACCTAAAGGGCCGTCGTAATCAACTATAAGAAGTGACTACGGCATAACCACCCCTCCACCTGGCCTGCGGCCAGGTGGCCGCTGCGCGGCGGGGGTGATTAAAAAATTAAGCAAAAATTATGGAGTGTAACATAAATATGTGACTTCAAATTCTGAGATTTTCATGCCACTCTGATTTATATTTGTTGAAAACTAAGCATTTTCATTTTGGCCATTGGGATTAGTGGTGAGCCAATGCCTCCCGTGACGTCACAAGGCTTGTCCAAGCTTGCCTCCACTCGATTCGCACTTAAAGTGTGAGACTGGCTTCGCACTTAGAACAATAGGACATAAGCCTATTGTTCGAGTGCATAGGCCAATAATGACAGTGACATACATTAAGATGTATGTTAATAAATCAGTAGAGCAGGTTTTCCGAATTTTGAACATTTTCTTTGCGTGTGAGCTTTAAGGCTGTATTCCACATACCGAAAGTGCCCACAGCCGATATTGAGCATTCCCATGGCAACGTTCTTTATCTGCAGGCTGCACTTTTAGCGTGACTTTGGCTGCCGAAAGTGCAATAATAGCAGCTGAAAGTGTGATATCAGCAACCAGTGCAAAATTGGCAGGAAAATTTTATCACTGCTTTGGTAAATGCATCTGCGATGCTACCGCTTTTATATCAGCTCTGCCGAAAGTAGAGGGGCTGCAAATCGGTAGCTCACTTTCGGTATGTGGAAAAACCTTTATGGTGATGTATATAACATGTCTTATATTTGACCTAAACGCCCACTGCCAATTTTTAAAATCGGCACAAAATCGGCATGTTGAATATAGACATTAGCTAGTATTCATGACAGGTCAGCAGGTAAACAAATGGGATGAAAGAAGCAGAGGGTAATAACCCTAACTGGTATCATAAAAAACTAGCTTGCATTCTGATAACTAGCTTAATTTATCCATTCATTAGCTCCTTTCATCATGACAACAGGCCAGGATGCTGGGTGAGCTCAATCTAAGCAGGTTTGTGTAAAAACCCATCCCAGGTTGCAGCAACGTAACAAGAATGTTCTGCAACCAAATTTTTTTTATTAGTTTGTAACCTGCCCAATTTTCATGTAACAGTTATTATTTTAGGTAAAGTTGAGACTTACTAAAAATGAATGTTAGGCAATATAATGCATTATATTAGTATAATTGCGCCGCGTGACCAAGGACGGAGGTCACTTAGTGACGCGCCTAGTTACGTGACGTCATCCCACGCGCCAGTGACGTCACGACACTCCCGTCGCCATTGACGCCATTGCGGAGGAGGACTTACGAAAATTTTTCGGGTGTTTCCCCCGTGTTATGAACACTCGCAGGCCCACAAGGAGCTGCGCAAGGTGCAAGGTTTATCACGCCCCACCCGTAGACAAGGACTGTAAGTCATTTTTTGTGGAAAAACCCGCAATGGCGGCTGGTGGATCGAAAGACTCAGACGGCAAGAAGGAGCCGTTAGAAGACTGGCAAACGGCGTTCAAAGTTTTGGACGGGAGAATGCGCGCCTTCGAGGAAACACTGAGAGAGGCACTCGGCGGACGTAAGTCGAGGGGATCTAAGCGCTCAAGGATCGAGAAAGTCTCGTCAAGTTCGGCGACTGACAGTCTGTCAACATCAGCCAGCGACGAAGATGGGACTGAGGAAGACGTGACAGACTCGTCGGGCAGTGACTCCAAGCCCAAGGCCAGCGCTAAAAGGAAGCAGACCACAAGACACCGTACAACGGCCACAAAGCTCCTGAGAAAATCAAAGTACACGCACAAGCCTTATCTAAAAAAAGGTGAGACAGTCTCGAGTTTCGAGAAATTAATGGTTTGCTGTTTAAGGAACGTCAAGGAGGTGTACCTATCAGGAACCGGCATTGAGGGCATGCTCACACATTTGATTGTCCTGGCCGAGAAGGCAAACACAAAGTTCTACAGAACGGACGCGATTATTGCTTACGACCGGGCAATGAGGATCGCCGCTGCAGAATCAGGGATAGGGAAGTTTAGTATTATCGATAACACCCTCGTCCTTGAACACCTCAGCTATGACGCAACCGTGAAACCCCAGCCCAAGAAACAGGGGTCCAAACAACGCTCTAGTGGTAAGAGCGACCGCCTGTGCTTCCGACACAACAAGAGCATCGGGTGCGACAACTCAAGGTGCGAGTATCTTCACGTGTGCTCGAACTGTGGTGATGGATCCCACGGTTTGTCAAGCTGCTGGAAGAAGAAGAACCCCACCCAGGGCGGTGGAAATGGCCCCAAATGAGGTGTTTCTGATAGGTCTGCCATTAGGTCGTTTTGTAAGGTCTCCAAGGGTAAATCTCAAGTGGGTGATTTTTTATCACCTTGTGGGGACGGAGGGGTTTTGCCCAATGATAGTGTTGGTGAATTTAAAACACCCCCTGTTTGTGATGTAAACGATCTTGTGTTGGATGTTGCGGATGTAGCTTGCGTTAATTGTTGTGAACCTTTAGGTTTGTTACCTGACGTTCAGGTGCAAGCGAGACCAGTAGTTGTCCGACCCCCTTTGAGTGAGGGGGGCAGGTTTATCAATGTTTATGAAGAATGTACGATGGGTACATGTACTTGTACGCATCGGATCGGTGGCTTTGCTGCTGACCTGAAACCATGTCGGGTTGCCTCTTTCTTGTTTAGTGACAAGTGTACACTCGATTCAGAGTCTGTTAATGAAATATGGAACGGTTTTTGTGATGGGTTCAAAATAGTGGATGACGTGGACATCCCTGGTTACGCCTGTGAAAATTACAAGTCTATCACCGACGAGAAATTCAGGGAGGAGATGTCCGACGTTATCCGGGGGGAGTTGGCTCAAGGGAAAATTCAGATCGTTAAGGAAGCTCCAACTTGCATCCATGCGTTGGGTGCTGTAGAAAGGGGGGATGGCCGTCTGAGGCCTATTACAGATTGTAGTAGACCCGAAGGTGTTAGCGTGAATAACTTCATGGCCTCAACTTTCAAAAATTTTTCTTACAACTCAGTAGACGTAGTGGCTCAGCAACTGGGCGAAGGCGATTTCATGTCGGTGACAGACATTTCCAGCGCATACCGGTCGGTGTGCATTTACCCAGGGCATTCCAAATTCCAGGGTTTCACTTGGGTTTTGGACGGGGAGGAGCTTTACTTCCAGGAAAACAGGCTCTGTTTTGGCCTGCGCTCGGCGCCCTATATATTTAACCTCATCTCTGAACTGATAGTGCACATGGCTAGAGCAGAGGGGGTGGGTAGGGTTGTCAACTATTTGGATGATTTTGCTGTTACAGGCGAGTCTGAGGCTGACTGTCGGACAGCACATTTGAAATTAATTAAGGTGATAAGGAGTATCGGTTTCTCGATTTCCTGGAGTAAGGTGATCCCCCCAGCCACGAAGGTGGTTTTTCTAGGGATTGTGATCGACTCAGACAATATGACCCTATCCCTCCCAGATGAGAAAATCTCTAAGCTTTTAAGGGCAATTGAGGACCTGGAAAGAGGGGGGAAGAGAGCCTCGAAGAAGGAATTGGAATGCCTTGGGGGTCTTGTTTCCCACTGCTCCTGTGTGATCAGGGGTGGTCGGACTTTTAGCCAACGCATTTTTGATTTGTGCAGAACCTGTACGCGGGGTAGGAGGGTGAAACTGAGTGAGGAGATTATGAGTGACCTCTCTTGGTGGAAGAATCTCTGTTTTGTTTTCAATGGGTCTGCCAAAATTGTGAAGAGGGAAGTTGGTGCGAGGTTGATTTCAGACTCCTCTTTTTATGGTTTCGGTGCTTGGTGTGGCAGTGACTGGCTGTGGGGGACCTGGGGGGAGGTACCCGAGCATGTTCTTGATGTGCACGACCACCGGGTGGAGGCACCCAGATCTGACCGGGTAACGGAAAATATAAATCTTTTAGAGTTATATCCGGTAATATCAGGGGTGAGGCGTTGGGGGCCCCGGTACCCCAACTCAACCCTGGAGATAGTCACTGACAACACTCAGGTTCTCTATATGTTAAACACTGGTCGGAGTAGGAACAAGGTCTGTATGGGCCTACTCAGAGAATTGTTTTGGTTGTGCTTTGTTTTTAATGTTGATGTCTTTGCCACATATATTCCAACTACTGAGAATGTGCTAGCTGATGCGTTGTCTAGGGCTGATGGCCCCGTTAAAATCAATGAAGCCTTGTATGAATTAAAGTCAAACCTTATGTGCTGTCACTCTATTTTGTCTAACAGAGCCATCTGTGAGCGAGGTCAGAGAGAGAGCAGAGGCGCTGGCTACTGCAGCATCGGCCAAGGCCACGAAGAAGGCTAGAGCCCACCATGAGAATAGATATTTTGAATTCTGCGATAAGTTTCATGTACGACCGACCACCCCGTCAATTTTTGAAATTGTAACGTACATAGCCTACCTTTCAATGTTTATGGTTTACAGTTCCGTACTTAACTATGTGTCGGGAGTTTCAATGTATCTGAAATCAGCTGGTAAGCCGGGGGTAGATTACTCAGCCTTCCTGATTAAGCAAGCGTTGAGGGGTGCGAGGAGGCTTTGCGGGAAAGGTAGGGGGAAGGCAAAAGCTTTATGTTTAAGTGACTTGTACGCTCTGTTCTCAAAGGTTAACCCTCTGTACATTAATGAGTTGATGTTCTGGTGCGCTGTTACGCTAGGATTTCGTTGCCTATTTAGGGCCTCAAACTTGTTCGGTGTTCATGCCCTACGGGCTGGTGATGTCAAATTTATTAAGAATGGAATTTCTATTGTTGTTAGGTCTTCAAAGACGGATCAGTTCAAAGAACATGTTAATAGAATAGTTGTTTATAGGAATGTTAACTCTGTGTTATGTCCAGTTTATTGGCTATCGGAATTGTTTAGAATAACTTCACCTCATTGTGATGACAGACTGTTTAGGCTTAAAATTAAGGGGGTTTGGAGACCAATGACCTATAAGTGGTTTAACAGTGAGCTAGCCAGTAGGGCAGCTAAGGCTGGCCTGGGTTCCAAAGGCTACACTTCTCACAGCCTGAGGAGAGGAGGAACTTCTTTCATGTCAGGAGTCGGTTATGACGTCAGTGAGATCAAGAGGAGGGGCCAGTGGTCTTCTAACACTGTGCTCTCCTACATAGAGGACTCAACGGAAGTGGCACTGGAAAAGGACAAACTCTTCTCTTTCCGTCTGATTTAACTTGTTGGTTTGGGCTGTTTGGCGGAATACATTCTATTACATCAATGATGTTGCCCAAACCTGTCTCCTAGTTGTTCTGTCACCCAGCTACTTATAGGCAATATAATGCATTATATTAGTATAATTGCGCCGCGTGACCAAGGACGGAGGTCACTTAGTGACGCGCCTAGTTACGTGACGTCATCCCACGCGCCAGTGACGTCACGACACTCCCGTCGCCATTGACGCCATTGCGGAGGAGGACTTACGAAAATTTTTACTTGTAAGATTTCTATCTAGATGGCAGCCAGTTGGCTTGTTTTTTATTGTAACTGTTTATGGCGGAATACATTCTATTACATCAATGATGTTGCCCAAACCTGTCTCCTAGTTGTTCTGTCACCCAGCTACTTATATAATAAGATCATATCTTAGTTAAATTTAGACCTTACTAATAAAGAATGTTATTATTATGTTATCATAACATGAAAGAATATTACAAGAATGTCAAAAGAACATTATTGTGCAATGTCACAGTATTAGGTTCTAAAGACGTTTTTGGGTGCCATCAAAATAACGTAACAAGAACCAAAGCAGAACTAAACAAAACATGGCTGCAACGTTATAATAACGTCCTTTTCTTGCTTGGGATTACTCACAACTAGGTATTATGTGTACAGTTTCAAAGCCTTATAAACACCTTATGGTGAATGTAAAACAAGTTAATGTTCTTCAGAAAAACCTAGGCTATATTCCAAAAAGAAACTAAGCATTATGTCAGTATTGAGAAGACCTGCTTTGGGTATTAGCCATAGGTTATTATTGTACCGCACCAAGAACCTCTTTGTCACTGGTTCCTGGTGAGATACGTCATACCCTATGGCTGATGGGAAAAACGTAGTTCTCCTTCCCATTAGAATCGGCTAGGCTATTGTGAAATGGTGATTTTCATCAGGTAGGCTAGGTGAGGTTGTCCAACCACCACACTCAACGTGCTCAATCAGGAACCGATTTCGAGACAAACACTGACTCATTGCCTTTTTTTACCGACTTGCTGACTATGCAAAACCGTCAAATAGTTATCAAATCAGATAAATCATGCAGTGTTGGGGGAGTCAAGCATTGTGTTTATTGTTGTTACCCTGGTTTACTATATCCACGTATCAAAGAAACCACCTATGTGTGCACTTTCATGTACATGTTTTAGTGGAGGGCCAATATGTATTGTGCTTCTTTATACATACATAGGGAAAGAGAGTGTGTGTGTGTGTGGGGGGGGGGGGGGGGTCCATCACATGGGGTTGCGGAGTCCACATTTTTGGTCCAGACTTAAAAATCTGCTAGAGATATTCCATGTAAAACCTTTCATGAATCTAGATTTGTCATTAGCATAATGGTATATCAAGCCCTCCATGCATCGGCTAAGGGCTCAGTGTGTCTCGTGTATAATGGTATGAAATCGCACAATACAGGATTTCAACACTTATTCAAATAATGACTATTCAGTTGGTGCCTTTAAGATTTACTCCAAAGTCTCGGAATTTTGTGATACAGATCTAGATGAGAGTTTGGAAAGGCTCTGATGAAAGTAGCATCACGTTAGGCAATGTGCACCCCTTATCAAAACTGATCTGCTGGTTTAATAACGAATACACAGAATGCGTATTTTCAGTGGTACTTTCTTTTTCAAGACATATATTTCCATGAAGGATTCGATCGTTGTTAGGCCAAATTCAGTGACGTAACTGAAATTCAGATCAATCGGAGAAAACTCTGGTCACAAAGTTCAATGGCAACATTTTCGATAATTTTCGATGATTTATGGTTTCTTGAACATTGGGATTCGACCTGAACATTTTCATGGCAAGCGTTTTGCATACCTTTTTTTTCGTGATAATATGAATAATATATATTTCTAAAATGTCAAAAGTAAAGCACCATACCCACTAGGCGATCTTGGCTGAGTAGGCCGACTCATTGGCTCTATAACCGTCAGATTCTACCCTTAGAATCGGCCAATTTAGGGCTGATTCAGATCAAACATGCACATTTTAATATACTGTACTGTCAGGTGATCATAAGAATCCGCTGATTCTACCAGTCGCCTATCACCGGTAAAATTGCCTGGTGGGTATGGGGCTTTAAGCCCCATACCCACTAGGTGATTTTGCCTGAGTCGGCCAACTAGAATCAGCCGATTATTCTCATAGAATCGGCTGATTCTAGCACCTATTCAGATTCCCAGTCAGTATGGTATGTTGAAATGTGCATGTTTGATCTTAATCACCGTTAAAATTGGTCGACTCTAACAGTAGAATACGCCAATGAGTTGGCCGATTGTGTAAAAATTGCCTAGTGGGTATGGAACTTTAATGTAAATTCTCACCTGTAGCAGGCCTCGGTCACCCCCTCTCCTCTAACCCCGTTCACAGTAAACACACACAGCTTCTCATAGATCACCGAACACCAGTCCTCCTGCATGTAGTACCGTGGGGTATGTTTGGCCTCTACCTCCACCTTATAGTCTTTACCACCTGATTAAGAAAAAGTGATAATTCAGTAACTGATCCAACTATTGGTGAGTGAGTGAGTGAGTGAGTGAGTGAGTGAGTGAGTGAGTGAGTGAGTGAGTGAGTGAGTGATGCTTTACCCCATACTGACAGCTAGGGTCATTTTCATGGCAAAAACAAGTTAGGATGAATTCTGATTTTTCAGGCACATGTTTTGACTTGGTCAGTCTTCGTTGATCGTATCTAATGAGATTCGGGTAACAGGGTGTACAAACAGAAGAGAATCAAATCCAGGAAATAATTTACTATCGGTTCGTCTATGGTTGTATCCAGACTAGGATCAGAATACGTATTCTGCCTGTATAGAACTGTCATTATGTGCAAATTCTGAGGCTAGTCTGTGAAAGGTATTAAACATTTTTCAGATTAGGCCAGTGTCATAAAACACTCATTTTGTGAATACGTGTGTAATGGGTATCCTACGGTCAGTGGATCCCAAATATCGACAGGACAGAGCAGGACAGAGCAACGCGTGATTGGGCAGCAAGGGACAGAAGGTGGAAGAAGAGCTGGGGCAGCTTCTTTAACATGACAAATTGAAAAGTTTTAGAAAAAGTAACAAATTTCGGACGAGTGTCTGACAAGGTAGCATATCTAAAAACTTTTCTTTTTCTTTTCTTTCTTTTCTTTTCTTTTTTTCCTTTTTTTTTTATAGCTATTTCATAATTATTGACTAAGCCTAACTTATCAATATGAATATATTTTGAGTTTTCAGTGTATATCTACAGTACCGGCTGTGAAGTTAAAGCTGTAGCTGTCCGGGTAATGACCATTTTCTCCGAGCTTCTCAAGGTTTAGGTCAGTTGAGGTGATAGACTTCTGAGTTCCACATGGAAGGACTAAGTATCCACATCGAAGACTGCAAAACCACATTGGAAGCAAACACACATAATATTAAATGAATGCATACTTTGAAAGATTTTTTCTCAAAAAGTTCCTCTTTTCCTTAAAATATTTTATGAAAACACCCACAAAAATTTTGAGAGAATGTTAAGCAGTTCCCCTTGGTGAACCTCGCCACCCCCTTTTCTAGGTTTAAATTATTGACATTATGAGGAAAAGTTCCACATGGGGAACATCGCCACCCCCACCCCTACAGCAGAACCTGTATATATGGGCCTGCTATGCGGATCATATTCACTCTACAGGCCCGTAACCAGGGGGGTGGTGGGGAGGAGGGTTCCCCCCCCCCCCCAGGAAACCTCTCCAAAAGTTCCACCTTTCTCTGCAAAATTTCATGTAAAAACCTTAAAAATAGTAAAAAAAAAAAAAAAAAAGAAATTGAAAAGTTCCACGTTTTATTGCTCACCACCCCTTTTTCAAGTTCAAATTATTGAAAATATAGTCAAAGGTACTTGTAGAACCTCGCCACCCCCCCCCCCCTCACTTCCCTGTGAGACTCTCTCCTCTTTATTGTGCCAACACAAGTTGAGGGGATGGGACTGAGATTCTAGAGTTACAGCCCTGCATCCAGTCATTTTCAGAATGGCTTAAAAGACATTCCTTGTAATTCTTGCATTCAGTAGTGGGCAAAATGATAGTCTTTTGTCTTATGTTTGGCTCATCACCTTTATCATTACTTGAGTTTAGTTGAGTCTTTTAATAAAAGAAATGACACAATAGTCTCAACGGACACAGGCAATCTAAAACTAACTAATCAATTTGAAATAATTCTACGTAAATGCTGAAATATTACCTCCCTTTGTTCCTGCAATAATTACGTAATAATTTGGAGAAGAACTCATTAGCAGATACCAAAATAAAGCTCAATAAAAATGGTTTGACTCATATCACAGGTGACTTTGGAATCCTGAGCAGTAAAACCAATTTCTGCACCCTTAAGAAAGGAACTGAATCTCTTATTATAAAATACTTCAATGGGGAAAAACGAAGTTTGATAATAAGATGAACCTGCACAGTTCTATTGTTGTCTAAACTTTAGAAATAATTCCAAATTATTGACAACCTTGGCAAAAACATGCACACAGTTACAGCAACTCCCAAAGTTGACACAAAGATAGAGCATGGCTGCCTTGCTTCCCCTGGTCCAATTTGCATCTGTTTTAATTGCACACAAGGGAATGAGCCTTTGTCATGGGGTCATTTGTTGGGAGACC
Source organism: Lepidonotus clava (assembly GCA_936440205.1). Classification (NCBI taxonomy): domain Eukaryota; kingdom Metazoa; phylum Annelida; class Polychaeta; order Phyllodocida; family Polynoidae; genus Lepidonotus; species Lepidonotus clava. Next base: position 40,146,604 of record OW387140.1, read on the forward strand.
TTCTGATCCGGTCTTGGGGGCCCTGAGGTGCTCATCAGTGAGCTACTCTTTCCCAAGGAGAGCATACCTGGTTCTCAATATGTGACCAGTCACGGGATATGGTAACCTAAAGGGATATTAGTTATTTTGCTCTAAGTCCATTATAAAGTGAGTTAGCAATGAAAACAAGCTAATGATGTATATTTCCCTTTGAAATGTGACCTAGGCAGAATTTTCCAGAGATTAAGACTACGAGCAAAAAATTATTCTATTCATTTATAAAAGTTGCATTATGGGTAATTTTGCAAGGAACGGCCTTTTGAAAAAGGGTGTTACATTAAGGAATGTTCTTATGTTACCATGGCAACAGAAAAAGGAATGTTCAGATTGCATAGAATTTTTTTGTCAGGTTTAATAACAAAATGCTTTTAATTTGCAGTGGTAAAAACTGTTATTTAAATGGAGATCTCTGTGAAAAGTTATTGTATTGTAAGTATTTGTGATAATTAAGAAAATTGTATTTTGTTAACTAAATATGGTTTGGTTCAGGGAGCTATATTATGGAAATAAAGCACAAAAGGTCAAACAGGAGTGTGCTAGTGTATACCGCATAGGGGATTTCAAATGCGCATATCTCAGCCTACAATAGGAATATTTAAAAATGGTTTGTATTGACTGAAAGCTAGGATTGTAAATTAATTTTCATACTTTCCCCCTCTAGGACACCAATTCCCACGATTGGTCACATATGAACAATGGCTACAGTATTAAAAAGTCCTACCAACTGGAGGATAGGTACCTGGAGCCTGCATTTGCTTTGCACTATCCTATCTCCCTACTTATCTAAACATTGTCTCACGATATCCAATGAAAGACCTTAATTTCTGCTATCAAAACATTTCAACGGAATTCCAGTCAAATTACATTATATATGACTCTTATTCATAAAACCAATATTAAACTGTTAAAAGCACTTCCGGTCTCTGCACAATTATTGGCCTTAGCTACACCTCCTTCATGCCTACATAATAATCTGATAATTAGGAAGTTTTAGCAACTACGAGGCATCTTGATACGTTAAAGCATCTCAAAATCTTCAAGTCACATTACCGACTACCAGTGCAAGATTCATGAATAGCAAGCACATATTTATTGACATCATAGGCACAAAATATTCCTCTAAAGATACAATTTTGGCATCAGTCATTACAGCCGGAATAAGAGATATGCGTTTTGGGATGCGTTGGGGGTTGCTCAAACTCCCTAATAGTAGATGGTTCCTTATTGTCTTATTTACATCTTTCTCAGACATCAAGTTATGCATGTTATCTTAATCTAATGGAAGTTGTGTGTATCTGAATGTTTTCTCGTTCTCTGACTATAACCGTCTTTAACTGACATGTTATACGTAGTTCGAAGTGATATACTTACAAAGATGTAGTAGACGGAATGCTGATGTTACTGACATGGAAAACAGTGCCATTCTAAAACAGAAGGAAAGTATTAAACTAATTTTGACAGTTGGAAAACATGGGTATAACGTAGAAGACTTGATTCGATTCAGATATGATGTCTTTGGATTATACGATACAAGCCCACCAGTAAATCGATAGTACCCATAAGTTAATCTTAATCATTTTCATGGTATGACATTCATGTATGGTGTAGTATTTTTCCGGATTATTCGTACTGAAAACGTCTCATGAATGCTGATCTCAGCTATGTGGATGAGAGAAAAGGGGACTATTGTATCAAATGTTATTATCATGATAACAATTATAAACATACTATTTGTCTTAAACGGTGGCGCTATAATACCTATACGTCAGATTATCTACCATGGAAAAGAGTATGATTCAGTTGTAAAAATCCGTTTCATTTCATAATAATTAGAGGACATTTACATGCGTCAGTATATATACTGCTCACAGTCCTTCCATCTAGCACATATCATAATCCTATCAATCAACGCTACTTTTACGTTCTACGTCGCGTCATTAGGCGTAATTGTATAGGCGGCAAGGTACGGACCCGTCAGTAGTATCAGGAAAAAGAAATTTGGAGGTTGTCTCATAAACTATTTATAAAAAAAATATGTACATATTATAGAACTGCTTTAATATCAATGTCGTTTTTCATGGAATCAGCGCTGTTCAAAGGGGTGGTTGTAAGGTCACTGTTCATGCGCGACGTTGCCAAAATTCGTTTCACAATATAAGGGAATCTGTTGGCTGGATTGATTCTGAATATTACACATGCGAGATGTTAGTAGTATATGGATATGGGACTCTGTAGATGGTTTGATTGTTGTCGTATGTATAGTTCGTCTAAAGGGGGATATACCCATTGAGCGACTGAACTAAATTCTGGTAGCTGGATTCTGGTCAAAAACGACTAGAACTAATGGAAAACTACCAAAATCAATGTTCCCATTTAGCGATTTCACCACTTCTGGTCGGTTTCGACCAGAATCAAGCGACCAGAACTGGTGGAGACGATCAGAACTTAGTTCAATCGCCCAATGGATTCCCCTTTTAGGTGACATCGTGTATGTACACTGTCTCAAGTATCAATGATGTCGCATACCAGACGTCGCGTGTTGAGCTGGTTCATAATAGGTTTAGACACATTTCAATTGAGTTTATAATGTTCAGGAATATGCACTTTACCTTTAGATGTCCAATATGTACAGCATATCTATGGAAGCTGGTCCAGTCCCTCACACCTGTGAATATTAAACAAATGAAATGCATTAAGCACATCATAAATTAAATAAACCCTACCGGACCCCCAAAAAACCTTATAGAAATCACTTCAACATCTCAACATTATCTAAACCGTACTCAAAAGAAAAGCATTTTCTCCTGCATTTCCATGAATGGTCAATTGCCAAATATATATGCATAAACAAGATTCAACGTGTTTTACTAACTGATCATATGGGCGTTGTATGCATTAATTAGTATCTTTGGCTACCAGCAAGTATAACAAATTAAATCCCACGGAGACAATTGAAATCATGATAATTCATTAATCATATGGCGGAAATGGCAGACGCGGGGGTGGGATAATGGAGGCATTTACCTTTCCACAATGGATCTGTTTCCAATGGAATCAATGGTAATTATCCTTACATCATCTAAACACCGAACCTTTTGCACTAAGACTGAATATGTACTTGGCTCCCAGTAAATAGGTATGGTTGCCAACATTTCCTCATTCTGCTGTTTGGCTTTAGAATATCGGCGATGCTTGTGTGCTTGATAACACCGTGTGCTACATGGACTTTCAGGTCTCAGGTGTGTAATGGGGGGCCCAGAGTACGAGAGGAAACAATACAACCCTTCCTTCCGGCTACACCTTATGGGATTTGAGGTTCACAATTTCGCAATGTTATTAGGCTAGTCGCCCTTTGCAGTATAACACTTGTAACAGCTGTTTGTCACCAACAGACGGGATCATTATAAAAAAATTATCCTTGTTGGGCCATTTCTATTAAAATTTTGTTCTGGATTGGTTCTTGTTCTTGTCATTTTGATGGCTCCCAATAACGTTGCTGCAACATACTGCTGTGACATTGCACTGCAACATTATTATAACATTCTGGATACATTCTTCAACCTAAACAGAATGTTCTCATAACATTCTCTCTTTGGGATTTTTTGTCCTAACCTCACCAGAAAATAATGCAATAATAACATTCTGATTTGGTGAGGTTACAACCTCACCATCAATGAGGTGATTGCTATGTGCCATCTTAGTAGCAGACTGACTAAAAAAGCATGGTTACAGAATGTTTCTGTTCCGTCGCAGGTTGGGTGGGTGCAGATGTAGTGAACTGCGCCTTACCATAAGAGTGGTCCCTGAGGCCCCGGAGATTGAGCTGGAGCTGGGGATGTCCCTCCACCTGGAGGAGGCCATGCATCTCACCCCACTGCTCGTAGTGGGTCTGGTGGAGCCTGCGAAAAGTATTTTTCAATAAATGTTTGCAATAATCACCGTAAGCCCTTACACTTGAAGGGATACAAAACCAATATCGGGTCAAAATTCAGCAATATGTATTAACCAATAAAGTACATTTTATGATCACAACTGAGGCCTATGATAAAATGTAGACTATGAAAACAGGCTGTAATTTCATCATATTACAATAAAACATGTTCCTGGTTCACCAAAATTGGTTTGTTTACAAACATTGCTGATTACAGACAGAAAGGACAGCAGATTTAAGCAATTCAAATTAAATTCAAATTAGTTTTCATGGTTTAAACAGTTTAATGTACTGTTTGACTCTTGGAATGTATTTCTATAGTTATTCAAGTTTGCAAAATTTTGTCATATTTTAGCATAACATTGCCTTTGGCCCCCTTTAATATTTTGCTATTTGCGCAAGATCAGTGGGTTTGAAGAGAGAGGGGTTTATATGGCGGGAGAGTCTGCTCAGTGTTAGAACATTGGACTGCTTCTCCGAACGTCATGTCCTGGCTTCGACATTATGTACATGGAGAAATAAAATAACGCAGGTTTTTTTAGTCATGCTCCTAGTTACATAAAGCTAGAAATTGATATGTGTTGGAGGCAGAGGCAGGTAAGAAACTATTTCCAAATGGTTATGTCACCAATTCCTATATCGTGTCGGGTCAACAAGCTTAAGGTAACATAACCATAGTTATGGAACTAGTTGCATCACCAGTTACCTCACCCTGTGTTAGAAAATAGGATGAAACTCTAAGAGCATTTTTTCTCAAAGGTATTGAAGGTAGAGAGAGGGGAGGAGGCTGAACATTCCAACAAAGTTACCTCTCATCACAACACTTACTTTTGAAGTCTTGTCCAGAAGTCCTTTGTCCATTTCTCTCTCGCTAAGCAATCAGCAAGTAGCCACTCTGACATGTCTGTGTCAAAGTCAAACTTTTCTGTGAATGCCTCCCATCTAGAAATAGGTTAGAAGGAATCGATGTCATCAAAATAGATTATTAAAGTATTAGGTATTTTGAATGTTAACCAAATAGTGATTAGTCACGATAGTAGGAGTTTATTCACGAAAAGGTACCAATTGGCCTATTTTCACTAACATTTGGCCATTGGTTGTGAAGTTGTGTTCGAATCATGAAATAATTTTTTGACATTTAGGCAAAAATTATGTATCAAAATGTTTCTGAAGTCCCAAGGATTCTTTCCATTCTTTATTATATCATTCTACTATTTATAGTTCCTTCACAACCTCATGTACAGGACAGGCCATTCTGTCTAATTTGGACCAAATCAGTATTTGGCAGAAAATAACTTCTTTGTTACATTAATCATGATATATATAAAAGGAAAATCTAATTCTTTATGTTATTTTGCGTAAAATCTGGTAAAGATTCTCATGACACGTACAAAAATGTTATAATTCCCATAGCCAATGCATCATAGGAAACTCAAAATGGATTTTTTTTTCAGAATTGCTCGGCATGACATAGGTTAGCAAGTTACTATGGTTACAGAAAAAAGAATATGAAGAATTATATGATTGGGTACACTCTGAGTAGACGTTATCTAAATCATATTCACCCCGTAATATAACACTTTGAGGTATATCTGACGTGTTTGTAGAAAGGTCTGGGGCCATTCAGAATAAGCCCATCCTACTTTACAACAACATCAAAGTTTACCCTGAAAAAATTTCAAAATTGCCTCCGTGCTTATTCCATGAAGACAGATGCATAATGCAAAATTAACCAAAGCAATTTGGTTGACAAATTGCTCCTACAATTTGTGAGATGCAGCTTTACATATTGACATTTTTCCCATAGGAACCAATGCTAAAAGCCTGTCAGCCCAATCTATAATGTCTAACCCAATTTCCCCCCGAAATACAGCATTTTGATTGGCTGGCAAATCTGCAAATCTGTCAATTGGTAAAATGTAAGAGCTCATGATGTTTTATCAGTACTTGATGATATAGAAATATCATGATTCTTGCTTATTTCAGTAATCTCAACTCTAGGAGACAAGGATAGCTTATATATGGTTATTTTGTCCAACCCTTGCCCAACCCAGGGATATACCCAGTGGACTTATTCCCTTCTAGACAAATTGTCCGCTCTGATCAAATTTTGTTCCCTAGGAAACACATTGAATGTACGCAGAGACCCTGTATGTATATAGAAATATAGAGACTGGAAACTCCCCTGGTGGCTAGTTGGAACCAATCTGGTCAACCATGGTCCTGGTCTGATCACTAAAATGTATTTTTTGAACATTCTAGTCAAGCGGGACAAATCATTTTAAAATGATCAACCCCAATCCAATCCAACCACAGACCAGGTGGCGTGATTGCTCTGTATAACAGGTTTAACCCTTGATTTCCAGTCTCGATTATATACATACAAGGTCTCTCATATACGTTTGATGAGGGATAACTGTAGACTGGAGAGAGATAACCAAGACTTCATGACTACCTTCTTTCGGTTGATGCAAACATTTACCTAATTGAAGGTCCCCAATTTCCATTTCGGATATTTCCAATTTTTCAATTTTACAAATCATTCAACTTTAAAATGGATACTTACATGAATGAGAACTTCGTATGGACCAGCTCATTCGCATCCTTTTCTATCCAGGACTGATTGAATCCTTTCCTGTAAATAATTATTTAATAAGCATTTTTGGCAACTTAACACATCAAAATAGAATTCTCTGCACTTTTGATTTAAAGTACAACCTAACAAAATTACAGAGGAAAGCAAAGCAGGCTTTAGAAAACTGACACCTTTCTCTGAGGTGTTGACTTACCGTTTGGTTAAATATAAAAAATGGTAGGACCTTTTTTCATGGTTTTCATTTTCAAATGCATTGTAAGTTTATTTTCAAAGGCATTGGAAAGTGGGTTTTATCCTCCATCTTTCCGATGAAAATTATATTTAGTAAAATGAGTTAAATTCAAACACTCTCCGCTCTTGCTGACTTTCTCCTGTCCTAGTTTCAATCTTATTTTGAACAAAGATAACTTATTTGAGTTACAAAACAAGGGGTCATGTTATGAAAGCATTAAACGCAATAATTACTAGCGTTCTCTACCTAATTAATATATTAATGGCGCTAAATTAGTTTATTAGTTCAATTATCACATATTACTTAAATTGCTAACCATGCACTAATACACATACATATCTAACACAATAAGGATTTTTGCGTGCATTGGTATTTGTTCTTCTTCATTATCGACATACCATTAGGCAAAAGGACCAAAGTTTAATCCCCTTTTTGGGTGGCAAAATAATAGACCTCCCGAGGTTGTTGCAAATTAACAGATTTCAGATTGACATTTACATGGTTTACTTCGCACACAAAGTACACAAAAGCTGGAGCTAGGAAGGACGAATCCTGTCCACCTTTCTTTTCCCCTTTTCTATACTTTAAAAAAAATGTTTTCATGGATTTCATTAATTTCCTTGTATGGTGTTTGATCTTGGCTTAAAGAAAACCGTATAATGTTGCCATTGAAGCGTTTTTGAAAATTATGATTATGCAATATTCAAGAATGATTTTCTTAGTTTATCCTGTTTGATTCATACCAGATGAAATACATTAGAATCATCATCGGAATTTACTTCGAGTTGACGATCTGATAATGAATGGAATAATTAATGTTGATTAAGACATGTTCTGTAATGCAAATCGTTTACTCAAGAAAATTGAGCGCTAAACAGAAGATGGCAGCCACCACGCCAAATGTAATAATGTGGTAAAAACGTGACCGCAATCCTCGTGATCGCAAAGGAAAACCTCAAATACCACAAAAAAGTTTCAGATAAATAAATACAAGGGGCAGATCAAGGCGGGGGCGGGGGGGGGGACGTCCAGGGGGTCCTTATTTTGGTGGAGATAGCGAGAAAAAATCAATGTGCTGCTCATATTATATGCGCGAATGTGCGAGGTTTCAGTACTTAGTATTATATATATGTATATATGACATATATACATACAAATCCTCCCCTTTCTGAAATTCTGTATCTGCCCCGGAATACACACACACAAAAACATTTAATAGGGAGTTTTAGCATCAGCGACGTATCTCCAAAAGTTAACTATCTTAAAACTTTCAGGAAACGTCACAATTTACTGGTGCCATGTAAAATTAAAGGCAATCATTTACTTTTTAATGACACAGGAAAAATATTGTACCTCAAAAGACACACTTTTGATATTAGTCATTATGACAGAGATAGGATATATCTATATTTATATTCACTACAGCACCTTAACAGTCCATTGAAGGTGAACCTCCAGCGCCTCATGGGCTCCAAGCACTCCAGGCTGAGTCCCCCGGCGGTGAATGACCTTCCGTCTGAGTTGCTCACCCTGCAGTCCGGGTGGATGGGGCTCTGTAAGGCCCCCACCCCGGGGAGGTGAGCAGATAACCACAGCTCACAGACCCGGCCATGTCGCCGCCCGATCCGTACCACCAGGTAGGCACCCTCTGAGTTGGTACCAGAGACGTACACTGAGTCTAGGGCCTGGAAGAAAAGGAAATAATTATAGACAACAAGGGTAAAGCCCCACCTTAAAGTGGCTTGTCGCATACAATAACAATGAAACTGTGGTACGTCCATGTTTGATGGGTCCGCTCTTGAATTGTGGGTGTTCTTTTAAGCAGAGCTAGTTCTATAAATTGTTCTAAAAATACTTTTTTTTCATATAAATTCCTGGGAATTTCAGCCTAGAAGAAGGACTATAAGTGGGCGAATTTCTTTTGCCAATGCAATTATATATATATATATATATATTATATATATATTATATATATATATATATTTATATATATATATATATATATATATATATATATATATATACTGTGCTAGCACTTGTGGGTGGCTGACCATACACAAATGCCAATCCGAACAATTACTATATTCCAAGTTGCAGTGTTTAACACTCTGCAAATTGGACGTGATATACAACAAATGGAACGACATCTTTTTCAGGACATCATTACAGCAGTAACAAATATTTGGAAGTTTGAAATCTAGAATTACTTTCTCCAGCTTCTGAATGGTATATGTGAAACACAACCTTTAGGAGAAAAAAACTGTAACCGTTAGTTATGTGATAGTCTGCAGTCTGCACATTTACATTGTGATAGAAAAGTTTCTCACTTTGCTTAAAATACAATAAAAACAATAGGCTAACAATAAGTTTTTAGTTATTAAAACATACGTGCTCATCCGAACACAGGGGCTGAGGGCGCTCCATGTCCTCTTCCTTCTCCATGGACCGGAAGCCGTATCCTGCAGCCCTTTTTGTAACGCCCCCTGGAGGAACTTCGGATTTCCTCTTCCGGCGCCATTTGCGCAAGCGCAGAAGGATGTATGTGCAGATTTTCTTCAGGTAAAACCATTGTCCTGGGAACACAGGTATACAAATACACCGTTTACAATCATTTGTGTTCTCATATGTTGCTGTTGGTGAATTGAGTCAAGGTCAGGCTTTTCTAGAACGTCTCCATTATATCCTCTAGCTCATGTCAACCTTCAGGAAGTAGCCGTCCTATCTCTAATATCAAGGTATTTGAAATATATGCGACATCCCCTGACAATAGGTCCTTGAATGGTTACTTCCAACTTCTCAATTCAATGCCTGTCCCTGTCTCCCCTATCGCTCTACCTATTGCATGGGTTTTCGTTAAGTATGATTACCTGAATTTTCAGTATGGTCCTGACACTGCCTTCTGACAAGGACAGTGCGACAGGGGGAAATGGGATCATAGTATTATAGTAAGAAGACAATATTATGGAGTATGAGGTCCGATCTATTCACTGTTGGTAAGATATTGGACCTTGGCTGGAAGGGCAAGGTCCCAATTCACACACACACACACACACACACACACACACACACACGCACACACACACACACACACACACACACATATATATATAGGACCTCATGGATTAAAATATTACAGGTACAATCATGACCAATGTTCACTGGACAGAGTCACCACTGTTCAGCTAGTAAGTAAGTTCTAGATGTTGACCCACGATATGCGGTATAACTATTCAAGTATAGACGAGTCTGTTCACTCAGGTTTGGATAATAAACAAATGCTTGGAGAGCGAAGAACACAGAAGAACACTGGATTAATAGTCAAATTTATACACCTTTCATTACATTTACTTTGTGATTCAGTGACCAAAAGGGAGAAACATGTCAAAGGCTTGAAATAAAAACAAACAAACAAAGCAATAAGGGAAACAAGGCAGAAATTCATAGAACAATTGCACACCACAAGCTTTATAGAGAGTGAAGGTTATTCAGCGCCTAAGAAAGTATTTACAGAAACATATTATAACATTGCAATCAGCTTTTATCATAGGGCATATCACATTTTAAGTTTTAAGTTTTTCATTCCTTTCTTGGTCATCAGACCTATAGTTAGTCTTTCCCCCAGTGCCTAAGAGGCGGCTGGGCCAACCAGCTTTAATTCTGATCGACCAGCTTTAAATTCCAATATAATGGTCAAGATATAATAAAGTTCAGTAAACAGCCAGCTGATGATAATTGGGGAGACATAACCGTTTGTTGATAGGATCTTCCTTATCTGCCGAGTTCTATCTTCAGGACCCCTGACCTCTGTTATATATCATAGATAACAGATTGGGCACTAAGAGTACGAACGTACTATAAGCATCTACGGACTGGCCTATCACAGCTGACCTGCCCATCCAAAGTGCTTGTGACATGTATTAATTGTTTGAACACATTCTGCGCTTATGTAAAGTTCTGCAATTCATTATGTAATGTATACAATGGTGAACAGCGGCAGTCTGACTTGTAAGGACCTTACGTACTCAAAATAACGATGGTGAATAAGGGACACACGAACAAATAACACTCTGGCAGTCGTGACGTTAGTTGACGTTAGTTAGGCTTACACAACAACTTATGCCTACCGCATACATGTGTAGCCCCATGTGAATTTGTGCATTGTTGAAAATGTTTTAGCGGGGACTGCACGCTTACACCATTCTGCCACCTGCGAGTAGAATGAGACCACTCTGGTGACTACACAGAGACCATCCTGGTGACTACGCAAACACCACTAAGATCTTTGGGGACGCCCTCGAGAGAATGAAATTTACTTGCAAAATAACGTCACATGCCCACATTAATGGCCAACCATGTAAGCGTGTATATCGTGAGTTTTAGCAGTTGTATACTGTTAATACTTATTTCACAGAGTACCCTAATACCATTTATATTTAGCCTCATAGGTACAAGCGTACTCCACTGACCTGGCTGTGCGTATAGTCCACATGCTGGCTGGGGATTCCCTCTACGACCATCCAAGACCAGAAATCCTATAATAAATCCAAAGCACAGGGCTACTATAGTCCACAACATCTCGGCAAGTTGTATGGTAATTCAGATGTGTGTTTTGGTCCCTCAATATTAAGTATGGCGTGCCAAAAGGGCCACTGGTTGGTGAGCTTGGTGTATGTAACAGTTACTGAGTATTATCCATGGACTTGAGTCGAGGATTGGCTATACAGTGCAAAGGCCATAAGGCTATAATGGTGAGAGTCTAACCTACAAGCTGATAAGTCCCGTAATATCGTATTATAAAGAGAGGAAGCTTGCGTTGTGCCTGACCCGCTAATCAAAATGTATGTGGTTCATTTTAAGCCCACTTTTGGAATGGTGGCAGGTGACATGAACCGCTATGAAAACAATAAAATAGACCACACAAGATTACAATGCCAAATTGGGTAAATAGCCCCCTTTTTAAGGACATTATTTTTTCCTAGTCCATAACAGTAAATGGCATCAGCGATAGAAATACAGTTTTGTACCTAAATCACACATCACATGGACAATTTCCTTCTTTAAGCTGTTGTATGTAGTCATCACATGTATTAATCACATAATAAGGTTTGACACCTACACCTTAAGCTTAAGGTTAATGTTTAATAGTTTACAAACAGTATTCAATGTCCATTACTCAGAATCACCACTGCATGACTGCCCAATATGTCCCAGTTATTGAACCAGGAGTCGCATATGAGCAGTCGTCATTCACAGTATAGGTTGTTTACTCAGGTGAATTCTGGGCGCACAATAATGTATCAGATTAATTTTCTCCGTATCTCCTGATCATTCTGTTATTGTGTTCCTGTAATGTCCGTAACCAAAATACGGACATTACAACTACCGTCTGTGGGCGATGCCTGGTCTTCTCATTAATATAACTCACAATGACGAGTACGATAACACTGAAAGGAAATTGGGACAGAATTGCAGAAAATTATTGTTAACCCTTCACAAGTACATAATGTGCTCACGACAACTATGTTGGGAATGTCATTAAGCCTGTGATAAAGGTTATCATAAACATATACCATACGCATAAACACCCCTTTAATCAAGTGACAAAAGGCCATGTCAGCCCCCGAAAGCAGACGTTAATAAAATTGTTTGATACTTTTGGGCCTAACAGTTTAATCTAACAATAATCATGTTCATCTCCAGAATAATTATATTTACAGAAGGTCTGTGCACATGATATTGCCAAGCCTTTTGCAGCCCATATGATCTGATAAGGTGTACCCGAGCCGATCATTATTTAAAATGTTATGGGGAAAATTATCCTAGTTGTCTAATTTGGACGGCTAGTGAACTCAGAACTGTACAAAAGGTGCTAGAATTGATGATTTTCAGAGATTCATGAATTGAAAGGTGTTTTGAGTGTCAAATCAAGAAAGATGTAATAACTTATCTGTAATAATGTTATTCTATCGATTAATTAAGAGTTCCTATAGTGTTTTACATGTTTTAGAAAGGGCTACAATTTACTATGGTGCAGCAATATATAAAATTCACAAAACAACAAAACAACAAAAACAAGTAATGCTAAGTTTATGTAAGTACCTGTGACGGATGAATGGCAATGATCACATCAGGAGGCCATAAAGTTCGCACGACATGCACACTTTATACACAATATGTGACCCGTTTTGGCGAAGTGAGTCGGATGTCGCACGGGGAAGATTTTTAGTTAGGTATACCATCAGAAAATACTAATTCTTAGCTTTAAAACGAGGTATAGCATGTCTAGATCCGATATCTAGGGCCTGAGATAAGTTGCGACGAAAATAAAAAGAACCGCGCCTATGCGGGTATAAGAAACTGAGATAAATGAGTTCAAAGTTTTTCTTACCGCGCGCTACCGCGGTCCTCCGATAAAGCCCTAGCAACATACACTTGTAATCAATCCTTGGTCCTGAAACTTTACATAGTCATTCTACACTATTCTAGCTAACAAATACCAGTAATTCATGCGTTTATATACAAAACTTTTATTCATGCCGGCGCTGCAAAAAGTGACAAAAATCCGGATCTGAAACAACAACTTAACCTAGAACGGCAAGCATAAAGGATCACAATACCTCATCTTGGCTTCTTAAAAACGACTCTGTGATGACCCTAAGTACCCTGGGTATCCATAATGTGTCTATAAAAGTTCTTGGAATGTTCATGATTGTCTTTGGTCGTTAAAATAGTGAAAAGCCACCGAGGTAAAAATATTAAAATCAGAAAAAGTCTTAACAACTAAAAATAAGTTAACAATGTTCAAAACGGATTCTTAATAGTTCTCAGGTGGTCCTGGGCCTGCCACGACCACGTTTAGCACGTTTACTAGGACGGCCCCTGCCCCTAGGGGGGGGGGGGTGGGGGGCCTTCCTCCTCTGAGTCAGATGAAGATTTTGATTCCCTCTCCAGCTGTCTGACCAACTCCTCCTCCTCCCCCTCCGATCCTGATGATGTGTCTGGAGTCTGTCCTCTGCCTCTGCCTCTGCCCCTGCCCCTGCCTCTGCCTCTGCCTCTACCTCTGCCTCTGCCCCTGCCCCTGCCCCTGCCCCTGCCTGGCCCATCCCCCTCGCCAGCCTCTGGCTCTGATTCCGCATCTGGTTCCGGCGGAGGTACGGCACGGGGGCCTGGGCCGGGTGCTGGTTCTGGTACAGAGGGCTTAGGGCACATGATGTCCTTCGTGTCCTCAGTACAAAACTCCCGAATGTTCTTGAAGAGATACCACTGTCTTTTGGCCGGGAGGCCAGGGGATTCGGTGGGCTGAGGGCCTTCCTGGGGGACAGCTTCAGGGGCGATAGTCAGCATCTTGAAGGTCTCGGGGGCCGAGTCGGCATACTGCCGGAAGGTGACGTGGCCCTTGTTCTGGTCAGAGAATACAAAGTGATGATACTGCTTAATGCCCTTGAGTGGCTTGATGAAAGGGGTCAAAAAAGATTGCCAGTCATATGACTCGACAAACACCTTCCCATTCTCGTCCCCCACAAGTTGGGCAATGTTGACACGTTCTTGGGTACTCTTCACCACAGTCGCCTCCATCTCCGAGAGGCTCGAGACAGGCTCACGACGAAACCTTTGTTTAAGCAAACCAAAGCACCAGTCCGGGGCAAACTTGGTGTGCCCTGTGATCAAAAAGTTTAAGGAAATGGACTGGTGCCGGCCAGTCAGGACCCGCCAGAGAAGATACGCTAGCACAAACTTGTTCTTGTTCTGACCACTACAGTTGTCACAGTGCATGTCCACCGCCTTCTCCCCCAGGGAATACTTTTCAAAATAGTGGTGCAGGTATGAAATAACAGCATTTGACCCCTTACTACCGCAATGGCTTTCGTCGATCAAATAGTTCACCTGTTGGGGGATGGCCTCGGCACAGACACCGAAAATGCCGACCTTGCGGGGGACAAGGAAATACAATGGGCCAGGCTGCATAGGAAAGGAGGGAAGGTGGACCTGCTGGGCATAATCAAAACTGATGTGGACCTTCGTGTCAGAAGAACAAGGGGGGTGGGGGCCAAGGGGAGGGGACTCTGCTTCCTTGTAGGCAGCCTTGGCAGACTTGACCATGTCCTGATAAAAGCCCCTCTCCCGAGCCACCACCTCCAGGTGAACTTGTTGCTTTTTCAGCTTGGCCTGTTTCACAATGTCAGGTAGGTTACTAGAGGCAGAGATATCCCTGTTGTTGCGCTGGCATTCCCAGCAGAGGTCAGTCATAGGGCGGGAACACACTATGCGAGGGAGGAGTTGGAGCCACAGGTTTCTAAAGGTTGAGTCAGCCACACACCTGAAGTTAGCCTCCTCCATGGCGTTGCTGTACAACCTGTAGATGTCGGCCTTTGTGGAAGAGGAGGGGAGGAGGAGGATGTCATCCCGTTTGTGGGAAGACACACGACCAGGCAGGACGAGGGCGTTGGTCTCGGCATAGGAGTTGATGAAGTCCACGACCCGCCTGATGTCCTCCAGTTGGAGGATCCTTGCAGTCGCCTGTCGCCCGCCAGACTTCTTTTGCCTGGTCACCACCCCGTAGCACTTGTACCACTTGATGATGGACGTCAGCTTGTTCTGGCTGATGCTGGAAAGGTCACAAGGTAAGAGTTACATTAGGCCAATAATCATTGGACACAGGCAACAAATACAGGTAAGTATTGTAATATTAATATGGACGATTTGTGAAGGTAAGTGCCATGATCAGATTCTGTTATGATACATTACAGTTCATCTTGTAATTTACCTCAAGTAGTACATTAATAGTAGGGATATCTAGGTAGACCTTAGTTTAGCAAAGAAGTTGAATATCAAAGCTACTCACGCGTACATGAACTTCAAAGTGTCCCTGCAGACTGGCCGAGAACCGACGAGGTAGTGGCTTCTTTGGTGCTGCCTCTCCCCTCTCCCCTTAATCCCCTTCTTCCAGGTGGACAGCCTGCTGCTATTGTCTGTGCAGGTACTGACGATGCCCAGTAGCAACATGTCCTTCTCGCCTAGAAAACAAAGTAGATTAGGATAATAACAATCTGTACATGATATGCATGTGACTCAAGGAATGAGGTTTCTGGATTGACCCATGAACTAGGTTAACACACCCTAAATACTAACTTAAAAACGGTCTGGTTGAGTGTTAATAGTTGTCTGTTATACTTCAAGACGTTGTCATGGATTATGGGATAGTTTTGAGCAAGAACGACATAGCTACATGGTCGTGGCGACAGGTTTGCATAACATGTATCTCATGAAAAACTTACCTGAGGACAGCTGAAAGACCTCCTGCCGACGCGCGACCAGCTCCGACGTCGTGAACTGTTTACTGCACTCCTTGTCTTTGTAGTGCTTGCAGGAACATCTAAAGACAACAACATACATGATATTAGACTTAGTTCACCTTCCTGAGGGCCACAATGGCATGAGACATGATTGATAACCGTTACAGGCCGGCCGGATCAGCTGACGCCATTAAGTAGGTCACCGGACAACCCCGACGGATCATCCCTGTTTATGGCATGAAATCAACTTTGAAACTTGATAAAAACTAGTTAGGCAGTTAGAATACATACTAGGGCACAATCGTAGGCAGTTTCATCAACATTGAAAGGGATTTAGGCACTTTGCGTACTTGTTTCAGAGATAGGGCAGCCGACCGCATGTCGGCCATTATAAAGTTTTTCAAAAACTCACATGAAGCGTTCGCAGTCGTCCCACTCCGCCTCTAGAAGGTCGTCCGTGGGGTTAGGGATGACTAGTGGCTCATCCTCATCGTCCTCAGCATCCTCCGGTTCCCCTAGATCCTCCTGAACATCTTCTTCTTCCTCGGGGGGATCGTCTTGCCCCTCCTCCCCGTCGGCGAAGAGAAAGTACTCGTCGACCAAAGTCCGCCATTGCTGTGGCTCGGCTATACCACGTAAATTTGCCCGATTTATCGTATTCAGGGCATCCGCGACAGCCTCCTCGCGATCCATGTCCTTCCCGACGATGTTGGGAGGTAATCCACATCAAAATCCAGCAGTGATCCAGGATTAAAACAGCTAAATCCGTCGGAGAAGTGATGTCGCACGTCCGTCCTGCTCGCCATGCGTCCCTTTAAATTTCCACAACAACTGAAACCGGAAGGCACGCGAGGCCTCTCAGCCAATCAGCGCGCCGCATTCCGCACACGTGACCTCCTTGACGACGATTGTTTACGTGACGACGATCGGGGAAACACGTTCTGATTGGTCCTTGCCGGCGCGAATTCAAAATCCGAGGCTGTCATTGGCCAGTTCACTTCGCGCCCTTTCAGCAGGTACCCGGAACATGGGGCTGGGATGAGATCCAGACCGACAGGCAAGCCGCGAAGTTAGGGGAAAATGGCGTGAATCGAGGGTCTTTTGTTTCAGATCACTGAGGCGTTGCGCGTCTTTGGGGCCTATTTAGAGGGACTAAGAGATGGCTTTGGGACCTAAAATTTTTTTTGGGAAGACTTCTGATATAGGAGATATGAATAAAAGAAAAAACCCATTTTCGATAAAAAATGCGAAATGCGACTTCAGAGCCCCATATCTCAGTTCGACTTTCTGCGACATCCGACTCATTTCGCCAAAACGGGTCACATATGACACCAGAATGGACACACAGCATGAAGCATGAAGACGGAAGAGACACATCACTTAAGGCCCTATTACACTACACGACATGAGCTGCGACATGACCACGACATGACCACGATATGAGCACATCGCGGCCAAGTCGCACTACACGATATTTATGGCAATAAAAGTCGTGGGAGACAAAGTCGTATGCTATATCTTGGTCCACTACATGGATTCAACATGTTAAATAATATCGTAGTGGTAAAATAGAAATGTCTTGAATTGAAGTCCATGTCGTAGGTCTCATGTCGTAGAGGACATGAGTCTGCTCATAAACACAAGCCTGAAAACATCGTAGTAGTGTAATACCCTTGACATGAGTCTCAGCTACGACATGGCCACGACATGACCACAACATGACCACGACATATGCTTGACAACAACTTGAACTCATAAAGTCGTACGATATCATGTCAAGTCGTAAGCCATGTCGTAGCCATGTCATAGAACCCATGTCGTGTAGTGTAATACAGGCTTTAGAAGGTAGTGCTTTACTTCACCAATTTGTTAGCATTTTCCCCAGGCGGCGATAGATAGCAAAGCACCTTTTGCTCATGGCAAAAAGAGGGTTTTTCCTTAAAATGTTAATTCTTCATGATTTTCCCAATTCATTTTGGAAACATAACGTTTCTTTACAAATTTAGGAAATTGATGACTCTTTTTGAATAAGATTTGGTATCTTTACTGCAATATAAAAAGACACCCAGTAAAATTCTATTGCTTTCGTTTTCAGAATCTCCATGGTCGATATCCACTTCAGTAGTCTCTATAATCTGTTGGACCTAAGAGTTTTGGCCCCAAATATTTTTTAAACGTAGTTTTGCACCTTCATTGAACATGCATGCACCCAACTCTCACTTTGCCTACGACACCACTCATTGCAAGAGCGCACTTGAGATTCAATGGCATTTTGCCGGTTTTGCACTAAGCTTTAAGCCTGCATCTCCACTAAATAAACTAGGACTGACCGAATTTCGGTAGCTGCTATCTGGCTAAGGTAGTGCCAACCGGCAGCAGTCTATAGCCAAGGCAACAGTGTGATATGGAGGCGATCGTTCATGTGATATGCTATTTGTCGCCATCGTTGAAAGCGACAGTTTGCCGCGTGGGCGTCGCCCCTGCCCGCCATTATACGCTTCAATGAATAACTACTCCGTTCATGACGTCATCAGCAAGACGCCCCCTCTTCCGGCAGAAAATGGAAGCAGTTTTTCGGCGGTCGGCAGGCCCTGACGCAGGCTCGCCACAGACGGGGAGTTTGCATTGCAACTGAGCCTTAAGCAGTCTTAAGGGCCCTTATGAAGCTACAGCAACGTGCTGGAAAGCCGAGATGTTTTGAGGTGAACCAGGCCTGGCACTAGCTGGGAGTTATCCTACAGAATGCATTCAGGGTATTGTGGATTTGGCGGCAAACATGATCTGATTTTTTGTGTAGAGAAAGGTGTTAAGCTCAGTTCATACAATCAGCGTATTAGATTATAATAAGATAACAATACTTATTATAAACATCATCAAATCATCAGGGCCGTACAGGGCCATGTCTTACAATCATAAGAAGGCAAAAGGATTGCACAGGTATTTTATTAAATGCATCTGAGAAAAAGCTCACAACCTTGCACTTCAGGTGATGATGTAGAAAATGAGATTTTTTTTCAAGCTTAAAATGATAGTAAACAAGCACAGTCATGCAACACACTTTAAGCCTGGTTTCACTGAACGACTTTTAGCTTATGACCATGAACGGCGGCCAAAGAGTCAGTTATTGGTGACGTTCTTTGACAGAGTCATTCAGTGGAAACTTAAAATTAGTAGGTTGGAAAACTGCAAACGGCAGTAAATGACAGCAGAAATGCAATATATCCTCATCAACTAAACATCTAACCTGTTGGAGATCTTTGGACCACTAAAGCCAATAATTTCTTCTTGAAGTAATCAGAGTCAATTATACCTATTCTTCCCTTCTTACCCTTTTAGTAGACTGGAGAAAATCGTCCATGACTTAAACAATCGTCCATATATACATATTCATAAAACAGTACCAAAAGGATCGATGATTTTATCTTTTTCTTAGGGGCCATCCATAAACGATGTCACGCTCAAAGTGGTAGGTGGGTGGGTTGAACAGTGTGACACTGGGACTGGTTACACGCGCGAGGTCCGGGGCGCGGACGTCGCGTGTATAGAATTCCTGATGTACGCAGACGTAAAGTCAGCCCATACTGATCTTCTTACACACGCGGATGCGACGTCCGCGCATATATAGATCTCCTATATATGCGGACATCTATTTATCTGAGTATATGCATGTCGTATTATTATCGTATTTACAAAAGTTAATCGTTTTCCCTAATTTTAGAAAAAATTAAAAGAAAAAGAACAAGATAAAAGGGGGTTCGGGGGCATAGCCCCCGATGTATAAATAATAAGTCCGCGTGTATAGTTTTAATTTCTATACGCGGGCACAACCCGGCGTGTACATATGGTCCCCAGTAGGCGCGGATGTTACACCCGCGTCCACAATAAATTCTGCACGCGCGGGATTCTGTTGTCGGGTCCGCGCGTATAACCTGAGCCTGTGACACTGCCTGAAAACGGGCCTTATTTTCATGTTTATATTAGAGAATTTAGTGTGACAGGGAGGTGGAAGGGTCCTAACAGTCCCTGAAAAAGTATGACATCATAATTTTATGGACGGCCCCTTATCGTTTGTAATCATTAGTGATCTTTTAGGGGCAAAACTCAGCTTCATTTTACTGGTGAATGGCCAAAATAACCAAAGTTCGCTATGGTTTAGTGTTATTAAACATCACAAAGCTATTCATTTCAGGTATAAAATTAAACACGCAGAGCTCAGGAGAAAAACGGCTAGGATGATGAATCAAACTTTAAAAATATGATTTTATGAAATGCATGCATACATTGTAGGAATGACAAAACTTTAGTTCGCCTATCCAATGTCAGTCTACGTGATATTGGCATGTCGCCTTTGTTGCAATATTCACATATATAGACCTGCTTTGCTTGTGATCTTGGATATTAGAGTGGTATTTTCTTACCAATATTCAAAATATCTCTTCATACTTAATGTGTATTTGGTTTAGTGTTACTTATACTTGATACAGTGTCTAAATAACAGTGCTTACATTTCTACCAGCGTGTGGACATTAATAGGATACATGTATATTCATCTTCCTCCAAGTTACATACAGCTTAAACTTACAGACTAAATTCCATACAGTTACGTGTGCACGATGTCAATTCCTTTTTCTGCATTTATGATGCTTTAATACACTATTTGAGAACGCAACGGGCAGCGAATCCCATTTCCATATACTACTACCTAAAGTGAGTGATGCGTTGTTTTATTCATTGTGAAACAATTCTCCGCAACGCCAAGTGAATAATCAAAGCCAACATACCACAAACAGCAATTAAAAGGACACGGTTGCTAAGAACTGCATATTTCACCAACAATTTGAGATATATTGTATTCCTCTCATGGAAAGGAAATGACACATTGACAAAATATTTCTTTACTATGTGAATTCCTCATTAATACTAAGCGACTCGTTGTTGATGGCGAACGATTGGCGACCACCATTGGTGACATTAGGTCACAAATGCTAAAGTTAACAACATAATGGAGTTTCCGATGAAGAAATATATATTGCACTAAATTAAAGATATCATCTTAATTGGTAAATGACTACAACCTGTTTTATTTTCATTTCCTGAAAAACCTCCAAATTCTACTGCAATAATTACAAAACAGAACGAACGTTGACAACTGAATAAATAATTGTGGTTGAATGGGCCAATCCTTTCAGCTAATACTGCTTGATAACTCTTCACAATTATTTCACTTTTTCTCTTCAAAATTAATGTAATATTAACATTCAACCATCAAGCATGAGGGTTCTGTCAGTTGTCATCAAATAAAAGCCAACGATCTCATTTCTTTCCTATTAATGTCACATGGCCCACTTTTATTTTTTCAAGACAAAATGATGCTGTTCACTAATAGTGCAATTTGCAAACTACAAAAATCATGTTTTGTTGGTGACCCCATCTCCTAAAAAAAGGTCAATTGATTCAATTACTTCCCAAATCATGCACCTATTTTCAAATTCCGCGAACGTTAAGCGATTACAATTCAGAAATACTATGAAAATGCAATTTTCAATGCCCATCTTAATTTTATGACTGCAAAAGATAAAGATGGCTTTACCCTTAAAGTTTTAACCATTGCTTTAACCAAAGCTTTAACCATAGCACCATTAACCTACTCTAAGCTCAAGGTAGCCCAAACTCTTCCTGGGATTATTCATTCAAAGAGGTAGGCATTAATGCATCTAAATCAGAAGGAGCCCAATTTATATGCTTTGTGCTGGCAAATTCCAAGCCTGTTCCTGCCAGGCAATGAGCAACTCAAAGACAAAGCAATGAGCTGCTCAGGTAACCCCTGGCCTGTGTTGCTCGCGTCAGTCAATGGCAAGTTATGCATTGACATGCGGACATCAAGCGAGTCACCTAGACCTCAGTCGGGAGGGTATGCAAAGGCAAGTGTTGACTTGGATGCTTTAGAGGGAGGGGCCAACACCACTTATTTGTTAACGGTATAACGTCACAAAGTAACCCTCAAGTAATCACCATACTAATTCATATAGTTTTATGTTTTACAGCAAAAAGACAAAAATGCAAATCTAAAGAGTATAATTAATTTTACATTTTCTAAATTTGAAAAAAATGCCTCTCTGTGCGACGTCACTCACAGACGTTCCTATTTAGCTGCCTAGACCAGTAAAGACTTTATCAAAAAAGGAGGCATGGTTTTACTTTTTTTTACTTTATATTGTTTATTGTCAACTTCACAGTGATACATCTATGGTCTTCCAGTTGACCAAGTGATTCAATGATAAATGAAATAAAATGCAAATGATTCACAATACTCTATATACCACTACGTCATGTTTCACAGTCCAATCCATTATCATATCCAGTCATTTACTTAGGCATTCATAGCCCTGATTAGGGCAAGACATAATTTATACACCTCCCTCTTAAATTTTACTTTCGTAAAAGCCTTCTGTACTGCCTTGTCTAGTTGGTCCCAAAGTGAAAAACATTGCAGGAGAGGAGGTTAAAGGGCTTTTAATATTTACACCTGGAATTTTTAAACTTGACTCTTTCCCTAATTGAAGGACAAATTGTTGGTTGTCTTTTCTCTATTAATGCACCTTTATATCAAAAGGAGCTTTTAAAGTAATTGGAATATGTTGTACCTCTAATTAAGCATCAATTCGTAATATGAAATATCTCAAAAATATTTCACAAAATTCGAATTTTACTCGCCCCTTTAAAATTTTCCGCTCAAATTCAATGATGTAACAGTATACCCAAATCCTTGTCATTGGACCATTGTTAATTATCTTAACGTTTTACTTGACAATTTATCAGGTGATATATATTTACTACTGAGGGATAGCTCAAATTCTCCTAAACATAGAACATCTCCAATCAGGATAGCACGAGTTGAGGCTTCTTCAATATCCAAGAAACTACCGGTAGCTATGGAGAGATACTCATTAATGCAATGACAGATTATGGGCTACAATTAGAATGCAAGCTGTTCATAAAAAGTAAAATGAGAGTATGTGGTCCTGCAATATTGGTAAAAACAGACTGATCATGGTAGCAAGTGATGTATTTAGACAAAGCCACTAGACCGAGATAAGCTGTGTCGTAACAGGTACCATTCTGGTTTGGTCAGTCTGTCACTTGCTTAATTTTAATGTGAAAGTTATGTTATCTAACATGTGGTTGAAAATCACCAAAACAAAGTGTTATGCTAACATTAAATTTTAGTGAAGCCGCGACCTTAAAGGGAGCCAAAACCAATATAATTGATAACATTTTCAAAACTGAGATAAGTATAGAAATATGTTAGATGATTCTAGTTAAGGTCAGTGGTAAAGAATTAGCTGTGAAAACTAGCTCAAACCTAAGTAGAATGCCACAAGAGTTGGTGATAATTGCATTTGTTTGTAAACAAACCCTATTTTTGCAGATCCACATTAATTGATTTGAGCAAGAAAAACGTGTTTTTAATGATTTTTTTACCATATTTCATGGTCTATATTTTATCATGGGCCAGGAATAGGCTCAAGGAATGGATTTGCATGATTATTTGAGTTTGGAAAATTTCATTGAATTTATTGGTTTTGGCTCCCTTTAATAATAAAGAATGTTACATAAAAATTATCTTTCAGGGACATAGCATAACCAGTATTCTATGATAGCTTTGCAGCGCAATGGTGCAATGGTAGATCCCAGAAACATCAGTGTGCGCCATCAAGTTAACGTAACAAGAACCAATACAGACCTAAACAAAATATTACTGTGACGTTGCAATAACGTGGCATGCTTGCCTCTGGAAGTCACCAATACCCTTGGAAGTCACCAATGCATTAAGAAGTCACCGATGCCTTTGGAAGTCACCAATGCCTTTGGAAGTCACCAATGCCTTTTGAAGCCACAAATACCTTTGGAAGTCACCAAAGCCTTTGGAAGCCACAAATACCTGTAGAAGTCATCAATGCCTTTGGAAGCCACCAATGCTTTGGGAAGCCACCAATGCCTTGGGAAGTCACCAACTCTTGGCGTGGCATAAGGTGCGGCCAATGGGGCGTGGGTGGAAGGGGCGGGGCGCCTTCCCCTCTCCCTCTCTCCCTACCCCCACTACCACCACCCCCACCACCCACTCACATGGACTCAGTGCAGGCCCAGGAGCTGCTCATTTGGTGACGTGAGGGGGACTCTGCAGGCAGACACACCTGGAGGAAACCCTTCTTAAAGGTGCCCTGGGTATTTGGAACAGTGTGGTTAGCTGTGCAATTGGAATCAGTGTTGTCTACCGGACGGCGACTTCTTTTTGACTTGCTCTACTAACTTTATGTTACATCTATACCTGTGGATACCTGTGGATAGTCTGAGTATTTACGGATTGAGCCATCTCTCATCTTTTTTTATTATCTTTCTTAGCCCCACTACCCAGTCGTGTGTTACTTAAATTGACGAACCAGCAAATACCTTTCCTACCTAACATACTTAAACAACCTAATACCCTTGCCATCAAAGTCACATATTCAGCTTTCACAGTTTCCCACCTTCATTTCTTATAATCCACCTATCATCCACCCAGCCATCTATAGACTTAGCCATCTATAGAATCCCACCCACTGACCTTTTCACCCTCAAACCAATCACCCACCCACCCACCAACCTACCCACCCTCCCACCCAATCACGCACCAACTCATCCACGCAACCTCCAGCCCACCCTCCCAAACACCGTCGAATCATCCACCCAC
The DNA here is from genome assembly GCA_936440205.1 of Lepidonotus clava. Lineage (NCBI taxonomy): Eukaryota > Metazoa > Annelida > Polychaeta > Phyllodocida > Polynoidae > Lepidonotus > Lepidonotus clava. The sequence continues at coordinate 40,171,426 of OW387140.1, forward strand.
CCATTGCTACACTGATAGATCCAACCAACCACCCATGGTCACGTCTATGGACTTACCCAACAAACCACCCACTATCCCTCCCAACCCAATCACGTACTAACCCAGCCAAACCAAGTCACTCTCAAATCTCAGCCCTCCAATCATCTCACACGCCTGCTCATTCATCACTCACTACTCATTACTATTAGTCCAACCACTCACTACTCATTACTATTAGTCCTGCCACTCACTACTCATTACTATCACTCCTACTGTTCCTGGGAAGCGGCCACTTTCTGCAGGTGAGCGAGTGAGTGTCATTTGCTCAGTGAGTCTGTAAAAGCCGAGCTGCTCACACTGTGGTCCTATATACTCACCTATATAAGGAGCAGCTCAACCTGCCAGCCCCCACAGTCTCTATAGGTCTGTGCTCCTCTCCACGGCCGCTGGCCAGCCGTGACACCTTTAACACCACTCTACTCATCACATTCTTCCACCAACCTAACCCAAGTTTTTTTTATACACCATGAACTGAGCCATTGCTTCTTTGATATTTGAATGAGAAACATTTTGGTGGATTCTGAGGAAAAACCCAATTGTTTTAAGCTCAGGAGACCAAGTCTACTACTTAGTGTTGTGGAGCTGAACCCTGGCTAGTCCAGCTGGAACAAACTTGTACTAAGAGACCAGGGTGGCTGTGAGTGGGAGTGGCGACTCAGTATGATCCAAGGAAAGCTTTAACGTCTGGATTCCCGGTGAGCAGCTCATAATCTACCAACGGCTCATCCCCAAGATTACTGGAGGATTGTGTAGGATGAAGGGCAGGATGTTATTTGCTTTAGGTAAGTGATGTTGATTGGATTTGTTACAGGTTTTCTTTCGGAACTCTAAATCTAGCATACCAAATAATGACCCCTCCTCAATTGCACCATAATATAGAGATAATCTGAGAGTGCGCTAGGTCCTATATTTCAAAAAAATATAATGAGCAACATAAAGTCCGAGTTTTATACTAGCTTGCTCTTGTCATACTCGTGTTCAACTCATTGTAATTCGGTCGCACGACACCCAAGAGGTTTTGGCTGTCCAATTACTATTATGAAGAGCGAGCATTTGTCATTCTGATGAGTATGTGTATTTGAAAACGACACCTTTGAATACAAGGCAAAACAACTTTATCATGTACATTACCAACAGTCTTAGGAGGATAGTATACCCATCCATAATTATTATTATAGTCCAATATAAAATAAGGCATCAGACATTGCATTGGGTATAATTATTACTATTTCTTCCATTGTTTTCTTTTGTACTGTACACAATATTATGGGATTACATGGAAACCATTTCAGTTGTACAGGAGAGATAAAGAATAATAAATGTACGGTTGCAAAATGAAAAGATAGCGTAAATCCTCCCAACATATCGCCCCTTGTTTTCATTGAAAAGGGATAAATGATGATTATATGATTCAAGTTAGGCCAACGCCTCCGTTTACATAATTATATCATCAGTAAGGATGTAACCTACGATCACCTATTATAATGATGAGTACTTTTATCCAGGAATTAAATGCTCATGTATCTTATTTTGCAAATCATTACTTCAATTAAAACTTCAATTGGTGTTTTGCAAAGAAGGACATAAAGAGTTCATAAATGCATTGTTTTTGTTCTTGCAAAACACGTTACAAAAACTATTACAGCCGTTCATACACATGCGCGCATATAACGGGACCATATCTATTTCAGTATTAGGTTTACTAGCAGTGTAATTGTTACACATACATATATACACACATATATTTATAATTATGCAAAATAGCTAAATTACATAAAAGAAAGGGACCAATCTCTTTAACAAGTAGACATTCTCCTTTTAGTTAATACATTCAGAACTATGGCTGCAGAACTCACCATATTCGATGCTCATAAAATCTTTTGACGGCTAATGAAAAAATACAAGATATGACTTAAATCATATTCTTTACAGCAAATGTGCTTTTCACGATAGATAGTTTGAGATTCAATAAGCCCATCCCACATTGGGTATATCCCAGGGTTGGACCAGGGTCAGACAAAATTACCACATAGGCCTTCCATGTTTCCTAGCTTTAGGGCTACTGAAATAAGCAACAAATGTATTTTTCTATATCCCCAAGTACTGCTTAAACATCATTTCTGAAATTCTATCAATTGACAGATTTGCAAGGTGGCCAGCCAATCAAAATGCTGTATTTCAGAGCAAAATAGGGTTGGACATCATAGGTTAGGATTGGCAATTTAGAGGCATTTTAGAGGCAATCTGTCAATCAAAGTGCTTCCTTTAATTTCATATTATCCAAATGTCTTCAGGAATAAGCATGGAAGCAATTTCGAGAATGTTTCATGGTAAACCTCAATGTTGGTGTAAACTGGCATGGGCTTATTGGTGTCAGTCCACTACAACTGCAAGATTTGTCACTTATGATATATGTTTTCCTCCTGTTGCAGCCTCTACCCTGGCGGGCCTGACGTTGCTGTGCCCGCAGTCAGAGGCAGTGATCAGGGGCCCAGAGTGGATCGTGGGCATTCACAACGCCTACCGCCGGCTTGTCGGCCTCGGGGAGGGCTTCACCGTGGGCAACATGAAGAAAATGGTAAGGCACATCGAGGATTTGAAAAAATCATTATTCAACCGTACTCGTTTAACAAAATGATCTTCCGTATAGGTCTCGTTGAAAAACACAGAAAAGTGATTGATATTACACAGAACCCCCATCGATTTTCGAAAATATTTTTATGTAAAATTATGATAAAAGTTGTGAATGCTAGGTTGGAACCACCTTTATTTTTTATTTATTCCAATCCCACTAGGACCCCCCCCCCTTGATATGTCAACGCAGGCGACGCCCCTGGGGAGTGACCAGGGAAGAGTAATCTTTAGTAAGGGTACTATGGGAAATTTGAGTGTAGGCCCCATGGGCAATGGACTGTAATGATATTCCTAATGGTCATTCCGAAATAGGTAATACGAGCAACCGTGCATGTGGAGACATAATAGAAAAGCCTCAAATGTTCAGTGTCTACATATCAATCTTTTGTCTGCACTGAAAGGACATATTCAAAATTTACATTTGAGCTGTTCTTCTCTGGTTCATGATACTCACATATATAAGAAATACTTTCTACGGAAAGGTTAGTTCATTGCAAGAGTTGCATAGCCGATATATTTAGGCTTGTCTAGGCCTATATGACAGGATTACCTGGCCTTATCTATGAAGTTTCAGAATCAAAACCTATATGGGTGCCATTCCTAGCTGTGTCTTAGTCATAGCCACTTTATGAATAAAAGAACGATATGGAACTGGTACAATTGAAAAGGATTCGTAAGATTCTAGTAATACGGTAAGGTTATTCTTACATGTCACATGCATAATATGCATGTGACATGTAATATATTATATTATAATATTATATTATAATATGTGTCTGGATTTGCTAGCTTTTCATTGAAAGCTGGCACAGTCAATGAGGCCTATTTCGGAATAGGTAAGATTAATAAATTTTCACTATCAGATATCTTTGATCATCCAAAGATTTGCATTCTAGGTTAAGGCTGTATTCCATAACTATACTGATTTGGTTTACTTATAATACTGAAAAGATTAACTATTGCTATCCCGATTCTTTCACAAACTATCGTGGCACTAATGACTTGTTTCGACCAGCCGATTTTACTACTAATTTCAAAAATTGGCAATAGGAATATAAGTTTATCATGAACATGTTATATACCATTAGAAAGCGTTTTTAATTCTCTTTCAAATGGTATGTAAGACATATAATCTTTTATTATAACACTAGTTAAAAGTAATAAATTACCAAATAATCAGCATTTGAATCGGTGGGTGGAAACCAGGCTTTATTCAACACCGTCATGTCGAAATTGTTGCAAAAATGTGTGGGTGCCGCAAATTTACTTCTGTGATATCAGCTACCAGTAGGTACCAATATTAATATTGCTAACATCTTGTTGATAGACTCTATTGGCAATACTCATGATTTTATATCGCCATTTTCGATAGTATATTGGGCCGCAGGTCGCAGAGACACTTTGGAGCACAGGCCGAACATTGGATGGATATAAGCCTGAGCAAAACAGCGAAGCTCCTTTGACACAGTAAAGATACACAACCCTATTGGTGAAAATTTGTCTAGCACTGGGGGTTAATCAATAGTAGCAACTTACAAAGGATGTGTGCCAGCCTCAAGGAATATCGAATATACTTATCAATAACCGTATGAAAATAGTCCATTACAGGGAGCTATTATTAGAGCTTTACCCAGCCAAATATTTTTAGGGAGCGCCCTGTTAGGAACCGTCAGATCCCTGTGTTCTATAAATAGAAGTGAGCAACTCAAAGGTAGGCTGCTCACAGGGAGGGGCCACCTGGGGAATAGTTAAGGAGGCCATTATTGCAGAGTTAGTCCCAAAGGTTATCTATGAGCATCTTAGATATAATCTCCTCCAAAACAGGCTATTTAATTAAACCCTTTTACATGACTTCTACAATCTCTTAGAGCACTGCCCAAGTTACTACCCATTTCCTTGTACCCAATACCGACTACTTTTGAGAATATAATGACAAGTACACATATTTGATTATTTGGTATTTACACATGTATACACACCAATCAACCTTTGCAATGATAGAACTCCAACTTGTCAGAATTTACATAAAAACGCTAATAACCACTCAGCCTTTACATGTATACGCAGTCCTGACTATTCAGCCTTTATACAAACACATGATTCACAGGTGCTTGTATTCACATAAACATCTATCTGACAGTAGATGCTGCCACCTTTCCGTTGGTAAGGTGGCAGGAGTAACCAATAGGCAACCCATATTGAACCTCAATCTGCAGGTGTTAATTGGCTGTAATTGATAGGCACTGACTTGCCGGTCAAAGAAGCACTGAAAGGATAGTTTGACCATGTCAAGACTATAAAAATGCAACTGATAGAGTTTTCACACTAAAAAAATAAAACATTTTCCATGGAAATAGACTTTATGATAATGCACTATATAGAAAAGGCCCTGGCAAGGCAAATATACCCCATAGGACCTTTAAAATGAAGATCAATTCTTAAATCTCAGGCCATTACCTCAATAACACTAAACTATAAAGGTTAAATATCCTATTAATATTAGGAGTGCTTTTAGATGCTGTATTGTTTATGTCAATGGATATTAACCAGCTCCATAATTATACGCAGTCTGTTACCGACCAGACTGTGTATCTAATCCATAACATAGTTTGGCATTATGAAGGAATTACCAATTGCATGAAAGTATGATGTTTATCAATCTCCAATGTGCATCTGCTAGTGACAAGATCTCCCATTGACAATGAACATTCCAAAGGGGTAACAATCACTCAACCACACCCAGGCAATGCTGCAGCTCAACTATCAGTCTATCAGCTTCAATTCCAATTTCAGAACCTAGCATAACAGTATCAATCTTTCCAGGATGTCATTCCAACAACAGTGAGTAGGGCTCTGCTGGCTAGTGCATGGGCTGCGTCTTATATATGAATGGCTCTGCCTACCTTAACATTCCCTTATACACTCTCTATTAACACTGAGTGTTAGCCCTGGCTGTTCAGCCATTGCACTTTCACATTGAAAAGTCTTTTCTTGTAGTTACTACAAACTTGTCCATCTTTACAAATCTTTTCTGCCTTGACATGCAAACAGTGTTGACGGTCCAGCCAATGAAACAATTTGCCAATTGCTCTGAGCCATTACTGTGACATTCCCCTCATTATCAATTCGCTCATTTTACTCTCTCTGACCAATTGGCTTTCAGATGCAAACCCAATAACTGTAACAACATTGGGTGCAATTGATGACATGTAAAACAAACTTACGCCCACATTCCTCATTAATATGCATGCATTAAAGATCCAACAATCGTCACCAGAGGGTGCAATCTTACATGCCCTCAGACCACCTGACGTAATGACTGGAAATAGGGTTATTAAGTCAGATTCTGATATCAGTAAGCTTACGATCTCTTACAAATACGGTTCAGTGTGCTTGGCTTGAAGGGGAGTCATCCGTTACAAGTAATTTACATCTTATTATTTCAGAGACACTCGTGAAAAGTGCCAAAAAGAAATGAGAAATTTTACTTTTGGCATGTCTGTTTTGAACACAACTAAAATAGACCAGACTGGGTAGCTCAGTTGGTAGGGTGCCTGCTTCGAGTGTGGGAGGTTGTGGGTTCAAACCCTAGCCAAACTTGAAAAATGGTAGTAGTTGCTGCTTGTCTGGCACTTGGTATGAAGTTAGAACCACGAAACATAACTGGTTGGCCTGGTGTCAGTATTATGTGGCAGGATGGGGTATCATGTTGGCCTATGACATGATATCTCAGTGAGGCAGCATCATAGAAAGGTCATTGGGTCCCAATGCTACAAATTGGCATGGCCTTGATATGACCCTGGCAGTTGATTAGGGTGTAAAGCAACCAATAACCAACCAACCAGCTAAAAATAGTAATGTGGACCAGAACATTGTGAGTAATGAATGAGGGCTTAATCCTTATTGGATCTAGCTCGAGACTTAATTAGCTTATGATTATAATGTCACATTCTATTTTAGAAGGGCCTAAATTGAGTTTCTCCTCTTTTTCCTTTTACTGAAATATAGGTATGGTTATACGTTCTTTAGAATACTGCTTTGTTCATTGAGCAAAACAAATAAATCTCCCAGAACCGTTGGGCATATGAAGACTCTCGTACCTGCAAATTTGTGCCTTAATGTTATTGTTGTCCATTTTTATCAATACTCATCTTTGTATTCAAAAATTTAGATATGGCCCTAAGATCTTTGCAATGTGACGAAAAGATCTAAGTTATTTTCCTTGGCTTAATTAATGATCTTGCAATATACACCTCCCAGAATTAAATTCGGTACCTGTAAGAAGCATTGGGCTAATAGTGCCACAAAACTAATTAGCCGAAAGCAAAGCATATTATATGGCTAATTACCAGAGACCTTCAATTGGATTGATGAGTGATATAAGAGTCTGCTAATTAAGGAAAGGATAAGGACACAGGATGTAAGCTCTGACCTCACAAGTTGAAGGTTGTGACCCTATAGAACTGTTGGAGGCTGTAAATAGCAATACAGAACTGTAAAAAGCACATTTTTCCCAATTAAGACCTTGAATAGGACTTTGCATATGACCCTATTAATGAAGGTTAGTTAAGTTTCTTCTTAAAACTTATTTAGAACAGCAGAATTTCTTACTTTCAGATAATTGGCACTTCATGAATTAATGTCAGATTCATAATAATTCTTCATGGTTGCACATCTACCCAGACAATTATGTTTGTACTTATTTTGATGTCTACAGGTATAAACACCTAGCCTGCTGTTTAGGTTCACTTGGGAAAAAGGGGTGGATGAGCCTTGGACCTCGAGATATCTTTGGGCCTAGAGGGTTTTCATGGGGTGTTTGGGGCTTGAGGTGACTAGTCAAAAAAAATTATGTATGCGAGTGGGGTGTCTTGGATAGCCCTGTAGCTTTGGTAAGCCCCATACACACTAGGCGATTTTGTCCAGAGTCGGCCGATTATTGGTGCTAAAATTGGCTGACTCTGCTTTAAGAGTCGGCTGATTTTAATACTGATCCAAATCAAAGATGCACATTTCAATATATCATTCTAACAGGTGATCATAAGAGTTGGCCGACTCTCCTAGTTGCCCGTCGCCAGCGTCGGTAAAATCGCTTAGTGGGTATGCCACTTGAGTTGCTCACTGCTACATACTCCTGATCAGGTGTGTAGGATTGAACGTACCTTGGGGCCTCCCTCAACACACCTTCCCAGGGCCCTTGTTCAGTCAGGACTGCAGTTGGATCGACAGGTGCTCCAGTTACCTAAGACACTTGGGTCTTGTCTAAAATCTGTCCTTGGGTATTAATTATTGCGATGACACCATAATTCCCAAAGCATAAGTCAATGGTGATAGGCTAAGGACAGATCATGTGAGGTTACTCCCAGATTATCTTGTTTGGAGTTGCTCGAGGCAACCTAAAAGTTTTGAATACTCGATGTCAACCATTTTTGAGTCACTTTTCTAGTGTTTTCATAATTATTTCATGCTCATTGATATAATTCAAGTATTCGTGCATACCAATATCTTTAGCGTCATTTACAGTTTCAAGTATGTTCGAGTATTTCACTTAATAATTTATGTAATTATTACACAGGTGGGATGTTGTTGTTGGAATAATCACAGATTAGCTCCTTCAACCAGATTAGGCCATAGGCCTATTTAGTGATTCCATGGGTGTGGTCCATAAAGGGTAGGTCAAATCATGTAGTATTTATTAAGAATCTATTGTTTGATTGACAGTCTGCATCAATATGATATCATGTTCCTAAGCTCTAAGGACTTGTCCAACCTTCATTTTATCATGCTCTATTAATTAGACTTTACATAACCTTCTAGTCACACCAGCATTGTTAGGCTATAAGTATCCATATTAGTAGATCAGCTTCATAGTTTAGGGAATTAGTGGGGGGAAAACTATTTCTTTATGCTATTTTATCAAAATTATTGCATAATTTTTTGGGGAGATCTCATTTTGATGATACAGTATCTTGAGAAATTTGAAATGGAACTTTTTTTTTCTTCAGGGAAAGCCTTAGCATTTAGAAGGTTATTAAGTTACCATGGTTACAACGAAAACAATTAAAACATTGCACAGAAACAATCTTACAAATTCTGTGAAAATTTTTGTGACTACTTTGTGAAACAAATAGTTCTCTCACATATATCGTTGCTTCTTCTCTTTTGGCAAACTTAAATCATACTCTAATGGTCCATATGGTTCAATTTAAGATGAAGAAAACAGAAATAAAGAGTATAAAAATTGTAAGGGTTCTTACATTCATAAGTGAAGTAAAGGACAACAAGACCAGCAAGGAATAGCATCTCAGCTTCAAACAGGAATATCTTTAAGTGGTTTGTAATTTTGAATTCCTAAATTCTCAAATTCAAGTACATTTTTGTCTTTTATTCCCTGTTTTTGTTTTTGCTGTTCACGGTATTAATTAAGAGTCCTTTAGCGTGGGAGTCCTCCGAAATGAATGGCTTCCCTTTCACAAGTATTAATTATCAATATAATTGTTGGTGTCTGATTCCTTTGTTTAATTGGTGTAATTTGAGCTGTCAACATCCACCCCAATTAGTTGAATTATCTTACAAAGTTACGGTACAAATCCATTAAGTCAAGTCGGTGCCTGGCGAGTTATGATATAATTGAAACTCTCAAGTGCCATAGAAGTGACCCTTACATCATTTCATACAGTGACGCAAAAGATGCCTTGCAAGAACTCAGCAAGCGAGAGACGTCAAGACAATGTTGTGCAACACCAATAAAATCATGTTCTGTTCTAACATAAACATAATATAGTAATATGATTTGTAGGCCTACTTTTTGCATCCTGCAACGTTTGCAGCAATGCTGTGGGCAACTTAAAGATAATATGCAGATTGCACCACAGTGAACAGATAAAGAATTACAAAATGTCGCGTAATCAAAGCCATCCAGTGTCAGAACAATGACTTGGGATTGGGGAATTAATCTAACTGCCTACAGCTTTTGGTACCTCCTGATAACGATACCGCCTCTTTAGCCTTGAGACCCTAATTGTAAATAACAACAGATCAATAACCTGAGTGACATTACTAACATATTCAGGTAACATGAACTTACCTTGTGGGCCTTATACAGTAGGTTTTCTGTGCTCAAATGCATTCTGGAATAAAGATAACAACAAAATGTACGGTTGGCTTGTGAGTAGAGATAGATAGGTGACTTGAGATAGGAGTACTGGTTTGTAAGGAGTAGAGCGGACAATCTCTCAGACTGACATTGGTCAAAGGGAGCTCAGTGGCGCATATTATTGCATTTGGACTAAATAAACCTTGACCTTTCACACATGACTGTGTTTTCTGTCGTCCCTTAATTAGGAACTAGGTTTGAGGACGATTGATGATCGTAACAAGATGGAAGACTGCGATTGGCAACAGCTTTATTGGATATCTCACATGGAAACTTAGCAGAATGTAGACTAATCTTTCATGTGAAAAGTAAACCCCATAGTTCAGGGTAAAGCGTACAGGAAATTGTAAATAACGTTGCTGCAATGTGCACATGTATCCACAGTGTTACGTTGTGACAACATGCATTTGCAACATTGTCACGACCAACAAGTTAGGTTGTAGCAAACCTCGAATAACTTTCATATGAGATTGCTAGGAAACCATTTCCATAGTTATTAGTCTGAACACAGCTCTAACGAAGCTTAAGCAAGTAAGCCTGGAACCTTTTGGGCGAGGTGATCGTTTAATGACCACTTTGAAGCGGACCTGGGTGGACTCTAGTTATGGCAATTATGGTATCAAAGGCTGTCTTTGCGAAGGGGACACATGCATAGCTAAGGGCCTGATGACGTTGGAGTTGGTAATCGGGTAATGGGGAGATGATGAGAGGGGGGTTATCGCCCACATCACAGGCCTTGGGAGCCGTGACCAGCGGGTTTGTTGATTGTCAACCACACCCCTGGCATGTGGGGCACGTCTAAGAATAGCCAGGGTGGAAATAAATCTGAAATAAATGCACGTCAGCAGAATAGTTCTCAAGGAGTATACATTGTGCTGGTAGGAGATATAATTCACTGTTTGTTGGCCTTTTTTCTAAATGATTTAGTTATGATGAGATGTGAAAATTGTGGCCACCTGTATATAAATAATTATTGTGAAATAGTATTGTCATCACTAGGCTCATATAACACCATTTTGATATAATCACCGTATAATAGCTAGGTTATTGGGAGAGCACACATTATGTACTGTTACAGCATTGATTCCATGAATAAAAATCAGTATAAGGATCCATTACTCTTTACATAATACAAATACTGTTTTCCTTGCTCTAAATCCTTTGTTTGTACTACTCAAAACAGCATAACATTCATATGCCATAACATTCATATGCCTCTCTCTGTTAAACGTATTTTCTAACAAGCTTAAGAACAGCAAGACTTCCCTTTTCCATATAGATAGTTTTCATAGACTAAAAGATTCTGATGAAAGATGAAACTGACAGCTCCATATTCCAAGAGCCAAAGTCAAAAGCAATATACTTACTCTTATAAATTTGGTCAGTCTGGTAGTTAAACTATTTTGAAAGCAAATTCCTTAGCTGGTGAATTATCAAAATTTTAGAAAAGGAACCTGGGAGATTTTAGAAAATGTCAAGTCCTGTAATAAAACTATTATAAACAGTCATGAAATGTCGTTCAGCCACACCACTCATTGGTCTTAAAGGTATTGAGTATTTTCGGGAAGGGAAGGACTTGTCCATCAGAACAATACATAATTAGTGCCTGAGAAGAGCCAGGCCAGGGAAGGTGACTGTAAAGCTTTTACCAGAGTGATCACTTTCTGAGTGGCTGGTTGGATGAGAGGTAGTGAGTCATGACCATGATCTGACCATTACTTCTGTATATTGGGACCCTCTACTGGCACTATCTATAGAACGTATAAGTGATATGATTAGACCATGTTCAGGGGTCACTAGCTTTGATCCAGCTATCTTTGGAAGTGATCACATAGGCTTAGATATAATATGTTCAGTCTAGATATAGCCAGAATATATATAGTAGATATCAAAGAATGTCTAACAGCAATGACCATGTTATGGTCAGTCCTGATTGGTCTCATCCATCATCCAGAGGTACACCTGTAGTACATAACAGGTATACCTATGACTTTATATCCATAGTCTTGGAGATCCTCCGCACAGAGCAGCACTTATAAGAACAATGCTAGATGCTGAATATAGGCAGTAGAAAGATATAGCATACTTGTAGAAAGGTCAAGTAGGTAAATTACAAAGCCTGAGCGCTTACTAATTCATACATGGGAGATGTCGTTGACATGAACCTTCTCCGAAATGTCCTATTTATATCCCATTCTTTAAGTGAGGACAAAACGTGCACATCACAATACACAATGTGAGATATTTAGGTTCTTGCTGACTCGATGGTCTGAAATACCTTGAGTGCCTAGGGTACAATCCCCCCTTGGATGAACCCCCTTCATAAATCTCTGAACACCACCCCCCACCTCATAGGATGAATTGAATGAGGTACTTTACTAAATAGTGTATGCTCCATATCCATCTATAAGAACATTTGAGCCATATTACTCAAAAAACGAAACCTCCTCTTAAGAAAGCTGGCTATGGGCCTGAATAGGGTCTTGGAAAATTGTTTAAATATATATATGTATATATACAGTCTCCAGATTCTGACCTTTATCAAAATATATCAAAATATACTGAAATAAAGACGAAATAGTTACGACCTTAAATGATAAACAATACTGCAAAAGGAATAGCAATATTATTTTGCGTACTAGGCATTTTGTAACACTGTCCTTGGACACAGGTGATAAGAGGGTGTGACAACCCTTAACACAGTAGAGTGTAACACGCAAGTGACAGGAGTATGTGACAATCTAGTGAGAGGAGGGTGTGACACCCCTAATGACAGGAGGATGTGACATCAAAAGTGACAGGAGGTTGTGACACCCTGAGTAACAGGCCTAAGATGGCATGACACTTCAAATGACAGGAGGATGTGACACCCTTAATGACAGGAGAATGTGACACCCCCAGTGAGGGGAGGATTCAACACCTCTAGTGATAGGAGGGTGTGAGAGTAAGGCCTCGTGGCCTACATCAATCGTGTCCAATCACTGCTGGAACTGCACGACACCACCCTCTGAGACTATGCAGCACGTAGTGTTATAGCTGCAAGGAGGTGCTTGCAAGATGACAGGATTATCAAAGGCTTATAGTGTCATCAGCCGTTGTATGTGGTGCCATGCCTATTGGACACAGCATATAAAAAAAACTGCCTCGTAAAAGTCTAGGGTTATGGTCTCTACCTCCTCCTAGATTCAATCATTCAGGAGCAAGGGTGAAATATTCCAGTGCTCCAAAACCACTGAGTCTGGTGGTTCAAACCAACAAACAAGTCGTTCTGGCATATTTACCAGATGCTTAATGGGACCAAACTGTTGCAAAATGAATAGGCCTATGGGATCCAGAGACATACTTGTGGAAATCAGTTCAAATATTTTGGAAACGGTGAATTTTAACATATTTTCCATTAAGTAAGCCGGCTCAAAAAAACAGAAAACAACTAGATAAAGCGTTTTACGGATTCACAACTAATTAAATAAGCAAAATTGTACATCACTGTTTGTTGTTCCATGACAACAGAAAATTATGCAACTCACCCCTGGTCATTATTTTGGCTGTTGATAATTATTAATTATGCTGATGGTATCATGTCATAACATGTTATTGTAAAATTGAAATTAAAAAACAGGATTCATGTGGGTGGTCTTGCCACAAACACATGTTAGTCGCACATGACCTCCCACAAAGGCACAGGAAGGACTTGTCCTAATATTACATGTACAAAGCAAATTCTGGCTAATTATGCCTTACCTTATTGTTATGTTCTATCTATAGATTAAGGCCATTATTAGTAATGACCCAATGTGATTAGTGCCTCAAAAATATTATAGGTACACTAAGATACGTAACTAAGACTATTGTCTCAACAACTTTTATGATGTCAATGTATATTCCAAGAGCCAAAGTCAGAAGCAATATTATCCTATCTACTATAAATTAGACCAGTCTGCTAATTAATCTATTTTGAAAGCAAATTCCTTAGTTGGTGAATTGTCAAAATTTTAGAAATGGAACCTGGGAGATTTTAGAAAATGTCAAGTCTTGATGAACTGTAATAAAAAGTCACAAAAATGCCATTTAGCCACACCATTCATTGGTCTTTAAGGTATTGAGTATTTTCGGGAAAGGGAGGGGACTTGTCCATCAGAACAATACATAATTACTTCCTGAGAAGAGCCAGGCCAGGGAAGGTGAATGTAAAGCATTTTGCCAAAGTGATCACTTTCTGAGTGGCAGGACGGATCAGAGGTAGTGAGTCGTGACCATGATCTGACCATCACTTCTGTATATTGGGACTCTCTATCTATGGAACGTATAAGTGATATGATGAGACCATGTTCAGGGGTCACTAGCTTTGATCCAGCTATCTTTGGAAGTGATCACATAGGCTTATATATAATTTGTTCAGTCTAGATATAGTCAGAATATATGTAGTAGAGGGCCTCTGATAAATGTCAAAGAAGGTCTAACAGCGATAACCATGTTATGGTAAGTCCTGATGTGGCTCATCCATCATCCAGAGATACACCTGTAGTGCATAACACGTATACCTATGACTTTATATCCATAGTCTTGGAGATTCTCTGTATAGAGCAGCACTAATAAGAACAATACTAGATGCTGAATATAGGTAGTAGAAAGATATAGTATACTTGTAGAAAGGTCAAGTAGGTAAATTACAAAGCCTAGGTGCTTACTAATTCATACATGGGAGATGTCGTTGACATCAACCTTCTCCAAAATGTCCTATTTATATCCCATTCCTTAAGTGAGGACAAAACGTGCACAGCACAATACACAATGTGAGATATTTAGGTTCTTGTTGACTTGATGACCTGAAATACCTAGAGTGCCTTAGGTACAATACCCCCTTGGATGAACTCCCTTCATAAATCTCTGAAACCCTCCTCATAGGATGAATTGAATAGGGTATTTCACTAAATAGTGTATGCCCCATATCCATCTATAAGAATGTTTGAGCCTTATTACTCAAAAACGAAACCCCCTCTGAGCTGGCTATGGGCCTGAATAGGGTCTTGGAAAATTGTCTAAACATTATATATGAATATATATATATATATTGATGAAGGTCAGAATCTGAAGACTATATATATATATATATATATATATATATAGATTCTGACCTTTATCAAAATATATCAAAATAATATTTTCACCATTTCACCATTTCGTCTTTATTTCAGTATATTATACTGAATTAAAGACGAAATGGTTACTACCTTAAACGATAAATAATACTGCAAAAGGAATAGCAATATTATTTTGCGTACTAGGCATTTTGTAACACTGTCCTTGGACACAGGGAGGATGACTAAAGCCACTCAGCAGGGTCAAAACTTGAACCATCAACCTTGAGATTTTGAATCTCACACTCTATCACTCTGCCCTTAAATCTGCCTCAGTTGTATTTACGTTTGTATGTGGGAATCTCAGTATGTATAAACAGAGCCTAACACTGGGCATTAATGCATATGAATTGAACTCTCTCTGGTATCACTTTCTGAGTATGATTGGAGGATGGAAAAGGTCACCCCATGATTATTGTAATGTATATAAGGAGGTGTAGGAGGAGGAGGAGGAGGAATAGGAGGAGGAGGAGGAGGAGGAGGAGGAGGAGGAGGAGGAGGAAAGGTGTGTTGCTAGATAACACCTTACAGTACACACTGATGGCAGGAGGGTGTGACACTCCATTGCCAAAGGCAGTGACACTCAAAATGACAGGAGGCCCATGATGTGATATCCCTATTTACAGGAGAGGGTGACACACTTAGTGACAGGATGATGTAAAACCCTGATGACAGGAGGGTGTGACATTCCGGGTGATATGAGGGTATGAAACCCCGTATCAAAGAAGAGTGGAACAATTCAAGTGACAAGAGTGTGTGACAGGCTTAGTGAGAGGAGGGTGTGACACCCCTAATGACAGGAGGGTGTGATATCTCAATTAAGTGACAGGAGGTTGTAACACCCTCAGTGAGAATAGAGTGTGACACTTCAAATGACAGGAGGATGTGACACCCTTAATGACAGGAGAATGTGACACCCTCAGTGAGGGGAGGATTCAACACCTCTAGTGATAGGAGGGTGTGATAGTAAGGCCTCGTGGCCTACATCAATCATGTCCAATCACTGCTGGAACTGCACGACACCACACTCTGACACTATGGAGCACGGAGTGTTATAGCTGCAAGGAGGTGCTTGCAAGCATCAGGGTTATCAAAGGCCTATAGTGCCGTCCGCTGTTGTATGTGGTGCCATGCCTATTGGACACTGCATATAAAAGAACAACTGCCTCGGTAAAAGTCTAGGGGTATGGTCTCAACCTCCTCTTAGATTCAATCATCCAGAAGCAAGGGTGGAATATCCCAGTTCTACAAAACCACTGAGTCTAGTGATTCAAATCAACAAACAGACAAACAACAAGACTTTCCGGTATATTCAACAGATGCTTAATGGAACCAAACTGTTGGCAAAATGAATAGGCCTATGGGATCCAGAGACCCACTTGTGGAAATCAGTGAATTTTAACGGGTTTTCCATTAAGTAAGCCGGCTAAAATAAAAAAAAATACTAGATATGGTATTTTATGGATTCACAACTAACCAAATAAGCAACATTGTACATCTCTGTCTGTTGTTCCATACAAACAGAAAGTTATATGCAACTCACCCCTGGTAATAATTTTGGCTGTTGTTGATTATTAATTATGCTGATGGTATAATGCCATAACATGTTATTGTAAAGTAAAAATTAAAAACAGGATTCGTTTGGGTGGTCTTGCCACAAACACATGTTAGTCGCACATGACCTCCCACAAAGGCACAGGAAGGACTTGTCCCAATATAACATGTACAAAGCAAATTCTGGCTAATTAGGCTTTACATTATGGTTATGTTCTATCTATAGATCAAGGCCATTATTGATAATGACCCAAGGTGATTAGTGCCTCAAAAACATTATAGCTACACTAAGATACGTAACTAAGACTATTGTCTTTACAACTTTTATGATATCAACGTTAACAATGGTGGTGCCTCGATGAGAGTCTTTGCTACCCCATTCAAACAATAGAGCATGTTTTTTTAATGACATAAACAACTGCCAACGTCACATAAACGGCAATGGTTTGCATGGACTCTCACAGGGGGCGCCACCATTGTTATTGTTGACGTCATGAAAATTGGCGAAGACAACAGTCAAAACTACATATTATCTTAGTGCAGCTATAATAGCAATGATCACATTTGGTCGTTATCAATAATGGCCTTATTCAATAGATAGCGTGTAACATTATCTCGAAGTTCACTGGGAAACGACGTCGCGCATTGGGACTATTTATCTTGTAGTCTTGTTGCTTGACTTGCAATTGAGAAACAATTTGTCTCTTTAGGGTAGTCATGCATGTTACAAACTGTTGCTACAATTACAATTATGCAAGTGACATGTGCGAACTCAGGCCATCCTGTTGACCAATAAAATAAATCGCAACAATAATAAATATCATTAGCATCACATTCGGTTTTCCATACAGCATAGACGCGGAACATAATGAAAGTCGGCGCCCGCCCACTCCTAAATTGGCCTGTGCCCTGTAAGGCCTGGCTAAAAAGGGACAATGGCATCATTTCCGCCCTGGAGGCCACTCGGCAAACACCCCCTGCCCCCTCCCCCACTTACCTACTTGGCCTCCTGCACCCTCTCTTGTTCCTGGAGAAAGGCCAGGCGGAGGGGAGGGCCTGCAGGGCCACGCATGCACTGACTAATCGCCTCTCCCCCGCCCAGGTAGATTGCTATAATTGGATGCGGGCCGATCTGTTAGAAGGTGTGTAATAGCTGGTAAATGGCCGCTGCAAACCGATGCCACTCGGCCAGAAAAAAGGCCCAGAGGGGCCTGCTGCTGTGCATGCCATTGGCTGGCACCTGCCAGCTGCCTGCCTGACTGCTCATTCCTCCAGGGTTTGGAGGGGGTTTGGGAGTTGGGTGGGGGATGGAGGGGGTGGGTTGGGTTGTTGGGAGATGGGGAGAGGGGGGGGGGATTGTAGTTGAGGAAGGGGTATGGGTGTCGTTGGGGCAGGGTGGAGGCAAAAATGACAAGGCGGTTAGTCCTATTGGACAATGACCATTATAACCTGAACAAAGGTTAAAACTGTTTGCCTTTTACTGTAGATTGCCAATTGCCAATTTGTTAGAATGTTGATTATTGTAAGTGTGTAAAAGTCAACTGTATGACTGGTTCCTCAATTACTACAATTATATCATTTACTGCATTTCCCGGGAATATTCACTACCTAGTAAGTAAGGCCACTGGTCTGAGTTGGAAAGGTATGGGCCTACTGCTACTTTTGAAAGTCCTGATAAATGTATACACCTCCAAAAAGGAAGGAGGGAATGTCATGTACTACTTTGTATGAAGATTTACCATACCATTTTGTCTAAATTTACAATTCATTTTCATTTGGTTGATCATGGTATTTATCTTACAGAATTCTTTATATATCTTACCCACATATCACACACTTTATCTTGCTAGCCCCAAATGTGAGTATACTCACTAGGATATCTCAGGGAACTATTTTGGTATAGGCCCTATTTGTCTAAAGTAAGCCCATCCCACATGGGGTATATTCCAGGGTTGGAAAACATTACTGTATAAGCCATCCTTGTCACCTACAGTTTGGATTATTGAAATATGCGAGGATTAGTACTGAGAAAACATTATAATTTCTTAAATTCTACCAATTAACAGATTTGCAGGTTTGCCAGCCAATCAAAATCCTGTATTACAGGGCAAAATAGGGTTCGACATTTTAGGTTGGGCTGATTACCTTTAACATTGGTTCCTATGCGAAAATAGTCAATAATTATATATTAAAGCTGCATTTTACAAATTTTAGTAGCAATTTGTCAACAAAATTGCTTTGGTAATTTTTGTATTATACAACTCTATTCATGGAATAAGTAGAGAGGCAAGTTTGAAAATATTTCATGTTAAACATTGGCATAAACTGGGATTGGTTTATTGAGTGCCACACCAATGGAAGACACCTCCAACGTCCTTTGACCTTCACTGTCTCCCGACACTTGTGGCCTACGTGGCATGAAGCACACCTCAGTGACTTCTCTACAGTACCTGGAATGCCCACCAGTCACCATTCCCCTCATCTTCTTTAATATTAGCCTCCATTCATCCTTGTCAAGTAGTCTATTTATAGGGAGATCAAACCCTTTACCGGCTATCAGGCTAGAGGGCCGTGGGCCGATCAGAGGCATAGCATCACTTCTCTGAATACGCCATTCTGTTTGGTGGTGATTGAAATGGCATCAGCTTGATGTTGGAGGTAAACAAACCTAAACTCGTCATTACGTAGTTCGTCAGAGGGTATTTATAAATAATAATCTATTGACTGACATCATCTGCTCTCTTTTGAATGTGGATGTATACATATGCTTACCCAAGCCACGTTACTTTAGGCATTATAAGTGGTGTTATATCAAGGAATTT
Source organism: Lepidonotus clava (assembly GCA_936440205.1). NCBI lineage: Eukaryota > Metazoa > Annelida > Polychaeta > Phyllodocida > Polynoidae > Lepidonotus > Lepidonotus clava. The sequence goes on from OW387140.1 coordinate 40,190,769, forward strand.
AAAATCCTCCGAAACATATTAAGAATCATTATGTAAAATTATATTCTCTTGGCTAAACATGAGCAAAATGTTGATACCTTGCTAAGGATGTGGTGAAAGGCTTTTTGTACCATTATCTCCTGATTTATTTTACCAGATAAATGCTTAATGGTCTCAACGAAACAAACTGTCAGTATATTCAGTATACTAATAACAAGAAACAAGTATTATAGAAATAGAAGCTCTCCAGTTTCTGTTCAAACTACTAGAAATAGCTTAACCAATAAAAAGGTTGAAATACGTCAGAAGCGATACAGAATGAATAATAGTGTTTCTTTACAACTATTTCTAGTTTCAAATTATAGCATTGAAAGCTAACCTGAGTGGATAATAGAAAGTGTGAATCACGCGTGCAAAAGATCTTCTGTGTGTGAATAGATGTGAGAGTAGCTGGACATTTTCATATCCCTTATGGATGTGAATGTAGGTTTTCTGGGTAAGCACAAGGTTAAGTGAATGGCCATCTTTTATATACTTTCCTTACTTGATGAACCAGTTATTGCTTTATATCTGGTGTAAAAAAAACATTTTCTAATCACAAAAATTGCCCTAGTTTTTAAGGTCAACACAAAGCTGTTGACACTTATTTATGGTTCTTTTTGAGACCATAAAATACAAAAGGTTTGAATGATATAATGGGTAAACCTCATACAGCCTCTCCTGACGTTGGTCCGCAATGTTGTTGTCCCTTCAGTCAGCAATCTTGTTTTGACCAATCTTAACCTGAGAATATAGAGTCTTTGGTCATGACAACTGCAGCATAAAGAGGGTCTATACAGCCTGACAAAATGTTCATGATACTGTTCGTCTAATAACAGTCATTGTAATGCATACAATAGCCCCAACAATTGATATAACTAATCGAGAGTAGCAATAATGTTTTCAGTTTATGCAAACTGTTTTTTTGTCTTAATGATATCAAAAATGATATAGCCACACAAAGATGGTCAAGTCTGACCATCACCTACGGCATTTTCGTGACGTCCTTGATAGTAGTGTCCTTTTTGGGAATCCGTGCACACCGTTTCCTTTGTACTATCGTTGATGATATTTCGCAAAAAAAGGTTATTGCAAGACTGTTTAAAGTTATCCTAAAGTTTTCCTAAGGTTGTCAGGGTACGAGACACAAAGGCGAAGATTTCCTGACAGGGTTTGATATTTTCTTTGAAATTTATTTTCAGGTAGGTCTTAAGGATAGGTCAATTACCGACAATACTAATCTATATCTAATAACCCATTGCCATTAGGCTGTAAACTGGGCCTGGTTAAAATCATGAATATAGTTCAGTATGCCAAGCCGTTTTCTACTTGTGGGAGTTCAGTCTGCATATAGCCATTATCCCTAGTCGTTACCACTGTAATTGCTAGATATTGGATTGTAGGTAAGTTGAGTTTCAAGCGTTAAAAGCTGCAGTCCAAACCATGGCCCTGATTCATTAAGTTCATGGTCAAAATGGTTTACCGCAAAGTTACATCAATTTGACTACAGGTCTTTATATACTAACAGTTATCCATGTTTAGGATTGGCAGACCTGTGAGGGATATTAGGACATGGTTTAACAATTATAATAACCGTCGCATACTATGCATATATTTGGTATTGTGATTTGCAATCGGAATCATATTGTTGAAACTCGCACACTATGCGACACTATCTTTACACATTTGCAGAAAAATCGCCATGGATGGAATACTGCAATGAGGCCATTTTAGGGGACATAAACATCATATAACATTTTCCTGTATTTTGAAAGAAAAAAGGCTGAAATAATGAGCTGATAGACAGCAGCTGCTAGGGCGTTATTTACGCTATTCTCTCTCCATTCAATTAAACAGTAGTTATATACATTATCACTTTACATATCAAATGAAAGGTATTCATTTTATCTTTACAACTAATTAATGAAGCTAGTGTCAAATGAACATCTCTGGTTTTATTAATTAGAATAAGATTTTTTAACTTTTATTTTATGATATATGATATGTGGGACATCGAAGTGAAGAGCATATTACTACAACCATCCCAAAGCACCGCTTATCAACAGTTGTCTATCCTTAAACATTACCAGAACCTACTGTATTCATAGTGTCATCCACGAAATACACTTGTAGCTAGGCCTCCATCAAAATTCACATAATCCAAGGTCTTATTCTACATGACGTTAAGAGACAAATTCCTAAGACACCCATTCCTATAATAGCTCAACACTATTATTCAATTTTATCTTAGAAATTATATCATACGCCACAATGGAAATCAGAAATAATAGGGGCACTTGATTATGCATCAATAGGTTTCACTTTGAGTTTATTCTCTCCATGAATGTTACATTATAGTCATTGTGATTGCAAGACTCATTTCATCTAATTCACATAACAAGCGTTTCCTTTCTTACTTCTATATCAACATACAATTGAGCATGCCATTGTCCGATGCTTTCATAACAATATGCAACTTTAGTTAATAAAATTGAGCAGCAGGCTGACAATGTGTGACAATTGTTCACTTGTCGACGCCCACATCTCACCTAACCATTGTCAAGAGCATTGGCGGGTAATTGTTAATTGCCTTTAATCAGACAGCAAATCAAATTCAAGCAATCACCATGACGTCACTTCCGCGGGCCTGACACGCCACCCTAGTGCACAACGACTGGGTCATCAAAGGCCTACCAGTGCCAACGGCTGTTGTATGTGATGCCCTGTCTATGGGACATTGCATATAAAAGACCCCTTGCCACTCTTCGAAATGAGTAGGGTATAGCACCCGGTGGCTGGTTTCTCCTCAAGCATAGCTCCACAGAAGGAAACAGCTTACCATACAAACCATACAAACCATACAACCATAACAATACAATGCTGTAAACCCTGATGTGTGAAGCGCCCGGCAATCCGGGAATATGCACGTAGAAAAGAAAAAAGTAGAACTTTCAAACATGGAGCACACATGGGCGTTTCTCTGTTAAACCCACCCACCACACCCTAAACTTTACAATTTCTAACCACATAGGGCCAATCGGACTAACTTTCAACAGTTCTGTTTTTACGTGTGTGTTTTATGTTTGTTGTATTGTTGTTCTTAAATATTTTCACAGGATAAAAAACTAAGTCCAAACTCTTATATCTTCGTTGTGTCTGATTAAGGGCCATTCACGATAGGTGACAAAGTTTGCTGCGATTTGGAACGTTGGCGACATTAGATTTTCGCATGCCTTGTCTCAGGGATGAGACCAAATAATATCCAACACGTTGGATCTGGTTTTTGTCTCATCAATAAGATTATATTGAGGGATCTATTGAAAATAATCGCATCTGTTTGCAAGTGTCCTTATCTCATACAGAAAATGCTACTTCTTGATTTCCTTATGCTTGCAACAATAACAAGTACAACAACAACTACAACAATAACAACAACAACAACAACAACAACCACAAAACGCACCCATGCGATTATTCCATTGCAAGAAAGATACAGAAAAAATTGTAAAGCGTTAATATGTCTTTACATATTTAGAGCACAAACCCTACATACAAAATATACGTTTTCTTTTAACCTTTATGTCTACCTTCAAAATGCATAATATGCCTGTTTAGAGTTGTCAATATGTAGATCTTTAATATCCTTCACAGACTAACCTCAAAATGCGCTCATGATGGCAGTCCTATAGAGGCATCCTGGGGATAGTCCTGTATATGTTAAGGATTGTTTGTGAAAGGACATCGTTTTATTTATTCATATCGCCCAGCAGACTATATGAGTTTAGTGCAGTTGGCAATTCGCATATTAGATATTTCTATTGAACTGAAAAAAAAACGGTTATACCATTTATAAACCTTCATAAACCTCCTTCATAAACGTGAAAAAGACATTGCTTTTTGTTTAGGATAATTCCATAGAGACATATGAACAGTGTACTTATTGTTATCACCAATAATTTCCAGAAGATGTGATAGCTATACTACTTCCATGAAATAATAAACCATGAACGTAACTTCGATCGTGGAGAAGAACCAAAACATGAGAATATGAGAATTTAACAGCAACACCGCCATCAGTATCTACATAGCCATAACAGGACAGAAAGAAAAAAACACTCATTACATTGAATCATGTTATCTGGCGCAACTATATGTTTTTCCATATTCACAGCTCAAGCGCCAGTCATACCTCTTGCTGAATGGGCCACCAGTCTGAGACATTGAATGCAGTTGACTGGTCGACCCCCTACATGGGTCTCAATTAAGTGGTCTAATAAGATACAATAATTGATTTAAGACTATTGCAGCTGTGTTTGGCTTCACACTACTCAATCTGAAGGTCGGTCCGATATTGCCAACTGCATAAGTTTTTTTTATTATGAAGTTCCTGCTTCGCCATTTCCTTGATGGAAACCCTTGCGTTTTTCAGTGTTGAAAGTCTTCATGTATATGATTTACAACGTAGGTATGGGAAACCTGTGCAGAGGTTTTTAAAACATCGTTGTGGAATTGCTTTCACAGATTTATCCTCCTAAAAATGATACACTGATGGCAAACTAAGTGACTTTGCGACTTGTGATTCATCAATCGGTAATGCAGTTATAACTGCAAGCATAGTTATTGCGATGGAAAAGTGAAAATGAATGGGAGAAGAACAGTTGCATATAAAATTAGGTACCATGATAATTTTTTTTTTTTTTTTTTTTTGAGTAAACATATGTTTATTTGCTACTTCATGTACAAGTATGTTCTTCCAGTAGTTTACATATAATTATATTACAAATGATAGATGAGATGAGCAATGAAGTATTCTAACATCAGTCCATTATATAGCCTAGTCCATCATCAAGTTCATCTACACATAGGCCTCACCAAATTCTTAAACTTTACCTTGGTGGTAGCTCTCTGAACCTCAGCTGGGAGCATCTCCCACAGTTTAGAACAGCGCATAAGAGGGCTTTTACATGAGACTCAAGATATGTTCTCTCCATCTTAACAACAACGGCTGTATGTTATACAAAGCATAAAGTTGACCCATATCCATATTACTGTGAGTGCCATTATCTATATATTTTATAGCCTTTTCCTGTAAGCTTTCAAGACGTTTATACCTCCCAACTTGACTACTTTCAATCATAAAATCCGAGTAGTCCAACAGAGGCAATATTGTCTGCTTGTATACAGTGTTAGCAATGTCACATGTTATATAGGGTCGCAAGGATTTTAGATGATTAATACAGAGATTAACCTTATTATACTTTGCATCTACAAATTCATTAAACATCAGGGAGTTATCCACAATAACACCTAAATAATTATATTTACATACATTCATCAATTTCTCATTTCCCAAGCATATTGCATCGCTTTCTATAACAGACGTATCCTCATTTTTATGAGGAACAATCATATGCTTAGTTTTTGAGGAATTTATACTAAGACGATTAATACTACACCATTCATTTATACGGTTTATAGTTGACTGAGTACGAGTCATTGCCTCAGCCAAACACAATCCATGACTATATACAATTGTATCGTCTGCATAAAGTGTTATACTCGAATCACATTTACTTTCCAGGTATAATAAATCATTTATATACACAATAAACAAAAACGGGCCCAGAATAGACCCCTGGGGGATGCCCATTAACACAGGTAGTTCGCTCGAATAACTAGTATCTAACTTCACTATCTGCTTCCTGTTCGTAAGATAATTTGTAAACCAGTTTACCGAACTAATATCTAGACCATAAAGACTAAGCTTTTTACACAGTATACCATGATCTATTGTGTCAAATGCGCGGCTGTAGTCCACAAATACCGAGCTGGAACTGTGGATGGCATCATATTCATTATATAAAAATTGGACATAATCAAAAATAGCTGAAGCCGTGCTATATCCTTGTCTAAAACCATGCTGGTTTTTATATAGTAATCCCATTGTTTCAAAATGATAAATCAATTGTAAATACACCACTCGTTCCATTATTTTGCTAGGCAGTGGCAGTACAGACACAGGCCTCCAATCTCCGGGTGATAAGGATATTTTACCTTTCGGCAATGGAGTTATTACACCTACTTTCCATTTATCCGGCATAATTTCTAGACGTATACATTCATTTATAAGATGAGTCACCTCCACTAACATCCTTAATAAGCCATCTCGAAGTAACCGGGAACTCAATGTATTAACCCCAGACGACTTATTTAATAACATCAAATAAAGATTAAACAAATATGGTAACGAGGATTATGAGTCACCTTGTCAAAATCTAAATATCATATTTGAAAAATATAATCTTAGCGTAAAAACCAAGGTAAAACCAAGGGGATACATAATCAACCAATTTATCTCACCTTATTTATATAAATATTCTTTGTACTCTTCATATCTATACCTATACGGAAGATCACATGTATGTGACTATGGTTTAATAAACCATCATTCACAGGCGAAAGTTTTGAATATAATTTTGTATATCATTACCCAACTGGAAAAAAACACACACACAATAAATCTCACATGTATCTTGTTATTCTCTATTCCTTCCAGCGATGGGACAGTATATTAGCTCAGGAAGCTTCGGACCTCACAAAAAAGGAGCGGCTGGGGGCCCCCCTCCCTGAGCCTGTCTACAACAGTATGGGTATCCCTGTCCGGGGGGTTAATATGGCCGTGGTCAGGGGCCACAACGTCAACCTGCTCCGCTTCATCCACACCTGGTACGAGGAGAGGAAAAACTACGACCGCAAATACAACATCTGTCACTTCGGAAAGCACTGTGAGAATTATATGCAGGTAGGTTGATCAATTTAGTCATTATTGATAAAACAATTTGCTACAGAATCGTTAATTTGTCTGGTTATTATACAGTATTGCGATTCATAATTTGTTTGAGTACTGGGGGTAGAATTCAGATAGAGTGTGCAGTTTTTATGGGATGGTAGTTTCCCTGTGACTACAACTTATTTATCATATAGAGAGTGTAATGGTAATTGGACCAAACCTATTCGTTCCTAAAGCCCTTATGTCAGAGAACCACTTTGATGCTGTCGATTGTGAATTAATGATTTTTCCCAATAAATATTGCATTGAACCATTAATTCTATGAATTTATATGCTTATAATGTCTAGATAGACCTTGTGCAGATAAGTTCACGTGACCAATTTTTGGTCATCACCACATGGTTATCATGACCACATGATATACAATTAAAACTAAAATTTACTAATTCTAGATAGCAATAATTGTTTATTATGATTCTGTGAATTTGTATGAGGTAAATCTAGTTTAGGTTCTTATTTTAGATGTTTGTTCTAGACAATTCAAGACTGACCTCAAACATGGCGTCCATCACATTTTCAGGAATGTGACGTCATCTGCACAACGTCTATACCAAAACTTCATTTCCTCTGCTGATAGGTCTATTTAAAATTGGCAGGAAAATCGGCATGTGGAATATAGGCTAGTACATTCCAGTAGAGTTTTCTTAAACTATTGGAACACACTCAAATAGAAATGTGTGAAACGTTTGCTTAAATATAATCTGCATTTAAAAATTATTTTTCAGCTTGTCTCCGCGGATACGGACCGCGTTGGGTGCGCCCTACGGAAGCCCTACCCTGGGGACCGCAATCCCAAGTCCGTCTTCATATGTGTCTATGCCCCCGGGTAAGCTGATAAGTATACACTCTCTAAACTACCTATTCAAAGTTTAAACCTAATATTGATAGTCTGTGTCATATAGGCCTTTTGCAGACGCGGTCAGGTGGCCACTTTTTGGTGATCGTCATGTGCTCATCATAATTACGTTGCTATTAGTTTAACATAAAATATAAAGATTATGAATGATGATAATTGTAAATTAAGACATCATGAGGCGATGGTTATTAGTTATAAGTGCTCGCCCTCTATCTAACCGGCTCTGTGTGCAACGTCACGTATATGTCGCCTGAACAAGAACAGGACGAACTATGTGAGCGACAACAACCATACCATCTCTAAATTCCCATTTCCATATACTACTAGCATATATCATGTGTATAATAGAATCAATATACGCGACAACGTCTCGTAGATAGTGGAACCTATTAAGGCGACGTCACGCGTACAGACCTTGTGCAGAGATGATCATGTGACCACACTTTGGTGATCACCAATTGCAAGTGCTCACCATATCCATGTGGCTAGTGGATACACTTAATATATCTTAATATTTAAGAGTGACAGATCTACAATTTCAAATAGGGGAAGGAGGGATATATCCAGTTGATAGGTTTTGGACCGAATTTTACAGTGAAACTATTAATTTCAACGGTTGAGGGCTCCCCCCAAGCAGTTATCTACCAATGAGACACTAGCCATGGCATTTTCCAGCCAGATGGTTACATGATGCATTTGGGGGATTCTTTGTCCTTTTGTTTCCATGGTTTCCTCCAAAATCTTAGTTATATCCTTACAATACCAGATTTCTCCCCAACGACTGTCGCATAGCTACCCCCGGTCGATAACCACCAAATATCATGCTCACAAAGGGTCCAGTTTATGTATACAGACCTCATGACCCTGAGTGATTTGCGTAATCAGCCGTCAGTGTGGTTTCTGATTCCCGAATCACCGACCTCCTTAATTACTGCCCCAGTTCCGGTGTTTCCGTGAAAAACAGTCCCCCCGGGTGAGAAACTGACCCCGGATACTTTTTCGCATGGAATCAGGCCATTAAAAACAGTCCCCCCATACAATTAGTTATATAAACAGTTTTAAACAATAAATTGTTTTACATATTATAGATGCCGATATAATTATTATTAAGAAGACAAAAATAATCTGTAGAGAAAATAAAAGCTAGATAAATCATCCCTCTCTTCCAAACCATCTCTAGGATTCAGCACTAACCCTAACCCGTCCCTATTCCTAGTTTATTGATAAAACAAGTATCAAATTCTCTTTCTAGATATAAAACAAATTAATTAATGTAGATATGAAACATTATCTAATGATAAGAAGAACATAAATAGTTAAAGAAAATAAGAAAACTGGAGGGGGGACACATTTTCATGGTCCTGAGCCACCTAAGAGTAATAGTCCCCCCCCCCCCCACCATCTGTGCATGCTGAGGAGTGTGTGTGTGGGGGGGGGGGGGGGGGGGGGGGGGGGGGGGGGGGGGGGGGGGGGGGGGGGTTCACGGGGGACCGTTTTTTACGACACACCTGTTTTTCCCTTATTGCCAATGGGACTAGGTTGTAAAGTATATCAACGAGCAAGCATAGCCTTACCTTATAATCTTCAAAATATCGACCTGAGTAATTAGCGACAGATAATATACCTTTCTGCAATTTATGTATTGCCTGGAATTAATCCATTAAATTCAGATCCAAGGGAACTATGGCTGATAATCTTTGTATCCAACGGCTTTTTGTCTCATTCTTGTTGTGCTGTTCTGGATTTGGGAGGGCCTTTGATAAACGATAACAATTACCTTTCAATATCATTGACAGGGGACATGGACGAGGAATTAGATGATTGTAATGCGCTTCTTAGAGTTTCCCCATGCGACTTTGTAAATCATCATTTCAGACCAGTTTCCGGTTGTACAGTGGCACACCAGAACTTTGTGTTTGTAGAAAACTAAAAATAAATACCATAATTATGTTAAAGTTAGGCATGACTCATTTGTCACACTTATTGTTCAATCTTTCTGACATTCGGCAGATACTAAAAGCCCACAAGTCGTTGGGATGTAGCTTGACCCCGGTGATAGCTCATATATTCCGTTATATAGCAGTTTGTATTACAGCAAATTGAAATTAGGGAGGTTCGTTCTTGATGCATTACGGAACAGGAACGTAACGTACCTCTTATTAAGGAGGAAATAAGCTTTAAGTTTCTGCCATTGTGTTTCTTAACTAGTTTTATTGTATTGTAAATACAATCATTTAAAAGCGTTGTCATTTTAGAAATAATTGTGGAATTGACTACCCCCAGTATATATCCATAATGCCTGTATTGATCTGTCATAATGAGCGCATTTTAGGCTTAGTCTGTAAAGGGTATTTACACAGAAGCCACACGTTTGACGACAAGTTGACGTACCCAGATACATTAGAGTTGCTTAACCACTCTAAAGTGAGACGACATGAACGAATCATAAATCGCAGCTGAAATATAAGGTACCTGCCAAATGCAACCATTAGTCCCCTATCCCCAAGTTATAGGCTTATTACTAGGGTTAAGCCTAACTACTTGGTAGGCGGTAGGCTTGATATAAAAACTATATAGGCCTTCACAGGGTCGCCGGGGCGGCCTCTTTCATCTCTTCACCCACGTCATAGCGGGGAGACCCCAGTGTATTTGATCAGCTCAGCCCCCACAGTCTGTAGGCCTAATGATTTCCCAAGCCGTAATTAGGCCTATTGGAAGCCTCCTAGGTACCAAAAGGCATCATGGAAAACATCCGCAAATAGCATTTAACTCACTGTCTGTTATGCAGAGACATAGCGGATTGCGTCCCCTTTATCGCCTTGCATTGACTGACTATTTAAAAACGACTATTTTTACGTGGTTCCCATGGAGCAGAGTTGATGACCGGAAACGACTGGTATCTCTATCTTTCTATGTCCAAGCTTTAGTTTGAGGTTAATTAAGGCTTGGGATGCTACTTTTCTCTATGGATTTGATTAATCGAGGTCGTACCTATAAAATGTGTGCAACCCACATTGAACGAAACATAATATAGGCATACATCACATAGTACAAAGGCTCAGTTCCTGTTGGTCACAGATAGCCGGCACATAGGCAGAGATTATAAAGAATCCATAAGGTGCACTTTTTTTCAATTCATGGAATGTTATTCTGGTCATATCATTTCTAATATGCATATTCGGCCAATGAAATTACAAATTTTGTAAGATTGATAATTCAACCTACAGTTAAGTCATCGTACTGAAATCAAATACGTTGTCCTATTATATGCCCCTGTCGGAAGATTTTTCAACGATGCAATATATTGGCAAGGTTATCAGTTTGGGATTAGTCCCAAGCCTGAGAATGTCAACCATGACACTACTTGGCTTACACATATCAACTGACACATTATGTTTCAAAATAGTTTGAAAGGTAACTTTATACTTTAAAAGTTATATAAAAATTAAACACAGGCTTTTCAAAGTGAAAAGTGATATCCGTTCAATTATTAAAAAGGGCATAAAACAGGCAGTTATATCTTTTTTGTTCAAAAAGTGCAGTGAGTGGGTGCAAAACACTCACTGTGAAGCTCTGCATTGTACCCTTTTTCAGGATATTGACATTTTCCATAAAACATAGATGGACACAATAATACGGTGTGGAAACGTCAGAAAAGCACAGTGAAACACCAGAAACATAACAAGGATTGTTTTACAGTGTACCGACAGAAATAAAGGGCCTTCCATTAAGTATGTACGCATCAAGAGGGTGGGGGTTTGGCAATTTTTGAAAATGTGCGTACTTTCTAATACAAATCCAATGTGTACTTTAGCCCAAGGGGTGAGATTTGTAAAAATACGTGCGTGGAAGGCCCCTAACTGCAGATCAAGCTAGGACTCAAGAAAAGAAAAGAAAAGAAATCCCAGACCTCTATGAAAAGAGAATTGTGTATAACCTCATTATACTGCAGATTGCCAGTGTAGATTTTCCTCAATATCAAAGTCTGATTTAATGTATATAAGGTTTCCTACAAGACCAATACACTGTCGCAAGTTTTCAATTGTTACATCATTGAAGCGTCCATTTATAAGCAATCCCATGAAAAGTACAAGCAATAGTAGCAACAAAGCGAAGTAAAATGGGTTGCTCTGAAAATCTATTAGGCTTATACAGTGTTAGATGAAGCCTGCCAACTGATCCAGTGTGTGGGAGGCCAGATCCACTTAAGTGTGGGAGTTGGGGTTAGGGAGGGGATGAGGAGGGGTGGAGTAGGTTAGGAAATAGAAGGGGAGTCTATGGAGGTCCAGCTTAGCACCAAAGATCAGGGGCGGATCCAGGGGGCTCCAGGGGGTCCTGACCCTCCTTCTTTCTGGTGGGGACTTAAACTTGCCAAAGAGAAAAGATGTCAGCTGTGTGCGGGTGAAGGCATGCCGTTTTAGTACTTAGTCTATGTGTCGATTCCCCCCCCCCCTACTTTCCAAAATCCCATGTCCATCCTTGAAAGATAATTTGCACAATCTTTCCAACCAATGCAAATAATCTTCCCAAAATGAAGCCTTGAAGTACATATATATACTGACGTGGGTGCCCAAAAACACAACATTTGTGAAGCGAACTTAAGATATTGATATAAAAACTGCTCTCTGCCTATAGATAGAGGCAATATTCATTTAGCCTGCTGTGCCCATAATAATGTATAACATGAACATCATAAAATCTGTTTCAGATTAAACACAGCGGACCCCATCTACAAAGTCGGGGAGCGGTGTTCGCTCTGTTCACGACCGAGTGCCTTCTGTGAGCTAGGCCTATGCTGTACGTATGATTCCACTCAAATTGATGTATTAGATCACCTCTCTTTCCACCCAGAAGATACATATGTGCAGTAAAATATATAGTGTGTAATTTAATGCCCTAATAGGTGTATGCGTTATGTATCACTGCTAAAGAAATGGTGGAGCAATAGGGTTTCTGAAGTCATTGAGATGTTTTTAATTGTAGTAGTAATGCCAGTGGCATCAATACAATAATCACTTTTCCAAGAAGTACTTTGCAGGAGACCTGAAGCAATGTTACAGACACACACTTATATTAGATCTGGGTCGGACACATATACTTACCTAATAAAAAGACTTTCTGAATATCTCAAATCTCTCTTAACCGATTGAACACTGATTATGAAACACTATAATCCAAGCTCACTTGTGCAGCATAATCACTGACGAAAACATGGTCTCTGTGAAGCCCCATTCGCCGTGGTGAAAGTGGTTTGTCGCAGACCTCTGCGATCTTAGAACGTTGGAAACGTTGGATGATCGTAGCCCTCTGCGACGTGGTGCTCTGCGAAATTATTCAACATGTTGAATATTTTCGTGAAGAACCTGTACGAATCAAGACAAGATTGCTCGCGAAAATGGTCGTAAGGCACCCTACCCCTCAGTGTGAATGCTGTACGATCACTTTTGCTGCCCTACGATAATATTGTCGTACCCAAAGTCATTTGCGAATGCTTAAGGTAACTTTTTCGCAAGTCTCTACGATAGAAACATACACCAGGGCGAATGGGGCTTGAGGGTACATTGCCTTCAGGAGCTTCTAGCAATCTGTCACCCACTTTCAGAATATGTAAATGCTACCTATTATGTGCTATGCTAACTAAAGGGGATTACCTAATATGCGATCAAACCTATTGATAATTTTCAAGGTATAATGTATAAAGAGACTTGTGACAATTGAAAGTATGTAATAACCTTTGCATAATGCTACAATCCTCATAAAAAATGTTTTGTGTAAAAATAGCCTAATATCATGAAAATTTATATTGATATATTACACATAACTGTGATAAGTCTGAAAACCAAGAGTAATCTTGATTATTATTGTAAATAAAAACATCAATATAATGTTCTGTTTTGGTGAGATCTCAACACTACCATTTGAAACAATAATATTATAATATCTTTTTGTTTTGGTGAGGTCTCAAAAAAATGTTATGGGGCGCTTTTTATATGGTTCGATCAGTACCAGTCGGATAAAACACACTATTTGATGATGCACTCCAAAGACCATTATCTATTGCGTAATTATAAGTCAAAGTTTGCCGATCGTCCATAGGCTGATTAACCAGTAAACAGGGTCAATATGTAACCAGATTATCAGAGAAAGTCTTTGATATATACAGCATAATATGGGTTTGTACTTTTGTTAACCACTGAGCATCATGCAAGTAGGATTGCTATGGCCCTCATGTTGTCAGCTTTTTTTGTTTCTCTTGATAAGTACTACGTTTATATTATATGTGTGTTTTTATAAAAATAAACCTCTTTTCCACAGCGGACTGTGACCCTCACAATAAGGACAAATGTGGTAAGAACAGATCCTTTTAACAAAATGTTTTCGTTCTTTTTGTACTATCTTTTGTCCTATATTCAATGGGTGTTCAATCTAAAGATCAGTAGCAGTTTGTTTTTTGTTCAATTTTAAGAGTGTGAGCAGTCAGCTTAATGGGGATGTGAAAACCACCATGAACGTACTATAATTGAATAGGAAAGCGTTCGATAATAGATGTTAACAAAAACTCTTTAAATTTTTTTTGTCATTAGGTAATCATCCGAAACATGTTAATTTTAGCCAGTGCTTCTATAATCAACAACAACTGCCCATCGAAACTGTCGTCAAATTTGCTGTAAAGATATTGTGATTGTGTATTGTGATTTCCCGTTCCATAATAAAATTGAATGAAAGCTTAGTTTGAAAAAGAGTTCCTATTTGTGACAATTTAAATACTGTAAGTAGTCTACGGAAAAAGGGATATGTAAGTAGTATATCGAAACTGCTGTTCGTAGCAGTTCCAAATATATTACTCCTCTACATTATTATTCCACATAATAACTTTAACAAACTCTTTTTCTTTTTATTTCAATATGTTTAAAACAATCCACTGTACAGTTGCTGTCAAAGGGAGGAGGAACCTTTCTGTATTAATTCCTGCTTTATAGATTAGGTAGTTTCTGATTCCACAACGCATCTCGATACGTCAACGAATTTCAAATCTAGCTCATCCTGTTTAAAGCTAAAAGTGCAAAATTTATCAATTGTAATTATATTTTATGATTGAGGCACAATGGTACCTGAGTATACTTATGACAATTTTTTTTAAATACATTATCAAAGCTCAGAAAAAAGTTACGTTACGTTTACGATACGTCTGAAATATCTGAAACTCCCTGATCTCACACCACTGCCTTCCTATATAAGCTCAATGTTAAGTTAAACAACCTCATTTCAGAATGCCGTAAGACGTGTCAAACGCAGAACGGCTACGGGGTGTTGAGTAAGCATACGTGCACCTGTCACTGTATCTACGGTCACGGCCCGAATTGTAACGGTAAGTGTGTCATCAAATGGTTCCCTTCTAGCTGTCAGAGCCACAGGTTCATTGGCAGAGGTTTAGGTCCTGTAATTGAAATCTCCCAGCATGAAGTAAAGCTCATTTCTCACTTGTATTCTGAGAGAACTGTTTCAATAGCAGTGGCGGTTTCATATTGTATTGATCTTGATGTACATACTTATGATTTACACCTGAAATGTTAATTTACTACACTTTATTATTGTAATATCACCAAAAACCAGGGGCAACCCTAAAGTGATTTACTTAATAAACTGAATTGATTTTTTTGAGTAATCTACGTTTGTTAATTCATACAAATCTGATGTTATCAAATTTTATTTTCACTTTTGTATAGAGTGGTTGGTTTGCTCCCCCCCCAGATGATTGACACTGGATCCGCCCCTGAATGCACTGATAGACCCACTGAAGACTCTTTTACTAAAACACCTACCAACCCACTCACACTCATAGCTCAGTTGGTTTGGTACCTGCTTTGAGTTTAGGGTCGGAGTTTGTGGGTTCAAACTCAGCCGAGTCACACCAAAGACTTTAAAAATGGTAGTGGTTAATTGATGCTTGTCTGGCACTCAGTATGAAGTTAGATCCACCAAACATAATTTTGTTGGTCCGGTGCTAGTATAATGTGACTGGGTGGGGTATCATGCGGGCCTATGAAATGAAATATCAGTGAGGCAGTCCTAAAAGGAGGGCATTGGGTCACGCTGCTTCAAATAGGCACCACCCTTGATATGACCCTGGCAGTTAATCAAGGTATAAAGCAACCAATAACCAACCAACCCATAGACCCATAACCACACCCATGTGCATACACACACAGACATACACAAAGTAACAAAGACACACACGCATTCACTCCCTCTATAAGATGTATCCTCTAGCAACGTACAAACATTCCTATTCAGCTCCAGTGGCCATATTTGTGTAACTAATCAGGGTGATCAGGCGAATTTTCATTAGTGCTTTATCATTTATAACTAATTATGTCTATGACAAAAAGTAATTTCATTCAAAAGTTCCCATAATAGGTTATTTTGTGATGGCAATGCTAGTTTTTGTAAAGTATAGAAACTCAATATATCATTATATGAGACCCTAATCAAAATTTACGTGATTATCCTAACCAGTTACAAAGATGTGGCGCTAGATGCCTACAGGTTTCACTATTGGTCCTTTCACCGGTGTAATCTGAGTTGAATGGCCACTTTGGCTTTCAGGGTCAGGACAACGAACAAGGACAAGCCCTAATAAGGCACTCCTGTGTGAGGCTTGCGTGCATGTCTCTTGAATGACACACCCAAAAACGTGTCCAGCCAGTCCCCTGTAACAGGATCGACAGGCTCTCCAATCACTGGCCCATTTCATTATAAGGCCCTGACACGAGTATTATAAGGCCGTAAAATGAGTATTATAAGGCCCTGGCACGAGTATCATAAGGCCCTGACACAGCCCAGCCAAGGATGTGACGTCAAAGAACGTTCTAATAACGTCACAGCAGGTCACAGAACGTTATTAGAACGTCACAGAACGTGACTGTTACGTCGCACCTTGGCTGGGAGAGGCTCCATCTCTCCCGGGCCCATATCTTCGTAAAATTGTTTCATGGTTAAGTATGCCATGGTTAATTTTGCCTTGGTTAGGCCACGGTTAGCAGTGGGCCTAACCACAGTGCATATTTTCGTAACATTTTCATCTAATCACCACTAACCATGGTCTAAGCAGCATTTTGTGGTTAGGGTGTCATGGTTAAGGATTCTGGGTTTAAACAAAAATAGTGATGTAACTGTACAATAATCTCAATTAGATATTTGTACATGTATTTACAAGTTGTAACCTTGTTCGCTTTTGATGTTTTTATGGAGATGGACAGTAGCAAGCTAAATGTAAGCAAGTTACAAATGGATTGGAACACCCATACACACAAAAGAAATAATTTTTAAAAACACATATTTTTGACTGGGATGTCACATTATGAATTGTGTGTAATTGAATCTGGCACATATTGCACCAAAGAATGTGGATTTTGTAACATTGACAGCACTTTCAGAATAATCTCATTTGATCTAGTACTTATATATGCCTCTTACATTCCTAAGTATATTCATAGAAACATCAGGTATTCAAATATGTGAGACGTTTTGACAATTCTTCTGCTATTCACTCATCGATAACAAGTAATCACATGTTATCTCACCCTTAAGAGATTTGGCAATGCCATGGCTAGCCTTAACCATGGGCTAAACTACCCCTAACTTAAGTCTTGAGGTGGGTTAGCAAATGCGGGGTTAGCAGAAAAAATGTGCCTTGGTTACTGTTACGAAAATATGGTTCATGGTTACATTTGTCTTGGTTAGCCTAAGCACAAATTTGGATGACCTTGGTAAATTACGAAGATATGGCACCAGATTGTCTGTGAGATCTCCCAATTTCTTTTACCTTTTCACACTATTTTTTATTTTTGAGAATTTGTTATATATATTCCATTTAATGTATACATAACCACATGAATTCACTTGGTTTATGGGCATATTTGGTTGAAAAATCTGTCTCTTAGACTCTCACACATAGATTACTGCTATTGATAATGTACTAACATAGTTTCAACTATATTAATTCACTTAGATACTCTCATCAAAATATTGCGTAAAATCAAATTCATATATGAATGGGAATCTTTGTATTAAAGGCCTATTCAATTCATAATCTCCTGATTATTTTTATCTGAAGAGGGAGATCTCCCGATTTTTGACTGGCCTGGGTTGGAGCCTCTGCTGACAGGAGAGTTATAAGGCCCAAACACGAGTATTATTTATAAGGCTCTGACAGGAGTGTTATAAGGCCCTAACACGAGTATTATAAGGCCCTAACATGAGAGTTGTAAGGCCAAAACACGAGTATTATATTAAAGGCTCTGACAGGAGAGTTATAAGGCCCTAACACAAGTATTATAAGGCCCTGACATGAGAGTTGTAAGGCCAAAACACGAGTATTATATATAAGGCTCTGACAGGAGAGTTATAAGGCCCTAACACGAGTATTATAAGGCCCTGATAGGAGAGTTATAAGGCCCTAACACGAGTATTATAAGGCCCTGACATGAGAGTTGTAAGGCCCAAACATGAGTATTATATATAAGGCTCTGACAGGAGAGTTATAAGGCCCTAACATGAGTATTATAAGGCCCTGGCATGAGAGTTGTAAGGCCCAAACATGAGTATTATATATAAGGCTCTGACAGGAGAGTTATAAGGCCCTAACACGAGTATTATAAGGCCCTGACATGAGAGTTGTAAGGCCCAAACATGAGTATTATATATAAGGCTCTGACAGGAGAGTTATAATGCCCTAACACGAGTATCATAAGGCCCTGACATGAGAGTTGTAAGGCCCAAACACAAGTATTATTTATAAGGCTCTGACAGGAGAGTTATAAGGCCCTAACACCAGTATCATAAGGCCCTGACATGAGAGTTGTAAGGCCCAAACACAAGTATTATTTATAAGGCTCTGACAGGAGAGTTATAAGGCCCTAACACGAGTATTATAAGGCCCTGACAGGAGAGTTATAAGGCCCTAACACGAGTATTATAAGGCCCTGACATGAGAGTTGTAAGGCCCAAACATGAGTATTATATATAAGGCTCTGACAGGAGAGTTATAAGGCCCTAACACGAGTATTATAAGGCCCTGACATGAGAGTTGTAAGGCCCAAACATGAGTATTATATATAAGGCTCTGACAGGAGAGTTATAAGGCCCTAACATGAGTATTATAAGGCCCTGGCATGAGAGTTGTAAGGCCCAAACATGAGTATTATATATAAGGCTCTGACAGGAGAGTTATAAGGCCCTAACACGAGTATAATAAGGCCCTGGCATGAGAGTTGTAAGGCCCAAACATGAGTATTATATATAAGGCTCTGACAGGAGAGTTATAAGGCCCTAACACGAGTATTATAAGGCCCTGACATGAGAGTTGTAAGGCCCAAACATGAGTATTATATATAAGGCTCTGACAGGAGAGTTATAATGCCCTAACACGAGTATTATAAGGCCCTGACATGAGAGTTGTAAGGCCCAAACACAAGTATTATTTATAAGGCTCTGACAGGAGAGTTATAAGGCCCTAACACGAGTATCATAAGGCCCTGACATGAGAGTTGTAAGGCCCAAACACAAGTATTATTTATAAGGCTCTGACAGGAGAGTTATAAGGCCCTAACACGAGTATTATAAGGCCCTGACATGAGAGTTGTAAGGCCCAAACACGAGTATTATTTATAAGGCTCTGACAGGAGAGTTATAAGGCCCTTACACAAGTATTATAAGGCCCTGAGATGAGTATTATTTATAAGGCTCTGACAGGGGAGTTATAAGGCCCTAACACGAGTATTATAAGGCCCTAACATGAGAGTTGTAAGGCTTTAGCAGGTATTACAAGTTAGATGTTTCATGGCATTCATTCTTGTGGAATTCTGATGCCCTGAATTCTCCTTTAATCCTATGAACCATACATAAGACATAAATAACAGTATCTCTCATCATACGTATAAGAAACTTATTAGGGTTGAAATATATCTTTTGACTAACCTTATCTATGAGGAAGGACAGACATGCCCCCTGGCGCTGGAAGTAGTTCATTTTTGTACCTTTGCTATGGTTGACGAGATCTTTACTAGTATTGGCGTGCCCGTGGTATGGGAAACCTTTTAAGCTTAGGTGGATATAAATCTATTGATTAATGATACCATTTCCATGCACTTCTGAACACAAGTTATCTTAAGGGATTTCAGAAAGAAATAACGTTGATCTTAGCAAAAACAGGTCAGATAATAATAATTATGACTTACAATCTGTCTGGCTTGTCTTGCCTTTCCTAAGAGCAATTTCGTAATTCGGAAATGTATATAGGGATTACGATATTCATGTTAATGCTTGTAAAAACAGATTAGATAATCATGAGGCTCATTATCTCTTGTTTTGTCTGGCCTTTCTTCAGAGCAATGTCGTAATCCGGAAATGTACCTGGATTACGACATCTGCGCGGAGGTGACGGATGACGACTGCAGAAGTGACGACCTTGCAGTGCGAACCATGTTGGACGAGTTCTGTCCTGAACAGTGTGCATGCCGTAAGTATACTTTTTTTGCCGATGTGGACACATTAATCATGATTAGTTTCTTATTGGCAGGGGCTATTGAAAAAAGGGGGTATGCATTGAGCGATTCAACTAGCATTTAGGCCAATTAAGCGACCACAACTGTCCAAACAAAACTAGAGCTAGGTCGAAAACGACCGGCATAGGTGTTCCCATGCATCCCCGATTAGATCAAAAATCTATCGAGAAGTATTCAATCACTTGGATAATATCTAAATATGTTAGATATTGGTCGCCAGCGATTTTGATTCTACCAAATCCCAGCCGAATCACTCAATGGGTTCTCAACTTGATATCAATTAAACTATAAGGTTAGACAAGAGTGGGCAGCTAGTACAAAGTCTGTTAGTGGGCTCAGTGGCACCACCTGGCTGCTGGTTGTAGCAAATGTTGCCTGTATAGGTCGACTAAAAGCCATGATCCATGATGCGATTTTGGGCCAATTTCGAATCGATTTTGAAAATCGGTTTCTTAAATAATCATTTTTCTTATACAATGTAGAATTTTCCAAAGAGTTTTGGATGATTCATATTAGAAGAATGGTGTTTTCACATGGAATTTCTTTCCCAAATATTCGAAAAATGCATGAGAAGAAAATCGATTGGCCTTATGTCGCATCGTGGATCACCGGCTTAACTTGACTGGTTTCTGTGGTGCAAGATGTAACAGCAATTAAATAGCGTACCTAATGACCAGAGCCATTGCCCAGTTTGTATATACTTATAGTCTTTACAGGAAAGGTTTCAGCATTTTCGTGGTTTATTTCGTTTGAATTTATTTGAACAATTTGATGTGATGATTGGAGTGTGTATTGTTTAAGATTGAATTAAAAACGTGCATTTTAATGATACTTTTCAGTGAAGATTTTGTAGCTTTTAGTTTAACACAATTATGTAAAATGATGAATATTGACAGGTCTCCTCTTTGTTTTTCCTCACAGGTGCTTTGCCAGCGCGTAACTAGATGTATCTACCCGTCACAGTTGTTTAGGGAATATTAAAGATGTTTTAAAAACCTCCTTTCCGTGCCAATCTCACTCACATGGAAACTACAAACAGCCACGAGTCCGCCTGCATTTCAAATATCCTCACGGCCCTAATCGCTTCTATTTATTCAAGAAAAAAGAAACAGTTCTTAACACACTGATCGTTTACTTTTAAAGCAAGAAGCTGTGATGAAAACCTGACGATTCCTCGAAAAATTGCCCTTCGAGTTGTAAGGATATGGCGTATCAATATGATTAATTGTTAATCAAAATAATAATTATTATGATGTTCATTTGTAAAATGCTAGCACATTTGAAGACGGATCTGTAAATACAATTGATATTGTTTGACTCTATAGGCCCCGACCATGTATTATTATAAGTGTATATGTTTGTCACCATGTACAGTACTGTTACTCACTAGGAAGGGCATTTGCTATACATTCCGTGACCTAATTCTGATATCATTGAAGTCAATAAAAACGGTTTCTATACGCAGTTCTACTTTTTCAAACGTCTTGGGTTTAAGCTTTTATATTTTGCTGTAACCATAATTTGTTCTTCAATCTTTAAGAAATATCTATAAAAACATGCACACTATAGCATGATTAATCCATATTGGCCATGGATATTTCTAGAAGAATATATTATCAACTAAAAATGAAGACATGCATAGAATTGTTGAAATTCGATAGCACATTTACTGGAAAATAAAAAGATCTTCCAAGAAGATAACTCCGGGAATCTCTTCATCAGGGTTGGTAGCTTCCCCAGGGGCCATATCTTCGTAACTGATTTCGGTGATCAGGCTAATCATGTGAATTTTGATCAGTGTCTCATTCCTATCAATTCATTCTGTCAATCAAAGTAACTACACCTAATAATCTCTTTTCAATGTTATTTTGAAATTACATCCTGACATATGGCGACAGACATAGTCAAGAATTATGACATACTAATCAAATTTCAGCTGATTAGCCTAATCATGAAAACCAATTACGAAGATATGGGCCCAGATTGATCCAAATATAATATCATCAACCTTATACATTTTAGCAAATTTCTTATGTCAACCTTTTGGCAATCGTCTCTTTTCTTTAAAATGTTGAAACACGTAACAATTCGATGTATAACAACATCTGTATTACTAGAGAAATCATCTCAATACAACGTATACAGGGCCCAGATTGATCCAAATATAATATCATCAACCTTATACATTTTAGCCAATTTCTCATGTCAACCTTTTGGCAATCGTCTCTTTTCTTTAAAATGTTAAAACACGTAACAATTCTATGTATAACAACATCTGTATTACTAGAGAAATCATCTCAATACAACGTATACAGGGCCAAGATTGATCCAAATATAATATCATCAACCTTATACATTTTAGCAAATTTCTCATGTCAACCTTTTGGCAATCGTCTCTTTCCTTTAAAATGTTGAAACACGCAACAATTCGATGTATAACAACATCTGTATTACTAGAGAAATCATCTCAATACAACGTATACAGGGCCCAGATTGATCCAAATATAATATCATCAACCTTATACATTTTAGCCAATTTCTCATGTCAACCTTTTGGCAATCGTCTCTTTTCTTTAAAATGTTGAAACACGCAACAATTCGATGTATAACAACATCTGTATTACTAGAGAAATCATCTCAATACAACGCATACAGGGCCCAGATTGATCCAAATATAATATCATCAACCTTATACATTTAAGCCAATTTCTTATGTCAACTTTTTGGCAATCGTCTCTTTTCTTTAAAATGTTGAAACACATAACTATTCGATGTATAACAAAATCTGTATTACTAGAGAAATCATCTCAATACAACGTATACAGTGACATGCGACAAACTTCCATAATGCCACCAATAAGCATGCAATATTGTGTTGCCAAAGGCATTCACGCCTGAAAACGACGGTTTTCTACGCAAATGAAGTATGCTGAAAATAAAGAGTCACTGGAAATTGTTAATAAATACCAATTAGTGCAATAATATACAACAGCTTATTATCTTGCCAAATGTTTGCCTATATGGTTATTTGATTCGGTAAAATGTGTTTGTGATAACTGT
Source organism: Lepidonotus clava (assembly GCA_936440205.1). Taxonomy (NCBI): domain Eukaryota; kingdom Metazoa; phylum Annelida; class Polychaeta; order Phyllodocida; family Polynoidae; genus Lepidonotus; species Lepidonotus clava. The sequence goes on from OW387140.1 coordinate 40,214,119, forward strand.
TTTGATTAGAATGGACAGATTTAAGATATTATTGAACCTGAAGAATTCAATGGACTATCATATTCAAAATATTATTTGGTCTATTTGCTCTTACCTACTTGTTCGATAGATTTAGGCCCCATACCCACTAGGCGATTTTACCAGCGCCGGGCGCCGGGGGACTTGGAGAACGGCTGTCGTCATCGCCCAGCGACTGTAAAATCAGACAAGTTTGATAATTTACTGGCTATTTTATGGGTGATTTTGCCGGCGATTCTGTCGGCCGTCGCTGAGAACTCACGCCATACCCACAGAGAATAGCCCGGTGACTGTGATCGCCCGGCGATTGTGCAGGGAATTTGACGGCCGTCGCGTCGTCGGGTGACAGTGAAATCGCCTAGTGGGTACGGGGCTTTACCATGAGGCGATGACATATCCAATAATCTTCTGTTTCATAATCTTTAGCTCATAGGTCTGTAACTGACAGGTACATCACTTTTGTTCTTACAAGCAACGACATTGCAAAATAACACAAATACTATATGAACCACCTATTTTGGACTTTTGCCCCCCGGGCATTTGCCCCCCAGGACTTTTGCCCCCCGGGCTTTTGCCCCCTGGACTTTTGCCCCCTGATTAATTATAACATTTTTTTTTATTCAATTAACTGTAAACATAAGAACTAAAGCCAAACAAACCTAGGCTACATTATATTTTGGTAGCATTGTAGTAAGTTTAGGTGGCACCTGAAATATCAATAAGTTCATTAGGAATAAAACAACAAAAGACAGAAATTTAGATACACAAATATAGACAATTTATTTATAAATAATTGAATAAATACATAAATTAATAAAGGGGTGCATTTTTTTATCATTATACATCATAAACCATCACACATACATGAACTCAAACGCATTACAGATTGAAATAGTGTTCATTGTTCATCAAAGACACCTTAGAATGTCATAACCACATGAAGTTCAAGGCCATCCTTCTCAGGTACTGGAGGTGAGGGATCTCACCATAGGACCTCACAACTCAATACACTGGAATTTGAGCAGTTTTACACACAAAGCAACATCCCGTTCTATGTTTTGACCATGTTGAACCAACCTTGAACCACCCCCTGAAGGTGGTTTAACTTTGAACCACATTTGCACCATATTTGAACTAACCTTTTGTTTTAGAAATGAGATTTGAACTGTTTCCATGGTTTGATCCCTCTGGAATGGAAAACAGGTTCAAGGAATGGTCAAAGTTGGTTCAAGTTACATTCAAAATGAATTAGAATAAATGGGCCACAAGAACCCACCATTGGAAGTTTTAAACTAGTATGGAGTAGCGGCGTCACCTACTGGCCAATAGATTACAAAAGATTGGTTTGTCCTGCAGGTGTCGCCATCAGTATACCATCAGTACAGATTGAGAAAAAAACACTTGGTAATGCATCAATCCACCCCCCTCGGGAGTTTTACCAGTAGTTGGTGGGCTGGAAACACTCTTACAAATGAATAGCTATACCGTAAAAATTATGTTCTTGTGATGTTATGTTCGGGCATACTGTAGCACTATATATTGCAGGTTCTCCCTTCTTCTTTCGCAATAATTGGTAAAAAGGTACATCTATGCATCATTCTCAAGGAGAATTTTGTTTTATGATTAGTCAACTAAACAGAGTAATTCTAGGTTTAGTTATGTTCCATTGAAATGCATACTTTGAATTGAGAGAAACATATTATTCTCCTCGGAACGACTTCCAAGCAGAGAGCAGATATTCATATTTCTTTTACAGTAATCTCTCCTCCTTCTTTGGTTCAGTATACCCTTTTTCCTGTTTCAATGTCTACCATCGCATCAAGTTGGTGTAACATATAAATTATATCACCCTTAGTCAAGACTCCTCAATATTAGATCCATTTCTGCCAAGCTCTAAAGTAGGCTGAGATGGCCCTTATTGAGCAAGTAAGCCCTTAATTAGATTGCCAACAACAATCAATCAAACACTCCTACTCACTTAAGATTGTACAAAGGTTTACCTTTTCTACCAAGTAGGCTATAAACATAATGTGAGATATTTTCAGTCGTACATTTAATTGGCTCATTTCATACCTTTTATTCTAAAGATATGAAAATCTAGGAATCTAGTTTAGCCAACATCATTATTTTTATCTATCTGAAAGGTCCACCCGTAGGTACAAAAGTAAGACGTGAATGTGATACCTGCTTGTAACAATATGTTTGCCTCTACAATCTCTATATTGATCAATTTATATACATATGGCAAAATATATTGACTCACAGACACATCAAGTAAGAAATTTGAACAAAAGTGTTTTGCCTTTGCCTTTGGCCTAGAGCCGGTGCCTCCCTCTGGCGAATTGACAAGGGACTACAGCAGTGGGCTCTTGAAGTGTGAGAAACAAACCAAAACAGTAACATTTTTAAACAGCCAATACATCCTCCATGTCTCCCATGCAAACAAAGATAAACAATTAAAAACACACCAAGTGCGGATCCCAGGATTTTCTAAATGAGTGATGGCGCTAATGTATGAATTAGACGCGAGAACGTTACATTGAAAATAATATAATCACAAACAGCACTTGGGTTTGGACAAGATTTTAATAAATAAAAGACAAGTATAAGTGACAATGATTGTGATAAAATCTGATAAAACTGTACAATAATAAGATTACTGGCCCTAGCCAGTTAAGAGAATTTTTTATAATTAAAATTTTAAACAAAGCGGGCGTAGGTGGGTGGGTTGTCGTGCAGCGGTCCAGAGTTGAGCCCAGGCTGAAGAGGGGAGGTGAGAGGTGCCCTTATAAGCTGGTGGTAGGTCTGCTGAGAAGGGGCCTCTGCCTGGTGATTGGCTGGGCGAGTCACATGGTAGGTGGTGTGATGTCTCTATATAGCCTGGGCTGATCAGGTGACCTGTCCTTGGGAGCCATGCTTTGGCTGATTGACTGGGTGGACATCTAATTTACAATTACCTTACAATGTGTCCAACGTCTGGGTACTACTAGACATTTTAAATGAACCGTCCTTGTGACTGTTTTGGGGCTGTAGATAGGTCCCAATGTCGCCCCGTCGAAGTTAAGAAATCATGATGTCCTTATTCCTATCGTTTAAAGTCCCGTGTCACATTATCATTAAGGCCAAACAAACTCGTCCTGTCGATTTTAGGGTTACATGTGGTCCCCCTTTTCGGTAGACCCCTTGTCATATTCCATTTCTCGTTGAGGGACAATTCTGAGAAAGTAGTCAGCGGGTATTCATGTTATGGTAATCCACTCTCGAGAGAAAGCTGCTCAATTATTTCGAAAACAAATGATATCCACAGTGTCTCTCCTGGAATCACACCATATCTAGAGGCAGATACAGGGTTTTCAAAAAGGTGGGGGGCGGGGGGCGGTCAGTACCCCCTGGATCCGCCCTTGATATCGATATCCCTGTCCTTCTTGCTTGTTATTACTCACTTATAAATATTTAATAGGCTTAAAATTGATAACGCTTTACCAAACATAAGCAAGATTAATTGGACACTTCTTATCTAACAATTACCATAAATTGTCAATTATCAACATGTTTCACAAAGTATAGCTTCTTCTTCAGGATATATTTGAACAGATGAATCAGTCCTTGATAATCACGTTTAACAGCTTTAATCAGATTTAACCTCTAGTTGAGAATTATCACTGTTAAAGCTGACATTAGTGGCCTTTTTGTGACTTTCATTCGTCACATATTCTTTTAACAGTTCTTTAGTAATGATTCTATGTAGGATAACATTTATACATGTAATTATTGTAAATGATATAAAACTATTTCATAGGAGTAAATGTATAGAGGGAAAATTGTCATTAACAAGACTCCTAAAATTTGCGGTTGGTTAAAATTACCTTTCTTTCAATGTTAAATCTATAACTTCTTTTCCAAAAGGAATTGCCATTATGGGATTACCATTTCTGATGCTTGATGGGAAAATGTTACAATTCAAACTACTTTCGCCTCACTATGATCTTACGTAATTGCCTCTTCATCATAACTAACAGAAATCACTACAATTAAATTGTCACTTGGCGACATGGCCAGGAACGTGACGTCAGAGAACGTTCATTGATGGGAAAGTTTGGGAAAGTATGGGCGCGAATTGTCAGGAAGGACAACTTGGTCATTACATCTGAATCTTTAGACTCAGAATCGATTTTAATATGGACTAAGCAACGAGTTAACGTCTTTGCTCAAGCAGCAAATCTTCAAAGGAAGGCGTCGGTGGTGTGTACAGCCTAGCGTGAAAAGAAAGAGCTAGGTGTTCACTGAGGCATGGGATGTGAGTAACCTCCGTCAGAGAATTGTCTTGTAAGAGTTCAGCATTGAAGAAAGAACCCATTCTCCCTTCAAGTCGCTACTATGTTGAAAAACTAACTCTTTAGCACACGGCGTCACTTTAGCAATAAAGGACATTGTAAATTATTTTCGTTGGCATTGGCAAAAGAGTACGTCTAATTGACAATAGGAAATGCATTCGCTGGTTGCTCAGTTCTTTTTGTCTAATTTTATTGTTGGATAATTTTGTGATGACTTAGAAAAGGTCAATTTGAATTCAAAGCTTTGATAAGTTTAAATAAAACGAATTATCCCACTGTGTGGGGTTTGGATTTTTCTCTCATGAAAACCTATCACAGAGAAGTGAAGATTGAGTTTAATGGGAGTGAAATGGGATTTTACGAGTTAAGTTTCTTCATGTTACCCCTTAAAGTAACTTCCCGTCTGCTGTGCACAGTCGATAGTACAGGAACTACGCTTCGATTGTGAATTGTCCCTCGGTTCATGCGTGTCCTAGACCTTATAAATGTGACTACATCATTGCTACTTATAAAGAGATGAATCGCTGCAATGCTTTTATGCAGAAAATGAGTTAAAAGCGAGCGAGTTTTCATCAAAGGCTGCGCGACAAAAAGCTCGGGGATATGTCTGCCCTTTTACTGTGACGATTACTCATACGTCCATGATAAGGCTAAACATAAATATCGCCTGTATACAACGTTAGCTCAGACGGAAGAAGCTTCAAAGAGGGAGGCACGGGGTCCGTCTGACCTCTCTATTGTCTCTTCTGTGACTTGGCGCCGTTTCCATCCATCAATAATCGCTTCTCGTTAGAATGTCGTCTGCTCAGCGGAAAGGGCGCGAAACGCGCGTTCGACTGTTCTAATAACCCGACCGTCTGCTTTTCTTTCTTCATGTGCAGTCCTTGTCTCGCAGAGTCACGTTCATGGCGGCAAAATCACACGCGAGCAGACGTGAATTAAACTATGTGCCAACAAGTAACAATGCCCTAACAGGCCAGACACTATGGTAAGACAATGGGGGTGGGGGTAGAAACTTTTTTTTTGACGCTTTTTGTTAGTCAGCGAGGGCTAGAAAATCAGCATTTACCTAGTTGCTGAAGCCTATACTGTATAGTCTTTCTTGAATTAAAAAAAATAGTAATAAAATAGTAATAATAAATAGTAATAAGGCAAATACAGTTAATAAGAAATATTATAAAAATTTCGTATTGAACCAACTAGGTACAAGTGATTACAAGTGAAGCCTGGAGGCATGTTTATAATTTCTATTCTAATACTGCAAGGTCATAAGATGATTTGGTCATCAATCATACTTCTTTAAAAGGTGAAAACAAGAGTAACAGTGTCCATAAATACACTCAATGCTGAGACAGGCAGAGTATTTCAGTGAAAACACCTAATAGTAAGTTTAACAAGAGTAGACAATACACCCGGATGAAAAACGTTTTCCATCCTTCCTTGGCATGTGTCATAAAGAAAACGACAAGACAGTCGTTATCTAGAAGACAAGAATCATTTCGACAAATCCAAAAAGCCTATATTTCAAACGGTGAACGTCATTGTACTACATCATTGCTACTCTTTTCAGTAGGATCAACTTCTCGAAAATGAATCCAATTTGAAGACGTACATATCAAGCTATTGGCATCTTCTAAGTCTTTGCGTATGATACATCCGATCTTTGTATTTCATGTTCTCCTTTCACGAGCATAAGCATTAAGGTAGATTCGGCCACTTTCTACGAAAAATGATTGACGAATAGGCCGATAGAACTCTATCTTACGTTTTTTACAAAACTATTTACAGGGTTTCTGTATATAATGATACACTCTCAAAGAAGAACACTTGCCCTGTCTGCTCTCATAAAGAATAACATATAAGGCCAATAGACATGCATTCATACACGGTATCTATGCACTACCATAAATACTTTATCTGTTTATTGTATTGTTGTACATTTCTTATCGATTTTAGTTCTCAACTTCTGATCTTGAAAGCGGACAATTCAACAAGCTCTTCTCAGGGCAGGTTTCATGCCAACAAATCCCATATCGTTCATCTTAAGACCATGGGATTGCAAGTGTGATATTCTTTGGGGAGTTGGGGTTTCCGGGCTCCATGACGTAGAGATTTTCGGGTTACCTCAGTCTCGGGCCAAATGAGGAGTTTGAGCAGGAGACCAATTTGCAAGATCGTGAGTCGTGCCCTGCGCACGAGAGTGAATGGACGGGACATTTGGAGTGGAGTCCTTGATGATTAGGCCGGGATGGGGTCATAGCTCAAGCCAGTAAGAGGTCGGTAGTGTGTGGCTGAACAGGTTAATTGCACCTTCGTTCCTGTCGTGCCGGGTCAACTGCTTACTATTTCGGGCTTCCGTACCATGCTGGTCTTCATGGCTCAGGTCACTTCTTGGGCCATTTTGGGCTTTTGGTGCCATCTTCAGGCCTTTTGGGCTATGGTCTAACTTATCTCTAATTGGGGTTCCTTAGTTAAGTTCTACTCAATTATTCGCTGCTACTATTAGAGATCTTAAGCTCAGGCTATCTAGAAGGCAGGGCATCTTAAAGGAGAGATGTGTGAACACAGTGAGTACCGATAAGGAACTGTTTATTCTGGGCCATAATGCCCCCTCTTATGTACTACAGGTTGACTCTGATTGGTCACTTTTGACCATGTGACCGTTGTGATGTCATATCCAGTCACCATAGTTTTTCGGGCTCTCATACCTGATTACAAATTTCGGTCCACTTCTTACCCGTTTTGTTCGATTACATTATTTCATTATTAGCAGGCATCTGCTTTTTTATTCCATTATTTTACAATACAAATTGATTATACCTGATTTCTAGCCCAATAGTTCGTACCTCAAAAGATGAATGGATATTTTATCACACAAGTCTGAAATGCCTTTATATTTGAGTTAGATCATTTTTAAAATCTGACCTTTTAGTTTGGGCATATATATATATAGATTATCCCACCACCCCCGCCCGCAACTGAGAAAGTCACAGACAGAATAGTAATTTTAAAGCCTGAGGAATAATACCATAGTCTTCCTTATTATAGCTATGCTAATTAGTTTATAAAAGATATTACGAATTGAACAATGGTACCACCTGATAGGCTGTTCAATAGTATATTATCTGCAATGTGTTATGAATTAAAACTAATACTGGAACTTGCATAAGCTAGCTGTACAATAAGGTGAGACAAATTGCAGACATGTTTTATATAATCGTTAGCTGTAAGTGTGACATAATATTAGTCTTTTCTCCAATCATTTTCTGTTTCCAATAATCCCCAGTGAATTATAAGTCTTTGAAACGGATGATGTTGGCATTTATCAACTATTTATAAATCATAATTATTCCAAAGCATAAGTCAGGCCTATTAAGACTATTTCGAAAACCTGATTATGGTTATACTTAACAGTAGATGGCAGCACCTTTGCTATGTTTGGACTGATCTTTTATGATAATGTCAATAATCATCAAGTGTTTGATCGGTTGATACAAAATTAATGCGTATTCATCTCATGAGTTTTCCTACAAATGTAAATTGAGTACCATGCCATAAGTTGTAAACGAAATGCTATCAACGTAAATATCGTATGGATTCTCAGTAGAGCAGGCAACCCAACCTTTGTAAATCTTCTTCTCCCTGTTGGAACGGATATTGGACTTATTCAATGTGAACACTTCCCTACAACTAATTGACACCAGTCCCATTCATTTTCTATATAACGTTGGCTTTTCATCTTTGATCCCTATACATAATTACCATAATATAGAATGCAATTCATCCTACACGCCCCTCTACTATCACCATAGCCATAGATAACACTTGAAAACACACCAGAAGCTATGTATCAAAAGAGAAACATGGAAGTAGGTTTATTTCTTATGTTACTTGTAGCCTGGTGGTCTGAATGTACGATGTTTGTGTGTTTTTGTTCAGAATCAGTGGGCGGGAATCATATGCGTGTCTCCTTACACAAAACGTGGCAGCAGAGGGGGAATCCCCTGACCAGAAATCTCCATATCCACTGGTATAGTTTCCTTTGCTCACAGGATGTGGCGAACTTTGTATACCTACAGCTGCAATGTTCGGAATCTTGCATGCAGGGGACTTTCCGTTAATTTCGTAAGCATGAACAGGTGGGGAGATTGGATGAGTAGGTTGCCAGTGGCTCAATATTATTGGATAATAAATGCGCGCGTTTTTATTTTTCAAAAAGTGAACACCAGTATCTCGTTACTTAAACACTTCAATGTTTAGGTTAGTAAGATATAAAATCAATAGGGTAGAATACAATGATGGTGCATGAAAAATATAATGATTTTACGCGTTCATCATTCGCACTTATTACATTCCCATGATTCTGATAAATTTAGAAATCGTCTCCGCATCTTTGGCAGGTTAAGATCATTTGACTGGTAGGAATGAAAGGTAATACCGCCATATACGTAAGAACCTAGACGATGTGGAAATGATAAAATTTCCAATTTTCTTGCCACTGAATATCATGTGTTTACGTCAGATATTTCAAACGGCAGGCTGTGAGGGCTAGAGGGCTTTGAACAAAATTTATGTTTCCCGTAGAACTACTTCATATATTCCTGTATCTATCTTCATACCCAACGATGCCCATCATAAATCACCTGTTTCAATTTCCCAAACAAAAAATTTAATGGTCTCTAGATTAACTTCTATACAGAGGTGCTTTAATATCTATATCTATCTATTGTATGGACACTTGCCCAAAATTGTTCTAGTTTATTTTTTCAGTGCCGTTAGTTTAAGGTTCGAAAACGTATTCGATGTTATATCTTCCATACATGTCTATTAAGTGTTTTGTGATTTTTGCTCTAATATTGTTTTCTTCAAATGTATCATGCAACTTTGAGCTGAATAATGGAAGAGCTTACCATGGATATAAGAGTTGTGCTCAAAGAAACATAACGTTTGAGGACGTGTTCTTGTTAATGACCCATTGCTGATTAGCCTAATCAGCAGTTATGATGACAAAGTCATGTATGGGTCCGGATGAACTACTGCTTTAAAAAAAAGTATGCTAACCTTTCTAATATTAGATAGTGCTCAGTACAAGTTCACTTCGCTATCTATCTCTGTTATCTAGCCCTTAGACACGTGTGCATAACAGAGACACGGGCTTAATACCTTGAGCCTTGCCTTATCGATAAGCATTGTTATCAACAAGGGGAGTCCACTTCGGTCGTGTGCCAAAAGATTTCAAACGTCAGTGTTATTAGTAGAGCAAGGTCTCCTACTGCTGATATAAGCCTGTGACTGGTCGATTCTCCAACTACAAACGTCCAGGTTGAGCCGGTTTGATTTTGGTGCCAAGATAATCTGATAATGTAGATATGACAGTCATGTGAAGGCTGAATTCCACTGTCCGATTTTACTCCCAATTTTGAAAATCGCCAGTTACAGTAAGGTCTAATCATAATATATAGTTGTCATATATCACAAGAACGGATTTTGAATTATCCTTCGAATGATCGGTTGCATGCATGGGTGTCTAAAATAGTTGTTGTGTAAATTTCGAAATTTCGAAATTACCAATTCTCAGTTGTCGAAATCGCTCAGTGGAATACAGGCTTTAAGCACCAAGTGAGCCCCTGATCAAAGTACATGCATGCATAGGAATGTAGTTATGATAAACCTAAACAGAATCGTGACTATAATATGCCTATGTGAACACCTATCATATTGATCATACCATTGATAGAAGAGACAATGTGTTTGCCCTCGTGAAATCTTAAAACTAAATTTGTCAAGTAAGCACAATAGTAGTTATGATACTAAAATGTTATTCTGATAGCTATGGAACATAGAAAAGATGTCTCTACTGGTTGGACATGGCGGTTCGCCGGTCATATCGAACCACCTCCAATTGTGTAAGCTATTCAGCTGAAAAAATAGCATAATTAACCTATATGAATTGAAGGTTGATATGCGAGTTATCTATGATCCTATTGAATTATTTTGGCATGGGTCATTCACTTTACCTTACACAGTCACTGACACCTACTATATGAAGTCTAATTTTCGCCGTACATTCAAATGGGATCATTGCATAATCTAGGGGTCAACTTGGAGAGATGATTGATATATAGGAATATAGGACATCAGAACAAATGGCTGAATATTCATAAGAAATCATATCAAAATAAAACTTTGATTTTCGATAGAATCAAATTAATGTTCATATTATTACTGGAGTTTTTGAGTTCACAAATCGAGGGATTACGGTAAACCTGAGTGCATATATAACGAGTGACTGAATCATAAAAGAAAAAAGTCACAAAAAGAACTTTTGGTACACTTAAATTGAATTAACTTTGATACTTATATAAACTGACTCCCAAATAAAGGTACCTCCGTGGTGTATTGGCCCTGCATAGCCGGCGATGCTAGCCGTGACATGTGTTGATCGATCCGATATTGATATGGGACCATTGTATGTGATAAACTCTAGCTACTCAGACTGCCAGCCGACGGCTACTATAGAGTATACACCAGACATAGGATGTCTAATGTGGGATAATACTACCGTAAACTCTCCATCGAAACACTGTTTTTGGTGAAATATTGGAAATAATTCATTTTAACGGAAACAAGGCGTCTATTGTTTGTAATCTGAAAGTCTGCAAAGTTGATAGCATTCAAGACACATCTCTTGTCGTCTCTTGTTATTCAGAATGTGTACTTATAAGTATAATTAATGAAAAAAAGATAAATTTACAAAGTAAATCAAATTCTACAGCCTGAAATCTGGTACCTCATACGCCAGCCCTTCACAATAGTTATACTGTTATCAAATCTTGTCATGATTAAATTTTTCCACGAGTCTGTATATTGGCTGCCTCCATTCTCTGTTCTTGAAGCAAAATAATTCATCACATTGAGCGACAAAGTTGAATATATTTATGTCTACTTGTGCACATCTTTTTAATTTTCCTTATATGAAACCCATACTTAGTTGGGGAAAAGCACAGCAATGACCAACCATAGGCAGCTCGCCATCCGTCAAGGAATTTGTAAAAAAAGGTTACCCTGGATGTATACCCTTCACAGACCGCAGCTGGAATAAGAATGCAACATACAGAATGCGCAGTCATGCATGGTAATAATATTATACCCGTTCAGTCAAGGTCTCAGAATGCACGATACACATTCTATGACAAAATGTGTAATTGATATAATGCGCATTTGAGATTAGACTGTAAAGTTTATTAGCATAACTAGCCGTCTTCACCTTGCATTGTATCAGACCAGACAGACAAATTGCATCAAAATTAATTATGGTTTCACGTATGACTATTCCAATAAAGGTTATGTCAAATTCAATGAGTCTATGGTAAGCCACGTGCTGTCTAACTAGACATAATAACCTTCTACGCTCCATAGGATATGTTGTACATTGTATATGGCCCATTAGTTAAAAGGCTATACAATTCAACTGTGACAGGTTCTCAGTCTAAAGGCTTACTATAGAGAAGTTGTTAACTAGTATAAAAGGTCAATTTATGGGTCATAAGTCTATTAGGATTCAGACAGACATTGGGATCCTGTTGGTGTGGTACATTGGAAATGGCCAACCCTGGAGGTTCGGATCCTACACGGGAGAGTTTTGCACTGCAGTGCCGTACCCAGAGAGGGAGGGGAGGTGTCCAATGGTGTCTCAATCCCCCTCTGATATTGACGACAATTTCAGGTCATGAAACATAAAACATGGCAAAGCTGCTAGAAATTCTCAACTGGAACCCCTCAGATTTATTGCACCCCCCCTCAGATTTATCGGAAACCCCGTCAGATTTGTTTGGCACACATCTGCTGAGCTGCAGATATCAACACGTTACTTTACAGTATTTTATAATGATTAAGTCTTGGTTTACCTTTGACATATTCTTACTGGTACGTGGGGATAGGTCTACATCGTTCTTCGGCTTTGATATATACCAATTTATAAAAGTTGATGTATGTAGATTCCATAACCATACTATACCTATATTTCTCTATAGCTTACTGCCGAAACCAATGACAACAGTAGATCTTATGTATCTCTATAGATAGTTTTCATAAATAGGATCTAGTCCATCAATGGATTGAACTCAGAAAATGGCCCCCAAAGTAATATCATTGTGTCTTTTCTATATGTTCATAACGTACATTTTGAATGTGAGAGGATACTAAAATTGAATAATAATACTACAATTATAATGATATGTCTGCTTTGTGATATGTGTCCTGTGTAAGAGGGGAAGTGCATTTAATGTACTCATCAGCAAAGAAAAGTCTGCCATTAAGTCGCGGGGCAACCATAACTAGAGAGAATTAATGTCAAAGGAGTGGGAAAATTATGAGGAGTCATTTACCTCTTGTGTTAACCGCATGGGAACCATAACAAGAAAACACTTAAGATATTATCTAGCAGATTATGCTTGATAATTGGCATACTCAAGTTATTGACAAAGCTACATAAAAATTATTCCATAAAAGTAGGGTAATCATGTTCAAGTTCAGTGTTAACCTCTTGGCAAACTGAAAGAAAGCGCAAGAACATTATTTTGACAATGCGCACTTTAATTAACTTACTAGAATGTCATTGTGCAAATATATATAATGTATTATAGAACATTCTCCTGTGAAGGTTAGGTCCCCACTATAATAACCTCTCCCCTCCCCACTCCCCTCTTGCGGCCCCTGGAATACCAAAGTAACCCAACAACCTAACATGAAGTTGGTCAGTCATGTATATATTGTGCAACATTTAATAACATACAGGAGTGACAGTAGGGTAGGCTAGGGACAGAGTGCACTCTCATCCTCCAGTGTGGTGGCCCCTGGAGCAGAGATCAGTGCCAGCCTCCAGGGTCGAGCCAGACCACAGGGGGCACACCATATAGGTGCAGGAGGTGGGACACAGGAGGGTCACAGAGGTGTCAGACGGTAAAGGGGATGATCCACGATGCGATTTTGGGCCGATTTTGAACCGGTTTTGAAAATCGGTTCATTAAATAAAAAAAAAATGTTAAATACAATTTTCCAAATAGTTTTGAATAATCTATATGAGAAAAATTGTATTTTCACCGGGAAATATCATTCCAAATATGTGAAAAATGCATGAGAAGAAAACCGGTTGGCATTCTGTCGCATCGTGGGTGATGACCTTATCATAGGACAGATTCAGAACAGGATCACACATCGCTGCACCTGACCGATTTTTGTTGCATAACATTTTCATAAGAGGTTGCTGTATTTGTTTTCGCAAGTCCATCATTATAAATGGTCGTGGGAAAATTAAAATAAAAGTATTTTTTCCTTAGTTTTCTAAAAAAAATCAATATAATATTGATCTTTTCAAAGATAATAGATAGTATTGATAAGTTAGGTATGAAAGGAATGACAAGATTGTTTGTAAAACATAATCTGTCCTTCAACCTCATTGATAAATGAATGTTTGTTTGAACCCTGTAGATAAATAACAGACAATTATGCAGCAAGCTAGAAAACAAACATATAAATTCAGCTGTGAACGTTTTAAAATATATTGATCGATCTGAAAATATTTCTTTGGTCCAAAGAATGACCCTATGTGCCAACTAGACCAAGACTAAGAGATGTGTATTACATAAGAATGGATATTTGAGAGAGGTATTTTGGGTCTTTTTTCAATATCGATAATACCTACGCGAAAGCTATACTCAGCCAAATGTAACCACTGCAAACTATATACCTTGGACTTTATAAAAACAGACGAGAATCTGTGCTAAACAAAACGTTTTGTGGTAATATACTAAAAAACGCAATGCTGCCTAAATTGAATGTATATAAATAGATGGAAATTATTTCAATACACTTATTTCAATACTTTGAATTAGTACTTTGTAGCAGTGGTCCACACAGCTGGTTGTACCACTAGTACTCCCATATGGCCGTGTTTGTGTGAGTGTGCCGTGCCTGTGTAGAGGCTGATCCAAATACCAGAGCATTGTGACACAGATAAGTATACAGAGAGGGATCCAAACCTCCTGCCCCACCACCACCACTACCACCACCACAACAACAACTGGATCCTCACTGGAGGCCTGTCTGGCGCCACTGGAGCGTACAGACGGCTCCGGGCCTGCTCCTACACCTACCTATACCTGCCCACCTGTGCTGCTACCACCTGGAGTAATGGGGATAGGCCTACCTGGTCCATGTATATATATTCTGAGGTTCAGACTCTCTGAACTGACTTCATAGATCAACAGTCAATCCATCTCCATAGCATTACCATTGCAGATCCTCATTCAAGTACCCCTTTGCAGACTTAACCATGCTCCTTTTGGTCACTTCACACATGATTCATTGATCAACATCCAGTCCCTCCCACCTTATAGATACTCTGTCACCTTAGGCCCAATATATGGGATATTCTCATCAATACTCACATGGCTAGAACAACTTGCCTGATTTATCATAACTCATATACATACTCCCAGACCCAGTTATGCCAACAAAAGTCAATATTAAATCACTCTGTGCTTTTGAAACTTCCATTTAGATTATTATGTCATGTTATGAAGGGAATATTTCTAGTACTTATCACTCTTTACCCTCTTCAACCATAGAGGGTTTGATTTTTAAAACAAGCTGCATCCAGAGATCAACGGTCAGCCAAGGAACCCTTCAGTAGCCAATGATCTCTGAGGCCAAGGAGTTGTGGCAGTTTGAGACGCAGGAGGTTTGGTTTCTTTTCTATACAAGAAAAGTAGATTGAGCACTTAGTGGTTGATATTACTCCCACTAGGATGGCATAAACGATACATTATACAAGTATACCACTAACCCACATAAAAAAACGGCCAAAGATCTTGACACGGATGTGTGGATGCCTATGTATAACCTCTGTGTACGTTGTTATTCCAGCTAGTTTCTGTATGTGTGTGTGTCTAGATCTCATGACCAAGTCATTGTACATCTTCCAGCATAGGGCGGTCATGGCATCAAACTAGGTCTATATTGTTGATCGATCTGGGAAGTTTTGTACTGCCCCTCACACCCACCCCTACCTCCCCCCACCCCCCACCCACCCTCCCAGCCACCCACTCACCCACTTGAGGCAGGTGTGAGTCGCACATGCGCACAGGGGACGTCACCTGGATCTGGAGTACTACTACGGTAATGGTGCGATGAGGAATAAAAAAAAAAAACCAGGACCTGGCTCAGTTTGGAATTATTTATCAGCGCACCGTGGAATCATCGCAGATACATAGGATAATGTTTAGACATAGGCTCAGAGTGTAGGGAGTGACAGCAAGCCTAAGGCCTGACATTGTGGGGTTTGTCAGTAGGCCTTGTTGCTGTTAAAGCGTTTAGGGATTCTACCCACGGAGGTCCTTCTCCCTCCTACGTGATTGGATTACAGGAGACACGCAGGAGAGGAGGAGAGCCGTGCCGTGGAGGAGGGGGACGACACCTGCGCTGTCAAGGTGTGGGCAGGTATAGACCCTACTGGAGTTTGGGCAGCAAATCTGGAGCAGTGTTATCTCAGCAGTGACTGTCCCCATTCCAAAGCCACCACCGCGGAGACCCTAATATATATAGCCTAATAGTGGGGCACGTGATATATAAAGGCCTTTATATACATGTGGCTATAATTGTACATATATATTATTATGGGACTAGCTTGCATTGCTCTATGTGCATATAAATAGAAGTCCCCCGTAACAGGCAATATAGGCTTATACATTGGTGATATATACATGCTATATATGGATAATAACCCGTGCTGTTCAGCCTAACCTCCATCGCACTCATAGCATTGAGTGGCACCTCAAAATAATAGAATATACTATTTCATATCATATCATTTACTTTTCGGAGGCCAATGTATGCACTATAGTTGGAAAGTGGACAAAGGACGTGGGGTGATATTATTGTGATTTTTGGCATAAGGTCAGACATTGGTCTGCTGGCACTTTTTGCCCCTCCCCCCCTTTCACGTTTGTACACAGATGAGTACATGTATGTACAACAACTGACTTCTCTGTGACCCTGCGTGACGCTCTACAAGGATAATACCCGTCACCATAACTGTTGGACACAAGCGGAACTTTCCTTTGAAGGTAAGATTTTAAAAGTTTTGTTCCCGCCGTCTTCTGAATATATGTACCATTTTCCAGGTTAAGGATTGCAATTTGTTATTCGTGTATTATGATTGTGTGCCAAGCGTGATAATACACTCTTCAATTGATATGTATTAGCATGTGGTACGTGGTTTTTAGCAACCACAGCTGTTGGCAATATGGATGAAATTGATAATTTCACATTAAAGTCTGGGGATTTTATCTTATTAAAAGCTTCTAAATGCACTTTATAAATACGTTATTTATCTCAGATAATTCCCAGACATTTTAATGAAGCTTTTTATACACAACAGCAATACATTTTTCTGTCTGTTGTGGCGGTGTTTTCGACTGATATTCCGACCCTGTGCCTCAGTATGTTTCCAACGTGGGAGTAGGCGTAGGTAAACATAGTACAAGAAACTGGTCTTATTTTGTAAACACGTCACAGGCGACCGTATTTTATTTTATTTTATTTTTCGGGGACTAGGATTCATCTCACCATTCCGACATGGCGGCCTTTACATTTTTCCAAGTTTTTAGCAAGAATCTGGATCCTATTCCGACGTGAATGCTCCTGCTACTGGCTGGTATTCAAAATGGAAAATATGAGAACATACAAGATTTTATTGAGAAAACCAACATGCTGGCGTGCTTATTTATGGCACATATTCATTTTGTAACAGTTAGAATTAGTCGTTTTCATAAAGTTCTATTAATAGATTCAAAACAATATATTTTGTATGTTTAGTCTAATTCCAGCACAGTGATGTCAGTTTTATATGACATTCCCATACAAGTGCTTCATATTTTTGCTGACCAGTTTTTCAGCAGCACAAATCTATTCTTTCTGAATTAGTTATCATTTAAATACATTCTGATGCAATGCAGAAAATATATCTCATCGAAAAAGAAGAGTTAAATCAGAGAATTTGTATGAGGAATATCTATAGGAATTGGACGCTGGAAAAGAATAACAATTTAAATTTAAATCTTTAAAACGTGTTGCATGCAATGAATACATCAAGCAAAGTAGTTGAAGTCCACACTATGTCCCGTTTACAACCGGTCCTTTCAAGTCCCTACTTTTCCAGATTTTGATAGCACCCCCACTGTTGCCGATACAAAAGTAGTATTTAGGAACCTGAACCGCCTCCACTCACAGTCCAACACGTAGGTGAACCCTGGCCCGGCCGGGTCAGTGATGGGAATTATATAACAAGCCAGACTGCTACCATATTGTGCATGAAATAAGTTTCCCATTGATTGTACCCTCTTTACAGGTCAGGGCTAACCATGGGTTAGAGACGATAAATATTTGATGTATTTTAAACCAACCTGAGGGGTCTGCATTATGGTTTATCAACCCATGGTGTGTTTAAGAGGCCCAATACCAGTTGTTATTACACCTTAGGGTGATACAAGTTTAGTAGTTAAGAGTTTAACACAGGGTGATACGAACCTGGGTGAAAACCAGCCTTGTATCACACTGCAGTGTGATACAGAAACTTTTTATTTTTCTAAAATTCATGAAAAAATGAAATACTTAAGAAATAAAAAATCTAACAAATGCATTGTCTGAACAACAATCATAGCTACATTTTACTACTTACTATATGTGGATTTGATGGATATCAAAAGAGTTATATGAAAAAACATTAAAAAAATGTGCAGCATCACAGTCCCACCATCACTGATTGCTGTGCATCCTTCCTTGGGAGCTCAAATCTAACAGAAAAGGTATAATAAATCCATAACCAACCTCGAAGGGAGTACTCGGGCAGGTATCACCCCTCGCAGGGACCCCAATATCAGCCCTCGGCCGGCCCTTCGGGCCCTGGCCTCGGGCTGATATCGGGGTCCCGGCTCGGGGTGATAACCACCCTCGTACTCCCTTCTTGGTTGGTTCATACAAACACATCTCAGCTTTAATCAGGAATAGTTTAGAATTGGTTGCAGAATATGAAAGAATAGCTTCTCGACGTTAATGTTAAATTTCATTGCCAATAGGACCCTTTTCCCAAAAATACTCCCAATTAAGAAATGTTAAAGATCATATATATATATATATAATTATATGGTATTCAAAACTCAAAACTCACCAAAATTAAACTTGTATCAGCCTACATCATTTTGCATCACCTGTTTAGCTTCGATTACGTATGGGTGAATTATAAAATGACATTATAAAGGATTAAACACCTGTATAATCGGGTGTAAAGATGGAGTGGGGGTGGGGGTGGTTGCTACATGGGATCCTACCGCCCTCTCCCACGTCAAAGGGTGCCTAGATCCAGTCCGTGAAGATGTAATCATAAGATAGAAAGCCTAATCAATGGAGGCATTCCACCCACCACGGGACTTGTTTGGAACAACATCTGGTTATCACCGTGCCTTTCAGGAGGGGGCCGGACTGGGTTCGAGCCTGGGCTGGGCCAATTACATCACCTCGCCTTGCCGTCATTCTCAGTCTTACCCCGTACAATCACAGTACTTTGTGCAACCCAAAAACCGTGACTTGGTCCTGATATAACTGAAAAATTGCTGAGTGGATAATAAACTCCAACAATAATCATCATCAGTTAGTGCTTTTCAAACAAATTATTTTCAGGGATGTATTTATGGCATAGGATTTATGAATATAGTATTATATGCATAAATATTTCGTTTATATCACAAATTCCGCTGTAGGGCCCATGAATTTGTAAACGATCCCCAGCGATGAGTACGTAAAGTAAAGTCAAGAATAGTTTCCTAATCTATTATTTCAAAATATTTTAATGGGGTCATTAAAAACACCATCGATGTAGGCATCAATCAAATGTGAGATATAAGGCATGATCATTTTTTTAACATGATGTAGGGACGTACTGACTCCCCCTGATTGCCTAAGTTTATTAATTTAGTGGTGCCACCTATGATATCAAGCGCAGCACTACATTCAAACGTTATTTATTGAGAGAAAGCACATGATTCAATTTGCAGTGTGAAAAATACAAAACAGATGACAGGCCGCATGTATTGTGAAAGTTTGCAACGTGTTTGATTAGTGGCACTAACGTCGGCACTTTCACATAGAAAAATCACAAAGTTTTATATCTTTGTATGTAGAATCGTTGGTGCTACCATGTCCTATTAAAAGCGTTCAAAAGTTAAAACCTTATCACATCCAGGTAGTGATATCAGCAGTCCGATACTTGTCACAACTATAACCTATAGATATACTGTGATGACTTCATCAATGATTAAGGTACCAGTACTCTCAGACTATATGAAACGCAAGGGAATTTTCTAGGTTCTAACACCACGCATGAGGGATTTTCGAAAGATTGCGCACACACCCTGTTTCAGGGCCCCTGTGCGTACATAATAATCGAGGGATCAATTTCTCACTACAGAATAATCTGTTTGATTTTGACCATAACTGTAATTATTTTAACTGGTATAACCTACTGCTACAACCTGCACTGGGGTTACAGTGAGTGCAGGGTAATATTAAACTAATTGATGGAAAACAAGTATCCATGAAACTATCTCTCTCTAAATAATAATAATATTATTTTGTTTATGGAGGTTGAAATTCAATTTCATACTATCGAGAATAGAGTTATTGGATATTGTTTTTTTTTACTGTGACACACATATAGGACATTGACCTCAATCATTGATTGTACCAGTTATCTAGAAGTAACAAAAATTATATGCAGATATATTCCAATGTTTCTTTTTAATTTGATATGCTTCTGTTTTTTAATCTGGCACACATAGAGGACATCGAACTCAATCATTGATTTATACTAGTTATCATTGAATAACCGTTTACAAAAATAGTTCAGTGCTTCAAGGACAGAAAGCAAGCTGAGTGTTCTTTGTTTCTGCTCAGCCCACCGATTCTGGGAGACTGATATAATCGTTTTTTTTTTTTTTATTAATGAAGCACGCCAACAGGTCTATTTCTTTGATTTTGGCAAATAGTCATAACCCCCACTCCGCTACCCCATGAAAAATAGAAGAATATCAACATAGCAGACGATCTGTCTTGACCCAGGTGTTCCTACACACACACGCACAAACGCACACACCACACGCACACGCACACGCGCACGCACGGACGTACATCATCTATACCGCATCCGGGAGAGGCCCAGTGAGCGCAGTTACTCTTACCTCTCCACTGGCATCACATGCCGTGCACCATGTGACTCACTTCAACCTACAAAATGGCAGCCTGTGACCTATTCCAACTGCCCTCTGTATAGATCTATGTAGAGTGGAGGGGCCAGTTTTGACGCACTAACAGTGGTGGATCCAGGGGGGTGGGGGGGGGGAGATGGGGGGGGGCGGGCAAAAGGGGCAATTGCCCATTGGCAGATCCAGGGGGGGGGCCAGACGGGCCTTGGCCCCCCCCCCTCCAAAAAAAAAAAAAAGAGGAAAGAAAGAGGGAGAGGGAAGAGAAAGGAAGAGAAGAGAAAAGGGGAGGGGGGCGGGCGACCTGTGAGGGCTGGTAGACCCATCACACGTGTTTTAGGGAGGGGGGCCGACCTGTGAGGGCTGGTAGACCTTAGGTGCATAATAGAAGGGGGGTGGGGGGCGACCTATAAGGGCTGGTAGACCTTAGGTGTATAATAGAGGGAGGGGGGCCGACCTGTGAGGGCTGGTAGACCCATTACATGTGTTATAGGGAGGGGGGCCGACCTGTGAGGGCTGGCAGACCTTGGATAGGTTAGAGGGAGGGGGGCCGACCTGTGAGGGCTGGAAGACCATGGATGTTTGTTATAGGGGAGGGGGGCCGAATTCTGAGGGCTGGTACAGGGCTCAGCATTAAGGCTTTTGGCCTTGCTTAATGTTGAGCCCTGCTGGTAGACCTTAGAGGGGAGGGGGGCCGACCTGTGAGGGGTGGCACTCAGTATAAAGAACCACGAAACATGACTGGTCGGCCTGGTGTCAGTATAATGTGACTGGATGGGATATTCTGGGCTCGCGCTAGCCGCTTGCCACCCTCGCATTTGCGAGTCCAAACCCTGTGTGGCGAGGACAAATGACCCTTAGATTTGCCCAATGCGAGTCCCTTTTCCTGGATGCCCCAAATTTCAAGAAAACGATTTTTTTTCGTAGTAAATATTCCAAAATTTTCTGTGCATCTTAAGACCTTCAAATTACCCTACCCTAATATTTTTTTGATCATCTTTGCTTTTGGTACAAAATGGTTCCTGCTTGCGATATACTGTACAATATACTGCCCATTCAAGCACTGATTAAAAGTAATATTCTATCAAATTTATACACATATGCATAATGAAATCCCTGGGACCTAAAATACCCACATAGACAAATTTGGAATATCATATCATTAAGATTAGGCACTAATTCTGACATATCATAAGAAGCCTTTCAGTAAGTACGTATGTAAGTTTCCATAAAGTTAAGACCCCCCCCACCCTCCACCCCCACTTAGATGTATGTTTTAAGAGATGTGTACGATGTCATTATATTTTCATAACTCCTGCCATGTCTTGATACATATTGGAAGGTCCATTGAATAGTTCTCAGCCACATGATCTTCATTTCGATATTGAGATTATTTGTTTTTTGAAATTAATATTTTATAATGAAGAACTTAATAATACACTGACATAATTAATCAAACACTAGAATAAATGTACCTTTATAGAATGGGTAAAAATATGTAGCTAATCAACTGCGAATGTGGCGAATCCATCCAAGAACAAAGTCGCCACAGTGGCTAAGGCATTTTGAGCCCTAGCGCGACCCCAGGGTATTGTGTGGGCCTATGACATGATATCTTAGTGTTGCAACACCATAAAGAGGGCATTGGGTCCCACTGCTACAAATATAGGCACCTCATTTCATAGATTCAGTCACCACCCCTGTGGCGTAAAACTAGCTGAAAAGCTTTACCTTGTGCAGTCTGGTAAAAGAACCCTATAGGGTTGGCAAGACATTAAACTAACCCAGCAAACAAAGAAAAATCTCTTGTATCAATCACTCAAACCTTGATGACAATGTCAGGTAGCTCTGCGCATGTGGAACCTTTTCCCACAGCAAACCTTTTGACTAATCCCACAAACAAAGTTCCATACTCATCCTATGCTTCCTCTGTCGGTCCTATGCTTCCCCTGTCGGCCCTATACTTTCCCTGTCGTTCCTATACTTCCCCTGTCGGCCCTAAACTTTCCCTGTCGGACCTATGCTTCCCCTGTCAGCCCTATATTTACCCTGTCGGCCCTATGCCTCCCCTCCTGGCCCTGTGGTTATCCTCACGGCCCTGTGGTTCTCCCAGCCCTGAGTTCCCTTTCCAAATACCCTCAGAATGCTTCAGATTGCATGAATGAGGGGTTAAATTTTCATTTTTTTTCTGGTTGTGGCCCACCATACCCTCCATGGGAGGGTATACCCCTCCCATACCGTCCCTTTCCAATACACTCTCACATCCCCTATCATTCCCTGGAAGAATGGCTATGAAAATATTAGGAAAAAATATCATCTCTGATGGTCACATATGTGCCTCAGAATGCTTCAGATTGCATGATTGAGAGGTTAAATTTTCATTTTTTTTCTGAAGGGGTGGCCCCCCAAACCCCCCCAATGGGAGGGGATACCCCTCCCATACCCTCCCCCTGGACGGCTTCGCCGTCCAACATTTTAGTCTTCATATACTACTATCAAATTTTCAGATCTTGGCCCCCCCCCTAAACAATTCCTGGATCCGCCCCTGAATTTGCCCCCCCCCCCCCCCCCAAGACTGAGTGTATTTTTTATCCAAATAATCTAGAGTAGAGGAGCCAGTTTTGGCGCAGCACTAGTTTTGAGGCAGCTGAAGCAATATAGGCCTAATTGCTTTTAGGGTATTTAAAATATCAATTTCACTTTTTTTGTATTAGATACAAATACATCATGACCCCCTCCTTTTGGTTGGCCCCTAAACTAGGCAAAGAGGGGAAAGTGTTGCATTAGTAATAGTGTGTGTGAATATATGCATTTTTAGTACTTAGCCTATATAGGCCTAGAGTAGAGGAGCCACTTTGACGCAGCTCTAGTTTTGGCACAGCTAAGGCAATATAGATCTAACTGCTCTAAACGTCTTTGAAATAGGAATTTAGGATATTTTGCCTTTCATATTAGTAGGTCAGTAGTTTTACCATTAGAAAATTGATTTTTGACAACAATTGATGAAAAATAGTAATTTTATAGACAAAACTACATCCTCTGATGACACATTTCAGTGATATTCCTGTAGAGTAGAGGAGCTAGTTTTCACCCACTGAGGACCCCAAAGCGGAATTTCTAATCATATTTATGTAAAAAAAAGCATTTCTAATAATTATTTTTCATTATTTGTTGAAACATATGAATATATGTAGGCTTATCGTATTTGACCAAATTTATTTTAGAAAAAAATATTTATCTTGGCTATTTCATAAAATCATTTTCCTATATTAATTCTTCAGTTGTAGCACACTGGAGCCCATTTTCACGCATTTAAGGAGCCAATTTTCGCGCATTTAACTCTTTTTCTGCAAAAATATTAATAATTCCTAGCAAAAAAATGTAAACGAATGGAAGGGGTTTAAGTAGATAAAGTTATTTATCTGCCGAAATCAATTGATTGCATAAATCAGGATTTGAGACATCAATTCTTGATGAATGTGGAATCTTCTGATGCAGGATGTAAAAAAAAAGGGCATTAATTGCTCTTATTTTACGCATTATATGTCATTAGTTTTATTCACGCAGGGGTCAATTTTCCATGTTAAGCATGAAATCCTTTGTTTCGGACATTGAAATGATTGTATATGACTTTAAACTAATATCTATGGTATTTCTGCTACATAAATATTATTTTCAAAATCAATTTTGTAAGCTCCTGCCATGTCCCATGATAACTTGGACATCAAAACATATTTTTGTTTGTAGAAAACCTTAATATACATCAAACGTTATAAAAAAAAATCGAATTTACTTAATCAGAACGTCCTGTGATGTTTGGTAGAAAAAAAACAACATTTTGACACTTGTAGAAAAAATGCGTTCATAAAAATGCACGCAAACTAGTGATGCGCGAAAACTGGCTCCTCTACTCTAAATCTTATTCCATGATAATTTTCCTTAGCCTGTGGGAGTAGGAAGTATGCAATTGTAACAGGAATTTAGATGCGGTGAGGCACCTGTTACGACTCTTGAGCCAATTATAATAAATAGTAAAAATGGTAGCGTGTCGTCTTTAATAACTCGTGTCGATATACTGAGACCACCTACTAGTGAGCCACTTCCCGTAGGCTGCCGGTAAAAGCAGGGGGGAAGCAGGGTAGTAGGCTACTCTTAAGATAAGAAAACACAGTACCACCAGTGGGCCCACTAGGTGGGGGTGGTGGCTGTGGCTGCCTTAACCCTTTGCTGTTCTCTAATGCAAATTTCGGTCATATGTGTCTGAAACTTTTAAATTGGCATAATTTCTTTGATATTAAATGAATTTCAGTAATTTTTTCAATCTCAATTCATCCTTAAGGCTTGTCATCCATCCCCAAACAGTAACATTTTCAAAAAAATATTGACTGATATAATTTTGAGGACTTTGAAGGTTCAGTTTCAGCAATTTTGTGAAAAACTTTAAAAAACTACCTTAAATCTTCCATAAATTTAGTGCACCAGCCCCTTTGAAATATTTGTCAATCATTGTAATGGATAAAACTATATTGGTAAAGTGACATATTTTGATTTAAGAAGCTTTTCTGTTGATTATTAAATAGTTTCCTTTGGCAAAATATTGATTTAATATGATTTTTTACTATGCTGACTGTGAGACTCAATTTCCCTAAATGGCTCAAAATTACCAAGAATTTTACACCAGCTGTGCATTTAGCGATGTCATATGCACATCCTCTCATAAAATGCTTATCATTTCCAGAAAAAGACTGCTTAACATTTCATATTGCAGGCATAACCTCTTAAACCATAAATACATATAATTATGTGACATACAGTACATTTCCAAGGCAATTTCTTATTGCATGGTGTACTTAACCCTTATCATGCAAAAATAATTGTCATGATTTTGCTAAATTTCTCAAATTTTCTCACAAAGTATACCAAATTGATCCAACACCAATTAAATGACCACTTGGACATATATTTTCATAATGTATATCATCTTATTCCAAATTTCACTGCCTACAATTCATCAAAAATATGTTTTTCTCTCAGATTAATATTTAATCATTTTTTCCTTGATTTTCACAAAAAATGCTGAAAATTTACTGAAAATTTGGAAATTTCTGAGGTCACATGACCTGGGTCACATGACCCAAAAATAGATATTTTAGAAATTTAATCTTTTGATAACTTACGTTGGATAATATGCTTTCCAATAATATATAGATTGCTTATATTGCATTGTTTTTTGGTGGTAAACCCCAAAGCCAAAGTGGGAGATGTTGCATCTCACAATGGAAAATGTCAAAACTGTGGAACAGCAAAGGGTTAAGGGCAGGGTCAAGTGGCTATTCAAAGAGGAAAGAGACCAGTGCTCTTAGGTGTTGACGGTCTGGGTTTAATGAGCCAAATGACAAAGAGTGGCTGTTAGACAGCTCCATTTATAGTGCCCAGCAGTGCATCACTGCGTCGACGCGTCGATCGACGTGCGTCGACATGAGTCGACGCGTCGATCGACGTGCGTCGACATGAGTCGACACGTCGATCGACGTGGGTCGACGCAGTAATGCACAGAAATAATTAACAGGAGGCAGTCCTGTTACACAATATTAGATCTGTAGAAAAATATGCGTCCATAAAATGATACTAGGCAGTCTGAGTGACAATTAACTGTAGTTTCCCCATATCTAAATAACATCCATAAACGACCACTAGCGTTCAATGGTCTAAGACTCGCTGGGTCACCTGGTGCCAGATAGACTCTATGGGTCACACAGCGCCAATATCACATGGTCTAAGACTGGCTGGGTCACCTGGTGCCAGGTAGGCTCTATGGGTCACACAGCGCCAATATCACATGGTCTAAGACTGGCTGGGTCACCTGGTGCCAGGTAGGCTCTATGGGTCACACAGCGCCAATATCACATGGTCTAAGACTGGCTGGGTCACCTGGTGCCAGGTGGGCTCTATGGGTCACACAGCGCCAATATCACATGGTCTAAGGCCCGATATTTCGAAACTCCTTAACCTTTAATTTATGACGGATTTAAGGTGGTTGCTACGGATTTTTGGCTAATTTAAGGCCTGGCCTTAAATTGTCCCTAGAATTTAAGGATTGAGATATTTCGAAACACCTTACCTTAAAAAACCAGCAGTTTAAGGACAACTCTTTAAGGTAGCTCGGGAGGTACCTTAAACTTTAAGGAAACGATCTAATTCTTATCATTTCTATTAATCCACCCATATTTTTCCTTTTATTCATTTATAAACACCACAAATAAGGATATATTTTCATAATGGTGACGAAAATTTTCATGTAATTCATGATAAAACAAGGGACTATTTTCTGTCATATGTTCGTGGATGTTTACATCAGTACTTCGGCGATGTCGTTGTCATGGCGATGACGTCATCGTCATGGTGATGACGTCATGACAACGACGTAAACAACATCGGCATTGTAAACTTTTACATATCTGAGCAAGTTCTGCATGGATTTTCACAATTTCTTTTTTATTTGAAGAGAATAATGTATTTTCTTACCTATAATATGATCGGAACAGTGATATTGAAGCTAGATGCTTAACTAACCTGAATATTATCATTGTCATAAGGATGTAAACATACCTTAAACTTTTAAGGTGACAAGGTGTTTCGAAATATCTATTTCTTCCTTAAGATTTAAGGAAAATGTATTTAAGGTGAGCCAGGTCCAGACGTTTAAGGCTACCTTAAATCAATAACAAGTTTAAGGTAAGGAGTTTCGAAATATCGGGCCTAAGACTGGCTGGGTCACCTGGTGCCAGGTAGGCTCTATGGGTCACACAGCGCCAATATCACATGGTCTAAGACTGGCTGGGTCACCTGGTGCCAGGTGGGCTCTATGGGTCACACAGCGCCAATATCACATGGTCTAAGACTGGCTGGGTCACCTGGTGCCAGGTAGGCTCTATATGGGTTACACAGTGCCAATATGACATGGTCTAAGACTGGCTGGGTCACCTGGTGCCAGGTGGGCTCTATGGGTCACACAGCGCCAATATCACATGGTCTAAGACTGGCTGGGTCATCTGGTGCCAGGTAGGCTCTATATGAGTTCCACAGTGCCAATATCACATGGTCTAAGTCTGGCTGGGTCACCTGGTGCCAAGTATAGGCTCTATGGGTTACACAGCGCCAATATCACATGGTCTAAGACTGGCTGGGTCACCTGGTGACAGGTGGGCTCTATGGGTCACACAGCGCCAATATCACATGGTCTAAGACTTGCTGGGTCACCTGGTGCCAGGTAGGCTCTATATGGGTTACACAGTGCCAATATCACATGGTCTAAGACTGGCTGGGTCACCTGGTGCCAGGTGGGCTCTATGGGTCACACAGCGCCAATATCACATGGTCTAAGACTGGCTGGGTCACCTTGTGCCAGATAGACTCTATGGGTCACACACTGCCAATATTACATGGGCTAAGGGGAGAGGGGGGGTGAGTGGTACTGTGTTATGAACCCAGGTGTCAGCACAAGTTGAGTCATGTGGTGCCATTTGAGTGGGCCACACAGTGCACGGCATGTGGTGCCAGAATGGAGGTAACCCTACCTCAGTGAGCGCCGCCACATTGAACAGGGGATGGTCCTGATTGGCGGAAAAGTCGCGCTTGACTCCCTACAGAAAGTGGCGTCAAAGGAACACACATGCGCGAACCTAGACTCCCTAATGCAGCATACATAGAAACGCAACATTGTCCCCAGTTTCAGTAGTTTAAAGCCCCAACCCCACTAAAAGGGGTTGGACGGGAGGGCGTAAAACCCCCTAGATTTACCCATACCCTCCCCCTGCATCGGCCCCTGGTCCCTACGACTACAACCTCTACGTCTAGCCCATAAATCAACCAGCCGTTCAGTCCTCTTTTCCATACAGATCAGATCCATACGATTAGTCCTATCTCAGATCTATAATTAATCCTAGATGATCTATTCGTGTTGTTATCTTGGAAGGTCAAGCTTTGTATAAATGATACCGTACATCAGCGTACAGAGGGCCTGCCACTATCTAAACCATACGTTCCATACACGTTCACACTATGAAGTAAACCATGTAGTTCTTGTAGTCTTTGGTGAATAGTGTAGTGAGCGATAGCTACTATTACTCAAGCTTAAAACATTACCATAGAGAAATATAACAAAAAACCCATCATCTGGAATTGTTTAAGCTCATGAAAAAGTATAGCTGAGAGAATGAAGATGTTTCTGTCCACAGACAATGAATAGATGTGAGGTACATGTATATATATAAAAGTAACTTCTTGTCACAGGGCTGCCGAATTCAGTCTTTGTTGGCACAGCTTCTGTAGTATCTGCGCCTGTTTCACGCTTACTTCAGATGAAAGGGAGCACTGTGTGAAGAATAGGCTCTTATGTTGTGTTCATTATTTCTGTAAGTCCCTCTGTTCAGTCGCCTTTACTCTGTTGCTGGGCCTAGGAGCGCCCCTCCCTTTTGGCCCCCTGCACCCCACTGAATGACAAAGTGTAGGGAGTGTGCCTGCCTTTGACATAACTCTTTGTCGGTCCCTAACATTAAGTGCTAACAAACTTGACATTTTGGGCCAACAGTTGTCTAGGTCTACAACATACCTCTAGGATGGTTTGAGCAAGGGGTAGGAGCTCCTCTGATGGCGAGCCTACTCACCCTAGCTTGCATTGCCTTTAGCCTTTCCATCAAGCTTTCATTTCTATTGCCTCTGTGTCTGCTTCCATCCTCTCATCCAGTTGTGTGTAACATCTGTAGTTGATGTTTGTAACAATGGCAGCATGGATATATATGTAGGAATATATGTAGAAAGGTATGTCTGTTGTCTAGAGGTAGATGTCATTGAGTGATTCATGTGCTGATGACTAGCTCCAGCTGTGTATAGCATTGCTGATTGTGCACCCAAAGGGCAAGACAAGTGTCTGCAAGAATTGCCTCACATCCTATTAGAAATAGTGAGACTTTGATGAATTTATTTGTCATAGTTTCTGTATTATGAGTCTACAAGATAAATGCTTCCCTTACAACACTGCTGAAAAAACGTGGGCAGAAAACTATTTGTTTGGGAGTTAAATAACACCTGAAAGTTCCTGTAAGATATAGCATCAAGTAACAGTTCCATTTGTAAATTCTGATGTAAGGAGTAATTAGTAAAATAGTAGAGTAGTGGCAGAATTATGGAGCTTCAGTGACATTCTTTCTATCATCACCTACCTTCTTATTCATAAAACTAGTATGCCTGTGGCTCACTCATAATTGCCTCACTCAGGTATTACATAATTTGATTTGCAGTGCTTCCTTTTTAATCAGATGATGACACTTTGACGTCCGTGTTTTTAGAAGGTATGCTTTGAAGGTGCCCTCTACCTTCTGGCTTTACTTACAGGCTGACACCAATACCCGAGTCAGATACCTGAGTACCCACTCACTGAGTCATTCTATGAGCAGCTCCTAACTCACTCACCAAGTCACTCACTTCCTTACACATTTGTCATACCAACTACACGCCCATGTATATTGAGCTTCGGGTCATACTAAGTCCCTTGTTTGTACATGGATTTGGTAATGACAGCTGCAGTTGAGGTACTAAAGTATCTCAATCGACAGAATATTAGAACAATGATATTACATGGTAGTTTATTCCAATGCATTGCCTGTCTCCTTTCAGTTTGAACCATCTCTTATTAAAATGCTGGATCATGATCTTGATCAGTTGTTGTAAAGCCCATCTCCAAGGGCATTCTCCTTGATATGGTTACTAACGAGAATCGTTCTTTTTGACATGTTTCCGAAAATGCATCACACTTTTGCGAAAAGGAGTCATTAAACGGATCGTGATATTAAATCATGACTCCTTGCGGCAGGTAGGCCTACTGAACTCCCAATGCAAATTACATCTCTCACTATGAGATGAGACTGCAGGTTAGCTGGTTGGATCTTATTGACCGTTAAGATGATAGTTTTTTTCATATCAACATCACGTACAAACATGTTCTTATTCGACTAATACTTGTCAACAGCTGGTGAAGGCTAATACTACCTGCAGTAAATGCAAACGCTATTTGTAATTACTACGGCAGATACCCTAGACATAGTTGTATCACTGTGTGCAGTATATTACTTACTAAAATGTTTACAACTACTTGGAAGAGCACATCAATGTGAATTTGCCTCATAAATAAATGAATGAATGAATAATGAGTGAAAATCCCTCCACCAGGTGGTAGCCCTCCTGAGTCTCCTGACCATGTCTACATATATAGTCCCACATAAATAAACTTCTCTCCCCTTTAAGCCCTCCCCCTACTCTCCGCCACCTGTAAATTACAGGTTACGGCCGGTTCCACACCACTGGAGTCCCAATACCTTGAATACTTCCCATACCTGACCACTGACTCCCACATTGTCTACGAATACAGTCTGGCGGCCGGGTGTGTGGGTATGTCTGGCAGAATGGAGGGGGTGTCATCTATGAAATGGCCATTATCAACTTTCCTCTCTTTTTTTGTCAATCTTCTTTTTAGCAAAAGAAGAATGCCAAATCGAAAGAAGGGATCGGATTTAGAGATGGGTGCGGGGAGGCAAGGGCAAAGGCAATCGCAAGTGTTAGGAATGAAGTATTTTCACAAAATGAATTTAGTAGTGTGAGAAAGAACTTGTTATGTTCGTGCAACTTTGAGATGTGACAACAATCTAATTCAAATCGACCACAGGCCGATTTAGACATGGTGAGCCGACCAATCGGCGCTAAAATCAACCAAATTGCTTTACAAATAATCAGACGACTTTGGTGGTGATTCCCATCAAAAGTGCACCTCTCAATACTTCATACTAACAGGCGACCAATCAAGGGCACGATCGGTAGGATCCAAATCACACTAGTAGTACACGTAGGTATGGGCCTTTACACATACACTTGAATACACACATGTGCACACATCAATCCTTCACTAAATGTTTTAAAATATTATAAATATGTTTGGTTTGTCAAACGTACTACTACTAGGCCAGAAAAGCTTGGCATCAAGAACAAGTAAACATTAAAATCAGAAGCTGCAACTCATTTACAAAGGTATTGCCTTCACGTAGTTTGACATATCGGTATATTTCATTTACATTTACTCCTTGCCTGTTAGTCACATGCAGCCAATAGATGCAATGCAATATGTAGATAAGATAGGGAACAACAATCAGATTTGGTTTATTCTTGGCAGCTTTGAAATTTCGTTGGTTAACTGCAACAATGCGAGAATATAGAAATGCAAAGTATAATATAGCAATTTGAAATAATTATTGGCGTTGGATTCAAAATCGTTTGTCAATTTCAATTCGCTGAGCGTTTTCCTAACGCATATTGTAATACTGCTGAATGATATGGGGACACTTTGCGTGCCATAACCATCAGTGGGTATGGAGAGTTACAGGGTCCGTAAGCACCCTTCAAACAGGGCATGCCTGTTATAGTAGATCCAACTACTACGCTTAGCTCCTGAAAAAAAAAACTCCCACAAAAACTCCCCACTCCCACAAGTGCTACACAACACCCCTGGCCACAGTTCACTTTGATTTATTTACTCTAGGATCCCTCCCACTCCACCCCTCCCTTCCCCCAATCCTCCATCCATTCCCCACCCCTTTTCTTCCAGCCCTCTGTCCCAGATCCTCCCCCGTATCCTTACCCTCTTAATCCCCAAGCACGGAGTCCCCAGGGCCCTCATAATATTTTTACCTCATGCTTCACGCTATTGACTTGCGGGGGCGAACAACCGGCATTCACTCGAAAAAGAAATTGTGCTTTTCTTTTTCAGAAAGAGAAAGCACACTCGGCCCATAAAAGAGCAAGTTGTCTCAGATATGCAGTACGGTATCTAGGTTTCTTACTTTTGCTTTTTTCTTCTATTTTGGTCGACGTAAAGGCCGTAAGGGGGCGTAGTTCCGCACTGGGTGTTGCCCCCTGACCCATACTATACACAACCGGTCGTCGCAGTTTATACACACATAAGGCAACGCTTGACGGCTACTCTAAATCATCTGTCGACCCCTAAACTGATACAACATTAATCTGAATACCAGCAATTAAATGTCGCAGACATTTATTACGTTAATCAGGTAATTGTCCATGGAATATCTGTGGCCTTTCTAAATGGGGTTCCTCCCGTACTTTCTATAATCACAGATGCTGAATTTCAAAATAGTATGCAATTGCCAGGAATTCAGGTTACTAACATTCCCTAATGTGCTCCATAATAGTTAATAAGTTCCAAATTATTGACCATAATGTCTTCTATAGCTGCACATGATGGGTTATAGTTCATATTACCTTGATTGTTTTTTACGTATCCGCTTGAACAGCACGGAAATTCATTAGAAAATAATGATATCGTGTAACGTTATACTGAAACACGGCAGCCATGTTTATTGTGGCACGATCAAAACATTTTGAATTAAAATGTTCAAGAAACAAAACACCTTTCCTCTTTACCGTTGTCAGGACGATACTCTATATGCCTATATGTATTTTATTTGACCACCCTTATGAATCCATTCACGTCTCACAAAGTCATTAATGTTATTTTTTCCAGTAGATAATTCAATTCTTCAAAACTTATGTTCAGATGCTATTTCTATCTTGATTTGACCGTTTCCAAGATTATGTCACTTCAAATGCTTGAAGTCTGCAGCGTATATGCTGAAGTGGGGGTGGAGCGGAGTATACTCCACTTATTATTATTATTATTATTATTGTGACCGGGATAGTAGACGGACTGACGGATCGACATTATCTTAAGGCCATTCTTATAGACCTTTTTACATTGCCATGCCATTGAATGCTTGCACCAACTTATTCCAATCTAAAAAAAGTCAGTTCATATTCATTTTCTTCACATGAAATATTTATTTTCAGAGATCGAAATTATGTGAAGTCCGTGCGATAGATGTGTATCTCAGCCTAAAACTATTCAGTGTAAATAAGCCTTAAATGTAGGTCTCCACTTATCAGGTGTTCGGCCAACTTGTGTAGACCTCCCCCTGACAAGTGAACTATCAGTATGGTATTCACACACACAACTATCAGGGCTACTTGAGGCCTATTTCTCTGAGGGTCCTTATTCCTTATTTTCCATTGCTGTTCATACACACTCGGAGAAGAAAGTTTGATTAAAAAGTTGTTTCTCCCGGTTCTTGGTTAACCTTGATCGTGTGCCAATAGGCGCTATCGGGCCATGAAGACCTACATATATGTGTAGTTTTGATACAACATAAAGATCAGCTTTATATTTCAAAGAACTGATGTTTCTTTTCCTGTGGAACAGTTGCAATGTGCAATTAAGATATTACATGGGAATTTTCAAATCGAATTTGAGGCCGGATTCCAAACAGTACTAAGGCAGGTGATCTCTCTAGATCTATTGTTGATGTAAGTGAGATATCATATGCATATTCAAATCGATTGATAAATATCAATACACGACAACATCATTATTTTAAACTTAACATAAATATGTTGTTTCTTTCTGAATGTCTTATATAGTTACTTGTTGAAAATAAGCAGTATGAGTAGTCATAGTCTGATGTTCAAATTTCAAAGTGAGTGCATACCCGCTCGAGTTCAGTATAATCACTGATTTTTGCCCATGCATTTTCGGCACTAATATTCCCACCAAATCTAGCACCAGCTGGGGAGAAAGCGACCTGTTTAAACATTTTAGCAAAGGCTATGATGGAATATAAAAGCATCGTATTTTGCTAGTGTGATGATCCTGATTCTATTCATAGTAAGATAAAGCTCCATCAGCTTCTGGCTAGGTTGGTTTGATTTGTTATCAGCTTTTGATTACTTTAGTCTTTAACTTAGTTGGAATTTTGATAATGACTCAAAGATTCCGGATGTTGCACTCTCTGTTGTCTGGCCAATTTTTTAGTTTCTAATAAATGCACACACTCCCCATTTTCTCTTTATGTAATTACATGCAGTTAGAAACCGCAAAGGTGTGAATGGTAATCCATACACTCAGATTGTTTCTCTGGAATATCAACGAGTCAGTGTTTACAAGCTAAGAGTATGTGCTAGTCATTAACTATAGTAATAAATTATGACAGGTTGGCCGCCCCTCGGACATACGTACCACTCTGATAAGTACCTATCCACAAACGAATAGAACTGAGTACAATAGGGTCATATTTACATGATAGACTTTACAATATATCCACCAAAAATGTTCGCATATTTAGTGTCGTACTATTCTTACTCTTAATTTTGTCAAACACAATTGAATTAAAGTATTATTTAGGAATGCTTTTTAAAATAAAAGTGGAATGACAGTAATTTCATTTGGAAAAAGATTATTGGGCGTCTGTCAAATATAAATCCTCTATTAAAGGTTATTCATGAAAAAAGCAAAACATTCAGACATAAAATAATGTTTTCGAGAGTTGTGCCTCTGTACTCACTTCACTTTGGCAATCCATCATTTGCCCTCTGACAGCACCTCAAACAGTCAAAGGAGCTAGACGTGTCTATAACTAACACATGGAACTCTCATCTTCACAAAAATGAACAAAAACAGACACTAATGGTTCTACAGAAGTAATAATAAAAAAGAGAACATTTTGGAAAAATCTCCTCATCTGATAGCAATACACCTCGAAAATATTGGCCAAAAAGGTGAACAATCCTGAATGCGTATCAAGAAGGTTGATGATGTTTCCAATCGGAAATGACAAACACATTATTTTCTTTCTTAAAGTTGTATGTAGATTTTACATAATTATTTTAGATAGCTGCCATAAAATGGAGCATAGCCTACTCATATCTATGTGTAATGTCAAATTCCCAAATAAAAAGAGTTTTAGAGTTTTAAACACTCTTGCAAACAAAACACGATGTGTGATGATATATGATTTTTGCATAAGTACAGTCAGCACGGTTGTGTTTTGTGGGGATATTCATAATAATTGTTGTGATTGATTATACTTCAACGGAATTAGTAACATAGCATGTTTTATTCTTGAGGAAGCACATTCCTGTCTTCAGTTGATATTTTAGTATTAAGAAGCGTCCCTTTGATATTCTGTATTTCATGGCTTGTTGAGGATACCACCTGGTGCTGTTTCTATTGAAGATGGCATATTGGTGCACTGCTCCTAACAAAATGACCACAGGGTACACACATCTGGCTTCCATTGCCTGGCCTAACTCTTATTTAATGTTACAGTTCTGTAACTCGTATGCGCACTCCTCAGTCGGTTTTCCGAGTGATTCATGGCAGTGAGACCTTGAGGATGAGCATGCGCACTCCGCATTAGTGTCTTTATGACAGCTATGAGTGACGGTGACGAAGTGCCTCGGTAGGCTCCTATAATATCGCCCACCTGTGCCTATTTTTGTACGTTATTCCACTCATGCCTCCTCCTCTGGCAGCAGAAAGTTTTATGATGATAAGAAATGCAGGGGTAGACGCGTTTTGCATTGCTTCTTGTCGCATAACTTTGGCTGTCTTGAATTTCAACCACCTAGACTTTGAAGCTTATGCTTGAGAAATGGGGATAAGCACTAGTTGTAGTTTTTATGGGTGTGGGTATACCAGGCTGTCAGGTAAAGTTATGTATAGTGGCATGTACAACTGATACTGCCTCCCCCATTCATAGATGTGGTAACTGAGAATATCTGACTGAGTTAGTAGATAAACAGGATGTTAGCAACATAAAAAAGTCACTTCAAAATACACCCTGTATTAATCTTTTGTATTTACTGACATTTACCCCTGGGTATCTATCTTAGCATGCGTCTTTTTCTTATATCCTATGCAGTGAGTATATAAGATATGCTTTGTCCTTATGTTCAAGACGGTTTGGATTAGTATCCTGCTTATCCAAGATAAAATCTACAGATATTAAGCTATTCCGCTCATAAATCATGTTTTTACTTCACTTACAATAAATCCTAATTCAATTCATGCAAGTTTATAATTTGATTGATATTCACACCTTGAAGGTATTATACGTCCTGCAATAGAAGGCATTTAGGCAAAATAATATGATGTGAGCTATTGAAAAAAGACCTAAGTGGTTAACGGTTGACGTTCCATGAATGACGATAGTGGAGGTTAAGTGTCGTTTACAGTAGAGTCCTGTTACTACACGCACACGTCCTTTGTGCTCTAGCCGTCGGCTGTAATTGCCTTACCTCTGGTATGTGAGGAGCTGCCATTCCTTTCTGTCTACTCATGTTTGATCAATTAGTCTGTCAAAACACCCCCCATACTCCGCCATCAAAGCCTGCCAACCCTCTACTTTCCTCATGGGGAATAAACTTAGGTTCCTCTGTAGGTTTATGTAAGTATGGGCCCTCTAAAGTTCTGCATGGATTGACCCAAGGGATAACCTGGTATATTATGGATAACCCTAAGGATAACCTCTTGGGAGT
This sequence comes from Lepidonotus clava, assembly GCA_936440205.1. Lineage (NCBI taxonomy): Eukaryota > Metazoa > Annelida > Polychaeta > Phyllodocida > Polynoidae > Lepidonotus > Lepidonotus clava. The sequence goes on from OW387140.1 coordinate 40,251,218, forward strand.
CCAGGGCTGGGCAGGGTGGGTTCCCTACACCAGGTGGCCATAGGGGTACACAAACCTGGGCTAGGGGCTCAGGTTTTACCCAGGAGATGGCAGCACAGAATCATTAGGGTCTGCTAAAGAAGTATGTGGATTAGACAGCAACTGCCAGTGTGTGGGAGGATCTTTGTCCAGTCCAAGATTCTCATAGAAAAATAAAACCTAAGACCTAACTGAAGTCGGGGATGGAAACAGGTGTGGTTATGATACAGTTCTTAAAAACTTATATCTGCGACCCAATTTTAGGACACCCCTTGAATGCATAATTCATTAGCTGACCAATAATTTTAGCATGTAGACTTTTGACCAAAATGGCTTATTACTACTTTTGTGAATACCCAAAAACTTGGGTAATTTTGAAGATATTAGACTTTCTATAGTAGGGGGTTAGGGGCCTTCCATAAAGTATGTACGCATCAAGGGGGGGGGAGGGGGGGGTCTAAATTTTTGGAAAATGTGCGTACATTCTAGTACATATTCAATGCGTACTTTAGCCAAAGGGGGGGTGGGGGGTCTGGGATTTTTGAAAATGTGCGTACGTACTTAATGGAAGGCCCCTTATTAATTTTTGTTAACGGTGACAGAAGTTAAATCTAGGACTAAAAGTGGTCACCCACCTCCTTGGCTCTAAGACTTGCTACCTCATCTAGTTTTAAAATGTATATTATTATGAAGATGACAATAGGTCATTCTTTTGCCAAACACATCTTACACATGCAAATGTCACGCTTGATACACATTTATGGCCCTTCCCTTTACCACTTCAAACTAAACCTCGGCAATCAAAACTGAAAAAGAGACACTGCACAGAACTAACGTCTGGTCGCTGGTTCCAGCCTACTGTGCTTACTGCTTGACTCGCGTGCCAGTAACCAGCACACGTAAAGTACCCAGCATGCCCAGTCAACGAGTAGGTTTTATGTCAGGTTTTTTTTATCCCCGTTTTGCCTCACCTTTTGGCATGCTCACGTAACTCTGCCTTAAATGTGGCCGGCTGGGGGAAATGTCAGCCACACAAGCGGAGGGTTATGTACCTTTGTATATACTAATAAAACCACAGGGTGTCTTTTTTGGAGGTAGGTTGTTGAGGTGGCCGTGTTGACATCACGGGAAATGGCGTGACTCTTAGGATGACTGCATGATAGTGGGGGGGGGGGAGTTGATATTGAGACCAGGGGGGAAGGGGGGGGGGGGGGGGTTTGTGGGCAGAAATGAGAGGGGTCAGCAAGGGGGGATTAAATAGTTAGGAAGATTATGAGGAGAGTAGCGAGAGTAAGGGCATATGGGCATATCCCTGAGGCCTGAACCCCACCCGTGTGTTTGAATATTAAGGAATCTTAAAGGAATATTTTAGATAAAAACTACTGATGTGGCAAATTACCCTGTGGTGCATAACCCTGCGCATAACCCTTCCCAATATGATTTTTTTTTAAACAAATACCCTTTATTGCCTACTGAAATAACACTGGAAAAAAGGGAATTACCAATTGCTATTGATTTGTATAATTCACAAAAGATAATGTGTGAATGATGTAATAGCTCTCCTATCATTACCAAAATGTATGAACACATACAAACTATCACATACATAAAATATACAAACTCTATCCAAAGAATGCATCTGTGATTATGAAATAATGAGAAGAGATTTAAGCCCCATACCCACTAGGCGATTTGGGCTGGTCGCCGGTCATTATGCTATATTGAAATATACATGTTTGATGTGAATCACCGGCAAAATCGCCGAACAATTCGCCCGTCGATTTTATCAAACATGTTCATTTCAATATAGCATACTGATGGGCGACAAAGCCCAAATCGCCTAGTGGGTATATGGCCCTTTACTGAAGTAGTCCGGCCACGTGTGCTGACGTCACGGTGCTCCTGGTGCACACTTCTATGGCTTGGATGACCCTTTGTTTATTTGCTGATCCACTTTGGATGAGACAAATCAGGTAAAATGTCTGGCTACCCATGGAAGCCACATAGAGTCCAATTTGAAGCCAGGTAAACAGTGTCTCATACACAAGGATGCCATGTTATTCCACTTCTCAATGGGTAAGCGGCAACAACACCAGAACACATAACAGAAGTAGTTTATATTTAAACCCCAATGTTGTTAAAGTATCAAAATAATTATGATAACTTTGATAACCAGGATGATGCCTAAACATATAATTATTGGCAACGAAACTTCAATCTGACTCGACGAAGGGAAAGGATGCTGCAACATAACTATTAATATTATATTGATGATCTAAAACTGTATATTTGTGTATGTTCTAGTACTAATTCAATGTGTAATTTTGCCCAAGAGGGGGGGGTCTGAGATGTTTGAAAATTAAAGGACATTAGAGTAGTCATGAATTCAACCGTGTACACTGGTACCCGCTGCATGAATGTATTCAAAATGGGACCAAAAAGGTAAGATATTAAACACTTTGGTGGAGGATATTGAACGTCCAAGCTAGATAATATCAATTTTGTTTCGTATTCTCCCAGACTCTGTTTTCCTGTATTTGTTGAAGACGCGGACCAACATTGACATACTTTGTAGACGAAATTTAAACCTAAACGAAATATGAACCATTCAACTATTGAATATATGAAATATCAAATGGCCATATATTCAAACCAGTTCAACTTCACAAATTTGAAGTGCATAAAATTAGAATAACAAAATTGTGTAAAAAAGAAAATGTACTATTATTCACAATGTTATATTGGGCAAGGCCTTTACAGTGAAGTTCACCTTTAAACATCCTACCCATAATACACCTTGATTTAGTCTGCATTAATAATCATCCCACAGCATAGGGTAACATCAATTGAGTATTGGGCAATTATAACCGATTTTGATACGGAATAATCTTACATTAACTTCTTTAATCTTAACAAATACATTAAATACTACTACACAGTGCGGTGGAGAGCAGTTGTGAGTAAAAATTGTAGAGTAGGTAATGTAGTTGAGGTGTTGGATGAGGAGGTAGACAGACACTGACAACACCTGTCCCCACTGGAGGACTGATCGTCGCCCACAGGTGGGGTCTGTGCCCACCTCATACCTATACAGGTGTACTACCTAGGTTCACCTGGGGGACTTTGGACAGCATTATAGGCATTACTATAGTGTGTCAGTATGGGCGTTAGTATGGGCATTATTATGGGCGTCGGCATAGGCGTCAGTAGGCCCTATGGGCTTTAATATGGGCCTTGGCATAGGCGTCACTATGGGCATTAGTATGGGTGTCTGCATAGGCGTCAGTATGGGCATTGATATATGGGTCAGTATGGGCATCAGTATGGGCATTCATATGGGCAGGAGCATAGGCGTCACTATGGGCATTAATATGGGCAGAAGCATAGACGTCAGTATGGTTGTCGGTATGGGAGTCAGTATGATTCTGGGGATCAGAAAGGGCGTCGGCTGGGGCATGGACGTCGGTAGGGGTGTCAGTATGGAATCAGTATGGGCATCGATATAGGCATCAATATGGGCGTTGGTCTGGGCACCAGTATAGGCATCTAGGGTTTAGATTTAGTATTGATATCAGGATTTCTCAATCTTTTGTATAACTAGAGTCGTTTATTTTTATTAAAAGAAAAACTATTCCTCTTCGGGTAACTCCATGAATCGGCGCCAAGGTCTCCCATGCCGACTTCCTTGGGGAATAAAAAGCTATTTCTGATATATTGGTACCCGTACCTCAAGCTCCTGACCTGCTCAAAAGATTACACATGTGAATTCCCAAAAACAATATGCTTTTTATACAATATAATGGGTTGCTATTCAAGAAGGTGTGATGAATCTTAACTCGTTTGACATTAAATAATTATATGTTCTGACTCTTGTATCCTCTGTAGAACAGTAACTAAACTGCATAAATTTATATTTTCAGTTTCGAATTACAAGACTACTAGAAATACGGACCTACCTTTTTTTGATAAAGTTCCCGATCACTTCATCACAGGGAGCTTTCCCTTTTCCCAACCAGGCTGACAAGTTCTTAGTTCATGCTATTTCCATTTGCCTTACATAAGCAATAATATAAGAAAAATTACGAAACCAAACTGTGTGTGCCATGTTGATCTAAGTGAGAATGCTGTCACCAGCTTCCCTTTCCCTCCCCAACCACCTCCCACCCCCACCCCTCATCCCCCACCTCTCCCCCTTTCATCATCTAACTCCCTATATTTTCTTGTCCGTCCTCTCTCATCGCCCCTATCTCTTTCAGCAGGCAGGTTGCAGTGCCTCCATGTTGATTTCACCGCATACCGTGTCGTGATGGATAGGAAGGTGGGTTTGAATCAAATCTGTACTCACACCTCTAACCATACATTCCTCCCCTTCCAGTACCCACTACTTTATCCTCGGATTTCTTCTGATATACGCCCTGGGTGTTGCTTGTAAACCAACACCCAGTTTATGATAATATTATATACCAATGTCGAAATACATTATGAATACTAACTGGACACTGCCATTCAGTATTTTTGGTGTATTGGCACAGTGGGCAGTATACTCGAATACTGCCCACCTTGCTTTACTGTGTAAAATGTTTTTCTCCTTATTTTTCTGAATTCTGAAGGGATTTGCATGATTATTTTTTTAATTTCAGGTAAAATAATGCAGTCTAATTAAATGGAGATAGTGATAGATTACTAATTCAGGAGAAAATAATGAATATTAGGGAAAACTGCTTGACACCAGTCAAAGTGTGTGCATAATCAATACATTGGAATACTGCCCACTTTGCTCCACTGGTAATTTCCTTTCTCTTTTGCTTATAACTTACAAAATATGGTATATAATATAAGGAAAACTTACCTCGGTTGACAGTACAACCCTGAATACTCGGTGGGATGTCAGAAAAATTACTGCCCTCAGCCTAACGGCCTCGGGCAGTAATTTTTCGACACCCACCTCGTATTCAGGGTTGTACTGTCAACCTCTGTATGTTTTCCTATATTACAGGTATCTTGGTTGTAATAAATCCTACAGAATCACATTTAAGATGTCACATTTCCTTCGCAAGACGATAGGTAGCCAGTATTTAGTAAATAAATTATGACAACTACCACATTTGCGGCTGCTGTTGAATGTAGACTATATCACTCTGATATTAATCATAATATCTTGACATTAAACCACAGAAACTTCCATGACTCTTGCAGCTCCCTCTGATCATATTATCCCTATATGATGGTTTTGCTTGAGTTTCTTTTTCAGGTTTTGATAATCATACAAATACTTTCGACGATGACCTGCCTGCCTTCCAGCTCTTTATTTATGCTTCACTGTAGGTATAAGCTACTACCAGCATGGAGATGAAGAACAGATATACTATAAAACAAGGTGATTCAAATGATCAATTGGAATGAAGTTTTAACTAATATTACCACCAAAGTAATAGTTCAGCGAAACCAACTGTAGATTTGTGTCCTCTAATTGCTGAAATGAACAGGACAGGAACTGAGTAATGACATTCAGTTTTGAATAATGGAAAACTGAAATAATCCGAATCATTCTTAGCATGAAGACAAAAATTCTAACGAAGTAATCGAAAGACCAATATGACAGGGATAGACACATTTAATTCAAGTTGATGAAAGCGCTCAGTCGGATCCGACCATAGGTCCATCAGAGAAGATACAAGTTTGTGGTCAGACTTGGAGGGATCCAGTTTTGGATCCTCCAGGCGCCTGTCTGCCTGAGGCGAGGCCACCTGAGGTGTTAGGCCCTGAGCCGCCTAACCTTGTTACATTACCCGCCGGATCGGGGTCAGGCCTAACTTCAAACAGAGGCCGACTGCCTCCAGAGTCCCGGGTCAAGGTCACGGCCAGGTCACGACCAAGGTCAAAGGTGGCGTGGAAGGTCAAGTTGTGGCTTGGTTAGGAATGGCTATCTCCCCTAGCGGTGTACGTGTGTACTACCTGGGAGTACGAGGTGTACGATAAGGATAGGGTCATATGTTCTATGGCGAAGGTTAACAGGGTGTTGGATTGATTTAGTGATTTATAATGTAATCTAAAAGGGTGGCGCATACCAAGATGGAACGAATAGAACTTGAGATACAGTTGTAATCTGGTCCTCACATAACACGAAGGTGTACGTGTAGTTTAAGTTTAGTAGTAGTTTCAAAAGTAGGTAAGCCTTTTAAAATAGGACTGTATTGGTACCGGTGATGTCTCAAAAAGAACATAGGCGGACAGGTAATCTAGAACTATACATTCCTTTCGGCATCATGTATTGCAGATATCAGGAACATGTGTAACCAGATATTTACAAATTTCAAAAACTACCAGCAACGTGAAATACAACTGTTATATATAAAAACCAAAAATCTCCATAAATTATAATTCATGGAATTTAATTCATATGGTGTGTTGTATATGTAATGTATACAGCTACCTAAATAGTATGAAAATAGAAGAAATTCACATACGCTTTTTATGAGAAAGGTGAGACAAAATCAGCAGATATACATTTCTGACTCTCCGCTGCACAGGTTTGTGACTGCCTGTTGCATTCCAGGGAATGCCAGGGGTGTAAAGTTGCCCCCATTCCTCCAGCAGCTCATCACTACAACCCCCCTATCAACCATCGCAGATTTCAATCACAGGTGTACATTCCGATAGCCCAGCCAAACATAACATGGTATCATGTACGCTCAGACCTCCAGGGGTTTCTCAAATTTATTCCTCATTTATCTCAGGGGATCAAAATTTCACAGAAATAGTACGAGTGGGGCGGGTTGCTAGGGTCGTTTGCACCGTTACCATGGCGACCGTTAGTAGGAAGCGACACCTGTCTGGCGCGGCAGGAGGCACATTCGGCGCGTTTGTAATCTTTGATGGTGAAAACGCGCGGAATGTTGCGGCGGTGTACATTTGGGCAACCTGAGGCAAAAATACAGTTCTGAAGCATGTACATGCTAAATACTAAAACGTGGCGTATTTGCAACTTTTGTGTAATTCTAGTTTCTGCCAGCCAAGAGACAGGGGCCTCACAAATTCTGCACCTTGGGGTTGTTGTTGGGGGGGGGGGGGGGGGGCTTTTGATTGAGAGAAAATAAGTAATATGACTTAAAACATAGCAAATTTGGCTTTAATCGTCAGCCGATACTCCTGCGATCTTCAAGGAACCCTTTTAGATTTACCGGAAGCACCCAAATTGTCAAGGAAGCTAATCACTTTTGACGGGCTTGGTAGGCCTTGTTACAAATAATGGTCGTAGGCAAATTGGTTTCTAACACTTGATTCCATGCTGCAAGGCATTTCATTTTGAGAGGGAGACATTTTCCTTATTTTCTGGAAAACGCATTCCTTTTGATGTAAAAAACTGCTATGGGGAATATTTTTCAAAAGCGAACCTTGTTTTATATGTTTTATATTGCTCTGTCTAAAAACATACCCTAAACCCCACCACACAATCACCCACACAGTGGCGCATCCAGAGCCTGTGCTCTGGGGGGAGGGGGAGGGGGCAAACCCTGACCCACCTCGTAAAATGATAAATAAAAACACCAGATTTACACAGATCTGCCCACTTTAAGATGCCAAAATTGTATCAAATTGGATCATCGATTGCTCCACCCCCCCCCCCTGGATCGGCCACTGCCCACACATGCATATTACTGATCATGAGTAGCTCTTCCCAAACCAATATCATACCTGCAAGTACGTAATACGTAGCATAAACGATAAAGACACCCAGAGGTCCTGGTAGGGTAGTAGAGGTGTTTGATCACGTGGCCACTTTGTGCTGCGTCACGTGGTGTCAGCGTCTCAACTACCTGATCACGTGACACTCAGATGACCGTTCCCGCCGCGCCTGCGCAATGCCACACTTCCGGTTTCCGGCGCGACTTTTAGGATAAATCGACTGTCGTGGAGTGATGATGTAGGAAGGGTGTTAGGGTGACCGTGGGAGAGTGTGGGGAGAGATAGTGGTTGTGAGTCTCCCTTTAAAGTATCCTCATCCTATCTCATCCTATTTCCAGTTTCAACTTTCCACGATGATGTGTGCGCTATATAGTATATATGCAGAATCATAGCCATTTGTTGTGGGAGCTGGTAGGGTTTGAAACATATGGATACTCTCCTGATATAACATGCTTAAATGGCTCTTTTCAAAAATTTACTTATAGGACTTTTTCATGTGTTTTGGCACCAAATATAAATATACCTAACTTGTACTGATATTCGCCTACTGAAACACCTTACTGAACTCAAAATCAACTTTCGTGCATACGCCGTCCATAAGATGTATTTTGGCTGACAAAGTATTACAAAGCAAAGCCTCGGTATGGATTTTATGGGAAACAAATTCAATCCTTTATTATCATGTTTATCTAAACATTCTGGTCTCAGACTTTGAAATTCGCGAGCATATTGGTCCTGCCAACTTTTAGCAAGTAAAAATGGCTAGTTCTTTATGAGTTTTACATCTTTAACTAATCTTCACCATAAACATTTTTGAAAAAATATGTTTGTCAGAAGCACTCTTCGTTACGTATATCTGAACGCATGTTTGAAAACGTTAACGTCACACTCCTTAGGCAATGTTTCCAGCTGCAGGACACCTATACAGAACCAACCTTTCACCTTTCCAATAGAGATCTTAGATGCAGTGATTACCTACCCATATACATGGTACCCTGTCACTCACAGTTGGGTGTGTGAGGTTACTCAGCCTTTTGACCTATACATGGGAAACTTAAAAAAAGATATGGATGTTCATAGCTTAAAAAAGTAATATGACCAGTATGTATACGTTCACTACGTAGTTGTACTATGCGTGTGTAGTGTCAATTTAGCTGTACTGTATATTATGTCCTTGAATGTTGGCTTATATTTCGCTCATGGTATGAAAATGGTTCTTCTTTTTCTGTGAGAATAAAATCTCTCTTACGGCATGCTGTTATCATATAATTATCACCTATAGATATCCCAATGTATTAGAATGTGTCCAAATAGCTAACCACACTAGTAAATTCATTCTTTATCACTAGGTTGCGGTTTTTCCTTTTGATTTGGTCTATTATATTCGGTTCGGAAAGTGTTAGCAATTAAAGAACAATGCAGCTTACACCTTCACACAGAAACCCACACATGTCTAGCACAAAGGAAAACGGCCAAATTTGACCATCAAGGTTTCTCACAAGTTTAGGGTACGTTGGAATTCCTTTGTCCAGTCCACTCTGAAGTTTTTAACCTCAGACCTTTCGATCCGCTGACTAGTACTTTACTGGCCAAGCTAATTCTAATCCCACCCACCAAAATAAGCTAATTATGCTTGCCTGTATCCTGTAGAACAATGGCCTTTGACTGTTTGCGGGAAAAATCCAGGGTAAGGGGAAAGTACCTGGGTCTGGTTTTTGATGATTCTGAGGTTTGAACCCGGGACCTTTGGACAAACGTGACATCACTTTACCTAATGATGTCATCCCTCTTTATGTGTATCAGTTGTGGCCACCCTCATCGTTTTATGTATGGTGCTCCTGATAGCTGCGATTTAAATAATCATTATTCACAAATGAAAATGTCTTCATAGTTATACGATTTTGTCGCGTCATCATCATTTGTTTATATTTTAGACAAAGATGCCTACAACCCAAGTGGATTTTCTACTGAAAATCTAACGAAATCTGAAAACAAGTACTGATAAAATTTGTGACGATTTCTTGTCAACGTAGAGCTTGAACACATGTGTGTATGTCTCAAGAAGGTTTCATGATGTTATAATGTATTTCCAAATAAGAATTCATAATTTTCAATTCTCCTTTAGAAGAATAGGTTGCATTCATCTACAACACAATAATGTTAGTTTGTCTTCCCCATAAAGTAGTGGGAAATAACTAAGAAGTTAGATTCAACTTTTCACAGACTAAAACTATTAAGTAGTGGGCAATAAGTAGTACCCAAATAGTTAGCCTATACCTGAGTTCACCACCTGTATCTGCCCCGAGCTGCTCACTACCGCCCCGCCGCTAGGGGTCGCCTCTTGGCGAGCAGCTCACGAGCCGCCAGGGGGCACTTACGGAACAAGTGTTTCCGGTAGGGCTGCCGGCAGGTGGCGCTGGCGGCGACTTCCGGCTGAGTTACTCAGGTGAACGGCCAACAAAAATGAGCTGCTCGCGAGCAGAAGGGAGCCCAAGGCGGCGAGCAGCTCACGCCGTAAGGCCGCACCGGGTCAACCCCTCTGACATTCGGGGCCGGCGGGTTGCTCCCCACCCGCCGCGTGGCCAATCTGTAGTCTCCTATTAGGGGCCGGGGTTCAACTTAGAGATTCGTTACTACAAAGAGAAACTAGATTCCGACTTATTTCAATGATTAAAGGGAGCCAAAACCAATCAATCCGTTTTGGCTCCTTTTAAAGGTGGTTTGGCCCAAACGTATTTAGATTGGTTTAAGTATATCATCAAATCTCCTAATATGACTTGCCAATGAAAGGGTCTAATTAAGTAGCATGAGTAAATTAATATTCACTCAGTGACAGAAATCTATAGTACAAATGCAATGTCACACTATACATAAGGACTCAGCTTTGCGAATTCGCATACACCATGGACCAAAACCCGTGCAGCTATTATGTAAAATCATTAACACGATTGGTCTTTCTTTTGTGTTCTACGAGAAAATCCCCATCATGGAAATCTCAACATAGATACGGTAGAATTTAGACAGTAAAGAATCAAAATTGTCCACGTTACATAATAACATAATAACGAAAGGATCTGTTCATTGTTCACATCAGTTATCAAGATTTGACTAAGGTAGTTTATTTTGAACATGATTGTCATTTTCGGCTGGACTACTCAAACTAATCAAGACAATAAGCCCATACCACATTGGGTATATCCCAGGGTAAGACAAGGGTTGGACAAAACAACCATATAAGCTATCTTTGCCTCAGAGAGTTGGAGTTATTGAAATAAGCAATAATAATATTTTTCTATATCCCCAAGTCCTGCTTAACCATTATGATTTCTTAAATTTTATCAGCCGACAGATTTGCAGGTTTGACACCCAATCGAAATGCTGTATTACAGGGCAAAATAGGGTTGGACATTATAGTTAAGGTTGACAGGCTTTAATATTGGTTCCTATAGGGAAAAGGCCAATACATGAAGCTGCATTTTAGAAATTTTGGAAGCAAACTGTCAACTAAATTGCTTTTTTAAATTGTGTATTATGCACCCCTTTTCAGGGATTAAGCCTGTAGGCAATTCTGAAAATATTTTATGGTAAACTCTAATGTTGGTGCAAACTGGAATGGGCTTATTGTATCGATGCACACTCTGCCTTCTATATAACCTCCCACCCCTAAGGCCATCACCAGTGCCAAACAACCTCTTGGGGCTTGTAAAACTTAGCGTTGCCGTCGTAGCCAAGAACCACTCTGCCCACTAGGCAGTTGGCTGCCGGCCCTAGTTGTCATTTAGCCCCTATTCCCCTACAGTTCTACCCTATTGGCTCTATACCCCATACCTGGTAATGCCTTGAGGGTGGGCTACTATTCTCAGTAGTTGGCATCAGGTTGTCTCATGAACTCATAAACTTTACTTAAGAGCATCCATTATCTGCCTCTTTAAATATAATGCAAGGCCTACCTTTCTGGTTCGTTATTAACATTGTTAATAAGAAAAATATTACTCAAGGGCTATGTAAATTATCAACCAAGGTATAAACCATGGTTTCTTTTATTGCACCTACTGCTCTATATCATAACTGGGTCTAAACTAAAGAGCGAAATTACGCATAATTATTCTCGCTAAGAATGATACAAATATGGGGACCCTGTGCACCTTATCATTTCATCATGCTATACAATTTTCCAAAGGCTAAATACGAAGACGTGATTATGACTGACAGTATGTTAACTACATTTATTTAGTTAAAGAACATTTAAGAATAGCAGCTTTTCTAGATGATAAGTTTTACAACTTGAAACCCAAGTGTTATATCATTTTCTCTGTTCGAAAAACAGTTTTAACTATTCGATCTTGTCTTTATGAAGTATGCAGACGCTAACTAATAACACTTGATTTATAGAAAACAAATACATCTCACTAGACTTCTTGCAATGCACATAGTCAGAAACAAACCGTGTTTTTGCTCGTTGTCTAATAAACAACTTACACAAACCCAATCAGGTTTCATAATGGGAAAAGAAATCAAACGGCGCACCCACACCCTATACAATGAGCCGCTCACTACCTACATACTCCCCCGTGTTACCTGCTCACGGGGCGAGCTGCTCAGGTACAGTAGCGTGGGGCGCCCTGCAGCTGCCAAATGCCACGAACTTAGCCCTCAAAGGTCGGGCGGGCCAGCGGCTCCTCCAGTGAACTGGGCTGAAACAGGCGAGCTGCTCGGAGCTGCTCACCACTAAAGTAACTCCCCGGGAGGCCCTCTCCAGGTGGTTGGAGGAGGAACAGATGGCTGTGGGGGGAGGTATGGCTGACCAGGAGGGTGTACAGGTGTTTTTAGGCCTCCAGTGGGTGATACCACTCACACATGTATGTATTTCCCTGAACTTGCCATGCTGATTTACCTGTGCTGGTCATAACGAGTAAAGGCTGGGTGAAGGTAGGATTACTTTGTAGATCAAAGAGAATGGGGTGTACCCAGCCCTAAAATCTCAGGGGGGTCCTTGCAAATCTGAAGGGGGTTCCATAGGAATTGAGGGGGTCCGACTAATTATTTTGATATAATTCTCTTTATTTGTAGTTTCATGCAATAAACTTGAGAAATCTGAGGGGGTTCGAAATACCCTTAGAACTTCCCTTGGTCTATGGCATGAAATTATTTACAACCGGATTTCTACAAAAATTGAAAGTGAGAAAGGTATACAAAAGCCAAACCGATATACTACTGCCGCAGTAAGCATTGGGACGTAGAAGAAACGCGTATAAATTCTAGATCAAAAAGCCCACTTCAAACTCAGACCAACGGTCAACATCAAAATTGTGTTTCAATATGTTGCCTTACAGACTATAGTCACGTCTTTCAATCTAAACATCTCAGCAATTGAAACTACTGGATTTGTGTAAATTAAGTAAAAAGGCTTCAGATCTTCCTAAGATCCTAGGATACTGGCACCCTGCATGTATATCTAGTAGTCCCCGCAGTATGACATCCCTACCCAGGTGTTCCCAGTCCAGCTGTGAGTAGTTGTGAGTTGTAGACAGGAGAGTACTCTCCCCGATCACACCCGTCATCAGGCCCAGCCAGGGGTGAGCAGCTCACTGAGTCCGTGGTCAGCCTGAGTAGCTCCCCGGGTCAGCCTGAGTCTATGGTCAGTGTACGTGTCCGTGGGTGGGCGGCTGAAGTGTAATAAGCCACCACCATGGTGGAAACCCCGCGAATCCATGAGGTTCAAAGAGTGCAAAATTATAAATGCTAGATTCCAAATGATGACTCAGTAGTCCGACATATGCGCTGACTTGTGTTATATTGTATTTGAAATACAGTATTTTTTTATTTAGGCAACTTCATATACATAGTTCATGTTCTTCCAGTTGATAATGATTACTTGTGATATACATCTAATATATATATAATGGGTTTAGAATATGATATATTTCTAAAAGAAAAACATTCGGTATGTTGTAAGTTATATCTGAAAAATAAGACCATTGTCACAGGGCCTATACTCTGTAACTGTTTTGGTTTAAAACCTATCCAACTGTTTTTTTTAATGTCATATATTTGGACCAATAAAGTCATGTCATACTAGAATCATAATTATATTTACTGTATGAGTGTTTACTTCTAGGTATGAAAAATGTAGGCTATGAAATGTAGCCTTCAGTGTCCTTCTACTGTTGTTTTTTTCTTTCTAAGGACGGAGTTCAGATTCCTAAAACCTCCAACTATCATTCTGCTTAACAAGTGTGTCCATTCTCAGCCATCATATCATCACCTCAAAAAGGTGAAATTCAGGTTTTGATATCAAAGATGAAATTTAGTACCAAAAGGTTAACGATGGCAGGCAGTCGTAACATTGGTGACCCTCTGATCTATATGACACCACCGTTTGCGTACTATCAACAATAACATGACACTTTGAAGTACACACAACTTTAGGATTGCCATAATATCTAGGTCCTCTGGCCTTATGGTGTACATGGATCAAAAGTAAAAAGTTGAACATATAAAAATCATTGTTTGTACGATAAAGTGCCATAGGCACCATTGGTGTTTATGATGCTGCTTGATACTGCCACCGAATCACATAGTTTAATGTAATAATTCTTAGTGCTTTACTGTATACTTGGTTATTTGCATTATTCAAGTTATTTTCCAGACATAATTGCCTGCAGTCCACATACTTAACACTGTATGCTGTACAGTTAAATAGAGAAGTGCTAAGCTGTTGATTGTGTTAGAAATGGTTTATAACATATCAGTTCTGAATTTCTTTTCTTTTGCCAATACATTATCGTCCATCCTAAGGTAATTATTTTAACACGTGACGCATATATCCTAATCCCAAGCATAACTTTTCAAATTGCTTTGTATTGGAGACCTCTCTACCACCCACTCCCCATTCAACTATATCCTATACCAGTCCAATGTACGCACACTACATCGAATTGACATCTGGCAGGATACATGCGACTACACCAGTATAAACTACGACACCCGTACGTTACGCCCTACTCATGACATTAACCAAGGTGTCAATGAATTCAGGCGACCTCATGGATACAAAATACACCAGATATTTCCCTTTCCCCTTTCATGTGAGCAAAAATATTTTCTCCTGACTTCCCCCAAGTATGTGTTTTTATTGCCTGTTGGCGCTGTGTATACCACGTCAAAAGATCATGGACTTTCCAGGCACGTTGGCCAAATACCCAAAGTGTGGCGAGGTAGGGAGGAGCAGCGCACGTCCCTTTGGTGGATGACGACACACTGGGATACAGAATGTCGAAGTTTCATGGCATTTCGGGGAAGGCGGGACGCTGATGATTTCCAGGCCAGGAAGGAGATCCTGGAAGGAATGTGGCTGGATGGGGGCCAATCAAACTAATGCTAGCTGCTTATGGGAGGGTGTTCATCTACTCATAACTGTATGTGCCCTTTATGAATCTGTACTGTACCGCTAGGGGTCAGGATGAGCCCGTGTATACCACCTATGTTGGTCCCATCTCAGCCAATGTAAATGACCGGAACTGGTTTGTTTTTCACCGGAATAGATTGGAAGGTACTTTATGGAAATCAGTATTTTAGTGGAGCTAAAATCATCAAATACCACAAACAATAATTGTCTCCATAAATTCTCATATTTTAGAAAATAAACAGAGGCAAAGAATTTGAATCTTATAATTATCCTGGAAGGTTGGAAATGGAAAATGTGAGCAACAATATAGCGGAAGCTGCATAAGCCATATCGAGTGTGTTCTTAGGTTAAGTAGTGGCGGATACAGGATTTTCGAAAAAAGAGGGGGGGGGGGGGGGGGGAGTCAGCATAAAATTCAAATACTAAAACGGCGTGGGGGGTCAGGACCGGATCCGCCCCTGTAAAGTCATGCCGGTGAACCTGAGAGGTGAAACTAAATTGGATATTAAAACAGATTTAGAAAGGCAATGCAGCGATTGGTCTTCTCCAATCTTCAACAAATGAGACATCATCTGTGAAAACTAATTTTGTCTCTGTTACAGAAATCAACCTACCCTAAACTTGGATGTCCCATACATTGTCACTGTGTTTAAAGTGAGCTGCTGTGGATAATTATTGTAACATTTTGGGAGGTCAATTTGAACTTTGACCTGGACGCGATGTTCTGACTAGTGGATAGGATGTTTTCATTAAGTTCAGCTTCAACTGAGCCTTTTACTTTCCTGTGTAGTCTGGCTTACGTAAACAGCCAAATGCTTTGCTACCGTCTCCGGTCTGTTAGCCAAATTGACTCCCTATTTGTGAAAACAAGCTCGACAAGCGAGGGCAAAGTTAAAACATAAGAAATTAGTTCTTTCTGTTCGTCATTAACCATGTCTATACTGAACGATTAATTTAGTTTTCTCGTGTTCTTCTTGATGTTCAAAATATTACAAGTTGACCTGTGTGTGTGAGGGGGGGGGGGGGGGGGGGGGCTCGGGTAGGGGTGTGTGTGTTGCAGTAGTCTACCTATTGGTTTAATAAAAAATAGTATAGCAAGCATTGGTTTAATGAAACAGTACAAAAAAGATTATGTGAGTGGCGTGTATGTCTTGATAACATGCTCTCCCAAAAATATTTGAACAACGCTCATCGCACAAAAGTGTTATAAAAAACAAACATACATTACATAATTGAATTTGTGATACAATACAACAATTTCCGAAATATCAATAAAACTCTTCATCACTCTTTCATGATTTCACTGATTAGGGCAACAACGAAACAAAACTGCACGAAGCAGCTCAAATACCACCAAAAATCCCCTTTTTTTTAAATCATCCAAAAAACTGATACATGTAATCCAGTTCACCGATCCCCCAACATGTATGACATAACCTCTCATGTCGGGCCCGGCGAGGCGGACGGGGTCTTACCGACGATCGGCATCAAAGCGACGGGGCGCGACCCCTACTCCCCCTACTACACTTCCGGTGTAGCGGTGGCGACCCCTGTCGGCGGCGGGCCGGGCGGGGGGCAGGGTGTTTCCGGGTGAGGGTTAAGGGGGGCGTATTTAGAGTAATGGGGCGGTAACCGGCTGGAAACTATAAGGGAGTAGGCCTGTTGATTCAGATTTTGTAATTTCGTTTGATGGATGTCGTTCCATAAGTGTTATGCATTTATTTAGTTAATTTTACATCTCATTGGAAGTATCGTTAGAAAAAGCTTATAACAACAATAGAATATAATTGTAATTATGAGAACATTTGTATAGAAATGCCTGAAAATCGTTCAACCCATTTTTTAAGAATTTAGGCTATCAGACATGTTACCCCAAGTTGTGGCACAAAAACCGGAACACGAATAACACTTCGATTCTGTTCTAGTGTTTTCGAGGTTAGCCCTCATAGGAGCAACCAGAAGGTTGAATCAGTCTTTGATACTCCAAATGCAAAACAATTAGTTATTGCTTAAATCTTACCATTAACTATTTGCAAATTGCTGCGGTGAAAAGAGGGGACTGTAGCAAATGGCGCAATCCCACCAAATGTGCACGTAGTTATGATTAATACCCAGCTCAGAGCAGCTCACGCCCTCTGAGTTGCTCAAACCACCCAGTAAATGTCACGTGACCCACCCCGTCTGTTACGACAACAGTCCCCACGAGGGGGCGCCACCAACCACTTCCGGTTGGCTGACAAGTGTCGTTATTTCTCCCCACTGCATGGTTTCACTAAGAAAGTTACACATGTTTCTGTCTTTTCTTTTTCTTTTTAACTTTCTTTGACTGTAATTCACACTTTGTGAATAGAAGACTAATGAAATGTATTTTAAAGCTATCACAATGTAGGTGTGTTTCCCGCTTGTGTTAACTCTAATAAAATTTGATTTTTTAAATAAGGTACCTATTTTGATCATGAGGTAGTGATGTTTCATAGTAAGTGGAGTTAAGATAAATGACATCGATCTTACCTTAAAGTTTCAGATGTGAGAAATACATTTGTGATATTACTTGTTTGCAATTATCCAATTATACGGATATTCTTTATTTCAAACTTCGGTTGTGTTCGTTGCAGGAAAATAATGACAAAAATGTGACTTGATTGACCAATCTTTCAGATATTTCAATAAACGAGTTATGTAGATGTCTCACTCCAAAATTGGCACCAAAGATATCTGAAATGGATTCCGATAATGATAATTGTTTGTTTTCTGAAGTGAGGTATAAACTTTTTAAGACGAGAAAATGTTCATGTACTCAATGTAAATCATACCCCAAAACAAAATGTAAAAGTCCTTCATTTGTGTTTTCCTGTTCAATTCGGTTGCATGTTGGTTTAAATAGAGATCGATCACACGCAGTAGAGCTACTCACAGTAGGGTGTTTACAATACAACAAAGGGCAACTGACTAAAGGCCACATACTATTCTCTCATACATGATTTATAGCTTTTGTCCAGGTAATGTGAGGAGGGTGCTTAAAGCTACACTACTGTTTTTCACCTACTATCAATGGTCTAAAGATATTCTGGCTACTTTGGAACACGTACTCCGAAGCACCCTCACTGCATGCCCAAGCATATAAAAAGCACCACCCACCAAAAACACACAACGATGGAATATTTTCAGAGGCAAATGTGTAAACACAATGTTACATCGGGTTTAAAGGGCCTAATTGATCTATTAATATTCGCCAGCATTTCTAAAATACCCCGCAGTTACTAAAAATACCGCAACTCTTTAATGCTTGCTTGTGTTCTTTTTCTCCAGCTTTAGGTCAGCCCACCTAAAATGAAAAGATGAAGGGTTGTGTTTTTACCTTAAGGCTGCGACTCACCTTTGCCATTACTTCAATGGGACGCGCGAAACTAGGCGTTATCACCCCTGCTCTAAGCCTAGCTCCCCGCCTAGCTCCCCGCCTAGCCTCCGCCTAGCTCCCCGCCTAGCGCCAAACACCCCAAGCGGATGTTTCTTTTCTGAGGCCCAGAGTTGCAACGCTATCCCCAAAGAGCCGTAGATTGGGAGAAATTCTGTCAATTTAACTTCAATGAAGATTAGAAGTCGCGAGGCAAATGCTGGTCATTTAGCTGTCTTTCATTACTGGTCATTGTAAACTTCTGTAGGAACTTGTTACAAGGGAAAATTGAGTTAGTTATACTAATGCTTGGCTCTTTGACCTATCAGTGTTATTTGTCTGAGAAAGGGTTTGGATGCGATTCACTGTACTTTGGTAAAACCGATACTTCCATCATTCTAGAACTTTCTAAACGATAAAATGCTACTTCATCTTTTATTATGAATACAATATACTTAAGATTATTATTCTTGTAAAAGTAAATAATTGTGCAGGTAGTGATACTTAGACTTTGCTGATCATTAAATTTGATCAAAATTATAAGTAAGAACACTTCCCTAGTGAATGACTAATAAAAAATAATAAGCATACATTGCCTTTCCAAAAAATTATAATTTTGACTAAATCAACCCGGATTCTTCCAATCCTTCAACTAGCTTTCAAAATGATGGCGCGTGATGACAATAATTATACAACGTCAACACAATCAGAATCTATCAAAACGAGTATTTAGAAGTAACAACATCTGTTCGGAGAATCCTCCCGTTTTTCGGTGAGGTTACGCCATATTGCACACCCTCCCCGGGGGGTTCTCCACCCTAACCCCACCTTGTATATCTCCCCCTGAACTCGCTGCCCTTCTCAGCGACTGGTGGCCACCTGGTGACCGGAAGTAGAAACAGTTGTATTTTTGGACCCACTGAAACTACTGGAGGGCATGAGGAGGGGGAGAGGGGAAGGGACCTCAGGGGCCGTTAGGTCATAGTGTCACTGAGCCCCTTTTCTGCTCAATAACTGTGTCTAATCTGTGCCATATGGGGAGAGTTATTTGGAACATGGATGTTTGCTGGTTGGGTAATGGTATGATTATGTTCCTGTGATCTCTATTATATCTCATTATTTATCCAGAAATTTATTAATAATCATATTCCTACTTTTGAATTGATAAATTCAACTTTCATTTAAGTAAGTTTCCCTTGCTTTCAAAATTGATAAGCATGTGCAAGATTTAAATGCGCCTCTTAGTTATTCATTCGTTGTATCTTCAGACTGGAATTCTATCAGATTTCATCAATGTTTTGGTCAGTTCTATTACTCAATAATTTCTGTTACAATTGATTTACTTTTCACGTTATTCTCCTGGTAAGCAATCCTGATAAGTAACAATGGACTTGTTGTTTCCTACAGGTTATTTTTCTATCTTTATCACTATTAAAGGTATCCACTTTCTACTCATTCATTGGATGCCCTAGTTGTCTAAAATACAGACAAAGGTTTTAACATAACCGAAATAATAGGTATTTCTATTCATACTCTGTGTTATTCAGCTTTCATTTTATACGCTATACTGTCTGATCTTAAAACATTTGTGTCTGTGCATTGTTTAAATGTGCGTCGGATGAAAGTAAATGTTTCGAGATGAACTATGTGCTTTAGAATGTGTGCGTCGTAAAAGGATTGCACAGCTGTTATATTATAATTTCTGATCGTAAAACGTAAGTTTAGAAATCTGTCTAAAATAACCTGGTTTCCAAGCTCTACTCTAGAATGCCATTTAATATCTGGCTAGACTGTTGGGCGAAAATTATCATAATCAATTGAAATATAAAAGCCATAGTTAGAAATATGAAATAAAGTTTGCCTTGGTGAATGAAGTAGTACGCATAAAACTAGTGACACATATCAAATTATAATCAAGTTGTGCTTATTATCCTACTACCTATTGTAACTGATTGCGGTTAGCCTGCATACTCAAAACCCAACACATCACATCACCACCTCCAATAAAAAAACAAAACAGGCATTTCTTTTATTACAACACATGAGGTGTCGTTTGTACATTTGGTGGCCTTCTAGGGCCTTGTGATCCCTCTGATGAGGTTACTGGAGCGTGACGTTGGCGAGACGCCGCCCGCCGCGTCCCCACCAGACGCCGCGCGTCCCGCCCCTGTTTGCCCAGCGTCTCGGCGCGGCGCGGCACGTGCACGACGCGCGGATCGATGTCGAAATGTCGTCTGCTGAGGGACGCGCGGGAAACGCGGGGAAAGCGGCGTCTCCCGCCCCGCCCTCCTCCTGCTGCTTGGCCAGCCGCCTGCCTACATGAATTGTAAGGCACTGTTCCTTCAGTGCCTGAATACTTCCTCCACGGGTTGACTGGGCTTCATTCAGTTTTTTTTGTTATAAAGGGGCCTTATACTAAGTTGGTACGCACATTTTCAGACCCCTCACCCCTTGGGCCAAAGTACGCATTAGATTTTTATGGGACGAACGCACATTTTCAAAAGTTCATTACCTCCACATCCCTTGGTGCGTATATACTTTATGAAAGACCTCGTAGGCCTACCAAGCTACTTCTCTAGTCTACATTTATTATCGTGGCCCACTACATAATTATACTGCTTGCTGCTTATAGACCAGAGTACATTCTGTCAGCTTTAACAAGGTGTACTGTCATAGTGCAATTGCAACGCAGTTCAGGTGCGATTCGGGAAATCACATAAATGAATACTCATGTGATACCCATAATTGCTATCCCCAAAAGAATAATTATGTCGAACAGGAGATTTCTTTTATAAATCCATGCAAAAAAAGAATGAAAGAAATACGGGGTTAATCAAGTTCGTAACTAACACCTTCTTTATGAGGAGTGCTTCGCCTTTTTCACGTGAAGGAAGTGGCTAAAACGTGTGGAGTGCAATGAAGAAAACAATCAGTTCATCTTTTCTATGAGAACTGAGGGCATTCTTTAGCCCGTCTATAGACATCTTTTCTGCCTCATTGGCATATGTGATGATATGGGCGCCTGTGCATCTAGTCTTTGTGTTAAGATAATTCAATAATGCTTAGACAGTAAATCATTTCATTGAAAAAACAACACAAAGTGTAGATTATCCAATTGACGACGAAAACAATCTTATCAAAGTGCTATGAATGAAGGGTGGCAACAAAGTTGAAATCTTTTTGTAAGCAATTCATATCGCTTAAATGTAAAGTATTGTGTCTTGGAAAAGTCAAGTAAATGACATCACCTTTTCCATGTCGGGTTTCTCTCGACCCGTTTGCTATATCTGTTTGGTAAGTTTGGTCGTTTACAGAGAAGGCGAATGTCAGTATCTACACTTCGTCTTTTGTACTTTTCCCCTGTCCTTTTCGTTAATTTCTTCACTACGGATACAACTGATTTATTTATCTCAGTATAAATCTTATCTCTGCATTTGGTTTCTTTGGTAGAGTCATATATGGATACATAGTACAAAGTAAATCTTTTCCAGTGCTAGGAATAATCTGTTTGAATTAATAACAATTTGCTGCGAACCCCCCTCATACCTATGGCAGATGCGTGGCCAGCGGGGGGGGGGGATGTCCTGGGTGTCTGGAACCACCTTTTATAACCCAAAATATAAGGAAAATAGAGAAAAAATACTGTGGAAAATCACTGGTTGAACCCACTTACATTTACCTTGAACCCATTAGGTCTACTTGTAACCCCCTGTGATGTCAGGACTGGCTACGCCCCTGTGTATGCATTATTTTGTGTAGTGATACCTACATCGAAATTATTTCGGAGAGGCGTGACGTCATCACCCCCGATTCTATGGTAACGCAGATTTGTTGGTGCTCAAATATATAAATTCGTGTCACAAAACCGTTGGTCATCTGCATTCCAACCACCAACCACTTCACATCGCAGTAGATTTTAACTTTTTAGAGTTTATGTAACTAGGAGGATGAAATAGATATTCCTATTTATTAATGTCCAAACCAATCACCTGTTATTTCTTTGTTATTTATAATCACTCAATATATTAATTCGAGCTGCAAAGTAAATATCAATGGTTCTATATTATTGCTTTGAATTTCCCCTCCTTATAGGAATACTCCCTGGCCCCCCCCCCCCAACTCACTCTTACCCCCCCCCCTCCTTACCGCCCCACCCCCTCTCCCTCTCCCGTTTCCCGCGTCGTGCCCGCCCTGTTTGACGATATCCAGTGATACTCCAGCCGACAGCCTGGAGGACGGCCCGGAGGACGGCCGCTGACCTGTCCTCCAGTGTGTCTTCAATGCATTATACATGGGCCGGGGCCACTCGTGCTTGGCTATACACTATAGACAAACAGGGCCTCGCATGTTGGGGACACGTACCCCCCTGTCCCGCCTATAGCCTCGACTCCCAACACCGATTTGCTTCTATGGGCTGGTGTGGTGGGTGTGGGCGGTGGACAGGACGTTGTGGGGGAGAGGTAAGAGTTTGGGGATACAAGATGCCCCTGTTTTACAGGCTGGTTGGCACCAAACGATGTTTTAAGACGATAGCACCGTGTTTAAATTTCTTGTGCACTCAATGGGTTGGATTTATTTTACTGAACCCTAGAATAAAAAATATATTATAATAATTTTGTTTAAACTTGCCAAAACATTTCTTGACACACCAAAAAATAATTATCTTTATAATGAGTTACCCGTCCCCCCTTCTTTGATTTAAATACTTTAATGAAAAACTAAAGTACATCCTGAGGAAGCAGGTTTTTAAAAGATATTGGTTGTAAAAAATATAAGTGAATAACGCTCTGCTCTTTGAAAAAAAGTACATCCTGAGTAGGATAGCTGTACAGCAAAAGAGAAAAACGCACAACGATGCTGTTGTAACCACTTTTGTAGATATAGTATAGGAACTTTTCTTAGTGGACAGTCCTACCTCATTCATATGATGCATGCTCTGGCCGAATTGGTATACATCATCGGCTAGTTGAAGGCCCCCTGGAGGCTGACCGGACGGTTGTCTGGCCGACTGGACATTGATCAGTGTCCGGTAAGGGTCCGGCCACCAGCTTGTACCTACCCCCATCCCACTGCCCACTGGTCAAGGCGATGGAACCTGACCTGTCTGAGTGGTAGTGGGGGTGGGGGAGGAGTGATATGCATTGGTGGAAGATGAGACGGTCGGAGGTTGGGGCTGGGGTTGTGGTTGATTGGGAATAGTAGTAGGGAGATGCTGTGTATCGATTGGGGGAATTTGTAATGGGTCCTGAAAACGGCCTTTGCTACATGCATATAATATGGGTGGGTATTTTCTATGAGTTATTAGTCAGAAATTCAGTTCAAAGATGGAATGGGCACCATACTGGTTATTAGTTTCTAATAACAATTATATTTCAGCATGAAATACACTTAGATCATTGATATTCATGCAAATTTAACCCAAACAAAGTTTTGCAATTATCTTTTTTATATCTGCATGTATCACCTGATAAAATCTATACGCGGCCGTATGCAGCTTTAATTTTGATAATGATTATTTCACACTAACTTTTATCCAGCGTGCAAATACATGGCTTATTTGCATGGTTGCTATAATAGTGTTTTTCTCTGAACTTTTGTCTGAAGAGAGAATACGTAATTCAGTCCTAGAAGTCTGGAATAATAATTGAAAACAGGAATAACACCGACGGCAATGTATTGTCTGGTTCAACTGACCATCGGTTTACTAGTTCATTATTTTTTCTATGAGCATCGTTGTCTACTAATTCCCCTACGTGATATCACGTAGGGATATTTCAGTAGAAGCTTTCGCTCTTAGACATTGTGATTGCTTCTTTCAAATTAGTCTGAATCGAGAAGCATCAGCGATTACTAAGCTGTATACGTTTCCGAAACCTCGTCTATAATCAATTGCAATATTAACACTGGCTCAGTGACTGGAACAGAAGCTCTCTTCATTATTTTGAATCTACCGAGCCGCAAAAAGCGATTCACAAAGGATAGATAGTACTTGATTTCACAGAATGAACTCATAGGTAGGCCACCTACAGAAAAGAAATCAGACGCTCTGCTAATGAAAACACCTGTGGTTTTCGGGCCCACATGCCTATAGGGGGAAATCCAAACCAAAGCAATACTTTTCCCTTTCTCATTATTTTTACATTAACGGCATCGAAAGTTTCCAGAATCTTACATTTCTCCTAAAGGACCAGACGCTTGGTCTACACATACTCCCAACATACAATTGTCCCCAGCCAAGGAGCGATCGCGACGTGATGGTCACGTTCTATAACGTTTTAATAACGTTCTTTGAAGTTCTTTGACGTTCTTTAAGATTAAAATAATGTTCTGCGACGTCACTACCTTGGTTGGGTCCATATTTCTTTGTAAGTACAAGTCAGCAACGTGTAACGCTGACAGATTCTGGAAGATCAGCAACCTGATCAACTGCTGAAGGTATATATGAGCATAGAGATACATAAGCAACCTGATCAACTGCTGAAGGTATATATGAGCATAGAGATACATAAGTCTTATGTATGTCGTTGATATGAGCAGAGAAACCAATAAAAGAAAAAGAAAAATAGTATATTCTATATAAAATCAGGTCATTTCGTGTCATGGATTAGACAGCTGCTTACCGCTTCTACCCCTCCTCCTACATTCCTCAATAAAACCACACATTTCCCAACTCTCGTCGGACGAGGCGAGAATGCACAAGACTCGTCACGTGACAGCGCCCCCTGGTGACGTCAGCACCACGTGATTAGCCCGCTCCGTCGGGGGGTGTCCGCCAGGCGGCGCGCTGATTTACGTCGGCCCCGGAAGCTATTAGACAATGGGCGGTCATTTATAAAGGGTGGGATTGGCAGAGGGTGACAGAGGGCGGGACCCGAAGGGTGGGAGGGTGGGAATGGGAGGAGGGAAGGGCGAGACCTCAGCCCTCGGCATTCTGCTCCCCCACCTCTAACTCTGCCCTAGGCCCTCTAATTCTCCACTTCAGGTCAGAGGACGGATCTTGCAGAGCAATGGACAGAGCGCAGGCAAGGGGTTAAAAGGTGGTAAGGTAGAGCAAGAGGTGGAGGGTAGAGGGCGGGACTCGGGGTGCAAGGTAGGAATTGGTGGGTCACATTGCAAGGGCGGTGCACGGCTGTAGAGGCCCAGGGTCGTATGGTTGGAGGTCCGAGGTCGTAGGTGGTGGCCTGGGGTCGTATGGGTGGAGGTCCGAGGTCGTATGGGTGGAGGCCCAGGGTCGTATTACTCGTAGTCTGGTGTTGGCCCCGGGCCAGTGATGACAGTAATCAGGATGACCGGGGCTACCGCGGACCACGGGCGCGCTGGGGTCTGGGGGTCCTTTTTTTACTATCGGCTGTCAGTCACCGCCACCACCACTGCCCAGTTTACCAAAACGCCCTTTTCTGTTTTGCCCCGACTCCTCAAAAACTTGTAAATCTATCTAAAATCAGGATGCAAGAATCTAAACTGAAAAGAAGTGAACAAGATAACACCAAATGGATCGTCTAATTATCAGTAATGCGCGCAGAGCTTGAGACGCGCACTGCCCGACCCTAAGTAGTATAAAATGGGAATTTGAAGCTGGCTACCTGAATATCACAGTCATGCCTTTTTAAACTGAACAATTTGACATAGATTCGATAATTGAATAATTGAGCAATAACAATTTCCGACCATACCAGGAATCCAGTTACCATGTTCTCTAGTACAAATTTAGCAATACTTTTTCATTTGACATTATTAACATTATTAACAATAACTGTTCTTCCTCTATTCGGCGTGTGTCCAACTCATTCGTTTTACACTGCCATAGACACCCCTCGTGTGACGTCACACTGAGGTCAGGGAGTGACCCCTGGCGGTGGTTATTGATGTGCGTGTAAAACAATAACCATAATGCATTATTTCTGTTGGCCATAGCTCAAAGTGGGCCTACACATGATGAGATACAACCCTAACGCCCCAGCGAATCTGTGGACGCAAAACAAATAAGGCATCACCTCTTTGCACATAGGCCTAATATTGTTATAGTAACAATTCAGTAGAATATTCATAGAGAATAAAAACAATTTAGCGAACTTTGTAAATCAGAATTTCTCATGTTGTGCCACGTGCTCTTTCTATACTGAGAGTTCATACATAATTATAAATGTTTATCACATCATGTGCGCCTCAAATGTCTTTTAAGAAAATAAATACATGCATATTGTGATAAAACAGTTTGTTTCTTAGATGACCTTCATTTAAACACTCTATGCCCTCCCCATGGCCCTTAGTTATCTCTACTTAATCACACAAAGACCCAGCCTGTTGATCAGTCAGCATTGTACTCTAAAACCTCTCCTTTACACTCAATATCTATGATAAGTCCTTCTAATGCCATTACAACACTCAACATCCCGACTGACCGATCCCCCTGTCGGCCCTTTCCTTTGTCCACTCCGGCGCGAAATTAGGGGCTCTGCGCGTCGCGTCGCCTTGACAACCCCTCTCCATAGAGACGGCCTTGAAGTGACACTCTCACTGACGGGAGGTGAGAAAGGCAGGTGGCCCCGAGCCCTGACCTCTGAACCCTGACCTTGGAGAGGTCAAGGGTCAGAGTTCGGATCAGCGCAAGGTCAAGGTCAAGGTCAGGGTCACGTGAGCGGTCAGGGATCAGTGGCAAGGACCCGGATATCAAGGAGACCTGCGTCTGTGTTATGAGATGAAATATGTCCGTTTGTGTAACGAGATGGGGATTGTTTGACTGGTTGCAATGGAGGAAACTACAAAAGGAAAATGATAGGCTCATATGAAGTTGGCGATACATTTGCACCAACATTAGGTCTTATCTTTCTGGTAAGCGGTTTAATTAACCTGACGTACAACAATGGAGTAGTTATGGTTATGAATATACACTTGAGAACAATGGTCGTATTGCATTCCTTAACAATAATGAAATGACAAATGCAAACCTGCATACAAACCCAGTACATTCAGAGGTACAGCATGTGTTCAAAGGTTGCAGCCCACATCACGTATAATCAAATGTTTCATATGATACTGAAACCATGCAAGGGATAGGGAAGTCTTTAGTGCGCTATTCTGCCTATAGGTGGCTCTGGCTCACGTGAGCCTGACCAAGGAAAGCAACCAGCGTCTGCAGCAGAACTGTGGTTAGAGGGAGAATGGGAAAACCAACCTCATATTTGTTGTTCTTTTTTATTTAGAAAAAGCATCAATCAGGGTTTTCCCTGGTCTTCCATGACAACCATACATCTAGATTATAATCAAATTGATAGTTTACACTAATACATTGATAGAAATTCAAATACAATAGAGAAAACATAATATTTAAATATGGAGTTGACGTCTCTGTTCTAGACTAATTAAATGAGCCTTCTTGTTTAAGTCATTAATCCGTACAAAATCATCCCAACTATATCCATAACATAAACGCAAAGCATCATTTGGGCCACATTTATACAAGATACAACAGAAAGTTTTTTGTAAAAATGTGGATGAAGGAGCAACAATTGTACGTGAAATAACTTTATATGTTATGACACCTAAGACCTGACCATTTCTTAATTTAAGGGTCCGCAGTTTCTTTTACATATCAGCATCTACCCATTAACCATTTTCATTGGTTATGCACGTGCATTATGTAAGTCGGCTTTCACATGACGCATGGATTGCCATTATTAGTATTTGATTATGCAGTAGTATTTAGAATCCTACTACGTCAATAGGTTAATTGAAGATCACTTTCAAATCTCGATGAGAAAGGTCAGGTCCTATTATCATCAAAGTGAATTTAACCCACAAATACCTGACAAGAAGAGGTGTCATCCCTGATACGGTAATCAGGCCAACATAATTATCTTATCAGGTGGCATCAGATACAGGTATTAATGATGTATCCTCTATTACCTTGTCTTTGAAATAAAGTATTTCTTACATTGTAGTTTTACAAGAATTCTCCTACCACACAAAGCCGATAATATCGTCAATGCAATTTAGGGAAGTGGCATTTGTAGGAAATCATCTTCCTATAACAATGCAAATCATGTTTTTTAAAGATGGGAGAATTCGAACATGAAATACAGGAAAACATATTTAATATCAGCGTTAATGAAAAATATCAGTGATATCAAATGCAGAGTACTATTATAAGTTTAATGCTATATATTTCATCTAATCTGCATACATGTACACTTGACTACAAATTAATTATATCAAGGAGACCCAGAATACACATTATTCCATTGAATTTTCCACATGATCACATGATATAAGTGACAAAAACTATACAAAACTAGACATTAGTTCAGTTACTGCGCAATAGTGTACGAGGAAAATGCTTCTTACCTCTGTGGCGAATCGCGAATCGCTAATATTGAGGCAAATGTCCATACTTCCTATAACACAAACTATCATACACGATGTATGTAATAGCATTCCCACGACAGTTGTGACAGCTTATATATTATGTGGCTGATGGCACTACACGATCCTGTGACTTCCCTGTGAATGGAGCGATCGTGTGAAGGACTATTTATGAACGAAAGATAACATTTAATGCCTTTAAGTTTAAAGATCCATGGAACTAAGGATGGCCACTACGGCCACTGCGGCCACTGCGGCCACTGCGGCCACTGCGGCCACTAGGGCCACTGCGGCCACTAGGGCCACTGCGGCCACTAGGGCCACTGCGGCACTAGGGCCACTAGGGCCACTAGGGCCACTGCAGCCACTGCGGCCACGGTCTTGCCGATATTTGGTTAACATACAATTAGAATACTCTCAAAAGAAGTTTCAAAGACTACTTGTTGCATACCCAATTACTTATATATGGTTGCTCGGACAATTCACTGTTTTTATGTGAATAATGTACGTTGTCTACACCTGCTTATAAATGCAGTGGCGGATCCAGGGGGGGGGGGGTCCAAAAGGGCCAATTGCCCCCCCTCCCCCCCCCCCCCGATCAAAAATGAACTCTCGTAGTTTTGACAAATCCAAGGAGAAATTTTGCAAGGTCAAATATGAGGGGGGGGGGGCAGATATCTTGCCCCTCCCCCCCCCCCCCCTAGAAGACAGACCCTGGATCCGCCCCTGATAAATGTCAGTTTTCTCCATTAACCCCGATATTTATGAACATGAAATATAGACACCCACCCATAAAAAATAAACATACACTCTTAATAAGTGTAAATCCCCTTGTTTCTAATACAGTCCTATATCGAAAAGAATAGGTATTAACCCGGTCAGTTAATAATAGCGCGGCGTACTATTTCACCTATATTCACACACAGGGCGTACTATTTCACCTATATTCACTCACAGGGCATTGTACGCAGCGGCCTACGGCGGTGACCAGACAAAGAGCAGCTCACGTACCGCTCACACCCGCTCCTATAATTAGCGCTATAAACGTCACCCAGACCGACACAAGTTTGCCCGGACAAAGATTGGCTTTCAGCCGGGAGGGAAATAGCGCCAAATTTGTCAGTATATTCAAACACATCTGTCTCGGTGTTAATTGTTTTTTCTTGATATATATTTTCTGTGTGTGTATTTGAGTGTGTGTGTGTGGTCGGTGAGACCATCTATTTGGGCATCAATCATTGGTGTGGGGACACTTTCTTGGCCTGGGTTATGGGAGGTTGTGTTTGCTATGTGGCTGGTGGTGAGTGGTTATTGGGGTTAAGGCGAGATGTGATCGGATGTCTGGGATGGCTTGATGTGTATAGGACTCAAAGAAGGTGATAAATGATTAAGAAAAAATAGAAGGATGGTAGTTGATATATTCATAGAAAGCCGGGATATGAATGCATTGATAAAAATGTGAGTACTTGTAAAATGTAAGCCATCGAACATAATAATGTGAGAAGATCAGATCTGTGGCTAATACCAGTTTGTCTTTTCTAGTTCACATATTGTAATCTTCGGGGACATATTGGGCCCAGGTAAGGGTTCACTATACTCAAATACCTTTCTTTTATAAATGGATTACATGGAGGTTTTTCACATATTATTGAGATCTATGATAGATAATTGACTTCCTAGAAAATCAATGCTTATACAAAAGGAAGAAACACTAATAGAGCAGTATGACCAACTTGCACAATATAGAGTGAAACTAAAGAGTTATGACTGCAATTTGTCTCCTTTTTACTGAAATTATAATGAATTATTTTACCTGGGTCCAGCGAGGACAGGTCCTGCAGGGGTCTGACACTTCTTGCCCCCTGAAGGAGACTGCTCCCTCACACACCCAGTAGTCAAACAAAGCCGTCGGCCCCTGTCTAGTCGCCAGCCCAGCCACCCATGATATACAAGTCCATTTATTGGCTACTTGTCATCTGGGTCAACTGGACAGCAAACAGGTGAGTACCACAGGCTGGGGGTGCCCTGTCTCCAGGGTGGGGGTGGTTGGGGGACCTCAGGGGGAGGACTCAAAAGTTCTTTGCGGGGGGTCCAAATGTGTTCTAAAAGACCAAAAACCTGTCAATGTGGGCCAAATTTATAAACGATACAACAGGAAGATTTGTAAACATGTGGATGAAAGAGCAACAATTGTACATGATATAATATAATTTCTTATGGCATCTAGGACCTAACCATTCCCTAATTGAAGGGTCCGCCATTATTTTTTTATATATCCGTATCTACCGTGAACCATTCTCACTTCATTATTCACGTTTCAGATGACGCATGGATTACTATTATTAGTATTTGATTATACAGTAGTATTTAGGATCTTACTACGTCAATAGGTTAGGTTGAAGATCACTTTCAAATCTTAATGAGAATGGTCGTATCCCATTATCATCAAAGTGAATTTTATCCGCAAATACTACAACAGATGTCATGCATGATAAGATGATAAGGTAATCTTTAGCAAGGCTGAAGGCTGCCCTGTCTCCAGGGTGGGGGTGGGGGAGACTCTAGGGGGATGACTCAAAAGTTCTTTGTAGGGGGTCCAAGGTGTCTGGAACTTCTTTGATTTCCCTTGATGTATACATGTGAGCTGCATGTAGGGAATGTGGGCGGGATACTGGGTGTCAACTGTATGCTGGTAAGGTGACACAATTTCAATTTCCTTTTAAACACAGGTACAATATAATTAAAAGAATTGAAAATAATTGTTTAGGATGGGTACTTTTTAGATGTATTTTCTTTACTCAAAATTCTTTTAAATCTTGGACCAAACAGTCATGAATCACAGTTAGACTTTATATCTGACATACAACGGAATATTATACTGGAATCCATATAAGTTATAGAATTCGGTATTCTATAAAATTCTCCTTTTTTTCAACAGTGAAATAACTATTACTGAAATGTCATTTTAGTCTTCTGTTTTATGTAAACACTGCCCCGTGATTCCAAATACTGAGTATAAAGGCATAAAGCTGAATCACTTTCCACCAATTCTAAGCTACGAAAAAAGTTAACATAAGTATAATTTTGATATACAGACAGAAGGGAGACCACCCCACTCTGAGCTGCTCCCCGTCCATCAACAAGGCCTCTACTGCTGCCCCCTCCCGCAAATGCCTCTGTCACCTGGTCATTGATTGCCTTCTCAAGTTACCTGAAACTCAGGTGAAAACTATACAGCAACCTCCTGTGTCCTCTGGCTAGAAGAGGCCACATGTACAGAGAGAGGCTATACTATACCAAAACGAGTTAAAATGATTCCAAGAACTAAAAATAAGTCTCGAAATAATTGACACCTATAACAAGAAATTAAGAAAATACTCACACTTGCACCGGTAAAAATTGTATGAACCTAAAGGCACAGCCCGAAGGTACTTCAGTTTGTGACAAGACCTCAGGCTAAGTTACCTAAATCAGAATTAAACACTGCATGCTCCATAGAGACACAACAATTAGGACTGACCCCCCAAGGCTACTGTGAATGCGTTTAGTTGGTTGTTCCTAGGTGGTCCTAAACGTTTTTCAGAGTGGGGCTATTTTTCCTGCCTTTCAGTCTGGACCTCTAGGTCTAGAAGTTTGCACTTGGCGTTTAGAGCTGGAGGGGAAAGTAATTGTTGGTGTAACTCGTGAGGCTCCCGCCTTGTTAACCTAACGTTTATCTCAACTCAAAAATACAACAATTCATCAAACCATGGAGACACAATTGGCCAGTTCACTCTGGTTGGTGTTAAAAGTAGCGTTAGATTCAACATTAATGTATTACTGGACACATTTGTTCCCTCGATTCAACTAATTGACACAATTCCCAATTTAGTAAAATGAGCGATTTCTTTGAATAATCTATTTAATGTACAACTTGAATCGGCTCTTATTGTCTTATTTAGGAGTGGGGTTTAATAAACATGTCAGTTTTTCGAGTTACATGTAGTTATGTATTTCTGAAAGATTAAAGGAATCGATTACACCATTCTTAAATGAAAAATTACAATTACCCTGGTTTCACCAGATTTCCAGACTGATTTTTGATCAGACCTGACTGAAAAGAATCATTTTCTAACATTGTAATGGAAGTTGTCCCTGATTTTAGCCAAAATGAAAGGAGATCCTTCCCATATGAATCAGTTGGATGTCAAACAATTGATATTCTTTCGCAATTTGAAGCGAGTAACGAAGCCATAACAATAAAAGCCTGAAATCATTTTTTTTCAACTTGATGTTTACCATACACATTTAAGATTCGGACACTTTGATGATATCTAATTTGATATTATTCTCACTAGTTCCCGGACAGATCATGAAACTTTATGAGTAATAGAAGTTAGCATCTCCCCTTAATGATTAACCTGCAGCTGCCTTTCATGAGCATCAGGCTCAGATCGAGTCACCCTAAACAACTCATTTCCAATTGCAAACCCCTCTAACTGTATTCCCCATTGCATTGAGCAGCTCGGAGCAAAAGCGTATTGCTCGCTGCCACATCCTTACCTATGCACTATGCCCTCAATGGAAGTTTACTATGGCCATAAATAAGCCCTACTAACAACTGAGCCTTTTGGCAAATTGCATTGGGCTCTCACCTTTCTACAAGTCGGACAGTGGGAGTCACATTATACACCACTCGGCCCCAGACAGCGTCGATATCCACCATCGATCTCCGTAATTTAGAATTCGTCAGGGTGTCCAACTAAGCATTATTGGGCCCAATGCTATAGGTGATATATTCGGCCCACAGCATGGCTTTGTGCTGGCCTGTCTATGGGGGCTACGTGATTGAACTCACAGCATGTTGTCTGCTATGTGGAGGTCTGTCTAATGGCCAGACATGGAGTGACACCTGCAGAAATGCGTTTTTTGTCCTTTTATGGCCAGATCTTTTGTATAATTCCTGCTATGATGGTTATGAGAGAGAAGAATAGAATTCTTTTTCTTTTGTATCTTCTACTGATGGATCTAGTTTTATTTGAGAGAAAGGCACTATATTTTCGAGAGCAAATATGACTTGTATGTGGCAATGTACCGCCAAATATTGTGATGAACGGCTATTCATCCAAAATACATAGAGGTCAAAATAATAGAAATAAGGTAATAGTAGAAATATATGTAAGAGAACGAAATATATGTAAGAGAACGAAATAGATGTAAAGGAACGAATATGTAATAATGAACGAAAGTATAGAAAGCCTGAAAAAGAGGCACGAATATGTAAAAGAACGAATATGTAAAGAATGAATATGTAAAGAACGAATATGTAAGGAACGAAAACGTAAAGGAACGAAACCCGGAAATATGTAAACCAGAAGTGAAATGTAAACCGGAAACGGAATATATAAACCGGAAATGACGTCAGTTGTAGGTCACGTGACCGAAAGCAGCCAATCAGGGCTGACCTCTCTAGTATATAAAGGGGCGGTGAGGCCCGAATAAACAGAGTTCTTTAACAGTTCTCCTGGTGTCCAGCCGTGTCCTCTTTCCTGAAACAACCGCTAAAGATGAGCCGATCAGAGTAATTAAGCAGAAGTTAGGACAAAACAGTCGAAGCTCGAGATAGGTAGTAGAAAAACAGGGTAAGGGGCCCGACGGCCCGAAGAACGAGGAACGAGGGAACGGAGTAAGGCACGAAGGCCCGAAGTAAGTCCCGGAAACCGAGGCGTAGTATGGCACGAAGACATGGGGAACGGAACGAAGGAGCGAAGTCCGCGGGGACGAGGGCGCGGCATGCTCGGCCCCACGCTACCAAACAATAGGCGACCGTCGGCCCGTCGCCCCCGCGGACCGGAACTCAGGGGTGGACCGCCCGGTCGGGGTGAATGCTGGTCTGGGAGATAGAGCGAGACGAACCCCGGCCGACCCGTACCCCTACCATAATTTCCCTCCCCCGCAGTCCTCCGTTGACATCGAGTGCCGATTCCCGATCGATTCGCTCAGCCCCCCCTCGTGCGCGAGGCACGACTCTAGAAACACTTCTCGGTTCTTGGCCCGGATTCCCCGTCCGCCCCGAGACCCGAACAACCCCCACGTTCCTCTGTTGTAAGAATCGGCAACCCCGACTTACCAGAGAACGTCACAATATCAATTAGAGTGACTGATCATGATGCCATCTTGGTGCCTTTGTACTGAAATGATGAGTAAATAACAATGTTTTATTTAGTAGGCCTATGCTTATTATCATTCTTTTTTGTCTAG
The DNA here is from genome assembly GCA_936440205.1 of Lepidonotus clava. NCBI lineage: Eukaryota > Metazoa > Annelida > Polychaeta > Phyllodocida > Polynoidae > Lepidonotus > Lepidonotus clava. The sequence continues at coordinate 40,286,326 of OW387140.1, forward strand.
CATGCCACATTATTACTCTCCAACTAATGTGAAATTCTACAATGAGGCATATTTTTACTATGGTTGTGGTTGAAGAATAATAAATAACGTTTTTCTCTTATTGAATGTGGATAGTCAGGACTCTGAATCCGTTGGTGAGGCGTGTTATTTCAGCCCATTCACTGATGCTATTATGGAGAAATTATCATTGGAAATAAATTGCTAGAAAATATTGCAGAGTAACATGACTGTACGTGACATGTATGAAAGTCGATACAAGATGATATTTTGCAATTTTCAGTAAAACTAAAAACAGTACAAAGATAAGTAGACGTATGTAAAGACTCTGATCCTTCGGTTAGGGCTGCTAATCACTTAGGTGTGGTTTCATCACAAGTCCAAGAATATCTGTCAATGATTCGTTACAGATATAGGGTTATAAACAACTAGTGTGTTTAGAATAAGCACAGGGCTTAGCCATTATCTTTGATCATAAAATAGATAGAAATAGAAACATCATATTGGTAGGCGGGACGCAATAAGTAAAGCAATGAATGGGTCACAGAGTTTCCATTATTTCAGTTATTTATTTTTGATTGATATGATTAATATGATTATGTATATGTTTTCGGTGGTAAGCCAGGTCCCCACGCGGCAACTAAACCTCAGCGATTAGTTGTGTATGGTGGCCAAAAGTACCTAGTCCATACATTCCCCTCAAAATTGAGATATACCCCCCATTCTAAATTCTAAAATGCACAAAAGACATTGAAAATTAATGTCCCTATCAAGATCCCACTGAAGACATCAAAATTCTAAAATAGCATGTTTAGAATAAGCACAGGGCTTAGCCATTATCTTTGATCATAAAATACATGGAAATAGAAACATCATATTGGTAGCCGGGACGACGATAAGTAAAGCAATGAATGGGTCACAGAGTTTCCATTATTTCAGTTATTTATTTTTGATTGATATGATTAAAATGATTAAAATGATTATAGACTATGTCTATAACAGGTAGGTCGGTTGAAATCTTTCAAGACTGTTTTACTTTTGTAAACGGCAGCCTCAACTCACAGACCGACTGTCCACACTGTTAAAACAAGTGTTTAGAACCTAAACACTTTCCTAAACACTTCGGCGCATCCAGTTTTGCAACACTTTATTTCCCTAAACATGTTTAGAATTATTGGTGTTTAGGGTTAAGTGTTTAGAAATGTGTGATGTTTAGCTGTTTACCCATGAAGTGCTAAGGTCCTCAAGGTGTTTAGAATCAAAATGCTTATGCTTTTTTGATGATTAGCTGTAAAATGTTTAGAAATCTATGATGTTTAGGTGTTTATCTATGAAGCATTTAGGTCTTCAAGGTGTTTTATAGGGTTAGGTGTTAAGTTAAAGAGTAATGTACAATAATATGTACAGTGTTCTTTCATTCTTAAGGATGAAAACCATTTTAAATTTAACAATAATATACCATAGTGTGTAAAAAAAAACCATAGATTTTACATGTAAAACGCTGCCAGGGTGCTACGCTATACAGTTTACACCAGATGTAATGTTAACAACATTCAAAGTTTTATTTTTCCTGTAAACGCACTACACGATCAATGAGCCAATAACCAAGTATGTCCTTCCTTCTTGGTTTAGCCTTGCATGGGTTGTTTGATTGTTGGAGGTAAAACCTGCAGGGTATAGCTAATAAAGTTCTTGAACTAAAAAGGTGTCTACATGTTAATCCTACTGAAAAGGTGTTTTAAAACGTTTTATAAATGTTTTAGGGGTATCCTAGTTGGTTGACCGTACCTAGAATAGCAGGCCAATGAAGTGATTATCTTAATGAGGCTACAAAAACTTAAAAATCTAACATTTTTCCAAATTCCAAATTTCTAAGTGTATGAAAAAACCATTCTTCTAATCATGGCCAAAAATACGGACGGCATGTTGCGAACCACTAATAGTACAACTACTTCAAAGTACTAATTTGATAAGTTCAGCAGCCGAGATTTGAACCTGGGGCCCCTCACATACGAAGCCTATGCTCTACCACTGAGCCATGGATGCCTGTAGGTATACACAGCCCAGCTTTGCTACTTAACTGAATGAGTAGGGGTATGAGAGTACTGAACTATTGTCTGTCTAATGTTGAACACCTGTATAGTAGTACCATAGAACTGTAGGCTCCGTACAGTTCTATGGTAGTACTGATCCTTCTCATTGGTGCTGACTATGAGAGTGTGCACTGCATGCAGTCCAAGTTAGCTCAGTTGGTTAGGCCTCTACCTTGAATGTAGAGAATGTGGGTTCTAATCCCAAAGTGTCCATTTTTCTTTTCCATAGTACACAATTGATATTATGTGTTTAGATTCTAAACATGTCCTATTCAAAACATGGTTAGAGGTTACAAGTGTTTAGCTTTTAAACACAACTGATGTTATGTGTTTAGATTTTAAGCATAGTTAACACAACACATGTTTAGAAGTTACAAGTGTTTAGGTTTTAAACAGATATGGTTTAATGTATTTAGATTATAAACATGTTTATACCCTAAACATATTTAAATTCTAAACACCATTTTAACAGTGCACTGTCCGATTTTACTCGTTTTTAATAGTATCAAGAAAGATTTTGAATTATTTCTCAAATAAAATGTAGCATGAATGGTTACCTAGGATATTACTCTTAACATTCTTGCTAGTCAAAATCGCCTATAGTTGAATACAGGCTTCAAGATACAGGTGTGACTTGTCTTTATCAGAAAAGGTCCACCTACGGCCCCCTGAGCCTTCTTCTTAGCACCTACTCACTATTTACGGCCTTAGGGTGTAGAATTTACGTGGAGATAAGACACGGTGCTGAAAAATGAAAATAAAATGAGGTGTAAAAAGCCTCTAATGATATATATAAGGTCTGGCGCCAGAGGCGAGGATTCAGACTACTTCTCATGGATTTAAATTAAAGGTTTTGATAAAGAGAAGTATCTTAATTTCTGAAGATGCTCATGCTTAACCTACTTATCTACATGTTAACTTTGTTTGGGCTGGTTTCACGTCAACAACATCCAGGCTGTGTTCCTTACATATCAAATCTTAAGCTCTGATTATATTTCGAGCCCTCTCAAGTAGCCATAGCAGCATAGGTACGTTACAGCTTACCACAGAAACTACAGTTGGATACCTCCTGTTCAGTCCCTATAGTAACTGGATATGGGATTTGTATAGGTAACCAATGGGTACAAATTTGAAAGCCATGACACTGGCCGGTCACCGATTAATTGTAAACCAGTTCAAAATGGGTACCAACCGTCTATGCATGCAAGGGAAAGAAAAAGTAAATAAACCTCCTGGAATTGTGGTATTTTCCAACCGGTAAGAAATGTCAGGGATCGTCACCTACTAATTAACAATGGAGAGCAATGAAGTGTTGATTCCATCAAATTCTTAATTCAAACGTCATGATTTGTAGACGCTTAATGATTTAGGAAAATCTGAACATATTCCAAGAGCCAAATCTCAAAGTAATGCTACTTGTTTTGGAGGGATTCTATCCAGATGGGAAAATATAATTTTATGCTGCAACATGATACAATTCAGGCTTATCACCTAGTCTTCAGAGCAGTTAAAAGTGAAGCTTTTTACTCCAGGGATTAGAGTCAGTCTGGTGCAGATGTCAACTTACATGAAATCTACTTGATGAATGGAGCAGTGACTTTTAGGTTTTGCAGACACTCTGGAAAAACTACTCCAGGCAGGGAAAGTGCTTGCAGCCTACACATGTTGGTTGCTGTCAGGACCTAACCTGATGAAATGTTTTTATCAAACTAGTAATGGGTTAGGTGTCGGGCCCTGTGTGGGGTGCACGTGTCCTTCTTATATCTGAGCCATGTTTTCTCTCAGTATAACTGGCTCTGTGCTGGGATATCTGTTTGTTTGATATTTGGGGAGTATAGTGGTCCCTGTGCAATGAGATATACCCGATCAAATCTTGCATTGATTTTATATGATTTATTTGAAAATTGGATTTTGATATGGATTTGATATAAGTAGAGCTGGTGGTCGAATTGGTATTTACAATAAGTTTGAAATTTTGTTGGTAGATCGGTGTCATCTCTTCTTTCTTCTTTATTTATCTTTTTATCTTCTTTTTTTTTTTTTGGGGGGGGGGGGGGATCTTTATTTTGGTTTTGGGGATTCGCCATAGCCGATCTTCCTTCCTCTACCCCTTCAACTGAATTACAATAATCATGTCGGATCCGTAGTACATGTTTCATCAGGATGGTTATCAACGCAAGATAATTAACTGTGAAGGGTAAATACACATTATGAAATCACGTTAATTTTGAAATGATCTTTAGGGGGCAAATTGTCCCCTGCTTTATTGTACCATTCTACATTATCAATTTTAGGGAGATTTTGTACATCTCCCTAATATCAAAACTAGCAAACACCTTACTATAGAAAAAGAAAAGAGTCCTGGACTTCAAGATCCGAATAGCCTAACCTCCCCCAGGTGTGTCTTAGCTATCATTCTGCTCGTAACCTTGGAGAGGGGCTGGGTACTTTATTCACCGTTTAGATAGACCAGATAGCACGTGCTGGGGTCATACCAACCACTCCTCATAAGTGTCCCTACCTCTTCACACCCCTCTAAACATCCACCTGACCTCACTGTTTCTATCAAAAGTTCATCTGCGAAACACGGAAAGAAATGTACTTACTGGTGTTCTTACATTTGATTAGGTATAGGAGCATTCGTTACTGATGTTCTAGAATGAAACTCTTTTTAGAGTATAGCTAGTGTGGGTTAAATGACGCTTTTCTTCTTAGCTAGGCAGGTTTATAAGCTGATTTTTTGAAATCGAATCCCATTTAGTAAGAGGTATAGAATATAATTATTTATCATAAAAAGAACATTATGAAGTCTCGAAAGATAGAAATGACCGGGAACCTAATCAAGAGATTTTCATGGGTTAGTACTTTTTTGGAAGGTTCTTGGAATTAAAAAAACAACCTATGATCTGACTAGTGCAATCCTGTAGTCTGAGCAGTGCAATGCAATGATCTGCTCATAATACGGTGCGTTCTTCTTTTTCTTGATTTTTGTTTTAAAACATTTTTCTTCTGTTTTTGCTTCTATCTTTTTTCCTGGTTTTGGCTGATGCAAGGTAGATAGCATTGACACCATATGGGCCCCCTAATGACCAGTGGGTGTTTTACATTACTAAGAGTAACTAAGAGGAGGTGTGTGCACATCCTAATTACCCGCTGAAAAACTACCTTACTACTAATGATATACATAAATCAAAGAATGTATTTTTTGTTTTTCTCATCTTTTATGACGAAAATGCAACTCTTTTAAAACCGTTTGGGGCTCCCGAAAACTGCGAGGTCGGTCTGTGGCACATTATTTAGTTCAGAGAAAGATCGGGTTTTATTTGAGACCTTTTTATTTGTAATCTTTACAAAACAGAAGAAAGCCTCTGCCACTATCTCGAATTCAATAATTCCTCTGATAGAACTGACTAGCGGAGCCTGCTTAACTGCTTCATAAATGTATCATCATACCTTAGAGAGCTTAACATTATCATCATCTCTTAGATATCTTACATGAACCATTATAATAATCTCGGAGAAAAAAAGCCGACGTCTCTTAGAGAAAGAGCCGCCAGTTATACATTAAGTTGGGCAATTTACTATCAATTAATTTCTGATGATAATGATAATCAGCCGTAAATGAAATAAAAGTTGTGCATGGCCTTTCATATGTTTACAACCAATGCCAATATTTATTAACAATTATGCGTTGTCCTCTGGAATTCAATACCAAATGCGTGAAGTTGGTGTCCAATTAAAGATTAATTCATCCAATGCAACCAATTTGCAATATGGATCTGTGTAATTGCAAATAAATTACTTTCCCCACCCTGGATCCACCCTTGCTTAGTTCCTAATCTCTTTCGATTCTGTCCAAAATGACTACCTGAAGTCCATCCCCACTTGGACAACCAACATTGAAAATCCTAGTTTGTTGACATATATGTGGCCGATAAGTCTCTTGATCGGCTTAAAACTAGCTTTTATAAAGACCTCTTTTAATGAAAATGTGTTAAAAGTTTATATCATACAAATCCAGCCCGATACCTATGAAAAAAATAATTTCAAAAACCGCCTGTTCCATTTTTCCAAACTCCAAGTCCGAAATTGATCATTCTCATCCTTGCTTTATGGGCCTATAAATATGCCGCCTTATGTTTCATATATACGTTTTATGTGAGCGATCTGCAATGGGGACTAGTTATCGGACCCCTTGCCACTTTCTATTCCCCTTCCCAACTCTTCTAGATCTTTTTCTCACACTTGTCAGGTTCCACTTACAGAATAGATGTTCTGTTGGTAAGCTATATCCGGTAACATAACAATTATCGGCGCTACATTTTTATCTGTCACCTTAAATTGTTACTGATGCGACAAGACGATGTTGTATGATTTCCTGCTGAGTTAGGCCTATGGTATAAGGCACAGACACCTATAATTGTATCCGTTCACATGAGGACTGAGTCTTATTTGTGGTCTAGAGGACACTTTATCCTATTATCACTTTGACGTCCCAATAGATGCTCATTCAGAGAGCACGTGTAGGAAATGGGGAAATATCACCCGCTCGCTTATGAAGTGAAAGTAATGTACAGCGATGCGATAGAAGGGTGTTTCCTTTTGTAAGAGATCTTTTAATTTTGAACCTCAGAATGTTTGGAACTTATGTTGCCTTCATATCCACATGATAAATAATTATTTTTGTGTGTGTGTGTGTGTGTGTTTCGAATTCTAATAGTAATTCATGGAGCTTTGAACCAAACCTCGGTATTTCGGACATAATCAGAAGTCCCCGCTGCCCATAGTCATGGACTGCCATGCTTCAAGTATGACGTAATTAGTCAAGTAAAGAGATAGGAGCAGACTAGGTTCGCTAGTACAAAAAAATAATAATTTTGCGAAAATGAATGGGGTTGGGGCGTTCCTACTTCTATTCCTTCCCGTCCCCCGATGGGCTCCGGGGCATGGAAAAAATATCTCCTGCCAATGAAGAGGGGCACCAAGAAAAGGAGGGGGGTAACCACCCACCTCAGCCTCTACGGTCTCCAGGTATATAGGCGTTCTGGGGATCTGGGAAGGAATGTACTATAACTAAGAGATACATGGTCGGAGAGTGTAAACGAGCCTTTTTGTAAATCTTCAGTCTCGGGTTTCTTACTTCTCCTTTTGGGATTCCAATAAACATTTTTGGTTTCCTATTTTCGTTGCAGATTTTACAATTTGAACTTTCCTATCAATAGAATGATTATTATTTTTGATATAGTTTAATCATTCTCTAACCTTCAACAGTTTAATATAAAGTACAATTCTCATAAACCAACAAAGACGGAATTAAATAAGGATGTATGTTTCAGGTAAAGAATTAATCATCTAGTCATATAAGGAGAAATAGGCCTATCTTATTCTTTAACTAAAATATATTATCTTTTTGCGGGGTTTTTTTTAAGAGCGTTGCACACTTTATTGTTGTAGGCCCTACATAGTGTTACATTGAAGCACAATACCCATTCTTTTTTGGGGATTAGATATATACAGCCAATACTACTCGTTTGGATGTCATAATCTACGTTTACCAACTTATCTATCTATTTGCGTTTTATTTGGGTTACAGTTTTATAATGTGAAGGTTGGTTTTAACATATTTTGACATTTTTCTAACTTCCAATATAAAAAATACATGCAACAATAATTAACATCCTGCGTAAACCAACAATACACATCCCACCATGCCGCAGCATCGCTTACAAAAGGCCAAATTCATACAAGATGGGTACATCGTGTGCACCTGAAGTGAAGCTCTAAACGTTTTATGACACTCTATCAATTACCCGCCCCTACCCTGAGCTGCTCACCCTGTTAGAGCAACTCGCAACAGAGCAAATGGTCCTTCCTCAAAGGTAATGAAGCTGTCTTGTTAGATCAGTAAGCACCTCCCTCTCTGCCTCTCCGACTAGCAAATCAGTAGGGGATGTTGCTGAGGTTCAAACTGCTTACAGATGCAGAAAGGAAAAGGTTCAAACAAGTTACAGATGAAAAAAAGTTTTTGGATATTTTGTGTCTGTTTTTTGTGGGTTTCTTTTTGCTCTAAACCAGGGCCTCCTGTTCCGCATGGGTAATATTTCAAATAGTCCTGAGCAGATTAAAATACAACCATCTGTGAGGGTAAATTTGTGAGAAGAGGGTTTTGAAATGCTTAATGCTTAAGAGGTTTTAGGGGAGAAGTAGCAGATTAGTATATGCCAGAAAGATAGAAATTACAAGCAGCCAGTTAGTTTTGATTTTCTGGAGAACAATTAGAAGAAAATATTATGGTATTTGTCTTCTCTAAATAATAAGCACCTTCTGTCTTTTTATAGACAAAACATGTTTGAAATTAAACCCTACTTCTCAGACCATACCCACGTGTCTTTCGTGGTTTAGGGATGGTCTTCCTGTGGAAATACACCCCCGCAATATTTCGTTTTTAATAAAAGAAGAAAATTAATGAGTTTATGGTTGATATTCACCACTATGTCTGTTATGAAATGGTAACACTTGTTGATCAGAGAATCTAACAGAATCAACAAGTATATTTCTAAAGGACCAAGTCTATTTCTAAAGGATACGATGAATTCGAATTGAAGACGTGGGGTTACTATAAATGTCTGAAATCCTGATGCTCATTTATTATAGCAAACCTTTATGTTTTATTCATAGTGAATTTAGTATTCCCACAGCTGAATGTCAACCCTAACAAGACATCTTAACATCTTGTAACACTTACTTCAGGTTAGGGAAGCTGGGCTGGTTACTTAGGCCTGTGGCTATAAGTAGACTTTGTTGTGGTTTTGGCAATCAAAACCCACATTTAGAACCTCGTAAATCACTTTTTACTACAGTTCCCGTCTACTAACTCACGCATGTATATCTCCATTGCACATCCAGGCTTGTGTCAAGCAATTCAAACTAGTATCAGCTCTTGAGTGGTACGTTTCGTTTATGGCATTCCCCAAACGTTACGGCGTCAACGTGTACACTCCCATACTTTAGGGTACACCTTTACCGTTAAGTTAACGAACCCTTGGGTTAGTAGCCAGAAGTTAAGGCTATTACTAGGTAACGGGTGAAGGCAGTTTCAGTCAGCCCTCCAGACCTTTGGGCGGCCTATCTGGTTTTAATGAGCTGCTGAAGGACTCAGGAACCCCAAAGTGAATGTAACGTAAATGTTGAACCATCTTTTATAATACGTTTTTCAGAATATGTTTTCTTTCCAACATGGGTTTCAGAAACATGTTACTTGAACATTCAGTCAGATTGGAAATACAATCATCAACTTCTATCTCTATCAGCACTATAGTTAAGAAGTCGTACTGGATTTGACCAAAGCAAATACATTCATTTCCCCTATGTATGTTTTTCATGAAAGGTAATTTCTGTATGTACACACATATACCTTCTTTGATGTCTCATCTGTAAACAATTCCTTAACACAAAAAAAAATAAAGTAAACAGCCCAAGGCGCTCCAGAACCCAACTATCAACCATCTGTAGCCCTATTCCCCTTTGCTCTTTTTTCCTGATGTAAACAGTTCTTTTGACTGTGTATCCCTGGACTAGGGGTTAGGTGTAAGGGGTTAACTGTTCATTTGGGTTTGCGGCCGACATGTTGTAGTTTTTTGCCACCCCCGGCTGGCACCACAGGGTACGACCTGGTCGGGGCCTATCATCTCCGTGATGAAGGTGGTCGTAAACGGCCACCCTAGGCCCGGCCTGCACTGAAAGGCCTAGTCGAGGGTGCTAAGGCTATGGTAAGCCTAGTGTTATGGAGTTAAATTCCCAAGCCATATTGAAAAGAGGGATCACTAAGGCTATGTAGCGCCTAGTGTTATAGAGTTGAATTGAGCAATTGCCTGGCAGGGGGTGCTAAGGCTATGTAAAGCCTATATAGTGTTATTGAGTTATATTCCCAAGCTGCACTGAAAGACCTCAGAGAGATTACTAAGGCTCTGTAAAGCATAGTGCTATGGAGTTATATTCCGAAACTGCAACAAAAAGCCTAGCAGCTATGTAAAGCCTATTGTTGTTGAGTTATATTCCCAAACTGCACTGATCATGAAAAGCGTAGCAGAGGGCTCTAAGGCTATGAAAAGCCTAGTGTTATTGAATTGTATTCCCAAGCTGCACTGAAAAGCCTAAGAGAAATCACTAAGGCTATGTCAAGCTTAGTGCTATGGAGTTATATTGCCAAGCTGTACTGAAAAGCCTAGCAGAGGCGCTAAGGCTATGTAAAACCTAATGTTTTTGAGTTATATTCCCTAGCACGGAGAAGAGATAGGTAATTAATAAGGCTATGGAAAATCTAGTGTAATGTTAGGCACCCAAAAGCCTTGTTGAGGCTACTAACGTTATAGAATCCAAGTGCTATGGAGTTCTAACTATTACTTCGACGTTTACAGTAATATTCCAAGACCAGTCTTTAACGAACAGGCCAATGGGCCAGTAATAGTCATTCCTTGACCTACAGAAGGGTAGGCCAATCTTCAACCAATACACCAGTAGGCCAGTAAGAGTGTGATGTAATAAACGTCATACATTTATAAATCATAAATCAGCCCTGGACGCACAAGGGTTGGGGGTGGGGGGCAAGCAATAGCCAACAGGAGATTAGGTTGTTTACTTTCCACTGTCTCCTCCAAAATCTTCCGTTCCAAAATCGAATTTCCATTATAGGTTACTACCAAACCTCACCACAATATTAAAATTGGTTTGGCACCATTTACCTTTCCTTATTTGCTTTTGGACTTCAGAACTGCCTTAAAATTAACACCGTTCCATTAGTTTTAGAACGTCGCAATTCGGGTGTTTAGGCCTATGACGTGTTCTCTTCCTATACTTATAATGTCCAATGACGCCTTGAACAATTGTACCTGCGCATGTTGTCATCTCATTTGTCAGTTTTCTTTCTAACAAATCAGATGGCCAATTTTAAAGACTTCACACTTGATAAGTTCCTTCCTAAAGAGACGTTCTTGGGCCTATCGAATTTCAGTGATCTTCTTTCTTTTACTGTCTATGCATAATTAGATATTTTCAGACTTGTAATGTAACACACACAGCTGACAAAAGGACCGACACAATACATGGTACTTCCATGGATTCCCGTCAGAAGTGGGTAGATTAATAGAATGTTTGGAGGAAAAATGTCCAAGCGAGATTGGAATCCTGACAGGCCTTTCCGATGGTAGACAGTTTTCGAAAATAGTTTTCAAAAACAACTACGTTAAACAAAAGTTTGGCTTCCTAGGCAGAGTATAAATTGACAGAAAGCTGAGCATCCTAGCCAGAGGATGGGGGACCTAACCTCAAGCATCATATATATGCAATTTCGATTATATGCATACAAACCCTTGATCAAGCTAACCCATAATCTTCATGCAGGAATTGTGCACGTTCCGGACAGTATGTATTGTGTGTCTGTGATTAGTAATTCTGAGATGTAGTGAACTCGTTTCACTGCTTTTGATGGATCGTTTCAACAGCGTTTCATTTGAACTGTTTCAGGATAACGGTCCTGTTGTCTGAAGGCGCGCACCTAATTGGTAAGTACGATTTTATTCAGGTTTCTATTACTTTTTTGTTTTACAAGTTTGTAATTCATGTTGATATGTCAATACATGGTAGCTTTTCTTTTTACTTAAACTGCAACTAATGTTATTCTGCGTTTTATCGTGTTTGTGTTTTACATAAGGTATAGCTTCTGTTGATTGACGAACAACAAGGTTGTTTAGCTACTTATTTAAAATGCACAGGAACGAAACTTTCCCCTGTCACATATTAATATCATTTAGAAATCAATCTCAATTATCATTTCGAAACTTATCAATTATCCTACTATAGCCCCCAAAAAGGAAATTAACAAGTCCAAGGGCGGACATCGGGGTCTCAAGAATCTACACAGGAAAAAGTAGAAAAGGTGCCCAATAAAAGGTGTTTATGTCTCTCTATATATAATATATATGTTTATATTTATATTGGCCTCTTTCTTAAAGCTTTTTTTCAAGGTTGGTCATTACATTACTTATGTTACCTATTCGCACGCCTTCACATCTAGGAATTCACCTTAGAGATTCCTATACATTCTGTTAAGAAAACATGTTTAAACATGAAACAGATAAGGAATTGATAGATAAATAAAGTGATTAAACATGTTTTACAGGAACGAGAGTAGAGTTAGAAAATGATAATAAAGTGGGTGTATCTTTTCTATATCATCAAATATAGATGGGTTATTTTCGGTGCTCTATAGGCCTACTGGTGTTTTTTGATAATAGGGATCATATAGCAAAAACCCTTAAGGCAAGTCAACCCCTATACCTACAGCGGCCTAACCCAAGTATACAACCTACAGCAGTGTAAAGTGGTCTTAAGGGCGGTTCACTCAGTGCAGCGGGGTGTCCATGCGCGTAAGCCACAGCTAGTCCATTCATCCGCCACTAGGGACTACATTAACCGTGTTATTTTTCAGCCTGCTTCCTCCCCAGGCACCCGTCTTGCTTCAAGTCATTGCTTGAATGATTTTCATTTCAAATCGATACGAATTTACGCCATACGGCGGAGAACATGAATGTTTAATCCAGCCGCCAGGGGGTGGCTTTTGTCGGTCGCGGCCACTAGGTGCGCCCCAGTCTATCATCCGGGCAACTGGGCGGCCATGTTTTCTACCCACAAATATCATCAGACCTTAAGTAGAAGGTTTCTGTTATGAGGTTGGGGTTTTATCAGAATACCTATCCTTGAAACAGTTTCACATAGATGCACGACTGACTCTTTTATTTTGTGACTGATAAGATATCTTTCATCATTGTTAAAAAGAGCAGGGCCCCGTTTCATAAGAAACTTCCAAACCGCTATGCGAGTTTTGCGTTTTATAAAGTTACGATCACCTTTATGGGTGCCATAGGTACATGAGTTTTGTCTTTGCTTACATGACTTTGGGTGGATTTACGTGAGTTTTGGGTGGATTTACAGGAGTTTTCATCAATTTAGGGGAGTTTGGTTATGAAACGGTGAGGTACGGGAGTTTCAAACTTAAGTACAGTTTCCGTAAGGGCACATATTAAAACCTCTGTAGCTACGGAGGTCCCAGGAGTATTCACCATTTAACCTCAGGTGCCTCACCATCTATTCTTTGCCAGATTTTATTTTCCCCAGAGAATTTTTTTTTTAATTAGCTACCTGCCCCCCTCCCACCAATTTCTTCATAACCACACCAGTGATATGTGATACTGATTGCCCAGGGGGGTTGACTATAGCATGCCTTATTGAGGCATAGTTCTTGGCAATAACAGTTAAGCCTACTAATCATGCAGGTAACATACTCTAGTCATACTCTATTTAACGAAACCATTTCTAGTATGACGATTGGCGGAAGTAATCATCATTATTTAACGAAAATAAACTTAACATGGACGCCCCCTTCCAAATCAAAACAGGGCTAAATGTTTCTTATCTTGTGTTTATAACCCAGTGAACACTTCATGGATGTGTCTGATGGTCATGTATCATGTCAACATGAAGACAACCACTTGAGTCTCATGGCGGCGGCTTCAAACTGCAACTATTATAGTGACCAGCATCTAATTGAAACCAAATTTTAGACCATTGAAAAATGCTTCATTTCTCATAATATCCACACATTTGTCAATAAATATTGAAAGGTACGCCATATTTGAAACGACGAGATATTTGAAACACTTAGAACTGGGTTTCTTCTGAAATTGAATCATTGAACTAGATATGGAATTGGATAGGGAAATTGAATAAGCTTTCATTTTATATAGAATGTCCTAATTGGTTAGTAATTTGGTTACATAATGCTTGATAAATGTGGGGAATCTCAAGATGCAGTTCTAGGCAGGAAACATCATACAAACATTATGCACATAATATCATGTGGTCAATGATATAGGTCAATTCTAATTTGGTCTTGAAAGTCCCAATGTTCGTGTAACTTCAACGTCTCTGTGCTGAGGCAGGACGACGTGGTTTCCGGCTAGGTTGGTGTTCTGGTACTTTCTGAAGGAATTGAACCGAATTTCCTTCCCAAAAGTTGATTTAGAAGAAGTCACTGCTAGTTGCCATTGCGCATGGCGATATCCCAAAGAGTAGAAGCTGTGTTCTCCCAATATTTGTATGCAGAATAATAGAATGGGTATTTGCTTAGGTATGTCAAGTATATTATTCGATATAATGGATCTGTAAAGGTTATGTAATTGGTATTGACTTAATAACCGATTCTTTGCTGAAATGTCCTTGACAAAATGAAAAAGTTAAAGTTTTGATGATTCACATATTGTGTCTAAATCTGTATCAGGTATAGAAATAGATTACGAGTGCTTTTGGGAAAGCAACTGACCGTAAAAAATCAGGAACTATATAAAGATAAGCTCTTTACTGCAAGAATCTCTCTAACTAAGCTTTTATAGAATGGCTACGTATGATAGTGACCGTTATAGTAACTCAGTAACAAGATATCTTTGGATGCAAAAAAAATAGCCCCTTAAATTTCCCAGCCTGTAGCGTTACACAATCACACATAGACAGAAATCAATTTCCGGAGCAGAAATACTTCTTTTATGGCTAATAAAGTCTGTACAGTATTTTCGGGCAGTAACGCTTACTGTTTTTGTCTTCTTTGGTTCTTGACACCGAAAAAAGCAATGCGATGCGAAAAGAGAAGAAAAAATGAAAAAGAATATGTCAGTTTATATGTGATGTTATCAAAAGTCAAAAAGAACTTTGGTAAGCTCACACTTTTGATCTCTATATTGGACATCCCAATAATTCTTTACAAAAAAAGCACAGTAAAACTATTGATATCAAAAACTTAACAAAAGATCTGTCCTGAAAGACGTACTCAAGTTCATAAGTAAAGAAAATTTGAACTGTTCAAGCTTCTCTTCATTTTTCAAAAAGCTTTTTCACATAAAATCAGTGCTTTGGGTTTTCTTCAAGCACATTGCGGTTGAACAGGAATCGTCCCAAGTTGTGGGAGTATAGTGCAAATCCATCTGCGGACAATACTAGGCTTTTTAAAGTTTCCTTCTTTAGTACGATTTGATAAAGACCGATATCCTGTGAAATCAAGAGCATCAAAGTGGCGGATTCAAAGGGCAATATCAGAGGGAGCCGGTGCATACATCCACATGTACGCGTAAAAAACAACTTGCAATGACTCCTCACTTTTTTTTCCTGTAAAAAAATCATCTGCACGAGAAACCACTGTGAGCAAACGAACAACGAACTCAGATCAACTCGGCTTGGACGTCCAACCTCCTTGCGAGCAGCTCACCCGCTAGCAATGATCTTATATAGAAAAAAAATCTGCCAAGATTGCATGACAAGCCATAATTGATGGCTGAATAGCTGATGCCGCCGCCATCGATTCACCAGCCACCGAGTACGATTTGAAGCCACACTGGCCACAAAAGCTGACTTCCGGTCGTAAAAGGTCATCATTCAATAACGTTAGGCAAGAGGCTCCTCGGCCCACGTCGATGGGATTTAAAATCTAAATCCGCCCGCGTATGCATGCCGAATCGATGGCCATACGCTATGATATTGACCTGTAAGGCCGAGCTTACTGGTGGGTTTACACAGTGCTTCGGGGATTACATGAATACTTATACATATCAGGAAAAAATCATTTCTATTATGCATTATTTCGGTGTTGTTGTTTTTGTTGTTTTTATTGCTGTTGTTGTTGTTGTTGTTGTTTATGTGGTTGGTATTGTTGTTGTTATAGTTGTTGTGGCTGTTGTTGAAGGAAAAGTATTTGTATAATGACTATCTGAAAAGCTTTAGTTACCAAAAGTATTTTCTAACTCGTTTAAGTCTTTAAGTCACAAGGTGTGCAATAATATATGCATGTTTATTCCATGCATAATCATAGCACATCATAGCCCCAACAAGCCTATATATGTTTATCGTTATGATAAAAAGAATAGAAAGAAAAAGTCAGCCGTTTTCAAACAAAAGCCAGATCGCTTGCTACTTGCATGCAGTTGTACCGACGGATTTTACTTTAAGTCGGCGGCTTTCTTGTTTTCTCGTTTTATTGGAACACTTGATCGACCAGCCAGTGATTGGAAAATGATACATTATTAAAGCGTATAAAAAGAGAACGTACCGCGCATCCCGTGTGTACTGGGGAGATAGGCAGGACCGGAATGACCTTAGTCAGATAAACACATTGCACTCAAAGATGACTTGTCCTAAGGGTAACATGCAGATTTCCTCATATTAAGTGATCCAAAGATTGATAAGGAGGAATAGGCGGCAATTCTATCTGACGATTAACATTCGAGCCCTCTTATTATGTGAGTGATATTGTTTGTGGATCAGTTGAGTCAGAGAGGTCATGGATGTGTCAGTGTATGGACTGATTAAAATAAAAACTGGATACATACGACTAGGTAGTATATATCTATGCGTCGGATAATGTAGTAAAACTATCACTACACTATTGAGATTCTATCGCCAAACTATCAGAAAGTTTCGCGTATATTGTATATACCGATTAGTGGATTTGCTCTCGATAGTCCAAAGAGTCTCCTGTTGCATCATACATTCAAGGATAGTTTTACCAACATGATTTTCGGCGATGTCTTCGCGATTATAAATAACAATAACAGCCCGCGGCCGTGATGGTAAAGTGGAAGCATATCGCAAAAATATGCCTTATAATTAAGCATGCAACACACAGACTTGAATTGTTATTTGTGGTGAGTTTCTGAAATGTTGAATTTTCTCATAGCTAGTTTTCTTTATACCAATTTAAGTATTCTGAAGCAATCTTACGTGTATCAGACTTAAGGCAACCTCCAACATTAAAACGAAGGAAGCACAGCATAATTTGACTTCCTATGCTTTGACGTCTTCAAACTGCTAATTAAAATCCTAAGAGCCACATTATGTTTGTCCATATTTATAGCCTACCTACATCTTTGTAGAGTTTTAATGAATCGGAATAACGAGAAAAGTGATATATGGTCTACCCTCAGTCTTTGACAGACATTTAACTGGTCTAACTGGTCACAGATTGAATTGCTTAAAGACACATGTATATTTTTATGCGAGCAAATTTACTCTACTAACTGACTGGCGAAACCTAGCCCATGCTTCCAGAGCGCATTCGTACCGTTCTAGCGTTTTATAACGTACAACTTTGTAATAATTTCTTTTGTCATTTTTTTTTTAATTTGAAATGTTTTGGCATTACTATCTTTAATAAAATCTACTGTAAATGCAAACAATATTTTTAAATAATTTATTTTATTTCGAAAAACAAAATATTTATCACCCTAGAGCGTCAAGTAACCATGTCTCTTGAATTCAATAAAAAATTATTTCCCTGAACCGTTCTGATAACGAGGAAAAGTTTGGAGAATTGCGAGCAGCTCAGTCAATTGCTCTGGCGTGTAGAGACGCGTGTGGGGTGTGTGTGCGCGCTGGCCGCGCTATTTCTGTAATTCGTTTTTAATGGTGGTAGCGGTGGGGCGGGTTGATCTAATTCTGGAATCAAAGATTGAGTGGGATGCACGCGGAGCCCGTTTTAGGGTGGGGTGAGGGGTTTTGGGGGTGACTTTAGTGATAAAACATAACTGGGTCAACAATGTTCCATAACACCTTCACATCAATCCTTATGATATGAGGGCGGATTAAGCCAAAGCTTTTTGTGTTTGTATATAAATTTAGTTATATGTAATAATTATTATGTAAGAGTTATTAGGACGCTATATAAGTGACAGAAAATAAGTGTAAATGCTGGAGCCCATTGAGCGATTAAACTAAACCTTTGGTCGTTTCAATCAATTCCGGTCAATTAGTTATGGTCAAACAGACGAGAAATGGTCGAAAATGGCCAGAAGTGGTATTCCTATTCAGCAATTCCACCCAAAATCTATCCAAAGAATTGGTCAGTTATTTGCAAAATATCCAACAGTGTTAGATATTAGTCGCTAGTAATATCTAATTGAACCAGAATCTTAGTTGTATCGCTCAGTGGGTTCCTGCCTTTATCTATTTAGGAAACCACATTATTTTACTTTGAAGCATAAAGCAGTTTGAAGGAGTGAGTGAATACATTATTATATGTCTTGGGAACAGCTGTCACAATTACTCTGCAATAAGTACAACAGAGACCACACAGCTTGAGAAGTATATTTATGCATATGGTTATAAAAAGTACCTGTAAATCAACTCAAAGGCTTATGATTTAGAGTGAAGGGAGCACTTGATCTATATAATTATCTTTCAATGAATGGTGCGATATTTCTGGATACCAACCATTCAGAGGTTATAAAGCTGTGCACCTAGATTTAATTGTTTCATTCAATATGTTTCTAGGAAATGGTCATGATGAATATCATTTCAATGTGATAAGAATTACACTTTTTTTCTATAAATCGAAGGACTTCATTCCAATATTACTAATTGACCGTTCCACCTTACTCTCACCTCAAATGTTCATACACTAAAGTGGAGGACCTCAACATCTAATTTGTCACTTTTTAGAATATCCATAATGTGTAGAAGCATTTCAAATAAACGACATCGTTTCTGGAAACTTACTGCTCCATAGAGACAAGGCGTGTGAGGTGAGCAGCTCGACCAGGGGCACTGGTTATAGGGGAGCAGCTCAGGGCCTGTATCAGGGTGTGGTAGTAGTTGTTGTTGTCTCGGCACACCTGGACAGGTGCTAGAGTTACACCTGATTGACACCTGTCGCACCTCAGCCTCCAGATCCCTGCCTCTAATCACCTGCCATTGGCGCCTACCCTACCCCGAGTAAACTAAGCAATAGACAGGCGAGCAGAAGAGTTCACTCCACAGACGTATGTTTTTCCTGTACTCTCTTACAGAAAGGTGGCGAAGATACGCTTTGAGCTGTTGAGAGAAAGTCTAGAGTGGCGCCTCTTTTTGGCTCGGTTTAATGACTCCAATTTCTAATTGGATTTAATGTTGCAAGGCAGACTTCAAGGATTCTGGTACTTCACCCTCTTGATCTTATCTTATCAGGAGTTTTGGCCGGTGCTTGTGTATCTCATCAAAGTTATTCAAATCCAAATCCGCGTAACCCCAGAACATCTATACATGTAACCCTAGATTCAAGGATGGCGTCCCAAGACTGCCTTAAAACCTGATATCCGAAAAACATTTTGAAAAAGTGGAAGAAAATCAGGCCAAAAGAAGTAGACATTTATTTTGAGGGGGCAGGGGTGAGGGGCAAAGTAGAAAAGGTGCAGAGAAGGTGGCAGGATCACTTATTTCATGGTTTTGGCTTGGGAGCTGATCCCTAACTGTGGTCCACACGGAGCAGCTCGGGGGTTCAGACTAATGGGAACCACTCACTGAGTCGCTCTCATCCAACAGGTAATAAATATTGGCCGGTACTAAATATAGACTCCACAAATACCGGGCCCACCGCCACTATACACCGATTTCAGGTAGTCTTTGGGCCACATGGGGTCTGTCTAGTAAACAGTAAACGTCACAAGTTTCTAGAAACGAGACTCTGAGAGAAAACAACTTAAAAAATCTCACTAGATTGAGAAGGTGAATATAGGAATTTATCAGATTTATCTGACTCTAGGGGATATTACTACAATGTTCTCTCAGAGAAATTCGCGTAACTTTATGTAGTTTTTCTCTGTACATATTCTCTGAAACCAGATGAAAAGAATGAAGACCCACAGTAATGTAGTACAGCATTGCGAGTACTACAGTCAGCTTTCACTTTTACTTGTTTTTTTTATAAGACTCCGTGGAGTCTATGGAGACTTGTAACAACCAGACAGGCTAGAGCAGGCTATCTATTACTTTTAACAGTTTCAAGTGTAAACCTAATCTATAAATCAAAATACTCTTGACATATTTCGCACCCACCCAGCATTCTTTGCTGATGTAAGAAACACCCACTTTGCACTTTTATAATACCCTTCAATTTCCCAGCTCCGCCACCCTACCACACCCAATATCCATCTTTCTACCTAGTTCCAGACTCCTATCTATATTTTTAACCTGCTACACAGACACTCATGTCTACGTATTTTTTGAACCAGGTCCTTGGGGTAAAAAAGTGCAGGTAAATGTTAAACGAAGGTCACTGAGGGAGCCTCTACCTCTTCTCCCATTCACAGGGTTTCATTAAGAAGATCTCAAGTTCTCACGGCTCCCCCTCCTACCCCATTCATCCTGGGGATAAAGTGTGATGGCCTGCTGTGGTAGTCTCTTTGGGGATGTAATACCATGCATTGTCTATTGCTCCTATACATACCATACACATTTCTCCTATACAAACCACACATGAAAGAGTACTCTATGGATGTACCTAATGCAAAAATGTGACTTAATTGAAATAATAGCGCTTATTAATTAACGTTCTGGCGGTTAATCTGGGAACCGTCAATTTATCTATTAAGTTCAGAAACCGCCTACAATCTCATTATGTATGTTTGTATCTTTCATAGACTCTGTTCTTAATCATTCTTTCTGGTGTAGACTTGAAATGATAATAAAATGTGCTACCCCCTAGATCCGGTAATTTCTCCTTTTTAGTGTAACGCTACCTTTGATTCCGCAAACTGCTATTCAATTTGTGAATTGACAAAAGGCCCTTATATCTAATACACTAAACAAAGAACGTCGTGGTGAACTACAACTCTATCATCCAATTACACCCAACTTCTCCAGTTCCCCGTAGTTCTATGTATGAGCTAAGTACGTTTCTACGTAAACCTGGAAGGTACAACTATAGGTAACTGTCGGTGTCCACATAGCATTGCAGCCTGCCTCCATAGTAACCTTAGCTGGCCGTTTCCCGTATACCATAGTGTCCTGAGGACTTCTAACCTACCTGGCAAAGTAGTAATGGGTTTTCGCTGAAATCCCTATTGGAGTGGCCAGCCGAATGGATGCTCTTAAGTCACAGGAGACAATCGCCGTAGAAACCTGAGTCTATCAGTAAACTGGACTTCACCGAACCAACGTATTTTATAATCTCCTACGCTTGCTCAGTAAAATGGCCATTTTCCTGAAAACCAGAAAGATTAGCCTTGATATCATACCAGCCCAGCTACCAAGTGCAGAGGGGGCTACTAAAACTTGTAATCTACATTATTTAAAGGATGCATAGTATCAGAGTATAGCACTTGGCTTATAAAGAATCCTACAGTAATTCGTCATAGTGGAAACCAGTTTTGGGGAAATGGCTGGCTACTGATCCATTGTTAGTCAGCTAAATCTATCCACTTGCATCCAAATAAACTCTTTGGTTTCATTAAGGCACATGTAAAGATTACTCCTCTACTTGAATCTCTTGGTGTCTCGAAGTAGGCATTAGGACAGATCTTCACAGTCATATAGCTATTGATGTGTAGTTCCTGTTTTTAGACAGAACTTATGTTTCCATTGAAAAATAGTGGATACGTGGGTAGTGGATAGTAGATAGTGGCCATTCTTAGGTTTGACTCTTTGACTAGCTGATGCTGGCCACTGTCACCTTTGGCAGATACAAGTTCTTTCTTTTTACATAGGATTTTAATGACAGTAACACCTAAAAGCAAAAGAGTAGAGTAACTTTTAAGTTGTGAATGCACTTTGGAGGAATGAAGATTGTCTTTACAATCTTAATGCTTTCCCGCTAAGTGTAAATTCACCTTTTACCCTGTTCCCCAGGGGCAAAGCGGAGGCTTCAAGAAAAAGGTTCAGATTCAAAATCAATAATCAATGATTTAAGGGAGTTAACCGTACCTTAAAAAATCTTTACTCACATTGCAGTACTACGGTTTGGCTCTGCCCTTACAAAATGTATTGTGTTTTATTAATATATAATATAGTATGCATCATTCTGCATAATAGACCTGGTTGTTAGTTCAGAATACATTATTTGTGGAAGGGTTATGTTTGGTAGGGTTAAAGGACTATGAAAGGGGAAACATGTTTATGAAAACATTTGATTCATTCAAGATGCTGCATGGGGGTAAATCTTTAACATATCTTTTAGTTTAAGACTTGTGGTTTGGACCATACTAATAAAACTTATTTAGGAAAAATATAATACTGGGAAATGAATGGCTGGATGTAACTGCAGATAGCAGAACGAATTCAAGGGCACTTCCTGATGATTAGAAAATAATTGTTAGATAAACATAATGACACAAGCAAAGATTGACACAATAAGTCAACAATTTTAGTCACATAAAACAAACACCAGAATCTGCAGAAATTTAACCATGATTTGAAGCACAACTTCTCAGACTTGATACACCTGTTGCTGACCTATACAAACTTACCCCACCATGGCCCCCTACCTTCAGGGTAAATGCACACTAATCTACCTTGTATTCTGGTACCACCTTTACTATAAGGCCCCCCAACGATTCTTTCACAAAAAGCTAACAATGATTTAGGCCGATATTAGGCCATCTGACACTGTTAAGTGGCAGGTCTAATCATGGGTGGTTCAGAAATAAGTACTTATCCACATTTTGTGGGAGTAGTGTAAGAGCACCCAGGGCTGTATGTTGATACAGCGCCCTAGGCGGTGTCTGGCTACAGGCTATGATGTGCCAAGTGCTAATTCTCGTAACTACTGTGCCTAAAAGTAATAACCACAATAACAAATTGATCGTCTGTTAACGTCTTTTGCACTGTGTTTATTCTTAGGCCATGCCACATGTGTTTATTCTTAGGCCATGCCACACTGGTTAGTGCAGGTGACATGACCAACCTCATGACTGTCTTACATTCAGATGCCTGTGACTCTTGCAAAACGAAGTTCTAACAAGTCTTTTTTTGAAGAATAACAATTTTTCGTTTATGGCATTTCCATTACATGTTATTTCACCTGTCTTTTACCATAACTGATTTATCCTGGACAATTTACATGATGTATCTGATGGTATGTCCAAACGAAGACAATGAATTACTGAACCATATTCGTGCTTAGACACAGCCTTGTCAGCCCCAATTTCTGAATAATTATACCTATAACATCACAATTCCCATATCTATAACATCACAATTCCCATGAAAGTCTTCCCAGTATGCATCTAGCAGATCAAAGTAAATTAACACTTTGTTTGAATAACTATTGTTGATCATGAAATACTGTTTGATCATAATTATCTGGTATGAGCCTTCTAATGGTGAACTACCCATTATTCCTGTGACTTTTGTGGGTGTACTCTTGTTGCCCCATATCAAAAGAGAAGGGGATTCCCAATCTCTCCACCTGGAGCACTTGGTACTTTGGGCCCCACCCTGTACATATGTATTACTATCCTACACGTCAGCTCCCGTGTAGTGGCGTCCGGTATCCCGTCTCACATTTAATGATACCTTTGTACATGTTGCCTGTAAAAAAACAACTAGGTCCAGGCAATGCTTAAATCTATGCTGATAGAAGCCACTTCTTATATCAAGGCAAAAACATTATTTTGGTAAAAATTGAGAGGTATGAAAATGTAAATTTTATGAGCTAGAGTAAAAAGTAATGAGATCAACAAGTGGTTTCTATCTAGCCCAGATGTGGTAGGTATCTCATACAATACAAAATGTATTATAGACAGAAGGTTATCAGTTGTGTGGTGGAAGACGTATAGTCTCCACATACCTCAGAATATGTAAACACCTTTATAACAGAAAGCGTATGGAGTCCACAGGTTGTCTGAACAGAGAGACGTGCCCTGCAGAAACCTATTTGAAAAGTCTTCAGTTAGTGTAAAGGTTTTTTTTTTCAAATTTTGAACAAAGTCATTTAGCTTGCTATCTCTCTTAAGCCAAGGACATAGATCTGTTAAGTGGTGTTTTCGCAAGCTTAAGGTGCCATTGAAACATTCAAATTTCCACTGGTTGCCACAATGAAACTGTAAAATGATTTTAATTTAAAAGTTAAGCATAGCTGTAAGGAACAACAATTTAGGTTTAACCTAGTTTCATATCAATTCGTATAGCAAGGTATTTCTCTGAGGCCTCAGAAAATCGTGTTATAGAAAGTCTGTGCGATGAGGATATAGATATTGAACTAGAAATGAGACGGTTAGAACTGCACAAGATTTCCCTGTAGTTATATGATGTAGTTTACATATTGGATTATCTGAAAAGAAAATATATCGCTCAAATGGCATCATAAGTTGTCAAGGAGCTTTAAAATAAGCAATCACACCAAATCTCTATCCTAGCTGGGCATCTATCATGTTCAATTCCGTTTCGGGAATATGCAAGTTCTAGGTAAAGTAAATATGATATCGGCATAGATACGTTCATCGATAATAAGCTATGGATACTCAGCTACTAGTATCATAAAATAAAACCTTCTAGAAATGATCAAAACAGCTGACATCAGGAATAAGTTTAACTTGTAAATAACATGGGATGTTTCAACGCTTTCCCTACAGACCATTATATACTGTATCATTCTGGGGACAGGGGGTCATGGGCACATACTTTGGTTATTACCTTAATCACCATGTATTCCCAAGAAACCAAGGGAATTGCTCAAAATGTAATTGTAGATGCTATAAGAGTGCCACATCTAAACCATGAAAGAATGATGTATGTGAATCAATTAACCAATAAACCCATCCCAATAAATTTTACACCAACAGGAATGTTTACTGTGAAATATTTTCACAATTACTTCTGCGCTTATTCCATGTATAGGCAGTTACATAATACAAAACTAACCAAAGCAAAACAAATTGCTCCAAAAAAATTGGTAAATTGCAGCTCTATATTTTGGCCTTTTCCCCCTAGGAACCAATGTTAAAGCCTATCAGCCCAACCTTTAATGTCTAACCCTATTTTGCCCTAAAATACAGTATTTTGATTGGCTGGCAAACCTGCCAATCTGCCAATAGATGAAATTTAAGAAGTCACAATGTTTTAGCAGTACTTTTTTTAAAAAAACTAGTTTATTTATCCTGTAAAGAGGACAATTCAGCCTGCGCTGGTTTTCATTGCTCTCCAGCCTTCAATATAATCAATACATATAATAGTTAATATCTTATGGACGGATAACAATCAAATAATAATGGATTATCATATGAATAGTTGATAACATTTGAAAAGAATTACTCTAAAAAATAGCTTGTACTTGGGAGTACAGAAAAACATATAAACAAAACTTGGGATATACCCCATGTAGGATGGCTTTATTGACCACCCATCTGAAGGGTTGTCCCTCTCTGACTAATGAGAGTGCGTCTACAGGTCTGGTGATGCCTTGTGAGCTGCTCTCATTCGGCTTTAGCGAGCAGCTCAGTCAAACCCACTTCGCCCATTCCCCTCACTATAGGCCAGCTATCGTTACCACTCGGGTGTGGGTCTTTTTTAGCACACCTGCACACAGGTGGGGAGTCAGACAGGGGTAGGAGAGGTGGTAGGTTTGTGGAGGAGTGATAGGTGAATACACCGGTGGTGTTGCAAAGGTGATGTTTTTTACTCTGGGCATAGAGTACAACTACTGGCCCCGGGGAAGGACTTAATGGGGGTCGGGGATCGCCAGAAAGGTTTTTTGGCTCTCGGTATCTTGAGTATTTTTGTGTATGTGTATAGGTGGGTTTTACCTTCAAACTCGTGCTTCATTGAATATCATATCGTACATTAAAACGAAAACGGTTTATCTGCTACACACTAATATTACTGATGTGAAATTACGTGTTGTAGGCTTATATTATACTGTTGAGTCACAACAAAATTAATGTGAAATAAGGATATTTGAAATAAAGAAGTGTTAACTGCAGGAGAATAAAATGTTGTTATTCCAATATAACCCGATGCCACAATTATCTTTCATTCTTTATTTTCGTGTTACTTCTACCTGGTTCCATTCATGTGATGGTGTCCCGACCAGGATAGATGTCTATACAGTACCAAGCATAAGTCTATCCTTTTGATAATACATCAAATAATTAAAAGTATAATATTATTTACAAATTGTGTGGGTTACTTTTAAAAGAGGCAATTGCACACTGTTGCACCTTACACTCAAATATGTTCCACAAATCGTATGTCCATCTAAATGCCTAATTATAAAGTAACTCCATTGACATCAAGGGCCCATATCTTACTTATGAAAGATGTTGACACTCTTTATCGTCAACATACACGGCAGGTACACGGATATAAATGTCACAATTTTTGACGCCGTATGTTTCGCTCGCCACGGCCAGTTCAAAGGCATGACACTGATTTGATATTGCTATTAGCGCAAAACCAAAAAGACATGCTTTAAGCCCGTATTCCACATACCGATTTTGCTGCCGATTTTAAAAATCGGCAGTTGAAATAAATGGTAAATATAGATGTGTTATATATCAGTTGAAAGGTCTCAAAAATCTCTTTTGAATGGTATATAGGATGTGAGGTCTTAGGCCATATTCTAAGAGAAATAAAAACAAATACAAAATCGGCAGCATCAAAATCGGTATGTGGAATACAGCCTTACACTTGACTGTATCCACCTGATCAGCTGCTCGGAGCAAGTGTGAGCAAGTCACTGAGTGAGGGTTTGAGTGAGCGGGTGCGGCGAGCAGCTCACGGGGGCCGCCCTGCACCCGGCACGTGGCAGCCATCGGCTGGCGAGCTGCTCCCCTCACAGACACCACCTTAAAAAACCCACCACAGACAAACTGGTTATGGAGGCACGTCAACACGGCCAGGGTTCTAGAGTAAGGGAGAGAGTGGGGGGATGAGCAGCTCAAACCCTACCACCGCCACCTTCTGAGCTGCTCCGAGCAGTTACTCCCCCTACTCTGGGTGACTCCGTGTTACTCAAAAAGCTGGCCCACTTGTATGTTGCCCGCAGCCGGTCTTACCTATTTTTACAGGGCCCCGACGTCTGGCTATTTGACCCCGGAATAGGGTCGTTTGTTCGCCCCTCGTGAGTGGCTCAGTGGCTGTTTTACGTTCGGGGCTCTTTGAGCTACTCCAACCTGTGGGTTTGTGAGGGAGTGGGAGGGGTGGGGGGGGGGGAGGCGGTGGGGGTGGGTGGGGGAGTGTTACGTGAGTCGCTCGGCAGGTGAGAATCAAATAGCGGAGTCATTCATGTGAAGGCTCCTACTCAAATCTGAGTATTTTCGATAACGTTGTGCGAACGTGTGTGTAAATAGAATACTAGTATAATAATCTTTATTCTGACATCCATAAATCTGTACTTGGGTAAAACATTACTGCGCATTGTTTTGTTTTCTCCATTACCCAAGGCTCAAATGAACTCAAACCAGATCTAGGACGGTGCTTACTTCTCTCCATTTATATTCAGTTTTTCATCTTCTATTTCCAGAAAATTTGAGATATTCATGCACTACCAACTATAGTCTTAGCTTCCAGTATAAGATTAGGACAAGCATAGAGACGTGTCCCAGGGACAGGAATGGGTTGGGAGTTTAGAGGAAAATGGTTGTGGGTTGTGAAAAGAGCAACTCTGAGCAACTTTGAGAAGGTGTGCACCTCGTCCCCTTCTTTCACCCAATCCCCAATTGCAATACACCCCCACCCAACCCAACCACCCCCACAACCACAACCACCTCCCACTGCTCCCCACCACTCCCTCCTCCAGCCCCAGACACACAGTCGGCCCGGCAGGTAGGCCGGCAGGTAGGTAGTAGTTAGGCCCAGTACCTGTGCCTCTGTCAGGAGAAGGCATTGTCCACCACCAGCACTGGGGGAGTGGCATTCATTCAATCCCTCCAGGGTGGGCACCCCTCCCTTTGGCCTTGTCACCACCACATCACATCCAGTGGTCAAAGCAACCACTCACAGACCTACACCCAGGAGGAGTGTTTCACTGGGGGCACCCCTTCTCTGGGCCAAAGTCCCTGTTCCTCCAGTACCCTCCAGCTGGCTGCTACTACTCCTACTACTACAGCGGGTCCTGCAGCAGCAGCTACTCCAGGGCCGGTCACACACTTCTCAGACAACTGCCAAGTTGCTCCAGGTGGGTGCACATTTTGCTGACACTCTGTGGGGGCTATGTTTGGGTCCCTTAGGATCCTACTGGATGGGGAGAGAAACCTTATAGGCGTTGGCACTGTAATGCATACTTTCTCCATTGATGTGTATGTGTTGTGAAGGTATTTCAACTTTTTATCCACGGATGCAACAGTTGGTCCAAGTTGTAATACCACGTGTGGGGAGGGTCCAAATTGCAATAATAATCGTAAACATTTATAGTGACTCATACTCGTACATGTACGCTTCAATTCTTTATCACAGTGCGCTGGAACATACTAGTAATCTATAATGCAATTGTTGAAGGTAATCTGAGATGAATAAGAAATGTTGTATGCAGTCTCTATGCTGGATGTATGTATAGCTGTAAAAATTCTTTAATTCAGTTAGATCAAAAGTACCAGTGAGAAAACATGCAAAAATCAAAAAGGTTATTATTAGCAATTTCAAGTCTATGTAATACTGTTTTTTTCACTCCTTTTCCATAGGATTGCTCATACCTTCTTAAATACAAGCCCTACAGCATAAGACATAACACCCTTTAGAGTATTCTTCCCATGTGTTGAGTCGGATTCATACCCTTTTATGTGCCAAACACCGATGATTCGTTGATTTTCCTAAACAGATGCTACTATTAATGTTGATAGATGAGCAGCAACAAAAACGTGATAACATAGTTAGAGGGTTATGAAGAAAAATAATTTCATTCCATGTTCGGTCTATAAATTTGTAATTATAAAAATGTTAGGGCGACCTGTGGCTTTGGGTCTGAGTGAGGATGATGGTGAAAAAATACATTTAGATTAAACTGGTATGACATCATTTAAAGGGTTCTGTTTTTGATTGTATATATTCATTTAGAAATCAAATAACGTATGCAGTATACTACAATTCAATGCGCAATGAATTGATGGAAGATAGAGTTATGGGCACAATAACATTTGATTAGTTGTAATCCATGCCTCTACTATCCTTGCTATGTGATCTTTATATGATCCGTATTCTTTTCTAAACAGACCTGAACTATTTTTGCATAATTATTTCTGAAAGTGTTCATTTTCAGCTCATACACCTGTTTCATACGAGTCTAGTTTTTGAGTGTTTTAAAAAAACGTTTTTATGATTGATGCATTCCAGATTTATTTAATCTGAATGCTATCGAATATATGACAATGAACAATATAAAAAAGGATAGCATCATGTGAGTCAATTAACCCTTTCCACACAGTGTCTTCTATTTTTAAATCTCATCACCAAGTCATTCCTAAAAATACCCCCATATTAGACCCGAAAGTTCCAATTTTAGATGGCAATCTATTTTAATGTATTCAATGGCATGCACGCAACGAGGCCGGACTTTTTATATTGATGCTGGGGGTGAGGACCATCCTCGCACCGAATTGTTTCTTTATTTAGATTCACTGAGCACATAAATAACTACCGAGTACTATGCTCCTTGAAATAGATATAATACATGTCGAAATATGTGGTGCAATGTATGATTAACCGGCATGCAGTTTTAATTCAAATGGGAAAAACCGCTTATTAGTTCTATTTCATCATTTTCATGTCTCATCGTTAGCTACATAATTGCTACCGTTATGATGACAGTTATTGGGTGAATTGCCATCAACATACAAAGCTTGTTGATTTCTTTTGGATACGTTACACTGATAATTGTGTATTTGTATTATAAACTGATTTAGCAATAAGGGTTGGTAACATGCCTTCGGTTTACAAGTTTACTCTTAGGTTTTTTAAACTTACCCATAGAACTAGCATTTAGCATAACTTGCATAGATGAAAACTATGCTTGATTCAATACAATGTATTTCAAAGTTGAAACTCTGAGGTAGTAAATTATCTATAAAATCTAAGGAAACTTAACAACATAACTGTCAGAGAAAGTTTTCCCAAAGTCAATCTACAATTCTCTGGCACACTTTATAGTGACAGTTAGGTGGGGTAAATGAGGAACATGTGACATGAGAACAACTCATGTCCTCATTTCCCAGGTATGACATTGGAACATGACTTAAAATCACCACCTGAGAGGCGTCCTTGTGTAAGGTATGGCCACATTTGTTAAAGGATTGTATTAAGTAACATAGTCAGGGTATCCCTTGTTTTCAGTAATATTACATTAACGATATTAATATACAAGGAAAGCATTAGAGAAAAAACATGAACACATGGACATATACAATACAAATACAATATGACAACACACAAACATAATTTTCACAACATTTTCAAAAAAAGATATTACCTAAAGAAATAGATCCTCATATGCACGATAGTTAGTTTTCACTTTCATCATAAATTCAGTTATACAACTGGCATGTTGTACAGCACTATTTAGTGAATCCCATAAGACAGTTCCTCTATAAAATGCATTGCTCTGATAAAGACTTGACAATAGGACATACGAGCATATGAGGCATATATGACAACCATGTCTCCGTGGCCAGAGATACGCCGATAAGGAGTTAGGCGCAACAGGTGAGAGTAGATAAGCCTAATTAACACTTACAAAGAGTTACATACGTCCACAGGGGATGAGCAGCTCACTCAACTGGTGTCAGGGGTAATCTGGGTCAGAGAACTATGTTAGCAAAGTGAGCAGCTCAGGACGTACTCTTCCTCATTAGTTTCTAACAGGATGGTGTTTGACAGCCTGTCTGCAAACCAACTTGAGATGCAAGGTTTGGGTTGCATTTGTCAGAATTCTCTTTGAGATGTTTCTGGGGTACATTTACATTGTGGGGTGCATTCTTACGTCAATAACCTCTTACCCTGACGACAGGGGATGCCCCTAAGATCCCCTCTCGGGTTGCTCAAAGTCAGTATTTATCGTTTTGGCATTCCCTAATGTGTTTCCATGATATTTGATACAGCACCTTAGTTACGTAAAGAACAATTTCCGTCCTTCTTTCCACTCGTGGAAAAATAGATAGATTGTCACAAATATTATGGGTGGGAAACATTTGGAATGATGAAACATGCTAGAAAGTTTCAATGAAAGACTAGATCTTAAAAATTAATGAACTAAAAGTGTTTACATTCATGTTTCTTAATTATTGTCTCGGAGGATCAGTCTATTATTTCCAGACAATATCCGAAATAGCCCAAATCAGTCCACGAATGACGCCGTGTTTAGAAAGTATCAAAGCCTACAATATCTAAAATCCCCGAACTAAACGATAGAAAAGTAGGGGACCGGGCATCATGTAGAAGATGAATATGACGATCCAAGGTTTATGATAGGAAAAAATAGAAGTTGTGGAGGGGTATATATGTACAGGAGGAGGCCTAGATGTTATTACCAGGGCCTGTTTGGTGAGGCTGGCTCGAGTTGTTAGTAACCATAAATGCCAGCCATACATCAACCATACCCGGGCCTAGCCCAGGCCCCTGAGCTGCTCTGACTGACAGATGCACACATATAGGAGTTGCTCACACACATATACTACATGATAGAGCCCCCAGGGTCCAGACCATATGCCCAACATCCATACCAGACTATATACTATCAGATTAGGTTGCTCGCCAATGTTAGAAAACTGGAGTACCGAGGTGTACGTAGTTGTAGTTTTGCTTTGGTATTTCCATTCTGAACCCTGTTTATAAAAGCCGTATTTGAGCAGAAGTATTTCAGTTGTACTTTTAGATAGTGCTGCATCTTTTCCAACTTTGCTTTATTGTAGATCGTTTTGGAGTTGGTCGAGTACAGTCATCTTTCCTAATAATTATGCCAAATACTGCAGATACACATGAGTACTCTCATTACGTAAACCTTTAGACAATCAAGTTCATTTTCAATTTCATGTGGACCGACTAATTGACTATTTCTACTTTTAGCAATTAATTGAAGGTTTCTCCTATTTTTA
Organism: Lepidonotus clava; assembly: GCA_936440205.1. Lineage (NCBI taxonomy): Eukaryota > Metazoa > Annelida > Polychaeta > Phyllodocida > Polynoidae > Lepidonotus > Lepidonotus clava. Next base: position 40,318,283 of record OW387140.1, read on the forward strand.
ACATGCAATACCCTTTGGATTCCTTCTAACCTTATCATGTCATATTGGTTCTGGGCTAATAATTAAGTAACTAATTAATCACTCTGTTTTGTCAGTTACAGTCATGAACAAAGGCTGGGCCTTGGCAGTTTGTAACACATTCTCTCGGGAAAATGTGACCTGCGTAACTGCTTGGGATCTTATGGGTGCGTCACTAAATTCTAACAATGTAAACGTCACATTTCCAATAGGCTAACTGCCATTCACGCTATCTTCAAATAGAAAATGAACGATTTGAAACTCTTGTCAGACAGCATATGAAGAGGATTTCCGTGTTGATGAATCAAAAAAATCGCAAATGCTACGCAATGGGCAAGTTCCCATCTCATGTGCGTAGATCCTGGCAGACTCTGACAGTGGAGTAGTCGTCATACTACCGATTGGCCGAATCACGTACTAATAGCAGTCGTTCAGCTTGACAGAATGCAAAAAGAGGCATAGAACACTCCCTAATACTGCTTCATGTACACCAATATCTCTCCAAGGATCTATAAGAAAGGTCAGTTTAATAATGTGGCTCATTGTGCTTTATTTACAAACATATTATAGGTGATTGTGTTTACGGGTTGGTGCTCGGTGTCAAGTACCCTACCTGCCGTTAGAATGCCTAGAAGGCGAGCTGTTACATCAAGAGAAATCCAGGAAATGGCAACGTGTAAAATACCCTTCCCAGATACATTTTTCAAGAGATGCACATACATTTCCTCAAGCATGTCAATGTAGCGAAATCTTAATTTGACGCCTAGAAGTTAGAATTAACAATGGGAGGAATATCAGTAGCAAATATATTTGTCGTGCTGCATTCATTAGTTTGTAATTCTTAAATCCTGTTTGAATAATTGCGTTGATTGCTTTTGACAATTATTGGGTCTACAGCTAGAATAGGAATGGGATGGTTATTAACCTTTAGTAGTATGCCCAAGTGTTACAATAACAGCATTCTTTAGATGTCGGCACTAGGGATACGCTTATTATGCCATATCGATATGTGCGGAGAAAACTGTTCTAGGCGAAACATTACTCGGAGGATAAGTTCATGTTTAGCACCAAATGTGCTTCCTATGGCGTTTTCATTAACAACATTAATTTTCTTAAATGATATGTTACTGGGGGTGCAGCCCTTTAATTTATAGATGTGCATTGCCATATTTACAATACTACTGAGACAATATTAAATCGGCATCGTACTTTGCTGTGAATTCCACTCTTATCATTCTTTATCCCCAGACCTTTACTGGATCCGCCCACACAACATAAGGTAGGCCCCCTATACATTTGTGAAATGCAGTTACAATGTCGTTCTGAAATGGTTTTCCAGGTAAAAACCGTTTTATCAGGTGTAACCCAGACTTTACCCTTGGCCTGATCACATCTTCATACACGTAGGGCTGTCTTTGAGTCATCAACACGTGGAGGACGCTCCTTCTGAATAATCCCCCACACATGCTACCCCTTAAGAAGTACTAGGCACCAAACACCAAGCCCAATTCACACTGAATGACTTACCATTGTGATAGCCAGTATCTTTAACTTATATTACGAATAGAATTTGTTTTTCAACTAACCGCAGATTCAGGTAGAATAAGATCCTTGAGATCCTTAAGATCATTAATTTTAATCATGTATGGAATTTCAAAGAATATCCTGATAGTTATATTATTACATTACCAATAGATTTCTTCTTGGATAAGGAAGGTAACAGGCAGTGTTGCAAAGCATCAGAATTGAGCATTCTTGGAACATTTAAAAGATTTCAAGGCCCTAATTTTGAGGCTATCAAGGGTCCGGATATTTTTAAGTATGTTTCTATTGTGAATAAAATAAAAACAACTGTATGATCTAAAAGGTGCAGGGGGTTTCTTAGTTAGAATCTATAGACATGCATAGCATTATTGGAACCTGAGCTGCTTTATTAGATTTTTTTTGGAGTATTTATCAGATGTGAACTGTAGGTCATGTAACATTATAATGTACAGTATTTGATCATTCTAAACAAACAAGATACACATAAACCTCTAAAATCACAAGTAAAAATCAGTGTGTATGAACAGGGCCTGTACCAAGTCAGAGGACTCAGAGACCCCAAACCACGGCAGTGCGTTATCACTATGGAATGCCATGCGTAGCCCTCTTCCCTGCCCACAGCTTTGGGCTTTTTTGGGGGTCCAAAACATTACCCAGATTTGTCCCACAAAAACCCTGCTCACCCAGATTCGCCTCTACCCACGCGCGTGGTTTGGGGGGTTAGTGGGGCTGGGGGCTTACTCATCACATAATAACAAAACATACAACAAACAAGGACAACACAGACAGAACAGTTGGTTTGCTTTATGCGTTAACTCTTCTTTGAGAGGATCCATGGGGCACTGATGCTTTACTAATACGATTTAGTTATAGCTTTGAGTGGGAGGATGGGTATTACTGCTGCTAAAGCACCGGCTTTATAGGCGTGTGTCTATATATTTAAAGTATGTACCTTTTTGATTGAATTATTTACAAATGCATTTTGTTTGCACGGATCGTTATGATTGGAAAGGTTTATGAATCTATATACGTTTATCTTAATATATGACATTGGTAATTAATTTGTGAGATAAAGTTTTAGTTCAGATAATAGGCGCTATCATGTGTAGACTGAGTTAGACAATGCCTGCGTTTAGGAAAATATCTATAATCTATATTTTTAAATGAATGGTTAACTTATGTTTGACATAATGGTAAAATGGTAAATAGAATTCGTCATTTCTACCGGTAAGTGACAATAGGAAAGCCATTATAGATAAGTCAGTCCGCATGATGAATCGGTTTTTGTCCATCTTTCCCATGGACCCAAATATCCAACATCGCAATTTGTCTCCAAAGTCCAAAGCCAGTTCTATCCTAAATGGACAGTAAGCTGATAAATGATAGCCCCTAGTGTGCTGTCCCCTTCTGTCCCCTTCTGTACCCTAATAACCCAAAACTACCTACAAACAATAGGCACACTCTTGGACTGCAGAAAAAAGAATAAAAAATACCTCCCCCAATAAAATCTACATCAGAGGACTGTCTGGGACAACAAAAAACATGGGAATAATGGCAAATATGATCCTGTATGGGTTGATTGGGTTGTACTGGCCGTGGACCAATGCTAACAATGCTTCCTCTCCTGATGATGACATGCCTTGTAGAATCAATGACAAACTACACACCCTGTGGCCGCCGTCTGGGCCCGTCGTCCCTCCTCGGGATGGGTCAGGGTCGGTCACTGATCTCTATGGGGGGCCTTGTGTAAAAACAACGGTGGATGTAGCTGTATAGTGGGGGGCACAGTCTTTTTTGGGAATTTAAAGATGTCCTTTATTATGTGAAATTCTTATTAAAATGATGGAATTCTTGTCCTATGACACACCAGCCCATTGTACTTTTATTTTGGTTTGATTTAAGTTCTTTTTATCAGTATTTTCAGAATTAATTTTTTGTTTCCACATGTGAAAATATTAGCATTTCTTTATCAAATCAATATATGCGATTATAATACAACTAATGAATGGTTTAAGTGTATTTTGATCAAACTGTTACACCTTATTTGCAGGGTTATATATCATTTTACATAAGTATTAGTATTGAATGAGAACATGTTTAATATAGTTAAGTGCCAAAACAAAATTCTAAAACATGATTGACATTCTTAAGTGCCCAAACGTCACACAAAATTCTGAAATACATTATTCAAGTAGGTCTATACCGTGGATTTAATAGAAAGTATCGCGCAGCTTTAGAAAACAGGGTATCTGAGGAGGAGGAAAATATAAAGATGTATCTACAAACAAGCTTGTGTATTCATAGGAGAGTGATGCCTCTTGCACATCTAGTTAGAAATATTTTTTTAGAATCTGTTTGGTCGGACATAAAGCAACAAGTGAGATGTATACGACATCCATTTAACATGTAAATGAAATAATTTAATCATTTCTGGATTGAAGTGTGCTACCTCACACTTGGCATATCATAAAATCCAGGGTTGCCACTCTCTAAGCAGATCCTTTGTTACCCCTTTCCTGGACAAAAGGGGACTGATGCTCCAACAGGGCTGTGTGGAGAGTGGAGGATTGTCTGGCAGGAACTGTGTCAAGCTGCTGTCAATAGGTATCCCTCTCCCCTACTCCTCCTCTGATGTGGCCACATGACATCCACAACCTGACAGCAGTATCTGTCAACCAGTTTTTCTATGACCCCCCTCCAGCTATGATAACCCTCTTCTAAACCCCATCTCGGCCATACTGTAGCCTGTGGTCAGGCACGTAGATCATACACGAGCCCTGTTACTATCAACTAGGTTATTTATGGCTGACTTTACAAGCTGTTGCCATTGATAACACATTGTTACTGTACATTTAGGGTTATTATGATTCTGTGGGTACCAACAAGTGCCCAAATCCTAGAAACAAATCCTTGAAACTAACTTTATGAATATTTTGAGAATAAGGAGTTGATCCTATGGAGATAGCTGAGGCACTATGTTTTATTTAAGGAAAAAATAGAAAAAGATGTGGGAAGGAGATGCTCCGAAAATTACCATGAATAGTAAAGCTACATCAAAATGAGATTACAGTTTTTCAAGTTAGTTTCCATTAAAATTCAATTTTGGCTATCCTGAAAGGGGTCACTCAGTGGTATATCAGCATCCATAACGTAGATTGTACTTGATATCTGCATTTCGTCACGTTTCTCATAAATCCCACGGGTATGAGTTTATTTTGAAAATACATGTATATATATACACTTATCAATGTGAGCATGTATACTTACGCCCATTCTCATGGACTAAGTGACCTTGACTAGCTGTGACAAGTGACAGCCCATTAAATGAAGTCCATGAAGTGCACAGTTACCAATTACCAATATTATAGTATTTTCTGTGGATACTTCCCCGGCGGTTATTCGTTATTTATTGGCACAAGATGGCATAAAATAAACATGGACCACGTTTTATTCTATGTGTCATGGTGCTAAAAATACTGGAATGATTTATGAACACGTCTCTATCTCTTTATTTCAAAGTGGCAGGCCAGTGTGTATGACATCATGCGCCTCAGAAACACTAAAAACCAGGCGAACTCACCACAAATGATAACATATGAGCGGTTCATGAGCTGCTCACGCAACGTGTGAGCACATCTGAGCGATTCAGACCCACTGGAGGTCTGGAAAACGGTGCAATCTGTTCAACATGATTATGTTGTGACAAACCTTTAAAACGCGAGTGGTACGGAGGGGGTCAACATAATAATAGTTTTTTTTTAAATCAAGTTTCCTTAAGTTAACCCTTACACTGCCAGAGGCCTCATATGGGGCCCTATAGTAAAATCCCATAGGAACACCATTGAAAGAATGCAAATTATGCTTTCAGAATCTGAAAGAATTTTTCAGATATTTCAATTAGAACCAGAGATACAGGTATTTGAACATCGGACTATCAAGTCAACCAAAAATGTTAGAATTGCGACTCGAGAAAGCATAAACATAATATTTACATTTGAATTTGCCATACTAATCAAAAATAATGAAAAATGGGTGAATCTATGTAAATTACATGATTTTTGATTTGCTCTAACTTTTCTTTCATTTATGATAATCACAAACTTTCTTTTGCACAAAAAAGATAATGTTTTCATGTTATTTTTATAAAGAGTTTCATAGTTATTTTATGAATTATCGGTTACCATGGTAACCTGCAAATTACGATAGTACGAACAATTACTCCGCGCAAGAAATTTGCCTTATTGGCACAGTGCCAACATTTGGAACGTTTATATCAAAATTATTGAAAAAAGCTTTTCATCTGAAGAATCTAAACTAAATTTGAGTTTTAGGGAATTTATGCACTAATTTTTGTATTTTGGGCAATATCTATGTAAATATCAGTTACATGTGATATATCTGGCAGTGAAAGGGTTAAATGTCCGTTAGAAATTACACTTATTTGGGTTACACCTATACTTAGTGATTTGAGATTTTGATATAGTTTTCTTCCCTCCTTTAGGCTTAAGTAAAATGTAGTAGAATGAATATGATCTTTTGAATATTTATTTACCAAGAGGGTTTTCTTGACCTTTTATGATCGCTCTATTCCTTTTCATACCTCTTTATATGTATTGAATCACAACAAAATAATTTTTTTGTTTCAAGCTCTGAAAATATAAACATATTCATTCTGATTAACTTCTATTTACTTACCAAAATTCTATTAACTCAAACTTGGAGCCATGTGTCCAACGTTGACAGTTTCATGCTGCTTCAGTGTCTCGCATTACAAAGGGAGGGCGAAAATAAATTAACCTTCAGGACGCCAGATAAGGTAAAATCCGTCTTTGAGTTTTTGCTTTCATTAAAGGATGTTTGTCACTTTGTATCAGTTATCCAATTAAACCCAAGCCTAATGAGACAGCTTAAATTTAACCACATCAACCAGAACTGAAGTCTGGGAGTCCTTTTCTGTAGGACCACCTTAGAGGGAAGAGCTTGAAACCCAACTTTTTGGGTGTGTTTTCTGTATCTTTAACGAACTCCTCGTTCTAGTCTTTGTTCTTCTCGGTCCACAGTTCAATGTCGCGTTAGATTTTGATTGTTACAGAAAGGCAAAACAGTACAAAGGAAAAGAGAACTTTGTCCCTAGGACATGGGTTGTTTGTTGCCTATTGCGCTAGGTCAAGCACAATAAGATGATAATCGTAATATTTTAGTCAAGCATCAAGAGAAACTTATAGATCGTCTTGTTTGAACCCTGTTGATTATGTTTTATTCAATGCTAATCATTTTGTTGTCATTCTTATTCGATACTTTTTTCGGATAAATTCTTTTTAGGGAAAAAAAATGAAATTGAAGGTATAGACTTCTGCGATATCTATTTCATATAGTATAAGCTCGGTGTTTAGTACATTTTTAAAGTGTACCCGAGAAATGCTTTAAATCAAGACTCCGTGTGTACGGACGAAGAAGTTATTCAAGCATACCCAAACATTCAATATTAATTTCAGTCAAGCCACACCCTCACTACCTTCATCGATTATAGATTTTTGGTCTTTTCTTCGCAATAATTGCTCTGACCGCAAAAGTACACCTTACTCTTGTACTCAAGAAACTTACTACCGAAATCGTTAAAGCTCACTTATCATCTATTGGGTACCTTATTTTGAATACTTTTTTTCTTTCCTGGAGATCAATGAAGCAAGAGTGTCCCCATGTTGTTCACACCTCTCTAAAATGTGCCTATTACACAAGGAAACATCCTTTTCGTTAGGTTTAGGTTACAAACTTCTGTTATCAGAATTTAAAAAGAAATATGGCTACAACTCCCTAATCCATACGTATGCTCGATTCAGTACCTATGCAATCAATGGTTTGTCGGAAAGCCCGACTGTGCGCTACGTTGCAAAATAGACTAGTTAAAATATAATTGCCTCATTAAATGTCATAATAATCATTTCGCATATTTGATAATGCACTGCCAGTTACGTGAACACGAGCTCAAACCACAGGATCATTGAGCTTAAGCGTTTTTCTTCTGAAAAAAGTATTGGATGTGTCACAAGCAAAAAACATGTCTGAAACTTTTAAGGCATGACTGGTTCTGGAAAGAAACACGTGAAATCAATTGGCACTGGAGCCGTAGTAGAAATAGTGGCATCAGCCACCCCCTCCACGGATGCTTTAAAGATGACTAAACATTAGAGTGCTAACAGGTCACCTAGTTGTTTGTAACTCCCAACCGAAAGTCGGTGGTGCTTGTTTGAAAAAAATTATTCATAGCCAGCTATGTTGTAACAGATAAAGTGTTAAATGGAACATAACATATTACAAACATTCTCAGCGTCACGGTGCTTACGTATGCGCTAATAGTATGGGTAACATATTAATTTTTCTTTAAGCAACTTATACTTTGTATACACCTCATATATTTCCTGAAACACCAGGGAATGTTACATCTGATTAATTGTAAGTAACTGACCTCGTCAACACTTCCATTTACTACCCATTGTACATTTAGAAGACGAGCTCTGCCGAAAAAAACCCACAAATACCAGTAATCTAAACCTCCTTTCCCGATTCAACTTTAATTTTATAGAGATGTGGAGGGGAGGGGGGGCTATGTGGCATGTCGATTTTAAAGATAAATGGCCATGCCACAGAACCCTATATTCTCATTTTCAAATAGATATAATTGTCTATGTCGTGTCACTTATTTTTTCCCTCGTGTCACGTAGGATTATGTTGTACATGTATGTCGAATTTAACAAATTACCATATCACCCTATAAGGGACGACACCCATTTACCTAATCCTAATGCTGTATCCATGCCCCCCCCCCCCCACAACCCCAACAACAATAATCAGTTGTAATACCAACCCATCCGACCAGAAATAAATCATTGGCTGCCAATGTTAATTGATTAAGTAACATACGCGCTTGTATTAACCAGGAATCAGACTACAGCTCAAAACGTGTGTCCTGTCCCATCGTTATATGAATAGACAAGAGGTTGACCGTGTGAAGCCTGTGTTCCACCAGGCGATTTTCACTCCAAAGAATTTGCTACTTTTTCAGTGTCTGTTAGAAATATTGCAAGAAGCCCAACATATTACATACCGTTTGAAAGATAATTCGAAATCCTTTCGAATGATATACAACACATCTATGAAAAGCCCTTATTCCTTCACGTGATTTTTGAAATCGCGAGAAAAATCGGATAGTGGAATATGGCCTTAAGCCGTGAGCAGGCTGTGAGCAGATGTTGGAGCCGCTCCCCTGTCTTGTAAAGTGGTGAAATATTTGCCCAGACATGGTCTGCTCACGGATGCTCGCATTGTGAGCAGGTAAAAAACCTACAGAGGACATGTAAACCCGCCATTGACGCTACTTACTCAACGTGTCCACGCTACATGCATCACAACCAGACTGCCTTTGAGCCGCTCCGAGCAGCTCATTGCGTCTAATAGGCCGGCAAAGTTTAGCAACTTTTTTGCATTGTCTTTGCAATAATTCCCCCCATCCGCGAGCCGTCAGCGCTGGATACATTAATAATAAACAATCAGGAGGGAATTGTTTCTGTTATTTGTGCTGGGAACAATGGGTGTCATAAATGGCCACAATGGGTGTCAGAGATGGACAATGCACGTCGCCGACGTCGTAATAGGACGTGATGGGGTGATGACGTCATGGTTGTGGGGTGACGTTTATACTGATGGATCTGTGCGTCATCTGTCACTAGTGTCAGTCACTGGCAGGTGCCGGACGAGCAATATATCAGTCACTGACAGGTGCCGGGGTAATATCAGTCTATGATTACACAGGGTTACAGATAAAGAGGGTATACATGGCAATCGCCAAATACGTGATATTGTCTGTATATATATTACGTGTAATATATCCTCTGAACCATTGGGGATAACATACACTTACGCGTAAACCTTTGTTGGTTTTTATAAAGCAATACAACCACCCAATGATAAATGAAATACTGGACAAGGATCAGAAAAGAAAACTTAAATTGTGTGTCTGGCTTGAATAACTTTACAGCAACAATACCAAAAAAATGATATATATATAATCTGATCTTCTATTTCAGTAGAAAGGGCGTTGACGATATAATTATACACAACATTGCATGTTATTTGATAGTCTCAAATTGCTATTCAGTGTTCAGTTCCTATACAAATTAAGTCTGAAGTAATTCACAGTCGTGCACTAAAAATAGGCCTCACTAGTAGAGATTGTTGGCAGTTAGCGTAGTTTACCAGTATAAAACAAATGGGGAGAGGTGATAGGGTATCGAATATTAGCAGCCTACGCCCTATCCGCCGTGCTCAGGTATCTACAACATTAGATCTATTGTGTCTATACTGGGGTAATCAATACCCCCTACATGTTGTCAGGAGATTAACTAGAGTCATGCGGGGTACTATTCCTGCTTTCATGTATAGTTAAAAAGAGATCATGTCACCTAGGTTGTATGAGTAACTCGCAATATATGATATGCTTAAAAAATGAGAGAAAAACTATAGACATGAGCTGCTATAACAGACAGAGTTTGTATGGGGTTTTGAACTTTACTGGGGCTAATTAAGAAGTATCATCATACTTCATATTTCAGTTCTGAGTTCAATGCGTCTCAGTTTATATAATCGGGTCTACAGTAGGGTTAATGAGAGGGGTCAGACTCTCAATTTCCCTTTGAGACCGGGTTAGGGACATGTCCTTTAGTAGTACAGTTAAGTCCTACCCACTGACTTCTCAGGATATGTTACTTATTATACTTATCATTCTTATTCTGAGAACACAGACTAATCCAGTGACATACAAGAGGTAGTAACCTATCCTTTATTAGGTCTAGATGTAAGACAGTTGTATTAGGTGCCGTCCATAAATGATGTCACACACAAGGGAGTGGGTGGATAGGTTGAACAGTGCAACGCTGACTGAAAACGGCCTCATTTTCATGATTAAAACAGAAAATTTAGTGTGAAAGGGGGGTGGGCGGGTCCTAAAAGTACCCTGAAAAAGTGTGACATCATTAAATTTTATGGAGGGTCCCTAATTCGATCCGATATCAACAACCGTCAACAGCATAATCCCTCAGTCCAAGTCAACCATTATATGTATATATATACATATATATATATATGTGTGTGTGTGTGTGCGTGCATTAATAAGCAATGGAAAAAAACAATGGCTAAGGTCAACTACCAGTCCTGTCTGTGGCTTTTCCCTCCTCCTACCTGTAGAGAAAAACTACAATAATGGCCGTGCAGACTGGTTCTGCCTCACGCCCCACACCTGTATAGGTAGACATAGGCGTGGACGTTGCCTTTGCTGGCTGCTGATCAATTCTCCTGCACACACACCCGCCTAGGACAAAAAGGGCCTACCCTCTTAAGCCCTGTTTCCACCTGCCATCAATCTATCGTCCAAAACTCCTGCTAATTGTCCTCCGATGACTTGTCATCTGCAGAAGTCTGTCCAAAAGTACGATTATTTTAAATTGTTTGAACTGTATTGGAACAGAGTTGAAAACCAGTTAAAGTTTGCAAACTTGTTTCTTGCTTCATTCGATTTCATGGCACTGATATGGGATTTTTTCTGGCAAATATCAATGTAAATAGCTAGATTTTAACAGAATGTATTTGGATTTGAAGATGTCAAATATTTGTATTGAAGTCTTTGAAATTAAATTATATTATGTCTTACTTATTAACCGAATCTTCTGCTCTTAATCGTTAATCTACTATGTGACAAAATTATGTCTACGGTGAGTAGAAAATGCAATAAAAACATATTGTGAAAGATCAATGCAGTTATGAATGATAGCAGTACTATGAAACATACCAAAAACTCTGGAGAAGTTATAGGAACAATGCTTTCTCTATAGATGTAAACCTGGCTTTTTCCTGGCATGCAGACCACGCAGGGAGGAAGCCCATGGCCAGCCCAGACCAATGTTTGCACTTTCTCTTGCACATAATTGATCATAAATGAATCGTGCCCATGCCTGAGACCCAGTATGGTGTTAGGGCCAGGGAGAGCGGATCTAAAGGTGTGTATGTGGTTGGAGAGTGTGTTGGAATTGGAGAGTGTAGAGAAGGGTCTTATGGCAGGGTATGTGACTGGGTAGTAGCAGCAGCAGTTTGATTTAGGGTGATTAATGTATAGGAGGTAAGGGGCTTTATATATAATGTAACCCCCATGTATAATGCATGCCATTAGATTGGGGCGTTTGATCATGGGCCAACCCTGGTTCCCACACACTATGCCCTCCCATTCCAACAGTTGTTTTATCCTTATTATACCCAACCTTCCCTTTCCCCATTTATGCATTTCCACACCCTAGTCTTACTTCAGATCATATCCTTCCCAATGCCAGAATGTCTCGAATACTAAGTTTTACTTCGAATTTCTACATCCTGCATGATACCAGTCAGTTCATATCATCTACAGTAATTTGACGCACTGGTATACCTATTTACCCACATACCCACCAAACTATAAGATCTGGTCACCAAGATACAGCTCATTTTGTGTTCCATTTATAGTGACATAGCAATAGTTAAGAGTTCTGGCTAGATATCATATATGTTATTTCATAGGAAGTGTTGTACATTAACAGGACACATATTGTCATTACACTTTGAATGTGCTATTACAGTTGCATTTGGGTGAATTTATGAGAACATAGGAAGAGACAAACTAACAGCAGGTGACAGAAATGTTCAGGTTTTTGAGTTGTTTCTTGTGTCCCAGATCTTTAGCTACATCTCTTAATACATCATTAGATACATGTATATATATATATACATGCATACACACATCCATAATTATGCTAATAGGAAGATAAATGAAAAGGTACTACACCACTAGGAAAAGGTTGTTATCACCTCTTACATATAGGGCTCCTATAAAAACAACCTCAGTCTTCCATAAAAACAACAAATATTCAGAAAAAAAATACGGCAGCTGGGGGACTATATAACTTATCACCCCTCCACTATGACCATGTGTTTGAATACCTAAAACATACAGATATGAGGTAACTAGCACAGCTAAAACATAGTAAAAAGAGGAAAAAACTGAAGAGGTAACTGATAATCTAACCCTGATATCGTTTGGCCTGTCTGGGCCTACCCATTACCACCTCCCACCCCTCCCACCTCCCAGTCTGTACCTACATCGTCCCAGGGCACGCCTCGTAAACCATCCCCAGCCCGAGCAGCTCAAAGGCCAGCCGGGCATGACAAGCCTACTATACCGGTGTAGTGTAGGGTTTACAGGTATGGAGCAACTCAGTGCAGCAAGGCTTTTTATTTTAACATCTTCATGTACTTTATACATGTTTTGTTCAGAGGTTGTGGGGTGATTTTATATAATGAGGATTTCTTTTATTATTAGCACTGGTTTTTATATAGGATTGTTCACATGATGACATTCCTCCTCAAATTCGACTGGGCACCAAATTGATGATCAATTTAAAGTTTTTTTTGATATTACATTTGCCTGAGAAAACTAGCAACAATATATTAGGTACCTTTTAAAATTGATAAATTATAGATTAATTGATACCTTAGTGGTTATACAGTCCCTGCTCACTACTTTGGACCCTCCCTAAGCACCCTGAATAATTATAAAATTTGAGTACTTAGTCCTGCCACAGACCTCTTATACTTTAGACCTATTTCACTAACTGGAATACATTTAAGGTCTAGGTATATATACTGCATATAAACCTAATTTGTAAGGTGATGAAGTATCATCACGTCCTCTTATTACGACACAATCGTCATCAACTTTGATTATGGCATTTAGTCCCTTTATGAAACATCTTGGTTCAAAGAAAATAATCTAGAACAGGCACTATGAATTCACGAGAACCGTATGACCGCATTGTCTTAAATTATTCATAAAGAACACCCTCAATGCACTCTCGGCCTATGCCGCCACCCCAGGATCGACCTGAGCAAACCCGAGTTTGACCGATGGGTCCCTGAGGGCAGTTAAGGGCCATCGGTACACACAGACTGGACCCACACATTAACCCACCGGCCGTTGACCCCACTGGTCACCTGAGACACCACCCTGATCCAGGTATGAGTGATCCAATCTATGATCCTTGGATTTGTTGGGCCGAAGGTGATGTGGTTGGGGGTGTTTATGTCGGTGGCGTATGTTTATATGCATATTATAGTTATGTTTGGAAGCACGTTTGAATGTATTTGATTGTGTGTACGTGTGTGTGTGTGTGTGTGTGCATGTGTGTGTGTGCGTGTGTGTGTATGTGTGTAAAACACATATAACAACAAAAAGGTTCCATATACCAAGCTCCATACTTATCAAAGAACCAGAGAAAACACGGACTGTAAACTCAATTTACATTGTGCGCTGCATACACATTTGGAAAGCTTAGAACATGATATCTGAGGTATGCACAATCCATGTTTGTAACACTATGTGTATGTGTGAATGTGTGCGTTTGTGAGTGTGTCGCTTTGTATGTGCGTATGGTGCGCTACTAAGAACATAGAATGAGCTAATAACACACATGTATAAAATTATATATATATATATATATATATATATATATATATGTCTGTGTGTGTCTGTGTGTGTCATGTCTGTGTTTGTGTGCCTTTGTATGTGTGTATAAGGGTTGACATAGAGACCAATCACTGACCACCCCGACCTGGACACTCTGTCCCACAGACATTATCCCAAGCGGCAGCAGCAGCAGTGGGTCTTGAAGGCAAGTGTTCGATTGATGTCAACCTGGCCAAGCAACAACGTTAAGAGATAGTGATCCAAGCACCAATGGCTTGGGGCTATCGGTAGGAGAGAGAAGGCACTGGTTCTGCTGCTGCTGCTTCTCAATTTGCAGCAGCTGGACAGCAGGTGGCGACCAACACAGCAATATAGCAGTGGTTCTACTATAGGGCCCAAGGAAGAAAGAACTGGGGAGGTATGGGGAGGGGTGGGTGTAGTAGCAGGAGGCAAGGTGTGTTAGTGTATAGAGTATCGCCCCAACCCAAGCAACCCAGGCCGTAAGCTCCCTGGAGACATGTTGGGTGATGTGATTGGGGTATGGGGGATAGGGGGATGGCTGGCTGGCTCCTGCTACTACTAGCATACTACCACCACCACCACCACTACCACCTCCAGACACCCCCTGCAGCCACAGCCTGGAGGGAGGGAGGGATCCATCCATCCAATCCAACCCGGGTTGGCTGAACTGGAGCTTGACGGCCGCCGCCTCCTCCTGCTGCTTCTCCTGCTGCTGCTGTTGCTTCTGCGAGCCATCGGTGTTGGCACAGATCTGCGTGGCCTCATTGCTGGAGCTGGGTTAGTGGCTGGCGAGGTTTTTGGCCTCCCTCCCACCCAGCGCCCTATCCAGCCAGCCGCCCACACACCCACCACTCCCCCCACCTCCTCCTGCACCCACCCGCCTCCAGTCAGCTGTAGAGGCCAGCCGTGGAGAGAGAGAAGAGAGAGAGGGAGTCACTGGCAGCAGGCACAGCCCAGTGGTGGTGGCAGCGGTGCCTACAGTAGTATCAGCCCGGGCTATTATTACTATCATTATACACTCCATGTATACACCACCACCACCATGACTGGCACCACTTAGCCGACACCGTCATCTGGTGATTCTACAGGTGACACTACCTACCTCTAAAGATACCCCAGTCGGACGCTGTGGTTCTTAGTGTATAAGGATGTGTGTCGGATGACACCAGTAATAAAAATACAGCTGCGGTTGTTCAAGCGGTGCAACGGATTGGTCACAGTACTGGCCATCGTCCATGGCCATCAGCTGACTACTACCACTACTGCCACTATTCTTACTACTACACTACCAGTGCTACTATTACTACTACCACTACTACGGCCACCGCCACCTGCTCTGACATCTGCTCGCCAACAGCTGCTCACCACCTGCTCCTTGTCATCATTCTGTGATCCGAAACGCGACCAAGGTAAACAAGTCAATTGTTATCAATCTTATCAATTCACAATGGTCATACTACCCCCAGGTGCCCTTTTTGATCCCAACATGCAGGGTTACCCCTAGCCCACAGTGCCCAATGAGAATATTATATATGGTCCATGCATTTCATGCTCACGTCAATCCATTACCCACATGATCATGAGACTTGCACATGAATAGTCCCCTGATAGTAAATCTATATACTGACAGGCGTATATATATACATGTATGTATACACACGAAAGGCGAGCAAGCAACCTTTATACCTCTGCTGTCTGAAAACTATCTAGGTCTGCTACTACTACGACCATGCTGCGGCGGCGGGAGTGTACCAGAAAACCTCCACTCTTTGGTAGGCCCGTCACGCAACAGTTTCTGTGTGGGGGGAGCTGTGTTTGTACCACGACTCCCGGGGAGGGTCTCCTTCGTTTTGGGCCCAAGCCAGCACTGGTTAGTATGTGTATGAACACTGAGGTCCCCATCCTAAAAACTGGGCTAGGACAAATAAAAAAAAACATCAGTTACCCTGACTATGAAATTATTTTACTTTTATTATTTATTTAAATTATTTTTGATTTCATTTGCTGTAACTCATTTAGCTTATTTATCCACCTTTTCCCTTTGATATTTTTTAACATTATCGATATTTTTCACATAGATATCTTTTACAAATATGTTTTATTTCTATCTTCAAGCTTCTTGGGTGTGAGAACTTAGAGGGTTTATCCCCTGCTGCTGGTACTGATTCCTGAGGGCCAGCTGGTCTGAGGAGAGGAAAGTGAGTGGGTGGAAAGGGGTAGAGGTAGGATAAGGTGGTTGTTTACAGTTTTCTGCATAGGGTTACCTCAAAGGGTGCTTCATGTGGGTGGGGATTTGGTTTCTACAAGTATAAAGTTTGAGTACTGGAAAAAGTGTGATATAATGCCACCTTGAAAGAACTATAAAGTATAGTACTCCATCCTATTTTGTTTTATCATATGGTTTAACTATATAGCAGAGTCTAGCTTCATGCTTTCTCTATTGAAGAAAATGTTCGAGTTATTTCTTTTAAAAATGCTCTACCACAAGAAATCTTCAATCACTAGGAGTCCACACACGTTTACAGACAGGAGAGTTTTTTTTAATATTATATCTTACACTTTCTGTCAAACAACTTTCATGTTGTTTGTGATCTTCACATAACTTTACATACATGGTACCAAATGTATGGTAACAGAATATAACATTAAATTAATGAAAACATGATATGAGACAGATCAGGAATGGTTATCATAGGTAGACGCACAAGTGTATGATGAGTGTAGTTTTAATTGAGTAGATTAAGTGAGTTTTGCTGATATGCAACCTAGCAAAATACATTTATGACATAGGAAATTTAGTTCCACATCTTAACCCCATCCTTTTGCTTGTAAGTTGTTTGTGTCTGTTTTTCCTATTTCGCCTCAGGGCATTAAGGTAGGGGGTAGAAGTAGGGCTCTCAGCCGTGAATACGTATAGCTCCACTACCTGAGGAATGTACCCCACTTTTACACTGAATCACCATCACCACAATAATATGACACCACCACCCATCCCCACAACCCTTTATGGATCTCAAACTGGGTCAAAGGTTAAAGGTTAAGTGTCCCTGTGACCTATCTGTCTGGTGTGGTAATCAGGTTAATAATTTGAGTCCTTTTATCCATTGTCAGCTTGTCAGGTCTGTTTGTAATGGATATTACCACCCCTGTTTATCTGTCATTTCAATATTTACTTAATCATTTATAAGCTTGTTTATAAAAAGTAGGCATGAGCTTGGGCAATAACTGCTGTGATTTATGTTAATTCCCCACATAGTTACACGCCAATTGAGAAAAATGATTTAACTTAAAAAGGGTATTGTAGATAATCTTACTTTTTGTTTATTCAATGGCGCTGGTATGGTATGTGTATATATGTGACGGTATTTGACCTCCTTTCCCCACAAATGTGTGTATAAACATACGGAGTCGTTTGGTATGTCCGATGTTGTTCTCTCCATTTAACTAGGACTTTTTTCCAGCATCTTTTTATGCAACTTAACAGTTAGATATGGTTTCAGTTTTAGTACATCTGGAAACATAATGGCTAGACAGACAGGTTAGAAATAGGGCTAGGTGGAATTTAGAAAATTACATCATTCAATTTCTGTTAAAAGTTTGGTAGTTGGGTTCGTCAGTGCAAGGGCGAGGGTGAAAAAAAAGGTAAAAAAGAAGCAGATCTATGTGTCTAGAAATGAGATCTCCTGAGGCAGTAATCAGATTTAATAGCGACCACATAATTATTCTTTTATCTTCTTAAGTTTACAGTGAATTACACACTTTGATAATTCAAAAGAAAAATTGTTGGAACTGTTGGCTAAAATTGAGATATTTACGGTAATAACGAAATCGGTCACATACACAACATAGGACAATTTGCACAGGAGAACCACACTATTATCTATAATTTATGGAGGAATATAATCTCATTTAGATGCATTTTAGAGAAAAAATCAATTCCCTTGTCTGGTGTGTGTTCAGAGGTCGGAAAACAAAGGTAATTCTAAGCTAATCACACAGGACAGCATGGAGCTAGAATACAGGTGTATGTTTTCCGTGTGGAATCCATGAGGGAGCACGCACGGGGCGCCAAAGATCACTGAGCCTTCACTCATGTTTACAAATGCATCCGCCGCTGGCGTTCCTTGTTTACTCATCCCCGCACGAATGGCGGGTTATACCTTGTTGATTTCAAGGCACACCTGCTAAATCATGCCCACAATTAATAAGCCCCGCCGAAGATGTGTGCTGTTTAGATCGATGTAGTCGGCTGTGCACTAAAATGAATGGCTTATTACCAGAAACAAACATGGCTTTTGTCCGTCGTGGTCGCACGTGGGGCTTGTTTGCATGGTGAGCAGACGACTTTTGTTGGTTTGTATGGTGTTTGGTGGTACGCTAGTACCGGCCCACTAGCACGGAGAGGCATGATAGTAAACGGCAACCAGCAGTAGTATCTCTATAGAATTGCTTGTTAGATTATTTTTTTTATAGATTTTAATGCTTGTATGAAAACACGCAGAATTGCTGGTGTACATTCAGGGTATCGAAGATCTCCGGTTTTTCTGGCTATGTAATCTATCATTTATTTTGGAGCCCACGTGGACTAGTTTGATGGTTTAGTAAGATTAAATTTATATAATGATAATAATTATACAGACAATATTTCGTTGTTTGAGCACGATTAGATTACCTTAGACGGTCTATATTTAAGTTGTGTGGCAGCTACTATTAAGGGTTGTCATTATAGATGCAAGTTCATATATTTGCATGTATCATCCCAATCAACCAATCGTGCTATGCTTCTCTTTATAATTTTACTAATGTGTCAATATTCCATTTGCTTCTTTGAAATGATGTTTGAATGTTCTAGAGATGCATATCATTAAGTAGTGCATTGTTTTTCTGTCGGTCTTAATTTCTCTTCTAGGAATCCAAGTCGTTGATGTGAAATATTTATAGAGAACTTTTCTGGTTTTATAAAGAATTCATGCAAGTGTAATGACCATTAATAAGATCCATTGTTCTATCTTTGAGAAACACAGAACCTGCTTCAAACACAATACCAATTCGAGTCCCATTTTCCATCGATTACCTAAATCATATAATAAGAATGCACTGGTTAACCCTTTCCTAATGCCTAATATGGTATAGCAATATTCATGATTAAATTTGACTCACATTTAGCCCTTAAATGTACGTCAAAGTAAATTATCAAGTCCGTTCTCTAGAATCGCTTACCCATTCGTTATCCAACATGCCACTTTATTCCCGAACAAAACACAAATCTCTGATCTCGTAAACTAGATTTCGATAAATAAATCTATCCGGGAGTTAAAAAAACACACACGCACGCATAAAAGACAACTAGGCACTTTATTCGAGGCCTCTAGTATTGTGTGCTATTTATAGATTTACTCGCCGAGAAAAATCGATGAGCGACATTCAATATTGTATTGTGCAAATCAATGTGAATGCAGATAATGATTTAACCATTGAGGCTACATTAGCATGGTTGTCTGGCCCCCAGCATCCTGTAGCGATTGGAGACGTGGGCGCGGATTAGCATCATACTGAATAGCCGCCATTAACCACTGGTTTTCATGGACTGATGTCCTTTATTGACCTTCAAATCAAGTAGTATTTTACAGAAAAAAAAGTTATTTTTTTGAAAAGTATTAAAAAAGGGGACCATATGTATCCTATCAGTGGTTGTGGGCGAGGGAAAAAACAAACGGAAAAGGTAGAAGGAGGCCCAGATGGACTAAGGTAATTGTCCCTGTTGTTCTCCAGGGCCCGCTAATATATTAACTTGGTTCAGTGGTATGGGCGTTGGTCCGTTGGTTTAATGGTCGTGGGTTCACAAATGATGCCTCAAATAGGGAAGGGATGTGTGTCTGAGCGTGAGTTAGTTCGGTCCACCGAATCTCCTTTTTTATAATTATTTAGAACAATAATAAGAGGCAGTTCCTGTATATCGTGGGTTAACGAGCTAAATGAGGATAGTTAGCTAATTATAGTCATCGGATCCCACAATCACGCAAAAACACCTGAGTAGGTAGTCTATACGTGGGCGTCAAATAAGAATAGAAAATAATCAAGTGGTTGTGTTTTATTTACATTATATCTATTATTAACTTGAGGTAAAAGTGAATTCATTTCTTAGCTATGAACCTAAGGTGTGGAGAAATAGAAGGCTGTTCGATGTGACTGATCATCTCCACATTAATACGTGCGATTTGTAACTAACGTGATAGTACATTTTTCAGTTATTTAATAATTGAATGTGGACCGATAAAAAGATGCGATGCTAGTGATGAATTAAAGGAAATTAAGAGTGAAAGAAGCAGTAATGTAAACACGCATATTATTCCTTTCTAGACGTTTTATTTATTGCTGTTATCTAATGTTAATTATAATGTGATACTATAGATGATCTATCATTTTGTGATGTTAATTATTATGTAATATTGATGCATCCGAAATTATCTTAATGAAAGGGAATTATTTCAGGTAAACATCTTTAAAAACATTCACTTTTGACAAATGTGCTTTCTAAAGACAAAATAAAATGTGGTGAAGAACATCTAACTCAACGACGGCTTGTTGTAGGCTTTGAAATTTATTATAGACATTCAAAGTTGGTCAATTAACATGTTTCGGATAGTTACATCCTTCATCAGAATACTATATTTCTAAAGACAAAGTACTAGTTTTTTTTTCGAATAGATACTATGTAAAAGCAGTTCCATATGAAAGGAGAGGCATACTATTAATGAAACCTACCCAGGTAATATGTTTTGATGCCTCGACCTCATGTTTCTTGCAATCAGTGGTAATAGGAACAATGACATTGTACACAAGTAATGGCTATCCTTAGTGTCTGGACTTATAAGGTGTTCGACTTTTAGCTGGAGGGATTATGCAACTGTGGACATACTTATGTCATTACATTTTCGTTACAATAACTAAATAATTGGTGTTTTACACACTGGATGCAGACATTAGTTGGGAATTTAAATAGCGCATTGAAATGCATTATGATACATAATTGGTATTACGAAATGAATAAGTATTTCCTACTCTGGCAGTCCATAGAAGCAATTTGAGATAGGACGTAAATTCAAATTAGTTCAATTTAGGTTTATTTTGAAAATTGAAAGGAAAGTTTATATAATGAAGTATCCCTACTTCAGTATTGAGTATTTAGCCTAGACATTTTCCCTGGGGCAGTTTGTCTCTGGTGTGATCGATCGGGTTCAAATGACATTAATGCCTAGATAGGCCAGTCGTAATCTAAATCAAAATAGTATGGTGACCTCAGGATATACTACAAACATTGGGGGTCTAGACTGGAGAAGGGGGGGGGGTCGAATTTAAGAAATGGCCATGTCGCCATGTTGAATTTAAGAATAAGTCCTGTCGAATGTCACTAATGGCCATGCAAGTAGTATGTCGATCTTAAGAATAAGCCATGTCATCATGTCAAATTTAAGAAAAGCCCATGTCGCATGTCACTAATCCCAAAAACCGCTGTGTCGCTGTGTCGAATTTAGTGGTCAAGACCCATAACATTTACAAAAAAAGTGCATGTGTCAGCAAAACCATTATTGTACAACAAAAATTGACATCCTGTGTCCTTATATGACAGAAAATTCGAACGATTTAAACAGATATGTCTGTTATTCACCTGCCAACGCTTACTGGTGGTTCTTTAGGATGCAATGTCCTATTGTGTTTCATTTCGGTCAAATTGTCATCGCTTTTGCAAGTAGATTCCAATATTTCAATAGCCAGTGTCATGCTCAAATAACTGTCCAATCCATCCTCAATTCATCGTACTTTGTATAGTGGAGACATTCAAATATTGCCATTAGCTGCCCCTCCCAAACGAGATATATATTGGCACATACTGATCATACTGACTATGGGTCCTTTGCTAATCAAAGTATAGAGCTTTTGTATATAAGATTACGTGACTACCTTATAACTCTTCCTGAAATCAATGATTTCCGGCCATTGCAAAGTAAAGATACTTTTATTTGTATGTGGGGTTAGAAACAAATTGGAATTTTACACAAATATTTAAATATGTATCATTTACTGGTGGCGCGCCTGATTGGAGATTGAAAGAGTGATTAGAAATAATAAGTACCATGTGATTATATTGAACATTAACAGAATATTCATCAAATCTCACGAATTAACCCAAGTATTTTTAGGACACAAATTAGGTGACCTGGATGGCAACACGTTAGCAACTGATTCAAACGGTTATAAGACCTAATATTAATAGTGATATTTATTTTAACAAGTCTCAAGAAGTTTAACAAGTGTGTCACCCAAAAAATTATTATTTCAATAGGTGTCACCATACAAAACAAATATCATACACATAGTATTTTCCTACCAATGCTTGTGCATACCTTAAAAAGCTATGATGTGCTAAGCTTTTCAGTTATATATTCAGCATGCCATAGGCCTACACTTAATTTACAATGTCGCCATATTTACACAACATCTATACCCTGCCATGTGTTCGTTTATTGCCGTTTTAGGCAGTATATGTCTGGGCCCTACGGCATATAGAAGCCCCAGACCAGACGGTAGTGGGGCGTGGATGCAGGTATCCACAATAGGAGCATGCATTATTTGTTCTTCAAATCCACAGGACCATAATATATAACTGAATCATGCTTTCAATATGGCTTGGAGCATGCTTCATCCATTCCCCTGATGGTCATCGAACACATAAAGTGTAATAAGTATGAACCATTTGGTACATCTGCTTTACACTGCTTTTCGCCAGTACAATGTTGAAATGGACATACATTCAGTACATGATAGTAAACAGAACCATTTGGTATGTCTATGTGCTATTGCTTTCCTCTGGCAAAACATTGAAATAAACACATGCCTTTTACCTTTTATTGGTGAGTAGTAAAATATGGTATTCTGCTATTGGGGCAAATCATGCATTTATAAATGCATTATTTCAGATTTACAAAACATGTTTGATTCCGAAACATTCTGAAAGGAGCCCCTTTTTTTGAGGGATTCAAATTAAAATTTTTAAATTGCATTGCTTTGCACTGGCCCAAAATAGAAATGAATACATGCAGTTTATAAGTATCAGCTATTTCGGTACGTCTGCCTCCATTCATAGCACAATGTGGCCGATATGCATATAATTATGTAGAAAAATAAAATAATATCATCTTATTATTTGAAATGCAGATCTGCTTTCAATGATTATTGCTTTTCACTGATTTGCTCTTGTAAAATGATGTACGAAAGAAAAACAAGTACAGAGATGCAAAGTTGTCCTTTCTTTCTGTTGTAGTTTGCTAGAAACTTTGGGAATATTAGCTAGGGTAATATCTTTACTTTAATACTGTAAATCATGATATTTCATATGTAACGAGAATATTCGTGGACATTATCTGGACTACTTATTGAAATTTCCCTTATTCGAACTCCTCGTATTTTTCGTGTACTTTTTTGAGTCGTCAGGAGTAGCATCTCTGATGTAGACTTTGATAGCATGAAGTAAGGTAAGCCTGGGCAGACTATCTTAGATTAGCCTTTGTATGTCTTATCTTTCATACGGTTAGGTCTAAGGGCAGTAACCGTTTGACCCGTTGTATCTTTTATATTGATGCTGGTTAAAACAACCAACAGCTTGCATAGTAAGTTACAACGATAATCATATCTTCTTTTCATAAGGCTGATATATGATAAACATGTTCTTGATAACGTCCCCTGTTAAATTAAACATCTTTCGGAAAGCAAAAGTTACCCACTATTACTATGCCAGAGTACAAAATACACATTATAAAGTCCATTTGTTCAAAAACTAGTAGCTCATCCAACAATTGATAAGTGCGACTCGTCATGAAATTGCAAACAGTTCAAAGCATGGCTATCTAATTGTTACCTGATAGGAAAATTCTCCACGCTGAAATCGGATGTGTTCGATATGAATCACATTACTACAGATTATACGCGGAAGGACGCTATTATCCTCGTGATATAATTGTTCTATTCTTCTTGTTGGATAACCTTTCTTGTTTAACTTTACTTGTCAGCCTTATCATTTTCCTTGACTCCTCCTGCCTGCCAACTTTCCTGCAAACAGATGACCAACTACAATTCTACCCTCCCCTTGCCGCTTTATCACCATTAATTCCTTCCATCCTGTCATTGGCACTCCCATACGATTACCTCATGCCTGTAGACCCAAATACGACCAGGGCAGCTGTAGCTACCCGGAAATTTTTTCATATTTTTCCAAAGAGAATAGTCAAAAGACTATTCAACCTACAGAAATGACAAATATGTCGTTTTAAAGCTGATTAACTTCCTATCCAATGCTGCACACCACATTTCGATAATTCAATTTGATAGGTTTTGGTCTTCTTTTGAACCTCTTCAATTACTAGGAATTTATGGAAATCCTTAAGGAAATCTATGGAAATCCTGGGGAATTGTTGGGGTCTAAAGGGCGCCTTGCTTTCTTGTCCTAAGTTACAGTGTTAGGAAGCCATCCCTACCAAAAAGCCCACGGTCATTGATTATAAAGATACCCCGCCTCAGGGTTGTATTCCATTGTCCGGTTAAATCCCGTTTTTTGAAAATCCCCGGTATGAATAAGAGCTAATTATAGACATGTCATGTAGTATTAGAACGAATTTGAAGTATTTGTCAAATGGAACGTAGCATGCATGGGTTACTCTACTATTTCAAATGAGAATTCAGAAATTACCAAATTCTCAGTGATTAAAATCGCGAAGTGAAACACAGTCTCTGTCTGTTGCCTGCAGTAAGCATACCTGTTGCTTTTCTGACAATCAAACAATCAAATATCTGCCTGAAGACGCCCCTTGAATACTCTGTCTTCCTTTTTTATTTCAATACTGTTGCTCCTGTACGTCCAAACCTCCACTCCTACGCCTACACACCTTTACAAAACAGTCTCACCCCTTTCTCCTACTCCCCATTTTCGCCTGCCTCCTCAAGCTTATATTCCACTAGGTAATTTTGACCACCTGGAATTCGCCAATTATTAAATTGTTATCAAAAACATAAATGGAACCCTTGCATGCTGACTGTCGGGATTTTGGTTCGTAATTATTTACACCATTAATATGTCAAAGGTCCATGCATCCTGCATATCACATATCATATTTGAGAGAGAATTTAAAACATGTTTTATAACTTGTCTATGATTAATCAAAATTTCAATAGCCGATTTTTGAAATTAGGGAGCAAAATCGGCTAGTGAAAACCAACCTTTAAGTTGGCCGCTGCGGGCACACGTGCGCCGTTGAGGCTGTCGTCGTCTTGCTCATTTTTGTTGCCGGTGTCGTCCTCTGTTGATAGAATCAGTGGCGACGCGAGGTCCGACGACAAAGGCGCCGCACTCCCTGATCAACCCCCATTAATTATGCTGCTCCAATTAATGACCCAAAAGGTAATTAATTATTCCCCTTTACGGCCTGCTCCTTCTTTTCCCCGGCCCGTTCGCCCATTGCCTGATTGCCTGTAATGTTGTTGATGCCCTGGAGTTGCCGTGGGATGGCCGTAGTGGTTACTGAAATAGCTGCCGTCACCCCTCCCCTTTCCAAAATACCCCATTTTGTAAGGTTTTTCCTCCTGCGTCCACCCACACATATTATGCACCCACTCCGTCTGAACCAACTTCTTTGTGTAACCTTCCCCCTTTGCTATTTCCTCCCATGTCTTCTTTTAGACACAGGGAAGCTTTGATGGGTCTTGAATGTTTTGAGCGTTCACTGAGAACATTCTTCAAATACATGGCTTTGAATTTGGAATCGCAATGCTCCTTTTTAGTCAGTAGAGTTCACGACCACCTAGAATTATAAGGTCAATATACCTACCACAGTTCACTTTTCAAATGATACTTTTACACTAAACATACGGGGAAAGACGGACCATTGTAAGATAGGGTTAGGGCTGGTGAAGACTGGCATTTGAAACATAGTCCACTTCCATGAATAATAGAATAAAAATAATACATTTTTCATTTTGGTTATGCAACCCTTAAACATTTATCAAACAAGGAAACCATAATATATGGGGAACCCATGCATTATACATTACATGGCTTTGGTTGATCATAGTCTACAGGTCATAGGGCCTGATAGGGGTATTATGACTATAACTATTATAATCACTTTAACCATCTTCAATTTAAGTATGTAACATTGCAATTTAGTTAATCTTCAGGTTCCAGGTCGATTTAGGCCTACTTTACCTGTACTCTGTATAACGAATTCAGAAAGGTCATTTATATTATCATTCTGCAGCACCAAACCCATATATATGTGTCGGGTTTATCCAGATCGCAAGACGATTGATGACTATACATATCCTGGATTTTTGTAGATAGTTGCCAACACAAATCCCTGATAATGTTAATCATTCGGACATGGCGGGGCTTTTTAAAATGCAGATTTTGGGGGCGATAGCAAACGAACATTCCCCTGCAAAGCCGTTACCTTGTCGGCCATCGGTGGCGCCACTGGTCGTCACCGGAAGATGCCTATCTGCGAACACTACTACACATGCGCAGAGCGCCCTTTCAGGTCTGCATACGTAATGAGCGTTGCTTCGTTTGTACGCATGTCGGCGAGATACAGCCATGGATAAGTTTGTGATACAGGGTCGTCTACCCGCACCCAAACCCATTCACTGATATGTTCATTTGAAAGCAGGATACAAACTAATTTTTCTTTCCAATCCTAGACAAGAGGCTTGATCTGCGGAAGATTAAGCATGATTAAAGGCAAAATGTCTTTTAACATTAAAAAGTAAAAGCCCAGAGGCTGACTTCCCGATGGCTTGTGATAACTTTTAGTGAATAAGATGCAGACCATGATATGATACCTGGTTCTGGAAATAACATTCAATTACATTTCCTCTTCATTTCTATATTTTCAGAGTTCTTTGAGATTGCCATAGGATGAAATAGTCGCTAACAATAGGTATGTAGATTCGGGCTGGTATATAGAATACTGCCTATCGTTACATCTGATATAGGTCCCCGTAATATGCATATCGGCCTATGTACCTACGTTTGTATGCTATTAAATACCCAGTACAGTCGCTTGAAAAGCAAACTTCTATAGGCCTAAGTTCTATGACTATCATGTTGGGTATAGCCAGAAAATACATAAAAAGGTTTGTTACAAACACATATAGAAACCAGGTCAGGTTCAATAAATACGTTAAATTATACTATATGATTTCTTTTATTTCCATGATAAAGACGTGTTGGGATTTTCCCTTGGCACCGACATCATGTTCGTCGCTCTTTGCCACACATATAACAGCTCATACACTACCAATTAAACTATTATTTATGGTAATTGGAGGCTCATTAAAGGCCCACATAGCCTTAAGCTATGTGACTCGGAGCAACATCTCATTAAAGTTGATATCTACACTACACTCAAGAAAGAACCCCCTTTTCCCTTTTTTGCATTTTACTGTATTTCAAACGATTATAATGAGGTAAACATGATAAAAAGGAACACATACAATTGTACAAACGGCGCCATGCATTAGTGTGCTTAAATGCCCTTAATTACAATTGGTTGTATGGTATCTCCGCGGATGTGATAAATGTGTGGTGTGTTTTATGTACTTTTCCAATGCGTTAATTAAAATAACACATTAGGCTGAGGTTTAACGCGCTGCTTTTCCTGCATCTAGTCAACCGTGTGCTCGAACCTAATCCCACACATGTATTCTTGTGGGGGGTTTTGTTGTTTTTTTATTCACTTATTTAAACAGGTTACAAATCAAACTTTTCGTCTTACCTACCTTTGTCTGCTGGTAACAGTAATAGATTACCAGACTTTTTGCAAAGGGTCCATGCTTTAAGTACAATCATAAGTATAATAAAAAAAAGAAAAGAGTTGGTTTGTGGTTAAATGAGATGAGATGTGATGAGGTAAAGTTATTAGTTTGTCAACTTCCCTTGATCAGCACACTGTTTCTATCATAAATGTTTTACTTGTATGTGCATTCTTAGTTTGTTAAAGCTGGTAGTTATTTTTTAATGATACGTTTTCTTAGCCACTTGGAGTAGTTATCTGGTTGATTTTGATAGGATTCACAATGGACTGGTATGTTAATTTTCTAGAAATCGATAGAGGCGACCAATTCAAGCCTCCTCAAATATACGAAACATTAGCTTCATAATTAGAGAAAAAGAAACAAAGAGGGTTTGCACCGAACAAACTTGGGTAGGATATGAAGCATAACTATCCTTATCAGAGGTGTCCGTCACGATTTCCTTGGGTCGAACGGCTTTCCGAGGATATCATAGTATGTAAGTGTGTATAGAGGATTTCAACCTGTACGTATTCAACAATACACTATTCAGTTCTCAGATATTAAATAGGCGCTAACCTTGAACATTCAGGGACAATTTATTTCTTATGCTATTTCTATTATACGTAAATTGAAATGCAAGGATATATCTAAGAGGTCATTGCAAAAGTATTATTTAAGCTCAATAACAATGCAGTGGTATGAAGTTGCACATTGTTCGTCGTGGAAATTCGATTATCATCTAAGCGTAATCATGTGTTTTAAGCAGTTTACATTTACATATAGAAGTCCATTTAGAAGATAATGTCAACTGAAACCCAGCCCAAGCTGCCAAGCTGAAATAGGGATTTTCATGAAACCCTATACTATCACGCAGTTTAAGAGACTCGCCGAGGGCGCATACAGGATTTCGGAAAGGGGGGCCGTATATATAGGCTAAATACTAAATGTCGCACATTCGCGCGACGTTGTTGTTCTTTTATTCAAGTACAGGACCCCCTGGAGCCCCCCCCCCCCCCCCCCAACTAACCCCAACTACCCCTGGTGACATCATGGTTTGGAGGGTTTTGGACCTTGTGTTTGGAAATCAATATTAACAATTCTTTGTCGGTTTTATAATAGATAGCACACAAGTTTATGGTGCAGTGATTCTACAGAACGTATATAGTTTGAACTCCAGAATCTCAATAATGTATAATGTTCAGTTAGATAAAGACTTTACGGAAATCTAACAGTTAAGTGAAGTGCATAATATTGTATCTATGGAATCATGATTTCATTGTGTTCTACAGTAAGGTGCGGCATACACCGTTCGCTTGGCATTCTTCACTGTTTAGGTGTAGAAGCGCCATAGAGTTGTTCTTGGAAGTACCCTAATAGTTGACATTTCTTTTCATTGTTCTGATAAATGGAGATGTAAGCGCTTTTCAGACATAAAGATTTGATAACCGCTCACAGTTAAGGAGAATGGGTTGTAGAGACAGCTGACAGGGTAACCTGAACCTAATTACCTTTTACATACACTACTTCTGTTTCCTCGAATGGTCAACCTTGAATCAATTGTACTAGGAACAATGAAGAACTGGAAAAGCGCGAAGGTAATGAAAGAAGTGTCAGTACCGAGGTTATCTCCGAACATTTTTCTACATAGATAAGTCCACCACAATGTACACGATATGTTTTTGTGTAATGTGTTCTATGAAAACCCGTGTAACTACCTTATGAAATAATTTCACACATAACCCGTGAAATATGCACACCGCCTATCTGCTGGATTTGAACGTGGTATATCACTCGTCAAGATTAATCTAGCCTAACGTTTAAGAAATAGAAAAGAAGAAAAACAAATTAAACGCAGTAAAATAGAATTCTACTGCATACACACAGTTCTGCTAAAATCATATATGGCGTGGAGCATTGACTGAAAAAAAACTAAATGATCAATATACGTTGCATAAAGTATCATTTAACCACCCCATCGCACCTCTACAACGTAGGTCCCTGATCTGGGTGCGAACTCTTTCACACAGTGCGCGGTGAAAAGTTTTCAACTTTGAAAGACGATTAACTTTGTGCACCAGGCGAACTTGGCCACGCAAAAAACTACGGTCCGTGCTGAGTGCAGGCGGTCCATTGGTTTCTGTGGACAGCTGCTAAATTATTACACATACCTTAATTAGAGGATACCTGCCGGCCTATACCGCCGTATATGCGGCAGGGCTACTACTCATTCTCAATTTGATCTGAAAGTCGCATGTAGACGGGCCTGGGGGCAATCCACTTCCGACCTCGGCCTCCCCCCGTGGTACCTGTTCTCACCTTTGCGGCTCTGGGCCGGGTCTAATACGTCTGGCCTGGATTGGGGGAAGTTGGGGTTAGGGGTGGGGGAGGAAGGAGGGAGGGGGAGGGGGAGTAGCCATTGTTGTTTGCCTGAGCTGCTCCAGGGCTTCGTGAGTTCCACGGGCGAGCAGCTCGCCTGCAACGGGTTGAGTTCCGGATGGGTTGACCTAGGGTGGCGCTCAAAAGCTGAATGCCATGTCTTGCTTATCCATAAGTGATTATGTACTCAGGAGCTATTGCTTTACATAGTTACACCTGCATAATTATGTGGGATTATCAGCTGATTTTTAAAGTTTCATTATCCAGGGACAAAAACTAATTTCAAGTTTGAGTTGTGTGAAGTAGTCTGTGGATTCTTTGCCATCTCCTTTCCTCTGTTTTCATATTCTAATATTATCCTTATCTGTAGGTCTAAATACTTCACTATCTTAGATATCTTAGAATGAATACCCCCTCAAGCGAAAAAAAAAAAGAACCGAAGTATTCTTATTACCACTTAATCATGGGCAATATTGCTTATGCGCATGTTAACAGAACTAGAACCGACTATAACACTTGTAGTTGCTTGGGACAGGGGGAGTGGGGTAGAGGAGGTGGGAGCGTGAAGAGGGGTGGTTGGAGCAACTCGGATCTGGCGACGACCCAAAGCAGATGTGAGAGTCAATTACACACGGTCATCTACAAGCCAGGTTCCGGGCCTCGCATGATCGCCGATACCTGGGTCCTAGACAGCTAATTCTAAACCGTATCCCTCCTCGAAGTATCGTGTTTACAATTAAATAAATGTGTTTATGAGTGGCCGTTGATGCGCGGGTATGCTTTATGTGAAAGTTTATAATATGAGTAGCATTCATTAGAATATTGGAATATTATACCGAAAAGTCGTTTTTCTGAAAAAGATATTTGAATAAAAATGTGGTATGACATTGATCTCGTTGGGCTAGATTTTCCTAATAATTTCAATTTTATGTGAATAGTGAATATAATTGAAATAGTAGCCGGGTAGAGGGGCACTTTAAATATTAATGAGGGTGGGATAGTTATATCTAGTTTTGATTTTATATCACCCCGCGTTAGTGGAAGGTGTTTTCTTAAGCTTTGACTCCCTTTGATAGTCACCTCGTTTTTAAAAGCTATCTTTTTCTTATACGCCGATCATTCTTTTTTAAAGAAAGCGGCTAGTAGATCTATATCACATTGACTTTTCCACAATCGGTACCCTGGATATTGCACCTGGTAGTGGGACTATAGAGTAAGGTGGGTGGGTGGGTTAAATAATAGGTGTAGGTGGTTTGAAAGTCTACAGTCCATGCTTTATCGTTGTGTACTGGGCAACGCCGCTGGCAACCAGCAGTCAAAGCAAGAACAACCAGTACCAGCTCGGGTACCAGCCGGAGGTCTCGCAATCTCGTACTGCACGAGATTTCACGAGACCTTCACCTGTTTGATGAAAGATGCCCCATGTGCACTAAAGAGGGACTAAAAGATATTTACGATTATTGACGTGAAGTCTGAAAAAGAACCTGCATGATAGTCTTTTCTTTTTTTATTATTTAACCACATTCATTGCACTAATGATCTTCCATGTAGGTATAGTTAGAATCTAGATACAAAGACATATATTACAATTCGAATCACAAATACTTCCACAAAAGATATCAGTTAGCCGGTGAAACCATGCAAATAATATTTGGGATACAACAAGCACCACCGGCTACAATGGGTTGTCTAAACCTGTGTGATGACTTTAACTAAGAGATATCACCAATGTCACTAGTACTGTGACTTTAAAGATGTTATCATTAAGAATTTCCTCATGTCTATAACTCAACATACCATTAGACTCATTATAATTATCAAGGTTAGTTTGTATAAAGGGAAAAACATCTTTGTTAATAGATAATTGTTTGCAACTGTTTTTGATAGGTATATTCTGATGGATGCGACCAAATGAAAGCTCTTTTAAATTGAAGGAGATAAATAGTTATCTAATTGGCCGAAGTGCTTTTTTAATTGTCAGAGCAAGGCCAAGAATGCAGCTCGGGAGTTTGTATATAATTATAGTCTACTATTTATTATGAATATGATATCATTCTATGATTTTCACTTTTTAAATCAAGACAATTGAGTCGGAAAGTGAACATTTGGACACACTTTTTTTAATTATCACAGTAAAGAGTTGTGAAACGCCTTTGTTATCTGGTAACACCGTAGACGCGTCTAAATATACGTCAAATAATTATAGTTAATTGGCGAGAATAAAAGTCGAAAATTAAGAGCCCCATCTATTATCGAACGTACAATAGGATAAGACTTTGTGGGCAGTTCTTGAAAATGATGAATAGAAAACTGGTGTTCTACTTAAAGCATCTCCAACTATTTGCAAAGCCTCAGTGAAGCGGGATTGTTAGAGGGACCTATTTAACATCCACAAAAATGTATTTGTGCCTTTTCTATAGGTTACGATACCCTATACAACAGACGATAGTATAACATCCATTGTGTCTTTCTATTCTAGTTATCGTCACCTGAATTTTCATGGAACATTGGCACCTAGATAATAGTGGGGTCTGTTAAGGCCACTTTTTTGAGAAATTGTTACGCGGCGGATAAAAGCACCAAATTTGGTATGAGGCACCTCTGAGGCATAACTATCAAATCTGGAAGGGGAGCCACGTTGAAATATCAATAGGACGGATGTGGGGGCCCAAAAACCAATATGGCCGACTTTTACTATAAAAATTCTTATATCTCAGCTTCTAAAAAGACTAAAGAGACATGGTTCGTGTCAAAATTGAGGGATTATGGGTCAGGGAATTCAATTATTTATGTTTAAAGTCAATGCGGAAATCCAAAATCCAAGACGGCTGACCAATTTTGAGAAATATTATGATTTTTAGCTACTAAGGCATAAGGCCAGGGGAAATGGTTCCAATATCAGTTGTCAATAGCCTAGAGGGCTCAATAAATATGATATTAATCCAATACAATACCATAAATTTCAAAATGGCTGAATTCATTAGCATGATACCTTTGATAATGACTGCTGGATTCCAAAATAATGCAAAAGAAAGGATATAGACTTAACTCTTTTGCCACAAGATTTCTTGATTCCATTTGGTATGATGATCCCCTGGGACCCCTTCATTGAATTTAAAAGGGGAGCCACCTTGAAATATCAATATAACCCGGACGGGGGCCAAAAATCCAATATGGCCGACTTTTATTGAAATAATCTTATATCTCAGCTTCTGAAATGCCTAGAAACACATTGCTATTGTCCAAATTGGTAGATTATAGGACAGGGAATTCAATTATTTACTTTTCGAATCTATACAATAGGTCTAATCGAAGCTAATCAAAAGTTTTGGTCAAATACCTTAAATTTCAAATGCTAAAAACATACAAAATTTGTCAAAATTTCATTTTGGTATTTCATGATGGCTCCCCTTCTAGATTCAATAGTTATGCCTCAGAGGTGCCTCATGCAAAATTTGGTGCTTTTATCCGCCGCGTAACGAAAATGTTGTTAACAGACCCCACTATAATAGTTAGAAGAGAAGTTGAGTGATGGAGAAAAAAGCTATAGAAAGAATGTTGTGGGTTTAATTGAGTCATTTTAGAAGTGGCATGCAATAATTATAACTTTATGCGGAAGTAATGATACAAGAATTATTATCATGTGATCCATAATGATATGCGCGCTTTTCAAATCAATGTAAGTTGGTAACGGATGGTAGAAACATACTTAGTTATTTTTTGATAACAGACGTTGGTGACTCTTTTAAATATTCTGTATTTTAGAAATGGTATTAATTAACAGTGCAGAACCTGAAGGAGAGCTGTAGCAATATTGCATCAGAACCGTAATCACATCATTATGTGTCCTCCAGAATTACGTCATCATTTCAACACGTTAACGTATAGCAGGTTTTCCGAGAAAGCTGTAGATATATCAATAGACAATGAAACCCATTTATATTATTGTACTCGGAAAATTATATTTCTGAAATATATTAACAAATCTGAGAGAAACGATACGTTACGTTAACGTTACGTGATGCATGTGGGGGCGTACACGACCAACTCGCCTCATTACATCACAAGAGTCAGCTCACTGAGCAGATAGGAGCAGCTCATATGTCCCTAGGTACACTGACCCAAAGGCCGAGTCAAACAATGAGTGACAGACCCGCCCATAATTACTACACCACTTGAATGTCCAGCCCTCATGATTGATAACATTTATAATGCTTAATCAAAAACATGTATATTTCATGGGATTTTGGGGCTTAATGACATAGATGATGAATGTAGAAGAAGTCTCAAACTTTCTATCAATGAAAACAGCTTTTGAATATTCCAAGTAGAAGCTGAGATATTGATTTCTGAATATGATAGGGTCGGACACCATAAATCCATGAAAAATAGATAACAAAGAGTACCAAGCAAGATGCAAAGGGTTAAATATAGAGCAAAATGCAACTAGTAAAACTCATAATTAGAACAAAATGCTATATTTTCTTTTCTAATTAAGATATCTTTAAGCTGTTTTTTGCACAATGTAGCTTGAAAATCCTTCTTTTCTGTTTTCCTAATTTTACAATTTTTGTCACATGATCGAGTTTCCATGGCAACCAAATACTTCATTTTATCACCATTTTACATTTTGACGTTCTTTCAATATTCCGGTAACCATAGCAACAATATGCAAAATTTGTGAAAAAGTTACCTTTCAAATAAAACTACACAAAATTTCATTTTAACACCAATTTTAGCTTATTTTACTATTTTTGGTCATTTTCTATGTAAATATTGACTGTAGACCTATCAAAGTGTATGTCAATAAGCTTGGAATTCGCATGGAATATACTATAAACACTTGAGGCTATATTTCTTTTGCTGGCGCACAGTGGCGACTCCCAATCCGTTCCATAATGTTGCATAAAATATGATTATTATCTTAAATGATAAAACGGCGACGGTTACCAACAAAAGATATTTAATGATTATTAACCTCCTCCCAAATTCCATTTAAAAAGACCCTTACATTCAGACGTTTTCAGAGCTAGCAGTCTAACGTATCAGTACGTAATAACTCAGGTTCAGTCCCGTATCTATACACCCCACACTATTGCCCTGCCTGCACCTGTTAAAAAAGATCGAGTTCTACAATAGCGTGGGGGGAATTGAATTCAAAACAAAACAGAAACAAGTGGAGTCGGAGCACCTATTCCCACCCTCACCTTTCTTTTTTCCCTCCCCCAATAAGTCAGTGAGTGCGCCAAAGGCCGCTGGGGCCTCCGGGCCGTGCAGTTCGCGTGCGTGAAGCCCAGCCTATAAAAACACACACTCGGCTAGGCTGCGTGATTGCATGGATGTCAGTCCCTGGTAGAGAAACTACCCTGGTTTCATGAGTGTAACTCTAGCCCATGGTAAAATATAAACTATGAAAGCTAGGCCTTGAGCATGATTTAAATACCTTCATTAGTTACCACTTCAATTGGTTCAGTGGCGCAAATATTTCACTCCGTTTATACAAAGCAATGTTTGTGACATCGCTCTTATGAATTCGGTCTTAATTCAGATTATTTATCTTTTAGCTTTTTGAGATTTAAGTATTCCATATTGTTGAGATGTAAAGTTATATATTTGTTCAATGGGATCATATCTTGAGGTTTTTTTTAAGCCAGCATGATGATACATATGCATTGTCCAAGACTAGAACCTTTGTGTTTGTTATCACGTCATTTTATTGTGATTATAATCAAATTATTGTTTTAATATTGCTTCGCATCAAACGCCTCAGTTCCTATATATCAGTGTTATCACAGTTGCTGTCAAAAAGAATTGTGCTAGCAACAACAAAAATCTTAACTGTACGTTGCACAATAATATCATGTGAGGACATTTGTTTAAATATTTTCCACATGAAACCACAGAATTGCAGTTAGTCGCCATGGAAGTTTGTGGTATGGATGATTACGAACCTACCGCCTCCTCCCCAGCTCCCCCTATAGCAGACTGCACACTCACAGGTACCCTACCACCTGTCACCATACGCCAAGCCACACAGCAACTTGAAGATTGAGTTTCTGCCCGGGCTATAAGTAAAAGGGGGTGTATTTTTCATCCCAGCCGCCACCAACACCCCTGTTTTTCGCCGAGGTGTCTCAGTGATATCAATGCAGGCTCGTGGATCGTGTTTATCGGCAGTGGAGGGGAGATTGGATGGGGCCCGACCCCCTGTTTGAATGTCCCCCTCCTCTGGCCACCTGCCACTCATTGCAGATAAGAACAAGACCTCTGATGTCCTGCAAAGAGTTAGGTATAACCTGCAGAGTGTTAACAATTGATATGATATAATCCGTGGTGGCCTTCCTTTTCTTCTTAGGGTATTTGAGAAAGCACTTGCTCGTTTGGCTTGTCTTCCAATGTCCTGGGGTAAAACTTATTGACCGTTTGTAGAGAGTGAGACTTTTTTTTCATCTATCTATTTATTTATCAACCATACTCACTCGTACATGAATGAGACTTGCATTCCGGTCGTTGTTACATGCATGCTCTTATAACCACGAAAAGATATTTCTTTTTTTTCCTTCTTCATAAAAAAATCCATCAGTGTTGGTAATATTTCCCTCTGATATAGAGTACAATAGTTGCACTACAGTCCCTTGCAAGACCATTAATACCGCTATTTAGGTAGGGAAATAAATGGGGTTGCATTTAGAACCTCATAGATCTCAGTTTACAATCATAAGTAGGGGATATAACACTTGGTACACACATCTACCTCACACCTCCACACCTCTCCCATGTACCATACCTGGTCCAGGAGAAACACCCCGAGGTGACAAGAGATAGAAGCGCGCTACATGGGCCAAGTTTATCTTTTTCTACAAGTGCCTATACCCCTGACTTCCGGTACGACCCTATACCCCCTACTTCCGGTACCTTACCGCCAGGGGCGCTGTGCTGGCGGCGGGCGATATAGAGAACAGTTGATACTTGTACTGTAGATAAAAAGCTCTGTATGATTGTAATACACTTTTACATGTGTTCTTTCTTTGACAGAGTATATAAATAAAATTTTATTTTCATTAGGTCCCCATCTCCATCGCAAAAACCTTGGTATTTGTTAATTATACATTTTTCAAATAGGTCTGCCTGTGACGTTACACACAAGAAATGGTTTCAAACAATTCATATTGAGAGATACACGAATATTGACATGGTTATTGCTTTGGTGTTTGGACATGAGGATTGTATTATGAATTTTAGGCACTAAATCCTGTCGTCAAAAGTTTTCAAAATAAATCATTTCATGGGAAACAAGTAGAAGGTTTCTCTTGATATATACGCCTCTTCGCCATGTGTACATTTCTCGTAGTGTGCCATGAACCACAGAATTGTCTTAGTGACATTATTGCCCTTGGAGAATTACCATACAAATAAGTGAAATGTTCACCCTTTTGCTAGAGCCAAACATCTGTCAAGAGCCCAAACTGTACTCAACAATCCAATCCCCAAACACCTCCCAACACACCCACCCACCACAAATCTGACTTTACGGCCTTTTAGCTCCGTTTCCTCCCACTTCTCCTCTCCTTGGAAGTTTTCCGGTAGTATCTTGCCCTGGCCCGTGTAGCAAAGTGGGCGCCAGAGATCCAATTTGCTGAGTCATTGAAAAAGAAGTGGGGAAAGTGGGGAAAGTGTGTCTGTGGGAGGCGGAGTTTGACCCGTGACTCGGTTCTCTGTGTTTGCCTACAGCCACTATTCCACTGGCCGATTTTACTCTCGATTTTGAAAATCGCTGTAGAAATATGGGCTAAATACACACATGTTGGATATCATTAGAAAGGATTTTGAATTCTCTTTCAAATGGTATGTGACATGCATGGTTTTATATAATATTTCTAATGAAATTACTGAGAAATTACTGAGTTTTCTGTAGTTAAAATCGCCCAATGGAATACAGGCTTACCGTCGGCGCCTAAAGTCGTTACTCCTGTTTGTGGACGTCTTCAGTGAGTAGGGCCGGCTGTTTATTGTACACAGTCCCTGGGGATGGCTGTTTATTGTAAACACCCTGTAGTGTATGATCTAATCCCAGGTGACATGATCCCTGAACTTGGCCTTCCTCAGCCCCCCAGGGTAAGTAGGCCTACCCAATGATTTGACTGTTCTTGTGCGGTTTTCTTTTGTTTTTCTTCTTGTAATTTGTTTCTATCGCAACAGAAATGCCATCGGTTACCTGTTATTCATCTAAATTAATTGTGATGAGTATAACAAATACTGTCGTTTATATGTTGGTAAACAACAACAGGCAAACATTTAGTTTAAACAAATCAAGGCTTTTGTGCTGAAGAGGAACAAGAAGCCTTGATATTAAAAAAAAACACATAAATGACGAGTTGTAAAAAGCCCAATTGTAAAAAGCCAAAGGTAACCTAGATGATATCAGAAATTCAGACGAATTAAGATCTCTACATTATCGCTATTATTTTGACATACATATATATGTACATCCTTTTGTTGGAGATCATATACAGGCAGCTATATGTCACAAAATGCCGAGTGCAATGGCCAATGTATGAACCATCGGTATTGTCTGTGAATGCAGTTATTACTATGAATAATTCCCGATGTCTGGCGTTTGACGTGCCTGGATGAACAATGTTAGGCCTATATTTAGTAACTTGTAGTGAGTGCTTAATTTACATTATTTATTGTTATAAAAACGAGCATTGGATCAACGTTAGCTTACAATTGAGCTACTCATTGTATCAGTTCTAAGCAGCTAAGCTTACCGATTTTGCCGCGTATTTCGGCATTCAATAAGCATACTCTTGCAATTCGAACGATTGTATATAAACGTTTTTTTCCCCTCGAATATTACTATAAAAATGGAATAAGCACTGTAACTTTGTAACATAACCCTACAGCCTTAGGAAACACAAACCCCTTTTTCCTCAGCTCCCATCAAAGGAAACAAGACATGATTTAGTGCTGTAATAACTTGTACTCGTCAGGAGCAGTACAAAAAACCCTGACAGCCTAGAGAAAGGTGGTGTCACGGCTGAGGATTGGAGGCGCTAGGCGCTGGGTGACTTAATCGGAGGTGTAGACAGAGTTGGGAGAGATTAATGAACCTATATCATTGACACTTCAGTGTATGCCCCCCAGCCACAAGTGTGTCTGACGAGGGGTGGGGAGAGGGCGAGAGGAGTACTGGGGAGAGGGTGAGAGAGCTGGGAGGTAGGCAGTGAGGGGTAGGTGTCAGGGACAACACCACCACAGATCGACATACACTTTCCGAGCGGTTCAGGATTGCGCAAGCACATGCGTAGGTCTTTTCATTCTTCCATCACATGTTTAATACCAACTTCAGCTTGTTCCAATTGCCGTAGACTACCCACAGACGGTCTCTCCCATAGCTAAGTAAGATTTTAGAACCCTGACCTTACACCTTTAATGCTAATAAATAGGATGTATCGTGCTTCCCCCCACAACATTTTGAATACACGCGGAAAAAGGAAAACTACAAACGCCCCTAACAAGTAAAACAATATAGTAAAGCTTGCGCATATTCCGTGGAAAAGATGCACAGAGTACCTTTTGAAATTAGATTAACCATATTGTATTTAAACCAGAGAATAAAAAGGCATTGCAATACAATTGGTTTACGACCATTTATCACTTTCAAAACAGAATAAAATAACTCCCTTAACAATACAATATTAGCTTTTCATAGCACTTTATCTGTCAAACGTGTCACCTATAACGTATTACCGATAAGACATCATAAATCAACAAGACCATGCACAATGGAAATTCTCCATGTATGCGCTTGGAGAGTGCCCTTCAAGTCTCGCGGCGAGGCGAGAACAGACGGGATCCAGTGAGAACAGACGAGATCCATCAGAAGCCTGTCAAAGCTGACCTCAGATGAGAAGCTAACAAGCCGCGATTAGCTGTCATATACACAATAAGAGGGGCGGCAGGCACTAACCACTCTCTCCTAGTCTACACATAATACCCATGATAATGGCAGCAAGGGGGCGAGCAAAAAACTGACATAAGAGAATAATAGACACTCGAATTTACTTGGCCTTTTGCTATAGGGGCTAAACATACGTATTATCTACTTAATCTTGCATGTAATATCTTTCCAAAATAAACAACGTTATATGTATCGATATAATTATGCGCGCATAAATCTAAACACTATTATGCAATGAGAATGCATGTATCTGAGAGGATGCAATCTTGCTGTCACAATAATTATATCTCTCTGTGCTGTATAATTACCTATTCAAGCGATTCAGCTTCAGCGGAATTGATACTGCGTTACAAGAAATAGTTATGTACCAAAACGAATAAAATACATTTTAACATTAACAAATAGTTCTATAACGAACATTTTGCAAATTAATAGAGAATGCAAATCAGTACACTAAACATTCACCAACTACAGTCCGCAGAATATTAATTAACCTACAGTAGAGCTCCCTCTGGTTCAATGTGAGTCCTTCAAAACAGGAACGACTTGCAGAGTTCAATTAAAGCTCTGTTAAATGCCTTTGAGTAAAGTAAAACTTATTCTGCCCCTCAAAAAGTCCTTTTCTTGCATTTACCTGTTATTCCTAACGAGAAACAAGTTCTTAGAATACATCTCTTGTTATAATGTCAAAATTGGCCAATTATTGTTGAGTGATCGCCACTGCTGATTTAAAATAACAAAAATATGACAGAATATTCTTTTATGTGAAATGGTTATTTGTGTTTTGTCAAGAGTTCTGAATAAACATGGATAATAATGGGAAAATGGAAACGCCGGTTGAAGTTTGAGTATAGGATTTCCACATAAAAATGATAGGGCCTATACTGATAGAGAAGCGTCATCAGCAGGTAGTGGTGCCAACACCTTGCCCAAAGTACAATTATGTCTTCTATAGTTACCAGTTATACTATAGAGGGTGTCTTTACACACTTCCACTTGACATGGTGTCAGCTCAATTGCCTCCTGCTTCCAGGTAAATATTGATAAAGGTGTGTAAAAGTGGAGGAGCGGCAGAACCAATCAGATCACCTGCAGGTGGGGGCTTTATGCACTGTGAGTGCGGCCAGGTAGACATTTATCACTGGCCCATTGTGGGGTGGGCATCCAGGTGTGTGAGGGGATCTCACGGCCCAGTACACCTGGCTCACCCTCCCACCTCACCCCCTACTCCTACCTACCTGCTTCCCTACTCACCTTAAACATTCAAACATGCACAGGTGTGTTCTCTTGAAAGCAAATCAAAATCATGTACCATCAATACAAATGTTCATAAAAGCAAAACTCATCGAATTTGGAGAATTCCTTTCTTCTGTTTTTCCATTTTCTTGAAGTACTTTTATGATCTATATCCTAGTTTTGGGCCAGTTCATGGACGTGAATGGGTTCAAAGACATCTCCAG
This sequence comes from Lepidonotus clava, assembly GCA_936440205.1. Classification (NCBI taxonomy): domain Eukaryota; kingdom Metazoa; phylum Annelida; class Polychaeta; order Phyllodocida; family Polynoidae; genus Lepidonotus; species Lepidonotus clava. The sequence goes on from OW387140.1 coordinate 40,360,050, forward strand.
GTCCCTGCTTTTGGATGCACAATAAAGTCATAAACCATCAATGAAACATTCATAAAATCAAACTTCATCAAATTTGGAGAATTCCTTTCTTCATTTTTCCCCATTTTCTAGAAGTGCTGTTATGATATTTCATAGATTTTGGCTGGTCCATGGGCGTGCATGGGCTCAAAGACTGAATGATTTGTTTCCAGGTGTATCAAACTATTCCCAGGTGTTAAACCTGGTCCACCCCCACTCAGGTAGTGTAAAAGTCGTTATCAGGTAGCCCGCACGTGGCTGCTCCCTCCTGGCAGCGCTAGACCCTGGAGGAGCACGCCTGACCGCCCCGGACAACCCCTCCTGACCACAAATCACCGCCTTCACATGCCCTCCTACCTGCCTCACTCCCTTCCCCCTGGGGCCCTTGCCCATCCATCCATTGCTCCTTCCACCAGCACCCCCTTCCCCCCGCTCCCAAATCCTGAAGGAATGAGAGGACATTTGGTCTTCAACAATCTAGGGATAAGCGCACTTGATGAAAAAAATTGCTTTCATACATGATTATTATAGAGTCATATTTTAGGGATGGATAGAGGATTTTCCAAAGTGGAGACATTATGTGATTATGGGCTAAGTACTTAAACAGTATGCATTCGCATGCACGTACAGAGCGTTTTCCTTGTATTTGTCCTTTTTGGGTCCATCAAAAAGGGAGTGGGAGCCAGCCTGGACACCCCTACCCCCCACCCGATCCGCTTCTGAATTTCACCTAATTTGATTCTGCAAGTTACAATTGCAATGAACAGTTTGAACTAGGACTTACATGTGCAAGTTCTAAAATTTATAACTGGGCTATAAATGTTGAAACTTTAGAACTTACGCGTGTAAGTCCTAGTTCTAAGACAGTGCTGAAAGGCAGGATAGGGCAAGATAGGATAATTTCATCAAACCGACTGAGAAACTCAACTTTTTAGTATACATTTCAGTAACTTCGCTGGTATACATTTTATGTAAAAAGCGCACACTTATTAGTTAATTTACTGACTTCACTTTCTATATAGGATAAAATATAAAATACTTAATATAATGGAGTCCGCAGATGTAATTCGATGCCTCACTATAGTCTACATGTATATCATGAAAATCAATTAGTCTGAATGTGAAGGTATACGAATCGGTACAGATTGTTTTTCCAGGATCTCCTCTACTGACAGCCATTTAAAACCATTTTATAGATGGTCATTTTAAAAATATTTTCTATCAAACTCTTTATGTTATTGTATATATTCATATACCTCTAGCATGAACAAGTTAAACAATGCCCTAGCATCCGAGAATATGATCTGTCTGCTTTATTTTTGGACTCCTCAGACACTGTCATCAATAGAATAATGGTCCTCCTATGTGACCTCTTATACCATATCCATGCTTTCCTATATCTATTGTATTCTTCGACCTTTAACTTAGATTGCTACTTCATCCGATTTACATGATCCTACACCAAAGATATTAATTTTGATAAACGCACGGAAAGTATTTACTCATTATGCAGGCACAGACAAGAAAGAGAAAAACAAATAAACAATTGTTTTTCCCATCTAAATTGTGTACTATGGAACTAGTACTGCATCAAGGTATAGGCTTCAATGTCTATAGTCAACCCTGCATTTATGTATATAATTATAGCAAACATATGAGCTGAGGACATGTGGCTTTTAATGTTCAGTAAAAGATAGAAGGTGTCATAAGTCTTATCAGAAAATAATGTGAAATAGATTGAGTAAAAAGTTGTAAGTTAAAATAACATAAAATTGCAGCCCCCTGTATCATAAATTCCATTATCCAATTTTACTCGTTATTTTGGAAAGTGCCAGTGGGAATAACGTCTTTTTGTAGACATGTCATATTATCCTTATGAAGGATTTTAAACCGTCTCTCAAATGGTAGGTAGTTTGTCTGGGTTCCTAAATATTCCCTCTGGAAATGAGGAATTACTCAATTTTCTATAGCCAAAATCGCCCTGTGGAATAAGGGCTTCAGGTATTGCCCTGTCCCAGGTGAACGGTTCAATGTGCTGAAAAGCTCTGTCTGTATTCTCTTGCATGCCCCTGGCGCCACCTGGCCGCAGTAGTCTGTAATCAATGAGTACATGAGCCAGAATATCCTGTCAGTCTCCCACCCGAGGTACCTTACCCACTCACCCAGGTATGCAGTTCACTTGGAGGTAGAGGTATAGGTCCAGTGGAACTCAAGACATGGTTCTGTGTGGTTAATTAATATATAGACATATGAATGATGGACTGAATGAGCTGTTCACATATTACAAACGTAGACGAAACGGACCGTCAAGTCTGAAACTTGACGGTCGATTAATTTATTCTCTGGAGTGCAGAAATAAACAATGGGTAATCTTTCCCCTTAATATCAGTCTATCCGACTTTATCCTATTTTTCGAAATGAAGTCTCAAGTTACCAGCTACTTTCCGTTGCTAACGTAAACAGTCTGGTAAACAGTTTATTTTAGGATAAAGAAGGCTTTGCTTTAGTTCAAAAGAAAACTTCTCAAAACAAAACAAAAGACAGACAATAATGAGTGTGTTGTAACACAGTGCACTATGTTACAGTATCTATGTATGACGACTTTTCTTCTGTGTGTCTGACAAGTACATTTAAGTATATTTTAAGACCACTTCATCAACAAATCACATTAATGGACTATTTATAGTCCAAAAGTAAATTGAAACTTTAGAACTTGCGCATGTAAGTCCTAGTTCTAAGACAGTGCTGAAAGGCAGAATAGGGCAAGATAGGATAAGTGATCGTTTCAGGTTACTTTTTGAATCAATGTATTCCAGGAAATTAGACTCCTACAAACAATATTAATAATAGGTATATATTTACTCACGTAGTTATTATATTGTATAGATAGAGAGAGCGCTAAATATAAATGCGTATGGTTGCTAAAGCCTACACATCAGACCCAGTCTCCAAAAGTTTGAGCTACTCCCTTGAAAACTTTCCAGGACTTCTTACATATGTGTGATTATTCAAATATTCCTTTACTGGGTTTACTAAATACGGTAAAAGAAAAGTCTCTGAACTTTGGGCCCCCAGAAAAACGTACCGTTGTGAGGCAATACAAATGAAAATTCCAGAACGCTAATGTACACACCCACATTTGATAGTGTATGAGTTATCATAAAAACATGGATGAGAGCTGTTTGGGTCATTCTCCGGAAATCTCCTCAATTAGAAAAAATGGAATAACTTCATTTTGGAACTCCCTATAATCCTTAATTTTTGTATCAAATATTTTTCCCTGATCATAATCTTGTTGATCAGACATAGGCCTTTAGGAAAATCTATAGTTTATGCTATACTGTTTTAACTTTTTATAATCCAAAGTCTAAACTAAATCGCTGTCATTGAAGGAAGAGTGTTACGTGTTAAGTGCAAGCTTTACTCTAATAGAATTAATGAGCATTAATCATAAATCTGTTGCTACTTACTAGCCCCCTTTTTTAAACACTGTCAATCATCTATCTCACCAACGACCGCTCAGCACTTTTTCAATTATTTCTTTTTCTCGTGCAACTTGTGGAAAATGCTCGAGATTGGCGTCTCTCAATTCGCCCAGATGACCTTTGGCAGCCTATCTAAAGTTGGCTGTAACATTTAGTCCCCCCAGCTCCATATGCTGAACTTTTAAAATGATATTTCCACGATCTGGGCTTAACCTGTGAGGAGTAAAGCCGGTATTTGACTACCCGATTTTGACTACTAGGAATTTGCTAATTTTTAAGTAATTCTTAGAATATTCCAAGAACCCCTGCATGTTACATACCATTTGAAAGGTAATTCAAAATCCTTTCTAATGATATATAACATGTCTATAATAAGTGCTTGCTCCCTCTCGGAATTTCCAAAATCGGGAGTAAATTAGGGTAGTGGAATATAGCCTCTAGGGTGCATAGTTAAAGGGGAGGTTTTTGCAACGCTGAGACGCACACTCCCCCTAGTGCCCAACCCTTTGAGGCCCAGTCTATATTCAGAGTCCGGGGCATTGGGGGAGTCATAAAACTGTTGGCTAACCTTCGCCCTTCTTCAATGAATAGTGGATATCCATTTGATGAGTGAGGGGAAAAACTAAGGGATTGCACTAATTGGAGGCATTCAGGGTTGTTGGATGTAGTAGGGAAGGATATTGGTTGCTTTAGGGTTCTTGGTCAACCGTTTAAAAGTACCGCGATGGCTACCCTGCTACTATAATTATTTGCATATATTATACGCCTAAGGTGAATGTGTATGCATTTTGCAGGGCTTCGAAGGCAAGAGAGGAACCCCTGTACAAATTGTTCGCTGCATACACATCCTAACTATAGCTTCAGATTCAGATATGTGTACATTCTGACATACATCTTAGTCGAAATGTATAACTTCATGGAAAGGAATGCAGGAGCCTGAGGTCTTATGTTATCTGGTATGGCTGATATGAATCCCCTCCTTTGGAAATACTCATTAGTGTGAAGCCACTTTCTCTGGCCACTCACCTTTGACCCAATTGAATGATCCACGTTCAAATTTTTGCCTCAAGAGATGTAATGGCGGGGCCATATTACAAACGTCACAAGATATTGGGTAATCATAGCTGCTGTCGTCAATCTTAATTTTGTAATTGTCACAAGAAGAATGATCCATTTACCAATTCACTGGTCAATAACGCTTGTTTTCCCATGAGATACCTAGTCCAATGCATAGGAATGAGAGCTGTAATTCAACCTTCGTGCAATATAAAACACATGCAGCAATTCGATAGTTGTGCAGGATTAAATGAACTACGCTTAAACGAAAAAGTATCCAATTACTTTTGACCAATGCAGAAATGTCAAGATTACTATGCTAACCAATAATCGCGGAACTTGAGAAAGTTGAGAATGCATACCAAGTTATAAAAGCATAAGATTAAACTTCCGCATCAAATCGTTCAAGTCATATCTGACCATATAGTATTACCATGAAACTTAGCAATGAGTATTTTGTCTAGCCAAAGAAACAAATCTAGTAGATTAAAGGACTTATGTTTTTTCAACGGTTGCTGAATAAAATTCTTTTTAATAGAGGTATCAAGCTGGGTATTTTTTCCCTTCTCTGGGTTATATACTTAACAAAAACTAAAATGTTACATTGTAACCACATCCATATGAACATATAAATGGATGATTAACGAATGCACTGCATCTTTATAGTGCTAAATGCAGCGATACTGTTTTGAAAGGAAAAGGTATTCTCTAATCGTTCTTGAATTATCTAAACATCATTTTTCTTCTTGATGTAAAATGCAAACAAGTATTGTTCTATCATTTCCCAGCCAATCACATTAGCTGCCAAACCTTTGGCGTCAGTCCCTTTCACAAAGCTAACGTATACCTCAGTTTGAGAGGCCGTGAAGTTTTGATTGTATGGAGGCAGTTTCTACAATGTTCCCCACTCTTTGAGGGGTTTAACCAACCCCCCTACCTCCCTCCCTGTCAGTCACTGCCAAGGTGCCCAGGGGGGTTCACCAAAGCCAGAGGCCATTTTCCAAGGCTGATCACCCAAACGGGGCCAGGACAAAGGTGGTGACAGGGGAAATTGAATTTTCTAGCCAAGAGATACACGACCTTTGTGTGGGCCTTATCAAATGAGCCACGGCCTGTTGGCTCGATGGCCGCCTGGAATTGGCCGCTTCAAAGAGCCCGATTTGGCGGGGGTTAGAAGGCAAGATGGAGCGTGTTTGTGGGTGTTAGTGACAAGGGGCGGGCACAAAGAAGTGACACTGCTACCTATCATTGCCTCCTCACTCCCTCCCTGCAAGCGCTCCTTGCTTGTGGCCATCAGGTTAGGGAGATGAATCTTCACCCGGTTCACATTGAGAGATTGAAGATTGAAATTGCTTCTGGATTTGGATCTTGAAATATTTAGAAGTTTAGCTCTGATTACTAACAGTTATTTCTTTCGAAAGTGAAAATGAAATTAGTTGATATTAGTCACTTATTTAGTTTTTTCAACCAATTTGTAATTAGAAAAATGCATAAAATTGAACCTAAAATCTTATAACTAATTCTTGTTAAGTGAAAAATAAAACTAGCTAACATTTTTCACTTATTTTGTCTTCTGTGTTTTTCAACAAGTATGCACATAGAAAATTGCATGAAAATCTCAACCTAGGTTTAATCGCCAGGTATTAACAGAACTACTCAAGATCATACCTCCTCCATGGCTTTTGAACCCTACTGCTCCTGCCTCACCGTTCCCTTGTGAGTAGAGAGCGCCGTACCCAAAGTGCCTTCCATGTCGGCACGGCTGTCTATCATGCAGAAAGGGGCCCTAGTGACAAAAGGTGGGCGGCCATTGTCCTCACAGGCTTTGAGACATCTCACTTTGGCATCGCTGTCATTGTGTCAACGCCCAAGTTGTCTGACGTTTGTCTGACGTTGTCTGACGTGACTGGTGACAGTGACTGACACCAAGAGGCCGCCAGGTCTGCAAACCATACAAAACCTTCCCGCCCCCGTCTTCTCCTATCTCCCCTTGGGCCTAGGGGTGGGGGAAGGGGACGGCCCGCCACCTTTGCCGGCCTATCTCAGGGCCTCCTCCCTGCTCTCGGCATCGTTTTGTGGCCATAGAAGTCTTGCTCTGGGCCGATTTAATCATTGACTCCACAGCGCCTCCGAGTTACCTTTGAAGTCCCAATTGTTGGTTGTACACAAAGGGGGAAGTAGCAGAGTTCAATGGTGGAGAACGCCAAAAACAGCGGCCAATGGCTGGCGGGGGAGATAGGGTGGGGGGAGGGGTTGTGAAAGGGGGAGTGGGGGTGGGGGGCTTGGTGGCCTCGGAGGCAGATGCGTAGAGTTTTGCAGAGGGGACAATACTCAGTTTATCTCTGTATCGCCGTGCCAATAATCCTATAAAAAGCCTCGACACATTAACTAACAGTGCGGAAGGCCAACCATGTATGCCTATTTATGTCCTTGTTACACTTCTAAGAGTAATTCCTCCATTTAATTCCTCCGTCTGCCATCCCTAATAATCCGTTTGACTGCGACGGAAAAGTCCATAGATCAAGTACCAAGGTTCCGCATGCATTACAACTTTTCTTTCCCTTTGAAGCAAATCTGTTAGTGTGTAGAGTGGAGGTAGGCGACGCATCGGCACACCACACCCTCCCTGCCCTCTCCCCCAAACTCTCATTGTTAACAGCACGAAGAAGAGATAGGGCAAAACAGGGGAACCACAGAAAAAGCCGAGTTTACTCAAAGAACAGGGTAAAATGGCACAATTTCCTGCTGCCTCGGTTGGCCGTTTCCCTGGCCTTGAGGCACGCGGGATGCCATTTAATTAGTAGCTGCGGGGGTCTTGATCTTATCCAACTTGTGCGAACAAAAAGATCTCCACCCTGCCCCCTGACTTGTGGGGGCACCCGACGGCGAATCAATTCACCCCTTATCCACATCATCTCTCTTTTGACTTTCGGTCTTTTTCTTCTTTCCTCGCAGAGGGACCTAAAAACTTACAAGCTTGTAAATTCATAGAACGCATGGGAATAATGGTTACATGAGAGCTGGTTGAAAAAGAAGTGGGTTAGGAAAAACGCAACCGCTGAGCGGTAATCATTAGCTGTGACACCGGAAGTGTGGCAGGCAACAATCCGTGAGACACTTGCCGTGACGAAAATGGCGTCAGGGTTGCATGGCGTTTTGATGTAATCACTGGAAACTGGGAAAAACTAGGTGTCAGGGGCAAGAGATGCGTTTGGCTTAATTTTGATGGGTAATTAATGAAATGTTAGAGTATTATCACGGTAAAGTGTCCGTCAATAGGCCTATGTGTTAAATGAGTTAAACTTTTATTAAGTTTTAACCTACGCATGTGCTTTAATTTGTTACTTCTACATGAAAAATGTAGGCACAAATTATGATAACTATATCCGTGAATATATAAGTGTCTATGTGTGTATATGTGCGTGTGCGTGTGCGTGTGCGTGTATGTGAATTTGTCAGTCAATATGCCTAGTCATAACAATATGCCTAGTCATATATCATAATTGAACACTGAAGTTTACAACATTTTGCTTTTTCAGTATTCACGGTTACTGTTGTTTTATCCGTTGAGTACATTCCCAATTGTATGGCATATTTCATTCTTTAAGAGGAATTCTCCGGTGAGATCCCTTTTTCTTCTTAAAACTTTTTGGTGGGGGGGAGTCGGTGCTGAGCGGATGTGTGAAGGGGAGGGAGGGCAGCTCTAGACAGAGGAGGGCAGGGGAGGGGAGGTTATGCACAAGTTGCGGCCGGGAAAGGATCATAAGGTGAAAGATCAAGTTGTGCGAATGTGTTAGGGCTGAGGTTTGGCAATGGCCTTTCCCTTACTGCCTGCCAAAGTGGTAAGCATTGGGACGGCTGCCAGAAGCCTGCCTGCCTCCCCACTCCTAGCCGCCGGGCCCTAAGCTTGCAACTTTAGGGGAGGACTCCTGTATATTGTATATGCCACATGCTCCCTTCAACTAGGTTATCTCATTGAGGGCACGTAAATTTGGGGACTTTTTACTTGACAAAGTGTAACATATGAGAGAAAGTATTTATGAATTGGCTGGATGCCATAGTTGCAATTAAGTCACGGTCCAATATGAAATAGTTGAGGCTCTGAAAATCAAGAAAACGGCTCTTTTTTGAGTTAACAAATGCATGTAGATCTATACGTTACATATAGTTCAAATAGAATAAAATAGCCTAACGTATTTAATCTTATGTATAATCTTCTGCATTGCATTAAGCCTTTCATTTACAGATGTAGAAACTAAACATAATTATCCCAAAATCAATTGGAAATATTTGGGGTGTGATTGTTGTTGTTGTTGTTGTTGTTGTTGTTGTTGCTGTTGTTGCATATATAATTATGCTGTTGTTGATATACCCTCGGTTGCGTTGTCATTTGTATATCTTAGGTATTAATTATTATAAACGGGCCCAGCTTAAGTTTTGTCATTGTTTAACTTGACTGGAATGCTTTAACTTGACTTGAAGGACTGCATGTGGTTGGGGTTGCTGACTAAGGACTGGAAAAGGGAAAATGTTTAAAAATATCAGCAACAAAAACTCATATAACTAGTAAACAAGATGATAGTTTGCAGAGAAGAGGCAGAATGTCTGCCATGAAAACATACAGGGATTTAACCCATGCAACAGTTTTATCGACCAATAACGATCCTGCAATTTTGGACGGTAAAAGAAGTTTAGGAAAAACTTAAACTTTATGGAGGTCCTTCCAGGTGGTAGCTATCAATAAGAGAGCCCGGCCTTTTCTTATAGTGATTATCGTGAACACACCACAAGTTAGTGTACTTCTCCAAGCCTGTTAACTACTCAGGGAAAGACAGGGGAAGGAGATGGGTAAAATACCTTGACCGGATTTACAGAAACCTGTACACTGTTCATTTTCCTAGTATTTGTAGAGTGTTTTGTATACATGTTATTTTGGAGAGGATTATTGAAACCTATTATTGACAACGTGAGGTTATATTAAATGCATTGTCGGAATGGAATTTTTTATTAGAACTTTGAACTTCGAACATCGGTTCATTCTCATGTAAAGGGTTAGGACAGAGATCATAAAAAGGAAGGGGCAACGATTTACGATCTCGTCTGGTAAGACTGATGGCAGTAGTTTTCTTTTCTTGAAAATGAGATGTACTCATATATTGCTACCATCACCATAGGGGTATATTTCCACTTACCTTCCTCTTGTCAAACCGAGTGGTGCTGAAAAGTATTTCACGTGTACATCATTTCTAATGGAGACATATTCAAACTTATAAAAACGACTTAGAAATATAATGCTTGTCATAAATATACTTGCTTATCTTAGTCTAGTTTCCTAGTCCTAAAAATTTGTAGCTAAATATAGGCAGGAAACCTCCGGGCTTCTATGCAATGGAGAGTAAAGCAACAGCAAGCCTAGGTATTTTCAATGCTTTATGTTTAAATGCGAATAACAAAATGTAGGGATGTGCATAACATTGGTGGCACTAAGATGACAAGATATAGTTATTCTAGTATTCTTAATTATTCAAAGTTCAAATTGAAAGCCGAAGTTACATCTTACCCATAAAAGGCCTTCAATAATTATTCTCAGCTTGACCTTGCAGTTATTTTGTAGAGATACTGTTGTTATTAACAACAGGTGATTGGTCTAGCCTCGTCCCATCCAAAATACCTACCTGGAACTACATTTAAAAAGAACTATTTGTCTGGAATATAAAGCGCACCTGTAAATCTTCTCGATCCTTCATGTCTTACTTCTAGCCCATATAACTGTGAATTAATAGTCAAGACAAGTGAAACTGACACCACCTCTACCACCTGAATAACAACTTTTTAATTCAGGCAGTCTTCTAAATTAAAGCCACGAAGCCTCTTTTTCAAATAAGGTAGTAATAATTGGTGTTCGATGAAAGCTATACTTTCGCAGTCTGTCTGAAACCACTTGAAAAAGAAACAATCACACGAGGTATTACCACGTTAGTCCGAATTGTTTCCCTGGATTCAAATGACATGATCAGCTAGTTTCAAACTTGCAAAATAAAAGAAAGTAAGAATTTCTAATATGTTTCCAATCTACCAAGAAACTTTTGCTCTAAATTATTCTATCAATGCACATTACAGGTCAGGAAAAAGTGACTATAGTTCAACCCATTTTAGAGCTCTACTTTCGTTCCACAGCTAGTGTTACCCTAAACCTAAAGCAGAAACCCATTGAGCGAGCAACTGAGATTCTGGTCGATTCTCGTCATTCAAGTGATCAGAAATAATCTAAAACGACCAGAATTGGTTGAAAACGACCAGAAATGTTGTCCTTATTGAGCTAAGCGACCAGAAATTGGTAAGAAAATGGTCAATTGTTTTGAAAATATTAGATATTTAGTTGCTTGTGACTAAGATCCGACCAGAATCTTAACCGCATCGCTGCAGTGAGTCCCGTCTGAACGTGCTCTCTATTGCGTTGTGCAGTAAATGACCCGTACAAAGTAGTCCCAAATAACGTTTTCTTTGGGCCTCTAAAGGCGGGAACCCACTGAACGATGCAGCTAGGATTCTGGTCGATTAGGAGATCAGCTATGGCCAATATCTATCAATTTCAAATATTTGGCAAGTTATTTCTCTTTGTGTGTGTGTAGATTTCTGTTCAGATGGCTCAGTGGAAACACCGTTCCTGGTCGTCTTTGAGCAGATTTGGTCAAACTTAAAGACCAGAATTGGTTGAAACGACCAGAGTTTTAGTTTAATCGCTCAATGGTTACCCCCATTAACATCGGACTGACAGGACGTTTGAATCGACCATTGCGAGAATCAGTAAACTACATGTATATCATTTTCAGTTATTATCGATCTTGCTTTTTAAATACAATACAAATTATTAATGCAGCACGCCTCATACATATATTATTGATACTTTTCAAATGTGGTTCCTCATTAGAGAGTTTACGGTAAGCAATGAATCCAGGCACTTGTGAGTAGACTTCAAATTAGCAGCGTAATTAAACGTTACCTCTGCCAATTAGGTGGAGTTGTAACTAGGCCCCCAAACAGGTGAGGTGTGCGCCAAATAGCAGTAGACGTGTGGAAGTCCCCACGTTTTTACCTTAGACCATAAACCACTAGGCGATTTTGACTACCTGGAGTTTGGTAATTTTAAAGATTTCACAATGAATATGAAATAAACCCATACATGCTACATATAATTTGAAAGAGAATTCAAAATCCTTTCTATTGACATATAGCTTTATTTCTTTTATAAGATTTTATTCTCGCTGGCGATTTCTGAAAATGTGAGTAAAATCGGCATGTGGAATTCAGGCCTCAGTGTTCTCTTTTTGACTTTTAATGATTTCTTTCAATGGTCAGTAGAGCTGGAAAAATATTGGAGGGCTACAGTGAGTGAAATGATGGGAGGATCTCACAGACAACAACTGGGGCCATATTCAGGCGAAAACAAGGTTTTTAGCGCGTGATTTTCTCTCTCATCCGATCGAATTGTTGACATGGATGAATGAGAGAGGTCATTTTGTAAATAATGATAATTTCTACTATTAGCAATAGACATTCCGCCCACCCTCAGTATATGCATGTCTACCTATATGGAATATATTTCGCACTGTTTTGGTGAATGGCCTTTTTTTCCCTAAAGATACTCCCCTAAATATCTCATTATTGGACCTTAGGCTCATTGAGATATAGAGTAGTCGAGAATTGTCTCATGTAAAGCAATATGTGTCAAGATGAGAATGACAACAAAACAACTTTTTGGTTTCTTAGTGCGCGTTTCCACAGTTATACTGTTTAAGGGTTGGTGCAGGGTATCGTTTTGAGGTGCCCTTTTAAGTTTCTTGAAAGACTTTTTTTAGGTATTAAGAATGTGGCCCTATACCATTAATGGTCCCATTTAAAAAAAATTGAAGATAATTTCGTACATTGAGTGATAAAAGAATAGCTTCTAAACAGGTATTCGCTAAATAGAAAAGTGTTACAAAAGTTGCAAAAGTTAATTTTATCATAAAGTTCTACCAGGCCACAGGGTATTAAAAGTATCAATATCTTCAGGCTAGAACCTATATTGATTAGTTTAATTACTTTATTATTAACCATAAATATTGTAGGCATGTCTACAACAAGTTATTATCAAACACACAGAATACTTGTTTACAACGTTACAACGTTACACAATTAACAATATTCTGAGATGAATCACGACGTTAACCCTATTGTAAGAAAGTCTTCTTAAGATGTTGCAATTATGGCCATCTTCTAAAGCTGTTTTATAGATCAGATTTCCACTAACGTTACCAATACCGTACGCTTATGCGTCGATCTTTCTTAAGGAAGAGGGGGTGTTAAGAGGATCGAGTTCCCAATACTAAAGTGCATTACTTAACAATAAAGTTATACGGCAATACCTGGAAGATAAACCCATTATGGTAGAACAATGTATCCTTCAAAGACACCCGTCCACCCAGTACAATTATGAATTATCATTGAAAACTCTCGGATGATTTCATCAAATGCATGAGTGATTTCTAAATAAGTATGCTAATCATTGTAATTGAGGAAGTTCATTTAAATCCATATAGTTCATTCGTGCATAGACACATCATTTCAATTGTTTTATTAGGTAACATATCGAGGATGCAGAGTCTGCCACATATTTTTGGTGTTAGGGTGGATGGGTCAGGTGCGGTTCCACGGGGGTTGTCAAGAGGGTCCTGACTCTCTCCCCCCCCCCTCCGCTGACTCCCCCCTTTTGGTGGATAATCATAATTCACATAGCCCTAGCGAAAAAAGTCATGTGTGTTCATGCAAATGCACAGCATTTTTTGCACTTAGCCTATTTGCTGACTCCTCCCCCCGCCACCCCTACCCCCACCCTATACGACACAGAATTTTTCCGCACCACCTTACCGTGAAATCATGATTTTTTAGCAATCAAAAACGGGGGTGTGGACTCTGCCCCTCCCCCAACTTTTTTTTCGAAATCCTAAATCGGCCTCTGGGGGTGTTATTTTGTAGCTGTCCGTATTGTGTGATGGACTGGAAGAGGTGTTATTTTGTTGTCCGTTTTTGCTGACATTGTATTCTCTCGAACCTGCCTCCATGTACCCTACCTTTGGTTAGTTGGCGGCCATCCTCCAGTACCTGCCTCTCCAGGGCGAAGCTGGCAGGCATGGGAGACTAAGGGCGGGTCCTACTACAATATCTTAACCATACCTCCATGTAGAAAGTACCTCGGCATTCTCTCCATTTCAATCTTGGATTGTCTTCCACTAGTCAATTTTTAGCGCGATTTCATGAACCGCCGTTGAATCGAAAGCTAATCACAGACGTTTTTGTATCCTTAGAATGTGTATGATTCCTGTTGTCGTCCTCACGAAAACTTTAATATTACTAAAATTAATGTCCGGTGGTCACGACCGCCTAGTGAATTGCAGGATTTAAGAAAATGATAAAGTGATGATCGCCGAATCAACAGGGCGGTTACAATATCAGGGAGACTTCTGAATGTTTCAGCTTTAATTTCTATTCAAATTAAACCGAAAAGCCCTGATAGTCATACTGTCCATGTAATGGAACCGTCTTAATATTTGTCGAAAATCGTGAAGGTGGTTTGTGGTAAGGGGGGGGGGGGGAGTGATCCATGCAAACTTTAACAATAGAAAAGGAAATCAAATTTCCATGTACATTAGTTTAAAGCTAATTTGTTTTTCTTTGCAAGTTTTAAGACAATCGTAACAAGAATACAATTCAATTATATTGGGCTGTTTGTCTTAAATATATTGTAACTTTGACGTAATAATGTGTTTGAGGAAAAAAGATACAGCCGACTGTATATTTGAGCCGCTCGCTGTATATTTGAGCTGTATATTCAACACGACGTTCCATCCATTGAGTTGTCCACCTCGGACGGACTGTATGACCAACAGGGAAACAAAACCCCAAGTAAAACCCCCCAGACGGCGACTCTAATGTAGCCGTGTGTGCATACCCACCTCCCTATATTGACTAATTGACGGTGAAATTCATTACATTTTACTAATGTCAGCTTTCTTCTATTTCCCCAGTCATGATTGATCATAAAGTGAAGACAAACTGAAGTCAGGAAACCAGAGGCTACTTATATAGAGCCGGGGGTCGTGTGCCCCGTCTCGTCGCTAGGGGAGAGCGGCGAGAGTTGACAGGGAAAAAAGTGAAAAAGCCCGGCGTTTGCTTATATATGCAGGGCCGTCCATTACCCTGTCGGCCGGCCGAAACGCGTACTTTATAAAGCTTGACACTTCTGACAAACCCCTGTCATGGATATAGTACATCCCCTGAGCCGCAGGAGCACCTAGACAATGTATGTATACATATTCTGCTTGGGTATACACAGAGACTTTAGGGACTCGGGTGGTAAAAACCTATACTGGTGCACATAGGGGTTCACGGCATGATGTATCGTAGGCATACATTCAGGTGAGCTTTTTTATGTGATTTACATAAAGCTAATATGCCATGCACCGTCTTGTAGGGAGTTTGTGAGTTAAATGTTAAAAAAAGCTATAATTTGTATAATTATCATTGGCAAATTCTCACTTTGTTTTCTTAACCCTCTCTTTCTACGCCTTTTTAGATGTAATCAGCTGTAGTTTAAATATTGCACTAACGATAAAAATTAATGTCTATGATCTGCGTCTTAAAATACTTTACTTATCTACTTGTATATAGTTGAAATGGGCGTGGAAAGCAATATGTTAGATATTTGGCAGTTGGTCAGTTGATATGTCTGACTTCCCTTTACGTTGTTCTTGGAAAGGATATAAGCTTTCCAACCTGCCTATTTTTGGCATTCGTTTTTAGGAATAAACTATCAATCCGACGCATGTCCAGACACTGTATACATAATACTTTATATGTAAAGTTTTCGGTAAATAATCCTGTCTATGAATATCATCTACTAAGGCATTTCACGCGTACCCTAAGTATAGGTATGATTTCCTAATGACATATTCAACAAAGTATCATCATGTTATGAATTACGTAATACTGCTACAGTAATTTGTTGTTCTTGGCATCAATATCTAGAACGGGCGATATTCTTTGCAAATATAACACCTGGTTAACACGGTTTTTTGATTATTTGATTTTCTATAGGTAAAATTCTATTGAAAAACATCACATCATGAATAATGAAGGAGGCGTCTGGGTCGCACTCAATGCTAAAATGGGCCCAGACACATTTCAGATAAGCATATCCGACATACGGATATATATGCATGGATGTATATGTATACATACAGACAGGTGAGCTATAACAGACATAGGGGGTGGCTGGAAGGGGGGGTGCATCCCCTAGACAGGTAAGCAGTATAGATTGACAGGGGTGTTGCCCATACCTGCTCTCGTCTTTGACGGTGTCATTGACATTAGTGACCCACCCAGAGTCCAATTCCATGGCCAAATAGTCGACGTCCCCCTCCCCTACTTCCGGTTCCGCTGTGGGTTCGGCTGGTAGCCGCGGCGTGCGCCGCCCTCTGTTTATTTGTCGGTCTGATTGCTCGCTACCCCCGACGCATGCGCGTGGAGTTTTGCCTTGTTTGGGTGTAGGGTGGTTGGCTGGGAAGGTTTGGAGGGATGGACGGATAGCCCTTTTGGAAATATGAGGCACAGTTGATCCAATCATACACAAAAAAGATAATGGTAATAAGAAGGGAATTCTTTATTTCTTGATTCCTTCTTTTTTTACAAAAAGAATCGAGGTAGACCGAAAAATGCCCAGATTGCTAGTTTAGTGCCACCTGAAAAATGTTAGATTTAAGTAAATTGAGTCTGTCAATGAAATCTTGTTACGTTTCTGCTTTGGTTGATATAGCTGGTCATATAAACGAAACATTCAGCTTACAATTATATAACTGACTGGAAAGCTAAGAAAATACGTGTTATTCTTTACGCATAGTGTGTACGGCGACACGTGATTTCATCAACGCAATCATCCGCGACATGTTACTATTCCTCTACGTTGATAATATGCAGCGCTCATTTGAGAATGGTCTGTGTAGAGAGGATTGTAGGCCCCCATCCCCCCACACGGGCGCACACCCCGCTATATACCTTCCACAGGTGAGGCGGCGTTTGTCTATACACAGAACGGGGCCCGGGCTTAGGCCAACACCGCTCTCCTCACACATCACCCTCCGCCCCCCTCACGCATTACACACGTACACCACTCTCCGTACCACACATCACATGTCACACAGCACACATTACATGTTACACATATCACATGCCACACACCACACATTACATGTCACACATCTCACATGTCACATACCACACATTACATGTCACACATCTCACATGCCACACACCACACATATTACATGTCACACATGTCACATATTACACCTCACACACATTCCAGATTATGCTACATCATACACCACACTTTACACACATCACATGTCACACACCACACATTACACATCACATATTACATGTCACATATCATACACTCCATACACATTACACATCACACATGTCACACACCAAACATTACATATATCACACATCAGACCTCACACACGTCACACATTGCACATCACACACATTACACGTCATACACACCACATTGCATGTCACACATCACACATGTCACAAATTACAATGTCATGCCACACATTACACTTCACATATGTACACATTACACACCACACATGACAGAAATATCACATCACACATGTCACATACACACTACTCGCCACACACACCACGCACATCAAATCTTATTCCTGTCACATATACCGCCCGTGTATACGTCCTGCTACGTCGATGTCTCTACATCGGTCCCTCAACTGTGTTATTTGCCTGCATGTTCAGTACACTAAACGTGTGCTTTCAATAATACCAAAACCTAATCACTTGATATTTCAAATAATGCATATCAGTCAACCCTTTTTTTCCTGACTCCTCCCAACATCACGTATTGAACCCTTTTCAGGTACATACACACCTAGGCAGCACCCTTTTCTACCCTTAACCCCTTTAAAATCATCCCAAACCCCCATCCCAACCACCCCCTCTCCTGCTCCCTAACCAATAGGCCTACATTGGTCCCAACGACTGGTCCCATAATAGCATGTGGCGGCAATTATAGCACCTTGAAGCCGATCAAAAACACGATTAATATGTATGTGTTATCGAGGAGGACCATACCTCTGGCCGCCCACTGTCTGGCTACCCCCGGGGGTTGCCATGGTAGCCACACGCCCCAAGACTTAACGACCGACCGATCAGCGGATTTAGTTCTCTGCCGCGCTACGAGGGGGCAGCAGGGGATCGGGGGAAGTTAAAGGGGCCGAAAGGGGTGTTTACACATACCGTCAAAATGCTTAGGATAACCTTCATCGTAGGTCTTATGACAGTCCCAACAGTTATCCTAAAGGTCCCAACTGCCTTAGGATAGCCCCGACAACATTTCTAGCAGTATGTGTTCTTATGTAGGGTTTACATTTAGATTTTTTTTCTAAATTCATCTTTATGTTCCCATCTTACTGTCGTACTCATCAACGTAAGGGATGGCTAACGGTATGTTTAAACCAGGTTTAAGAGTGCGGAGTCTCCTGATACAGGCTCATATTTTTTAAGGAAGGTTAAATAATTTGCGTAAATTAAAATGCTTTTTTTCAATAGATTAAAAAGGCGTTGGATTGTCCAATTGTGTTCCCATAAAAGAAGTTGTTAAGAGTTTGACAGTTAAGTTCAGGGTTAATGGTTTGAAGAGTTAGGGGTTTGAGGTTAAACATAAATCAAGGTAATGGAATACAAGAGAATAGACATGGTCATATTTATTATATTTACTGGTCGTCGTTATAATTGATACAATTGAAGAAGTTAAAGGAAAGAATAAACTAACTATAGGTGATAAAGTTTGGACAGAACAAATATGGAATATATTTATTGAATCTTCCCTAAATACATTGACTCCAAATATTTTAAAGTTAAGTTATTGGTAAAGCTATTTGTGAGGTGTAAGAGGTATTGTGTTTATCATTCATAAAGGTGCACTTATCGCTAAACACAAATAAACAGTACAATGATATAATGCCGACGGTATACATGAATCCGTGACTATGTAAACTATGTATCTTAAGGTTCAGCATATTTCACTATCTATTTGTACTGACTTTGACCCACTTTTCCCTTGGTTTCATTATATACAGATCTTCAATAGATATGATTGTAATTGGAAAAGTCCGTGACTTCTCCACACTCAAATCAATAATTATTTTATCTAATGACAAAGTCACTTTAGCATGACTTGTGAGAATACTCATTATAATATTTCCCTATGTTTGTGTACTTATAGAAGATGTTTCTCTTTGTTTTCAGATAGCAATAAGTTAATCCGTCCGTTTGTACAAGAAACAAAGGAGGTGAGTACACACTTGTATAGGAACTTAAGATCGCGATAGGTCCTGTGTGTTAAACCTCAACATGAAATCTAGGCCATGGGATATTTTACAAAAGAAATCGACAATGTTGATATCGCCTTCATAATATACTGCTACTTATTTTGTTTGCTATAAAGCAGCTAGAGGCTTTTTTTTAAATTCAACCTAGCATATTCTAGTATCATGAAATTCTCTAAGTTCATGGAGCAGGTTACATGTGCATTTGATCTATCCGAATTGAAGAATGGGATATTGATACTATACTTTAATATGTTGATTGTTGTTTTTAGTTTCTATTTATTTTTGTAGCTTGTAAGACTATTTGGGCTAAATATATTATGAGAGGAATATTTTACCTTTCAAAGAAAGATTAGGAAAGATGGACCTGTTGGGCTCTTGCTATGTATGATATAAATTGTCTCAAAGAAGTAGATACATTGGGATCATTTTTTCATGTAGAGGTCCGTTCCCTTCTTCAAATATGCTTTCCTGTGTCCGCATCTTTTTTTGTGAATGGTCTGGAAATTTGATACGTTGTATTCTGCTTGTTTCACGAGAAGACTGTGTAAGATATATTACGACCGGAAGAAATAGGCCTATGGCAAACCGGTAGCTATAATGATAGTAAAATAAATTTACTACTGTATGCAAGCAGAGTCAAGTTACTGCATCTTGGGATAAAGTTTGATACTTCAATGACATTTTTTGTAGGTTTTTCTTGGGGGAGACTTTGTAGTAGGACAAGAATGAAAAAATGTACCCTTACAGAAATCAACACAGCGTGTAGGAAGAAATAAGCTTTGTCCTTGCTAGATGGTGTACTGTTTCATGGTAACTTTACATGCACCCCTTTCATTACTATACTTCGAAACCGGACTTGAAACTGACCAAAGACGATGTCCTTGCATTCATATGGCCGATATTTAGAAATGATAAATCATTTGAAAGAACTCTCTTTAACTAGAAAATCGCGCTTTACATATTTTATCTTAATTTACTGAAATGAAAATCGCGAATTTATATGCCCCGAGAATATTCATATTGTCATATCATATAACAGCAAAGACTAAATCACAGGTATCTATGTACTGAGTGAGTGTTTTTCGCTGCTCCGGAATTTATATATCCACACGAAAATACGTACGGCCAAAGTGATAGATACCATTGGTATGTCTGCACAAATGGCTGCACCTTCGCGCGACTTTGATACGCGCGTGCTGTTGTTCACACACACACACACACACACACACACACACACACACACACACAGATATACATGCACACCCACACCCGCGCGCGCACACACACGCACACACACACACACACACACACACACACAAACACACACACACACCACGCACTCATAAACATACGAGCACACAGACTCACACATACACCCATACACCCATACACACACACAAATACACACGAACACCCAACACACATAACAACAACAACAACAGCAACAACAACATTAACACAGATGGCAACCCCAGTGCATGCCCCTCGTCTCTGTGTCCTTGTCAGGTCGAGACGCTGGCCGCCGTGCCTTTGTTTGTAACCTTGAAAGTGACATTCCTCCCAAAAGTGAACCCTGGCATTGGCGGCGGGGACTTGAAACGGGCAGCCCGGGCCAAGGCAGTGGAGTCCAAATGGCGGTTTGCGTCAGGCGCACCTGGAACCGACCGAGTTGAAAGTGAAGTTTGATTAACATCCAACCCCACCCCATCTGTCGGCCTAGGCAGGCCTAGGGCTAGGCCTCACGTCTAGGCCACTCCCCACCTGACTTTTCAAACATTATCGTATCTATTAGAGGCAGAGGGTTACAAGTAGTGCCAAAAGCCAAGGCAAAGTGCATGAGAACTCTGGCACGTTTTCTGAAACCATATGTGTCATTTACTAGTGCTGTGTGTTTCATTAACTTTTTTAAATGCCTGTCCTGAAATATTGGCTAAATCAATTGATGGAGTCTGTAGGTGTAAGTGATTAATACCTTATAAGTTTAACATGGAAAATGAATACCTTTGTGCTGCATTATGATATGACAATCCGTAACTAAAATGCATATTTTCAAGGAAAGTATGAAGAGTTTCTATCGGTTCAAAGTCTCATTAATTCAGTGTGATTTTATAATTGATATAAAAAAGGGAAGGGTATCTTTCATTTTATTGTGAATAATAACCAAGCTCCAGCAATAGTTGTCTATCTCTACTTTCAGTAGATTACATTAATAGAGGGTGTCATAACGCTGCACTGGTTGTAGTTTAATCAATTCCTCCTCCACGCAATCTTCCTAAAAGCCCAATAGGGAAAAAAGTCCTTAACTAAGTCTGAAGCGTGGTTTCAGTGTTTCCAGTCAGACAATACAAGAGGAGCGTCCTCTTCTCCTGCTTTTTAATCAAAACACTTTTTATGAGTGGAAGATGCCATCATTATGTAAATTAATGTTATCTCCCAAAGTCTATTTAAAAGTGGGCGTTTTTTTTCGCCGCGCCCATTCAGTGATGTCATGCTTTCCTTGTTGACATCCGAGTATTTTTATTTTCATTTTTATTTCCCCCTAATCAGGATTTTTATCTGCCTAATCATGGTTGTGTACCTGGGCAGGTGGTGGAGTAGGGAGTAGTGTGTGGAGGGCGGGGCCTTGGGGCTCATTATTACACTTGATTGGTGATAGTGAATGATCTGGGCCTGGCCGGTGCCCATAGCCTGTTGTGTTCCATGCAAGGTCGAATATAAGCCCTTAAAGAGGACTATTAACTTTATGGTTAATAATTGTAAATAATTAAAATCATTTCCAATATAGGTCGAAATTGAAGCTGAGATCCCAAAGGTCTTGTAGACTTATCTTATTCTCACTGCTTGAATGTAACAGCAGGAATTGGAAGCAATACGAGTATAGCGGGGGAAAGGAAATCATTATTGGACAAAGCAATGTTTGAAATCTGAAGAATAAAAAAGGAGATCGTATATATCTATCTAGACATAATCGCACAGTACAACTCGTAATGCAGTCGAATTAATCTAATGATTCTGACACTGTATACGTAAAGGACATACTTTACGCGATTCGTATATTAGATATGAATAGTTTGATACTTTCATACAAACTGCCAAAGTGAACTTATCTATTGACTGACATTTCAAACTTAGAACGTTAACGCTAACGATATGTATTTGTGATTTGTAGACATTATATAGCTTAGTCGATCATTTTGCTTTTGCGTTGGCATTTCAGGAAGTCTGTAGATTTCAGATCTCAGGTATAAGGAAGGGAATTTATAATCTTCCCTTTTCGCTTTCATACTTCCTCATACAGTCTGCAGTTGCATGGAGAGCTGTTGTAATTTTACTAGGAATAGACCTTTTCAGATTTGCAATGGATCTATAGAATAGGTGATGGTCAAGACGGCAGCGCAAAAACCTAGCTATAAAATGCATGTAAATAATATACATGTTGACATGATTATGATATGCTTTTCAATGTTAACGAGCATACACAGTATAGGCTGGGTCTTTCCAGACGAGTGCTTGCAGTGCATTTATTTATGACGCATTGCATAAAACCACCAGACATATATTTGTCTTGCGTCTGGAGCTGTCTATTTCGTCCAGACACATAGGCTACAAACTATTTCTCCCCTTATAGCCCTTTACATCCGCTACAAACTATAGCTCCTCTCGCAGACATACGCTACGAACTATACATACGCTACGAACTATAGCCGTAATAAGAGGAGCTGTGGCGTAGTATAGTGGGCAGAGAAAGCAGGAAGCAGGAGGCTGGGACGCAGGGGAGGAGAGGTGCCAACAAAGGTGAAGACGGCCTTTGGAGAGTCCTTATCTGGCCTGCTGATTGGCTGCCACCAATGGGGAAAGGCCTGAAAGGGGGCGTGGCCAGGGAGAGCTGATTGACACCCAGCCTCTCTCTCCCAATCCCTCCCTATCCCCCACCACCCCTACCCTACCCATCCCTCAGTGCCCCGACTATGGTGGAGAAAACACATGGTCTGTGTCTGCCCTTCGCTCGGTCGGGGTAGGCTACGGCTAGGCATACGGGGTGTACGGAGGGAGTGGACTGAGACTTGGAGGGGTTGTGTTGGAGTTTTTAGTTCCCGTGTCTGCCGCGGCGCGGCGGTAGTGTGCCCGTTTAGGTTGTGGCGGCGCGGCTGTTCCTCCTGGAGCGAGCGGCGCGCGGTGGCTGTGAGCTATAGGAGGACGCGTATGGCGGCCCAGGAGAGGAGTCTGTGAGGACTCACCAAGCGGGCAGCAGCTCGCCGCAGCCGCTCCTCAGCAGCGCGGGATTGAGCAAACGCGAGAGATACCTACCGACTGAGAAACTCGCGATCTATAGCCACAACCAGCGACCAACTCCCTTCTTCCCATACCTGATTGCAATAGAGTGATTGCCTACTCCAATTGCAATCTCAGAATCCGTCGATAAAACGTTAAGGATTGAGCTTGGATCCCATTGCTTGGCTCTCCTCGTCAGCAGCTGGAGAAACCCTGGAGGCCACCACAACCACTGACGGCCACCTGCAGCCCCGGAGCCCGGGAGGAGAGCGGTGCCTGGCCGGGACGAGCAGCTCCGACACCCCGCCAGGAACTGCTCACACCCGCTCCCAACCACTCCCGGGAACCACGGCTCAACTTCCCGGAAATGAAGGAGGAGCGTCTTGAAAGTTTTCAAACTTTGGACAATACATTGGAGATGGTTTGAGTTAGTTTCTTCTGTGTATGGAACGACGATATTGTTTATATGAGCAGCTCATTCTAATTGAGGACATTGTGAGTTGCTCTTCTGAGAGACTTATTATAAATTACTTAGACTATGTCATGTATAGGACACATAATATAATTATTTTATAACTTACAACCACCTGTGGAATAGTTCCTCCTGTGTGTAAACCCTAATACACCCTTCAACTGGAGAAAGACATACCTGACATACACCTACCCTGGGATCCAGATAACAGAAGAATGTGTTTGGATCCAAGCCTGAGGACACTTCTGGATCCAAATTCTGCAAATCAGCAATTCCACCCAAGGATGCGGAGCTGTTGACATTGTGCCATAGTGGAAAAGAACTTGGGAGAAGGAGAGAGCTATAATTTATCCCTAGATTGAATTAGATAATACAACCCAATCTGAAAGAACAAACTTTTTATGTTGTTGATTTAAGTGAGCTCATAAGTCTGCCAGAAAGACTCTGTGCAGACACAAAAACAATTCTTCAACCTGCACCAACTATACTAAGACAATTCATCTGGTTTACATTGGAGAGTGTGTACTCTGGGCTTTTTTATTCTTATTCCTGAAGAGCTTCCTCCATTTTTACTGCTGGAGACAAACATTCTGGCTCAGTCAGCGAAAATTCTTGGAAGGTTCCCCCTGAGAGTGGTTCTTGCTGTACGGATTGGTGGCCAGGATTGGTATCTGTCTGGCAGTACTCCTGGCCCACCTGTTAGTGTGGAACTCCCCAGGCATTCTCTGCGAATCTCCCAGTAAGTGTGGATCTCCCCAGGTACACTGTATCTCCCTAGGCAGTGTATATTTTCCCAGTTCACATACTGTTCACCTGGAATTGGAAAGGTACAATTGCTAGGGGAGGTTAACTTATTCCAAAGGAAATATAGTACTCCAAACTCTCGAGAGTTTACAACATTGATATTGGTTGGAGAACTGCGGGTGCCCAGAACAAAATGAGTGCCACAAGTACAATGAGTAGGCCTACCAGGAAAAGTCTGTATGGGACTTAGTGTCACTCTACCCCTAAATATTGCAATGCACAATGATGCTCCTGCAGTATGTATACCACCAAACTGAGAAAGCAAACTCCATTTATCGTCAAGAAGTGAGACATTCACTTTAACTGTGTATGCAATTAAAGCAAGCAGTATTTCATTTGAAAGTAAAATTGAAAGTGAATTGAACAGTTTGTTTTAAGGACACGTGATGCAATCATCGTGGAAAACGACCATCCTTTCTTATTACTAAATATACAACTATACCCACATATAGAGGACAACAACACTTAGACTCGTATACAGGTAGTAGAGGCGACCACTGTATATATGTGCACAGCAGCGCTTGCAATGTTTGGACTCAAGGTGCCTAACCGGCGCAAGTATATTGACTTTCGACCGTGGAGGTACAGTCGATGTCTTGCAGGTAAACCCACCTGGAAACACCAGGTTGTGTACCTATTCTCCACCTTAATATTATATCAGGTTGTGTAACTATTCACCACCTTAGAGCTTGGCTTTCTTTTGGAATTCTCTTTCTCATATAGAAGTCTCCATTTTTTTCAAATGTTTTGTCACAAGTACTTTTAAAACTACGTGCACCCTTTCTACAACCGGAAATGCATGACTTGTTTTAGATTACTTCCGGCACTGTCTGAAGCCTTTAATGTATTTATTTTCACAGAATTAATTTTTAACATTTATCTGATTTATTCTAGTTTGCATGCAGCAGTCACTCAATTTAGCAATAATAGATGTTGTAGTTGTAGAAAATTATCATTTCAAAGATTGGGATGTGAGGAAAAACTGTTTTCTTTTTCTTGGAATTTGTATCTTTATATGTGATGCTGAAACAGGAACCTTGGATGTCTGATTGGTTACAATAACTATTGTCTTGAGTTTGTGAATGTAATGGGTTGATGTGTTTGTATTCATTTTATAGGAGCAAGGATAACTCTTGAGCCTGGCCTTAAATGGTGCACACTTTGAGCATGAATGCTTAGAGTTTCCAACACTAAGTTTTACAGGTACGTTGTACTCATGGCCCGCCTTGAAAGAATTTCTTCTGATGACCTGCACAGTCAAACTTTGAAGAGCGTCTCAGAGCTCCTCATTGTGATCAAGCTTGAAATGGTCCAGAGGCTTTGTTATATTGTTAGGTTAGCTATTGAGGTTTCATTTGACACCCATGTATCCTTGGATGTCATTGAACTTTCCCTGTTTCTTTGTCACACCCGTGTGTATACACCTTTTCTTTCCAGTGCGGTTTCATACAAATATTCAGCTTGTCAAGAGATACAGGGTTTAGGTTAAAAGCGAGAGTTATCAGCTGTGGTTTGGTTTCGTTTGAATAGACAACACCTTCAGGAGAAGGCACAAATTGATAGGTTCCTGAGCAATATTAAGTGTGAGTTTTAGAATTAAATTGCAAAAATGAAAAACAAACCTTGGCCTTTAAATTCCTATTATTCCTGCATCCATACGTTTCGAAAACTTGTCAGGGTAGTTCTCTACATCCAGAGCAACTCCTTCAACCTCAAACTGGAGTCAGTTTTCTAAATCCAATGGGTTAATTCTATGTCAATTTCCATTCATCTAAAGTCCCCAGTGAACCATATATGTGCTGTATCTTCTATGTAGAAGATGCATAAGCATACTTTTTTGAGGACCCCACCATGGGTATCCCCTTCTAATGCTAGGTTTGAATAGAGGACCAGAGAACACAATCTGCGTCCCTGACAGAGGTGTCCGAGTAGTTCGGGGAAGCCGGCCCGGCCAGGTCTGGGCGTCCGGCCGACCGGGTGGGCCTACCTTCAGGTGGGCTTCGGCCGTGGAGGAGGCGGTCCTCCAGGGTGGGATTACAGGTAAGATGATCCACACCTTACACATTGATGGGGGCCAACCTGAGGCGGCCTGTGGGTGGATTAAATGTTTCATCGTGAATGGAGTTTAAAAGGTGGATGGACGTATCGCTCCTTAAATGAGCAGCTCGGGAGAGCGTAGGGAATTGCTCGTGTGGCAAGAGTATGTCTATGTTTTACTTGGAGTGGATAGTAATGTAGGTATTTATGTTTATTGCCGTTGATTGTGCCCTTCGTCCAGAAGAATCGAGTTTGGGGTTTAGTTATAACGAAGCTAAAACCCAACTCAATATCTATTACGCAGCACGTCGCACTGAGCATGAGCGTCCTACGATCTCTCGTATCTCCTCGCTGAAAACAAATGACAGATGCGCCACTTTTGATTGGAAGTCTGAGTGAACAATCAACAAACATTTTTATCTACCTCTTGTACCTTTGCATTTTATACGTAACACTTTATCAGTCCAAATATTTCCAAGGAAAAAACCATATGAAATGCCCATCAACAAAGCTGGAGTAGTGAATTGGTAAATTATTGATTCCTAAATTCCTGAGTGCTAGGCTCTAGCTGTTAGGCTGTAACTGAAAGCTTAGGTTGTAAGTAGATCATTGGTTGTCGAATCGTTGGTTATTTACAAGACTTCTTATTTTTCAGTGTTACTGTGTCTTTAACTAAAAAAACACACGGATTTCCCCTGTTGCAAGGTTTCTTTTACATCAGGAATATGGAAAAATATCCGAAACATTATGTTCAATCACCAGACACAATATCATACATCTTAAGACGTACATCCACATGCGACTCTGATACATGATTAACTTCCGTGGATCACCTGAAGATAGTGTCGCTATATCAGACACACTAGATGTTTATGTCGCCAAACGCAAGATAAGAAGCGAAACATCTGGACCTACTGAAACACATTACGATACAATATCAAACCGTTATGATGAAAGAAGCCATTGCATTATGAGAAATTGAGCCAACGGATAAGTCAAAGACAGTAAAGAGAATAAACAATAAATACATGGCGTTTAACTGACAAGAGACCACCAGGGACAAGTTAGGTTTTAGATGGAGATAGGGGAAATTGCCAGACAGGCGAGGAAATACAAACACACGTATAACGAAGACAGTGAACATAATAGCAAGTAAGTGCAGCAACTTTTAGGGGGAGAAGAAATAAGACACTCCCCGGTAACATTGACTTGTGGCGGGCAGGTGTAGATATGAGAGTGGACCAGAAAACAACAGTTGTGTGTAAATCAGCTCAAAAACACTCCGAGACTATTTCTCTGTCTGTGGCAATAAGTGGTATACGTTTGGGCCGTCTGAGCAGTTGTGGGGGAGGGGGGCGTGGGCTATCGTATGGGGGAAAGTAAAGGGAGAGAGAGGGACAAATATAATATATCATATTATGTATATGGGAAATAATAGAATTGGTTTTAGTTCTTTCTCATTATCTTAGTTTATTTCATTTCGAATTATCATTATCAAAATATTTATCAATGGCTAATTTTTCAATTGAAGAAAATTGCTGGGTGCACCTTTTTATATGATATATTTCATTGTCCCAATAGAAAACTTTCAGAAGTCTAGATTTCTTTCCATGAGAGAATGAATTTAAAACATGTGTTATAAAACAGCACCTACGTGTCGGAAAATAGCTTAGAACTGACTGGGACGTGGGATGAGTCATTTCTGAGAGAAAGGGGCTTTGTTTTCAAGAAATATATTTTTGTAAATAGATCTCAAAGATAACATATCATGGGGAAAAGGAAAGTTTAATACGAAAACAACATGGGTGGGAAAAAAATTACGTTTAATGGAAAGTGTGAGGGATTGCAACTATATAATCCATTTCCATAATGGATTTTAACAATTCATTGTAAACTAGTACATCCAAATTTACGTGTAGAAATTCAATCTAGTGCAAAATGTATAATGTATTTCTGTTATTTTACCTAAACTTGAAAAAAAAAGAATCTCATTTCCAGTCAATCGTTCTAAAAGCAATGTTTCGTGAAGAAATGACCAAACAAAAAGAGAAAGTTGCGATCATCTTTATATAAAATCTTTAATCTTAATCTCTTAAAGTTGCTGGAAGACCATGTGCATACATGAAGTCCTAATAAAGAAAACAAATAAAACCCCTTGAAGTCCGAGATGAGCAGATGATGTTGCATCACTACAATAGTAATACGACCGCCACCACTACCTCGTCCCCCGACCTCCAGCCTCCTGTCCCGACGATCATACCCGACCCGACACCCACGTCCCTACACAACACACTATAACTCCCTTGATTTACGACCCGACAGTCCCGGCCGTCAGAGACTCCACTGATCAGGATAGATGTATACGTCCAGACTCATAAGTAGCTCACTTTAGTTCCTCCTATTTTTGTTCAGCCCCATTCCCCTTACACCCTGTCTCCGCTTTTCTTTTTGACCTTCTTCCCCGTCTCATTTCTTGGGGAGCGACTTGCGGCTGCATTGCCACTGTCCGATTTTACTTGCGATTTCGGAAATCGTCATTACAAATAACAATTGAGCACAGCCATGTTGCATACCATTAGAAAGGATTTTCAATTCTCTTTCCAACAATATGAAACATGCATAGGTTCCAAATATTTCCTGATGATAATTAAAAATTTCCAAATTTTTGGTAGGGAAAATTGTCTAGTAGAACAAGGGCTTTAGAGGGACGGTCCCAGATGTGCTATGGGAGTACTGCCACTGACTGCTGCTGCCCAGTGCCGTCACCGCTGTTTACGTTTTGTGTTGGCCACCACTTGTAGAGTATGTGTGACATGGCCACATGTTAATCATGTCCCATGTAATGTCTCCAGTGTGGCCCCAGACCCACGTACACTCTACCCTGCTTACTAGTTTACTCATTATGGTTACAGCCATAGCCATTACTCATTATGAGTCCAGCCATAGCCATTTTAGCCTTAATTAATTAACTTATTGTAAATATTAGATAGTTTTGCTTATTACAGAGAATCCTTTGTTTCTATTTGTTTATGATTATTAGGATTTTATGTCATTAGATATTTTGTTTTTTAAAAAACCTTTAATTACCATTAACCTTCCTCCTAAAACTGAAAATACGGGCAAGTACATCCTTTCTGATTTCTTAATACAAAACGTTTTCCCTTTTAAACAACACTGGACGATTATCTTAATCGCTTAGTATTTTGAGCTCATCAAGTTTTTTTTAATTGATATGATACTAGGTGTACGAACATGGGTCTCAGAATGAAGTCAAGCATATGCAAGTGCTTTACGCAGTATGCAACATAAACATACAATTCGCAGGAAAATTCATTTGCTACTAATATAACATCTATCCAAGCCTAGCTAGACAACATGGCTTCCTATGGTATAGTCTACAGCCAAAGGTGGTCGCTCAATTAGTAAGTGGAGAAAAGCAAGGCAAGACGATAAAAACAATGTCTGCAATGCGGCCAGCAAAAACTTAAGGTAATGCCAGGAAAAACTTAAGGTAATCTCAAGGTCGACCCACCCCTCCACTTGGGGAAGTTTGAGCCGCAGTGTAGTTCTGGCTGCCGACACTTGGGGGCAGGGCAGTATGTGCATATGGGCCGCTGGTTGTGGAGTTTGAAAGAGAAGAGTTGGGATTCAACAGTGAACAAGAGTCTTCCAACTGTGTGGGTCCCTCTCCTACCCCAGGAATTATCTATATCAACAAAGGTTATATATTTTGGTTCATTGCAAGTTAGGTTCTGTTTTGTGGTTTTATTTTCTGGTCAAAGAGGCAGTATCTGGATTCGCATTTGGGCTCATGCTAAAGCCAGAAACTCTCTTGAGCAAGGGCACGCCATCTTAGGTGTAAAACTGTAAAAAGATGGCACAATGCATATGGAAAATGGTAGCTCATTTAATTCAAAGGATGCACGGAATGGATGAGTTGAGGCTTCTCTAATACAGAGTCCGATGTTGAAATGATGTTTCCTAACTGCGCCTAAAATGGCGCCTGCTTCTGTTGCGCAATTCTGACCGTGGGGTTTCCAAAACATTGACGGGGGGGGGGGGGGGAGAAACCAGTACTATATGAATTACGTAGTAAACATACAACTTATTTACTACGTTCAACTCCGCACCCGCGCGTGTTGGCGCGGCCGTATCATCGCTCAGCCAGGCGGAAGTCGGCGGTCGGCAGCGTGTGACCATCGTCGATCAAGAAGGCCGCACTGATCACGCGCGCGGAGTCGGCGCGTTAAAAATTCAACGCGTTTCTCCGCCTTCACTCACACGTACATTTATATACCCACAGACTCTCATGGAGGTCTTATATATGTTTCAACGTGGTCTGCAGGACGCGTAGCACACACAGACAATGGGCGCGGTATTTTAAACCCGCGCCGCGAGGTTTGGCCCGCCCCGCGTCCCGACGAGCGGACTGGTCTCCCTAGCCTGGCTGGGGAGGAAGCGGGAGAGGGTCGGCCTCCTCCAGTAGGCTGGTATAGGTGCGGCCTACTGGATGGAGGAGGCCCGGGAGGAGAAGGAGTGGGAGCGTCCTCCTGTGATCTATAATTCACCCAGTACTCATGCAGAATTGGAAAAGGCCGCGCACGCACTATGGGCCTAGCCAAACCCCGCCAAACACTAAGGAGCCGTAAAATGGCTGCCGCGATTGCTGGCACATTGTTCCTGGTTTGATTTAGTCAGGCTCTGATTTGTAATTTCAAATGACCAACATGATGTACATGCTCAAGATGGCATTGCCTGATAGACTTATGTTTCTGAGAGTTCATGCAGTTTTCGCGACATGTTGCGAAAGTGTTTGTCGTTGACGCTGTCATTAAACTTAATTTGTTAAAGAGCACTTAAACTTGGCAATTTTTCATGGAGGAATGCATAACCATGCATTTCTAAACATTTTAGGCTTTTGCAATTGCTTTTGTGTACATATATACATATGAACTTTGCGGCATTGTAACTAAACGAGTGCTTGAACATAATTTCTGTCGCAAATATGCCGAAATAATTTTGCCTAGGACGTCTTGAACCAGCATCGCGTGTATTTATATATTTCTTAACTTGTGTACATATGTAAAAGTCAATAATTGTACTTTTGACCGCCATAGAGTATTGAGGAATGTAAAGGACAGATAACAATGATACAAAGTGTTTTATCATTCATGAATAGGACCGCTGGGATGGTTTGTGTTGGCCAAAGTAACCTGAACCTTTTGTTAATACCATTAGGTACATAATAATCGGCAGTATACAAGTCCCCTACGCCATGATATATCACGTAAATCATTAGGCCCTTTTTCCTATTCACTTCTCTCTCTGTTCCCCCTCTCCACACAATACAGACGGCCCTTACAATTTCTTCTACATTCCCGTCATCGACACAAAAAGAGAGCGAGCAATGTCTGAAACGTCATTCGGAAATTGGAAAGGCCAGCTTTTATTAGCATCAGCATTGGCTCAAGTTATTATGCCCTATTATGCAGTGATTGTGATGGAAAGATGAGCTATTCCTCCTATTCTTTTCTTGTACCCTGAGGAAACGGAGATATCCCATCGTATTGTAGCCGAGAGAATGGCCGCTGCTTCATGCACTCTGAGCAGTCCATATCAATGTTATTTCTCGGGTGTCTTGCCATTTGGCAATCAATTTTTTGATCGCCTAAAGCATGTGCTCCACTAGGTGACCTTGACCACCAAGGACTTGGTAATGTCTAAAGTTGTCATTGTGTATATGACTAAAACCCATGCACCTACATACTGTTTGAAAGAGTTTCAAATCCTTGCAAATCATATGTAACATGGCTATAATTAGCTCTTATTGATTGGCGATTTCCAAAATAATGTGTAACATTGGTCAGCTCTAACCTGGGCAGACGCTCTATCAGGCCTGTAAAACACATGGCATGTACGGCCAGACCTAGCGAGAAACATAGTCGTACTCGAACAAACCCGCAATCTCCAATATTGGTTGTCTGTCGACTGTTCAGGGGAATGTGAAAGGGTTGGATGTATGGACAGGGAAGCACATTTCCTGGAGCAGGTACTTCCAAACCCTGGAGGCACACTCCGCGGAGGGTGTCATTAACTTATAGCCTCAATGTCCCACCATGCCTTTGATTGCCCAACGCACTGGCACCGGCAGGTTCAGATTACTTATTGGGTTGTACAAACTGTTTATTGAGAGATAGGGCAGGAACCGTTTGACACTCAGTACATTCTGTACAGCTGATTCAGCAGTGAAACCTTCGAAAGGACGTTACTTTGTTAGTGTGAATGGATACTTGGTGTTATTGAACTGTAGATTTACAAATATCCATAGTTTGATATGTCACAGATAGAACTACCTATATTGAAATTTGGTCTCAATTGCTAGTATTAAGTCTTGCAGTGTAAACCCAATGGCTCCCAATGGCTCCCAATTGCTCCCAATTGCTCCCAATTGCTCCTTCCGCACGAGCAGCTCCCAATTCAGACCCAGGAGTCGCTCAGTTCGGCCCCATTTACAGCCAGTAAGCACCGCGAGCAACAGCCTCCAGCTCCCAAACTAAGTGTTGCAAAATGCCTCAAATGCTTTTTGTATTTTTTGCCATTGGTGGTTGCCCAGACCACATTTTAGAGTTGTGTTGGTTCTGCAAACTTTCATTGGCGCTGAATGCCCGCCTATGATATTGGCAGAGGTGGATTTGGAGCGCGGCTGCCTGGCCTAAAGTATAGGTGTGTGTAAGTGATTGTGACGGCTAGGACCAAGAGTCTGTCCCCCCTACTGTGCGAGCAGCTCAAAAGGCAATTGAGAGCGGGAACCCGCAAAACCAGAACGGTGCATGGGCAGGGCGTTTTTTGGGGGAGGGGGAGGCCTTATCAACACAATGTCATTCAACCCACCGCCGACACGACTTATGCATTATTCAGAATTGGCCAAATGTGGCAATAATTTAATTTGAAATGGAGATTTGATGACTACAATTGAATGGCTAATGCTGGTCGTTACTCGGTCGCATGTTTTTGGCCATGTTTGCGGGCGGTGGCCGGGGGGACTATTGTACCGGCCAACACCGCCAATTTTCATATTCAGTTTAAGCTTTGAGAAGGCTGTGCAACTACAGGGAGTACCCAGTCACCTGGGCCTTTCGAAAACACACCATTTTTATAGCTTATCAGTTGAGTAAGAGTCATTAAAGCAAAGGCCTTACGTCAAGTATTGAGTCGGGAGGCAATGGCAGTTGTCCGCGGCCATAGTAGTTATCCCTCGTGGCTTCCATGCATGTACCGACTCACCCCGCCAGCACTATATACATTCAGCAGGCCTACATCATCAGTCAACATTTGACAGATTTCTTTTGAAAAAGTTACAGAAAGAACCAGACTCAATAAAGTGCGACAGGCCCAGGTCTGGTAACAAACTCGGCATCGCGCCACCGTCCCTATAAGTGGTAGTTGTCCCGGAAGGCGTTCAGTGAAACTCACACAAAGAGAAACATTCACAGAAAATGGCAAGATTGCCGGCATTTTTGAAAGGGTACAACTGATGGCAAACGCAACCTCTTCTATTTGAAATTATAAAGAAACGTGGAAAAAACGTGATGGTATTGCTTGTAGTACACAAACCTGGATAATGTCGACGGGTGCGCGTCCCCTCAAAACACCTGAAATAGCCAATAACAATTGTTCGGAGAGCTGGATGTTGGTTCTGGGTGTGCCTACAAAATTCTAAAGGCGCAGTTATAGTACTTCCATGTTGGGATTGAAGGGTGTAAACCATGGTGTGTTCAATAAAGTCCATAATATGAAGTTGACTACTTTCAATATGTGACTTCATGCAACTTCTTTATCTCAAATATATTATATAGATTTCAATTCAACATCAATATAAGACCTTAAGTAATTGTCATAGAAACAGAAGAATCAATTGAAATAGAAGAATCAATCTCAAATTCCCAAGTACTAACCCCACCATTTACTTTGGCCTCTACCGTGGATACCCGCAATCCTCCTTGTGCCTAATCGTCCCCTTCTCCGGCATTTCCATAGCTACAAACTGAAAACCAGGCAAAAGCAAACTCAGAGTAGAATCTCTTAAGAACTTGGGGTCTTGTATTTATTATCATACACTGACACAGTTATGCATGTTAGTTATACTCAGTAACCTTGCAATTTTTACCATCCTCATACTTCTTTTTCAGTATTTTCAGATATTTTGCTTGTTTATCCCCCACATTTTAACTCTTTTTTTTTTTGACGCGCGCCCCACGCGCTAAGCCCGTGGTCTGGAGGAATGTGCCGCGCGTATTAAGCCGTGGTGGGTAACCTGGAATTTGTAGACGCTACAGAAAACAGCGTGCAGGTACGGGGGTGAATGATGATGTGACGTGCACCACGCGGAAAAACCGCCGCGAGCACACGCACCGACACGGGATCGGACGGATGGGGGAGGTAGGGGGTACTCACTCTTGGAAACCGACAGTCAAATTCCAGTCACCCCTCTCCTCCCACCGCCAAGTACCCAGGTAACGTTCTTGCCGCTTTGGCTGCTTCCTCCGCCCCTTGACCCCACCTCGAATTTATCAAATTCTCATTAACATTATTGCCAAAACGGAAATGCGATTCTTAGCGAAACAGCAAGCATTCCTTGTCTGTAATTACCATTTAGCTTTATTTCTATTTGATCAGTTGGTGTAACAGTTGTAACTACAATTGCTAGAGACAGATTTACTGTATAAATGATATTTATAAACGCTATCCTAAGAGAAGATTAATAAGTTGGCAGCCAATTCCCACCCATAGTTATCAGGAAATATAAATGCTTCACAACTCTGGAGCACTCTGGGTTCAGCTTTCAGCTAGGTCAGCCTTTTTGGCCCAAGTACCCCCCCCCCCCCCCCCGACCAAATCCACGCGCCAAACCATCCGACCCCTACCCCAAGGGCAGAGAAGGGGTGGGGTGAACTCAGGTGTCTAAAACACGCCTGACACACTTGTCCCATGTAAAACACTCCACGTGTTTACTACTCACTTTGTACGTCTCTGTAACATGGGTACTTCTGTAGTCCCATCAGGTCACCCTCTGACGTCAATTAATGGATTATGAATTCAGGGACGGACGCATGTATGGATGTATGTACATGTACGTTCCAACTGCGCAGGTATGAATCCGAATGGGAATTCTTCTTATGGGAAAAAGATTTTTGGAAGAAGTAAGATCACTGCCTAACATAAGTTTTGATATTTCTATTTTAGATATTGGAAAAAAACAAGCAGCCTAACCAGATAACACATGAGACGCAATTTGTAAATTCAATATGATATTTTCCCTTTTTTTGAAATTACGGGAAAAATACTCGATCACTTTTTCATCTATATCCATTATTATCACTATACATTTAGAAACAACACTTCACAAGCTATGATATAACACAGTTTTCCTTGTTTTTCTATTTGAAAAAGGGCGGAAATATAACGTGTATTCTACCACTGAACCAGAAAAGGCCCGCCAAATTCAAACCGCCATAGCGCCCATGCTAATAAAATCATGCTGAAACGCTAACCCCCTCCTAAGACAGCAGCAAAGCAAAGTGCCCCCACTAAGTACCGGCATGTAAGGTCGAAGGTGACCCTCGTATATAATCTTACATAAGACGTATATAGTCGGCATATGACGTATTTAGTCGGCACAAGACGTAAAATAGTCGGCATAAGACGCATATAGTCGGCGGCGGTGGTCGTCAGGATGTCAGTGCTCACCCCTCCTCTCGTCCCCAGGTGTATTGGGCTGTCGGAGATGGCGCCGAAAGAAACTTTCCTCACCGATAACAAGCCAGTTAGAGGCCGAGTTGTCGGGAGACAGGTCGGTAGAGTAGAGATGGACTCAAATAGTAGAGTATACTAGGTTTTATTTGTCTAGCTGACTTTTGCTGATCATGTGTCGTTTTCGCCATAGAAATGATGAAACATTTCATATACCTATACTTCATGCAGTCTCTTAATCGCGTATGCTTCTAGAGCTTTTATGCCAATAAGAAATCCATATTTAGAGGAACAATTATGCAAGGAAGCACATTTGAACTATACATCTATTTTTGTTGTTTTGAATTACATTTGGAAGTTTTGGGAAATACTGGGGAAAGTGATTCATGATGAAACTGATGGGGATATACGATGATATCCCAAAGATTAGCAACATGCAGCTATGTGTGGAAATAGGTGAAACTGCAGTGAGCAGGGATTCGGGAATGTATAAGTAGTATAAATAATGACAGTTTTCAACAAGTAGGGGATAGGCGTAGTTAGCAATCGTCAAATAGGGATACCGTCAATTGTAGAAGAAATCAGGCCAGAGGCAAATTGTATTATATTGTAATCCCCCGCCCTCGCACCTGGGTAGATCAATTGCCAGTTGATACCGTCCCCAAGCTTGAGCACACCCCCCGAGCAGCAGGAGACACCCAGGAGGAGGTTGTCCCACCCTGGAGGAGCTGCCGCCAGCCGGTGGTCGGTTTGGGGCTCTGGAGGCAGCTAGGCAGCGGGCGGCGGGGGACGCCCACGACTACCTGATCTCACCTGTACCTCCTGGAGGAATGCCGCCCCGCCGCTGCTCCCGGGGCAAATGGCCGCCGCCACCTACCTCTCCTCCAGTGGCTCTCTCCGCAGAACTTTCCTCCACGGAGGATAACAGCAATGCCATGGAGGAGCCCCTGAGGGGGAATGCAGGGGTATAGGGGGCGGTGGGGAACACTGGAGGCGCGTGGCGAGGTCGGCAAGGTGCTGAGGATACTGGAGGAGGCCCGCCCTGGAGGCTCGACCCGGCCGCCCGCCGCGTCCCCCCGACACGTGGCCGCCCGCCGCCCCGCACGCGCCGCCCCGACCCCGACAACTAGGCGCACGTGCAGGCACCTCCATCATCCTACCTCCTCCAGGGGAGGATCGGGCACACCTTTACCTACCAGACCAGAGCGCCACCACCGCCGCCTCCAGAACTGAATGGTTTCCCCCCTGTGTAGGTACCTACCTGGTCAAATACAGCAGGTGTGGAGAGCGCGCAGAACTTTTATTCACGATGTACCTAGTCATTAAC
Source organism: Lepidonotus clava (assembly GCA_936440205.1). Taxonomy (NCBI): domain Eukaryota; kingdom Metazoa; phylum Annelida; class Polychaeta; order Phyllodocida; family Polynoidae; genus Lepidonotus; species Lepidonotus clava. The sequence goes on from OW387140.1 coordinate 40,397,724, forward strand.
TTCTTTAAAACTCATTACAACTTGTCTGTTATATTTGTTTTGACACGAGTGAGTGAAAGACGATGCATTTATATACCACCGAAGTATTGGTGCTCACTCACAAGCGTGAGTGAGTTTTCTTCGCGCCATTTGATTTGTCCTGTTTCCATTGCTCTTTTCCCTGACGCACTTGGTCCAAAACCTTCTACCCCAGCTCCCTTGTCCTCAACCTATTTAGGTGGAAGGGATCACTGTACAATAAACAATTTATTCATAACCTAGTTTTCAAAATTAAGTATTAGTTAGGTCCTAATTGCTAACCTTAACAGAAGTATTCTGATCTAATTGTTTATACTTAGACATTTTAAAGCTGAATAATTTGTTAATCAATTGCAACTGGGTGTATGTGGATATTAACAGACAGGAGTACCAGTAGTTGTTCTGACTTCCTCCACGGTTTTCCAATGTTGAATTGACGTTTGGTCTTTCATCATTATAGGCCTCGGTTCCAAGGGTATCAGTAAATGATATCTTTTCAACATCTGGTGGCTTCCCTTGGCTTTGTATAGTACATATGAAAATGAAATTAGAAGCGATCGTCATCAGGTTACCATAACTCTATTATAACTAAGTATTTATACTTCAATAAAAACAAAATATATCACTGCACGTAAAAAACCTTTTAAGACCTTTAAGTTTCTGTAAATGGAGCCATTGAGGTGTGCTAAAGGTGATAGAAAGGTCACCTTTACAAGATCTTTCCAAAAGATTTCCAGGTGACCTTTAAAAATTCATCAAAGACCTTGCAAAGGTATTGGAAAGGTGACATATCCTATGCCTTTAATGAACCTCAATGGTTCTATTTACAAAATTAAAGGTCATTAAAGGTCTAATTTCGCGCACCAGTCCTCGGTTTAAGATCCCAAACCTCCTACTCCTTAGAGCAACCAACTTCATTCTCCGTTCTACAAACACATACATTTTTACACATCCTCTACACACGTACTAACCTATTCAGGGCTCCAACAAAATGCCTCCTAAATTGGCTTGGCTTCTGTTACATAGGCTTACACAAGGGGCGACCTGACTTGATTCACAGCAGTGTGTCAACACTCTGCTTTCAGCCCCCAGTCCCACCTACCACAGTCTGCCTGTTAGCTCTCACACCAACCACACTGACATAATGACATTATCCAATAGTTGTTTGAAGTCAGGATCAAATGGCTAAAAAGGACCTTTGAACCATGTAAGTGTCTAGCTCTTTATTTGAGAGTGTATTTTTTTTGTATGCAGATTAATTTCTTTTTACTAAAACATTTTTTTTGTATGCAGATTAATTTCTTTTTACTAAAACAAGTTGAAAACTATTTTTGTGAGAGCTCATCCTTTATTGTTATTGTATAACTTAACATGCATAAGTTAGTTGTTCTACCGGTTAGCAACAGTTGTTCAAAATACCATATTCCTGACATACTGTACTAGGTAATTCTACATCTCAACGCCTAACCTAGGAAATAATTTGCCAACTTTAAAACTCACATACAACACACCATACACCAAGGCCATTTTACATTTTCACACTTGAACCACCATACGCTATGCCACCTTCCAATTTATGCAACCAGATGCAAAATCCTATACACCAAGGAAGTTTTACATGTTCCCATTCGACTCCCCAAACACCATGCCAACTTAACACTCTCACACTTGATGCACCATACAACAAGCTGACTTTACACACTTTCCACTTTCCACACCATACACCAAGGCGGCTTTCCACACTCACATACCTCTGTGTTCCCGGAGAAGGTGTGACAAATCCATTTGAGTGGTCAGCAGTATTTGGCAGCCGGCCTGTCTCTACACTGATTGCTCAATATTCTGTAAGGCCCTCAGCTTTAGGTCCCTTTGATAGGGCATTCTCTATGTTAGGGGACCGGATTTACGCTCTTTCTTTATTCTACATTCAAGATTTTAACGTCATTGACCTAACTTTTGCCTTCATAGATTAAATTTGTTTCTCATAATACTAAGTAAAATAAGTGAAAGGTTTCTTCCTTTTTTGTAGGAAGTGTGGATTATTGCAATCATGCAAAGATGAGCAAGAATTAGCGATTCGAAAGTGGATGAAAATAGGACAATTCCATTGAAAGGAAAATAGTTTTTATGTAAACAGGTATCTACATAATCTTGCTCTATATCATCATTATGTTTCGAAAACTGACTCAGGAAATTGGCCTATGTTAATGTTTGTCATACGCACATGTACTTTTTCCCACTGTCCTATAACCAGGTATGCCTTACAATATACAATGTGTTATACCTTATGGAACCTAGATAAAAAAAACTGATTCCAACTAAGATCATTTTACTATATTGATGCACAAATATTAGAGTATAATAAAAACAATTTGATTGACAAGGAGCATTCACTAACTTTTATTACAAGCTATGTTGCTGCCAATCACTTGGTTGACACAATGACAAGATATATTTACAATAAACATATAACCCAACTCGGATCTCTTCCCTGTTGGTTATATATTTACTAGATATTACCCCATGATTTTTCCTAAACCTATATGAAAACATTTGGAACATTTAAGCCATGCATTTTAGATAGAGGCTTCCCCGGGAGGCTTCTATTAAGTACCTATGCATCAAAGGGTGGTGGCAAATAGGCATGGAATACATACAATCCTGCAATCCTGGGGAAAAAATGCGAAAGTATTTTATAGGTCCAGTTTGTGCTTTTGGCGAAGGGGGGCGTCTAATTTTTTGGAAAATACGAGCAAGCACTAAATGTCAGTCTTTAGCTTAAAGAGTTAGGCCTATATACCTTGAGAACCTAAAGTGGTATGCCTATGACTCAGTCTAGGTACCACAGTAGAGGCCAAAAAACGTCTGAACTTTTTTCCTTTTTTCTTTCTTAAGATTTATACTACATATAGGTCTTGCATTGACACATACTTGGTATCAAATTAAAGCTCTGATTCCCTGCAAACTCACGGGCTTATTCTTGTTATAATGTATTTGAAAATAATGTATCTTTTTAAAGGAAGTATGAATGAATTTGAAAATTAAGGTCAAAATCAAATTAGCTATATTATTTTTATATTTTAGAAAGGGCTACTAAATTATTGATACACACATGATAGGTGCCAAATTAAAGCTCTAACTATGACCAAAATGGATAAATGAGTAATATATCTATAAACCTTATGGCAAAATTGCGCCAGACTAAGCAAAATAGGTCAAAATGGCAATTGTTTGGCAAAATGTCCACTTTTTCACCCCTTTTTCCAAATTCAAAGGTACTTAAAGTTAATGGATCATAACATGTTTGGTATCAAATGAAAGCTCTTCCAATGGGCTATCTTGCTATAGCATTGCCATATTTCAATTCCCTATGGCAAAATAGCACAAAGCCAAAGACCCTATTTTTGAGCTTATCTTTTTTTTTATTCTTAAAAAAATCATAGAAAATTAAATAAGGGTGCTATTTTCTTTAAAGAGGTATTTTTTCACGTCTTTTGATTTACTCTATTTTTATCATCTTTAAAATATATTCTAAAATGGTTTTCAAAAAATCAACTGTGGTACCTTGTATGAGTGGAGCTGCTCCTGTTGAAGCTCTGAGCTGCTCAGCATGTGTTAATTAATCTTAAGTTGATGACGGGGTGTCCGAGTAACTGCCCAACCCCAATCAAGACGTGATGGACGGCAACAGGGCAGGAGCTGGAAGACATGGGGCAGGCATGGGGAGGGTATGGGCAGAGTATGGGCAGGGAATGAGCAGGGAATGAGCAGGGAATGCTCAGTTCTGAGTAAGTTGTGAGCAGCTCAGTTAGTGACCAGCTGCATGCTCTTTTGGTCCATATTTTCTTAACTGGCTAAGCTATTTAGTCACTAATTAGTACCCTATAATTACAATGAGTATCTCACTATTTACTTCTTTGACTTCCCGGAAATCTAACTGTTATTTTTAGAGAGAGAAAACTATTCTTCTTTTTAAATCCGGTTGCGCACTAAAATTAATTTCTGAAAAAAAGATATGATTAAAACAATTACTGGCAACCCTTAGCAAGGGTCGACTATGTTTGGACATAAGTTATCCACCTACATGCTTCACCACTTGTTCTCCACATGGCAATAAATAGACCATTTAATTATCTAATAGCCAAAATGACTGAGTATTTGGGCTTAATTGTCGGCTTAGTAATGACCTATGATCAACACACCAGGATGAGTGGACATTAAAAAACCTGGCTACTTAGTTCAAAAGTTCTCGGAGCAGCCTCCATTTTTCCTCCTAAGCACCACAGGTTAACCTTTCACAGGCAATTTCCTCCATCGCATTAACCGATTTCGCGGGCGAATTATTTTTTCCTGTCATTCACGCCTCTCCCTGGAGGAAGCCTTTGGCCGTGGGTTGGGCCGTTTTATCATTATAATCGGGTACCTGTGGCGTCCAGAACCAGCCCCTCCCGACCCGATTAGCGGCGGGAAAATGTTAATCATATTCTTTACATGTCAGGCGTTAAATGTCGTCTGCGCGCTGAACATGTTCGAGTGGCTTCAAGGGCCAATCAGCACAGCGCTGGCTGACTGCTGGCTGCCTGCAATGAGTGACAGTTGTACGTCGTAGGAATGTTTCATCGAACTCACGAATAACAAGCTTTTGGCGGCCCCCAGCAGCCGATGGCCGGGCCCGGGTATTCAGGGTCACGTAGCCGATTTTATTTTGGTTGGCCAGCGGTGAGGTGTTGCCATTCACTTGAAGGCCAGTCACCAAAATGTAAACTCCAGCCGCTGATTCCATTGGAATTTGCGTACGAGTCAACTGAATATTGAGTCATCAATGATGCATCATGCAACTTGAAATATCTTCGAATTTTTCAAGATGTAGAGTTTTCAATTCCCTACTTGTAATGTATTGATCAGTAATGGCTATGTTGGGGGTTAGGTAGTGGAGTTACACAGTATCATGAGTTATAAGGGGTTTCATTGCATCAGGCTAGCTGTATCTGCTACACGGTAACTTTTCAGTGTGTGACAAGGTAATCAAAACTATATATGTGTCAAGAAAACTGAACGTTGGCATGCAGTTAGATGACGCAATGAACACACTCAAACATTGTTGTATGGTGCACCAAACATTTTTAGGAACCCCCAACCACAATCATGCATTTTTGTGGAATCCCCCAACCCTCATCCAGGTACAAGACTCGGTCAATATTAAGCAACATGCCGCTGCTTAGACACATAATTTAGTGGAAACTGACCTTTACATAAACATCACTGTTAGCTGGGGATGGAATATTCAACACCTCCTCACCTGAAAAACAAAGCGTCCTTTTATCACTTTTCCGCCCCCTGCAACGCTCTAATATGTAGCGTACAACCCACTGAGTATTTTGCTGATTTAATTTACAAGTTTGTATACAGCTACAATGACAATAGGTCAGCGGTCTAGGATTCATAAATCTGAATATCCTGAAAAAAAAATCAACTTGTTGAGGCAAGCCTACGTAATCCTTTGTTAAGTGTTTATTTAGAAATCAAAAAGAGTTATACTAGAAAAATAATTGACAAAATAATCATTCTAATTTTATTTAGCGGCTAAAAAAACAACAGAGTGACAAGTTGCGTAGGAACAGCAGTATTTGTTTTCATTTGTTTCATCTAGGGATATCTCTTTATTAAAGGGTTTTTAGATATAATATACTGGGAAAATCCTTCCTAAATGATAAGAGGAAAGGTCACAGTTTGAAGCTTAAATAGTTAAATGTTTTACACATGTTTGGACACGCTTCATAATAACATCCTTTTCCTCATCCTTGCACGAAATCTTTTACTCTTCTCTTAAAATTCCTAAACGTTGTCTCCGGCACCTTTAGTAGGGCAACTAGCTAAAAGGTAAGGTTCGTCCGCTAATGTAGAGTTCATTGTTCAATTCCGGGATAATTTCCAGTCAAATACGCCAAGGCTCCTACTCCCTGAATGGTCCCTAACTTATCAATAGCCTTGGGTGCCAAAGATTCTGTACAAAGTGAAACTAACCTCAGTTGTAGGTCAATACATGCAGTAAGGGGCACTGAAAGTAACTGAGGAATGTATGAAAAAATAACACCAAATTAAAGTGACCTTGCAAATCATGGATTTTTTTTTGGAAAAATTGTTATGCATAGTTGCAATATCAAGTATCAATAATCTCTAATTCCTCTCGTGCTAATAAGTTTCACACATTTTTGCTTAGCTTTCTCGTTCCGTTAACTCTGATGATACCATGTTATTCTATACAATAATATACTATACCTAATGTTTAAAGGTCACATAATAATATTATATCTAGTGCATCGTACTCAAGTAAAATGAAGTCACGTTTAACCAACATATCCTGTCAAAAGATCTATCATTGTTTAGCATTTCTGGCAAAAAAGACATATGTGAACGTCCATGTCATATAACACCATTGATTCTTTTCTGTTCTGATATTGGGTTGCTTCCAAGTACACCATAGGGAATATGTCAATCTTTCAGTTATTGCACCAGTTTACGGAAAATGTTTTTAGATAAAATCGTAACCTAAACCTCTACACGGTTGTGGGAAAGTTATATCTGACTTGGTTCCTGTGTGACTAGCCACGGTTTACTATCTATTTACGATGAGATTAGATTCAAAACATGTATTCATCGGACAGTTTACGTCGTCGAGATGTCTGCATGATACTAAAAGTATTCAAAAGCCACACTGGATCTGGGTGAACTTCACAGACTCTAAAACAAACGCACTCTTAAAGCTGAGTGTCTGAGATCGTTCAATTCTACACTGAAAACACAAAGTCGTCAGAGAGCCACTGCAAGGTTGTCAAAGGGTTGTCACAGGTCCCTTTTTGGCTCACATAGGTGACTTTTGGGTCATCACAGGGCTCATTTCAGGCCATCAATGCTGTGTGACTACCTTGTGACAATCCTTTGACAACTTTGGGGTGGTCAGAGGGTTGTCATTGTGAATTTTGAGGCTGGATGACAACCCAAAGGTAGTCATTTTCTCCCGACTACTTTGGGCCAAAAAGGTCGTCAGAGAAGCAAAAATGAAGAATGGGTTGTCATAGGGTTGTCACAGAAGAAAATGAGAAGACAAAAGTCCTGCCTGACTACCCTAGGGTTGTAGGTGAATGGTGCCTAAAGTGACAGCCCAGGGTTGTCATGGCCTCTGTCTATATCAACCCAGTGTAGTAAGTGAATGGTGTCAAAACCATACAACTCATAGGCCTCCTATGTGTAATGGCCACACCTAATAACTAGTAATAACATAATAGGATGCCATTATAATGACTATGATATCTACAACATGAAAATATTCATAAATAAGATTTTTTGTGTAACAGACACAGACACAGCCTGTGACAACCTTGGGTTGTCGTTTTTGGCACCACTTTTGACAACTCTGTGTTTTCAGTGTAATTCATATGGTTTGAGGGGGATATAGGCCTTCATAATGAGAGGCGTAGTTCAGCTTAATTTCCAATAGTATCGAATCCACATCTAAGAAACAAAACCTTAACTTATGTTATGGTTATGTCCTAGGGAATCCCCAGCAACTCATTAACTGGCTTGGATGTGCGTCTACCTGTATCACATTTAGAAGCTTTAGAGTCTAAACGACTTTGAAAAATGTCAGGTTTGCCTGATCATGCCCCAGCCAGTCTTGGACCAGACCTGACCTATTGATGGGTCAGGAAAGACTGTTACCACCACAGCCGACCCTTCTTGATGTCCCGCGGACACCTAGTGGGAGGGGTCAGCGTGTTGACCTACACCTCCCCTTGAAGCCAGCGGGCGGTGTGAGTAGCGAGCCCCAGACTGACCAGTGGTCAGCATGTCGGCACCGCCAGCATCCTAATACATGCAGGGGTCACGACCCCAGGCCGGCGAGCAGCTCGGGCTATCAATAAGGCCGCAGCACTGAGCTGCTCACCTCCCACTGCTCCGACGGGGGCCTCCACACGCGCCCGGCCCAGCTGACCGATGGTTCATTTAGACCAAGGTCCTGGCCTCCCACCACTACACCTCGTACTATCAGCTCGTGACACGTGCGGCTCTGATAGGCCACGAGCTTCTCACTGGTCTCTAGGTCACTCGCTCATTTGCTTGAGGAGCAGCAGGAGCAGCTCACCCTCCACCCTACAGCTGACCACCGCCGCCAGCAACTGACCACTACTACTACTATTACTACTACTACTGATACTACCACTCCTACTGTAGTAACACTACCACTACTACCAGCTCGCCGCACGTGCTGCCAGAGACTCTGCTGACGAGCAGCTCGCACGTTTGTTGCTGAATTGCTCGGCTGTTTGTCTAGAGGTGCTCACATCAAACAGAGCTAACCACCCACCGCCTGTATGCTGGAGGATGCCAAAGGAGGCTGCTGTAGGCTTACTCACCTAGTGTCAGCAGGTTAGACATCGTCATTCTTTGGTCTCTGTGTGTGTGTGTTTTTCTATCGCTATTTCTTGTCCTGAGCATGATTCAAGTGGATGGTTTCATGTGAGTGTGTTCTGTTTGATAGGGGAGGAAGTCACACAGGGATACTGAGTCAGTTAGAGAGTGGACAACCAATGGGTGGTTTCTAGCGGACAATCATAGGGGTAGAGGAACATGCAAACCAAAGGGAGCTCTCAAATTTCTTTGGGAGGAAGATGGAGAATTAAACCTTGAGATTCAGACTGAAACAGATACAACAAAGGGAACACATAATTATTCTGAGTCCATGGAGAGATCAAGGAAATATCAATGACTCTGAATGAAACAAGCATTAAGGTAAGTCAGCTTAGCACCCAGGGCTTAGCATTAAGGGTAGTTAGCTTTATAGTGGTCTCTTGATTTCTGAAAAAGCCAACCCTCGCAGTATCCTTTGTGTCAGTATCAAAGGTTCTGTAGGGCATCAAATGCTGCAGTGTCAGTCCCAAACAGCAATAGTAATGTGACCATAGGTGCTGGTGGAGTGGTGTTGGTGTCAGTGATTGTGGTGATGGGGGTGCACTAGGTTCCCAATGGGAGCTGAGATCACAAGTTCATCCGGCCACTATGGCTATTACCAGTGAGCAGGAGGGAGCAAGGGAGCGAGCTGCTCTGCCTCTTACCCCAATGTCTCTCCTTGCCATATTTTGAAAGCTGAGACTAGGACATTGTGTCTTAGTTTTGGTTTTCTCTTTAGTTTGATAAGCATTCCCAAATTGCATATCTCTAAGGTTAAATCATCCTCAATCCCTGCAGTTGTATGAAGCTCAATCAAACATTAAACCAACTTGATGAATATTTAAAACAGCTGTCAGTTTTGTGGGTTTTCCTATCGGTATTATGGTCTATAGAGTAATTAGTAGTTTGGGTATGTTTTGAGGTTTCCCTTGAGGTTTCCTCACGACTGTGAAAAAAGGCCTAAGTATCAGCTGACAGCGTTCTCCATAGAAGCGGTAATGTCATAAAGTTACCAGCGCTGGAAAAAGGCATTTAAAGTTCCTGACCTCTATAAGTTTAATAGAAATCTTGTAAAGATATCTTGAACCTTTATTCCGACTCACAATAGCATAGATTTTAAAAGGAGATTCTCCGAAGGAAAGGAATCCAACATTTATACTTCACATAAAGATTGTTTCTTATGAGATCTATACATGGAGGAGCACCCAATGACACCGCCATAAGCCTTCTCAATTGATACTTATCAATTACCATTGATTTAATGTAAAAAGATCACACTGTTTTTTAAATCACACTTGAATCATAAGAAAGAAACTTACATTTGCCTATTCAGTGATCATTATCTTCAAGGGAGGATGATAAATATTATCTTGAAATATTATATCACTTTATCTTTAGATTTGTACTCGTAAGAGCGAAGTATGATTCTTGGACCCGTAAACGTTCTTATTCTGTTTTGTAATCATTGGATAAAACAATGTAACATATCCTAGTGCTAAGAGTCAACATAGGCGGAACCGACTATAGTAGTACTACGGTATCGGCGGGGACCTTTTATCATAGTATGCCTGATCGGTCTGCTGACCCTCCTCCCACCACCTCCCCCTCCCATCCAGGGTCCCTCCTGGGTGCCCACTGGCCGGAATGGATTTGTATACAGACCAAAACACAACATAGATCAGGCAAACCGGATCAGTGCGTGGTGTGCTATAGTAGTGTGGCCAGGAGGCCGGCTGTTTAGACTGGACGCCCTTATATACCACCACCACCACCAGTCAGACACCACCACCACCACCACCACTACCACCACCACCCAACCACTCAGCATATAGTATAGCCTCACACGTACACATTACACACTAAGGGAACCACTATACCCAGACAACCACTGCTGCTATATAGTATATATACCACTACCCATACAGTCACAGCTGGATCTCCGGATCCTTATGGGGCACACTCCAGTGGCTTTGGATCTTACTCCAGTGGCTTTGGATCTTCCTCCAGTGTCAACCAGTGCCCCCCTCCTGCCAACCTTCTCCAGCAGCAGGAGTCTGGTAGTAGTACTAGCCGGGACTGCCCCCGCCCACCTCCATACCACTACCACTACTACTCCAGGCGGCGGGCCGGGCCCATAGGCCGGCCGGCGTTGATTCACTTCTCCAGGGTTTGTAGGCCACACAGGATCAGCTGGAGGAGGAGGAGGAAGGAGCAGGGGATCCTCCGGGCGGCCCATGGAGGATCTATAAGCGACCATCTGAGACTCCCAAGTAGGCCCATACCAACCAACAACCACTGAGGTCCCCATCCCTGGCCGCTGCTGCAGTGACACTCTGACAACTTATACGTGAATACATACACACACACACTGAGGTGGGTCTAACATTGATTACTGTACAGGAAAAGTCCAACATGTACCACTATTGCTGTGTCTATTACTATACCACTACTATTATTATTGCCAACCTGCCTTGGTGGCTGACACTCCCTAACCTCAGCCCCACACCACTGGTAGTACAACTGTACTGCTTACTTTGGGTGTTGTAGCCAAACATTTCAAACAGTGTTCTACCTCCACCACCCAGCAGTATTTCCTTCCTATACTCATTCCTTTACCACCACCATGAACCCACTGACATCCCGAGTAGTAGTAGTGGCGGTAGTAGTGAAAGTGAGCTCAGCATGTTAGGGTATGGAGCAGGCTCTATGTTCTATTCGGTTCTTTCACAGAGATGCTCAAGCCTTTATTTCCTCTCTCTCTCTGATTTATTCTTCTAATTGAAAAAAAAAATTCACAATTAGTTTACTGTCAATGAATAAGGCGGACTAGATTTTAAAAATAACGTCTTCCGCTTTTTTTGGGGAACGGTTTATTCAGTATCTTCACGTAATATACGTGATCTTCCAGATTGTTGGTTTATAATAGAGTTAAAGTAATGATAATTGTTATAATGATGATATTGACAATAATCATAATTAAAACAATTTAGTAATGATAGTTAGTGAGTAATGATGATGATAAATTGAGATGAGCAAGGAAATAGTGTCATATCTTACATTTCGTAGTCAGAATCAAGTATACAAGTCAATTCTAAGTGGTCTTACATATCAGCTTCTATTCATTAACTTCTATCAATGGTCCAACCTAGATATAGGACATTGTGTTTTCAAATGACTGGCTATTCCACTAGGATAACCTGAGATAATTTTAACTAACTCAAAAAAGTGTTGGGTATATATCTAATACAAAGGAAATTTAATCTATTCTATATGGAAAGAAAGTTTAATTGCTATACCTTAACTTACATAATACATAATTATATAGTTCTTTGTGACAACTGGTACTAGTTCGAAACTGGTACTAGCACACTCAGATAATTGTTAGAAAAAAATCTAGCCTGCTATACAACAGTGAGTATATTAGTGGTCTACAACTAGGTGCACGATCAAACTCTGCCATTCCTCCAGTAGGCGTGCCCCCTCCCACCTTCTGCCACCACTACCACCTGGATGGCTTAACACTCAGGTAAGTGTTATCAGAGATAGGAGTGACCCACATCTGACCCAGGCCGTGGAGGAGTCACAGAGTGTACCAGGGGGGTCTACCACCGCCTACAGAGAGCCCACAGTGTCTGGAGGAGTCCCATGTAAAGTGTGTGTTATACTGTATAAATCTACACTTTCATTCGTCAGGTATTACTCCATGTGACTAGCACGGAGCTGATAGTCGTTATTTTTCATACTTTGCAATATTAACCGTTGATATAAATATTATAGTATGAGCTTGGAAAAGTTTGATAGTGTTTTTGGCATGCCATTTTATAAAGTGTTTTCAGTGTACAAAGCAGCTAATCTATTTCGCTAGTCAGTTCTTAATACAAATATTCTGCACGTATAGGAAGGTGGATTTTGTTCTTTAAATAAAGTGAGAAATACCTCTAGGAGTTTAGTATGAGCTAGTATATTTAAGCAAATGCATAAAGTTTACTTTTGGTTCACACATTTATATGATGTCTCAGCAACTTGACATGGAAGTATCATAAAAATGAAAGTACGGAATCATATCTGCATATCTTAAGATTAATGTACTCCAGGATAAGTAGCTTAGATCAGAAGGTGAATCCCCATTTGTGCCAGCTAAGAAATACAAATACAGGCATAAAAAACAGCCGATAGGATAAGCTGTGATAAAACCGTATTACAATCAATATGGTATAATGTTGTAGCAGGGTCGTGAATACAGTGTAACTGTTGGACTTCGTCATGGTTCCTCGATCCTTTCTACAAATCACACTATGGCTGGTGCTGTTTTATGTCTAGTAAGGCGTAGTGTGTATTCTAGTAATACTTAATGGCCGCCCATACTATAGCCAAACATGGCACCAACCCAGAAGTGTATAGTCCAAGGCTGTAAAGATTTTATCAGCCTGTCAGGCGTCATTTTAACATGTGACCCCTACTCTGCACTCTCAGCCTTTTACATATGAATAATTTCCAGTGTTTAATTCTAAAAGCGACTAGATGAGTTAACATCAGTAATTTATTTATGAGTCTGTACTACTCAAGGCTGCTATGAACTATCATCTGTTTCACTTTCCTTCCATGAAAGGCGTAATAAAAAGTAAAAAGTTAATCTTGCACATTTGGCAGCAAGATAGATAAGATAAGGAGGTGTATCACAAGATTATACTTTTGATTGAACTTATTTGTGCTAAAACATACAATCAGGTCACGTTCGTATACATTTACAGTTTCCTTATTTAGCTATAATAATCAACTATAGTTGATTCAATTTAGTTTCCATTACAGTCAGAGTCATGAACAATGGTTTCTCTCAGTTTTACCTACTCCTTCATAATGAAAGTGAGATTAATATACATTTCAATTTATGGCAAGGTCTTTTGATTCCTTGTAAGACTTGTTTTCCACAGAGTACTTTTCACAAATGACTTTGGGCACATGAAGGAGGTAGTTAAATGTTAACTAGACTCAGACTGGAGGCTTCTAGTAAGGATCAATTGAGAGTCATGCATTATAGACTTACCAGGGCATTGTATTGGATGAACCCCTGCCCCACAACCTCTCCTGTGCCTGAGTAGAACCACATCAAGGTCTCCGAAGCCTGAAATGCTATTCCTTTAGCAACATACTGACATAGAATTTAGCAAAACTATTGTAGCTATAGTTCACGTACGCCAAGAACATTTTGACATACGTGATACTTTTTATTGAGTTTTTAAAATTTCTTTTGAAGTTCTTTGAAAATGAGGATTTCCTGAAGAAAAACAATCTTTTCTATTTTTACTAAAATAGCTTATTGATTTAACTAATAATGCATCAATCACATGAAGCAAAATGTATATAAAATAGTTAAAATAGAAATCGAGAATGAATGATAATCTACGGATGCAACTTACTCAATTTCTAAATGAAATATTCTTAGGTTGTTTCTGGTTGAACTACCTTCTCAATCTATTTTTAGGATTTAAAAACCTTTGTTATATATATAATGGTATATAGTCATATATTGAGCAATATCCAGTAAATCTAACCCTCATACTATTAAGCAGTTCCGGGCCTAAACTGTTGAACCTCTGATCACATGACCACTAACCTGATCACAGGACCACCAGCTTAGTCACGTGAGTGATCAGTTGTGCACATGGACTTTGATTGCTTGGCAAGGTACCCCCTTCATGTGGTTATACGGCCCAATTACTCGTGTTGCTCCTGTTGATTACTCCAGTGCCTGTGTCTTCTCCAGGGGTTGGGGAAGGTAATTGGGGTGCTGAATGTAAACTGATGGAATTTCCTTTTTTTGTATTACCTAATTTCCTTACCTATTTCCGTTAAAAAAATCAATATTGATAGGTTTCTCTGATATACCAATTGTGCAAACATGGTTATTTTATAATTTCTGCAATCTATTTTATCATCTGGAAAGAAGCATCGAAAGCGATATTCATATTCACATCACGAATTAGCTGTATGCAATTATAGCAAGAACCATTAAAAAGAAGGAATGTTTGTGGTTTTAGCCCTAGTACTCTCGTAATATAGGTTTCATTACAGAAAGAAAGGCCTCTTAAAACAAAACAACCCCAGCCAGTCTACCAGCTCACGACATATCAGAAACGTTCTGCAACCATACTTTTTTAGTCAGTTTGTTACTTCCTAAGATGGCATGTTACAATTACATTATTGATGTTCAGGTTGAAACCTCACCAAATCAGAATGTTATTATAACATTATTTTTGGTCCAAAACAGAACGTTATAAGAACATTCTGTTTGAGTTGAAGAATGTAACCAGAATGTCGTAATAACATCACAGTGCAATGTCACGGCAGTACGTTGCAGCAACCTAATTGACAGTCATCAAAAGAACATAACAAGAACCAAATTCAGAACCAACCAGAATGTTGCTGCAATGTTATAAGAACGTTGCATCCTTGGCTGTCATACATTCTGGAATTTCGCGGGTTTAGTTCAGATTTCCTATTGGGCGCCCCATGGAGCGTGTAGTGGCGGCCTGCTGGGTGGTTAATCCCAGGTGAGCCGGCCGCCAGCTTCGGGCTGTCTGGGTAACTGCTTAATCGGAGACTGAGGGCAGTTCTGGGCATTGTTAAACATGTGATTGGTGTCTGCAATTGGTAAGTGTTTTGCGACTTTCCAGTTTAATTTCCTTTTTTTTTTCAATTAGTGCAATGGTTAAAAATAATAATGTTACGGGTTAAATGATTTAGAACAGAAGATGTTTGTATTGCATGGGTTGTATCACTTGGTATTACAATGGATTACTCACTTTATTTCCCTGCTGCTTCAAAAACAACCAAATATGTTATTATTTAGAAATCGCAAGTTAGCCAGACCCTTCAGGAATTGCCATTTTATACAAAGCTCACAATGTAAGATAAAAAGTTGATAATACAGTTTGCCCTGGACTAAAATTATTCAACTATAACGCGAATGTGAAATCTATTCATAAAATAAATCTCTAGACCCAAAAGTCTTGTTTTGAAGAAAAAGGGCTGGAACTGAATTTTACCTTGTCAAATATTGATTGATTCCCTTGCAAAACACAACCTTTCTCGTGCCTTAAAGTTCACGCTATCGTGCAGGCTGAATTACGGTTTATTTAGCTGCCTAAAGTGAACGTAACAATATATTTTTATCCAAAGACAACAACTTTTTTCACTGCAATATTGATTCTTTCTACACCAGCCAGTGGAAAAGGTGCAATGGAAACTTTTTCAGTCTATTTCTGTTGATCGCTTGCTTGTTTTTCTAAGGATTGGTTTTCAATTTGGAGTAGAACCAGAGCTGTGTGAGGTGTGTAAAAGGGATTGGGACTGACCCAGGTAAATGATTCTGAAGTACTTTTAAGTTTTGTGTGGTAGTACTTTCTAATTGTGGATAATTGTTGAGGGGAGTAATGAAGATTTGAAGGCAGGAGTAGTTTGTAGATGATGTTGTATTGATTCTTCAGTCACAGGTTATTAACCATAGGCCTAAGCCTAGGCTGTTACACAATAGACATGTGTTCACCTTGGTGTTCAGACTCCCACTGCCCTCACAGCAGGGGTGCACTTCCCCACCTCACCTTTGGCCTCTGACCTAATTATTCTAATTAGGCCAGTTGCCACTAGGGGGAGGGGGAGTGCTAACAAACATTCTGTATGATGGTTACCATAAACTCTATGATGTAGCATGTACATATTTGATATGTCTTTTAATAATTGTTTATGAAATTATGATATTTATATATGTTTATATGATAAATTTGGTAAATAATTTTAGGTATGACATAATGCCCCCCTTCCCTGATTAAAATTTGGCTCCGCACAAATAAATTAGTTTTCTGAATTTCTAATAATATATATACTTTAGGGAAAATAGAGTTTATGATATTTTTTCTTTCATGTGTGCACTTGGAATGTATTTTGTATTTTAAACAATAATAGCGATCTTCTAAATGATATCAATTATACAATGATAGCATTGAATTATGGAATACAATGATAGCTTTAACTTTTATTGGCTTAACTAGTCTTTTCTAATTTAGATATTAATTTATATAAACCAAGTCGCATGAGGCAAGGTTATGAATTCTAATACAATATGTTTCACCTAACCTTAAAATGAAAAGGCTTTTGATGAAGATTGTATAGATTATGATAGTGTTAGTTTCCCTAGCTGTTTTCCCTGTCTAAATCTCTGAAATAAAGTGTAGAATTAATTGCTTAACCCTAGCTGAAAACGAAAGTAGAGAATTAGACTTTAGGAATTTAATAGACATTGCATTGTGATTTGATTTTTCAAAACCTGAGTCTACTTAATTCTAATTAACTTATTATTTACAACTAGGTCTTACCATGTATAGAAGTTATTATTTCTTTGGTATTAGTTTTGTCTTTGCCAAATAGCAACTTTGCGCCTAAAGTACTAAATGGTAGATGATGAATTTGTTTTGTTCTTGAAAATTTCTGAAGGTAGTTTTGCTTTTGCATTTGGGACCGTTTATGTCAAGGACATCAACGTGGCTCTCCAACTGGAGGCATGTCCAACATATATACATAAACTTTGGTTTTGAAAACATGGTTAGTACAGAAGACATACATATAAGTAGTATTATACGAGTATATACATTTTACATTTGAGAATCATTTGAAGTTCATTGAGCTTAGTTGTTGATCAATGTCATTGTTCAATTGTTTATTTAGCTGTGGGCTCCTTCAGCTTATCCTTAGTTGTTGTTGATCGTTTGTTCTTATCCTTTGTTGTTGTTGATCTTCTGTTCTTATACTTTGTTGTTGTTGATCGCCTGTAGTTTCAGTCTGATGTGGTTTGTTAGCACTTATGCGTTTGATTTTAGATTTCAGTTTGATTTAGTTTGAATAGTTCATGGTTTGTCCTGCGTTAGATGTGTCGAGGTGTATCTGGGCGAGACGGGTCGTGCTTGTCCGATGTGTTGTCCCATCGGTGTTGGGTGGTGGTCGGCTGACTGCTGCCGTCCCAACGTACCGTCTCGCAGCAACTTAAATGAGAAGTTTGAGAAGGATCAGGGTGTGCATATAAAAGAACGCAGGTTGTAGTGAATGGTTTAAAATTATTGATTTTGTTTGTGTGTTTCTGGTTTGAACTCCGTTAGTTTTTTGAATTAGGTATTCTTGTTTTACATTTGCGAAATTGTTCTACTTGTTAGGAAATTTGGAATAGTAAAAGTTACATTAATCTTTGCATAGTTGGTCCAAAATACTTAACGTTGTTGTAGTTATAGATCACTTAAGATCTAGTTGATCCAGGAGCCGTATGTTGGAGAGTTAGATTATCTGCATAGCGTGTCCCAGTTGTTTTCCCAGGGAGATGTTTGAGAGTCTCATTCAGTTGGCAGCCTGGGTGGACCAGTATCTGTTGATGAAGCTTGATGTTGACTACTTCAGTAGCAGATTTCCTGTATGGAAAAAAATATAAAGTGTTTGAATGTGTATCGGAGTGTTGTGTAGGTCGGGAAAGTGTATGAAAGTGAAGAATGTGTTAGCTACTTTTTGTTTTGTTTTGTTTTGCGCCTACATTATCTACATTTTTAATCTAATAGAATTTGTCTTGTATTTGACATTTTCTTTTTGTTTGAATGACGTTTTTGTTTTATCTACTTTTTGTTTTTCTTCACTTAACATACAGTAGACAGCATAACGACAATTTGAGTTGCGATTCTAGTTTAGGTTAGCATAGTGCTATTCATTTTTGTCAGTCGCTGCTGAAAAGAAGTATGAGGTTAATGTTAGTGAATACGCCCGAGTCAACCTTTACGTGAAACCACTTTGAAAAATCAGGCTCAAATACCGTCCAAAGGGGTGTCTCTGGGAAATGTGTAACTCATAATAGGATGATCTCAGCCAAGTTATCAACTCGGCAAGATCTACAGTAATTGGGAATGATGAGTCTATTGAACCTCAGGGCGTGTGGAACTGTCACACCATAGGGGTTTGGCTAGGACCCCGGAGCTTATGCTCCCTGAGGGTAGACTTTTGGTTTAGGATTCATTTCTATGGATAGTTGGTTGCTGCAAGTGGATGAGCAGGACATGAATCTGCTGTCCTCAGTCATAATAACTTGATAGGTCACATGACTGTCTGCTTCACCATCTATATAGTGTTGGCAAATGTGCCTAAATATATTTAGGGTAATTAGTGTACATAAGTTTGAAGATGACATCAATGAAACAGTGTCATGAATATGGCCAGTGACAGTGGCCCAAAGGATCGATGGTATCGGCAATCAGAGTGTTCGTTTACAGGTAACTTGGGGATGAATTATGATGATGTGTTGACCTTATGTGTTGTGAGTGCTTAAAAGAAATTGGTTTTGTTGTTTATTAGGACATTCACATTGCAAATTGTTGGTTTCACTCTTTTTTTGTAGTTTAAGTTGATTTTGTTCCTCGTTTTGATTTTCTCCTTAGTTTTGAGTGAGTTGGTCTTGCTTTGATCGTGTTGTCTGTCCTCAACAGTTGTTCTGTTGCTTTGATTTCTTTGTTGTTGATTTTCCACATTTTCTTTAGATGTTCACTGTCTGGCGTTATCAATCTTCCGGCAAATTGGTTGTTCTTGATCTCCGTAATTCGTTTTAATCGGTCGACGTGGACATTCCGGGTCAGCAGCTTTCCAGTTTTGATGTCCCTAAGAGTTACAGTGTGGATATTAGGTCGCTTACAAACCAAATAAGGACCTGAATAGATTGGTTGTAATTTCTTTGAAGTTCCTTGTTTGAGAAGATTGGGAATTTGAACATAAACTATGTCCGCTTTCATTATTGGTGACTGTTTTGTTTTTGGATCATACCTTGTCTTCATTTCTTTTTCTGAGAGTTTAAGATTCTTCTGGGACATTTCCCATGCTAGATCTTGAGCAAGAACAGTATCGGTGACACTCTGAAGGATGTTTTTCTCCTTGTCACCAAGGTTGATCGTTGCATCAAGAACTGTTTTAGGGTTCCGTCCGTAAGTTAAGAAGAATGGACTGTAGCCAGTAGACCTGTTCTCGGTGTTGTTCATGGAGAATACAATGGATGGCAAGTATAAGTCCCAAGTTTCCTGGTTACTCATACAATACGATCGAAGAGCATTTCCAATGGTCTTGTTATTTCTCTCTACAAGTCCATTCGACTGAGGTCGGTAGGGTGAAGATAAGATGTGCTTGATATTATATTTCTGACACATTTCTTTGAATTCCTTTCCTGTGTAGGATGTACCATTGTCAGTCTGAATGCTGCCAGGTACACCATGTTGGCATACAACATTCTTGACGAACTCATAACCAGTTCGATGGGCAGTCAGATCAGCTGTAGGATAGGCTACACAGAATCGGGAGAAACGGTCTATAGCAACTTGAATGTATTTGTTTCCTTCTGGTGTTTCGGGAAGAGGACCGATAGCATCTAAGTTCCATTCTGAGAATATTGCTGGTGCTGGTGTATGAAGGGTCATTGGACTGATTGAGTTCCTGACGGCTCTTTTAGCTTTCATACAGGTGTTGCAAGTATTGACAAACTTTTGCACATCAGACGTCATTGATTTCCAGTAAACTCTGGGTGTCATTGCTGATAACATCTTCACAGCTCCCAGGTGACCAGCGAGTGGATCATCATGGAAGTGGCTCAATGTCTTTTTGACCCAAGTTTCTGGTATGACGAGTTGAAGTGAAATGTCACCAAGCTTTTTCCACAGTCTGTGGTTGATATGCACCAATACATTTTCAATAAGAAGAAAATCTTTTGATTTAGTCAGAATTTGTGCTGCATAACTTTTGTTATCTGGAAGTTTATCTTGTTCTAAGAATTCAATAATTTCTCTGATTTCTGGACTTGAACGTTGATCTCTTTTCAGACTTGTGATGTTGAAGTCATTGCTTGGTAGTGAATTTAGGAATTGTATTATATTTTCTGCTTGGTCTTTTGATTTCTCTTTCATTGTCTTTGGATCTAAAGTGTCAGGTTGTTTGACTTTTTGGTTGTTGGGTTTTGGCTTTGATTTTGGTTTTTGTAGTACTGGTTGTTTTCTTCTCGGTTTCTCAGTTGTTGCACAAACTTGTTGTTTCGTAGTACTTGTAGGTTGAGCATGTTCAGTTGTTGTTTGAGTTGAATGTTCATCACATTGTTTTTGTTTGACATTAGGTTCACTTGAAGTTTGAGTTGATTGTTCCTCACATTGTTTATGTGGGACATTTGGTTCACTTGAAGTTTGAGTTGATGAATTGGAATATGTTGATTCTGTTAGGCTTTGAACTGTTGATATGGTCTGAGTCCTGATCACTGTTGTACACTTGAAGTCAACATCGCTGACGGCTGTAATGTCCAAAGTGTTAGTTTGGACAGGTGTGAAGGTCTTGTCCCCAGCCTTTGCTTTGTATGTCTCCTCACAGTCACAATAGTGATAATGACTTGGTTTTTTCAGAATTGGTGTCGTCTTACTTTCATGCCTTACAATCTGAACTGGCAAATCCTCGTCTTCAAAGTGTTGAACTTTAGTGTTTTTGTTGAAATTAATTCTTTTTGACACTTTGATCTTTGGTGCTGGTGGTGGAGGGTTTGTCAGTCCTGGTTCATCTGGGTAATTTCTTCTTGAAAGAGTGTCTGGTCCATTCATCATTTTCGATTTGCCTGCTACATGGGTTATTGTGAAAGAGAATTGTTGGATATCTAGGGCCCAGCGTGCCCATCTATGCTGGTTATCTTTCTTAGTCAGAAGTGGGATCAAAGCTGCATGGTCAGTGTATAGTTGAAAATGTCTACCTTCCAAATAGTGTCTAAAATGTAGAACAGAGTATACAACGCCTAAAAGTTCCCTTTCTGTAGCACTGTAATTTCTTTCATGATTTTTGAGACAGCGCCCAGCAAAGGCTACGGGTCGGAGAATTCCATTTTCATCTTTTTGAGATAGTGTACTTCCTACACTAATGCCTGAAGCATCTGTTGCCAAAATGAACTCTTTTTCAAAATTTGGATAGTGGAGTAAAGCTTCTTTGCATAGAGCATTTTTGAGTTTGTTGAAATTTTGATCACATTCTTCTGTCCAATGAAATTTCACTTTATCTTCAGTTAATCGATACAAAGGTTTTGCCAAAGTTGCGAAGTCTTTGATGAATTTCTTGTAGAATTGACACATGCCGTTGAATGATCTCACTTGTTTGACTGTTTTCGGAGTTGGGAATGTTTTGATTGCTTGAACCTTTTTGGGACATGGTTGTAGGCCTTGTGGTGTTACGACCATACCCAAGAAATCAATTTTGTCCATGAAGTACTGACACTTTGAGGGCTTCAATTTCAAATTACCATGTCTTAAACTTTGGAAGACGTCTTTAAGATCTCTGAAATGGTCTTCTTTGTTCTGAGAGAGGATCAAAATATCGTCTAAATATGGGATCGCACATTTATACTTTAACTTGTTCAGAATCAAGGTTACCAGGGCGCAGAATGCTTGAGGCGAGGTAGCCAAACCCTGAGGCATCACTTTGTATCTGTACTTTGCATTTGGTGTTAAAAATGCAGTAGCATCTCTGCTCGCTTCCGATAGAGGAATTTGGAAGAAGCCTTGTTGCGCGTCGAGCTTAGAAAAGATGGCTGGTTTTAGGTCACCAATCATTTCCAAGCTTGTGTCGGCACGCGGCGAACCTAGAGACTGCTTGATAATAGAAGTGTTTAAATGCCTAAAGTCCGAAATGAGTCTGACTCCTGACTTATTGCCATCAGAGTCATATTTTTGAAGGAGAAAAGCCCTACTGGCCCAAGGACCAGAGGTAGTTTCTTCTAAGATCCCTTGTTTAACATAGTCTTGACAAGTTTCTTCCATTAACCGTGCTTTGTCCGGGGCCATCCTGTATGGGAGGAAGTGGCAAGGAACAGCATCAGGTTTTAATTCTATAGTGTGTTCGTACAAATTTGTCAGACCAATTTTTCCGTCTTTCCCTACAAAGATGTCATCATACTCTTTTAATAGTTCATTTAGTTTATCTTGTTCTTGATCAGTTAGTTGTATTGAGGACTCAGATTGATTAAAGTGGTCTATTTCAGCATTATGAGCTACAGACTCCTTTATAGCATTAATACCTTCTTCCGGTTTGTACTCAACGTCTTCAGATCTTTGTTCAATTGTGTTACTTGAGATTTGTTCGGAAGTTGTGATGAAGTCATCATCTTTAGATTTACAGAAAACGGCAACAATTTCGCCTTTGTTAATTTTGACGTAATTTGGAGTGACGTTGAGTAACACAACAGGATGTCGGTTTTGGCTATTTGGGTTTACAAGAGCTCTTTGGACCAAAAATGGTCTGTTGCTGTCAGATTTAAAGTTTTCAGTTACACCAGGATTTTCTGAAAGTGAATTTACACAAGTGATTTCTCCTGTCAGGCAGATCTCTGAATAAGGAGGAATTGTTGTTCCTTTGATTGCTCGTACTGGTTTGTTCTCCTGTATTATATCCTCTCCAAATGATATCTTTGATTTAGCTTTCTTCAAGAAGTCCGTTCCTAAAATGAGAGGTTCTGCACATGATGGCATTACCACAAAATAGTGAGTGAATGGGATATTGTTGATTTTAAACTGGATCTTTGCTGATTTCCGGACATGGCAAACGCCTCCATCTGCAAGAAAGATCTTCATACGGATTTGCTTGATAGCAATAGTATGAGACCTAGATAGAGACTGGAACAATTTCTCACCCATGCAGCACACTGAGGCGCCAGTGTCTACAAGAACTGGTAATGTGAGATGGTATACTGAAGCTGAAACGCACCCATTTCTAATTGGGACTGTAACAACTTCTGGTACCTTGTTGCCTTGTTCACCATGTTGATTTGACCCATTCAGATCTTTCTGAACAGTGAGGGTCGCCTCAATCGGATCCACAGCCGGCGCTTGAGTGGTGCCGAGTCTGTGGTTCTTTGTCGCGTCGTTGGTCGTTCCTTTCATGTTTTCATTTGTTGTTGCTTTGTCCGAGCCAATGGGCCCATTATTGGTCGGACATGCTAGTTTTCCGCTTGTTGTTGTTGCATCTTTTCTGCCCGGTATTTGATGTTGAATGGGCGTTTGTTCTTTGGTATGTAATGGGGATCGTAGTTCCATCCTCGATAATTTGGGTTCGGGTTGTTGTAACTTGGCATAACTTGGAAGCCATTTGATTGTTCCCCTTGGTAGAATCTTGGTTGGCCATATTGATGTTGGTTGTATGGCGGTTGTTGGAAGTTCTGTTGTTGGAATTCGGGGCTTTGGTTGTAAGGGTAGGTTGGTTCTTGCTGTTGTGGTGGGTATGGATGTGTTGCTGCTTGTTGATTAGCTTGCTTCTCATTTGCCACCATTTCTAGAAATTCTTTCATCGTCTTCCGGAGTTCTGCCATCTCATTCTTTCGTTGTTCCTTTTCTGCTGCTTCTTGATTTTGTCTCTCATACTCATTGAGAATGAGGAAAACTTGCTCAGATGTCACCATGTTGGTTTGTTGATAAAATCACTGTTATCCAAAGGGAAATCCAAAATTAGTGGGGAAAACCAAGATGGCGGAAAAATCCAAAATGGTTGAAAAATCCAAGATGGTGGGAAATTCCAAAATGGTTGGAAAATTCCAAGATGTTTGAAGATTCCAGAATAATGAGAAAATCCAAAATGGTTGAAAGGTTCCAGAACCTGGAGAATCCAAAATGTTTGTAAGAATAATCTAAAATGTTTTCAAAGTTTTATCAGAAAATCCAAAAATGGTCCAAAAATAGAATTGTGAGAAATATGTCAAATATAATCTAACACCAATAGCAATTCAGTAATACGTTTTTACAGTTTCTGGGCAATTGTTATATAATTCAGTTGTAGTCAGAAAGATTGAAATAGTTTATATTAGATGTTTTTAGTTTTTGGTTTTGAATTTGTCTTTCAGTTTTGGAATGAGGAGAAAAAAGTTTGAGAAGTTCCTTGTGTTTTTGTATTTTCAAAAACTCAAAATTGTTAAGTGATTGAAAAACGTAAAGTTTTGGATTGGCAAAAGATTTTTAATGATCTATGCAGTGTCTAGACGCTGTATGTTTTAAATTTGCTAAAATAAAAACCCGTCACGTTATTTTGCGTTATCTCCCTTGTTGTTCATCCAATTGCAATTCTGATTCTAGATTTGGATTCCTTGTGAAATTTTAGTACAGAAAAGTTTATTACAAAACGCTGTTGCAACTTCTGGAATATGTTGTAATTTTAAAGAAGTTTAATTAAAGTCGCGTCACGCTTATTTTCGTTATAATTCCTTATCCGTTGGTCTGAGGTTGAATTTGATTTCAGATTTGGAATCCTCGTGAAATTTTGGGTGGAGTAGCTGACCGATTAGAAATTGTTAATAATTAGTGGTCTAAAGGTTCGAATTTGTCAATTTCGTTTAAAGATTTGCAATCCTCATGAAATTCTGGGTTAAGGGAAGTATGGTAGTTTGAAAAAAATAAAAACCATTAAAATGCCTTTTTAGATTGTACAATAAATCAGAAGTAAGCGTAATAGCAATGATTTTAGACAAAAGATTTGGTCAGGGGTTAGAGGCAAAGGTGATGGGGATTTAACGCATTGGCTGGTTTATTTTGTTGTTAGTGGACGCTATGGTCGACGAAGTGCTTTGATAACCAGACTGTTAGATAGGGGCGTCTTGGCGAGCTGGCCGGGTCCCGGGAGAAGGGTGTCGGGGATACACGCGTTGGCGGGCGGGCGTCAGTGGTCAAGTGTTCGGGCGATTAACAGGGATGCGTGGTGGATGCGGCGCTTAGATGCATCCGTCTGGATAGGGGACCCGTTGGCAAAGTTAAAACAATGCTGTGGGCCAAGATTACAAGCAGCGGCCGTTTTGCATGTATTTAATGATAAAGCCGACGGTTAGATGTGGCCGTTTTTTTTTTGGGTTTGACAGGGGCCTGTTGGAAAAGTAATAACAGTGTCCTAAAAGTGGACACAAAGATCACATTAATTTTGGTCGTTTTCCGTATAGGCTAGTTTCTCTGAAATAACGCATCAGGTGACAGATACACGGGGTGTGCCGTTTTCATTTGGTATTTTCTTGTTTGTTTCTGAAAAGTTTCAGAACAGTGACTGGGGATTTGCAATTTGTACCTGGTGAAGATAGTTTAAAGGTGCACGTTGTGTAAGCCCAAAAACAAAATATTGCGGCTGGGAAACCAAACTGATTTCCGCGTTGTTTCCGTATCTAATTCTGAAATTCAGAGAATGGTTATTGGCCTGATATTAAGATAGGAACGTACAATTTTGTATCAAAGAGATGGGGAGGTTCCTATATCTCGACCTGTTCAGAGAAATAGGAACGTTTAATTTGCATTAAAAGAAGGTTGAGGTGTGAGTGGCTGGTGGGCGCCGTTTGATACGTCCGTCTAGTTAATTGGTCAAAGGTCGGGGGTTCGGGACAAGTTGGTGCAATTTACGCGTCGGCTTGCAGACGCCGGTGGTCAAGTGGACGCGGGGCGCTTGGGGATGCGTCTTTGGAGGTGTTTTGATAGAGCCGAGTTTTTGATACGGGCGTCTGGTTAATTGGTTAAAGTCGGGACAAAGGTGCCGGCAGGCGCCGACGATGGGGGTCCGTTGGTGAAGTTAAAACAATGCCTTAAGTTGGATACAAAGAGTACAAGCAGCAGCGGCCCTTTTCGCATGGGTATCTGAAAGTTTCAAAAGTTATATCGAAACATGCAACTTGTGTTGAAATGAAGAAGCCTATGGACCACGTGGGTATAGGTATAAGAAAAAGGAAATTTAGCTAGATAGCATAAGTCAACTGTCTTTTTCTGAAAGTTTGCAGAAAAGTGTTACATGCGGCTGTATGTGCAGGAATTTGAACAAATATAGGAATCGTTATAACTTTGGTTTCATTAACACTAGAGAGTTGCCGTTTTCTCTGCTCAATAAAGAATTCGATAGAAAAATATCAGGGGATGAGACAGTATAGTTGGAATAAGGAAAATTGCGGCCGTCTTTGCAGTGATTTCACGGGAGTGGCGGCGTTTTCACACAAGTTTGTATGGGTATTTCTGAAAAGTTTCAAAATGATTATGGGGATGTAACTCGACCTAGAATTAAGATAGAAACATGCAATTTTCACTCAGAGAGGGCTTGTCTCATGGTACAGGCTTCTGTGGGTTTTAATACAAAGAGATCACGGCCGCAATAGCGTTTATTGTAGCTGTATGTGTGAGGCCGTTTTCTACCAGATTTCCGCGTGGGTAACGGTAAGTTTCAGAACAGCCATAGGGACATATCTTGGGTTAGAAATAACGCAGCCGCATACAGTTTTCACTGGGGAATAGGTAATTTCAAGGAGCGCTTGGGGTGAAATATCAGAACACACACAGGATAAGCGGGAATAGCAAAAATCGCGGCCTTTCCGACAGCGACTTGGGCGTTTTGTTAATTGATTGATGGTGGAGAGCAACCCACGTGGCTTGTATAATAGTGACGGTAATAGTCGCGTGGGTGGTGGACGTACTTCCGCGTTATTTCCGAAAATATTTATAATTCTTTAAATCGTAATAACTTTGGTTCTACTCTACCTAGAGACCTACCGTTTTCACTGAGGGATAGGTAATTACAAGGGAACACATAAGAAAAATATCAGAACATGAAGGGAATGACCTGAAACAGTTAAAATTGTGGCCGTTCCTAGTGCCGATTTTTTTCTGAAATAGAAATAAAGTTTCACAAGTTACTTATTGGATTCAAAATACTCTCACCGGATTTGTTGTGTTGGTAGTCTTGTAGTCTTGTAGTTGTTGTCCTGGACTGAAGTAGTTGGGGTTCTTTCTTCTCCTTTGTTCTTCTTTGTTTCTTTCTTCTTTTCTTCTTCTGCTTGGCTGTGGTGTAGAGGCAGGTACCCGGATTCTTCCAGCAATGAAGTACTTTTAAGTTTTGTGTGGTAGTACTTTCTAATTGTGGATAATTGTTGAGGGGAGTAATGAAGATTTGAAGGCAGGAGTAGTTTGTAGATGATGTTGTATTGATTCTTCAGTCACAGGTTATTAACCATAGGCCTAAGCCTAGGCTGTTACACAATAGACATGTGTTCACCTTGGTGTTCAGACTCCCACTGCCCTCACAGCAGGGGTGCACTTCCCCACCTCACCTTTGGCCTCTGACCTAATTATTCTAATTAGGCCAGTTGCCACTAGGGGGAGGGGGAGTGCTAACAAACATTCTGTATGATGGTTACCATAAACTCTATGATGTAGCATGTACATATTTGATATGTCTTTTAATAATTGTTTATGAAATTATGATATTTATATATGTTTATATGATAAATTTGGTAAATAATTTTAGGTATGACAATTCTAACACAGAGGGCTGGCCGCAGGCTACTATGAATGGGTGAGGTGGGTTGAGGGGTTGGTTGGTTGGTGGATGGGACTGCCATGTAGTATAGATGGAAAGGTGGGTTGGGAGTCGGAATGAGTGGGGATTGTAGGATTTCTCCAACCATACCACAGCGTAACCTAAGAAACGAGAGTAGATGGTGAGGGAGGAGGGGGTTACTCCCTCTTTGAGGGTTAGTGCGCATTCACAAACAACAGACATTAATGCTTAAAGTACAGTTTTTTCGCTCTCACCACTATTTTCTTGTTGTCTTAAAGAGGTTCGTTACAAAACAGTGTTCATGAGATATCTGTCTAGAATGTCCTCGTTGTAAATACCTGAAATTTTATTATTAGCAATAAGTGTAAGACAAGTTTTACACTTACAGAGTTCCTGTTTTGAGAGTCACTGGCTTAGACAAGAAAAAAGATGAGGGAGTAAAATTGTAGCAAAGAAATTGATAATCTACCATTTAAACCTGAAAAGTATCTAAATGCTCTCCTGCCACAAGAAATCCAGCCACATCTTAATCGAAGTACCCCCCCCCCCCCCAACACTGCCATCAAACCTCTTCAGTAGATGCTAGGTTCAGACAGTGGATCACTGTCGGAGCCGAGAGGCTCTGGTATGTCCCTCCGACGTTTGTCACCCAGCTCCCAGTCCCTCCACCCTTAGGCCTATATACCAGTTGATAACCCAGCGAGCCTAGGACAGGGCCAATTTGGCTGGCTGCTTGGTTACCACTTGGGAGGCCCGTCCCCAAGCCGGAGGAATGCAGGGGCTGTCGTCTCTGACTGTCTATCTGCCCCACTGTGCTCTATCAGCTGTCTACCCACAGGTGAGAACTCACTGTGCTATTTGTCCAGGTGGGTTAGGGTTTTTAGTGGGTTTTTTGATACAATTTTAAAGTCATGTCCATTGCTAGGTTGTACCTTAATGTCCATTGATATGTTGTACCTTAATAGGCTTTACCTTAATTTCTATAAAAGATGTCACTGAACAGCCAACTGTATTTCAAAGTATTTCGTGCATTTACTACAGTAACTGATTATATAACGATTTTCTTCGTTACGAATGTTGGACGTGAATTAGCACTTACAATTTGCAATGTATAGCATGATACCTCTTAGGAGTATTTGGTTCAGAGAGGATATTAATATTAATCAGAGCAATTTTTCTTTTGAGTATGTACAGTGTCGAACCAAATCACTATGGGATATACTGACAATGGTTCATTGTACAAATCGAAAGTAATATTGAATAATGCTTCCACTACTCTGTCAGGGACAAAGATGATGAGCCAGTAGGTGATTTGTATGAGCGTATGTGCATGTGTGAGTATGTGTACATATGTATGTAAGTGTGTGTATGTGTGTTTAAGTGTATCTGTGTGAGAGTGTATGTATTCGCTGGAGATGGCCAGGTATAGAAGAGACTTGCTACCTCCAGGGTTATATAAGGTATGGACACCTGGCCGGCCGGGTGACGTAACCCCACCTGGCGTACACTGGAGGCTCACGGCCCAGACTAGATAGACTCACCTGACTTCCATGTCTGGCTTTGTCCGTGGAGACCCCTCAGAAATAGCCGCGGCCACGACACTATAAGGTAATCAATAGCCTGCATGTAGGGGACCCATAGTATTGGACCTGGGGTTTTATAAGTATAGAGGGGGTCACCAGTCGAACATAGGACTGAAAATGCTGGATTCTATAGTTTCATTTGATCACAGATTATCTGATGGTATTTGGGCGTCTTTTGTAACTTTCTATTCCCAAAATGAAAGTGTAATCGATCGATGACTAAAGAGTGGAGCACATAACTGTGTATTGAAGCACACGCAGTATTTCAATAATGATTATGGTTCTTCGCCTTTGATTATGGTTCTTCGCCTGATTAGATGTTGTATATAGACATTCATTGACACTCGACCCAATTCATAAGGTACATAAGGAAGATGCAACGGATATTGAACAGGCAGCCTATCTTGAAAGGCAATTAAAATGAGCCCAAGTACAGTGAGCTACAGTGTTGCCGTTTCCTTTTTTAATAAGGCCTATGTCTTCATTTCAATTGCAACACCGTAGAGAGTTAGTAACACTGTCCTTGGTCACTGATAATCATGATTAGGGCTGTGTGGTGCATTATATTCACTCCGCATTCACCTGCTCAAAGCCATGGGCCTCACTTAACATGGAGGTTTTTCCCAGATGTGTGGAGAGGAACAAAATAGACGGCGGCCGATAAGTAAAGTATAAAGTTGCCTGCTTGTTTGCATCTGGGCGAGTGCTCAAAGTAATGAAAAGTTTAAAGGAAAACAGCCATGGGTACACATCGTCACGCTTAGGCTATAGTGTTATAGGCGCTGGGCCATCGTGTTTGTCCGGCCCCATGTGTATATACATGAGGGCAGCTGGAGCAAACAGTGTCCCAGGTTACACTGTTACAATCATCAATGAAGGACACAACCTTACACCTTGTAGGTAAATAGGCTTCCTCCTGAAGGGTCCAATTCCATGGGCACATACCTCTCAGCATGCTGACGTTGGAACACATACTTGTAAGGACTTCGCTTTTGGGAGGTTGTGTTTAAAGTATGGTAGATGTGGTTGTGGTCAATTTAGAGCTGCTTAAGGGTTTCATTGACTGAATAGGTAGGAGAACAAAGCTGTATGTGCTTTTTATAGATTTCCCATTTTGTTTGACACTTGATTTCTAATAACAATATTTGCAGTGTCGGAAGGGTTACTATTGAAGCAAAGAGTTAGCTTTTAGGTCTTTTAGGTCTTTTTTTCCTTTTTTCTTTTCTTCTTTTTTTTTGGGAGGGGGGGGGGGTAGAACCTTGTTCATAATTATACCTACTGCAGACAAAAAAGCTTATAATTGGATAATCTACCGAAGGAATGATAAGGAAATGGCCTAGTTATTAATGTGATTTCTCCATACGCCAGTACACTTTCAAAGATGTAGTCCCATTGAACAACTCCCTTCCCTCTCCAGCAGGTGCGCGCTTGGTATCTTACTTTTTGTGTTGATACGTGAGCTGCTCAACCCCTCCCTCCAGACCACCAGTATGAGCAGGTAGGAGCTGCTCAAACAGTCTGAGTCCTGCGGGAGACCGGGGTGGGAGTGGCAGAGGGTTGACACAGGTATCTCTCAATCCGTGAACTCCACCCTTCCCCCCTGGTGCTCCCACCTCCCACTCAGTCGCGGAATGATGCTTGCTCTTACACCATTGAACCATATTACTAGCAACCTGTTATCTGAAGGATTTATTCTTTATTTTTATACCCCACCCCCTGTTACTTTCCCATTTATATCCGCTTTTTTCTCCTCATGTAAGCTCAGTATCTCGGTCATCATGTAAGGTGCTCAATGTCTGCCCACTGCTGCAAGTATATGTTGGGGCCGTGATGGCTGGAGTGGCCTAGAAAAAGAGGAGTTTGAGGTGGATGTAAGAGTGGGTGTGTGTAGAGAAAGATGGGTCTGGGGTCTGGGGTGTTTTGCCTGCCCACCCCTCGCGCCATTGGTACCCCAGCCACGCCGCTCAGTGGGCCAATGAATCACCAAGCAAGGGGCGAACGTTTATAAATAGTGGATATGGGTGTAGCATGAACGACAGGGGAAAGGTGGGGAGTAGTGGATGCTCCTGGAGTGGTGGTGGTGGCAGAAGGTGACCGACTCGAGGTGGTTGGGTGGGTTCACAGGCTTGCGAACAGTGTTGGCACAATGGTAGGGCACTGTGCCACTGGTCTACAGGTACCAAGTTCATTCCTAGACCTGGCTGCATACTACTGTCATGGATGTATGCTATTAAATCTGACTCTCCGACTAGGTACTGTTAGTGCTGTCTCGGTGTCACACAATTTAGGCCCAAGACTCCAAGTTGGATAAAAAAGAAATATTCCTATGGAATAGTTACCCATATTCTCCTGTTTTAATTGTTGTAATCCGTCCCTGATTAAGTGGTATGACCAGCATAAAAGGCTGAATTTGAATATTGTATTCTGAAGCAGGCTAGCAGCCAGGGTAAGGGTTGCAGCAGTGTAGGTGAGATAAAGTTGTTCTCTGGGACCTAAGTACTACTGCTATACCTCCAGGAATTCTGCTGGAGGAGGAGAGGGGCAGTAGATATGGATGCAAGGTGGGGCTTCTGGAGAGCTACTCAGACTCTACTCTGGAG
This sequence comes from Lepidonotus clava, assembly GCA_936440205.1. Lineage (NCBI taxonomy): Eukaryota > Metazoa > Annelida > Polychaeta > Phyllodocida > Polynoidae > Lepidonotus > Lepidonotus clava. The sequence goes on from OW387140.1 coordinate 40,429,741, forward strand.
TTGCTCACTGCTCTCAAACACCACCAGAAGCTCCCGAAGACTCTCCCCCATACACAACTGCTCATACATAGGCCCACACCCACCTATGGGCCGAACCGACTCGTGGTGGATCCATGTAGTGGTTCCATGGTAACCTAGGCTTAAACACCCTATGCTGACCCGTACCTTTATGCTAAAGTAACCTCCAATCTCTGGGAGCACCTGGCATCTCAAGAATTGCTTAGAATTGACGACGTGGCAAAAAACATTGTAGTAAGCAGGTATGAAGCCAATTCATGAAAGTGCTTTGATGATAATATTATGGAAGGCAAGTTGACATTATGATACACAATAGCGGATTACCCGATGTTAATAAGTTGCAGAGATCAATCAACCGAGTGAGTGAGTTGATCAATGCAGAGCACCCTGAGCAACCACTACCTTAACCAGGGCTACCATTCACCACTACTACTCGCCATCGTCCACAGGTAGTAAGTAGCCAGTGTAGGCCAGTATGTTGGTAGAATCCTTAGGTAGTAGGTGTGTAGACTTTCGTGTGGTAGGGTCACAGGACGGAGGCACTTATTCCTGTGGCATAGGATCTGTTGAGAGCCCACTGCATGGTCAGATGTGATTATCCTCCTTTACATTATATCTTGACACAACTTATGCCCAGTTGTACCAATTATAGTACAACTAATGCTCAGTTGTATCAAGTGTGATTTTGGCAGCGTTGAGTTTGAAAAGAAACTTGGATTCTGTGTTTCGGCATAGAGCAATAGATGGATGACATTGGTGAAAGGGTTGACATCTGACTCCAATTGTTTGTCTCTACCCAAACATTGAAGGATTATCTTTACTCCTGGAGAAGTCGTTAGTAAAGGTTCACTAGACTACTGTTGCTCCTACTACTTACTACTATTAGTACGACTACTACCACTACTGCTACTACTGGTATATTGACTACCCTCACTATTGGTGGTACTACTACTGCACTACTGCAACTACTATAACAGCAGGGCCTGTTAGTCCTCATGTAAATGTCCAGATATGTCTAGAACAAATCTTCGAGTGATACTAGTTATACCACACATAGATACATGCAACGAGTTGTGATGCTAGCAATTGCGAGGCGTTTTCAGGCTGACATTCTTGCAAAACCGTTGGTACTGATTTGTATTAGCAGTAAAAGTGACCAATGCGGTTTCCGCTGACGACACCGACCCGTACGTGGCTGCTTCACTGACTACAGTGGCGACATCAGTCGTAGGTAGAGTAGACTACGGGAGTGGGTTAGAGAGGTGGGAGGAGGAGGAGAGAGAAGGGGGCCAGGAGGGGGACAAAGATAGCTGTAGGGGATGATCCAGCTCGGATCCATGTGTATGTGTTAGTCGGGTGTACCATCTCCCCTCCACCACTCCCACCACCGGCCGGCCCTCCACGGCCCCGCCACTACTACCTCCAGTAACTAGCACCACTCACTGCCAGGAGGAGGTACAGGTAGGCCTCTAGTGCTTCTAACACCCTAAAGTCAGTGTCTCTCTACTTTTTTGATAACATGTTATTGTGCCTTTGACCCTCCCTTCCTCTTTTTTCCACCCTCACATGGAGCAATCAACTGTGACGTCACGACTGTTATAAAGTAGTTTTATTAGACCAAAGAATGTTATTTATGTTGAAAAGTACAATTGATTCCTATATCTTTTGCTCGATTGTTTTGTTTTGTTTTGTCCCGTCTGTGTCCCTATTCATTTATGTTTTTAGTTGGTTATTTTGCCTTTAAGATTGGACATGTATATACATATATTTTCCAATGATAAATGGCAACACAAGTCCAGCATATGAAAACATACCTCATGTAAAACTGGGAATGTAAGCTACGTACAAAACATACCTAGCCTTCTGTAAAGATGAACCATAACCATTTTGTATTTAAGTTTCATCTTTAAAATACGCAGCAAAGGTTGAAAGAATATGATTACAAAACAAATATCAAGGTTTCGCTTTCTATGCGAGCGCTTGACATTCTCAGTTTGCCTAGTTTTTGTACTTTTTATTAAGTCTTGACGTTATATGAGTGAAATACCTTGACATTTGATGGAACATATATCTCCTATCACATCTCTCTGGTAGAAAGCATATTGTATTTGGTTTTATTTTAAGGTTGCATCTGGACTTTAGTACCGTTTTTCTTGTTTTCAGTTTGCAAGGGAAATACAATGAATTTTGATAAATCTTTATATCGCCACCTGAATAAGGAGAACCATTGCAATCCAATGCAATTTAAAAGCTGATTAGTTCAAATAAAGAAATTATGCTCCTCAATCATAATATGTAATTCAAAATATGTTTTATGATCTTGGAACAATGATTCAAATGGCACGGGAAGAAGAGGTTCACAATGGTTGATGATATATGTACATCCTTTGATTATACGAGAAATTAATTGTCTCATTTAGCCACTAGTATTTGACAATGACGCTGTCTTATATGGCAATCATCATTTTTGTCTAACAGAAAGTTTCTTAATCTATTCTTTGATAATAAAAAAAAGACAGCCTTGGACAGGTCCTCTCTATCTTAAACGAGGTAAACGTGTCATGGCCCAACCAAGTGAAAATTCATCCCACTGAAAGATTGGCCACTTCGTCCCCTCGTTTTAAGCCTTGTGAACGCCCTGTTGGAAAACCATTGACTCCCCATTGGAGGTTAGGGTAACAGAAGACCCATGTAACAGCCGAACCTGGAGGCATTGTGTCCGGGCAGGGGAGTAGGTCAACCTGCTCATGCTGTGAGCAGTTTGTGAGCAGTTCCCCAGCTATGTCCTCACCCACACACTCACACCTACAAGGTGTAACATGGGGACACCATCCTTTCATTTCTTTGCCTTACATACAATGCGGACGGGCTGTCCTAAGAACAGACAGTCAGAAGTGACAGGAGCAGCTCAGAAACAGTCAGAAACGTATGCAGAGACAGACAGATGTAAGTCAGAATGAGCAGCTCGCAGCAGCCCAAAAGCTCAGGCGTTGAGGGCGGTGGCAGTTGGGTGGTATTTGGTGAAGGGGGAGGAGGGTAGAGTGCAAGGCCAGCTGTTCCACAGGTGGGTCGGGGAAAGATCAAGGCCTGGGCACGAGCTGCTCGGAGCGACTCGGGGCGAGTAGCTCATGGCGAGTAGTAAACACGGCGAGCAGACGCAAAACACCCCTAAAGTATACGTGTACACCACGCACGGCCAGTGGCCAGCAGTCGCCGCTCACTGCCCTATGCCCTGTCCACTGGGCAACAACGTGTGACAAAGTGGCAGTTTCTAAATGCGTGAGAAATCTGGCATTCCTTTTGGTCGCGCAGTAGAAACATGCTCGTTACAAGTGTGGAACTGGATTCTTAGGATGGTGAATAAGAAAAGGTTTATTCGTTGAATGTGTTGCCAAAAACATGTAGAATCAGCCACCTTGGAAGAAAAAGCAAGACCTTGTTGTACCTTCCAATGGTAACGATCTAAAAACAAAAGCATAGGTATGGGAAGTAAGAATGTGAAGGATTCGTAATGTGATCCATGGTAAAAAAAACGTTATGAGATCCCATCATATTATTTATAACATGAGAAATGCATGGACATTTTTATCTGTATCTTGGATGGAACCTTTTCCTGCAGTTGTCTATTTTTAGCTATCCAGGTAGACCTGTCGCCAGTCTTGTAAAGACGTATGTATGTGTACATGTATGCTGTCATATAACGCATGCACGCATTAACATGACGATTGACTGATAGTAGATTTAATGGGGGTTTCTTCCAGTCTGCAGCCGCCGGTGACTACATGTAAGCATGAGTGTCTCATTATTCAGAGATTTTACATACCAACCTTTCGCAATATGGAGAGACATTTATTGACCATATGGTCTGCTTCTTAATAAACTAAAATAGCATACTGCAAAGATTAAGTATAGGCATAATCTAACCAACTAGAGATAACTGGCTCTCCTCCCTTTTAAAGAAATAACTATAACTGCCCATCCTGATTCCAAAAACGCATGAAGCGCACACCCTGGGAGAGATGTAGCAACTTCTAGCTATAATAAAGTAGCTCGCCCAGTTATGACATGGGTTATCCTTGCCGTGGAGCCGAACGCTTATGGCCTCCACCGTTAATCGTAGACATGTGTACAAGTTGCACTTGTAAGCGGCCGCCTCCCACTGCCGACGGCCCGACCTTTTCCCCATAGAAACCCCAGCCGACTTTTTCAAGGCTACCTGCCGGCCCTCCCGCCAGCCTCGATTGAGGAGCATCCCTCGCGAGACGCCGAGATCTCGCGGCATCTCGTGAGATCTCGCCGGATCTCGCGGGGCGCGAGAGCGACTACCAGTTAGCAGCCCCCGTGTCGGCATTTCTTACTCGCGGCGGCGGCGGCAAACAGACGTTGTAAATTCACTACAGGTATATAAAGTCAGCAGATTATGATGATGTATACCTGGCTGTCTGCTTTGCCAATGTGATCCAGGTGCTCTATTCGAGACTATCCCGACCCTCACTGCCCGCGGGTACAGCGAGTACAAACACCCGACTCTCTATACGCTCTGCTGCTGTGCTAAAACTCACCAAAAGGTGCACACACACCACTCTGCCCCCGCCATTCCCAAAATATTATTTTCCCTTCGAATTCTGGAGGAAGGTGCAACCACTGGTGAGGTATGGCATGTGCTGTCGTCGTTGATAGAGAGTAGGGATGACAAACAAGAGTAATACAGCTTTATAGATAGGCCCTATAAATTATTTTCTCTTCGGTTCATGGCCGCGCTAAAATACATGGGCCTAGGTATAGGGTAGATAAATCTTAAGAACTGACGTGATAAATGTTTTAATTGGTAGGATTTAGAAACAGACACAGATGAAATTATATTCTTTCATTCTGTCACTGATTTCAGCTACATGCTTCAGTCTTCTTCGTATTGTCTTCATGTAACACCCAGTGACTTCAAGGTGGAACGATTTACAGATACTTTGACTATCTACTCAATTTGAATGATTAAAACGTCAATAGAACAAAGGTTTTTTACTGGTCTACATATATTTCCCTTCTGCGTACTAAACTAACTGTTTTATAGGCGTGTGTAGGAGTCAGTTAACTGTCCAGTATGCAGCAGCCCAGGTGGTGGAAACCTTTAAGATGTCATACGATTCTTTATAGAGGTGTCGCAGTTAAAAGTCAAACAAATCAGAGGAGGCTTTACCTGAGATCACATGCTGAAAGCCAATAGTCTCGGGACGCGCTCGGCTTTTTATCACTTGCCCCTGACATTTACTCTTGGGTTGACATCGTTGATGGCAGACAGTCAATATGCTTTTGCCAGCGCTTACTACCTAACCTTTCAGTAGCACTCAATAGGGGGGAGGCTGTCTTATTATAGTGATATGTTTTAAGTCCAGTGGGCGGGATGAAAAAGGGAAACATGGCTGTGACATTACTAGGCTCTTTACTATAGACCCCCTTCTTTGGAAGCTAGCCATTTTTAAGATAGACCCTGCCGTTGGGAAGTGGCCGTTTTTAAGCTGGCCTTTAAGTTTATAAATAAGCAGACTTGGCTTGTGTGTGAGAGTCTCTGTGGTGTCTTTATGTCCTAGCACGCTGCTGCACCCACCGGAAGCCCTATTGTAACAAACAGGCGATGTTAGGCCTTTGGCCGCGGCCACACATTGCAACTTTTAGCAATCGGAAGGAAAATTGATATCCCGGTTGGTGTTATTTGATACAGTTAGAGTAAATTATCCCTTATAAAATAGCATCATTTCCGACCATATATAACGTGCTATCATAATATCCTAAATATTAGCAAAGAATGTAGCGTTATACCTTAACATATCATCAATAAAGCTATATAGGGAGAACTATGAACTCGTTACCAAAAACTACAACAGTGCGGCCCCGGTCTCCCTGCCAGTTAACAGATAATCGATGTAGATTCTACTCGTAAAAACCCTCCTACTCTTTTTAGGTTCCCTTGTGTTGAGGGGGGTATTTTCTCACCTGGTGCAATCTGCTCATTTAGTCTGCTCTCCTCTAGATACTCCTGCCACCTGTTGGGCACTTTGAAAAGAACGCATTGATTACCCGGCAGTTTGGCAAAGTTTGGCGATTTCAATTTTAGAAATGGCAACATTGAAAAGTTGAATTCCATGAGTTCGATTGACGCCACTTTTTAAAGGGAAAATATCCTTTTACCATACTATTGAATGTATAAAACACGTGTTAGTTTACCGACTGTGATGATTTGCACCGATATCGAATTCACACAGCATGTTTGAAAGGATAATCATACAAATGGAGAGTATTGTATGAACGCCATTGATGTAGGTGCGTCGATCCGGTCCCTAGCTTGAGATTTATGGTCAAATACCTTAGATTTATGGTGTAATACATACAAATCTAAAACGTTTTATAAAAAGATATCATATGAGTTTAATTCATGTAGAGTTAGGTTATAGTATTCCACTCATGTGTACGAGTTGTACATAGCGTCATGTAATCTTGTTAGCCTTTGGTACTATTCAAGAAGATATGAAAGTGATCCTCACTAGTGACATACAGTGATATATATCCTAAATGAGTCTATGTTTTTTGTTTGAGTATCAGACCCCTCAGGAGGACAAGATATATATTTTTTTAGATTCAAGAACAAGAAGCCTATCAATATTTAGTTTTTAGCATAACTTAATTTTATTTGATTGTACTCATTCTCATCTAGAATATAGAACACAATATTACACCTTATCTCTATTGTTAAAACATAAAGTAACATTATACATTTTTGAGCAACTTATATCTATTGTTGAAAAGTAAAGGTATACATTTGTGAGCACAGACTCTGTACTGCGGATATATCCTTGATGTTAGTGTACCCATATTGCATGACATGGTACCCTGACGTGTACAGCACTGCAACACGTGTTTTTGTGTGGTGGAAAGCTGATCCAATGATATAGAGGTTCCGGGTTCATATTATACAGTATATCCCTGACACTTCCCTTCGCATCTCCAACAATAATGCTTCCCCTTCTATATTATAGCAGTACATGAGTCTGTCACATATGCCTTGTATAAAAGAAAATTCAGTACACGAAAAAGGTGTTAACATAAATTATATACATAATGGTCAGCTGGAAAAAGCATGATACGTGGAAATTAAATTACAAACAAAATTCAATATCAGATCAGTGGTGTACAGATGTGATTTATTAGATATAACATTTAGGACTGCCTCTCAAATCCATACAATATAAACAATATGAGAGGAATATCCTTAGATATAAAAATGCTTACCACTTAAAACCAGAGCCCCCCCCCCATACTTCGCCGTGCCCTGTCACTAATATTTTTCATCATTATCTGTTCCATTCATATTTCCCTGTGACATGTTTATTCGCGAGCCTAGAAAATATTATATTTACGGGATAATGTGCCTTTATATTTCTGTCATTTATCGTGTGTTCTGCTCACTAATGAATGTGCAGAAATATATGTACAAAGGGACTATCGAAGAGGTGATGGTTTTTTTTATCTCAAGCGAAAATCTAGTAATCAATTGTTTCCATTTTAATAGAGCTAGGTAATGAACTATATAAACAATAAGGTAGATAAGCTCATGCCGACAATTTATTAGGTAAAAATTGGATATCATGTAAATAACCTATTCTGTTATCCTACACATACATTATATATGTGATATCTAAACGAATCAGCACATTGATTAGTGAAGATAACACATTGATACAGGTTAAAACATAAACAAAGAAATAGGGAATGGTTCCTGAAAAATTTGCAAAAAAATAAGCATTGTGAGTATGAATTCCAATAATGGATTCTTATTTGAGACAGTATGATGGATAGACATGTTAGGACATGCCCCATGGACTAAGACAGTTTGGTAGGTCACAAATAAGGATGAGGTTACCCAAGTAAACAAAGGGTAGGGACAGAGACCAAAACAAAACAGACAGAGCCGGTGTAAATATTAAGAGAAAACAAAAACTATATAAAATAGTTATTTAATTAAGTAAAACAAGTAGTTAGACTTAATAGGTCGAGATGGGGATAGGACCAGAGCGGGCTGGAGGTAACGCTAAGCAGCAGTGTTGCGGCGTGTATAAGTCGTAGTGGTTGTGTATAGTCTAGGAGCATGGGAGGTTTAGTTAATCTCACAGGTTAGTTGCTGACCTCAGACTCTGGGACTCTGCCAACTTTCCCATCTCTCGCCGGGTCAGTCAGTTGTCAGCCCCTGGTCCTTCACGCTTTGTTCTCATATACGTTCCCCAACCATATTTTAATGGTTTAGGACGCTCTAACAGATATGACTTTGCGTTATTCCGTTATCTAATCCTACTATAGGTGGTTTGGATTTTGTATTAAATCTTACGGCATAGGCTGGAGACCCTGGAATGGTTCACAACATACTGAGCAAAGTTCAAGTGCCTGCCTGACACAACGGTGAGTTCTACGACATAAGGCTACTGATATAGGTTTGGCATATTTCTAATGTTATTGGAGATTCGTAACGTATACCTTTTAATGCAAAAAAAATGATCCAGATATTTATGGACTGTCGGAGACATGTTGTTTATATGTAAAAGCGGACGGAGAGGTCTAAGTGTATATATTTCAGGCATTACTACTAGACCAAATCATGAGGTTTCATAACAGGCCTGAGCATAGAATGTGGGAGAATTTCAGAAGAAAATTTAGGAAATATGGGAAAAAACTTTTCCATCAAAGGGTGCATTATTCATCGTTGAATGCTCCATCTATGGACGGTTTATGATAATGTGACAGTGGTCCGATCCAGTGTTAAGTGGACACACAAAACACATCGATACAGATCGAGTCTATTTCCAAGTAGGTATGAATTTCAGCTGTCATTCAAAGCTAGTTTGGCCTTTTTTTTATCACCAGACACAAGGCTAAGCCGATTATGTCAAGGCGCTCTGAAAAGGTGGAAACACTTTGTGTGCATCGATTGGAGGTATAAATCGACCCCACCCAGTGCTCAGAATGCAATGTCAACTGTGAACTTCCATAAAACCGATTGGAGTCGGAATATATATAGGCCCATGTGTGTGTATATGCTGTTGGTGGGATTGGATGACGAGGCAGAGCCCTGTGTGTATGAAGAGAATTTAATGGACACCTCTTGTTGAGTACAGGAGGAGTTCTTGAATGTGGGCGCCAATGCTGCTATATAGTGGCAGACCGGGCCTATAGAGGTATAGGGGGTTGTGGCCATGCACTGGTCAATTGGTCATAATGTCCAGCTTTAAATTGATCAGCGCTGATGGAGATATGATCAGGCTGTTTATTGTGAATTTCCAATGCTGAATAGCCAACTGTCCAACGGCTTTATAAATGGGGTTTAAACCTTAGACACAGCAAATCAATGTCCTTCCCTATATAATTGCAGATATGGCAGGTAATAAGAGGTTAGTAATGTGAATATTGAAATATGTATTTTTTTTAATGAAAATATTTGTTTTTTGTACTGTGTCTGATGGTTCTGCGTAGAGTGTCCATATTCCTAAGCCATATTTGTTTCATATGTGAACAGGTCTTGAATATATAAAGTGTAAAAAGGTCTATTATCATTTTTATCACCATTAAATGCGACCTTCTCTATGAACAGCAGATTTTATCTCTGTGGAATAGTATCATTTTTACAGGGGACATCAGGCCAGACATAGTATATCTACCTAACCTAGGTTACTAAATGCTATGTGTGTATACATACACTAGAAGTGTGAAAGCCTGGAAACACATTATCATATATACTTCTCTTCATTTCGTGTAAGCTTTTGCCTCCCACCCGACCTGTGCTCAAACAGTAACTGAATACAGGGCTGCTAACACGTGTACATCCATTATAGACAGATTGTGATCTCTGCAAAAACACCCAGGTATCCCATCACTATACGATGGACCACTAATGCCATTTCTAGGATGATGATCATACCTTAATAAGAAAGTCTTTTCTATGGCTGCAATAGTTAGTTTTTACCTCAGTTACATCAAAGATAATCCCTGATGTCGTTGTTATGTATAAAAAGAAAATTTAAAAAAAAACGATTCTGCGAGAGATTGCTGACCTTTTTTATGTAACGTCATACTCCATTCGCACGTGCTCATTCGATTGCTTCAGTTTTTATGTCCTTTCTATCTAAGTCTTTTCAGTGTGTTTGTACTCTTATTTGTCGGGGACAATATCTGTTTTATACGATATAAGATATGTCATATATGATGATAATTACTCTGTTCATTCGTACTTCTCTATAAAACCAAACGTGGGTTAAACATCCTTTCTACAATATATAAAAAGGTCACTTCACAGTATGAGTGTACATCCTAGTTAAGTCGCATTGAGATATTCAAACACCTGTTCATGAATACGCAAAAGCTGTAACCATGCATTTGCACTCCAGCATCCGTCTAAACCTATATCAAACAATGAAGGGATGAATAGAAAAAAATGAATATATTTTTAGCTAGAAAAAATGTTAAACTGACCAGTCACATCCGCACTCCCCTCCATCAATCCACCACATGCATTCCACACTGGATACCTCCCCCCCCCCCCAAACTCCTCCGATCCTCCATCTCCAGCCCCTGCCCCCCCCCCTCCTGCCCCACCCCTGCACCTCCATCCCTCCCCTCCATCCCCCACCCCCACACCTCCATCCCTCCCTCCACCCCCCACCCCCCACGACCAGTTGGGCCCAGGCCAAGGGGGCTGGACCCTAAGTGGTCTAGCAGACAGGATGGACGTTACGGAATACTATATTTACTACAGAAAACACGGCGCAGCTGTAGCGTATTGCTGCCTGAGTTGGTCGGGCCGGCCGCTGATGACTTAATTAAGGCACTAAGTGGTCTTATTTTAGGCGCACAACGTTCTCGGGAATAGGTGCTTAAGCCGAGGGGACTGTCATAAGTTGCTGGTTATTGGCAATGAAGACTATGCGTGTGATTTAAATAAAGAGTATCATATACCTTTAGTTTTATTCTTGAAGTAATCAAACGATGCTTTTGCAGACTCCGCTGAGTTTAAAGCATGGACCTTTTAATTTCTATGAAAGTAAATCAACTTACATATTTTAGTCTACCCATGGGCAGGAGCGCTGCATACTTCCGGTTCGAAAAAAGAGTACACCCTAAAGTGCATTTCATAGCGCATTATTGCCAGGTGAAATGAACCAGACCAACAGACGCAATTGTTAACAAAAACATCGTATCAGACAGTCATGTCATAAGCGGACGTAGATTTTTTTTATAGCCAGCTCACACTTCTGGGTGCCTAGAACAAGGCCAGAACTGCGTCTCACTCATTCGACCAGCCCAGTGGAGCCTTTCATTAATATTCAGTACGGACGCACCAACGGGGTGAGGGGTGGGATTCTGACATTTTTGAAAATTTGCGTACTTACCTGTACAAATCCAATGCGTATTTTAGTCAAAGTTGGGGTAGGGGGGTCTTTTTTTTAAATTTTGCATAGGTACGAAATGGAAGGCCCCTCTCGCTCAGTGCACCAGCAGCACAAGGTGAGCGGTGCAGTGGTTACACTTACAGGAAGAGGATGGGCTGAGTCACGGGGTTACTGGAGTTTGGTGAAGGCTGGCCAGGAGATTACAAACTGCGACATCTGTCTCTACATCTATAAGGCCCAGCCGGCCGGCGGGAGGTGGCCAATCTAAGTTAGGAGGTGGTGCAAAGGGTTCACGCTGTTGAGGCGTTTGGGCGATTCCGTTGCGCAGGTAAGACTGATTCAGTCAGATCAGATAAGCATTTTTAAATGGTTTAGAGATCATTTGCATGATATATAACTGTGAAAAAGCCACACTACAACCGAAGACATTAAGTATGTCTCCTTGTAAGTTCATGCATTAGTGCAAAAATCAAGTCATGAGTGCACTTTAAGAAGGCTTTGAATTCATCTGAAAAGGGTCTATAATTGTGCAATACAGTCATAAATGCATATAGGCGCTTCTTATGGTTCATCTTAAAAGGTACATTTAGGTTCATCTCATAAAGGAGGAGAGGGCATTGGCTCATTAGATATTAGAAATCAAAACCATGACAAACCCGAGGTAAATACATGAGTTGATGAATTGTCTTCATTAAACCAATTGCCTGAAACGCCATTTGGTCTTTGGGGTTAAGTTTTGTCAACGGCTGTTTTCAATGGTTTCAACTTAATAAGCTACAGATTAAGACGATCATATATATGTATATACATCCAAATAAGAAGTTGATAGGTTCGAATATGAATACCATTGCTTCCGTAAAGATGTTATATTTTAACTTACACATAATTATGTTCCAACTTCATTACCATTATAATACAACTTTCGATCAGATGTAATATTATTGAAATATCATATTTTAACCTAGTTCCCCATATCTGAGACAGAATGAAACAAAATAAACTAGGTAATGCATATACCGGTTTCTGAATGTATTTAAGCTGATGAAATCAGCAAGCAAATTCGAGCATGTGGGCTGTGGCATGAATGCATTACTATAGGCTTAGATTGGCAGTTTATTTCAATGAATGGATTGCTTACATGTACTCACATGAATAGCATATAATGTTCGTACGAATAGCTTTAATATACTCATTATTGCATTGTGCGGTCAAAACTAGTTTTTTTTAGAATACTTTCTGTACCGAATGACTGACAACCGTCATAATCATGACCACATTTTGTCAGATGTTCAATCTTGAAATGACAAACAACAAAGTGATCATGTCTTTATGTTCAATCGCAAATTGGTTTAAAGGTATGTTCACTTTAAAGTGGGAGAAAACTATTCTTTCTATTATATGATTGTTCCGATCTCCATATTTCAACATGCGCTAGGTCTCTCCTTTGTCATAAAACTGGGTCTCTCCTTTGTCCAAATGTCAAGCCATTAATTACACTTTAAGCAACCATCAATGGACCTTATTACAATAATAATTATTAGTTTCAACCCTGTAGAAATCTCCGATATTACTGGAGGACTATCAGTTGTAGGACGACACAGCCCACATCTAAAAACTCTCATTGCTGAGTATTTTCAAACCGATATAAATGCATTTTAAGCACACATATATACATAGATCTGCCTGTGTACGTGTTTGTGAGGGATATATAGGATCATGGGGAGGGTATGTGGAGCTTGGATTGAGAGTCAGCTATTATAGTAGGTATTGGTGTTAGAGAGGTTGGGTGGGTTGGTCAGCTGGGAGGGGGGAGGGGGATAACCTCATCTGACCCCTGGTCACTTTACGGATCAACCACCTGATCCATACTAAGGAATGATTACAAGACAGCCCTTTGGCAGTGCCCCAACCTACACTGACCCATGTGTATACTACGGTATAGGCTACGTACCGCGTACGTAAGCCCTACAAAATTATATAAAATCACCAGCAACAAATTCAAAATCCTATCTCACCGATGGCGGATCTGCATTCTCTTATTCCAGAAATTTTGATTTTTTAGTATAAATCACATCAAAATTATATAATGGAAACGATCCAACAGAGACCTCTCCATACAAAAAAAAAATCCTGGATCCACCCGTGACTCAACCCCCACACCCTGACCGGCCCCCAGCCGCAAGCTGTGACGGCGATAACAATGGCAGCAGGGGCGGCGTACTACGTACTATGCTGACCCCGGGACTTAGGGCCTGCTGTGGTCGACCCGCCGCCCGCTGCCTGCCAGCCGCCAGCTGCCGGCAGCTGACCCGGGAGTGAACTCCAGGGCTTATGTAACTCCCTGCTCTCAGCCCGGCCTCCATACGTATACGGCTACCACCACCTCCACCACCACCGACCGACCGACCCGCCGGCCGGTGGGCAGACCGACCTGGAGCCGCCGTTACACCAGGAGGGAGCGTCCGACTCAGGAGATACTGTTGCAGGTTCCCCAGTATTGGGTGATCAGGGACTGGGATTGCATTGCCTTCTTCCTTTTCAATTGCCTGCAATTGGGTTCAGTAGTGGGTTTTGGATCACTCTGGGTCTTATGCAGTTGATACTGGTGACAACTCCGATGTACCTCGTAGTACTCCTGAGCAACCTGTAAGGATAGGAGCTACTTGTTGTCTGATCCTCTACTGAGTGGACTTTCATTCAATGCTTTTTGGTATTGAATTGTCAAAGGAAACACTTATTGGACCTCACATTTTCATATAACTTTCTTTTCAACCAAAAGCAACACATTAAGGTGTTGTTTTACTATATTATACTTTTTTCTGTTAACGTCAACAGCACCAAATTACCTTGTAGTATCACGATGAAGTACATTACCTGAAATCATCGGATTGCCAGATGTATGCATCATTGATTGGATCTTCCAACTTCATACTCGACCTTGGCACATCAGTGATTGGACAAAGTCAACGAGGAGCTGTTGAAGAGAATCACAAAAAAAAGGATAGGTTTCGTCCATGACCTGTTCACCCTGTTGAGCAGCTCAGTGCGGACGTCTATGAGCAACTCCCTGACTTATACACCTCTTCACACGCCCATTACATGCCTGTAGTAAGTGAAGTACAAAGGGACCTTTCAGGAACCTACACACAGGCTGTCCGCGCCATCGTCTGAGTTGTACCTGGAGGAAACTTTACAAAGAAGACCCTTGATTAAATCTGTTAAGGATATTTATATTGGGTAGGTAATTATAGAGTTGCGTTGTATGTGAAAGTGAAAAGGTTGGCAAATATTATATGATGTGTGTAATAGGTTTGCGATACACTTGCAATAGTCATTTACATCAGTAGTCTTCCTCATAGGCAGACCTGAAAGCCCTCAATCCTGGTTTCTGATGAAAAGCATTGTTGGTGGAATTGCACTTCCCCAAAATGTATACATGTAAATTAATCGTCTCTACTTACCTTCTTATTAGAAACGAGACCTTTAAAGTTCTTCAAACTAGACCACTAGCCATTTGTAATTGAAATTGAAAGTAATATGATCATCACAGAGTAAAATTGTAAGATCGCGAAGATTCTTTTTAGGTAAATTCATTTTTTCATTTCATATTAATCTCCGTGAACAAAGAGCAAGAATGGGTGACCTTGACGTTTATCTGTGCAAGGAAAGGACAGTTTAAGAATTACGTATGTAAAGCCATAGTAAAGTCATAGTTACATCGCTAGGTCTGTTTAAAAGACAAGAATGAAAATTGCTATATGTGCAAAGACACGTGAACAATCGTATTTTTAATTTGAATGCAGAATGGGAAATTACTTGAAAGCCCAAACCCTGTGTTGCGATATAGTATCATTTATTCAAGACTCAAGAAAGATGCATTCCTTACGTTAATTGATACCGTAATTGTTTTGAAATGCCATCTTCCGTGTACTTCAAAACAAAAGGATAAAGTCAATTGTAGATACTGCGAACGTTAATTGAACCGAGATAATTGTGGATTTGCCACATTGTCCATGTCATAGGATATCAGATACCTTTGGATATGAGAATCTCTTGGCGTCCAATTCTCATGGCCAGTATCTATGTCCCTGCTCTCTTTCTCTTGAGCTGCTCAGTAAACCTATTCCTCCAGTCTCCAGAGTCACTCGATCCCATCTCCTGAGGAACTAAATAAAAGGACACCATGTAAATTGGCCATGAAGATATCATAAGGCAGGTGATGTGCAGGTATTAGATCTCAATACGAGTTGAGACGATCTGAATCCAAGATGCAGAATCCTATTAAGGAGGCCATGATATCTTCTTAACCTGATCCAATCGAGTTTTATTTCCATGGACTTGCTATAGGAGCTCCCGGGTAGGGTATCGCTACATGCCAAGCGTTACCTAGGATGCATAAGCTTGATAACCAGAGGAATGTAATGCAATTCGCCTGACCGTAGGTTAATACTGTACGAGCTGGTTTAGTGATGTTCTTGCTGGGAATTGAACCCGGGGTGTCTGTATCAACAGAGTAATGCCCACTCCATTGACCTTACTATCCAGTTCTGTAATTTCTTGATAAGAATGGAATGTTTTATGACACAGGTGGTTAAATGGTGTATCGCCCATACCAATCTCTATTGGTTTTAGATGATACTCATCACTTTACAAACGGTCAGCTGTCCTGGTCATACTTGGGTTTCACTTCGCAAATTGTCCCTCGGAAAATGCCATGTGTTTTCAGGGGGATTTCATAAATGCCTTTTTGTCAAAGGTTTTACAAGACCTAATCCCTTTTCACTTAACATTGATATTATGTTTTGTCTGTGAAAAGTAAATTTATTTATGGATAATCAATTTCTTTTGTATGGAATAACAATCCAGAGTCTGAGAAAGCCGACAAGGTTTGGGCTCTTTCTTTCAAAGCCAAATCGAACAAGCCATCAGGAATAATATATAAGATTGAGGACCATAACGCACTTTGACACCTACAATTGCTTTTGAAAACCCTTGTTGGCCTACAGTTAAAACAGGAAGGTCTCTGGTAATAGCTACAGGTGAGCTTGAACCCAGGACCTTCGGCTCAGTGGACCACTGTTCCACACCTGAGCCCCTACACCCCTCCCAATCCCACCTCCCCCTCTGCAGGGTGTTATCTTATCCTGGCCCTGACGGCCCAACAAGCCCCGACCCGCGCCCCTTCGTTCGCCAACAGCCCACCAGGGGCGTTAACATACCTGCGGCGGCCGCCGGCAGGTGGCGCACGTGGCGCTACCCGCTTCCGGCGGTTCCGGTTCCGCTGGGTCCCGCGTGCTTTTCTTTGGCCTTCTAAGTAGGCGCACGTGGCCGGCCGTCGTCCAATTAAATGGCCGACTAGCCGAACGGCCGCCGGACGGCTGTGGAGTCGAGGGATGGGTGGGTGGATGGAGATAAAAAAGAAAAGTTAGAAATCACTCACAAGTTATGGTGGTTGGGGTGAATCCGAGCGGCTGCTGGTTGGTCGTGCTGCTGCTGTTTCAGTTTGAGAAAGAAGTATGTGAGGTGAGATGTAGATTCCTTGTTTCAACAGGCCTACATGGGTGTATCCTCAAGTTAGTTATTGGAAGTGTGCCCTTTCAAACAGAAGAAAAGTTATGAATGGTCATTCAAATCTGACAATATTATATTCGAGAGCTTGATCTTTTTCAATCATTTCCTATGGGTGAATACACGGAATATTCAAGTAGGTCTAAAGGGGGTCAAGCTATACCTATTACATGTACTTTGGATTGTAAGCCTTTGGTGACTTTCAGTAAATTGTAAGTATCATAAATTATTGTCAGACTGGTGTTGAAGTATGGGCGTGCCTTGGAAAGAAACATGTCAAATATCAACAGAGATTGAAAACCCTATGCAGGTACGAATCGGGGTAGGGGCGGAGGGGGGGAGGTCAGTGTGTCCATTGCGCGATTCTTGCCATCTCCACTGTCAAAGGCGGCATTTAATTAAGTATGATGTTTAGGTATACCAATTACCTATTGGTCTATTGAAGCACGTAATGAATTAAAGCATGTTTTTCAGCCCTCCCTGTTCAAGTTTTCAAATTAATGGACTCGCCCCTGATGTATATATATATATAGCCTAGTACACAGTTTCCTCCTTTTCAAATCCCAATTTCGCCTGAGGGAATTTCGGGCAATTTAGATACATACCTGCGCTTTTATTCTTAGGCTTATAAATAATCTTATTACCATTCAGCTGCCATGACTATCAATATTTTGCAATAGAACCATAGCCTTTGAAAAATACCTAGAGCTAATGATGTGTGTGCACGAATCAGCGTTTTGTAATGGTGAATACAAATGTTTGTCCACGTTGATGAAATGATCATTCTTTTCCATAGTTGTCATCCAAAATCTAAAATAATAGGAGTGAAAAATAGAAATCGCACTGACTCATTCAGGGAAATATCACCTGACATAAAGAATTGAAACCCAGACAGAAATGATGACCACCGCCCAACGTTCGGGGTATCAACGTAAATCGACCATGATGTCCCTCTAAATCACAAAACACAAAAAAGCAGAACTACACATTTCATAAGTTTAAATATTTAAGCCCATGTCGACATTTAGTCACTGTATGGTATTGTACAGTGGGGGAAAGTCCCCGTTTAAACCAACTAAAAGCCCGTGCCTGTGGTGGACGGCACAGGATCGAACAATGCATGCTAGTGACCAGCCACTGGATCAGAACTAGCACTGTTCATGGTCCATCTCATTTGGGAGGGGGCAGGCTATTCTACAGTAGTTGTGTATATGATCTGTCTCTGATTCCAATCCAGCATACAGTACGCTCATCGATAGCCTACAGCATTAAAGCTGGTAGCAATGTCAGGTATTGTCAAGAATTTTAAGTTTCTAAATAGTGAATAGGATAGTGCCTTTTCTTTACCGGAGCACGCTTAACAAACTGTTTTTTACACATGCAATGTCTTATCACGTAAAGTGGAGGATCTCTCATATTAGTCTCATATTAGGGAAAACTGTACCAAAAGTAGCCAATTGCTCCGTGAAGAATTGCTAAATTATCAAAATAGTCAACATGTTTCTCAAATAAAGTTAAGACCTTAATTTCAAAGATTCATATGAATATCCACTAAGATACGCATTAATCAAGCAATCTCACTGTGTGTCCATACCATTGCTCTATAGAGCAACAGCCAAAACCAACAAGCAGAAGTACACAAAACTAGGACACAACTCCTCTTGGAGAAAACTTATTACAGCGGAGGTATTGCAGCGTGGCACCAACTAGGTGGTGGTGGACGAGGAGTGCCAGTGACAAAAACTGAGCTGGTCAAAAACAGTGAGGGGTGTAGTAGTAGACACCCTACCTTCCCACCTGGCACCTGTCAGCTGGTGTACTATGCCCTCTCCATCTTCGCCCTGACCCCCCTCCCTCCTTCCCTTCCCACCCATCTCTGGTATTCTTCCCCGACCCACACACGTGCCTTATGTGTGTACCCCCGCCCGCGCCTGGAAAGGCCCCATATGAGAAGTACTGGGTGGGCAGGCATGTATGTATAGGGAGGTAAGGGTAGGAGTAAGTTGTGAAATTCCTCAGGAAGTGTTCAGTAAAATCTAGGCTTTTAATCGTGACCTTGTGTCACTTGCACAAGACGGGATCTTTTAGTAGAAACCTATTTGAAAACAAATTGATACACCTTCCATGAGATATTGAGATATTGAGGAGTTTGAGTTAGAATTAGTTCTTCTGACTACATATTCAATAACCACTTCAATCTACCACAGTACTGGTTCTTTTTTTTCTTATTTGGAAGACATTATACAAACTGGTGCAGTGTGCTAATTGATCAGGTGTAGAGTACTGATTTGCTTTGATATAGAGATTAGTTATTCCTTAAATATTTTAGAAAGTTAAATGATAGTGGCATAGAGGAGTCCTTTTGCTTTTTAGACATGGACAAAGTGCACTTGATTTTATGCCCAAACTACTATCAGGCAAGGAGGTGTAGTAAGGTAGTTTCGATTTTTTATTTCTCTCCAAACACAGATTGCTGAGTTGTTACTACATGTTGCCTGTTTGTTTGCTTGTTTGTCTGAAGGTGCATACGATGCTTAGTCGTCATAAACACTCTATAGTGTATTGGGTGGAAAAACGCCCCTCTAGTGGCGACCAGTTGTAAGTGATACAAGGTGCCTCTGCCCTGGCTCTGCCCAACATGTAGGGCGGGCCGCCAGAATAATATCAAATGAAGAAGGTCGACTCTGATTTATTTATTTTCTTATTTGCTTCTGTCATGTTTATTTATTTACTTATCTTGTTTCCATCGAGGCAAAAGGTCACATGGGGTGGCCGACCCCTCCTTGTCACACTGAGATTTGGGTGTTGAGGAAATAAGAGAAATGATCCCGATTTTGGTGGTCCCCGCCCTTATTCCAAACCCCATATTTACAGCGTTTATAGGCCTCTATAACTTTCGCTGAACCCACAATTATCTATCCCACGCATACAAATGTTTTAGCAATATTTCTTTGGTAAATAGTTAAATTTACATTTTATATGCCAGGAAATTGGAGTTGATGATAGAAAAACATCCATTGAATCTTTGATCTATGAGAAAGTCGAAGCTACCTTGGATGTATATTGGGGAGCGGGCGCTCGGAATGGCCGGTGTTATTTAAAGTGGTTTGAGAAGGCAGGTAGCTATTTGGTGAAGGTTGATGCATGGGTTGGGGTGGGGATGAAGATGGTATGTGGGGTAGTAACCAGTGAGGGGTACAGGGTGCCAGGTTTAGAGACGGGGGTGAATGGGGGGAGGGGGCGGTGTAGTTTTACCCCTACTAACACACCACGTGCATTCCAAACGCGCACTGAGAACGACGCGTGCTTGGTACGTGCAGGGCGCGTGCAAATGAGGCCACGGGGTGGGCCGCCTCCCCCACCCGCAAAGAAACCGAATAGAAACAAATAAGAAGGGAAGGGAGAAATAAGAAACCAAACAAAAAGGAAAGAGCGGCGGCGTGACAGGAATATAGCTTAGTAATGCAGGTGGTCGAAAATAGGGTTCTCACTCGTACCTTGAAGAAACCCCCATCCAACCTACTCCACCTCATGTTGACGTTAGACGTCCTTAGGTAACGTTATAGGATTTCCTTTCCTTTCTGCATTATATAGCATGTACTGTAACTGTATTTTTTGTCATTTACTGCCACTGCCATTTACCTTAACAAAGTCGCAATGAGACTAATTTTCTCAAAGCTTAGCTTCAACTTGAACCAATGCATTTTATTCTTACAGAAGGATAAGAACTAATGCATTTTATTCTTACAGAAGGATAAGAACTATAACTCGAAGTCATACATTCTTCTTCTGTTGTTAACCTGCTATCGTATGCTCCCTCAAAATGGCAACTAATCTATAAGACAACCCATGACCTGGAGTTTCACCTCCCTAAAGCTGTGCCGATTATCCGGACATCAAAGCCTCTGTTACATGTTACTTTCAGACCAAGTAGCCATGAAGTAAGACCGGAAGTGAAGAAAGCAGACGACTTTTGTCCTCAGTGATTGGCTGTTTGTCTCTGACATTGTTTCCCGCCATTCCCGCCCTGTCTTATTCACAGGGCAGACGGGGTTAGGCCTACTGTACTCTATGTTCAACTCCACTCTATCAAAAAGCAAAAGAAAGGTCTTGTCTAAGAGATTAGTTAAATAGCTTTTTAAGGCCTGGAGCACCATTGTGACCTAGGCGTATCGTTCGGAGGTGTTTTTTTCCTGCCACCATATAGGCACCCTGGAGGGAACTTGGACTCCGCCGGTATATGTGTGCAGAGAAGCTTAGCCCAAAGCTTGTTGTGGCTTTGCATGTGAATTTTTTTAGCGCAATGATGGGTTCATAGTTTAGTATATCCCAATGGAGCCGATATTAACAATTTAGATAATGGGTTGAATTATAACATTAAAGCACAGGAAATATTAATATGATGCATCAAGATTGAAATATACGCAAAATGTATGTTTGCCTCTCTTTTTTTTCCTTTTTTTTTTAGTCGAGGCTTATTTATTTTGCACATTTCTTTCAGTTGCCTTAGTTAAATTCAAATGGATTTGGAGCTAACACCAATTGGATTGCTATACATAAAGCATTAATAAGTATTGATAAACACATATGTATTGTAAAAGCATACCATGAGTTGATAAAACTAATTCATATGCCTACACGGTTTGCTACTGTTCAACCAATTACACAGGAACACGAGAGCATCCATAGTTGCTCACAATTATCAAGATCACACCTTTAAATTTATATAAAGCAATACCCAAGGCAAACACACCCACAAAGATGACCCAGTCAGAATAAGGTTACTATTCCCCATTATCCACACCAAGCTCTTTGGGGCTATTTTTAAGCAGCCCCACTTTTAATAGGTATGTCAGTGACCCCTACACACAGGCGGGGCCAATTGCATCCTGTTCATCACTATCAGCTCGAAATATCCGTCATTCAGCGAGGCTGGGTGTAAAGGTATACCGCCGACCCGGCGGACAAAAAGGCCAAGTCGGAGGTGAGGGGGTCAGTAGTCGGGAGTCGACGGTCCGTACAGTGTGAATAACCCTGGAGGAGAGCTGGTGTAACCCATGAAGTGGCGGGGTGAGGTGGTTGGCAAATGGTTGTGTGAATAGCACCTATTATTTTGGGTGCACTGCTTGTGATGTATTTTTTTGTATAAGGGTGCGTGGTGCGTGCATGGTCATACCCGTGTATTTGAAATAGCCAAATTAGGGAACTGCGGCTTGTTTCATAAAGAATTATAAAGAAATTAACTAGGGTTTGGATTCCATAAGTTGTTTAATGTTGCCATTTTTCTCCAGGAGTTTGGTTCGCCATCTCAGGTGTTGGGGCCACTATTGTGGTTTGAGGGCCTCTAACGGATTTCTTCTTTTTTTGGTGATAATAATTTTATTTGGCGTCTTCAGATATGGTCTGTTCTTCCATGCAGACGGTACAGAATTTGTTGTCTCTTATTTACAGTCATAGATTATCATTTTTATAGATAATGATATTTACTATGAATATGAATATTGGTATAATCAAAATCAATTCAAATCTCTACTAAATGTCCGTCTGGGACGCATGAAATCTCTGCATTAGCACATAATCATTTGTATAAAACAGACCAATAAGAGAAATGTTAATGTCATATTCTTTATAATTTTGCCTCTCTTTTATAAATAAGCGATGAATAGAAATGTAAATTATGGCCCCTAGATCCACTTCTTATGTAGATGACAAAAATTAACTTTTTCTAATTGAACGTTATCGTAATATCATAACCTTTTATTATTAGATATAGTTCATAAAATATTGTTTATTCCATTTCATATTCTCATAAAGTGGGTGAAAATTGATGGGGATAGAGCAGTCCCGTGGTAGAACGTTTAAAAAGTAGAAGAGCCGTACCTCCAGGGCCCAGGAACTAGTAAGTCGGCCATGATCAAAGCCTGCTGGAGTCCCTCCAGGCGCAGGAGGAGTCGATCCCGGCCCTATCAGTGAGAGATACCCGCCTGCCCTCCCTCCCCATCCCTGCTCAGATTACCAGGTTTATTATGGTCACCTGGCCTCTCCCCCACATGCTGACCTCCCCAGGATGGCCACTGACCCCCACACCACCCTGCTTATGGGGCGCTGACTGTCGACAACGAAATTAGTTTTGGTCGAATTTTGTAAAACTAGGACACGCCTTTCATGTGTTTTCTTTCAACATCGGTGTTTTTTATGTGTTACTTAGAACTGAATGGAGATCTATTTTGGCCCAGATTTGTCAAAATATCCGCAATGTTGATATTTTGTGACACATCTCAAAAGATATTACAAAATCTAAAACAACGTTTTTTGAAACATTTTGCGGCTGAGTACTTATTGTGACCACAGATTTTCAACAACAAAAACTAACATGAAAAGACATAAATCAAAGGATTACCCTTGACAGTTTTCTGCAGAAGAAAACATGCGAAAAACTGTTAGGACTGTCAGGTTACCTTTCACCCCACCTACGACGCCAGAGGCGCTAGTATCACGACCGGGAGGCGCTGTCCCTACCCCCCGTCTCCTCCACGACCCCCCTGGAGTACACGCCGTGGAGTACTAGCGGCCAACACCTGCTCCAGGGTACTGGAGTCGATCACACCCTATACCACCATCATTTACCATATACTCAGGTGGGCGAAAATAGGTGGATTTTGAGGAAAGCTTGCTAGCATGTGAGTACAAGTATCTGGTGTCATTTGTACGTTTGATACATCTATGATTTATAGATTATCTGCTAGTAATATGTTGCTGATAAATGTTTTCCCAGCCGGAGAGGTATTTAAATTTTACCTCAGCATTTAACACCAGAATGAAACCATTTTAATGAATTTGTTATGGTCTTTCCATATTTGCTCTTTATTCATTATGTTTTTTTTTCTCTAAACTATCACTAATTATCAATGTAAGATGTGTTTCAAAGGCACCACTTCCTTTTAGTATCATTAATATGATATATTCTTCTTTTGTGACATCTGGGAGCAAATGCACCTTGCCACAATGGATAGGGTCTAAAATGAAAGATGACCACTTTGAGAGATGTGCTGGCCTCGTGTATAATGTATACACATTAGGGCAGCCCTAACTGACCACTGGTCAGTCCAAGTTTAGCGGTCAGTTGACCAGCCCAAACGACCAGCTGTTGTCACTGACCACAACCTACCTGACCCAGAGACTGAGGAATGTTGGATCTGCCAACCTCCATGTCGCTATATAGGCCAGTGGAAACTTTTTTAACCTCCCCGGGTCCACTCTCTTCTCTCTATTTATAAAGTCCTTTGAGTTCCCTGTTTCTGTTTCTAGTGTTAAAGTTTAAGTTAAAGAGATTGTTTAGACTTAGCGTACACTTTTTATATTGGTTAGAGTAATATCGGCTGTGAAGGAAAATAATGTATAAC
Source organism: Lepidonotus clava (assembly GCA_936440205.1). Classification (NCBI taxonomy): domain Eukaryota; kingdom Metazoa; phylum Annelida; class Polychaeta; order Phyllodocida; family Polynoidae; genus Lepidonotus; species Lepidonotus clava. The sequence continues at coordinate 40,454,156 of OW387140.1, forward strand.
ATGCACATGTGCTTTACTAACTGATTTAGGTACTTTATTCATTAAAAGCCCTTCTGTTGTTGGTTGTTTAGTACGTCGCAACCAAATCAATTGTCCTCTAAACTATAACAATTTCCTTCAGGTTTTCTTTTCTGAATTATAGAAAAAGACCTGCGGGGAAATAGTTTTATGCCACCTTGAGACATGTACATCGTTTCTTGAGCATCACGTGAAAGGATGGTAATCCACATTTGTACTCTCCAATCGCAGTTTCCATACGTCAACAGTAGCACAAGTGTGCAACCTCAGTTTGGAGACCCAGAAGGGAAGTCCCGGGCAGTATACGTTGCGAGACGTTGATTGGCCGAAATGTGTGTTGACATGTGGCTCGGAGCCAGTGCTAGGAGCATGACCCCTTACCATAGTGTCATAAATAGACAAGAATGGCCACTCTCCATACACATTCAAGGTGAATCCTGCATATGAATTATGTTTCAGTATGGTTTCTCCAGAATGCATGGAAACCCTCCTGCTTGAAGATTGAGGGAATGGCCGCTAAATATGCTTGGTGTGCGCGGACCTCCTTACCACCCCCACCCCCCAACTCCGACTATTATGGGATGCTGGCCATCCTTGCCCCCTGTAGCTACTTTCCGTACACATTTGTATCTGCAAAACTATGTGCATATTTATGCCCGAGAGATACAAGGATGAGATTTGCTGGTGACTCCTCATAGTAAATGTACGACCCCAGCTCTAGATGTATCAGCTTGTGCTGCAATATTCCGGATACATTTTGGGGAAAAGAAAGTTAAGTCCACTTTCCAGAGGCAGGGATAGACTCTTGTGCATATATATTTATACCCAAGATCATATTTTGTACCACAGAAACTGAGAAAGACCCTTCAAGCATTGACTGGTTCTTTGATATTGCTGTATAAACAATTTAAAGATAAAGAAGTGACGGGACTTCGATGTTCATCTGGTGATGCTTATCTATATCAGATTATACTTCGGCGATGGCTTAGGCGCGGAACATATGCTGTTTATTTGTTTATGTATTGGATTTCATCAAAGGAAGGCCCCTATAGGTCAGTGTTTTGTTAGTGTGCTGGAGGTTACGTAGTAAATTAATAGAATATGTTTTGGTTCTACATACAGTACTAAGTTTCCTACCAGGTTTTGTACTTTCGGAGCTCTGGGTTTCCTATGTTTACAGTGCACTTTCTAACCATTTCCAGTATGTCTAGGTTCCTGTATGAGTGCATAAACTGACTTCAGCCCCTTTGGCCAAGTATGTTGAGATGGCTTATGCTATGTTTGCGGTGTGAACCTATCCTGGTCCGTATCTGTGCATACGTCTAACGTATGACTGTTTATTCTTCACTCTGTGTAAATCAAATTAACCCAAGTATCCATCATATCCGTATTCTCGGCGGGTGGCCTAATGCGCATCCCCAAACTTCGCAAAAGAGAAAAAGTCGTATAAATGTCACCAGTGCTCGCATTGCCAAGTTTTCGGTATTTCCCAACAACCGCGTTGTGCGACGCCTGCTTTTGAGTATCTTTCTTATGGGAGGGTAATTTCTTTTTATCTTGTCCATGCACCAATATACTGCTGTCAATTGTTCTTTCTAGTCATCTTTGTTCGTGCGGCAAATGCTTCAAAACTCTATCAGGCTAATGCTGGGTGGTAAGAAATAATTTTTGCACCATTTTGCAAAACCATTACGACAGCGCCTAGTAAGACTAATCGAGGTTTTGCATTGCGAAATTCGTTCAGATTTATGCGTAAGCAATCGTGTTGCACATTGATTAACCTAGACCTCATTCAATGATGCAGTTTTAAACGTAGGGGGAACTGCTGCTCAGAAAAGATAGAGAGCAAGATGCAATTTCTTTTATAATGTTGACAATAGAAAATGTTAAGCGGCGGTAGGTCGCTCCTGATCTTCTATTACAAGTGGGCGAGTAGAATGTACTTCCCATCGTGAATTTACAACCGCCTGGCGTTCCAAGCAGCTGGGGGCGTTGTGGGGGTGTTACGTCGCGGGGAAACTTTCCAGGTTGTCAGGGCTCAGCCCAGGGCCAGGCTGAGTCACAGGCACCCAGTCACATATATCCTTGGCCGCCTTGACACGGGTGCTAGTACCAGCAAGCACCCGCTGCCCTGCAAACTTTTTCATTTACAAATGGCAAAAAAAAAGCAGTCCTGCTGTGTGAACGACGTCATTTTTGTACCTCGGGAAGGATATCCAACAGCTGTTTTGTGCTTGAAAAATTACCGTAAATCCTTTGGGGTTGGAAGTGCAATTATGTGATAATGCGCTGGGTGGTATGGGAATGGGGTAAAGTAAATCATGTATTTTTATTTTAGGTTTATAATTCGTATGAGGAAGAAAATGTTATTTTCATAATTATAGTATCATCATTATATTTGCGAATATTCAACCATTGATCCTTTGAATACGAAGTTGTGATATTTTTAAATGACAATAGTGGTAGCTGCAGCTGTTATTTAATTTCGACAAGATGTCTTCTACGTTTATTGAAAAGTTAAGACAGTAACTGGCGGCTGGCACAACTGTAGCCGAGAACAAGGCTGAACTGGACACGTCTGGGCGATACTTAACCTTCTTCACATACATGGAATCAATCAAAATTGTTCTTTATTCCTGTAAGAAAAAGAATGTATTTTTAGAGAAAGAAGTAACCATCTGCCAAAGTAAGGTTTTTGCCGTCAAACCGATTGTTTGAAGGTTGGATTTGATTTATATTTAATGTCACATTGCAAGTTAGATTACGTACATAACGATTATGAACCCAATTCATTTGTACATTCAACTTCATTTTTACAAATTGTTTGATAACCCACTACACTTTAGTAAAATTTATTAGTAATTTAAGATTTCCAGAGTATTAAGAGGGCAATGATCTCTTTTTATCTTACTACTATAGAAATGTTCATTCAATATTACAAACTTCCTCCTCAAAATCAATAATCAATTTCTGCATAATTTGAAACAATAATTTCTTCACTTTAATGCATAAGCTTTGATTATTCCAAGGTCAGGTGCAATAAGATAATAGAATGAACGAATCGATTTAGGTAGAAGCTGGAGTCCACACATCACCTAGAAAATAACACAACTGTCTCTGAGTATAAAAGTTCATAAGGCGTACCTCGGGTTTTCTTTACCACTGTAGTAAGTTGTCTGGAATCAGGGCACTTTTTCTACACTCAGAACTCTCTTTTTGTTCCCTAAAGCTAAGGGCATGAGCACCATCACCACTACCACTACCACCTCACCCTAGTACCGTAACGCGCATTTTTTGTGTGTCTTTTTAGAATGATGCGTCACCAGCTAAGTTAATTGGCAGATCACATAAGCCAGTGTCCGACTTTCACACTGAAAGCAAGTTTCATCTTTTTAACTGTTTAAGTAATTCAAACTGTGTATTTGAGACTGGACACATTCAGTAAGAAACCTTGGTTAGCAGGGGTACTTTTTCACCTTGTGGACATAGTGAAAGGAACTGGTGCAATAGTAGTTGATGTGATGGGAAGACTAATCATCATCATGGCTATGGAGCTATTGTGAAAGGCTATTCTAAAGCTGAACGAAATATTGTACTCTATAGGACCTCTCTAGACTATCAGACTTTCTTATAGCGCTGACAAACTTGGCAAATTTCACTTCAGCTATATTGTTATACCTCTATTCAGTTGTTCCAGGAAGTGAGGTAATTGCTTGAAGTTAATCCAGGAAATCACCTAAACCGTGAAAAGAAAATCAGTAGGCCTTGTCCTAAAATGAGGATAACAGCGCGAATAGAAAACGTCAGAGTAAAATAAGGAAATCTTTCACACACACCTACCATTAAGTAAGACGACTGTTTGTGACGGTGATGAAATAATGGAAAATGTTAGTATTGTTGGAAAAGTTGATAGAAGTAAAAAGGATGGTTATATAAAAAGGTTATTCTCGTAAAATGCCATTGGAGACATGTGCGTTGAGCTTGAAATTTGAATTCTGGTCAAACCTGAAAAAAAAACATAATCTGAAATAAGGAATGACCATGTTATGAATTTCCATTTGATAAAAGTCAGAATTATAAAGCACAAAAAGAACCCCATAACAATGACGGGGATGCACCACCTGCAATATTTATGCTATGCATTCAATAAGTCATTGTTTCTGAAGCATTTTGTAACGTTTCCTTGTTTTATTAATAATTCTATATCTCTATTGATGTCCCAGACTGCCTTTCATGTATCTTTAAATCCAGTTACTGGCCGACTTATGATTAGAAATAAAACATTTCATAACACAATGCATATTTAAGTAGCCGGGTCACCATGTAAGTGCCACCGATGTAAAACAAGCACGCCAGCAAATGGAGAGTGCGTGATTGTAATACAAATACATGCGATCCGGTGAGCAGGGGGAATCCCTGCGATCACCGTGGTAGCAGTGGCCGAGTCAGTGAGTGGCGGGGCTGGAGCTGCTCGCGAGTTGCTCGGAGCTGCTCACTGAGCTGCTCCCACCCACCTGAGTCACTGGCCAGGAATGCCCCCGGCCGAGCACCTCGGGCCGCCCTGACGCACAACCTGCCCACGTTACTACTGCCACTACGACTCCCACTGACGGCCACTGATGTCAGAGTGGACCTTTCTTATGGTGTTAGAAACTATAGATTGCACTATTAATATAGTGTTAAACCTACAGATTGCTGCCTTCTTATATTGGCAAAATCCTCAGATTGTATCCATCTCGAACCACCAAAGTATAGACTGTTCCCCTTTGACATACCCTTTGTATTAAAAACCTACATCTTGTAGTCTTCGTATCATCATGAATCCTACAGTCTATATCTTGCGTATTGGTAGAGGCTACAGATTACACACTTGTCATAGATTTAAGACCTACAGGTTTTGTCACTAGTATAGCTAAAATCTTAAACAGTGATGTCAAGGTTTTTTTGAAAAGGAAAGAAAACTTTTACCTGAACTTTTTTAGATAGGATTCAAGGTACATTTCCCTGGAAAGGAAAGGGGTGTCCCCTGAACATTTGTACTGCGAACGCGAGGCACTGTCATACTTTTTTCATATATAGACTTAGTTTTTTAATGTTAGATCTATTGTTTAGAAATGTGGATTAGTAGGTGGGGGCGCTGGGGTGTGGGAACCAGATGATGTGACTTTGGAAATGCCCCAACTTTGTAATAGAGGGATCATGGAATAGCAAAGCGGATAGGAGTTGTTTGGCAGCATCAGTTACGCCAGCGCACTCTGCGCAGCATCTCTTCTTCGGAAAAATTTCCAACTTGTGCGCAAAGTTGACTTGCAAACTTGTGCGGACTGCCTCTATGTGTATTACCTATTTTTCTAATTAATTCTTGGACATCACTTCAAGGACATTCTAATGAACAGGTGGCCAATGAGGAGTCCCAGATGAGCTTCCAATATTGTCCCTAGCAATTCAGTTGGTTGTTTTCCTAGTTGGTAATCATTGTTCGGAGTAGATGTTTAAAAATGACTGTTTTTTATTATTTTTTAGGTGAAGGACATGAGTTTTCTAGCTTTCAGTTCCGGGTATGGTGTTCTGCTTAATAATTGTTCCATTACTGTACTTCCTGCCTGTCTGTCGAGAATATAGGACATGTCATATAGACTCTAGAGCTTCCTTCTTCACACACTGTCTTCCCTGTTAACTTGTTTTATTTTCAATTTGAATTCTGATAATTAATTTTGTTCATCCATCCACTTCTCGAAGCCACCCAATCATAGAGGATGACGCCGTTCAACTTCTGTTTTTTCTCTGTTTCAGTGGCGGTTTTTGGTGACCAAATTAATAGTTCTATTCGACATATTTCATGTTGCTTTTCATATGATTGTCAAAGTTTCAAACTGTATGTTTCTTATCATATTTTGATGGGATTTTAATCATTTTTTGTATCTTGTCTTTGATTCAGGGCCCGAGACATCCCTGCTGTCGCCAGAGGTAGGGCTCGCCTCCTCGCCGCCCAATGAGTCAACACGCTACGCCGCTGACCAGGAGTTGTCGCCGTGGAAGGCCGAGTGCCTCTCTCCGTCTAAACTCCCGCTTCTCAGATACTCCCAACAGTCGGCCTTCGGACTGCGCCACCACCACCACCACAGCCACCACCTCCAGCCGCACCACCCTCAGCCGCAGCTCGCCCACCACCACCACCAGCACCACCACCTCCAGAGGGACAAGGACAAGGTTATTGGTGGTTCTTCCCAGCGGTCGTCGGGGGTCCTTCACTCGGGGAATGCAGGTACTGGTGAGGGCTTAAAGGGAGAGGTCTCTGGCCACCACCACCACCACCTCCACCACCATCACACTGGTAGTAGCAGTGGGGGTAGCGGCGGCGGCGGAGGCGTCGGAGGAGGATCGGGGTCGACAGGAGCAGGAGGAGGAGGGGGAGGAGGAGGGGAGAGCGGAACTGGAAACGGCGGCGGCGCTGGAGGAGGCGGCGGAAGCGGAAGTGGAGGCGTCGGCGGCGGAAGTCTGCCGCCAGGGGTCGCTTCCAACCGGAACAGTTCTTCGTCGTCGTCGTCGTCGTCATCTGGGCTTGGCATTGGTCATCCGCAGCCGCAGCGGGCCGCCGCCGTTGCCGTTGCCGCCCCCGCCGCGACCAACGACAGCAGCAGCAATGGTGCCCACTTGGACAGGCGGATGAATGCCAATGGGTTAGATAGAAGTGCTATGACCGGCACGAGTAGCACGACCAGCGACAACATCACATGGCTTGCCGACGTCGCCACCACGTGCCAGGCCTCCCAGCAGCCGCCCCCGCCGCCTCCTCCAGGGTCCCACCACCGGTCGCCCGTGGTGCCCCCCGGGGCCAGCCTTCTCTCTGCTAACATCACTGGTGGGTCCGCCGTCGCCGCCGCTGCTGCCGCCGCCGCCGCCGCCAGCCAGGACCACCCGGCCTCGGGGCACCCCCTCCTGACGGGCGGGGTGGTGCCCTCCCCGGTGAGCAGCCTCTTCCGGCCGCCGCTCTCGCTCTCCGAGACGGCGCAGCGGCTCTACGCCGCCAACCAGTATGCGCCCATCTACACCACGTCCGGGTCGACGCCGCTGTCTCCCTACTCGCCGTCGTCGCTCTACAGCAGCCATACGGCGGCGGCGCTGCACGCGTCGCCCTTCAGCTCCTTCTACCACTACTCGCCGCACTACAACAGCGGCGCCACGCTACTGTCGCACTACCCGCAGATAGACCCTGCCCAGTCCTACTCGGCGCTGCTGACCACCATGGGCAGCCACGTGCAGCATGGTCAGCAGCTGCCCCGCTCGCCCTTCCTGTCGGCCTCCCACGCCCTCGGCTACCCGTCGTCGCTGACCACCCCGCCCGGCAACTCGCCCGGGCCCCCACCGCCGCACCCCCAGCAGCCGCGCCCCCTCACTCCAGGGTCGGCGCTGTCCTCATCCTCCACTTCCGGTCACCATTCATTGTCGGGCGACCACCCGCACCACCACCCACATCACCACCGACCGGAAGCCAAGTCGCCATCGTCGGCGCACAAGGACCACCGCGCCGACCGCGACCCGGGTCGCCGCACCTTGTCGCCCCCGTCGTCGTCGCTGCGGGGCGACAGGGACAAACACCACGGACTCGGCAGCCACCACCACGGGTCGCCACTGAGGGGCGACCCGTCCTACGGCAAGGACTCGCCGCCCCACCACGAGGGGGGCAAATCGCTGACGGCCGCCGCCCTGTCGGGTAAGATCGGCAGCCGGAAGCATCGGCTGTTGACGCGGCCGTCGGACTCGGGGGAGGGACTCTTCATCGAGCCCAAGCACCTCCCTTATAAGTCATCATCGGCGTCGGGGTCCTACTCCTCGTCGTTATCCTCCTCCATGGCGGGGCCGGACGACCCGGCGGCCAAACGGCAAAAGGTGATAGGACACCCGCCGCCCCTGCACCCGTCACAGCACCACCCGCACCTCTCACACCACCCCCACCACCAGGGCCACCACCCGCACCACCCGGGCCACCACCCGGGGCACCACCCGAGCCACCACCCGGGCCACCACCCTGGAGGAGGTGGTTCTGGTAGTGGTGGTGGTGGTGGAGGGCACCACCATCCTGGAGGACTTCACCCCGGGCAGTCGCAGCACGGCGGGATGGCCGGCAGTGGCGTTCCTGGCGGCCATCTCCCGCCGCCGCCGCCACTGCACCCCTCCAGCTACCCCCAACACCCGCAACACCAACAACAACATCCCCAACAACAACACCACCACCCACATCATCACCACCACCCGTCCCACCCGCACTACCCACCCCACTTCATGCGCGGCTCCATCATCCAACTCGCCAACGGGGAACTCAAGCGTGTCGAGGACCTGCGCACGGAAGACTTCGTCACGTCGGCCGACGTCAGTGGCGATCTAAAAATAGACTCGAGTACTGTGGTGCGCATCGAGGAGAACATGGAGAGGGGGACGGCCCTCCTGGGCTTCTCCGTCGGCGAGCACAGGGTCCAGGTAGGCAATGTTTGTATTATTCAATAATGATGTTTATGATATACTAGTTTCTTTATGTTCACGGAATAGCCACTTCACCTATCTATGGTACTTCTCAAAAACGTTTGATTTATCTGTACATATATTTTTTTAGAAAATCATATCTATTAAATACCAACGGTTTTGCAGCTTATGTGAGGGTATAAGTAGTTGACAAGATACTCCCGGACCTCAATTCGAGAAGTTTCAGGACCAGGCTATAAGGATGGAATTATTTAGATTTATTAAGAAAACCACCCTCCATCAAGCTATGCATACATGTATGTTATGCATATAAAAAGGAAGAATTCTACATTTTTATAATAACATTTTAAAGAATAGAATCTTGAGCATTCATACAAGTAAAAGGGAACGCGGCTTGTGTAGAATGTAGAATATGTTGTCCATCTCAGAACAGGCGGAAGGATGCCAGATGAGTGCAAATACCGAGTTTGATATTCTCATGCCTGCGCTATGTCCAAAACTCACGAAGGTTACCCCTTTCTATCACTTTCTGTAGTTAGTGTCAAAACACTCTTCGCATAGTCTAGAATAATTGATAGAATTTCAACACGTAGCCGACAGTAACTCGCGCCGATCCCCCAGTCTGCCGTCGTTATCCTGAAGCAGTTTTAGAGATACAGATACTAGATGTCAAGTAAAAAGCAACAGCTCTTATAGCCAGCGATTTGCTCCCTCTCTTGCTTACTCACTCACTTTGGCCTTACGCCAAAATGAGATAAGTATAGGAAACATAGGGCACAGGCGCAGAGTATACATGTATAGTGGGATGAGCCCACAAAAAAGCCACATACTGGAGTTGCAACCTTGGCTTCTCTTACCGTTACTCCACAGACACCGTTTGCCTTTTCTATGTATACATACGAACCCCGAGTTGGAGGGCGGAAAAGAAGGTGTAAAGGCAGAGGGGTAATGCGCATACATACTTGGGAGTTTTCTGGGAGAGTCTTCCGCTGGGCCTGTGACTGCAGTTTGATTCACGTTCGGTGTATAGCTGGTGTCTGGACCCAGCAAATGCCGCCCTAACTCACACTGTCAGACTAAACAAATTCCACCCAGGCACTTTGGTTGGAGCTGCTCGGAGCTGCTCGCCACTGTATAGTGTGAGCGGATGAGCTGCTCCTGGGACGTAATGAGTACACCTCTGGGCGGTGATTGAATCCTGGGTGGTTCCGACTTAGGTGTAGGCCTGCTGGGATACCAGGGGCTGATCCAGGGATCATCCCATGGGACGTAATGTATGCAAGGTCTGTATATATATAGAGAAACCATAGTTGAATATTTAAATGCGTATAGAGAGGTTATTAGCAACTTTTTTCTTTACAAAATAATTATGCTGCACGATAGCATAAAAGCAAGTGACCCTTTCACAAGCATACAATTTTGATGGATCCAATGATAAAAATAACTGTGTCCAACTTGTGTGGTCTGATATAGATTTGAGAACAAATAGGGTGGGGAGACAGAATCATAAACGTTGTGAAATTATCTTAGCCTCAATCTTAAAGATAACCTAGTATGTTTCATATATGCGGGCTTTATCATTTGACCGAATAACATACTCCCGCGCGCTACAACTGCACGCGGCGCGCGGCGTAAGTAGTATACGAAAAAGTCGGTTCTGCTCGGGCGACCAGTTGACGCGTAACTGACGCGAAACTGACGTGCGTACGCGTGAGTTGACGACGCGTGGCGCTGAGGAACGCGTACGTAAGCGGCCCCAGAAGGAGGTGTGGGATAGGGAGTCGGTAAACCTCTCTAACTACCGCCCGCTACCATTCACCCCTACCCGGTCAGCCTCTACTGTAGGCCGTTCATTAAAACAATGGGACGCGCGGAGAAATCAGGCATTTTAATGGGACCATTTAGGCTGATTTGTTGGCCCATTTGTGGGCGCGGCAGAACCCGATGCATATTTTGTATGTAGGCTGGGGCCCGATGGATTGATTTGTCCCGCTGGAAGCTATCTGGAATTCCTACAGATATCAACCGACAGTATGGTGAGAGAACAGGCATAAGCAAAATGATCTACCCTTGAAGAAATGTGAGTTATATAGCGTAAGTCTTAGACGCAGTTGTCAAAATAAAGACCTAAATTATTCTTACATCCCACAGACTTATAAACGTGGAAGCTTACTCAAAGTACATCCTTTAGAAAACCTAGACACGCCCAGCTTCATGGGATAGAATGCAAGTATTTCACCATAAAATACGTTGCCTTGTTTGAGATTAATTCAATATGTGGTTTTTGAACATGAATATAATGACTTCCAATTTAAAAAAAACTCCGAATGTTCAGACTATTTATCCTTAATCGCTCCTAGTCAGAGTTGTCCAAACACCTTTAGTTTCAGAACAGATCATTTGAACTCAACAAAAGTGTTTCCACTGACATGAATATAGAGCTTAGAGTTGCTGAGCTTAACATAGCTTACGATCTTTCTCAAACATACTTATAATTACTCTCTCCTATTTCGTATCGTCTTAAGAACGGCACACCAGACGGTCAAAGCGTAGATTTACTATAGGACGCGAGTAACTCACTCTTAAGCTGATCTGCTGTACTCTCACGTTTGTCTGGCCTGCTCCCGTGTCACGCACACCTCTCAAATAGTATCAACAAGTATGCGTATAATGCGGACTATAAGTTCTCAAGGGTCAAAGATCATTAGTGCACAATATGCGTTCACAGTAAAGGCTACAAATTCCGAAGGGTCAAACAGTATAGTGTAAAATATGCGTTCGTATAAATTAAATGATTCAATTTATACGAACGCACATTTTACACTGTAGGCTATAAGTATAACTTCGCAAGGGTCGAACAGTATAGTGCAAAATATGTCAACAATTCAGACTACAACTTCTTAAAGGTCAAACAATATAGTGTCAAATTTGTTCATAATTTAGGCTACAATTTCCAAAGGGGCAAACATTATAGTGTCAAATATGTTCCTAACTTTGGCTTCAATTTGCCTGGAGTCAATCTTTATGGACTCAAATATGTTTATTCTGTTGGGTAAACATCAAAGTGTCAATTACGTTTAATGTGTGGGCTATACCTTGCTAAATGTCAAACATCCTAATGTGAAATTGCTAACATTTCAGGCCACAATTTCCCAAGAGGAAATAATTATAGTATCAAATATGCCTATAGTGTGGGCTACAACTCCCTCAGGGGAAATCGTTAAAGGGTCAAATATGTTGATATTGTGAGCTACAACCTCCCAAGGGTAAATCATTGTATGTCAAATATGCTTACAAAGCAATTTTTAAACATCACACATTAGTATTACATAAATACGTGTAAACATACCACAAATTCCAAAGGGTCAAATAGTGTAATGTCAATTATGCTTATGAAGCAGACTACAACATCTTAAGGGGATTAACTATGCTTAGAGTGCAGAGAACAGCTTCCTGATTGTCAATGGTTGCGGTTAGTGCCGATAGCACGAACTGGGATGGGCTGTGTTGTTGTGTCACAATCCACACAAGCAATTCTGGTCAAATTTGCCATAAATATTTTCATTGTTTTTACCAGTAATGCTGACTATAAGGAAGTTAAGACGTGCTGACTTGGGAATGATTTCTCTCATTGTCTTGTTCCTGTTCTTTTCATCACGTGTTTCTTTCCTAATTTTGAATCATAAGGAAAGGTTTTGTTGTTATGTTTGATAGTCAGTTCAATGAATGAAATGTCTTGACGAATAACGAATCCAATAACAAATGTCACGCAGTCGATGTACATTTACAGCATTTATATTGCCATCTCTAAACATCAACCGTTGCGTGCATGTAGATCTATACATACCTTTTTTTATTTCATATCATTATAATGAATTTCAGATAGGAATTTCCCCCTTGCAATGAATAATAAAACAAATATCAAAGTGTATGTTTGGCTAAAGAATCCATTTCATCCAACCAAGAGGTGCTAGCATTTTTACTAAAATTATGAACTGTCTTGAACCAAAGGTCCGATCAGTTAAATTATTGATGAGTCCTCATACAATTATATTAGTCTAATAGATAGCCAGTACCTAACAGTAAAGTGCCATGCGGACGTTGGCCCGTGGCCCTGGGTGACAGGCCGTCTGCATACTACATCATGTAGTATTGATCAGGCCACGCACTAAGTGTACGTTATGTGCCTAACACCCTCGGCCTTACGTGGACGGCCTTACGTCAGCTAGTGTAAGTATGGTGTTCTCAGTTGGCCAAATGGAGAGAGTGTATACTATATTTGAAGAGCCAGGTGTGAACTGCATTAATTTGTAATATTCAAAAAAGAATCATTGGGTTACCAAATATATTTTTCAATGAATCAGAAAAAAAAGATTTCTCTTTGCTTTTGTTTTAATGGGTTCCTTACCTGTGTTATACAAAGTCAATGGTTTAATATTCTAATGACACATTTCGGGAACTAATTTTTCGGGACGTAGGCCTACAATTAGTATGTTCGTAATCTAGATATGTTTCCAATCATGTAGGATGAGAGTTGAGGTTATCTAAAGGGCACAGGTTCGATTTCCGGTCCGGTTTTGCGCAGGATTCTTGGATTATGACCAGGCATGTTACATGCATCTTACTCCTGGAGTGGTCCACAACTTACCATAGGCCGTGGGTATGAAGGGTTCTGTACCATCTGAGCAAAGCGACACACGTTCCTTTCTAAAAGACCAAGAATATAACTGGAACACTGGTCTGTCTTTTTAATAGTAGATATACTACTCAAGGATAATGTGCGAGATGTGCGAGATCACCTGAAGAAACTGAACGTTAAAACCCTTGCAAAATATAAGAACGATTATATAATAAAAAAAACTGTGTTTTTATTACAAGGAAAATACTGGCTTTGCTCTGAAAATCCTTTGAAAATATGACAATAAAGGTATAGGATATAACACCTTGCACTTCATACACAGCCGAACTCGATGGTCAATGTTTGTCTTGGTCTAGGCGGGCCGTGAAAAGACCACTCATGGTCAGCTGACTTTGTAACTTACTGCCCCCTACAGGCCGGACACCCACTCCAGCCCCCTGTAGACCGCCCAACTGACCATTGTCCAGCGGCCACACGGGCTAAGCCAGGCTTAGGTTAGGTGTATGTGTGAGTGTAGGCTCAGGTTTCATCGGTGGGCAATCTTCACCATCGATTTTTGAGTATTAGGGGTTATACATGATTGTGATAATGGACCGATTTGGACTGATTTTGTTTTTAATCTGTGATATCAGAAGGTTATTCATAAGAGACTTGTAATTAATTGAACAATTTCAAACGCTTGCGACCACAATATAAGACAATTGGAGCTGTAGATTTCCAAGTAGAGAAGAAAATCGGGTGGCGGTTTTGTCGCACAGTGAATCAATGGCTTTGCAGGGCAAAATGTGGAGGACGATACTACGAGCCAGTAGCTAGATTCGTAGCTCGAAGACCAAAAACCTATCCCTGAAGCTCAAGAATTAGTGATGGGCGATTCCGTATAATGAAAACTTCTTTATAACATTCTTTTAAATTGATATAAAAAATCATCACTCCTTTGAAATAAACCATGCAGTGAGTTATGTAATTAGTCTACGGTCGCTATATACATGTACATGTAGAGTTAATAACAGTACTAATCATCATGTTTGAAACGTTATAATTATCCAAAATCATTACATAATCATCAACATCATCTACGTGTTTACATAGCATTATTGAGACAGTTTGTCGACTAACTGCATCCTACCCACTCAGGCAGGTTGTATAATGGGTGTACGTTGTTTCCCATTACTTAATGCCCACTCCTGGGGTGTGTGGTCGCACCTGTTACGTGGGTCAGACGTCAGACTACCCCAGGTTTGGCCTAGACCGGGGATAATTGTGTCTCCTCCAGGCCAGACTCTAATGTCATAACCCCGCGTGAGGGGAATTCATTAAGTAACGGGTAAGTAGTTTGCTACCCGCCGCCGACACCCAAAGTTTAAAGCTTAACGCCCAAAGCTTAACACCCTGGTTTAATGTGTAAAGCTTGGCCTAACATTGAAGCCAAAACCAAAGATTAAAGCCTTTAACAGTCCCAAAGCGTAAAAGTTCCACCCTCAACGCCTTTACATTATCTGCAGACTTTTGTCTATTTTTCATAATGATTATACTTGCCCTTAATTATTATCTTTACTACTTTTATCAAACGTTGATGATGTGAGGACATAATCTGCGATTGTTGTCGAATCTTAACTGAGTATATTCTCGTTTTTCCTTTGACCTGATCCCCCTTAAGACATTGTTCGATTGCATGGGGATGTTTACTGACGGCGGTGACTTTTCATACCCTATCTCAAAGTACAATCACTTCCAGAAGCCTTTACAGTTGTCTATATATAGAGCGTGATTTACGTCAAATTGTGACAATCAATGCAATTCAAAACCACTATCAGATAATTGGTGCACTAGGTCATGCTTTGACACTAGCTATATTGATGGACAATACACATGCTACATGTAGCTAAAACAGAATGTCTTTCCTAATGATTATAAACCATTATATACATGTATGCAGGGTGTCATTTCAGCCATCTATGCATAAAGACCCGAAAATCCCATAATCTTCGATAACCTTTTTATCTGAATGCTAGGGGAAAGAAGGAAAGGTTATTTTTCTTTTTTTGAAAAAAAAGTCATAGGGGTTTGATTCGAAAGCATGGTAGTAGTAGCCAGCAAGCACATTGCTGACGAAATCAATTGCATGGTTTGTATCCAATCTGGCTAGCACATTATTGAATACCTATACACACCACGTTCCTACCTTACGTTACTCTCCCCTTGTCGGCTTTTTAAGCGAAGTTTACCCAACCTCTTAACACACCTCGGTCCCCTCTTTACCCCCGTTAGTCCCAGCTAATACATCGACTAACCTGGCCTTATACAAGAATAATGACGTCCATTGGGCGAGGCCAGACCTTATGTTGGGAATTTGTTTAAAAGATTGCGGTAACATAAGATTGTGGTAACACAAGATTGCGGTTACACAAGATCAAATGTTGAATGTCAGAGAGTCAAGAGACGGGGTCTTATGGTAAAAGTTCTGGAGTGTTAGCCAGTAAAGCTGAATGACTTCTCACTCTCATGGGAATAAAGGGTATTTTCTCCGAGTAGGTAATGTAAATGTATTACTCCAAACTGGGCATGTTATTATATACACATTCCTAAGTGGACTTGAACACTGAGCACATTAGGCTTGTGGATATAGTGACGTCAGTGAAATGAAACTAAACGATACATGATACTATGGGACGATAGCGATCTCCTATTAGAATTCATTAGTGTAATTCCGAGCAGTGATTGTATTTTGCTTAGTGAAAAGTTAAACGAGGCTTTTCCAATCTTAAAAAAGCACAAATGTCAACGGATCATATTCCACTGTGAATGCACCATGTACGATATTGATGAGGGGATGGAATTTCAATTACACATCATAATTTGCTTTCGAATTCTCGTATGCTTATTCAGTTTGGCATTCAGGCTTGGAATAAGAAAAAGTAATATGCAACTATACATTACAGTTGTGCATACTTTACATTTCCCATTACAAAAATTAGAGGTTGCATCTCTGATGTAGATCCAGTCTAACTTTCTTCGTTCTCTATTACGTATCATATAATTCAAAAAGAAAATTAATACTTCACAAATCAATATCCTTCAAGGAGATTGTTCGTAATAGTGATAAGCTTTTTGTGAGACGTAATGATTTGCAATCTATGATTTAAAAAAATGTACATCTGAATGTCTCATTGTACTGTCTCTAAAGCCACTGCCTCTACTATTCTCTATGCGTCCCCCCTTCCCCTATCCTAATTCCTTTATCAACCTTCCCACACTCTCTCATTTCTTTCATTCTTCACTCCTTTACAAGGCGTTGACGGAAGGGCTTCGCACCCAAAAAAAAACTCTCAATAATAATCATTTCAAGGGCAAACCAGCATTATCCTTTTACACACACCCTTTCCCCTAAATAGAAGTCACCAAACCCACCCATCCACAAATCCCAAAGGATCTGAATGAACACATAGATCCACAGGCGGAGTTCTTTGTTGTTTTACGCCATGAGAAGTAAAGCAAAAAGCACGAGGACGGGTGGGCTTCCGCCATATTGGTTTTGAGTAGAGGGCAGGGTCGTAGGGCCCAGGGGCGTATAAAAGGGTCGTAAAGCCCGTCCGGACGACTGGTCGCGACCGGTTGTAGGCGACCTACGGCCCGGCGTAAACCTATTGTGGCCCGGTGGACATCTCCGGGGCAGATCAACGGGTGGGGCCCACAATCCCCGGGTTATAGCACCACTAAACCTGGGTGGGTATAAACAGGGGGAATAAAGACAGCAGCACCAGACCCATGCCATACTTAACGTCGGCACTTCCACCAGGATGCCTGAGTTAGGCGATTTAGGATTTGCCTAGTTTTATCCGATTTTATAGATTGGATTAATTCGAACATAGATTAGTATTATTGGGTTTAATAATATTATTTAGTGAAGTGACCCCTGACTATTACTTACTGTTGTGATACCTGAAGGTGACTCAGCCTTATTCTCTCAGGGTATAAAGATGTTCTCAAGTGTACTCCTACATTGTTCCTGACATTTCAATAGACGTTAAAATATTGTTTTATGATGGTTACCATGAAACTACAACTTAATTGTATAATTTACCTTCTATACATAGGCCAAATTATACACACCCACTGCCTCTTAAGCATACGCATTAAAGGTTCATTATGCAAACAACAAGATCCATATTTCTCATTTCATGATTTTTTTAGATCATCATAATTTATCATTAAGTGCACGAATTTACTATGCTCCGTAATTATTATATCAGGTGGCCCCTAATCAACACGCGGGCCTAGTTGTAGACCTTTCCTGATCACGATCAGGCTCGCTAGTTTGTGACCCTTCAGTGGGGCAGGGCCGACCGGGGTCACGGAGTGCAACGCATGCCCACGGTTTGTACGCTACACGCGTGGCGTGAGTAGTATAGGCAAATGGGAAATTATAGAGGGCTAGTTGCAACAGGTCTATTATATATACGGACATACCAACCTTTAATGAGAGACGTAATGATTGATGGGTATAGCTTTGTTTAGATAAAACACCTGTTTTCACAAAATCGCTAACCAAGAACTCACCTATGTTTCAATGGTTAGTGTAGTGTATATTGGGACACACAAATACGGCAGCATCTTTCTTTATTGCACTCCTTCATACGTCGTTATCCTTTTATTATAGAGTAACAACTTGTTCAAATATCTATGTACTTCTTTGGATTTTTAGTTGCATTAAGACCTTCAGGTAAAAGCTTTTAGAATAGTTAACATGTTATAGGCCTAAGTGTAATAACTCTGAAAACCAAGGGAATCCTTGAAGATTTTTTTTTTAAAAAGTGTCCAAAGCTCAGATTGTGAAGAATATGACCTCAATATGGCGTAAAGCTCTATAACATAGAATACTTACTGTCCTTCTAAACATCAGTAGCCACGTGGTAGGTGGCTGAAGTCAGGGGCCCAGATGTTGTGGTCGTCCTTTTGTTAGTGCTGTCTGACCCCATTAACAAAGTGTCGATACAAAAGTCAGGACTAGTTTCCTGTCCCCGGCCCCCTCTAACCCCACCGCCCACTCCCTACCTCACCTCACCCCCACATACTTACTGTTTGTCCGGGCATCACGGAACAACATTTTTTTTACCCACCCACCCAACTACGTTTAATCCAAATAGGTGAGAGTGCCGGGTTGGGGTAGGGGGTACTTGCTTATTTATGTTATTTATTTGTGGGGGCCTCGATTATGAAAAGAAAAATATATAGATAGGCCTCTGATCCAATTGTCTTCAAGATTCAAAGTTCTTTTTTTAATTGACCGCCTGGGAAGCAGTTTAAAATTTTACATTGTTATCACATTGAGTGCCCCCCCCTACTTCCTCCCTCGCCCCTCCATCCACCCTCCCTACCCCCTACCCCCGCCACCTTCCTACCAGCCTTCGCCAGTTGGAGGCTCGGGCTATATGCCCAGAGTGAAAAAGTCTGGTTTTCTGGCTTTATTTGTAGGGCGGAGTATCCTTTTCGCCGGCGGTTAGATTGAGTTCTCGTCAGACAAACAGAGACAATGATACACTGTATTGTCGTTGTCTGGTCCGCCACTTCCGACCCTCGGCCACGGGCTACTTGTGCTCTAGCTTGGTCTATTTCCTGTGGCCATCGGCCAGCGTAGGCGGGGGTTTGGGGTGGTGTAGGCGGGGGTTTGGGGGATGGATGTTGACTGGGTTGGGGGGGGGGGGCGTGTAGGGAATGGACAGTGTGAATAGGGGTGGTGAGGGGTGGAATAAACGGTCAAGAATACATTCGGTGTGACTTCACGTGTAACGCTATTTTGTTTGTTGTGTCCAGTTTTGTTTATGTTCCCCTAA
This sequence comes from Lepidonotus clava, assembly GCA_936440205.1. Taxonomy (NCBI): domain Eukaryota; kingdom Metazoa; phylum Annelida; class Polychaeta; order Phyllodocida; family Polynoidae; genus Lepidonotus; species Lepidonotus clava. The sequence continues at coordinate 40,473,128 of OW387140.1, forward strand.
CATATTGTTGGCACACATAATAAAGTAGAAGATTAATCGTATTAGCGTAAAGATCTGAGTCAATTACTCACGTAAAAAATGCTTATTGTTGTTCCTGTTCCATCAAGGATGTGTAGCTTGTTTATACGTTTTAGGATTTAGGTAATTTCGAGTCAGCTGCGATTCTGAAAGGAAGAGGGGGCTCAGTTATGAACTGTCATTTTGGCCACTATGCAGGTTCCCCCATCCCCTACCGCCACTCCCATCCCACCCCATCACCCTTCACCAACCCCACCCCTCACCCCCTCGCCCCAGCCGCCCAGACCTCTGCCCCTCTCCGGGCGGCCATCGGCGCATCCGAAGTCGGCGACAAATCAGGCGCCAATTTCCGCTATACTTCCCGGCGGGCGGCCGTTAGCCGTGCAAGGCTAATCCACACGCGAGCCCGCGGAAATTGGCGGGAAGCGGCCGGTCGGGGGGCGACGAGGGGGGCCGACGGACCCCCTGACAGTGAGTGGCGGCCCCCAATGGTCAGTCAGCCTCCCAATGGTCAGTCAGCGACTCGTCGCCTGACCGCTGACCGCTGGGGCTGACCCCTAGTGGCGGGGTGGCGGGGCAGGAGGCAGGGGGCAGGGGCCAGGGGGCAGGGGGCAGGGGGTAGGGGGCAGGGTAACCCCTCCAGGGTGGTGGTCAGGGGCAGCAGGGACTGACAGGGTTCACGGCCCTGCACGCCCGCCCTGTCCGCCCCTCCCACACGCCCCTTTGTTAGGAGCTGCTCAAGGCGGCCGCTGACCTGCTCCCAACTGCTCAGAGCTGCTCCCAACTGCTCAGAGCTGCTCAGGCCTCGTTCACAGCTATTGAGAGGTACTCAGCCTTTGTCCGAGCTATCTAGAGGTGGTCCTACTTTCTTCACAACTATGTCTATGCACAGAGCCCGACTCTAAATCTGTGGGGGGAAAAACACGCAATAAAAGACTCCAAATGACATGGATTCGGATGTATTTTGAAATCCAAGAAATTAGTAGAAGTTTAGAATTCAACAATGTTTACTCATGAGATATCTTGCTATAGAACTCTTTGAATAGAATCAACCGGATATTCTTTAATACTGTGTAATCTATTTTAACCATAGTGATCGTAGAAGGGATGGTCGACGTTTGTAGAATTACTAAATACGCTTATAGCTCTACCGAACACGTACTTTGGCCCTAAGCCCACACAAAATAGAATCATAAGAATTAATTCAGTCACACCTACCATAGATGGAATGATCAAATAAGCTCTTTTTGGGTTGTGCGGATAGAAATACTTTTAAACGCATGACTCCAGTCTAACAAAGGTGGTTAATGTTTTAAAGTGAACAGAAAACATTCTGTTGACATGTTTCGTTGTTGTCATAATCACATGCCTGGTAAGAGGAGAATGTGTCGATATTGTATCTCTAAATATCATTAACTAATTTACTTAATGAATTCAACATTTCGGGAATGAGTTGAGCTAGTTTAGGTCAATGTGTCTTTTAATATTACATTGAGGAGAATTAGAGCTGATCCTGGCTATGACCTCAGGGATGATGTCGGGTGGGTGGGGGTCAATGTCGGGGGCGGGGGGCCAGTGTCGGGGGGGGGGGAGTCAGTGTCGGGGGGTGGGGGTCAGTGTCGGGAGACCTGTGTCCCTCTCCCAACATGATTAACCCGTGCAGGTCGCGACAACCTTTGACCACTGGTCAGTCCCCGTTCTCACCCCCACCCCTTCACCCGCAAATATTCACCTAACAATAGATTGACCACCCAGGGTTTATGACGGACTACCTAGAGGACCAGAGAATGCATTTTTAAAATAGATTTAGATTAGATTAAGGAAGAGCAACAGCGGCAAACGTATTTGATTTGCAATCACAACGATAGTGCAAAACAAATCAGAATTACGATGTTTGGTATCATTAGGATTATAATTATTGCCGATGAAGCTGGACCATCATTTTCGTAATAAGAAAAACATGCTTTAAATGGTGAATATCAGACGAGGATCTCTCACTCTAATACCGACAACCAAATCTCACCAAAATGAACGCATGCGTTCAGCTCGACTCAAGCCCTTATTCCACTGACGGCAATTTAGTAATTGATAACCTTTCCCAATACGATTACCAAAAGACTATGTATCCTACATTTCATTTGGAAGAGAACTTAAAATGCTTGCCTATGGTATGAAATACATTTAAAACTCCCAAAGAACTCCCAACAAAAACTCTCAACAAAAACTCCCAAAATTTCCCAAAGAGTAAAATCGGGAGTAAAATCAGCTAGTGGAATACAATCCTTATAGTGAAGGGGACGGACGGCTCGGCTGTGTCACTCTCCAAGCCGGGCTCTCCAAGCACATGCCCAGGGACAAGGAGGTCAGCTGAGCAGAAAATAGACAGTGTGAAGATCACGACCTTGGTTAGAAGTGGACGTGAATGGCGGCCGGAGGGTCGTCCGTCTCCTCTGACGGTCGTGACACGCCCGACCCGACAGGGTCGTCCGCCTATTGGAAAATGGGGATTTCCTTATGTTTGAGGATAGGGGATGGCTCCAATAGGAGGACGTACACGAATGTTTAAATTGTGTTTGGGATGAAATAATTATAAGGACTGTTGTTATTTCCACATCATATCTATTTATGAAATTCAGAGTATTTTACTTGCGGGGGTGGTGGGTGTCATTGGTGGTGGTGACGTTCAATTGATGAAGGAAGTACATGGGAACTTTCCCCTTTGCTCGTAGTGGACAAAGTCTTAATCTCAAAACCGGGTCGCAATGTTATCGGATGACAATATGATTGAGTAACTTGTTTAGGTACGTTACTAATGTAGTATTCTAGGGTAAACATTGGTAAAGTATGGCATTTGTGATGAAATACTTAAGAATATCAGTTACCGAACTGCCAAAAAATGAACAGTTTGTCTGGCGGCGCTTTATCGAAACCCAAACGCCCTGAAGGTCGAATAATATGACACGTTGGTCGTTAAAAAGATCCCTCACTTTTCACTAAACTATACGTGTATGTGTAAACCCTAAGTATAAGCCACGGTACCCTCCACGTCCCGCCCGCCCCTCCCTGTCGGCGACCGGCTCGAGTGGCGCCCCCTATAGTTGGCTTCATCAATTAGACGCTGGCCCCCTGGTGGCGGTCAGGGCGGCTCCTCCAGGGTCCGGCCGGCAGGGTCACGTGACCAACATAGGCCGCATAACTGTGAAGGGAGCTGGCTCACGTGCATTCTCTGTGGGGCACTCCCTTTTACCATGACCGTCGTCACTCATTGTAGGTGAGCATTCGGTTACAGAATGGTTCTCGTGTACTTTACTCGCTAACTACGTTGGTTGGAGAGGGTGGGTGGAAAGGGGAGGGGTGTGGGAGATAAGGATGTAAGTAGGGGGCACTAGGGGAACGAAAAGGACACCCAAAGCAAGGACTTTGTGTGGGGATACAGTGAGTTTTCTGACAATAACCGGCTGCAATTGTGTGTATTGTGGATAGGTCGTGGATTGTCGAATGCAATCTTATGAAAGCAATACAGCATTAATTCCTACCAATATTTTCGTTGGAGGAAAAGAGCTCTTTTTCTTAAACGCTCCAAAAACCTTAAGTATTCCATAGAGACTGCCATATGAAGCAATATTAAAACAATCGTTTTTGTACAGAATTATAATATTTCTCAGAAACTAAAGTGATACTTGATACTGAATAAAGGCTGCCATCTTCTAGCGAATAAGACACATATAATTTTGCAGAACCACTTCATGCTTAGCATGTAGTATACCAATGTAGTACAAGACAACTATTAGTGTTGTCAACCAGGCTGAAAATATGACACAGTGCATATATCACAGGGTGTAGGGAGGGAATGGGGTGGAATACCACACAGTGCGATGTGTTGTGAGTTACACGAGTTCTTGGTAGTGTCATGCAAAAAGCAGGAACCAAGTGGTGGAAAAAACTATCCATTAGGCCAGAAATAGAGACGTACATACTGGGTCGGGGATTCATTCACATCCTGATTAGTTTTGACTGTGTCCCGACTAACCTTTTAGTCTTGAAACAAATCCTTCCCTTCCATACTGAATACAGTTGCCTCTTGCATTACAAATAAGTATATATCATTTATTCTATTAAAAGATAACAAACGAAGCTCTTAATTTGAATTATAACCTAGAATAAGTAGTTTGGTACTGGGTGATAAGTCTGGATATAAACTGTTGAGTTGTAATTCAACATTGCAAAGAGGGCTCGTACAGAAAGGTTTGGTGGACATTGTACCTAAATCCTATCCATCAATCATAATAATAGAATACTTGATATTATGAAAAAACACAATCAAATAATTCATACCGGAAAATATAAGGTCCAACCTGAAAGATAAGTGCCATGGTCTAGTTAAAAGTTCCAAGTCAAGTGAATGTAGGCAGCAGACTGGCCCTGACTCTAACTCGGCTATGTACTAGAGCAACTGTTCAGATGAATGACCAGTCTTGTATTTTTTGGTCTCACCAGTGTAGTCAAAGTGCGAGCAGCTCAGTAAGTTACTCGGAGATTCAGTGACTTGCTCAGGTATGCTCATAGACACGTCCACGAGCCTGATAACAGGTACATGTTATACGTGCGACTTGTCGTGTATTTGCTCGTAAACCTGATTAGAGACCAACTAGTTAGTCTCTTATCTTGTTCACACTTTCTTGTGAAGCAACTTGTAATGTTCTTTATAGCGCATGTCCTCATGAGTGTTCCTGAAGCAGTAATTCATAATGGGTGTTTACTTGCATCTCTATACCGTAGACAAACAAAGTATAAGAAAGCAAAATCTGTTCTAGCACTGGCATATGTCCTAAGATACTAGGTGTCAAGAATTGTGTGTGCAAAAATTTTAATGCCATTAAAATGGGAAAATGTGCATCTGATATAATTATTATCAAAATCTTGAAGCTCCTTTAATGGGGCAGTAAATAAACAATTATTGTAATATAAGGATAAGCGTGAGATGGAAATTTGGTGTCATAGCACAACTTAAGAAAAAGCCTCCTTTCACATTAAGTCACTCCGTGTAATGTCTGTTCACTACTTTTCCTTCATGATTATACCTATTGACTACTGCTCATTTCTACACATTCTTGCTAACTTCCATCTTGCCTGCTCACTTCTGCAAACCCCTTCTTAGCCAAAGTCTGTCATTCAACTTCTCGTCATACTCAATCCTTTTCGCCCCTTCTCCCTCTACAGGCTATACTTATTCCTACTCCAGCTCTTACACAGGCCTAATCACACCCACATATCCACATAGTCATTCCTTCTCACTTAAATGAACTGTCCTGATTCAAACTCTCATCTATACAACCCTGCTGATCCCTGACATTCCTTCACATCTCTTCACTAGCTACTGTTAGCCCACTCCTACTCAACTTCAATTAGTCCTAACTCATTCACATACATGCAGTCACTCCTTCTTACATACATGCAGTCACTTGCACACTCACTCCTCCTCACCACTACCCACTAGTATCACCTACCGTCCCCTGCTTAGTCCGTGTCATTCCTTCTCACCCCTACTCAACCCTTGCTGAACTGATGTCTTCTCTCTCCAACTTACCCCTGCTAAAAAAACAACTACATACCTGACTCCCTGTCATTCCTACACGCCCCTTCTGCCTATGAATCACTTCTACACTCATTCCTTCTCACTCCTTCTCACTCCTACTCACCATACTAATTCCTACACTCACCTGCTCACTCCTGACCCTTTTTCACACACGGCCGGCCGGCTGTTGGGCGACACAGACCGGGCTAATCTGTGAGTCAGTCGGCGGGGCGAGCAGCTCAGGGCGAGCAGCTCATTACGTTGTCAGTGCGCGAGCAGCAGGGGCGGTAATTGAAAGGTCAGTTTGGGTGGCTGGACAAAGCCGAGCAGCTCTAAACGGCGCCGATTGATGTCTGGTCAGTAGTTGATCTTATTACTGCTGTCCAGACATCATGAAATGGCTTCACGCTAGATGGTTTTATGGCACTGACATGGCTTCTGGTCAAGAGCTTTAATATCAAACGTGAGCATGTTTCATCTCACTTTGTAAATGCAGCAGGTGTCGCAAAACACCTTTATATGGTACAGTGTTATGGTTACCTGAGGCAAATGGTGATTAACACATCAGGAGCTACATGCGATATGTTCCTGTTTTCTACCAGTGAAAAAAATACCCTGCACAGTGAAGTACGTGATTTGGACGCTGTTGAACTTGGGTGGTGAATTGAGTCTGCACTTGAACTGAAGAACTTTAGAGCGTCGAACTAGTACCCTATTTACTACAGCCCTACACCAATTAAATATTTATTGTATCCCAACTATTCGTAGGTTCATCAAGTCTTTGTGGTGCTGGTTTTGGAAAGGGTTCAGAAGTGTAATGCCAAGAGGTAAAAGCCTTCCTGTGCGTGCAGGAATTTAGAAGTCTTGAACTAATCCGACGTACTTGTTGCACTCGTCTTTTGTACCGAGTCTAACCCCATGAACTACTCCTCAACTTTAAGGATTGAAATTGATTTTTTCGGTTCTACTTGAGAATGACCCCCGTGCGTTTCAAACAGATAGTCCAAGTATATTCCAGTTCTTGTATGGCTTGCGTCGTTATGGTCACAATTCAGTGAAAAAGTTTCTTATGTGTGACCTCTACACTACCTATTCATATACTACTACCCCTAACTTGCATGACCATGGATTACACACACATGGAATCAGGCCAAAGTGCCTGAAAGCTGTTACCCCAACTCTCCTCTTTGTAAAGTAGCATAACCTATAGCAGCCTCCCCCTCCCCCTTCTCATTCCACCCTCCCCGTACTCTCACTATACAGTATAGTACCTACCCTTGATCTAGGTGCCAACAGGTCCTGCTGGCTAGGTCCGCCTGGCTTCCTGTCCGCTTCCTGTGTATCAATTTAGGCCGACAGGGTATAGTTTGATAGGTTGGGATAGGTAGGGTATAGTAAAGGTGTGCCCCTGGATGATATGGCAACTGAATTAGCATAAGAAAATAGTATACAACGCTGGCAAATTGTACAAAGCCTTTGTGGTGTAGACGATGACTAAAGAGTCATCTTTGCAGCTTTATTTTGATGTTAGTAAGTTCATTAGCTGATTAAGCTGCAAAGTAGTATCAATTAAGTCTTACGATATCACGCCTTAACGACGTGACATTCATATCTAAGACTTCAGATACCTAATTTCTACATGCCTTTTGAATATGCACCTTTTTATGCATACGTTTTCAGGAAAGACAAAAACAAACATGGGCCTGTGGTAACTTTGTGCTTTTGATTGCACTTTGCTGCAAAGGTCTCTAGTTAAAGGGGGAGTGTCGAGCAGGCCGCAATCCGGGCACTTGGCACGCCGGCCCGTGCTGCTGGTCCCGCGCGCGTTCTCTACAAAAGACCACTTCCGCTGGTCCTGGCAGCGTGCCGCCAGAACCCAGCGGTGAGGGCTCGGCGTGAGCATGCGCAGAAGCGTGCGTATCACGCCACCACGCGGCTGGCGCGGGTATTACTCTGACTGCCAGGGTCTAATACGCTGAGCAAATCTCAGTTAACCAATGAAAAGGCAATCGCCGATGTTGGCAGCAAATGGCATACTTGCTGGCCGCTTATTGATGGGGAATTATTTCATAGAGCAGCATAATGAAATTTTATGGCTATCTACATCGGCTGCATCGTGCTTTAGGCCTAATCATATTAAACAATTATTGGTCTGACATATAAATTCATTATTCAACAATGCAACCTCAACTTCTGAGAAAAACACTATTACATCAAGTATCTAATAACGTGTAACCGATTGGTGTTGTAAACAATTTTTTATGCCTTTCGAAAGTTTCTCGTTTGTATTTTCAAACATATCACAGCATATCAAGTCAATTGTTGATGCCCAATACTGTTACTTATGCGGACCACCACATGGTATTTCCCATGCAACTACGTAGGCCTATTCATAGCTCCTTATCATCGCTCACCGTTGTCCCACCTCACCCCACACACTCACTCCAGCCTCCTCAGATACAAAACATTCCCCCACCCTCCCCCATCACCCAGAGGCTTTTGGTACAGGTTCACAGAGTTGGTCCATAGATACGGCGTCCAATAGTGACCGTGTCGCCTGGCAACGAGCCGTTACCTCGGGGAGCACGGATCAAAAGACCCCACCAATGGCCAAAGCTCAGGGGTGGCTACGACCAGTTGCTTTGGGAGGCCGAGGATCAAAACGGGTCCGGATCACGGATCACGGGGGGACGGAGAAGAAAGGACTCCACATCCGGAGTACCCAAAGTGTGAATCAATGCTATCTCCATGGCGGAGGGCAGATACTGACCACCCGTCCGCTAGGGGCGCTTATCGCCGCCCGATAACACTTCCGGTGCGGCGGAGGGTTGTGCGCAGGCGCGGGCAGTGTGTATCGATACTCTCAAAGAAGGGAGGATTCGATTGGCTGAGCTCTGTGGTCACGTGACCTTACACTTACACTCTGAGGTTTTTGTCCGGGAATTCTCTGTCTGATTGTATTTGTTTGAGGGGACAGTTCAGAGCATGTTGGGGTAAAATCTTTGACTTGCGCCTTACGATAGGGATTTGGGGATAAGAACACAATAGGGAAACTGGAAATAGATCTCAAGATAAGCTACCTTTACATCTACTACCCGATAGAGGTGTTCTGGTTGGTTCAGTGAGTATGGCAAAGGTCCTATGATCCAAACGTCTCAAGTTTAGATTACACTATTGACGGAACCAACGTCAATACACAGAGTAACTCAAACCTCGATACGTAAGGAAGCTGAATACACCAATAACATCCTATCAAAAAGCTTTACTAACTTTCTAGTGTATTCAGGTTTTCACATATTCTTGCTTTGCATGTGGACATCTCCTGGGTATGATCTCCTTTTGTCTTTTTTTAAATGTATTAGTTTATTTTTTTTGACAGTGATATCCCAGAAATATTAATACCAAAGCAGTCGGGCAGGCCTACTTTTCAAAGATTCTTTCTATATAGATGGCATCAACTTGAGTCAGCGTCCCCTCTTATGGTGCTTCCCTCAAACATTTCCTGCCGCTGGAAATGTGCCATATATGACAGGCCAATATCCTGTTTGAAAAAGTGAGCAGACCCTTCGAAATTCATAGAAAGGAGAAGTAGGCCATCCAGGTTTATCATTAAATGTCAAAAAGACAAAATAAAGTCTCTTTGATAGGAGATAATTATAAAGGGACAGTAGATATAGGGTGTAACCCTTTCACAAAAGAGTGACTGTCAGTAATTAAGTTTGTTTTACATATCTAGGATATTACTTTCTTCCACTGTACTGTATTGTCCATTTCTATTATCACAGCCCTCTAACTGTTATAAGGAAATAATGATGGTGTTTTATTTCCTCATAATGAGGCAACTATTAAAGATGGCACAAGCCATTAGTGAAAGGACCACCCACGTTTATATCCTACTTGCAGGACATGGTCACGTCGTGTTATTATTCAGAACTTTTCCCTGGACCAGTTAATCTCTTTCTAGTCATGATAAATCAGAGGCAAGGAAAGGTGTCAGGCCGACTAAGTTAAACGCCTCTAAGCATCTCACATCACCTCAGGGTCAACATTGACGCTGGCACTTGACCTCTCCTTTTATGACCTGAATTTCATATGAGGGCGATGAGTTGTGTAACTGACCAGGGCCAGACATGGAGGTTGACCGCGCCACAGGTACCCTGTATAGGGGTCTGTCACCTAAAGTTTAATGTACTCTTGAGTTCGCAAAAAAATATGAAAATAATATTTTATATGTATCATATGTATCATGTATATGTATATTATATAATTTATATCATTTAACAGTATGTGTATGTAAATTAGATTTATGATGTTATATATATAGCATAATTATGACTATACTTAGTTTTGAATATTAATAATAATATGCACAATGATAATCTAGAAAACTATCTTCAAATTTGGGGAAAATATGATATTTGAAAAGTGATGTATCATAAAGTTATCTAAATAACCAAACCATAGTGCATATCCACAAAAACCTTCCAGCGCACACTATGTAAACTGGGCCGGATGGAGTTTTATTAGCTAAGAGCTTTTTGTTTTTGGAACACTATTCTCTGCTGATAGTACGAACACTATCCTTTGGTGTCAAATAGAAGACATCACGTTTTTAACGTTACTGAAACCATGGCTAGCCAAAGCATGTCTTTTAGCGAGAAAGAAAGATGACGCTGAATTGTTTTAAAATAGTTTTGCCCGGCAAAGTAATCAAATGGGAAATCCATTTGTAGGTGTGTAGGCACGGAGCTATGCCCCATGCACGTGAATGAGTTTTTAATGGGAGTAGACCTCGCTGACATCTTCTAATATACTTTTGAGTGCATGAATTATATGCACAAAGTTCATAGGGGGCCGCCAGGCTTTTATATAGAAAATGTATTAAATCCATCAGCAATTCTCAGTTTATTTTCGGTTTTACCCATTATGGATTTTGTCTGTAAATCAAGGCTTTTAGAACGGTTTGGGCAATGTTTCAAATCCAAAAACATAGATATAGACAAATGGAAACGCTTTGCAATTTTTACAATACAAAATGCGATAATCATAGTGGAAAGGTCCTCAGTATATCAAGTCTCATATAGACTTTAAACCCAATATAATTATAAAGGCATGTGTCCATCAGGCCATGTCCAATGGCTTTATGAGGTAAGTGGCCAGGAAATAAAGAGCTCTATTCCATCACCCCAAAAGTATACATTCGACCCAGTAAGTAAGAAACATTGGCTATCTATAGAAGCCTTATACATAAGTCTTTTTTTGGCTTTTTATTTTGGGTTTGGGTTTCGTTATAGACAATATTCCTGCCCTCCCCTCTAGGATAATGCACCTCAATTTCAGAAGCAACAGAACAATAGTCTTCTAAGGTGCACTATTAGTAATATACGTATCCCAATGTTGATAAGAAAAATGCTAATCTAAAAAGCATTGAGATGAAGAAAGGCACCTTTTCTGTCAATATTCAAACCAATCTTGGGCTACTTTAATATTTCTGTTCAGAAAATCCACCACAAGCTCACAGCAAACCTGTACCCCATTCTCCCTGCAGTCGCCGATTTCCTTCTTGTCCATTCAGGCTACTTTGTTATCTCAGCTAGTTCGTACTCCACAATACAGACCGCCACCCCCATACGCCGGGCTCGTGTTTTTATGTCGCCGACTGCGGCAGTAGGTGGTCGGAATAGGTGTACACTAGTAGCGGTTTGTTCTTGAAGCAGAGGGCAAAATAGGTGAAGCTTTTTTAAGCCGAGTTCCAGGCTACATGCCACAAATATACGTACACTCCGGCCTCTTCCGTCGTTTTTGCTGACACTGTTTCTTCACAAACAGGGTATTAGTTCTTCCGCGCTTTGGGTTACTTTTGTGCATACTTTTCTCATGTGAGTGTAATGTGAAACGGAGTGAAACCCTTAAGGGACATCTTTTGATAAACTTGTATCCTTCTGTGCTTATTTTGATTGTGGCATTCATAGTAGAGTTATATATGGCCCTCTTGATTATTAACGTCCCGTCAAAATTGCCTTTAGAAGGTTTTGCATTTATGTGTTAGTTCTCCGGGGTATTTCGAACACGTGAACTGGGTAAACCTCGATAAGTATTGTAAATAAACCAGTTAGATTTGTTAGCGTTGAATTAACATGTAGATAAGCTTCCAATCAAAGACTAAATTCGTCTTGTCGGAAGGACCCGTCGAAAACTTTCATCAGCAGGCTCTTTATGGTACAAAAGACGAAAATGCCTATGGAGCAGAAAGAGTCAGATTCAGATGACAGTAAACCATAACTGTCAATATTTATGACCTAAGGCGCTGAAACGGGCAAACATTAGTGGTTGCTGAACCCAAAAGGTGACGAAGACAAAGACCCATGAAGCCTAAGAACACCATAGTATTCTGACTTATTAGAGTGATAATGAGGGAGGGGGGGGGGCAAGCCGTTTCCATATAATTATTTTAGTATTATTTGCTAATAGTGATAAGCAATTATGTATGAGTAAACAGATTCACCGTTTTACTCTTTAATGCGCCAAGGGTGCATGCATGCATTTCACCACCCTAACATCACATAAAAGCAGATCACAGGACACATGTATGCATTGCCCATGATCATACCGGCATCCACCCAGTGATGGGGCCGGCTTGGTGGTGAGAAGGTAGGAGGCCGGCCGGTGGTTCAGGCCGCTTGTTTATTTGGCCGGCGACGTTTCTGGGCCTGGCAGAGCCCCAAGATCAACGGCGGCGGCGAGGGCGGGAAGGAGGGCCGGGGCCGGGGGCCGCGCCGACGTGCCAGCGAGCGCCGGCGGCACCGGCGGGCGGGCCAGCCGGCTGTCAGGAGGGCCTCCTCCTGGGCGGGCGGCGGGCAGCAAGGGGGAGAGCCAGATAGGAGTGAGGGGGATGGGGGTGTTATGGAGGGTGTGGGGTGTGTGGCTGGGCAATCAGCAACAGGTAGCCGGCGGGAGAGGCGGGAGAGGCGGGGGGAGGTGGGTGATTGCGCGGAGGTGTGCGTCGGACGGGAGGTGTGTGGACGTGGGTGTGTCGGGGAGCGGGGTGGCGGCCCAGGAGGGAGGGAGGGTGGGGTCAAGGAGGGGTAGGGGGTGGGGGTCCAGGAGGGAGGGAGGGGATCTAGGGGAGGGGATATGATTACGTACAGCAGCGTGGACCATTACGAAGTTCGGAGGGGGGAGGGGGAGGATGGAAGGTAAATGATTGCAATGGCAGAATAATATTATTATCAATTTGTCAATCAATATAGCATTCTCTGCTGTTTTGTTTCCTTTTAACTGCATACTACCAACTTATTTCTTTGGTCTTGTTATGGTGCACTTTATTAATACAAAATTGGATAGTTCAACGTTGGTGCAACCCTCCCCATTCCCCTCCTTTGCATTAAACTGTCTCTTCTTAAAATTCTCGTATCCGCGCTGTATATACTAAAACGAAACAGTCAAGAGGGTAGACTTTAAGAATGCTATGAACTCGACGTATCTGAACGGCTAATCGAATTGCTAGACCGGCTCCGAAGGGTTCATGCATATCCCGCGGCACATATCCACGACAGACAAACAGTAATAAAAGGACCCCCTGCCCCCACGCCGGTTTTCTCCTCCAGGGCACAAGCGCAGACTTCTCCTGAGGGAAGGAGAACGTGTCTGGTAAAGCCCTTTTTGCACTGAAAAATAGGGAGTACCTGAAAATCTTAGGCACAGCCCCCTTAAAATATAATGCATTTAAATGTATTCGCATATTTTAATTTATGTTTGAAAAAGGTGTCTGTGTACTCATCTCATATTAGTATCTCATATCAAAAATAACCAAATTCATCAGTCTGAAAATTTTGCTTTCAATCATGGACATTCTGTGATGCATTCACAATAGTTATAGCACATTGGTTTATATCTACATTATAAGCTGTTAAAGGCCAATGAAGATAAGGAAATAACAGACCTAATAGAATAACCCAGGATGACCGGATTCCACGTTTTATTATTGTATGAGCTTGGAATAATTTTAGTGAGTAACCCCTAGATGCACCCGCACATGCACATGCGTGCACATATATACACACACAGCCACATCAACACACAGACACTTAAAGGTAAGGGAGGGGGGAATCTGAGTTACGCAAGTCTTCCCATAAAAAAAGCTTCTGTTTTTCCTCTCATGAGTTGTTTATGTCCTATATCACGATCAGTGTCCTCACTGGCCTTGACTTTTCCCTCGGCTAAATGTATCTACACATCGGCATGAAAGGCCTGACCACTGTGTCGAGGTGACGAGAATAAAAAAAACAACGGCCAACTTTTTGTCGGTTAACCATTTCTTCCCGCGGTTAACCTCTTTAGTCCATGTTTTGGCAGTTTTACTTAAGTGCTTAATTATGACAAGCAAACATTGTCCTTTTTCTTTCAAACGCTGACTGCCAAAGAAGAAAGTTCAGAATAAGAGAATTGCCTCTTCCTTAAGTTCCACTTACATGTAATTTTCGCAGTCGCGATAAAATTATAATAATAATTAAGACTATTTTTAAAATGGTCAAACTTATAATTAACTTATTTGCATTGCGCTTACATAAACCATTATTTACATTACTGTGGCGTATATCTAAGCATCCCCCTGACCCATAATCCATAGTTCAGATCCAAACTCCAAAAAGTAATGAGGTAAAAAACACTTCAAACAGTCCTACCTTTCAGAAAAGAATGTTTTCTTTTCTCTACCCCCATCCCCTACCTTTAATGCCCAGCCCCTAGACTCCCGAGGTCCACCCAGTTGACCGTGGAGTGGCCATGTGAGTGACCACTAACCCCCCATCTCCTCCTGCCCCCCTCCCCCCAGGTATGCGGCGTTCTGGCAGGACGCGGCGGCCTGCCGGCAGGCGGTGCGGCGGTCGGGGTCGTTGGGTGCGTCGTGTCAACGTGTCACTCCGCCCGGAGCAGTGGGCCGGCGAAAGGTTGGCCCGCGTTCAAAACGGCCTCCCCAAATTGACGGTGGACAGCGCGATTAAAAAACAACACAATAAGAACAATGCTTCAAAAGCAGAGAACCTTGACAAAAGTCTGAATTTCCTAGCGGGGCTGGCTACGTTCAATCCGCCCCATTTCCACGTAGGTTTTTTTATCTTCTTTTCTCGTTCCTTATTTATGTTTAACCTTATTTGCCTTGCACATATGTGCAGTCCTATGATATCATATATCATATATATGTATACATATATAAAATATCATATTATTAAGGACATATCCTTGTGGAGATGGAGGGGGTGCTTAGGGAATCCCCGCCCCCTTCCACACCCTTTCAAAATCCTGGATCCGCTATAGTATAATTAAGTCACCATACGTGCCAGGAGAGCGTGCTCTTTTCTCAATCTCAGGCTCCATAAATCATATCAGTTAAAAGAGAAAAAAATATAATAACATTTGTAAAATATGAGTCTGGGCATGACTTTAAATGGATTTTTTTTTTCGCTGTTTGGGCCTAGCTGGGTTTGGAGGTGACGTCCAGGACCCAGCCGGTCTCGGTGACATATGCTGCGTGACGTATTTCCCGCTGCCGGGCCCGCCACCTAGCGGGCGGTGGCCAAACCCTCAGGACACAGCCACCACTGCCCTCTGGCGACAGCGTCACGCACCACTTGGCTTGTTACGTCACTTCCGCAATGAAGCATGCTGGATGTACAGACATAGGCCAAGATTTAGGTCCATAGCCTCCTGTATAGAGAGTATTGCCTTACGGCATACATGGCCTAGGTGTTGGTTGAAATGAGCATTGGCTCGATCAAGGGGCAGGCCCTATAAATCATTATTACTATACTGAATTGTATTGTTTGAAATTCAAAATGTACTTTAATGAACATGTAAACAGGGGCGGATCCAGGAATTCTAGAAAAGGGGGGCGCCTATATTAAAAAAGCCTCGGGGCGCCAATTTTGCATTACAACATTTAATGTTTGACCCAAAAAAAGGGGGAGGGGCGCATGCCCCCCCCCCCCCCCCCTCACGATCCTTCCCTGGTAAAGTAAGTAAAGTTAGAAATTGTTCATATCGGTGGGGGCGGGGGGGGCGCATAGACTCAAACTTGTCAGTATAAGCCCTGTTATTCTGATACGTAGGCCCTATATTATTCTAGCTTTTTTGGTATGACCAGAGTTTAGGATGAAGGATGATGACAGTTCTGTACCAAACAAAAAGAGGGGTGCATATTTATAATGGTATAGGTGCAAACAAAGTATCAATTCTCTGCTCATAAAAAGCCTTTTGATCTCCGACTATTTACACACAAAAGGACTGTTCTGATCAGAAGGACATTTATATTCACAGCCTTGGCTATGATGTTTCTTATATGTGATTTTTGATAATTATGGAGAAAACAGGTTCATTCTGTGGGGTTTTGTACTTGTATAGTCCTTTCCCCCTGTGCTGGACTCCAAAGCAAGCAGGACTAGTCCCCAAGTGGAGTGGACGCGAATGTGAATGGCAAGTCCTCCATCAGCTATGGGCCCATGCCCTTTCAAAGCTGATGAAGGATAACCCAAATGTTACATTATTCACATACAGAGCCCAGGAATGTTGTGTGAGTGTGTACACGGGGCTGGGGCGGGGGCTGGGGAGTGGGATAGAAACTCTTGACGAGGCAATGATTTATCTTACATTCACTGTTAAGACTACGAGATACTGTCCCAGAGCATTTCTTTGGCGCCTCCCACGAACCATCACGACCTTTTTGGAGTGAACTTATCTTTCATCGTGTTATGGATCTCTCCCCCTTGAATGCACTTTTTGAAGGATGCCCTCGGGCCAGGAGCGATAGCAACGGCCGTGCATCATTGATGGCGGACAATCCGTAAGCTACGTGTACGTTAACGTAAGCTGAACGTGATGGATGCGTGCGCCCACACTCCATACCTTACCGCAGCCCTGAAAAATAATCCATGATTCATGAAGAGTGCCACGGGAAGAGTTTTTGTCGGGAAAGGGTGGGCTGAGTCTGGATGGATGTGAAAAATGCGTCCTGAAAGATGTGCAATTATTCGCCGCCGTCCAGTCATCCGAGTTCGGATCAAACATTTAACACCACTTCCGGTGCGTCACGTGACGTCGGCTCGACCAATCAGTATCTGTCTGAGGCGACATCTCGCGGTGACAAGCCGCATCAACGCACAAGTGCGAGTGGAGGAAAAGGGGGTTTCTGAAATGTTCCGAGGGGAATTTTTCGTCTAGCTTTGAATTGTGTCCAGCGCCAATCCGATATGTTGAATCACAATGATTCATGATTAGGCCTAAATGTAAAGGTATTATTTCATATGAGTCTCTGGGGGATTAATCATTCGGATCTAAATGGCATGATAATGAGGACCTATATCCCATATCATATAGAATATTTACAAACAAAACTCAAATGTATTGTTTTGAGCAACATGTTTTCCTTTTTGGTAGCGATGATGGGAATGAATGTGTAAAGTAATTTCAAATAATTACGTAGCAATTAATAAAGATTTCATTAGATTTCACTAACGCTCTAATTTCTCCCCCTTATTGAGTGCACTTCAGTCCTGTACTTTGAATTAAAACCAATTCACTAGGGGTATCCCCTCCGACAGATGTGTCGACATTCCCGTTGCCTAATCTGTCGTCCAGAGGCCAACCGACAGTGGCCCCGGGTTTGAAATGATTAATCACTTCTTTTCAATTGTTCTACAATCAATGTTTTTAGCTTGAATTTAGTCAAAGTATTTGCCACGCTACTACTAAAGATAAAAATCATTAATATTAAGACTTACATGAGAGCTTTTGGCTTGTAAATTCCCCCTGGTGTACTTTGGTTTGAACTTGAAAGACTTTTGTGTCATCTCTTAAAGCTCTTTGAATCATGCCCGCGTATTCCGCCTGATAAGTTGTGATCTTGGAAAAAAGAAGAGTTTTTCCCACTCCCTTATTAATCTTATCTAGAAAGAAAGTTGTCCTCGGTCCAAAAAGTATAAGTCCGGCTACGCAATTTTGAATATATCCCTTGACACAAGCCTTAAAAAAACAACAGGAAAGGTTAAGTGTGATCCATTGATATATACATGTAAATAATTAGGCCTATTACCCGCGTATATAAGTGAGATTTCCATTTCATCCTCTGAAAGCTACCAGACTCACGTTTCCTGCCATCTCCCTACGTCAGTCGCTTGATCCCTCTGTTATCTGAATCTAAGGACAGATCTAGGTGTTGTCTTTAGTCTCAGAAAGCTCGAGTTGTGTGCGGAAGGACACCTTTTCAGAGGTGGTAGGGTAGGGGCGCGTGTGTCGGTGATTCAACAACTACTTTGTAGGAAGTGAGCAAGGAGGGGAACCGGAAGGAGAGAGGGGAGAGGATCCGGAAAGGCGGCACCGGACATCCGGGTCGGAGCAGAGGAAACGAGTGGTCAACAATAACCAAAACTGGCAGAAAAGTACAATCGCCAAGGCAAGGTGTTCAATCCCGACCCCTTTTCCTCTCACATCTGCTTTGGTCCTCGTGTATTGAGCTGCAGGTACAGACACGCAAATAAAAGAAAGGTGGGGTAGGGGTAGGGGGTGGGGGGACAAGGTGAAGGGGCAGGACCGTCGCTAGCACCTGCTTGTATTGAACTCACCGGATTATTAGAGATTCCCAAAGGAAGGCGGTCCGGGTGACATCCCGGATTTGGCACAAGGCGCACATCGCCTGCAGACAAATGGCGGCAGGAACGGCGCACAGCGCATGCGCAGCTTTAATTGACAGCCTGCAGGTCGGGCGGGCGCCGGACGCAGGAAATACCTGTTGGAAAGACGCGACGGGCCCAACTTCTCATCAGGGTGTCTGCCCTGTGTTCAATTACAATTGCAAGCCAAAATATAAGCTTCTCCGCATGTAAAGTACGCTTGTTAATGTATATTGTAAAGTGAGCATACTGTGGACTACACCAAGTCAGGCCTAAATATATATATGACAATAAGCCAGGGCTTTAGGACTATTGGCCAAAGGAACTTGAGCCAGGAACGTATGGAACAGACACTTACATGGCATATGTATAATACCCATCCCTCCCCCAGTGGACAATATACATCTCCCCATGAAGTATTTGGTGTGATATCTATACGCCATATATGTGCAGTGAAGGCCCCGTGTTTTTGTTATGCGGGAAAATGCGGACCTGGCTTGACAATGACGGCACACAATAGAAGAGGAGGACCACTCAGAGATCATAACTCCAATTCCCATTCACTCATAACTCTGCCCCATCAATCAGGGGAAAATGACCCCGCAAATGGCCGGCTCATGCGAGCAGCTCGTCTGTACACTTGAGCACCTCATCTGCTCGGAATATGTCATTGCTGTCAAACGGATAAACGCCGCTAATACATAACTACTTATCTGTTTACATGCACTTAGGGAAGCATAGTGTGACGCCTTATACAAAGTCTTTCTTCGGGTGATTACTTAGCTAATCATGTTGAAAGAGCAAAATGAATATGTATTCCTAAATCAACCTTTCAGACTGATTATTCAATCGTTACTTAGATGTAATACTGTAAATACATTAATCACCATTCCGCGCCACATTATACTTACACCAGACCTACACTCATAACGCAAAAAATGCTATTGGCAAATAAATGCATCCTGCGGAGTCAAACCTAAGTAGATTTAACAGACACTGCACATGATCATCTTTTTGTAGGATAATTCTGAACCCATGTCTGTTTATTTGGCAGCTATATATAAACAAGGCTGAAAAATGTATACATAGACCAAAGGCATGTTTTTAACCAGATCTCCTGGCTCAGCCAGTCGCTAATATTTTCACAAATGCACCTTGCGAATCTTAGATCAGCATGTGTGTATTGCATGAGCCCAATGCCAATACATACATTTGTAATCTTGTTATTGGTAACAAAAGGGAGGTGGCCACACGCTGGTCTCATCTTCTCCGTTTAACCTTGTGGCCCATCTCACCTGTGGCGGCTCCCTTTGATCCTGGTTGATCCCAGGTGAGCCATTGATCCCAGTCCCTTACCGTGCTGGGACACCTGCCATCTGGCCAGGTGCAGAATGACTGATCTCAATGGTTAGGGCATGCAGTGTAGCCTGCAAAAGTGTGGGTGTACGACAGATCCGTAGACCCAGGGGGTCAATGCATAGTAAACTTGTGTACCGGGGTTCATATATATATATATATATATATTTGTTGAGAATTGAGAAAATGTATGTACATAGCGGGATTTATCCATAATGGTTATTTGCAATCTCAAGAATATCAGTTGTTGTTGTGTACTGATATCATGTTTATTTTGAATGGATCTCTGTTTTTTATTCAATGTTCATTTTGAAGTCGCATATTTATGCTTGATGGTAGAATATGAAACTTGTGTTTACTGCTTCGGTGTTGTTTGTGATTTCTGCATTGGACGAAGTCACAAAAAAGATCAGGAAGGCAAAATCTTATAGGGTACAGAAACTGAGAGTAATTGCAACTTAAATGCTCTAGATACAAGTGAAAGTAATGTCATAGATTCTGGACTAACATTTAGAACTACTTGTTCCCTACTCGTTTTTTTTATTTCAGTAAAGGCATAATAACATCAGCACTTCAGACAAAGACGGCCTATGACTTTTAAGTTTTAATATGTGAAAACGTGAGGGTAGAGTTCTCAATTATTAAGAAATGGTTGGACTCTTGTGTTGCATTAGAAAGTAATTAATGACAAGGGCAGTAAGCTTAAGCATCATGATCTTCCAGGAACACTTGTCTGGGGTATCATTCTAGCTAAAGCTTTATAGATACTTTTTGAATTAATTAAAAGAAGCCACTGTGTTGTTATTAGCGCGTCCTCATCCAGCCATTTGAAAATGAACATAGCACCTAAGTTACAAACATAATACAGTTGACTGCTATAATATGGCAGTAACCGTATTCATCCAGAAAGCATTGTAACTATTACTGATCACCCAAGCTTACCCATGAAATACTCTTGAGTCAGAACGTATCCTTCTGTTGTAACCTTGTGGGCAGTTGGAGTTCGATCCCGTCTGTATCTTCTATTTGTCCTTGTCTACCACCGTACGTGAGACCTGAGACTGGCGGCCTTCGTAATGTCCCTCGACTGGTACATCTCCCAGCATCTGCCGATGAACTGTCCACACACCTACGACATGTACGAAGCTACTGTCCAATGGTAATGCACCAGTTAATTGATCCAGAGGTCCTGGTTCCATAATAGATATTTTGTCTCATGCACTAAGGTCAGATGAAGACCATTTAAGATACCCTTTTGTGTGGAGCTCAAAAATATATTGCTGAAGGCCAGAAGAAGTGTATTTTCTAGGTCTGAAACACTCGGAGTTGAGTAATCAATATACCAACTTCATGTATATCAGCATTATGAAATTCTTTTATCTAAACTCCAACCTTTTAACGTCTTTCAAGCCGCCATCTGAGGCTCCTAGTTCATAACTAGACATAGTTATTTATCATTTTCCAGCTGTCGGAAACTTTACTTGTCAGAGTGCACGTACGCCACAGGCTGAATGCAATCTTTAATAGAAACAGCATTCATGGAATCTACTAGTAAACTTACAATATGTCATCGGATAGTCTGTATCCTTATCTATAGTATGGAGACTATCAATAGTGCCTCTCATCTTCCATAGCCTTAATGGGACCAAGTAACCATTGTGTGGTCCTCGCCGCATACACACTGATAATAAGCCCACCTATTCAGGTAACACAGTGAGCAGATGACTGTGAGAGCAGCTCATAAAAGACGAGCAGCTCGCCCTGAAAGGCTAAAAGCCTGGCAATAGGCAGAGATAGTCGCCAGCAATGTGACACCATGCAGTCAGCTGCATCTTGGTCATTGTTCTCAGAGGCTTTTGAAGGAGATGCTGGACTATGTGAAGGTATCCATATCATTTTCTCCATCAGAAGGTGGGCGCTTCTTGTCTAATGGGGCAGTCTTTCAGTTTTGGCTAGGAGATCGCTCTCCTTCGCATTTGGCTTGTTTTCGTTTCTGGTTTCAGAGGTAGCTTTCCCCTTGAAAAATGAGAGGGAACTGTGTGCGAACTTGAACGTCGTGTTGACGTTAGTGAGTTGATAGTTTTTTTATGCGAAGAAAAAATGTGGGACTTACTTCTTATTTTTTCTTATTGATTGATATACTTTTATTATATTGGGGAAAATGAATGCATTAGGGCTTTGACGTTATCGTGAAGGAACATGACCTGAGTTAGAAATACAACAACAAACCCAATGAGATAGAAACAGTTGATGTTGTTTACATAATGAGTCTGTTGCTGCATATTGTGTTGCTATATGTCACACATATCTAGTATAGACATATATAAGGCATTATACTCCTCATGGTATCTTTGCCTTTTATCCTTACAACTGATGGGAGAATACGTAATAAGGGAAGTTTGACTTAATACATTTTTTGTACTTTTATACCGTTCAATTAAGTTTACGAAAGAATGCATAGTAATGCCACAGAATATTTGCTGCTCAAAGCAGTAGGCGCCCGGTGGTACATTTCAATAACGAATAGACATTGCTTCATGTACCATTCATTTCAAACTTTCATCCAACATTTATGTTAAGGGACCCAAACCTAATTAACTGGTCTGGCAAAATCACTTGCGCATTCATCTAAGTAAATGTGTACCTTCAATGTTACAGTAGTAATTGTTCGCTCCGTATCTATACTAAGCAACAGTCGTATAAGTTACAGGACACATCAATAGGGATACCTGTATTACAGCCCTCAAGGTTACGGCGAGGTTCACATGACTGCGACATGCACCTACTCGTATAATACATGTACTTAACTGAAATGTGTCGTAGTATGAATAAGCGTAGCGTATGAAGTGAAAAGTAAAGAGTAGTTTCATTGCTTTTCATCCAAACCATTGCGTAATGAAGGACAATAATTATAGTTAGTTTCTGCACAGTAAAGGCCATATTCCACTTTGCGTCAGGTCCCGTTTGCGGCCACTATCTTAAGTGGCCGCAAGCAATTTGCGGCTTCGATACCATGTTTGTATCCCCAAACAGTGGCCGCAAGCAGTGGCCGCAAGCAGTGGCCGCAAGCAGTGGCCACAAACACCTATATTCCACCTTGTTTGCGGTGGCCGTTTGCTTGCGTCTGGTCACAAACAAGTGGAATATAACAGTAGGGACCTTACCGCAAACGCGTTTGCGGCCACCCTAGACGCGTTTGCGGCCACCCTAGACGCATAGTGGAATATGGCCTTAAGATTTCATGCGAAATGTTTTCCTGTTTTGATTGAACCTTGTTTGAGAGGAAAACTGCAAAGTGTTGAATGGGACCGCATTTCAATTTTGAATCAGGATACAACCGCGACTGTAAATACCTTAAGTGTTATGTTACGTGTTTTCACTGAACTAATCCCTATTATGGTTTTCTCTTCCAACAGGTGACAGTGGAGGCCACCCTGGAGCACCCGTTCTTCGTGTTCGGTCAGGGGTGGTCGTCGTGCCAGCCGGACCGTACGTCGCACCGCTACGGCCTGTCGTGTCACCGCCTGTCGGTGGGCGACGTCTGCATCTCCCTCACCCATCGTGACGTCACTTCCCGCGCCGCCGAGCTGGGCGTCCACCAGAGGGCGCGGCGCAGCTCGTCCTCCACGGCGGGTCAGCAGATCTCATCAGCCGCGACGACGCCGGCAACGTCGTCCTCCGCGACGTCGTTGGCCGCGTCGTCGTCGTCGTCGGCGCCGACTTCCGGTAGCGTCCCTCCTCCTGCTGCCCCGCCGCCCCGGGAGGCGTCCCCACAGAGAACGTCGCAGCCGGGGTCGCCCAGTGGTGGCGGAAGCGGAAGTGGAGGGGTGGGACACGTTGTGAGTAGTAGTGCTGCTGCTACTAGTACGACGACGACGGCGGCGACGTCGTCGTCGGAAGAGGTGGACATTATCGTGGCGGACTGTGGGAGCCCTCCTACTCTGACGGCGACTTCCGCCGCCGCCGAGGCGCTCAGTCCGTCGGGGACGCCTGACCGCAGCCCCGAGGGCGGGAGCAACGGCGGAACCGGAAATGCGCGCAAGAGGCGTTGGTCAGACGACCGGAGCGAAGGTGGGTCGACGCCGCCGCGTCCGGCGACGCCGCTGTCGGCCGCCATCGCCGCCCAAGCCGCCGAGAAGAAGCAGGTCCAAGGCGACGATCAAGGTCAAGGACACGTCGACAAGGATGAAGGTCACCCTAGCAAAGGTCAGGCCTTAAGCATCAAGGACGAACCCTCTCAGGCATGACAAAGAAAGTTACTTAGTCTATTTTCCTCATCGTATCGCCGCCATGAAAAAAGTAGTAGAAAGGATGGCCGACGAACGTCGCTGTCATCCTTCAGAGGACGAGGCTAATTCCTCGAACAATATCCGTGTTGTCAACGTGTATCTAGAGCCAAGTCCTAGAGAGAGAGGTGTAGAGAGTAAGGGGACAAAAAAGGGTACAAAGTATAGACGACACGATAGGGAAAAAACACAAAACGTCCTCCCTCCACGAAGGGAACTTTTTGTCTACACGACTCATCATACCTCTGAGGCAATAGTCAGGTTTTTGGCTTCAATGTGATATTATATTTGTGAGAAGAAGTCAAGAACTATTTTCTTGATGCCTGTTATATACACACACACAACACAAAGGAGTTTGACAGTGTCAGGTTTGTAGAATTGTAGTGAAGGGTACCGTGTACTTGCTACAAGAGTACTGACAGTGCCTGCTTGTTGTGTTACTGTTGTATCATGTTGGTACTTACCTCCTGGTAAAGTAATAAGCAGATGCGCATGCGCATGCCCATCTCTTCGTTGGCCTCCACCGGAACCGGAAGTATGGTGGCGCCCTCTTTTATCACCAGCACAAGCCAGCCGGAAGCTCGCCGGTGGCGTCCTCTTTGTTCTTATTCCATGTGTAGACAATGGATGTCTTCTCAATTATGCAGTCTTGTACATTCCTCAGGGCAGAGTTTCCTCGCTTCAAAATTATCTCTGACTTTGTTTTTTTTTCTCAGCACCAACATGGCTGATTTGAGGCTAAGCAGCATGTAGGTACCTGGTTTTAGTTGATTTGTCATTCTAATCGTCAGTAAAAAGCAATAATACTGTTGGACTGCATTTGAAAAAAGGGTCTACTTCTACTTCATAGCACAGCTCTCCTAGTACTTTGAAAACGAGAGACAAGTGTTCGAATTTTATATGCTTCAGAAACGTCGTTGTAGTTTTGATAACCCCCAGACAACATGTATTTAGACAGCTTACTAATAACCTTTGTTAAAGTTTATACATTAATGGATGTTGGAAGTTGAAAAAAGTAAGCAATGACATCATATCAGACAAGGAAAACGTGCACACGTTTTCTTGGTGAAACTAGGGAATCAGATAATAATGAACTCCCATTCCAAATCTTATAACTGACATACAGTGAAAAATCCGGCCGATTCTTGTTTTCCATCATGATGAGAGACTGGTGATCTTTTACCATGATCATCATGTCAATGATCATAGTGTTTCTATTGCTCTGATCTCAAATGATAATCGCATCCCTTCGATGGGATATATTTAGAGAAAGAGAGAAAAAATCACATTCGTAGTCCTGAAACTGCTATATTTTTGTACAGAGATAGGCTCCCAGCTAGATAAAATACCTCAAGTTTATACTAGGTTACAATGGGACTCAGAAAGATGAAATACAAAAGATACAACATGATTGCAAATTTAATTCAGGAAAGGTTTTCGATTGGAGATTTACTCTGTGGTTTATCCTAAGCATAAGAAGTATCCTTCTCAAAATACCTAAGTATGTTTTTTTCTGGTTCCTCTTCTGATTTTTCTGATTTCCCTGGTACTACTTCCATGCCAATAATAACCATACCTCGAGCTTCTAGCTATTGTAAACCTGTTATTTTATTCTTTAAGTTTTTGGAAGGGCAATAATCATAAATCCAAATAATCTTTTACCTGTGGCGCTTTAGCTTGAAACGTGAACATAGCTCATCCAATAGTTATGTTAGTTTTAGAAAATCCCCTTTCCTAGTGTTTCAGTGGGTACATTTTCATTCATTCATGAATATTTTATCCGGGAAATATTTCAACATTTCTGTTGAAGATGGCTTATCTACTTCTTGAATAGTTCACACAGCTGCACATAAACCTCCCTTAATTCGAAACCTCCTGTGATCTATTTGCTCTGTTAAAAGAGAAAGAACCTTAGATGTTGCAGCTATATTTCTGTCCTTAGCCTTTCACATTAAATCTATAGTATTTAGAAAAGTATAGAGTTGAACAAAGTTTCCATGGTAGATGTCATTTCAGTATTACCACCCAGGCCCTCAAGCTTATAACACGTATCCACAGAAAGTATAATCATATCTATTATTTCCAAGTCAACAGACCCTAACCACAATTCTATAGCTGGCATTCGAGTATTTTAGGTTAGCATTTTTACAACATGCAATGACTGAGAAACTGGACATCTTGGTGAGTGCAATGCAGAGTAGAATTCGTTCTTGGTCTTTGATGTTTTCCTTTCGGAACCTTACCATGTGCCTTCTCAATCCAAATAGAGTTCAGAATAGAAGGAGCTGATCTATGCAGATCTTTGGCATCAGACAAGTCAAATGCTAAGAGAGTGCAGATCTCTGACTAGCTCAAACCATAATTCGATTCCATGTCCACAAATTGAATTTAGAGTTGCACAAGTACAAATTCATTCACCAAAGTAGACATTCTGACCATATTCTACTTTGAAATAGCATGACTAGAACTGATGAGACATCCATATATTAAACATACTGCTTGGTTTTTACTAGGCTACTGGAACTACACATTAGGGAATTATAATTGTTCCTTATAATAAGATAGGTAAGATTTAATAAAGTTAGCCAGCAGGAGATTCTAGTTGGTGGGTTTAGGATCAGGTCAGAGGAGAAAAACACTGCAAAGAAATTACTATACTAAGATCATTCAATTGAGTGAAAGATCTATTAGGTGTATAGTCCTGTGCCATTGATGAGACCAGTTAAATGGATAGAACCTTATGTAGCAGGATAGGAAAAAACAAATAAATGCTTCTCACAACCTTTTCACTACAGTACAGAAACGTAGATACACCTCTAATCATTTCAGTTTCACTTGTCTTGCTAAATATCCAGATGCCCCAAGAAATGTCATTTTCCGAATCCTGTCTTAGGGATACTGGTAAGCAGTTACCACTGCATCATATTAACTAAATTATGCGAAGCAACGCTAGACTGAAAGCAGTGCAAAGGAATTGATTCACCAGTTTCCAGTGTACATACTTAATCTATCCGTGTCCACATGTAAGCTAGCATTGTAGTTGGAATAGGAACAATGGATTAATGCTACATCGACAGTCAGTTTCCAGATCACGCAGTTTGATTTTTCCATCCCATATCAGCATTAATTAATGGTTGTTTCCATGAGTTACCCTCAAGGGTACTGCTACAATGAGAAGTAGACAAGAAAGATGTATGGGCAATGCAGATCTTCTGCTAAAAGATTGAAACTTGTCTTTGCATTCTAAGGTCCTGTTTTGGTAGAGGCCAAGGCTTTTGTAATCTGACAATTTGGTCTTCATTCAGATGTGTCACCATTTATATTGCAGCACTGCAACACTGCAGCAGAATCTAAACGCTTACAGTATCCTTTGTTTCATTTGACAGTTAGGTTAGCAGAAATTGCACTTGCGGTCCCGATAGTAAAACAGGGTTTAAAACTAAGGTATACATGAATAGTTCCCAACAGAATAGATTACAGATCATTTGTCTGTGCTGTGTTACAAAGAGTGCCAGAACTGTAAAACAAAAACAAAGTATTTGGAGTAAAACGTCCCAACTTGCCTTCCATCGGATGTAGCACACAATATATTTAGATATAGGAGGCTTCCAATCCCCTATAAAGTTAATGTTTAATACATTTTCTATCTATTTTAGAATGTTCTTCCTCTGTAAGATACCTCAAATATAGCAAAATGGGAAGTAGTACCGCAGTTTACAGCAAGAGGCCTGATGTCCCATGTGTACACTCTGAAAGTCTGCATGGGCCTTGGGAAATGTCCATGTGGGCTTACAGCAGGATAGTGTGGCCAGGGTTCGTAGTCACTAGATGATCCTGTTCAATATACCTCATGAAAACATATGTGCAAATGCTAAGATAATGAAGAAAACCACGACAATGATTGGTGACGGTTTTGACCGTTACAATGATGGCCATGATTATGAAGAGATGTTTTTTTTTCTATATTTGGCAGCATATGCCAATTTTATAATTATATATACATATAAATTTGCTCCAGTGGAGGTGCTTTTCTGCTGGAGTCTGCTCACAGAAACAGTAGGTTTGTAACATCCAGGGTGTGGTTTGCTGGTCTCTCCTTGAGTCTAGTATGAGAATGTTTCCTATACTGCTTACAAGGCCCAGCATTATAACACAACATAAAGTCTCCCATCCTTACAGCCTGTACTGCTTTGAAAGTCCTACAGAATGCAACTGGTGTCTGAATGATATCATAGAGAAATCCAACAAATGATTATTACTCCTTAAACCTATCCCAAGTAGGGCAAGGTACATGCATAAAAAGGTCTTCTTTATTTTTCATTTAAATATTTAATATTAAAATCAGCTTCATCTGTAAAACACTGATTTACACAAATTCAGATGGCTTTCACTAAGAAAGATAAAGGCAAGCTGCAATAGAATTATTATTAGTTTTTGCATTCGTGGGTATTTTCTATAATGTTAGCTGAACACAGAAAATGAGTCAGAATACATCGCCTAATAGTATCTCAAAGGAGGACACTTCTGGTTGATACGCCTCAAAGCTTACCTCTATCAGATAAAAAAATATTCTCTGCCCAGCCTATCCTAAAAACATTGTTAGTGTGCTATATTTGTTTATCTACTATAAGAAACGACATACATGTACTTTGTTATCATAGAAACCTCATTACCCACGACATAAAAATATATGTAGATATGCCACCCTATTATTATAATTATCATTATGATAATTGATATATCCATTGTCAGCCAATTGACTGAGATATACAAAATATGTTGCACTATTGCAGTGCTTATACTCATTATTGTTAATTAATATTATTTCGTCTCCGAGAAGATGCTTTTTGGTCGTTTACATTAATTGTATATTATTTTATTAATTTACCAAGTGTAACAGGAGTTTGTGTATAGTACTGATTGATAACTATATTATATAATGTAATGTAATATATAATATAAATGACATCCCGGTATTGTCCATTTGACTGATCCTGAGTTCGGATGAAAGTGCATGGATTGATGTGTTTGACTATGTTTTCAACTGACGGAAGACTTTACCACAGTCTGAGGGTTTCTGCTATGCTAGGCTAATATTTTGGAAAAAGGGCATATGATCTGGTTTTCCATGAGACACCCATCGAGGGAGGTCCTTCCATTTTTACGGAGATGCTCCGTTGGTTATGAAAATGGTGAATAGAACTCGGTTTTCTTGTGAAATATTCTAATGAGTCTGGAAGCCAAATCTGCAAAAGCACAAGAATTGTCATAGTACTGTCAAGAATTGTCATAGTACTGTCAAGAAAACGTCCTATGGTTTTAGATGTAGGAAAAGATGCAATGCTTTCACAAAGCCTGATCTGATATACCTTTAGATGGACACAATGCAAAATGACGCTGTGACCCTGGGGTTTAATCTGGTTGCATGCGTAATCACAGAGTACAGGTTCATTTGGTCGCAATTTGAGTGTTGTGCGGTGTTGTACTACCTTTCTGGGGGTAATAACTAAGGATGCATGTACCTGAAACTTTAGCACATGACCAGGTTTCCAGAGACAAGGAAACTAAAAACCTAGCACATGTACCTGGCCATCTTCCGCAAACTATTCCGATGCAGTGTTTTCAACCGGACTTTCCGACCACCATATTATATATGCATACATGTACAATCATACATTATGATACCTGTTTAGATGTATGTCAACCGCATGTATCGAAGCATGTATGTAAACACGTATGCATATCATTTACTCGGAAATTACCTATGCACTACGGTCCCAAGTCTTATCTGATTCTCATACATTGGTATTTTCACTTGGAGTGATCAGTCTAAACAGATGCAGACGTTTGAAGCTATTATTCTTTGGTCATGGCAATGAATTAGCTGTGTAATATCAAAAGAAATACACAAAGCTGTGTTTAGTTCTTCCACCCAGGGTCATTTATATGCATGATGTCAAGTTGCAATTTCATAAAAAAAAATAATTAACATTTTTGTCTTGTCCAGATGGTCTCCTTTCCCCCTGCCCAACTTTCTCAGAGCTTTGAAACCGATCTAGCCTGTGCAAGTGGTTCGTGCGTCGTAGGCTTTGTTTACTAGTCCTAGAATATATGGTCAAACTGCAAGAAGACTCGAGATAGGACCACTCTTATCTGGTAGAAAAGATAAGAACTCTTATCTCGTGAAAGATCGATAGGTTGCTATATACAGCACGCAATGTTAATGTCTGTGATATGTTGTTACATTATAAATATAGCTCATTGGAATTTGAAGAAGATAATAATGATAATAATGTTACTGAGAGGAAGCAGGAAAAAAAGGAGAAAGAGGGGAAGTGACCATGATAATATTGATAATTTACATTTACATTATTTTTGCTTTTACTCAACATGCTCTCTCGTCTTGGTGCTTTGTCTCAAAACTTTTCAAGGAAAAAATAATGATTTAATATTATGTGTATGATTATTATGGAGATGTGTTATAGCAATGTTAATAATAATAAGGTTGGGAGGTTGGTGTGTTTGTGTGGTATGATGACTATGTGACAGCCTCACCAACCAGAGCTAGATTCTCCCTAATACATAATAATACTAGCGCGTATATAAACACATACAGTGCTGTATATTTGATTTAGTATTGTCATATTGTGTGAAAATAGGTGTATCATGTAGAGACCAACATGTGCAGATGGTGCTATAATGGCAGGTGTAATGAAGTAACATACTGAACTAAAAACAGGAGACATTTTCCAAGTGCTTGGGCCCTCCTTTTCTTTTTTTTTGTAATAGCTCATCGCATCGAATCGGAATCTTGTAATAATATAGAGCCTGCAGGAGGTACGTGCAATGGGAAAAGGTGGAAGGACTTTGGTAAATTCCTACTAAACCTCTTGAATTATAGTACACTAAGCCCTTCCCCTCCTTTTATTTTCTGTATGGTGTATTGGCTGAATCTGTCTTTTTATCTGCTTAATATGAAACTATATACTAGGCAAGGTATATTTGTTGTATGTAATAATTCTAAATTTAACCCTACCGCTAGTGGCGTAGACTTTGTTCCCTTACTCGTTAGTTTCCAGGTGTCTTTCCCCCCAGTTCGTCCCTAGGTGTATATGTCACGAGTTATGTAAAAAGAGAAAACATATTTTCAATGTTTCAAATGCTGCTGGTCTTCGGAGAATAAGAAAACAAGGATTTAGATACCTGTATGAATTGGATTGGATCCTACCGCACCTAGGGGGGCCAAATCAGGGAGCTTCGATCTGTAGTTCTATAGACATTGTGCAGATGACGTCACATTCCCCAGAAAGGGCTTGGACGCCAAATTGGTAATACTTTGATAATTTGAAATAAAACTCATTATAGCTTCCGTATGCAATTAGATCAAAATTAATAATCTATACGATATAACTTCTTCCTTCAGCTATCACCAACGGGAGATCACTTGTTCACGGTGATCACATGGTGACCATGTCTGCACAAGGTCTATTATCTAAAAAAAAACTATAACAAAGCCTTTCACAAATCCTTATATTCCGTTTCATTTTCTCCTAAATAGGTTTGAAATGAATACTTACATACCTACATACCTACATGAATGCATCCATACCCACACGCACATGGACACATACATACATTCATATATGCTATGAGTATATATACATCTGATGACCTAGCACATATTGCAAGGCTACCCGCGCCCGTCTATTATAATCGAAGCCGTAGAAGTCAGTCTAGGCTCTGATGATCAATAATAAGTCTATGCCAATATAGTCCCATGGAACTTTGTACTCCACTAACCTTATGATAACCTTATGATAAAAACGACGTGCCTAGGTGCACCTCGTATGGGTGCCTCATGCATTGGTGACTATATATAATAACCTGTACTACTGTTATACTAAATTACATGGACTACCTCACGGGAAGAATAAAGGATTATTTTGCACGGCATCAAGTTAGTCGATTAAGATGGACTCCCCTACCCCCCCGCAAGATATTAAGTAGAATTGTAAGGTTTTTATTTCTCCATTCACCGTTGAACCTATGTACCATACGCGCAGTCGTAGCAAGCCATAGTATTTCGTGCTGATGAGGCAACATTATTTCTATTCTAATAAAAAAAATAGAGTGGAGTAAATAAATTACTGTGGGATTGGAAACATGCTGACTTACATGTACGTCAAGCAGGGTAACTGTCACCTCACTTTTTTCAGTATAGCGTTGGCTATTGTCGATGATTTTTCTATGACTGTAAATCCTCTTATTACTGAAGGAGGGAAGGTGGTGAGAGGAACTTAAAAGGGAACTATCTCCCCTGTCTGTAATGTTTTGCATCACATCCGTTTAATTGGATGGAACTACTAGCATATGTTCTACTGGTGGCAAGAGTCCAGTCCCCCAACAATCAATGGTGAATATGCACATGAATCCAACGCTATGTACAGTGGATGTTTCAGATTGTAGGTACAGATTCAGAGTAGAAAAGGTTGGAAACAAAGTCCCACTTTTGAGATGTTTGCCGACATGACATTTGTCCAAGGTCGTTGATTTGAACTTCCGGTACCCGGTATACAAATCTGTTGTTGTCATTTCCATGTTAAAACCAACCAGTCATGGTACCCGTGCGTTGATCTCTACCATGTATATCACACTCTCACTTTGTAAAGTGGCTGTTGATGAATATAAACTCCTTTAATCATGTTGAAATAATATTTCCCTATTCCTCTATCCTACACACTGTCTCCGCCCCCCCCCCCTCCCCAAACCCTGCATCACATTTTCGCATCCGGGTTCCACTTACCGGAAGTGATGATTGGGAGACCAGTTAGGCCTAGAATTTTCCACGAGTAAAGTTTGAACTTAGGCCTACAATTTTCCGTGAATAAGGAGAACAAAATGACACAAGAAACTAAGAGGTAGAGTATACCAAAGACAACTTTCTGTACTATATGCAAAATAAAAATGTTTCAAATGAAATGATGATCAGTACTTGTTTAATTTTGTCTTTCTATCGGACGTCTAGACATTGACATGATTGTGTTTTTTAACTTTCCGAGAACCTTTACGAAACTCGATTCATTGTTCTCTCTGGAGATTAGAAAATGGCCTCATATTCTAACGTTCATGATATTGTTCAGACTTTTGATGTTACAGCCTAGACCTTTATTAGAGTGCTCCAAAACGCTGGTTCTCACATAATCAATTCTATAAAAACGCCGGTAACTTTCCAAGGGGGGACACTGTGAGAAGATTAAGTTTTATTACTACTGTCGCTCTATTTGAGAGTTTGAGTTTTAACATAGGATCTCTATAGGAATATAAAATTTGCATATGAACCAAATTCTGATTGGAGATTGATCCGATGACATCACAACTATTTTCTAAGAATAGACTGAAACTAGGTCGGGAATGCCCCAAACGTCCTCCTACTGCCATCGTTCTGCTTGGAGATTTCAATAATGTATTTGTAATTATTTATCATTTCACCTGTTGAAAGATTTGATAAGACGGAGCTTTTGTTTTTTCAAACCATACTGATATTCGATAAATTGTATAATCTCGACCTTGTAATGAAAACAAAATTATGTATAAAGCTACCTGAGACATAAGAAAATGAATATAACTTTATGTTTCGAATTAATTGCAATAGGCCTACTACTTAAGTATGACTAAATGTACTTCAAGATTAAAGCGTTAGTGAGTAAAATTAACACATTGTAGTCTGTGCACCTGAGGTAAAAAAGTGGCATGCGTTAAATTATTGATGTTGCGCTTATAAAACCATGATTAAGCATCGCAAAGCCTGAAATAATGAACGGTACCACCAACGGACTCTTCCACTACAAAACCGATAACTGCCACAGAAAAGTTACAAATCATTGCGATAAAAACATGCTTTATAGCCATTTCTATATGGACCGTCTGAAAATTAAATTCTTAAACCAATGCCATGATTATCTTGTAAATTACAGACAAACTTTTAAAGTCTTATCTTTAACCTGTACATACTCTACATAATAACGTTAGTTCAATGGCAGAATGTCTAGTTTATCTATTTTAATTTGAAAGAAAGCGTCCAGTCTAATTCTGATAATCCATTTGCATTTTCTTTTGACAATAATGACATCAATAAAATAATTCAAACGATCAGAAGGACCTAGAGGTGATTCTGGATGTTGATAATGTAATCTTATCTCTACTTACTGGCAAAGTTAAAAGTCCAACTCTTAGATGCAACCATAATGATATTATTTACACAAAATCAGACGTTTGGACAATACAGTATGCGCTGTACACAGAATCGTTGAAGTATAACAAACATTCTCGGCAGAATTCAAAAATAAACAAGAGGCATTAACAACCTGGATACGGCGAGCGTCTTTCTCTTTCTATATGAAATACATATGACACTTCACGGATTTCTCAGCATTTAGCGTACAAAGAAGTATGTTCAAAAGTATGGGATGAGTGAAAACATAATATAGCACAGAATGGAAACAATTAAATATTAAATTTGAACACAATATAGCACTGCACATAATATTATGCATCATGATGTTTGATATAAGGAAATTTAGCGTCTCAGAAATATACATTTAGAGTAACCCAAAACCCAAAAGATACAAATTTCATAATGCCCAACAAGAATTCTACCCTCAGCACGAAGCCAGCTCCAAGGCGGCAGGAGGAGCAGTAGACTGAGCCCAGGGGTGTGTCCGGGCCACCCGTGGACGTCCCGGCAGGCCCGGAGAGAGCGGCGGGGAAGGCGGCCCCTCCTCCCGGCGCCCCTCCTCCCGGGGCCCGCCGCTGGCACCGCTCCCCACCCCGAGCCGGGCGGCCGCGGGCCAGGGGCTCCGCCGCCGCCGCACAGGGTGTAAGTAGTACATGGCGGGGGGAGTTTGGCGCGGGCGGCGCTATAGTGGGGGCGGCGTCGGCACAGGAGGAGTGCCGGTAAGAGGGGCGTCGAAGACGGCGGGAGCTGCTTCTGAGACTGTTGGATGTACGTAGGTATGTTGGTAAGTAACGATGGGGTATTTTGGATGACAATGGCGGATCATATCACATAATGTCTACCATGTTTCTGGACAGTAATGTATTATATTAAAAAGGAATAGGCGATGTGCATGCGTGTAATGAGCTATAAATTTGTATTCTACTACTTGATTTTATTCATGATAATCAAAATTCGTCAGTGGCAATAAGGATTAAAGTTTACATGCCATTGAAAAGGATTCCATGTTCTCTTTCAAATGGTGTGTAGCATGCAAGGCCTAGGGTTCCTCTTATATTTCTTGAAACAATTTCGAAATTGTCAAATTCCAGATAGTTAAAATGGCCTAGTGGAATATAGGCTATACATAGCATGGAAATGTATATTCGTTACGGTTATCTTCAAATCATGCACACCGTTTGATATTCTGATAGTATCTTATTGTACGTGAATGATATTAACACCTACTTCAATGTGTGGTGATGGGCTTTTGAGCAGAGTATTATGACAACTGACGGACCGAATCGACGGTGGATATTTCCGCATAAGGGAAGTCACAAGATCGAGATAAAGGCTGTATTTCACAAGCCATAAACCAGCAGTGGTAATATGGGTTAATCATAAAAATGATGCATATATAATCCGTTCTAAGGGATATTCAATTCTCTTTTAAATTACATGTGGCGTGCATTGTCATTATGTCATATTACTGAAGATACATTTCAACATTTTCCGCAGTCAGATTCGCCTAGTGAAATGAAGACTTATGTCATCACTCTTAAGGATTGTACTCTTCATTCTGTGAGGCCACTGTTCACGTTAAAATCTACAATAAGGGTGGCGGCAGATGCTCAGACGTACCACCAGGGTGCACGAATTGTACACTATCTAATTTCTCAATATCATAACCCTTCTGTTCATTGGGTGGGGGAGAGGTCAAGGCTTAAGAAAATTTTCATGCAATACTAAATCAATGTTGAAGCAGAAGGGGGTTTAACATCCAGATGCATGTCTTTTCCACAATTTGTCATATCAATTTCATATGATTGGGGTTACCTCGAAAGACGGAAATTGTATTTCTGAACTACTGACTAGTAATACATTTTCTTGTATAAAAGGGGATTAATTAATAGTAGATATATACGACTTTCATATGTCTTCTGATTTCTCCTTCTTTTGCAGAATCAAAAGGACGATTTGCCTGAATGGGGTAGTACAAGGATAGCGAGACAAACAGAATAGAACTACCTTTTTGTCAGGGCACTTCTATAATACATTCTATAATGAAAGGTTATTCGCTCATAGGTATACATATCTAAGGTAAACGAAACATAAAAATGTATGATTAGGTGCCAATGAACCCATCTCGAACTCTCCATCTGACGCCTTTACCGTTTTCGCTCGTCTTCCTAGTTCCAGCAAATGATATAGGCCTAGTCTCCATTCAGTTACGCCACCTATTGTTGTCTTTGTGAATTAACTCTACGCATTCTTAAATGTTTAATGACAACACTTATCCAACGCGAACTATATCAAATATCATTTCTGTCTCATGGCAGTCTAGAAAAAGAGACATTAAGCATCTGATGATTTGCCAATAAATGATATCAATTCCCTAGTATTATCTTATTAACTTGCCTGGTACGAAGAGGGATAACGACGACAAACGAGGACAGATGAAACAGATGCGTTCAAGTAAAATTCAATCTTTATCATATCATCTAGGTTAATTTTGAAATAATAAGATTTATAAGAAGAGAAGGCGATATATAACATTAGTAGACATATCTAAATTTTTGACAGTCCTAGGTAAGATACAACGCGTTTCAGGAAACTGTAATCAGTATCTTTGCACCCGCATACTTTTGAATCTCCAACTTTACCTTTCTGAATTGGCTCTATGGGGTCCTGACCTCTTAAAGCGAGATCGGACTATAACATTTCTTCCTAAAACTTTAAAATGAAATCTGACTTGAATATTTCTTCTTAAAACTTTAAAATCAACTTTTTTCTCCTAATATTGAAACTATAAAACCAGATCCGGTAAACAGACACTTGTTATTTGGTTTTTGACATTTGTTTGCTGCAAGGTAATACTTGTGATCTATAAGAAACGCAAGGCTTCGCTTTAACTTTTAACATTATCACACAACAATACTTGAAGTAACCAGAGCCAGTAATTTATTCAACTGAAACAAATGCTAAAGGAAAGGGGGTTTTAATGGAAACATAACTGGACAGAACAAGACAATTCAAATTTTACAAAATTAAAAGTAAATAAACTTATTATATTTAGACCAAACCCAACGCACCCTCTTTAATGGACTGTTGATTTATTCTTGAGATATGATAGCAATTAATCTACATGTTTCGAGCTTTTACAAACTTCATCAGAGTTTTCAAATTTTGCAAGTATTTCCTGCACCAATACATTAAACTATCGCGTGTACCTATTGCGTCATTGAGTTCAAACCAGTCCATACAGGTCACAATTTCAAAACTGAGGTGACAGAGGGTTAGAAACCTGATCCCAGGTGAGGTGCATTAATACTTAACGTGTGTGAGTGGAGAGGGGGTCCCCCGGGGACACCGTGGAGTACGCTGGAGTAGTAGTGGGACCGACTGGGGCCTGGTCCTGGGCCGCCATGATTAGCCTGCTGGTTGGCGGGGACAAAGGCAACAAAGAGACCGGCTACAACCAGGCCGACTAACCCGTTACAATGGGGGCCTTGGTCAACTGCCCAATCAATTAATCAAGTAGTTAATTAATCTACGGTGTGTTAATTCCACTCGTACGGACTCAGTGTGGTCGTAAAAAAAGGGTAAAAAAAAGAAAAAAAGAAAGAAAAAAGAGGAGGGGGGGGGGGGGGGTTGCTGAAGTTAAAATTGGTTAGCTCTATAGGAACAGTATCCCCGAGATGTACCTGGACAGAAAACAGCTTTGGGAAGTGTAACTGACAGACCCTTCAGGGGTAAATCTATGATTTATAGTGGCGAGGGGAAAAGAGGGCAGCGGCTGTATATCATGTATGAAGCAATTACGAGTGCCACTCTTTTTGAAGTGTGTGAGTGTACGGATGGCGGGTTGGGGGCAGGACTGTTTAGACACTCCTCCCGTTTCTTTTTTTAATTTTAATTGTTATTAACATCTCTTCGTGTACACACAGTTTTTCTCCTCCTCCCCTAGATATGATCCTCGTCTTGTGGTTTAAGACTTTATCAAGACTTTAATACTGTCTCAGAATGTGACCTGCTTCGCTCAACAAAAATCCATGTCTTTCCATAGTAGCTGCAGTGGGTAGCCCCTTTTAAAATAAGTCCCCCCACACGCACACACACCCTCGCAGCAATATTTCGGGACCTCATGCCACAGTTTCCCCCTTAGATTTTTTTTAGATAAGTTCCCCCCCCCCCCCCCCCCACCTTCCCATGATTATTTCGGGACCTCATGCCACTGTTTCACCCCTAGGTTTTTATAATGGCGTTTTATGAGGTGTTAGTAGCGCGGGTCCGTGCCCTCAGCATTGTGTAGGCGGTTTAATTAGCAGGGTGGGGTGTTAATTATGGAGGGGCCACTGTTTAATGCCGTATCAATAGGTTAAATCTGATCCATATGGCACCTGGCCATGTACTCCAGATGTAGTAAGATTACCAGGCACGCGGAGGGGGTTAGGGGTGAGTTTGGTAGGGTGGGGGTTGAAGGGATCTAGGGGTCTTTTTAGTCCATTTTTGGTAAGGGAGGGGGTGTTTTTGAGGGGCTACATCTGTTAAACTAACCTCATTTTAACTATGAAGTAGGCCTCTTAGTAAAAGTGTAGGTCCATTATTTCATTCAATGATTATTGTATTTAATGAGTTTTAAAACTTAGTATTTACCCCTACCGAGCCCACATTGGGTTCAGTGATGCCTGTCATCCCTTAAAAATACATTTACTTTATTTTTCAGGTTAGCGCGCGTAGGATCAGGAGTAAAAAAGACTTTTTGCAGTAAATTATAATTGTATGATGGATATAATACAAAACCAGTCATCCAGGTAATTTCAAATTAGGTGCTTTATTCAACTCAATGTTTCGTCCGTAGTGGTGGACTTTATCAGGATAATAATAATTTAATTGTAAACGTTTGTTGTGATGTGAATTCGGATGTGCCTTTCCAGGTTTTATCATAATGCCCTCATCATCGAAGGATTAGGCTGCTGAGTTGAAAATCTGTTCTCCAAAAAAAAGGGCAATGTTCTGCAAATAAGTCAGGAAATAAACAACCTGGGATACCCATAATGCATAAGCAAACATAAACCCTGGAATTTACCTAACAATGAACCTATTTTCTTTAAACTTTTGTAATGTTCTCAAGCGCGTGTGTTGATAGGTAAAGGTCAAAAGTGTTTAAATCTTTCAGGCTTCTTTTAAACTTCCTAGAATGATCAAACTTGGGTGATAAAACCGGTGATCAACGTCCAAAGATTTTAGTGCGCCGATTTCTGTCGGACTTCTAAATGTCTGTACTGAATCCCAACAACTGCAACGCTTCCGCAGACTAATGAATATCTGAAGCCAAGGACAGTTCAATTTCGTAGAACTGTTTTGATTTCTGAGGAGACGGGCCATGGTCCTATATCATACATATAACTTTGGTATTAACTATGTCTGCAGAAGGTTTACACCATTTAAGTCGCATTTGAAGAGTTTAAATCAACAATACAAGATCTCATGTAACTTACAAATAATATTGTGTACATTATATTGCACGTAAAGATTTATTTATTTTCGCATTGAATAATATAATATATTCAATGACCATCTTCAAGTTTATATAATTTATCTGGACTATTTTACGGTAATTTTGTTATGTTTAGGATAAAATGATATTATATCAGACGGTGGACCATTCCTCTAAGGCCCGCTTGGGAATTGGAAAAACAGGAAAATAAAGGACTAAATCAATACTAAGTTATAATCGTGGGATAAACAAACCATGTCATTCGATCTTAAGAAAACAATAAAAGATTAACCTTCATCAAATATTGAAATTTATTTTCTTCTGAATGGACGTGTATATTTAATACATAACATTGTTCATAGACTAATACTAATAAACGTGCATTATAATAATTATTATGTCTTATTTGAAATATCTTTATATTGAGTTAATAGTCCAGGAGCCAAATCCTGAAATCTGTCAAAATAAGGATTTACCCTCCGCGGTGAGCCCCCTGGATTTTTTTGATTTTTTTCAACTTATAGCATCCTAGGGACCATGAATCAAGACGGTTCCGAAGAATTTAGGTATGCGAACACTCTGTAATTACGCGATTTGTGGTTAATTAGCAAAAATTGAAAAACGCGTTATTTCTTAATTTCTCTGGAACTATGTAAGATATGATAACATGTTATATGTTTTTTCCTGATTTTTTGGTATATTGTTTGCTATTGTCATTCATCATGGCAATGAGTAATTAAAGAGAAACCGTTGTTTTAGTCAAAATCATTAGAACTTAAGGATCCAAGGTTAAACTTTGGAATTGATAAACCAAGTCCTAGTTATAGTTAGAGGGGATCTTTGGGCAGTTTTTAAAACAAGTTGCATCTGATTTCATTAGAAATATAATGTAGAAATCATTTTTTGCTGATTAAATTCTAACCGACTACTGGTTCATTTTGCACTTATATTCTAAAACGAGAGATGATATCATGAAAACAACACAATATATCCTAAAGTGAGGTGGAAGTGATAATCACTATCTCCTTAAGCTGGTATTTCAGTGCTTTCTGAGCCATTTGGGCACATGCATGTAATAATTATAGTGGCTGTTTGGAGAGCATTTTGGCTCACAGTGAGAGATGTGTCACAA
This sequence comes from Lepidonotus clava, assembly GCA_936440205.1. Taxonomy (NCBI): domain Eukaryota; kingdom Metazoa; phylum Annelida; class Polychaeta; order Phyllodocida; family Polynoidae; genus Lepidonotus; species Lepidonotus clava. The sequence goes on from OW387140.1 coordinate 40,513,870, forward strand.
TAAAACTATGGTTTGAGTAAGATTTCTTTCCTCAGTAAAATACCATGGTTATGTCTCAGTTTTATTACAAACCATCTTATTAGGGGCCTTGCATTAAGTATGTATGCATGAAGGGGGGGGGGAGGAGGTATGAAACTTTTGAAAATGTGCATACTTTATAGTGCAAATCTAATGCATACTTTTGCCCAAAGGGGGTGGGGGTCTGAGATTTTTGAAAATGTGTGTACTTACTAAATAGAAGGCCCCATATAGTTCTCTCTATTTCATGCTGACAAAAAGAAAAGAATAGCCCATAGTAGACTCACCCATTACCTGACCCCAAGCCATGTTTCTCAGGGTATATATATGGGGAGCCTCCAAGTATTACTTTAGAGAAGAGATGAGTACCAAAAAATGTGTTGTCATATATCAAGGGTTCTGAATTTAAAAAAACAATTCAAATTGTTGGTTTTAACAAATTACTAGATTGTTCTTTAAACTCTAGGATTTTAGACCCATGTGCTTATATAAATGAGTAGCTTGGCTTGACCCTACACAAAATGGATATCTTATATTTTATAGGTTACTGGTATTAGTAATTTTATATCAAATTATGACCAGCCTATGATCATGCTTCACTCAGATTCATCCTACCAACTAATAGGATTCTGCCATATATCTTATTTTATCAGGAGGTATACCAGGGGGACTGAGACCTCTGAGTGTGTATATACATATCAATATCGTTGGCAAGTCCTCAAACAAATATCAAGCCCTGAAACAATACAGAAGTACCTGATATAGCTTTCTATTTCAATTTACAAGTTCTTGGTATAGCCATTACTGGTTTCCCAATATTATCTAGTAGCATTACTACATTGAGCAGCATGTGCACAGCACCCTTGATTTGACACCATAACCACGGCACTATGGTATTAGGAGATTATACAAGAGCAACAAATTGCTGTGATTCTGGTTGTTGCCTCAAACTTTCAGTTCTTTAAGCCCCAGAAACAACATTATTCCCTTATCAAAATATAACCATTTTCATTTCTAAACTGCTATGAACAAGGATCCAATTTCCTTAACCTACAGCAAGACACAGTTTATAGGTACTAAGGGAAAGGTCAATCATGGTAAATACTCAGAGACCAAGAACTAAGGGAGTGATTACTCAAATACATAAATAATTTTCTAATCTATGATCAGTTCTAATAATCCAACACTGAATACTTAGTCTTTGATACACAAGGGTATAAAGCTAACTGAGCACTGAACCCATACAGCCTGGATCTGCTCTCAAGTAGAAGCAAAAGGATGACAAAGTTTAATTAGGTAGATTGGTGGGAGGATGTTAACAAAAGTACAGCAGGTGGTCAGCAATCCCACAATTTACAGCACACTATATAGGACTGTAGTGTGTTGTACCATGGGGGCTCCCCTTAACCCTCAGTGCAGGTCACTCTGGGAAAGGCTATACCTCTCCACCACTGATAAGTTTCTAAAGATCCACTACCTTCATTTCACTGCTGTAAGACAGCATTGTCTAAACAGTTAAAGTTATCATTTTACTTCACCAGTTGCAGTGATGAATCCCATGCTCCTTTTGGAATTATGTGATAAAATGGAATAATAAGAAGGTAATAAGTAGCCAAAATTTAAGCCTGCCCCACCCTCTGAGGGATCCTTTATTAGGTTGTGCACACAGTGTCTTATCAATGGGTTAACTCACACAACAAGGATATAAGAACCCTTGTCTGCCATCCTTATCATTCCTCTGTCTTTCCAGGCCTTATCTGTTCCCAGGTATGAGGTAAACATTGGACACTGAGGCCAGCAATGGGGGGATTTAAAAGTATTATGGCCTACAACTCCCACCCTCCCTATAGGAATGGGGTTTAATGATGAGTGGGTACAGGGATATGTAAATAAAAGTTTGCAGCACATTGTTATGTCAATTTGTGAATCTTTGGCAATATAAGGAGCCATCCATACCCTTTTGAGTAAATAAATCAATGACAATCCAAATTTGATCAGGCAACAAAAATGAGCTTGGCTGCAAGTTACATGGACAAATATTTCTTGCTAATGTAAACTTATTTCACAGCTCCAATGTTGTCTACAGTGGACCAAATAGCTCAGAAAGCACTGAAATACCAGCTTAGGGAGACAATAATTATTCTTTTCCCATCTCTATAGGATATATTGTATTGTTTTCATGATATCATCTCTCGTTTTAGAATATAAGTGCAAAATGAACCAGTAGTCGGTTAGAATTTAATTAGCAAAAAATGATTTCTACATTATATTTCTAATGAAATCAGATGCAACTTTTTTTAAAAACTGCCCAAAGATCCCCTCTAACTATACCTGGGACTTGGTTTATCAATTCCAAAGTTTAACCTGGGATCCTTAAGTTCTAATGATTTTGACTAAAACAACGGTTTTTCTTTAATTACTCATTACCATGATTAATGACAATAGCAAACAATATACCAAAAATTCAGGAAAAAAATTACCTTTCAGATGACATATAGCATGTTATCATATCTTACATAGTTCCAGAGAAATTAAGAAATAACGCGTTTTTCAATTTTTGCTAATTAACCACAAATCGCGTAATTACAGAGTGTTCGCATACCTAAATTCTTTGGAACCGTCTTGATTCATGGTCCCTAGGATGCTATAAGTTGAAAAAAATCAAAAAAATCCAGGGGGCTCACCGCGGAGGGTAAATCAAGATTTTCAGGTTTGGCTCCTGGACTATAATAGTGCATTATGAGAATGGAATTATTTTTAAGCATTATTGCCCGTCGTCCTCCAGTAAGAAATCCTGAATTGCTTCCTTCATTTGATTCCTGAAAAGAATAAGAGGAACCATCATGAGTAAACATATAATATAAATCGTTTATTAGTATCACACTAAGGCAACCCGCCAGGAGGTATTTTTGACAAAAGCTTATTGCCTGCAAAACCCAAGTATGTAGGATGTTCCTGATACCCCCCCCCCCCCCGCCCAAACCCTTGTTAAAATATATTCCCAGGGGCTTTCTTTTTCCATCCCAGTGACAAGTATCACTTTGGTCATCTCGCCCACTGCTTTATAAGCAGGCAATATCACACGTGTATCTCCCGCTCCGGCATCGATATTCCTTTTGTACAAGCGAAATTTGGTCTATCGTTGTATCATACATGTTGTGAAGAAAACCTTCAACCAAAAATACATTATCGATCAGGAATATGGTTCACAATGATTTCTGGAAAAAAAAGAAAAGAAGTAACATCTCAGTCTGGAGGTGTCTTTCGCACTAGTAAAAAATGGACGTTTCTTGCATCATGCATTTCGAGATAAGATGATTTTTTAAAGTTATCAATCGTAACTGTACATACAATAGAGCTAACGCCATGGACATAGGATCATAAGTCTGAAACATCCCTATCTCAAAGTCAAAATATCTTACTTTCAAATACGCTCTTAGATTTAAGACAAGCATGAAACCTCCACTAATACTGAGACAAAAACAGTCAATAGCGACAAACATTATGTAGACGTCCAGCACGCCAACTCCATGCCTACTCAGCAGCATGCTACGCGCCGGTCTCTCGGGACGCGTCGAGCGCCCTACACGCGTCCGCCCCCCTTGTAAAACCCCGCGTCAACACGCGCCCAATCCCGCGCCGCATGACGCGCGGCTACGTCCGCGCCGGGCAGTTACGCGTCGTAGAAATCACGACCACAAACGGTATGACGCGGTTAGCGCCGCCCCTCCATCATAAAGCCGCGCGGCAAGGCGCGTCAATTTATCACCGCGCCAACGCGCGTTAATTGTGAGACCGCGCGGCCGGTCAGGGGCGGGCGGCCGGGGCGTTGGGTTGGCCCTTCATGGCGAGCCGTTTGCGTCACAAAGAAAACTGAAAAGTGTTTTTTGCAGCTATGACGTCGATATTAAATTTTCTTGGTATTATCTAAAATCTATCCCATTTCCCCACGCAAGTTGCCCCTGAATATGATATCTCTTATTCGCCCTGGCCTTTAATAGTAAATCAGTTGAGAATGTTACAAAACAAAAAGCTATAATCTTGTGCTTACTTTCTGTTTCATGTTTTCTGAATGTTTAATATGACCATACAATAATACTAAAATGTAGTGAAATTGAAAACTAGGAATAGACACATACAAGGACCGACAACAGAAATTTGTTACAAATATGAAAAAGATGAGGCTGCGACGGTGGACGTTTCTTGCATTTCTACTTTTCCGAAAGTGCCAAACTATGTAGGTCTATCACATGTGCTGCAAGCATAGACAGCAAGTGTATATTGCTAAAAACATAAATCATTTCCTTTCACGAAACTGCAAGCCATTCTACATTAAAAAAATATTTCCTTTGAGTTTAGAGTTTTGCAGTTAAAAGCTACTCCTGTGTTTTCCGCTGTTCATATCTATTTACAGCTACAACTGTAGAAAGGACGTTCTTTAAAGAACCATTTCCTTGCAAGTTTTCGCTGTTATGATGAGCTACCGCGGCTCAACACACTGTACCTACACCGGCTGCACTACCCCGTTGGGGTATCCGGGTGGGCTTCTGCTCCTAGGAAAAATATAGGGCCCTGTAGCTTCTGCTGATCATAAAATGCGACAATAGGGGGGGGGACTCAGAACTGACCAAATGGTTCATAGGGTTCGATTCCCAGTCGATGTCTGGGTTCGCTAAGGGATAAGGTACAGCAAACATGATTACAAGGTTTTGATCCCCTGCTGTTTGCCCACTCTGTCACCCTCCTCTCATCAGCTCATAGATAGATCACCAAAGACTGACCAAGTCAAAACATGTGTCTGAAAAGTCAGAATTCGTCATAACATGTCCTCCAACCCACACTAAACAGGTCACATTGAATGCAGCATATAATATCAAGTTTGAACGACCAGCAAGGCTAGCTTAGATCAATCAATCTATATAAGAATTACCCCACAGTTGGCGCGCCATAGCCTCACCCTGTCCGCGCATTGACTAACCTCATCTGCCCCCTAAACGGTCATCGCGATAACTTGTGACGTTATGTCCCCCCAAACCAGGCCTAATCAGTCCATACATCATTTGTACAATTACTACTGCCCAGGCTGAAGGGTGCGTACAGACTATACACCGCTTGGCCAACAACGCCCCCTGGTGGGGTTGGAAGCTAGGATCCTAGTGGTGGGGAGGAATATGAAAATTGGGTGATGATATAATGGTTGATATCCGTCCGTTGGCCGGAATGTGGGATGATGGGGTTGGTAAGTTTTCTATCGGGGCTTTACTAGTTTGTTAAATTTTTAGGGGGTGGATCCACTATTTTGGTAAGGTTTTTTAATGGGTGTTTTACTAGTAAATATTGTTTGGTAAGGTTTTTGTGGGGTTATTGGTCCAGGGTGTTAACGTGCAGCTCATTTAGCTAATGCTGTCCCATTGGAAGATTACTAACAATACATCTATTTAATTTGAGTCATTCCCATAGAGGCACATATTGCACCATAATTAAATGGAAGTAAATTTTAATTGTATGTCATTTCCTGGGGTGATAATTCATATTTTGCATATGCAGAGATCAATTTGCGGTATTACTATATGAAATTGTAGCTGATAAGGATGATATCGGGGTAAAGCCGGGAGGAAGGGTGGGAAGCAAAGAATATAATAATGGAGCGAGGGTGAGTGAGTGAGTGAGTGATGGAGGTTTTACGCCACACCAACAGCCAGGATCATTTTCATGGTGAAAACAAGTTGGGATGAATTCTGTCTTTGGTGATTGTATCTATGAGATGAAAGTGACAGCGCGGGAAACAGCAGGGGATCAAAACCTAGCAATCATTTTTGCTGTACCTCATCCCTTAGTGAACCAAGCACCAATCGGGAACTGTACCCAAAGAACCACTTGGTCAGTGCTGGGTACCCCCTATTGTCGCCTTATACAATCAGCAGGGGCTACTGGGGGCCTATTCTTCCCCAGAAGCCCCACGGGGTTGGAGCAGGGGTGTGGGAATGTAAGAGGGAGGGGGATGGATCTCTTTAAGCAAGCTTTATTATGGCAAATTTGGAACAATAATACCATCCTGCCATCCCCTTCCCTTCCAACCACCGTGTCTCCCTCAACATCCCCACCCCCCTGTGGTCACATTCAGATCTCTGACCTCCCTCAGCCAACCCTCCCTTATCCTCCCGCCCTCCTTTAACCTACTCAATTCATCCCTCCCTCCTCAGATGAGCCACTCACGGTACCTGTTAGCACGTGCTCGCAGCGACTCACCACCCCCACCGCTGCCACCGTTTTCACTGCTCCTTGTCTGCATGAGCTGCTCACAGACCCCCTCCCTCCCTCCCTCCTCACACACACACTCCTTCCCGCCCACCCCCCTCTACACGAGGACCTCTGGCGGCGGGCAGGGGGAACTACAAAGTGTGCGCTGACCTTCAAACGACCTCACTCCTCCTGTGTGTTTGACCCCTGTGTTGGGGGGTTGGGGAACAGTTTTTTTGCGCTCACTCGCCCACCCGTCCACTCTATTCGCTTAATCTCTGCTGAGAGGGGGGACATCTTTGGGGGACAGAGGGCAGGTCCTCTTGAACAAACAACCAGCTGCTTCTCAGCGCCCTCCGCCCCGGGGAAGGAGTGCCCGAGCAGCTCACTGCCGCTTTGAATTAGCCGCTGGTGGGAGAGTGAACGACTACAGCAATGTGGGGAGAGTGTAGGGAGGGTTGAGGGGGTTCCCAGCCTCTGACACCGCCTCAAAAAGGCGCTAAAAGCCTGAGTGGGCTCCCACAAACAGATATTTGTATCTCAAAAGAGTATAGCTGGCGGGGGTTTTCATTTAGCAGTGGTGAGGGCTGGAGCTGTAGAGGAGTGAGATGGGAATGGATTGGGGGCGTTTCTCTAAGCGAGCAGCTCGTTTGAGCAGCTCGCCCAGCCTGGAGGGTGAACTTGTAGAGCAGCTCAGGGCCTCCCTTGACGGTACATCACACATAGGCCACTTCTTTAATTGCTATTGGAGAGCATTGCCATCGGGCGGGGGGGGGGGGGGGGCTCAGTCCAAAAATTACTACGGTCAGTTTCGAAATGAGCTGATTAAAGGGCTAACATGATGGCAGAATGTGGTTAATTGCCTCTGTCAGATCTGTAGCTCCAGACCGTTAGAAAGGACCAAATCGACAATATATAATAACTGATACCTGGCTTTAAAAATTCCTCTTAAATCACTTCTGTTTACTAAAAATGTAGCAAACTTAAAACGTTTTTTCTATCTATTCAACATTATTTTTGTGAGGAACTGCCCAATAATCAACCAAGAGTTGTTTCTTTTGAAATACGAGTGTAGTTTCTCAGGAAGTATTCACTTCCAAAGAACCCCCTACACCCACAGACACTGGAGCGAGCATACAGTAACCTGGGCCGTATAGAGGTCCCCACCAGGGGGCCTACTTGTCGCCGCTAGGTGGCAGGCGGTAATGGAGAGGGTTATAGTAATGTGCCCTCTCACCCCTCTCACCACAACAAAGGCTGGAGGTGAGGCGTCCCACCAGGGGCAGGGGCTCTGTACTGGAGGGGAACACCACAACCTCCTCCAGTACAAAGTGATCCGCGCCTCCACACTGGAGCAACCTCAAAGTCTCACTCTCCGAGGACATATGGAGAGTGATAGGCTTTAACTTCACACAAACTCACACACGCGCTCCGTCCTTTCTCATGTCTATCTGGCGAAAGAAAAAAAACACTTCCTATATCTAAACCAAAAGGAGGATCTTTCTTTATCAAATCTTCAATCTGATAGCCCTTATGAATCTGCTTTGCCTACCAATAGGTTTAACTTTACCCAACTGCTCAAGCCTGTATTTCACATACGATCTTGATGGAATGGAATTATACATCCTATGTATAATTCAAAAGAGAATTGTAATACCTTGCTATTGATAGACAACATGCCTAATTTTAACCTTAAATTCCACTGCCCTTTTTTATGTGATAGCAAAATAAGCATGTGGAATATAGGCTTAGGGCGCCAATACCGCTTGGACTATGCTTACAATGTTATATTTTATGGTAATATTCTTTCCCTTAACTCTCTACAAATTTGTTGCATGTTTATAGCATAGTTCACTTTTTCTAAGGTTTTTTTAGGGATGTATCTATAATAAACTGATTCCTGTCAATATAAAACAAAGTTAGAAGTCGTTGAAGAAAATAAATGTCCAATGTTACTATCTAAAATTATTATTTTCAGTTTTGAAATGAACTTGGCGCTGCTTGATAATTGGAATGTGGCATCAGCGTAGATAAGCAAGTAAAATTAATTGTTTTTATAGTAATACGGTAAATACTTGTAAAACATACTGAAGTTACTAAGCGTAGGTGTATGTCACTTGAGAGTGTTATACATAAACACTTTCCAATAATCATTCTAGCCGCCACAGGACTTCAGCAGGCAGACAGTGGCTGTTAACTAATATTTCTGCAAGTACAGACACTTGATCATCATACTTATCCTGATTATCTCAAGAAGTTAGTTTCTTGGGAACAGGAATCTTGGTTGCAGTGTAGAATGAATAACAGGACAATTACTTAATGGTGAGAGTATATCTCCCTTGACTTTCAAGATGAATCAATTATTTTAAACTGATTGGTTCAAATTTCTCCCACACTCGTAATACTATGATTTGCATGTTTTTCAGACACTGCTCATATCAGGGAGTATTACATGTAATCATCGTGTACATGTAATATTCACTTTTTAAATGCCTCAAAAATACGCTACTCTGCGGGATCTGGTATCGTTCTCCGCATTCACGAGTTAAGACATTGCAATGAGAGAAAATACATTCCTGTTACCATGTTAAATATGGCTGAAACATTTGACCTTTTATGCCTTTTCTATGCAAACCAGTCAAAGGGCAAAAGCTGGAATATAACAAAAACTGGTTTTAGATAGCATTCTGGATGGAAATGCAAGTATCTAAGAGGGAACGATAAAAGATCCTTTCTTTCAAACTTCAACTGACCTTAAAACATGTTACATTTCATCCCCATTACCTTTGACAGTCTTATACAACATGTGCTGATTTATCCGGAGTGCTTGTAAGGCCTGTACTACCTTCACTACTGCAACATAAAGAGATTCACTAATTGGCCACTCCGTATTTATCATACAGGGCTGCCACAGACCAGAGACATTAAAATTCTCTGGCTTTTCATTGACTTTTCCATGACCAATATCATTTTTCCCTGACAAATAAGATAAGAAAATACTTTCATTATCAAGCCTCGAACCACTCCTGGAACTGTCATTTCCTCCTATTTAGTCTGGGACTTGCGAAATACATAATACCTTATAATTTTTTTCTAAATAACTCCTGTAACAAAGGCAATGCATGCTGGACTGCAGCAAGTTCCCCTAAAATCACAACATGCCTGTCATGGGACCACAATTTACAAAATATTTTTTGTAACACTAGATTCTTACGACTCTTCACTTGTGGATTTGGAAATTCCATTTTCCCTGACTAGAGTTAATTTTCTCTGATATTTTCTTAAAATGCTACTTTGCCCTGACCAATTTCAAAATTCCCCGACTTTTCCCTCACCCTGAAAAAAGTACTTTTCCCGGACTTTCCCTGACATGTGGCAACCCTGTTATACGTATTCTGATGTGCTCAAAATAGAGTATCATTTGCTATTCATTGCACTGACTATATCAGGGGTCATAACGGCCGTCAGCAAAAATATAGGAGTTTTTATAGGAAATTTTTAGCAAAAATATAGGAGAATATAGGAGGTCTTAGGGCAAAAATACAGGAAAATATAGGAATTTTCGGCAAATCTTTTTCAAAGATATTCTTTGAATATATTATATACAGCCATTTCATCAGCATTTTGGTATCAGTTTATAGACTATCTTCAATTGAGAAATGAGTGGAATGAAAATCATACAGATATTTGAGAAGTGGAACCCACCTTGCAATTATTTTTATTCAATACACTACCTTGACAGATAACATTCAAATGAATTACTTAATTCACGATCCACACTTCTCATTTTTGTGATATTATTCTGATTGACTTCTAAAAATATTGCAATTATGCACAGTAAATCGGACTTTTCTGAAAAAAATATAGGAAATATAGGAATTTTTGACAAAATATAGGAAAATATAGGAGTGCCACAAAAATATAGGAAAATATAGGAAATATAGGAAAATATAGGAACGTTATGACCCCTGCTATATTATAGTCAATGTTGGAATATGAGACCCGGGTAATTTCCAGGTGAGCAGCTGGCGAGCAGCTCACTGACCTGACAGTGTCCGGCTCATTGTGGTGTCAGTGTCCACCCCTGTCACTGACCAGGGGCTGGACATGGCCGGAGGGGGGCCGGTAAGTGGGCTGGTCACTGCCGGCCCGTACTACCTGATCTCCGGTCACCTACGTAGGGAGTGGGTGACCAGCAGGCTAATCGCCGGGTTGTGTCCAGTCCCGGCGACATGGACAAGGCGAGGACACCCACTTCACACTAAACATGTTTCTGGGTTATTTTCTTCACGGAGGAATTGGGAGAAATTTGTGAAAGAAAGAAAAAATGGCAGATCGATTGGCAATTTTTGGCTATTTGTTTAAAAGCACGGATGTAAGTTAGGGTTAAAGAAAATGTCTAAAGCTGCAGATTTTTTTTATAGAAATTATCTTAAAATGCTACGAAATCTGATATGAGAAAATAATTTTGATTTTTTTTTATTGAGGCGTTTTTATTGAATCTGAGATCAGACAAAAATCTGAAAACTTACATCCCAGTAAAAGGAACTTCAAATTCTCATTGAAAATCACTCGTCAGGTCAAATTAGCCGCATGACGTGCAGAAGTCCTCCAGTGTGAACTGGGTCTAAGAGTGGGGTGGGTGGAGGTGGTAGGAGGGAGTCGGCGGGTAGTGGAGACGAGCGCTGATCGGCGGTTCTTTGTTTTAGGCATCATTAGGCAGTAGACAACCCGATAATCAGGGGCCGCGCCCCAATCGTCGTTTCAGATGCCGCGCCGCCTGGTCCCGCGCCGAGCCGCCCGCCCGCACCTAACTAAGGCAATGGTCGTGTAGCAGGATGCCGCGCGCCTCTCAATTACGCGCCGCCCGCCCCACAGAGGGCGCGGGACGACAGGCGCAGTTAGCGCCACCCAGCGGCCGTAACGAGCAGAAGGGGATGTGGGGGTGGTGGCCATGGGGAGGGGGAGAAGGAGAGGGGGAAGGGGGTTCACAGTCTTTGAATGTACCCACTTGAAGTAGGCCCCTCTGGTTCACAGCAATTCTAAAAGTGTCTACTCGACAGACTACTTTCTAGAGACACAGTTACTTGCAGAATCCAATTGATTTATATTCACCATTGGATCTTATCACTAATTACTTTATTGGTATATAACTATAGTTTATGTATAAGCAATATCAAAGAAGGCTGCATTGGATAAGGTTGATATAATTAATCATATTCAAAAGTAAAGAATGATAGCTTTCATAAAAGAAGCGGACTCTTCAGGTTTTTGTGTTTTGCAGCCACGTTATGTCTTGTAGCCACTTCTCATCCCATTATAGTTTTCTAGATTGAGTATCCCCCTACCCACAGCAGAGAAGCCAGGGTACGTGGGTGGCAATGTGCCGGTCACACAACAAACACAGGCACGCTGACACCCTCCTCTTGTCGTACACCTATCAATTTAATGGAGGGGCATGGTAGATGAAAGAGGTTTGTAAGTAGGGAACGTTAACATTCAAAGCTTCAACCTCCTCTAGACATATTCAACTCATTTTATATTTCAGCAGAAGTTTTTCAATTTTACAAAACCGTCTTATAATGCATAATTGTAATTTGGGGTGTTTTCAAATTAAATGACATTCATCTGTAGATTGATATCTGTTGTAAAGGTCTAGTCGATCGGTATTATGTTACGGTTGTACATTGTTTTAATGAATGTTAACCGGAGGGTTCCAGTAACAAAACTAAGGTATTATTGGCCAATGAAGAATTCGCTTAGTCTACACATTTACTACTTCACTATTTTCTGTGAGTCACCAACACATAAACAGAAAGTTGGAAACTTTCAACTTTACAGCAGGAATTAACTTTATTATGTTCATCAACTTTTATAGGCCGGCCGGATGTGGGCGACGATTCACTAACCTGCGCGCGGCTCTTCCGGCGGCGTCCAGCACTACTTCCGGTAAGGCGGCGACATCCCCCTGCAAAACAGCAAAACACGCAGCGTCAATAGCGGCTCGTGGGAGCGGCGGCGGAAGTGGGGTGCCCTCCCCGCGTCCCGCCGGCCAATCAGCGCTGGAGGCGGGCTCTTAGAGGGGGACAGGTGCGGCATCGTCGGCGCTGCGTCGGCGGGGTCCTGCGGGAGCGATCCGTCAGCGCGGCTACAGCGCCGGGTCGTAATGAGCGCGCCATTAATTCCAATCGATCGTCGGCGCGACGCGCGCGTCCCGACAGCGGCACAATGACGGGGCATTGAGGACGCCCCCTGTCGGGACGCCCGACCCGAGTCAGCCATGAAACCACCCGGATTGAGGCGGGATTTCCGGGCGGGGCGGGGAACAAGATGAGAGCGGTCAGTCCGGCCACTGACCACTGACCGCCGGGAGAGCCCTCCTCCAAACCCTAACCCCCCACCTCACTCCCTGTATACTCCTGGAGGTACGCTGCGCCCCCCCCCCCCCCTGCACCCTGGAGGACGCCCTCATTCATCACCCCCTGGACAGGGACACACCTGGAGACACGGGCGGACGGCCTGGAGGGATCAGACACCTGTACAAGGTCGGCGGTCAGACGCCATCAATCTTCACACGCCGGGAGGAGTAGCCACTCCGCCCTGGAGGGAGTGGACCGCGAGAGACGGGGGACCCTCCTGGAGGAACACCCTCACTCAATGAGAGGGAGATAGGGCTATAGCCGAGACGTCCCAGAGAGTAGCGCCACGTTTGTGTTGGTCTTACATTCACATTTCTAACCATCCTATACCCAAGGGAGACATCACACGGCAACAAGTTTTTCTTTTTGGAATTTGAATTACGACCGTTGCCCTGGAGGCACTGCCCTCGCAAGAAGTTGCAATCCTAGCCTTTTCAAAACGTACGCCAATAGAGAAAGGTCCCATACAACCCACCTAATTCTATCTTATCTCTAAGAAACCCTTCCTCAATAGTCTCGTAATACAAACCAGTCTGGCCTTTCAAAGTCTACGCCATCTAAGATAGTTTTTTATTCCGATCTAAATGATTCTATCTTTTATAATGAGAAAACTTTCTAATTCCACACCATGCGAACTTCTCAAAGTGCACCGCGAAAGAAGTACATTTACAATTTTTACTTCATTAATCATTGTAATTGGTTACTTAAAACCTGTTATAATAGCTACAACTATTCAGAAATAATCTTAGAAATGCCCTTAACAACTCACATTTGATTCTACCCCACCTCATGCAAATAAAGGTCTTAAAGTCCCAGACCATTGTTACAGAATCGCTGTCACTGTATATTCCTTCCATCCCAGTCAGTATCCCTTAACCAACTTTACTTTAAAAAGTTGTCTTTGCTCATTCATTCCTAGTGATCAAGTACCACTAATCTCAAATTTCCTTTCGATACCTCCTTGTCTACTCATTCCTTTTCATTCATCACCTCTCATCTGAACTTTTTTCAGAGCAATTAGTCCACGCCTATTCATCGCTACTCATTTAGTATCACCCATCCGTCTTTTCGTTTAATACTTGCCTATGCCTATTCATTACAACTCATCGAGTATCACACTTCCCAACTTTCCCTTTAACATGCAGTATCAGTATTACCTGTGCATTTGCACCCATTCATTATTACCCATTCCATGTTTTCCTTTGATACTTCTCTTTAACTATTCATCCCTACTCATTCAGTATCACCCATCTCAAGTTTTCCCTTTTACAGATTCTCCTTACCTATTCATTCCTGCTCATTCAGTATCACCCATCCCAACCTTTCCCATCATAGTTTTCCTTACCTATATATTCCTCCTCATCCAGTATCACCTACCCCTATCAACCTTCCTTTTATACTTTCATTTTTCCTATTCATTCCTACTCATTATGTATCACCCATCCCAAACTTTTCCTTTCATTCTCCCACCACTTTCTCTACATCCATAGCCCGGCGCAAACCACCCACTCCGGCTACTACTCACGGTCCTCTCCAGGCCCATAGTGGTCTCCAGTGTTAACACAGCGACAGGAGGAACCACGCCCTGCCTCCCGTGTAGTGGGCCAGGTTGGTTTTTCACTTATGGCCGCCCCCCGTCGGTCTTTACTTAAAGGGTGTGACCGTGTGGCGAGGACGGATCTGACAGAACAATCACCTTAATTAGCGAAAAAAGCAGGGCCGGCCAGATAAGGCCAAGATAAGGGAGCGTAATTAATCTGGGCCCAGATGAATGGACTGCGCTGTTTCTCACTCCTGTGAGGGGGTGGTCATCTGCCCACACAGGATTGGTGTTATTTTAAGTGAAAGGATATATCAAAAGAAAATGGCTATTGTTACATTGCGCAACCGTGCTTATAATGAGTATGTGTGACTTTATGTTTCAACCTTGAAGAGAAATATCAAAAGAGTGCATCTATTGTTTAACTGCCCAACAGTATTTATGTGCCTGTCTCTCTGTTCCAACGTAAATTTCCATTAGTAAAGTACAAGGAAACAATGCCGTTTCAAGATGAGATCATCAAAGATGAACTACGCACATTTGAATTTAACTAGATTTTATGATTATATAGAAAGCGAAGGACAATTTCTATTTTACTCAACAACCTAGTAACCTTCTTTGATTTGATATTCCTATTGTTATTTCAATACCCTTCGTGGTGTCATATTTCAAAGTTTGACATATCTAGTCATCTCATCTGCTCTCCGATATTCCTAAATGCGTTTTTTCATTACAACAAATCAGGAGTTTGCGGATGCATAAGTGTATCGAGGAAATAAGTCGAACCATGGCTACTTTTGACGAGAAGCCCCTGTCTCTATAAGCCATAAACTACGGCGAACCTTGGCCTTCTCCTCAGCCTCAGACAGTGTGTGTTATCAAACCACAGTCACAGTGTGCTTTGTGCAAGCCTTCCCCTGCCATGATTGCTGATACCGAACCCCGGGCCGTAGCCCACCGCCGTCTGGTGTAAGCGAAGCGGCCCCCGAGCCCAAGGTATGGATAATAAAGCGGACAGTCTGTGTGAAGGAGATACCCGTGTAGAGGTCTTCCCACAATGCTCAGCAGTGGATGACCTTCGGCTGAGGGGATAGGGGTGACCCCCCAATAAAGGCCCCTCTTGAGCAGCTCATTGGGGGTCACCCGAGCAGCTCCTTTTCTCTATGCCCTTTGGGTGAGCAGCTCGGAGCATTAAGTCACCTGACCCGCCGTCTCCTGGCCTTTTCTTCTGCACAGTGGCAGATACTCAGCACAAATTAGTCGGCGACTTACAACAAGGCTTTGTACGTTATTAAGCCCGACCCCTCATATCAGTCCATGGCCTTTTCCCCCTTTTATTAGCGCCGCCACAGACGGACAACCTGAGTACACGGGTCATCTTCCGCCCCCAGGAGACGCTCAGAACTGCTCGTGGGGTCCGTAGAAATTGCTCACGAGTTGCTCATATATTGATATGTGTTTGTGTGACGATTGTATGTGTTTGTGTGACGATTGTGTGTGTTTGTATTTGTGTGACGATTGTGTGTGTTTGTATTTGTGTGACGATTGTGTGTGTTTGTGTGACGATTGTGAGTGTTTGTGTGACGATTATATGTGTTTGCGTGGCGGGTGCATGTGTTTATGTGACAAATGTACGGGGTTGTTCGACTGTTGTATCCGGAACATGACAACAAATCAGCCAATATAAATATATTATTTAGTTTAAAAATTCTCAAAACTGATTCTGGCGTACTTACGGTATAATCTTACCCGCAGGCCTTTAAAAACGGTATTAAATAAAACACAAACACGATGGTGGAAGGCGGCTGAGTCTCATATCCCCTTTTAAGTTGGATATGTGCGTATGAACGTGGTTGATGGGGAGGGGAGTCGGGACAGGATAAGAGAATTGCTTATTTCCAGTAACACCTTCTTCTCAATTTTCTCCCACGAGCCATTAAATGTGACATGTAAAGGGCACAAGGAAATGAGAAATACACAATAACCTTTTCTTTGTAGCCCTGGGACATTGATCCAGAGGCTCTTATTATTGCCCTGAAGGTAGACTGTAAGCCCACTACTCCTACAATATTACAGCTGGTATGATCTGAATTATTAAGACAATAGCCTTAAGGTGGATACTCTTATGTTTCGTACACACCTACACCGTGTTATTATTCATCACAATAAGTGTGCCCAGAAACATATTACATAGTGCATCGTATTGCTATCAGACATTGACGTACGTGTTCGTTCTTACGACTTTACCAGATTCCTTATACTTAATATGCAAGGTGATATGAACAAGAGAGGTATGCTGTTTCACTATGTTAACAGTGTTAAAACGTGACCACATGCCCCCGGGGGACTCCGTGCAATTATTTTCCCAAGATCAATAAAAGGTGCCTTTTACATGTCAGAAAACTTTAAAGTAATTGAATAAATATGACATGTTTCCTTAGGTGAACGTTCAATATGCCATGCCTCACTATAGGAAAAGGCTGATTTTACAATACAGAAAAATAATATCATAAAGTTAGGAAATATGTAGGTTTACATTTACAATTTAAACAAGACTTTAGTAGTCTATATAATATTATTTTAAATTCTACGTTTCTTTGTACTGCGGCGTTACTGAGGATGTTATTCCATTAGTTTGCTGGGTGGACAGAGACTATAGTTATTTCTATAATGATGGTTTATATTTTCTCAACACCACAAAAGTTATTGGTATGTCATTTTAACAGTTATTTTGAAGGAAAAAGGAATGGTGCTAGTAAAGATCAACTCACCATATCCTTGACGACCAGCCGACAGCCGTAACAAAGGGCGTCCTGCAGTTCATGACGACTCAAACTGAAAATACAAGAAGTAATAACTTTAGTGATGCCTCAGTTAAATTTATTTGATCACGCAGACTAACCGTAAATGCATATCATGGCACGAATTCAGTTCTTTTGAATGTATTTAAACTGTATAAAAAACGTGCACGAAGATATATTGGAACATGTTGTGGGACAATTACCCACTCGATTACTGGATTTGTTGACAACATTCTAAACAGATAAGGGGGACACCCCTGGTTTCTCGTTCACCCTGAGCAGCATCCTGCTTTTTTAAATAAAAATATCGTTTATGATGTGAATAAACCATGTTCAATTAAGTTCGTCTTCCTTTCAGTTTGAAGTAATAATCAGACATACAACTTATGGAGGGCACCCATGCACCCGAGGACTGCCGAGTGGTAGATGGGTTTGAGTGCAGAATCAGTGTTGGGATTCAGTAGCTTTTCAGTAGGAGAAACAATGGATGAGCAGTGGGAAATCAGTATATTCGAAATATCTAAGTTAGCTAGGATGTGAAATCAGTGTATAATCAGTAACATTTCAGTAGCTCATTTAAATATTTCGGATATACTGATTCAGGAAGGAAACACTGTCGTTTGCTCCGGGTGCAGAGCTCACTCTGGGAGCAGCTCAGCCCTTAGTGGGGCATACGGCTTGAGCCGACGAGCAGCTCATCAGAGAGTGGGCAGCGGGCAGGGTTAATTACCCGCTAAAAGGCTACTGATGTCCTCTTCACAGCTAGCTGCTGCCGCCACCTGCTGGTCATCAGTCCCCCTCCCCCACCTCATACATAGTCTTTGGTCTCTCTAATCCCTCACTTATTCCCTGGTGAGGGGGGTCACTTTTTAAAGTTTGTGTAAGATATAGGGATGGTATTGCCTTACAACTGCATTTAGTTCCAGTATTAAAACCTACAAATACATGTAATCAATCAGTTGTAAGCGCCTTGTTTAAGTCATGTTATGGATTTCATCGATAGTTTAATTATGTTGGACTGCATAAAGTACAACTTTGCGAATTGAGTATACCCCTCCTCCAGGGTGGGTTTGACCCTCTCTGTCCCTGGTCACACCCTCCAGTACCCCTACCCTTACTCCCCTCGCCCTTACCCTCCCCCACCCTTACTCCCCTTACCCTTACCCACCCCCACCCTTACTCCCCTCCCCCTTACCCACCCCCCCCCCTTACTCCCCTTACCCTTACCCACCCCACCCTTACTTCCCCCCCCCCCTCCCTTACTCCCCTTACCCTCCCTGCGTAGCCACACCGTCGATTGATCCCTCTGAGCATGCGCACTTTGAGGGTGGACACGACGAGGGCGGGGCCCTGATCAGGCTAGTTTACTGTGGGCACCCTGGAGGAGAGCGGGGTGGGAGGGGGGTGGTCAAAGGGGGGAGGTGAGTTCGATTGGGAGTAGCGGCCGACACCACGTTTGTGTACGGACACCCTTTGATCAGTGGCGCCCTCTGTTCTCACTCGAACCCCCTCCCACCCCGAACGCTCGTTTGGAACGACCACTTCCGGTCTGCCTCGTTCTCGGTGCTCGATTAGCGCCAATTAGAACCACTTCCGCTAAGCGGGAGAGGGGTGGGTTGGGGTAGTGAGGGTGGTGGGGGTGGAGGAGGACTCTTACTCTGTGTTCTTTCTCCAGAGAAGTTTCGCCCTTTTAAGTTGGACCAACTTCTTAAGGTAAAGGAAACTCGGAGTTTTCGGAGACATTCTCCTGCTTGTTAATGGGGATCCAAGAAACACTTTCACCGTTTCAAACACCTACCCGATTTGATCTGTACGAAATTAGCGGAAGTAATTATTGTATGGAAGTTGCCACACGGAAATAGCTATCCTGGCACAAAGGCAACTGTGCGTACACTACTTACAAAGTATTGTTAAAGAGGGTACAAGAAACACTTCACTGTCCCGAACATCTATCCTATCAGCCTATTTGATCCATATATGATTAACTTTAATTAAGCAATTTTTGGTATGGACGTTACCGCACGTGCATTGCTTTCCTGACACAAAATCAACTGTCAGTATACTACTTAAACAGTTGAGAGCTGTCACTTTGTTGGACATTTTGGATCAACGAAGGGACTTGAGATATTCGGTGGCAATATCCTACTATTACCCTGGGGAAGGTTGAGCTAATAACAGGTAATGTTCATGATAATTCACATGTTTTGATACGACAATATAATAACTCACACAATGTCATAAGTTTAAATGGAGGCACTTTGGCCATTCATTCACTTCTCTGCCAATGTGTCTTTAAGAACAACCAAAACGTCTTTTCTCATACATCTTTCCCATCATAAAACCTCCCTCAATGGAGAATACCTGTTCGAGCCCCCCACACCTTTCCAGCCCGGCGTACACCCTAAAACCGACCCCTGGTACACGTACACCGCGACACTGTCCCCTGTAATCAACTCATAGAGTGAGCATACTATAACCAGTGAAGGCTGGTATACACAAGGCGAATAGTTTGCATCTAATCCCTGGCGACTGAAGTTTGCATCAAATCCCTGGCGACTGAAGTTCAGCGACTAAATGCACAGAGACGCCATGATGTCTGCAAACTAGATAAAATATTCACTGTGGTTTTAAGCTGAAAAATCGGAAATTTCCGATATTCTTTACACTAATGAGCAAATTTTGCTGACGGTTGGAGCAGTCGGTCGCAAGCACTCTTCAACTTGAAATTCCATGGGTTTTGGTTTTTTTTTTCTAAAGAAATGCTTACAACCAATTTCTATTATGCTTCACTTTTGCAAATCATCCCACAAGTTGCCACGATAGTCTGCCGACCAAACCCACTAATCGTTGGGACTTATTCGCTTTGTGTAAATCCGCCTCCACACCCGCCATGTTACACCCCACTCCGAGCATGTGTCTCTGTCGGCGAGCAGAAGGGAGCAGATGGGGCTGACACGAGCAGCTCAGGGCCGGCGGGGGGAGAGTGGAGTGAGGTTTGTTGTCGGCCACCAGAGGGCGACCCCACGGGACGCTGGGCGTGACGTCACAAGGGTTCTGCATTACGAGCTCGTTTGTTCTGTCACCTTTGTTGTTTTGTGTGTGCGGGTGTGTGTCAGGAAGGGTGTTTGTAGGATTCTTTGTATTTTTTATATTCTTATCCACATGCGTTCTTTATGTCATTTAATTTTCAGGCAGATAGTCTACATGGGTTTAAGTAGAAATGTGTGATTAGCACTGCACGAAAACAAACCTTTGGGATATTTAAGTTTCTGTAAATGGGGCCATTGAGACGTACTAAAGGTAATGGAAAGGTCAGCGTTACAAGACCTTTCCAAAACCTTTTCAGGTGACCTTTAAAAATTCATCAAAGATCTTGCAAAGGTATTGCAAAGGTGACGTCCTAAGCCTTTAATGAACCTCAATGGCCCCATTTACAAGATTAAAGGTCTAAAAAGGTCTAATTTTGCACAGTGTAGGTTACATTTACATAGCCAAGGCAATTCCGGAAAATAATGATAAATTATATATAGTAGTATAACACTTGTGTGATAAACAACACAAAGGGGTTTACATTTCCAAATCCCAAATCATTTCTTCAAGAAAGTGTACAAGACAAAAAGGGGAAGAAAAATGACGTTTGTAATTGTTTATTCATACCCCCATTTTAATATACTACTATGGTTCCCACTTTAACGACACATATAACTTTTATTCCCATAGCTTTTTCTCGTATTATCACAACTCCACCCCTCCTTTCAACTAGATACATTTCTCACAAGACAGAAAAATGGAAAATGTTGAAAGTGAACTCCTTGCTGTAGACCGCAAAGGTGTAACATAATACAAGCGAAACATCTTTGTCGTGTTAAGCGTATAATGCCTGGTTATCCAAAACCAATCAAAGATAGGCCTGATTTAAGTTTCAACTGCCATTCGTATAGGCATGACGCCACTTAATTTGCGCGTTCTTTTAGTGCTATACATGTATCGCATTCCATACCGAGTGGACATTCTATCAGGGCTATCCGATACCAAAGTACGAGCCGCGTGGCACTTCCAAACGGGATCTCTGGCAATATCAGATAGAGCCAACGATATCGCCGGCTATCTAATGTCAGATGTCTCTTATTTCTTACCCTCCTTTAGACGGACACAATTCGCGGACTATGAGGGTCATCAAGACGTGCTCACTGCCTTTGAGATTGGCGTCTCAAAGCACGGAGAAGGGACGTTTTTGAGTGTGTTGTAGCGCAAATGCATCGCTGTCTGAAAACAGGGTTTATAGCCTAGAAATGTATCACCAATAAAAAAAAGTAATGAAAATTATAAAACACAGACAGAGGCGCCATGGGGCGCCTCAATACAAAAATTCTTGAATTTCATGATCAGATTTAACACTTCTACAGTTTAATTCTTGTGATTATTGATATAAGCCTTTTCATAAAACATAGCAACAATTTGAAAATATTGATAAAGGATGTTGAACTAAGTATCATAATGTTCGAATAGGCCTAAACAATTACTAAGGATTAAAACAAATGTAAAATACTGTCTCTCACTGACCATTCAGCTTTAGTTTAGTGGTACATTTATCATAAAATTAATAACCAGTCCAACTTTTTTTTATGATGTGTTTATAATCCCTCGAACCAAGAAGCTTTACAAGAACTCCCTGCTCAAAAAGAATCACAAGGACACCTCACACCTTGATAAAACGAACACCCCCATCCCATCCTCACCCCTCCGTCCACGCATGCGCACACCTTCACAACAGGCCCCTGGCCCGGTGAGGTCTTGACCCCCTCGGGGCCCTGACCCCCCGACCGGCTCACACCCACTCAGGGCGAGCTGCTCGTCGCCCGCCTTCACAGGCCGACGCCCGCAGCTACTCGGGCAGAGCGGGGGTCGCGACCCCTTACACGACCCCCGACCCCTCCCTCTCCCATCCCCGGCGGCCACCTCTAAAGGAGATGTCAGGCGTTATTTGTATTAGGCTTGGGTGGGGTGGGGAGGGGAAAAGGGCGGTGGTTGACTGTGTGGTGGCATGCTTCAACAACTATGGCTAAAACATGTTTGTTGGCAGTGTGGACGCGTAATCCCATTTAAAATTATTTCCCCGTGGTTTTAGATGGACATTTCCTTGTGGTATGGTAAAGCATCCGTCATCTCTTCAGAATTAGAGTCGTTCTTATTTCGTAAAGATACGCAACAGCAATTGCGCAATGCTATCAGAAATAATTTGGAGATTGCAGTATGAAAAATAGAGTTCCTGTATCCTAAGAATAGTGCAGGAAATCCTCAACTTGAAATTGCGTGTGATTAGTGGTTTTCTAAAGATATACCTACAAACATGACAAAGATTTGATTTTGTCATCTGCCAGGGATATCCAGAACTTGTACTATCTTAATTCATAGCTATGATATCGTACTATAATAAGAAGCACCGCCGGAGGCGTCCGAGGGTGGCTGTACGAGGTTTGTACGATCCCCATGGGTCGCACAGCCACCCAAGGACGACCCCAAAGGTGCTTCTTATTTTATCACCAAAACAAAATTCAAAATATGTAAAAATTTGTGAACACAGGGAGTCCACACTGAGCGGTATGTATGGCTTAGCAATACGACTTGCACCCAATACGCACTGCTCGTCGGCCTAGCGGGTGATACAATGTAATTCTGTAATATTCAAGTCCATCGGCAGTAAAGGAAATCTTTGATCATGATGATAACGGTATCTCACTTCTGTCTGGCAATATAAAGATAATAATTCTATGGACACAAGGGTATGTCCATAATGAAATACATGTATTGTCCAATGAATAACAAGAAGCAAATGACTATCAAAGTTCCGATTGTTGGAACGATTGATGTTCGCCCTTAACATAACAATGGACATTTCATTGTGTTTGAAAGGTAATTGAACGAAATGTCGATATACCTAATGTATGTAATCTATAGCAATAGTCATCCCTCAATAAACTGAAGGCCTTCCTACAACCTGAAGGCTATATGGACTATGAGTAGTGTTCACCACCACCACTCCTGCTGTCATACACAACTCGGGGAGGGGCTTAGGAAAGGGGCTCCTCCTACTAGCACTAGTATAGGTCCCTTGCACCCACCCACCTGCAGGTGACAGTGGCTCAAGTACTGGTTATGTAACCCACTTCTGGCTTCTCAAACTGCACCCTCCCCCTCCCCCACCCCCACTCCTTGAACTGAGTTCAAGGAGTGGGGGTGGGGGAGGGTGCAGGGGAGAGGCCTGCCCACTCAATAACACTTGATGCACACTAATTGTCCTTGCTTACAAATGCATGCCGGTGGACAAAGGCCTGTAGCTACTTGTATGTAAGATTGTGTAACTGGGCAATCAGATCAAAGCCCAAATACCTACAAAAGACATGACTGATTGAGTGAGCCCTTTCCATAAGCTACAATACTAAAAACTATAATTAAGGGCTCACAATAACGCTAAGATAAGAGATATTTTACATTTAAATACTATAACCTCTCTATTAAATAAGGGCGCGTCCGCCGTTTTACTCTCCGTAGCTAACGACGTAAAGGGCCATGCAGCTCTCATCTCTCCACAAACCTGCTCACACTCTACTCACTCCCCTACCCTCACCCTACCCGAGCTGCTCAACCCCCGCTCTAATCTGTCCCGCTCCGCTCTGCTGAGCAGCTCGCAAATCTAGGTCTGGACTGCATTCAGGGCAGGGTGCGGGGAGCAGGGGTCAGGGGGGTGGGGACCCTGGAGGAGTTGGTTCCCGTGTCGGCCGTCAGGGTCGCTGACCCCGCCACTACCTGGTCGACTAGGCCTGTGATGTGTGAGTAGGGCGACTCACCTGGAAGAGGTGTGGGGGTGGGTTGGGGGAAAAGTGGGGTTGAGTGGGAATGTATTTGTTTGCTGATAGGATTAATCCAGGCCTAGGACTTATCCAGTTTTCACTGTTGATCTTTAGGTGATATGGTAAATAGTTCTCTTACATTGACGGATCCAGAATTTTTCGGAATTTTCTTTTCTTTTTTTATTCAACCACATTCATTGACATGATCTTCCACGTAGTAAATTGGACACATTCTCAAGCATAATTCAAATTTTGCGTTTAAAATGTAAAATTCGGCCAAAAGGTAATTAAGGAAAAAATGTCCAATAGTGTCCCCCCTCCCCCTTTTTTTCAAAATCTTGGATCCACTAGCGCATAAGTCCGATTTGATTAGTGTTTGGTCATGAGTGATTCAGTTTGTCACCAACAGAAATTTAACTAAACGATATTTCGTCAAGGGTTAGGCCGCATTTTGTGATGGATGGAGTTACCTATCTTGAATCACTTATCATAACTACTTATATGGTACCTATGTTATAATATATACACATAATAATACCATGCTGCCAGAATTACCTGAACCCAAACAGGGGAGTATGCAGAGGGTACGTTTATGTCTACGCCTCTCATTTGTTCATAAAGTTTTTCAATACAAGTGCAACTGTGTAATCTCGTTTAGAAATTAATCGTTATTAAAATAACGAGACTCTTCGCCTGTTAATGAAAAAAAAACTACTAAAGTTTGAATTAGATAATTTTAAATCAATCATATATTTGTATAAAGGAGAGGTTGTTATGGCAAAGAGGAACTCGTAAGGAAAAAAAGGATATCTTATGTAGATATTGTATTAAAGTGAGAATAAATTTCTTGAGATTTTAAAGATTTGAACTTGTTCTTGTACACTTGTCACAAAATAAAAACAAAGTCACCATGCTAAAAATTTGCAAATCGTAAGAATAAGGTTGCCATGATAACAAACATGTCTGATGACCTTGTCTTAAACTTGGAAGTCAAAGGAAATTTCATGAAAATCAAAAATTTTAAAGTTGTTTTTATGCACTTGGCGCATCATAAGAACATGGCCGCCATGCTGATAAACATGCCTGATGACCTTTTCTAAAGCTTGGAATGAAAAGAAATTTACTAAAAATCAAAAATTTTGAAGTCATTTTTGGGCACTTGGCGCATCATAAAAACATGGCTGCCATGCTGACAAACATGCCTGATGACCTTTTCTAAAACTTTGAAGTAAAAAGAAATTTCCTGAAAATCAAAAATTTTGAAGTCGTTTTTATGCACTTGACACATCATAAAAACATGGTCACCATGCTGATAAACATGTCTGATTACCTTGTCTAAAACTAAGAAATAAAGATAAATTTCCTGAAAATCGAAACTTTTGAAGTCGTCTTTACGCACTTGGTGCATCATAAAAACATGGCCGCCATGCCGATAAACATGTCTGATGACCTTGTCTAAGAAGTCAAATGAAAAGAAATTTCCTGAAAATTTAAAATTTTGAAGTCATTTTTGAGCATTTGGTGCATCATAAAAATATGGCCACCATGATGACAAACATGTTTGATGACCTTGTTTAAAACCTGGAAATAAAAAGAAATTTCCCGAAAATCGAAAATTCTGAAGTCGTTTTTATGTACTTGGCGCATGATAAAAACATGGCTGCCATTCTGAAAAACATGTCTGATGACCTTGTCTAAAACTTGTCTTAAACTTGGAAGTAAAAAGAAATTTCATGAAAATAAAAAATGTTGAAGTTGTTTTTGAGGACTTGGCGCATCATAAAAACATGGCTGCCATGTTGAAAAAACATGTCTGATAACCTTGTCTAAAACTTGTCTTTAAATTAGAAGTTAAAAGAAATCTCATGAAAATATAAAATTCTGAAATTGTTTTTGTGCACTTGGCGCTTCATAAAAACATGGCCACCATGCTGAAAAACATGTCTGATGACCTTGTCTAATACTTGTCTTTAACTTAGAAGTAAAAAGAAATTTCATGAAAATAAAAAAATTTTGAAGTTGTTTTTGAGCACTTGGCATATCATAAAAACATGGCCGCCATGCTGACAAACATGTCTGATGACCTTGTCTAAAACTTGGAAGTGAAAAGAAATTTCTTGGAAATTAAAAATTTTGAAGTCATTTTGGGGCACTTGGCGCATAATAAAAACATGGCCGCCACGCTGACAAACATGTCTGATGACCTTTTCTAAAACTTGGAAGTAAAAAGAAATTTCCTGAAAATCTAAAATTTTGAAGTCGTTTTTATGCACTTGGCACATCATAAAAACATGGTCACCATGCTGATAAACATGTCTGATTACCTTGTCTAAAACTAAGAAATAAAAATAAATTTCCTGAAAATCGAAACTTTTGAAGTCGTCTTTACGCACTTGGCGTATCATAAAAACATGGCCGCCATGCTGATAAACATGTCTGATGACCTTGTCTAAGAAGTCAAATGAAAAGAAATTTCATGAAAATAAAAAATTGTTGAAGTTGTTTTGAGCACTTGGCGCATCATAAAAACATGGCTGCCATGCTGACAAACATGTCTGATGACCTTGTCTAAAGCTGGGAAGTGAAAAGAAATTTCTTGGAAATTAAAAATTTTGAAGTCATTTTGGGCACTTTGCATATCATAAAAACATGGCCGCCATGCTGACAAACATGTCTGATGAACTTCTGTAAATGTTGGAATTGAGAAAAAATGTTATACAAATTTGAAATTGTGAACTAGTTTTTTTCTCATTTGGCACACCATAACAACAGAATGTAAGGGACTTAACACTTCTGTTCACAGCCAATAACAAGAGAGGCAATTGACTTTCACCTGGGTTCCAGTGTCTCCCACTATAGTTGGCCAAAACTCAAAGTTGTTTACTTGACACTTCTGTTCCAGTCTGTTCCGGTCTGCCGCACAGCTAATAACATGAGAGGCAATTGACTTTCACCTGGGCTCCACTCTCCCACTAGAGTTGCCCAAACTAAAAGTTGTTTATTATTGTTTTAACTATCCTGAAACTTGTAAATTTTGATCAAATAACATATAAAACAAGCAAAATACATATAAACTTATGAGAGAATTATGTAAAATACATTTAAGGTATTTTTTTAAAGAATTATAACAACACAAAATCCATTCTAATGTAAAAATTGTCAAAGGCCATAGGACACATCTACATGTAACTAAATGTAACTAAAATCTCCTCTCACAAGAAAACCCATACATCCACTCTCCAAGCATAGGACAGGAACCAGGGGATTAAATGTGTGATAATAGGGTGAACTGGCTCTTTCACTTAGTCAAAGAAAAAGCCATCCTATACTTCGCCTATCAAACTTTATACCATTGGTGAAACTTAATACAACTCGAAGAATAAAACGCAACCTAAAACCTCTTCAAGATATGGGCCTACTTTCCCGTTGGTGTACTGCATCTTTTTTCATAATTCAGGATTCGGTACTGCGGTGCGGATTTATAGTGTCCTTTACGGCAAAAGTAAGCTGCTCACCTATAAGTACACATAAACTTCGGTCGGGCAACACAGGTAAACTTTTTCTGACAACAATCCAACGCCCATCCCCATCATAGATCTCCATAACCATTTCTCATTTCCATTTGAAGACGCCCACTGTTGGACGCTATGATTGGTCCAAAGTGGGGACATCCGGTGCCGGCGCAATGATATCGGTATGGGGGTCAAAAACTGTAAAGGAGGTGGACTTTGAGAACTACAGAGGACCCTGGAGGAGTGGGAGGGTTGGTGTACACAGGGTGGGAAGGGGGGAGGGGACCGGGTTAAAAGGGGCAGAGGGACCCGAGTGGGCGCTCACCGCTAACGGTCAATGGACTGCAAACCGCCGATAAGACCGGCCATGGCCACTTCAGCACGTGGCCGTTAACGGGAGAGGGGGCGGTGGAAGGGTAGGGGGGTACTCACACTTACCTTCTTTAAAGTAATTTAAACGTCATTTAAGTTATTAATACTTTAGAAACAGATTTCTATTGGAGATACCTAATTTGCGTAAAATCGGTTCTTTTTGTTACTATACTCAATTTACAAATTGAATCTTCAGTATAGATAGTATAGTATGAGACACGTAAAAGACATCCCTATAATAAAATTATTTGATATGTGATGTTTAAATCATATCATTTCATCCCATCTCATCTCAGCTATGATCAGATCATGCCATTTTCATGGCTAGGATATTAGTAATTACATGATAATGTTGAAATAGTTGCCCGCTCCGATATGCTCAGATACCAGATTGTACAGTGGGAGCGGGTGGAAGAACAATTATGTTGAACCCTGATTACCCAAATAAAAAAAATAAAATAGATTGGAGAAAAAGTAAAATGCATAATAAATGTAACTTGCTTCCCAACTTTCCTAAATCAGGGACAGGGAATCAACAATCCAACCCCTATTTAAAACAACAAGCGGGAGAGAAGATGGTGTTTTCCAGCGGTAACACGGTCACACCTCTATACAGGGTACCAATCGAAATTCCATTTTCAAATCCCCTGTGTTTTCCCTGAGATTTCCCTGTCCCACAGCAATTTTTTTCTGTGTTATATCCAGCAAGTTGCTGAAATGTAAAAGCCTCTGCATGCAGCAAATTTTTGGAAACTCAACAACAAAAAGTCAGGGATTTCAGAACCTGGCCAAATAAAATTCCCTATGTTTTGGCAAAATTTGCCAATTCCCTGTGTTTTCCCTGTCAGGGATTTTTCTTTTGCCATTTTCCCTGTTTTCCCTGTGTGGTTGGTACCCTGTCTACAGGCCTAGGTCTGCCAGTCACAGTTTAAGAGGGGGCACGGGGGGCACGGGGGGTAATGTAAAATATAGCCAAATGACACTATATAAGTGAACAAAATTCCCAAACTGCCTAATCCCTTCTCAAACACCTCGATCCGCCACTGTCTCCCCACATTAAGCTCCCTTTCCCAACAAGTACCCCCCCCCCCCTTCACCACCAAACCGTCCCCACTCCTCACCCTCCACAGTGGGCGCGGCTACTTCCGCACGTGGAGGTTTGACGGCCACCGTTCGGGCCGCGCGTCCCTTGTACAAATAGTTGTAGCTCATTTCTCCCCGGCCGACCATTGCGGTTCGGCTATCGGCCGTCCTGATTTCCCCGATCTGTCGTTGGCCGGCCCCGCGCCGACTCCCAACAAGGAAATATGATTTTACTCGGACATTGTGCGGGTTATTTCCGCTAACGGCCGTTTGGGGGCGCGCGCGGCCGGCTAACGGGGCCGAGCTGCTCCGAGCGGGTCGAACTGCTCACTGAGGGCTCTATATCACCCAGATTATGGACGCCTGGGGTAAAAAGAGCAGCTCCGAGCAGCTCGGAAAAAGACCATCTTTTGCTCAATTAGGCCCGCCGGTGGGTCGTAGGAATTCCGCGTCATCTGGTAAAGATTTGGCGCAAATAACCGCGCGGCCACTTGCAAATTCTCCCGACGGCTTGGCCTGGAGGGTGCGTACGACATCAGAGATGGGCTCATGTTTGGTGAGCCCAAAAACTCGTGGCTTACGTATTCCGCCAGCGTTTTTACTGTCGAGGTGGGGCGGTCATTGTAACACAACAGGGATCGTTTTATGTGTTTACCTTCCAGTATGGAATGCATACCGTTCGAAGACAGATAAAGTTTCAAAGTAGTTCGACAGCACTTTATTATGATAAATTGCACGTCATTTCGAAGCAATATGCTTCGCCAACTATCTCGATGTTAAAATCATAAGTAATGTACGTATAAAACATAATCAAATGTCAAGGTTGCCTGATGGCATGCATTTTTCAAGCTATCAAGAAATAATCTCGGAAACTGATCGACAACAGCTATTACCGATAAATGTGAGAAGTTTATGTCTTCTCATCAGATACATTGATACCCCGACGGAATCGCCTCTATTATCGCTAACCCATGTATACATGTAACCTGTACGCGACACTCAATCATGTAAACGCGATTAAAGTGCGACCTGGCTGGCCTGGGCGACCTCAGACGCGACCTGTGGCGACGTGACCTCTGACCACGTGACCCTGGCAAGTCTCGCGTGCACGTGACTAGTCGGCGAGATTGAACGAGAGTTGGTGGTTGGATTGGAGAGGGGCGTGGGTTGGATGGGAAGGTAGGTGGGTGGGTGATAAGAGGTACTGATAACAGTGGTATGTACGATAAGTCACGGGGCCACGCCTTGGGATCCGCACACCTCTCTTCACTCATACCACGGACCCTCAAGAGATATATATTGGTGCTTCGGGAAAGGGTACACCGCTTAGGTTTTAGGGCAACCACTTGAAATCTAAGTGAAAAGGGTGACATTAAATCAAGTTTCGCAGATGTGTGTCACGGCTATCTTAGAACATGCAAGCAGAGGGCTTACAATTAATGGCATAGGTATTTTCTACCCAAATGTGAAACTGCCGTGGACTCATGTGCACATTATAATTATGGAATTCTACGGGCTCTTCTAACACTACAGACCCAATCCCCATCTGACGCATACGTTATTGTTGTTATGCCTCTAGAGATCAGTTAACCTTTGCGATTAGATGACAATAAATCGGTTCAAGTAATTCGGACCTTTTTACTACCATTCCCTAGAATTTCTCATTTGTGTTTTCGCAAATCTACCAATTATCAACTTAAACCTGTACATCTCCTATACCTAGACCTCTGAGGTATAAGGCACATTAGGGTGTCGATTCATTAAATTAGATTGATTTTCACCGGAACCAGAATGGAAGCAAGGCAATAAAATTATTGATATTTCCATTATCATCAGAGAAGGACAATATGAATAGAATTTGCACTACGATTTAATTGGGTCTACGTTATTTGAAATTCAATTCGTGTACCTCAAAATTACAAAGGAATAAAACGACAAGTTGGAAAACCCCGCCTGGTCAGCGCACTCGCCAAGTAGCATGTCGGGGCCGTACTCAGGTGAATGGGGCACGCGCCTCCCGCCGAGACCTCATCACTCGTTAACTGAAGGCACACGTCGGGGTCAGTACCCCCCGACCCCCCTGACCCCCGGGAGGACCTGCCCCCTCCAGGGGGTGAGGGGTGGGCACCAACAGGTAGTTGGTCGACATGTGTAGTCATCAGGGCCACTCCAGGGTCTTTGGTCAGGAGGAAGGGAGGGTTGAAGGGGGGGGGGGGGGGGTGACGGGGACAGCCTCAAACAAGTACGTGTAGATTTACATTTTGTGTTATCATTGAGTGCAGTGGTTGAATACCTTTTTGTGTAATGATCGAACACTTTTTCAGATGAGAAACTGGAATTAGCATGCTCTGGCTTGTACAGATTGGCCCTGGCTGAAACAGAGGGGGGCTTGAAGTAGATCTGAAGGAGTTCCAAGAAAAATGTATGTTGCTGTTATTCTTAATGCATTTTTCAATCCAAAATGTGCTTCATTCATTAATTGTTCTTATATTTTAAGTTTACTGTGATAAATCACTGTTTGGCCAAACTTCGTGAAAGGTTAGGGTATTTCAAATTTGTAATTGAAACTCCTCACCCTGGTTAGTTCACTACACGGTGGCGGATACAGAGAATTATAGTAAGTGTGCCATTCGCCAAGCCTAGATATGGCATGCTATTCCTTTTTCTTAAAATTACATGGCCAGATAATACTCTTAATGAATAGCAATTAAACATTTACATACTCCGACCAAACCCTTTTTGAAAACCCGAATTCCACTACTACTTGAAGATGTTCTGTCTTCTGCCACACTGCGTGTAAACAGCATCTCTGCTGGGAGAGTGTGCAAATGGAAAAGACAGACCCGAAGACTGGTTCTGCAGGTAAAGATAACAGACAGACTGACAGAGAAAACAGACAGACTTCACATCCAATCTGAACAAGGTAAATAAACAGCTGTGAACTTTCTTTATTTTGTAGCAGTTAAACGACGGGTTGGGTCAGGTATAGACAACCTATTAAATCAATTGAACTGATTTTTTGACTTTGGTCATCAACATGGTAGATGGAGTTGATTATACTTAACTCTTTACCTCTGGAATGGTCCACATCATACAGTTCTATGCAATCAGGGCAAACCGACTGATAACAGATCCATATTCATATTGCTCACTGAGGAAATATCACTGTATAGTACTTGATAATTCTTCATGATTAATAGTAACTTTTGTCTGATTATATTTCCATGGACGTGGTCCCCTAAACAAAGTGGCGATTTGACCTCCGGTCATTTGATGGTCAGCTGGTTTGGGTCAAAAGCCCATTCGTCGGCAGTAAGTGGGACTGACCACTAATAGGATGGCCGGACCTGTGTCCTGAGAGATCAGCCACAGGTCAGCCTGGAGTAGTGGATAGATCATCGCGTTAATTGGCGGAACAGTCAACGTTGATTCTCCACAAACAGTTGATGTTAAGAGGTACCTTGTGTAAAGTGATACTTTAGCCAAGACGACGGCTGCCATTCGTGACTTGGACAATGTAATAAACATTATCAGTATGTGGAAAAAGACTCCCTTTTATTATACTCCCACACTCCTACTCCAAACCCCTGAGAGACCTTTCAATGAATGTATTTACACATTCTTGCGAATATCCCACACTGCCAGTAATGCATGAAAGTAAGGATCAAATACCATAATAATACTTCAAGGCCTATGAAAGGAATAATAGTACCAACATGAGCTCAAACATCCATGCTTTTCACAAGGCGCTCGTTTGTTTGTTTGTTTGTTGGATTAGTTTAACATCCAGCCAACCCTTTAGGGTTCTTTTGCCAGACTGCAAAAGGTAAAGCTTTGCAGCTAATTTTACATCATGGGGGCAGTGACCGAATCTATGAAATGAGGTGACTATTTGTAGCAGTGGGACCCAATGCCCTCTTTATAGTGCTGCCACACTGAGATATCATGTCATAGGCCCACACAATACCCCACTCAGCCCTATTATACTGACACCGGGCTGACCAGTCATGTTTCGTGGTTCTTACTTTATACTGAGTGCCAGGTATAGTTTCCCTTGCCATGTCTAAATCGACTACTTATCTCCATGGCCTTCGACAAGATGTCAACACAAAACGTTACAAATGTATTTATCAATGCGCAAGACACCACATAGATTCCAGCTTCCCCATGGCTCTTTTGTTTTTGCTGATTATTCAGCCTTCATCGCCATTTGATCATTGATCAGTATCCCATGCTGACAAACAGCAATCTAGGCCAGCATCATCATCATATCATTCCCTGATTCAGTAAGATAAGCCAATAGATGGGTGCTCAATAAGTGCAGATCAATAATGACCAACAACTCAAGAGATGAAAATGACTCCGAGTTACTCTGCTTTGGATAAAAACTATCCTTTGTTCGCAACATTGGACGATATAACTATTCAACTTCTATGAAAAAGGAGACAAGTAATAATGACTATATTCCCAAGGCTTCTAAAGGCCAAACGCTTTTTTTGATAATGAAAAACTGAAAGTCAAGGGTAGACATGTCGACTTTAATCAACTGTCGTTAATAATAGTTTAAAACTATCCATGACATTTAAGATTCTAGTAAGTCAGGAACGATTTGATACGTACAAAGTCCGATTATGTCAGAAGTACTACCGGTATATCATATGATAGTTTTACTGTACTCGTAAAAGATAGTCCTTTATTTTATACAAGTGAGCATGTGTATTTCAACTTTGAACTTAAAGGATTTATGTTGAAGAGGTTTATGTAACATGGTTCTATGTTATCTGTGCCGTGTTCGCGCTATGTAATTATAGGTACTGCATAGTAAGAAAGTTCTAGGGAGTACGTCCTCCCCCCTTCTCTGTCACATGACACATGAGTGGGCAGAGAGCTGCTCATATAGGCAGGGCCTGGTGCCACAAGGGAGGATTATCCTGAGGCCTCCTGCCCGCAGCATCCACTTTGGGGTGCATCATGTGTGTGGAATGAGAAGTACTGATCATGGATTAATAATCCATCTATAAAAGAACCGAGACTGCTTATTCTTCACCTAGTCACCCTGTGTGACATTCAGTGTCTTTTTTTTTAATCAGAACAAAACAAACAAATTTATTGTCATACATTGCAAAGACATGGTCCCTTGCACAAAACTTTCCCATGTGATTACAAGAAGCACGAGCCCGGCCATCTAATAGCCTAGCTACCCAATCGGCGATCCCTGTATCTAGGGTTTGAACTCAATTTTTTGTCATAATTTTAAATCAAAACAAAATTTTGAATTTTTTTCCTGGGCAAACCAATTCATTTAGAACTCAATATTATAGGCCTTTGACTTAATAGAAAATCTTGTACCACAGAATCTAATGTGTTTGACTGGAATTGCTTGGCCAGGTAGCTAAAATATTAAATATTATTAATTTTTGGTAATGTAATTGAATTTTAAATAGTTTTGACTCATTTAAGTGGGGGGGGGGGTGCAAAATTTAGTTTAAACAAAAGAACTTATGAAAAAGTAGAAACAAACCAACAAATTTCACATGTCAAAACCATGCAAAGTAGTAAGATAAGTAAATGGTATTGGTTGATTTGGTTGTCTAAACTAAGTTATTTTCAGTATACATGTTTACCAAATGACCATTCACTAGGGTCATTGTTTGTATAAGATAAACAGTGTAAGCATCAGTAAAACACCCAGGGCCCCAAGGGCAACATGTGCCAGATCAATTGCCCTCAAGGGCATCATGTGCTAGATCAATTAACACACATGCCTTCCTAATTGTTGGTAAACAGTCTGGGCCTTTGATCTACTGAAACCTGGAAATGCTAACATAAAAGCAGCAAGAACATTTAAATTCACTAACAAAAAAGGCTCATTTATCATGCTTTGAGAAAATAGTTTGTTTCAGTATGCCCAAGTTCAAACGTTGAAGTGTTTTCCAATAGTGCTTTTATGTTTTCAATAAAATTGTACAGTAAACTTTACCTCCGAATTTGGTGACAAAATGACATTACAGACAACCAATACTATAGGAAAACCACTGTCCAAAAAGGTCTGTGTGACATCACAACTGATGCAAGTGACTTAAGGCCCAGTAATAGGCTCCCGGAGGATCGCCTATTAATAAATTCAGAAATGGCTTTTGTGTCCGGCGCAGGGTACAGTAGTTAGAACGAGCAGCTCATCTTTAGCATTAAGCTCTAAACCCACAAAACGAACGTCTCAAGTTTTCAGCTAAGACCCTTCCCCCATAATACGACGCCCCACCAAACCTGATCATTCCATCACAAGATTCCATCACAGGAACAGATTAAAGCCAACTTTTCCAAAAATGCTCAGAAAGGATCCCCAAAATGCTGACCATTCCCCTCCCTCAGGCCAATCGTTAACATTTCAGTCTAGATCAAATAAGAGGACGAACCGTGCCAAATCTCCACTATAGAGAACAAATATGGCGCCACTTCCGGTCAAGCTTCCAGCAATGACCACCAGATGGCAGTGTAGTAAGGGGCGGTACCCAGCATGCATCTGGGGGAGACACGTGACCTGGGGTCAGGCTGGACCGCCCCCTGGTGGTGAGAAGTGACAGTGGTATCTCGGCCATGTAGGGCTCCTTGAATCGTCCCCTTACACCACCCATCTGAATCCCACTCCGCCATTCCTACCTGACAGGTATAGAACGCACCAGCCAAGTTCCGCCCCAGCGCACATATACTACTGATTCACTCATGTTTTCAAGGACTTTCAGATTCTTACCGTGTCCCCTGACAAGGTCGTAGTGACAAGAGGATGTTGGTAGTTATCAAAGAGTTCAAATTTGCACTTCCAACGCATCCCCTAGCGAAAGCAGGACTGCCTCTTTCATCTTACTAATTTCAATTCTTTTCCGAAGTATTTTGGACGAGCTATATCATATTGGTGCCGATATGTTCGAGGCATCTTTCTCTTCATTGCCTCCAAAGGATCAGGGCAATCAATGGTGGGAAATTATGAGGCAAGGTGGACGACTTTGGAATAAAATGTTGCCTTCTCCTGGAAATATTGGCTTTGCAAACTTTTTTTTCCTCTAGAGAAGTATATTGATTCTATCTGGGAATACTTTAATGGTGATGACAATTGTAGATATTTGTTATAAACTTTCATTATGAATTTGCATTGTGCTATGAGATGGAATAGCGAACTACCAACATTTCGGAAAAGCACGCTTCTCCCTTTTCTCCAGAAGAAATGATTAAATCTACTCGACTTTAATATAACTAGACCTCTGGAGGAGCAGAGACACTGGAGGAGATGAGGTATGGGTCGAACGGCCTCCTCCACGGCCGGGGAGGGGCGGTGTTTACAACAGGACCTCCAGTAAATCGGGGTAAATCAGCGACCTGCTTAATGAGGGCTCAAGCCAAAGAGGTCTGGGCATAAACAGCAGTCAGCTCCTCCAGTACCTGGGGGTGGGTGCTGCCAACTGCTCCAGGGTCAGAGGTGGAGAGGCTGGGGGGCTCGGGGTCGGGGTTTGGGGTAAGATATTAGGAATATGGGAATAATTTAATTTTTTCAATATTTTTGGCCCACTGAGGGTAGGGGCCTAGAAATTGTTTTTGGACAGACATCTTTTTCTGTCCAACAGCCAAGCAACGTCGGGTTCACCCCACTTTCATAAGATATTAGGAATACTTTCATATGGAGATATAAAGGATTTCAGAGCTCTAAAGAGTATCTTGTTTCTCATTGGGTGGAGGTTTTGCAGGAATTATGATAGGAAAAAGCGATTGTCTTAAAATGTCCTTTCAAATCCAGAATTAGCAGCTTCTTAAAAAGTTAAGCATTCTGTATCATATAAAAGCTTGAATTTTGTAAATACTTCTGGATTCTCAGTAGCAAGAAATACCTTAATTTCTGGAACAGTTTTCCGTGAGAAACATTTGTATTAAGGTATGCATGGATTATTGAGTATGTTATAGTTAATGATAGCATCTGAGACCTAGTCACTTAGCAATATTGCCAATGGTCGGCTATCTGATATTTATTATGAAACGATAATTGGTAAAATATTTTGTAATTCTAAGATGATGTTTTATTGTCATTGTGCACATGTAATCTGGTTGGCAAAGTAGGAAGTGAGTAAATAGAGTAATAGATAGTCGTGAAGAAATAATGGGACGAGGGCGCCGGGTAACTGAGTACACAAGGACCGTGAAAGGCATACAGATAGTGGCAAATTGTTGTAGGAGTTAATTGCTAGTTTACACAGTTGACACTATAAGGAAAAGACAAAAACATTGAACAATTTGCACTCGTTGTCAGTAGTCAAATTCCAAACCAAACTTTTTTTTTTCTAATTAAGTGTATATATTTCAACAGTGTCAGAAATTAAGGGTGCACCCTGCACCCGAGGAGCACGTTTTTGCCGCAGGGTGCATGATTTCTAAAAGTGTGCACCCGTCAGATGCACAGTTTTTTCATGAAATAAATAGCCTTATACAAGTGAGGGTGCACTGAAAGGCTCCCGGATGCATACTTTTCAAAGCTATGCACCCAGCGTGTGCTTAGATTCGAACCTTAATTTTGGACACTGATTCAATGACTAAACAAGTGTCCCAAGATAGAATAGTTACCATTTGTCAATACATGTACGCTTAACTTTAAAATATACTCTAAACTAATACTATCTAATATTCTTTAAATTTTATTGTTAAACGATTTGCAAAAATGCCAATTTTAAGGGACTGTAATTCAAAGAGTCTGTTTCCAAAGACTGTCCATATGATTATGAATATGAGCTAAACATAATGTTCCATAGTTTCCTTACTCAGTGGGCTGATAGTATGCCATATTATTTTACATCTCGTGATGTTGTAGAATTCCTACTTTCTTGACAAAACCATACAATTCCTTAGAACGAATATGATCGTGTCAGAGCTGGAATTCTCTCCCAGATGGTCAGAACCTCCAGTAGTCACTTACTACACTCACAGGGTTGGTCAGCAGGGGTAGTGGTCAGTCCAGAGGTCAGTCCCACCTAGTCACCCACTCTACCAGTAGATTAGGACGTCTGGTCAGCGCTCCTCCAGGTGATAAGAACCACCACCAGCCGAGGGCGGACCACAGGATGAAAAATGACCCCGCCACTACTTAGATCCGCCGAGAATTAAGACCGCGCGTGGAAGGTGTCCTGGTCAGTCAGAGGGTCGACCAGTCACCGCTTATCACCTACAAAGTACTCCACCACCTACTGAGCAGCTCATGAGCTACTGGTGAGCAGTTGGTGAGCAGGTCGGTTTGACCCGCTTCTTTGATGATTCATAAGAACCAGATGTCCTGGATTTGATGTTTGTAAATACCCAGAGTGGTGATAAATTGCAAAACAGCTTCAATGCGAGAAATAAACAGTAGAGTGATGGGAAATATTGGCTTCGTGATGTGGTATATCAGAAGAACACAGAGGACAATGTTTTTGCTTGTAGCTAGTGTTCTAGCTCAAGGACAGATGAGAGTATGATATGGTGCGACATGATTGATGCACTGACTTGGGCACAAACTCTCTTTCAAATGACATTCGACTTTGTTTGTTTCTTTGCTGGGGTAGTTTAACGTCCGGCCAACCCTTATTGGTTCTTTCCAGACTGCACAAGGTAATGCTAATTTTCAGCATACGGGTGATTGAATCTATATGATTTAGAAGAAACCCACCACCAGGTGCAATACCCTACTCGCTGCGAAGAGTGGCAAGGGGTCTTTCATGTGCAATGTCCCATAGAAAGGACACCACACACCCCGCCTTTGATGACCTTGTTGGGAGCACAGGACACTTGACTTAATAATATGTTTAACAGTATCAATCCCAGGGTAGTAATGTATCAGAAGCAGCTCACAGGTCAACTGAGTGATACTGAGCAGCTAAATGCATAGACTATAAACCATAGCTTGGCTATCTAAAATAAATTTTATAATTGCTATTAATGAGCACTGGCTAACAAGACACATAGCATTTAAAACTTTTCTACCAACAATGTTAATAAGGAAATACTAAAGGTAATACATAGGCAAGACTGGACCTTAGTTTCTAAATTACCTCAAAGGGTTGCTGTGTCAGAGTGTCTCAGGATGCCCTGGAGGCCCTTACAACTTGTTAGTTTCCACTTGGCGCCAACTGACACGAGTTGCTCGACACCAGAAGTCAACCCGAGCCTTGCAAGTATGAGGCGCCCAATGTCAGGTCAGTTTTAAAACTTCCGCATTTCAATTATCATGTATACACTTATATGTAAGTCATTTGGTGACTGCATTGTGCGGAGAAACGAAGGTGAACCTAGCCAGGTGACTGCGCGTCAGAGGGTTTAGATCCCGACAGTGGGATTAAAATCCACTTGGAGGCATATAGAAGGGAAGACTAGTGCAGGTAAGTTTTGGGCTGGGAACAGCACTTCCGGTTTAAGGGTATATATGAGTTGGATGGACCTTTTTCCCTCCCATGTCACCTGAACACAACTAAGGATTATATCTTGTTTTCGTTTCTAGGTTTAGAGGCTTAATGTTATCAATATTGCTAGTACATGTATAAGGAATTCAAAATTCAATTTTCAATTGAGTTCTCACGCTGTCACAATCTCAAAATTTGGCGGAGACAGTATCAATGACCATTGTGACAAGCATAGAAGTTTTGCTAAACCCGTCGAAAGCATTGCAAAATTATTTGTATCATACAGCAGTTAACTCCCGACTCCTCATTCAACCCTCCCAATCTGCTCGACCGGTGGTCAAGTTAAAACGACACCTGGGGACGTCCTCAGGAGGAGACGGGCCCTTCTAGGGGGTACCGGGAGGAATCCACCCCCCTCCCCACCCCCGGGAGGAGGCTACAAGCCTACCTTACACCGCCCTCCATGTCCGAGTACTCCCCCCGTCCTGGACCGAGCTGCTCGCTCTGACCCCTGACCTGACCTCCGACCTGACCTTTGACCTGGAGGTGAGCCTCCCTCACCTCCAGTCGTCATTAACCCTGGCCCCCTTTGATGGTTCATTCCCACTGACCGTGGGGCTGCTCCAGGGCGGGCCAGGAGGAGGGGCAGGGGCGGCAGAGGTCTTAATCAGACCCAGCGCCCCACCTGACATTTAACCCTTCCATGCCGGGTTGCCTCAGGTGAAATTCATATTAACCCATTAATTCCACAACCCAACCAAGAAAATGCATATAGATAAAAACAAAGACGATCCAACAAATCATTGAGGAAGTCAAGAAAATAACCCGTTTTCTAAGAGGTTTTTGAAGAAATAGTTACATTTCGCCAGGTTTGGGAGTTAAGTAAACAATTTTCGTTTCATTTTGCAGTGCAGCAGGGTGGTAAACGAAACGCACGTGCCGGCGCGCGTTCCTTACTACGGGGCTGACATATGCGTGAAGAGGGGCGGCGCGGGAGCGTAGGGCGCGTACGGCCCGGTGGTGGTCATCATCTTCCACCCGAGTGGTCAGCGGCCGGAGGTGGGCCACTGACCAGTGGTCACTAACGATGACCAGCTCGGGATCCAGGCTGTACCTGTCTCGGGGAGACGCCCATTACCTCTGTATTTACCTAGCGTGATACCTGTCCAGGTACCCATAATGAACTGTAACCACCCCCTTTTCCTATTAGGTCAAAGGGTCTGTTGGTTGTTTTAAATATTTTAAATGGCTTAAAGTATAAACTATCCTCACTTCCCTACAGCTTTGTAGATCAGGGTCAATGAAAATCAAGTAAACCAGAAGAAGTCAAAGCGATATCAGAACATATGATGTATGTTGTAAAATGTGATCTAACCATAATCAGTGTGGGAACTGGTGGAAGATCGGCTAAGCCGAGCCTGTATACCCAAACAAAAACAATTTAAAAAAAAAAAAAAAAAATCTCAACATTAATGATAAAATATTGCGTCAAGGTTTATAAGGGGGAAATATGAAAACAACCTCAAAACGACTTTATTCGTGTCCTAATGTTACGGCCGGATATCAACTTCTTATGCAGGCTAAAGAACAAAAATTACAAGCCAAGTAAGTTCACTAATATTTTTGGAAAAGGCCCCAAACCCTCGAGGGAAAACTGTCTATCCGTGACTGTTCCCAGTCATATTTTCAATAGGCCTACTTTGAGACTCGAATCAAGAAAAACTACTATATCATGTTTTTACCCCCATTACTGTGGTCACAAAAGGGAAAACATGCACTACAGAATCATTTCTAAGGTATTTCAAAGCTTGGAAAACGAAGTTCGAACTGGCCTCTTAGAAACTAATTTTACATCCACACTGCACCACACCACCTGATTCCACCTTAAAACACGACGACTCGATGTAAGACAGGTTGGCCTGACACCTTACTTTTTCCAAACCTTAGAACGTGGATGCAAAAGAAACCCGCGCCAGGTCTCCATTCAACACTTATCCCTCACGCCCCACTGCAAAAAGAAATCTGTAGAAATCTCCAATACATCCTGCTTTTAAGTCTGGTGTAAAGTCGCCTAAGGTTTCTGCAAAGTGTCTTACATACTTTCTTTTGGCTGTTCTGGCCCTGTTAGTTTACACGGCGCTGACTGGTGACCAGGGATTTCGTTAATCTCACTTGTACTACGCAGGTATATCACTGACAAAGGGGACTAGGCGCCGACAGGCCTAAAGGAAAGCGATTGTGACTAATTTATAGGCCTTAGTGACTAATTTATAGGCCTAAGTGACTAATTTATCGGCCTGGTTAGGCCCAAAGAGGGGCCTGTGTTTAGGGAAGCCCGTCCCGGCAGAGGGGGACCTGTCGGTGGGCAGGTCATTTTTTATTGGACACAACTGGACTGGAAGTAGGCGTTTTTCAACGTCTAACTCATTTTTGAGCGAAAAAGTAGGATCGTATCTTTTAAAACGTCGGTGCCTGTGTAAACCACTAAGTTGACGCCGACCGTTTGGTGTCCCCTGTTTGCATTCGTATTTTTCGTGCAGTTAGGTTGAACGACCATTAATTTTATCCTCACACGCCAGCCTATATAGGGAAGGCATTTATCCACTCTTTACAGTCACATCTCTTATCTGTTTATGTAAAAATGTACAAAATGAAATTATTGTAAATCTTTGAAATGGAAGAAAGTTTCGAAAAACTAATTAAATTGTATCAATTCAATATTATCTATTTCATTCCCCAACCTGTGTCCTGATTGAAGGACACCTATCTAAACTAGAAGTTACGGGGGGGGGGGGCGTCGTTGTTCACGTTTATATGTGTAAGTATGGGCCTATGGGTGGTTTGAGATTGGGACAGTCTTTACAAAAACATCATGACTAACCGCAACTCTTAGAAAATCTAAGCGTAAAATGGGATTTGGGAAAGTGCAATTTTCTCATATCCTGAAAACAACAATGGACTAATTGAGAAAAAGAAATCTCTTATATCCTGAATACAAGGGGTAACGTCCAAAGGATTAAAAGTGAAATTTGCACTAAATCTTTGGATCAAACATTTGGATAATCTAGACTAAATGGGCGTCTGGCACCTGCCTAGGGATCAGAACATGTATATCTATTCCTAGAAATTCTAGGAATTGTTCTTAGAAATTCTAGGAATTTGATGAACTTTCTTGAAATGGAAATTTTTAATAGCATTGAACGTTCCCAAACATGATACTCAACCGAACCTCCCTCCGACATAGTGCCCCGAAGGTAGAGCTTGACCAGCGGGCTTGACCACTAGATTAGGCCGGGGTGGGAGGTTAGATAGGTGGTCAAGGTACCCGGGTTTGTGGTCAGTGAGTGGTCAGTGGTCAGGTGGTCAGCATAGATCATCACGTCTGGCAGGTCATATTGATAACACCTGGACACGCCGGGCCTAGCGCCAGAGGTCAAGAGGTCAACTCATGCTCCTGCTGCCACCTAGCGGTAGGAGCAGGCGTTGATCACCCTTTCCTCGAGGGTGGTGGTGGGGGGGGGGACTAGAAGGGGCGTACGGGGTTTCGTTGGGTTAGGGGGAGGGTTGAGGAAAGAGTTATTGCCCCTCGGACAGAACCACTTTCATGTGAAGAGGTCATGTTCTGAAAATATTCTTGTTCAGTCACAATTTACGACTACCCACGTTTCTCAATTTTGACTGAAATTTGGATTATGTAAATTCAAATCCCAAGCCTCGGGAGAGTACTCCCCCTTGCCGCCAAAAAAGAGAAAACACTTCGCACTTTAACACATTGTTCTGTGAAGGATATTTTCCATATAAACAATGCACTTAAGTGGTTTCCTATTTATCTTAGGACCACCAAATGATGCAAAGCTATTTCACGTCTAAGATACTGTTTCCCCAATAACCAGATATATCGCAAAGCTACCAGCTTACGTCGGAATACCGTCAGACTAATACGATGCTTAGGCGCACAGAGGCGGATCCAGCAATTTCAGAAGAGAAAAAGGGGAGTATGGGATCCAGGAATTCAGTGGCTGCATAATATTATAAAGTCAGCATAATGTATTAAAACACCACTTGCGGGCATGCTCCCGAGGTTTTTACCACTTTTGGGAAGTTTAGTCTCCACCAAAGGTGGGGGTGGAGGTGAGGAGGTGGTTCTGAAACATGGTTCCGCCCTTAGAATGCTATTGACGCAAGGGCTTTACAACGGCAAAAATCTGAAGGGACCACAACATAATACTAGTCCCCAATATTTTTAGTTGGTCTTTAATTACCCTACTCTAAAGAGTAAATAGTAGCCTGAATCACTTTTTAGATTAGACAGGAAGACAAGGTCACAGGTGGAATTATGGAAGAAAAGTATCGGTTACAAAAACCGAAAAAACCCGGGTTATTCGTCTTCTTTTTCTATATATGAAAGTATAATGCTTGATGAAATATGGGGAAAGGAATACGAATTATCGAGCGAATTATCGATTGAATTAAACAAAAATATGAACATGTGAGCTCGCCGCCATCATCCTCTATTATCGTTCACCCACACGCTGGGCTTACTAACCTTGTTTTCGATGCCGATCGTAAATATCGACATAATTCTTCCCTTTATATCGACCCTGACTGCCTCTGAATATCAATAATCCATAATATATACTCCATTTTGCTGGACGATGCCGATTTAAGGCGTAAAAGGCAGTCATCCGCGGAGAAGACATACACAGGTGTTCACCGGGTCACGCCATTTTGGCCTATGCCTGTGTACAGGCTGACAGGCTCAATGCGCGCGATGCGCTTCGTCCCGGAAGGGAATACGCATGAAATATAGTTCGCAAAGAAATGCGATTTTCTGGGTTTATATCGACAGATAGCTTCCCAACACATCGGCATCATCAACAAGAAGCAAATGACTATCAAAGTTCCGATCGTTGGAACGATCGATGTTCGCCCTTAACACAACAATGGACATTTCATTGTGTTGAGTAGTGATCACCACCAGTAGACTACCACCACCACTCCTCCTGTCACACACAACTCAGGGAGGGGCTTTGGAAAGGGACTCCTACTACCAGTGCTAGGTCACTGCACCCACCCACCCAGAGGGTGGCTCAAGTACTGGTTATGTAACCCACTTCTGGCTTCTCAAACTGCACCCTCCCCCACCCCCACTCCTTGAACTGAGTTCAAGGAGTGGGGGTGGGGGAGGGTGCAGGGGAGAGGCCTGCCCACTCAATTA
The DNA here is from genome assembly GCA_936440205.1 of Lepidonotus clava. Lineage (NCBI taxonomy): Eukaryota > Metazoa > Annelida > Polychaeta > Phyllodocida > Polynoidae > Lepidonotus > Lepidonotus clava. The sequence continues at coordinate 40,558,336 of OW387140.1, forward strand.
CACTTGATGCACACTAATTGTCCTTGCTTACAAATGCATGCCAGTGGACAAAGGCCTGTAGCTACTTGTATGTAAGATTGTGTAACCGGGCAATCAGATCAAAGCCCAAATACCTACAAAAGACATGACTGATTGAGTGAGCCTTCCCATAAGCTACAATACTAAAAACTATAATTAAGGGCTCACAATAAAAGATCGACATAAACCTATATGGCGCGCTAAGTCGACTGAAACGCGCGCGAAATAGGCAAAATGGCCAAGCAATCCCGGCTGACTTTCCGATCGGAAACCGGGGGCCGCCATCTTCGCCGTCATCACCCTCATTAACATAATCATACTACACTGCAATCCGGGACGCTAGGCTTTTCTATGCTGATGCGTCGATCGATGTCATACAGTTTGACCGCTTCACTCTCCGACCCGATCTCGGCTAATGCTTTTTCAATGGTCAATTTCTGGTATAGACTTTACATAGGCTCAGCATTGCAACCGGAAGAAGGCCTAAATTTGCGATCTTGTTTCCGCTGGTTGTGATATCGTTCAATAGCGTTTCCCGCCTAAATGTTCAAGTCATATACCCAGGCGAGATTCGATAGATCGATCATATTTCGAAGATGACTTTATAATACAGCGAGCCCGGGTAATAACGAGGAAGAACTACTTCCGGTCAGTCCCAATATTAGGCGCCATCTGTCGGGACGTATGGACCTAAGGGGGTGGGAGTGAGTGAGGGGAAACTTCATATCAAATCTTTTAAAATACCCATGCCACAGGGACCTGATTATGTTGTTACAGCATTAAAACTTCATACCCTATGCCAAATCCAATAACCTGCTTTGTTGCCAATGACTGTATCCAGTCCCTTGCCCCTTGCCACTAGGAATATGTCTTGGTGTTGAATTTCAGAAAGTTAATGTTTGTATGTCAACGTATTGATTACGCCCCCCACCCCCACCCAGGAGGAGGGTCAGGATGAGGAGTACTACGCCGTACGGGCCTCAGGTGTCCGGCTCCTCCAGGGTCCCTCCACACCTGACAACACCTGTCACCACCCCCTAATCTACGGACCCCGGGATAACAGGAGAAACTACCCCTACCTGGATTAGCTTAGATAATCTATGGACTCCGGGATAACAGGAGAAACTACCCTTTCCTGGATTAGCGTAGATTGTGGGTATCAATAAACCCATCCCAGTTAACATCAACATCAAAGTTAACCATGAAATATTTTCAAAATTGTTTGTGTGCTTATTCCATGAAGACAGTTGCATAATACAAAGTTGACAGATTGCTCCTGAAATTGGTAAATTGCAGCTTTATATATTGGCCTTTTCCCCATAGGAACCAATGTTAACACCCATCAGCCCAACCTATTGTGTCCAACCCTATTTTGCCCTGCAATACAACATTTTGATTGGCTGGCAAACCTGTGAATCTGTCAATTGATCGAATTTAAGAAATCATAATATTTTAGCAATACTTGAGAATATAGAAAAATATAATTGTTGCTCATTTCAGTAGCCCCAACTCCAGAAGTCAAAGATTGCTTATACTGTTATTTTGTCTGACCCTTGTCCAACCCTGGGATATACCCAATGTGGGATGGGCTTATTAGCAGCTCCATGGATGTTGTGCGGTACTGCCATAAGGACAGTGAACTCTTAGGTAGTAGAATTAACTTGCTCACTGTAATTCCAAGCCGCTCCATAAAGTCCTAGCTATATATATGATGCTGATATGTAATGTATTGTAGCTTTAGTACACTCTTTGAGTGATCAGATTAAGGGAAAGTTCCGGTCATTGGGTGAATACAAAGAGTGAGTCAGACGTCTGAATAAGAAATAAACGGGTAAACGTTTATACAAACGTCAAAAAGGTGTCGTGAGCAATGGAGAGCATCTCCATGGGAGTGAACGCTTTGTATGAAGGTATATTGGTCTTCTGAATATCCCGTTCTCATAACTATTTTTGTAGGACTTTGGGGAAATTCTCCCTCAACGCCTATACCCAGTGCCTTGAAGCCATGTTGCCAATTTTTTGCCAAAGTGCTGCGCCTATCCCCATACAACGACTGTGCATGAGTTCTGCATCTAGGGTGAGAGGGCAGATGGGGATGTACAGGGATGTGGGTTAGGGACATTGAATGTATTCTAAAATGCTGTGAAATGTGTTTTGAATATCAAATTTTGAAACTGATTTTTTGGGGTGCTGGAGAAAAAAAATTGGTGATCCGACAAAAATCGGAAAATTTACATCCCCGATTGCATGGCTGGATGCTGCTACACAGTTCATTATGACCATCCTTTACCTGATGTAACCACTAGAACTCTGATCTTGCTGGTATCCCCTTTCCGGGGGTTGCACTCTGGAGGACTGCGTTTCGCGGTACATGATTCCACAAAGTCCATTCCCCCTATTAATTCTTTCCAATATATATCAAAAACGGTCCAGACCTTCGATTTCGCACTTGACGCAGCCTTCAGGAGTTACCACGAGGTTCCAGAAGCATCGCCTCTATCTGAATATTAACTTTAGAAGCTTTGAACTGAGGAGACTTCAAGACATCCTAGGTTTACTTAAAAGCCCTTGTTCTTTTCTTGACTTATTCCTTTTCTAATTTCAGGGGCGTAGCCAGCCCTAAAGTCAAAGGGGGATCCGACTTACATTTTTGGCAAAATATCTTATTTTACTTATTATTTTGAAAATTTACGGGGGTTCCAGACACCCAGGAACCCCCCCCCCCCCCCCCCCCCCACACACACCTGGCCACGCCACTGAATATCGTGAGCGTCTTTCAGTATAGATAATAAATTAGCACGTCGTTTCAAGGAGGTGGTCAGGTAAATGACAGAAATGTTACAATTAGCTTGCAATTTCCAGACAGTACACCCTAGTGGTACATTACTTGTCAACGACTAGACAATGGAAACAGTGCCACACGCCGGGTGCCAGCCGCGACTGACGCTGGTACCTGTGATCTCCCCACCGGACATTGGCCTGTACTCGGCCTGATTTAGATTTGTCAAACCAGTCTGACAATCAAGACAAGATATTTCCTCTCTGTAAGATGTGGACAAAAGTGTCTGGCATTTTTTTTCCTTTGTGAGATGTCATACTTGTGCCTTACTTAATAATTTAAAGCCCATCCAACTTAACATCAAAACTATTATGAAATATCACTACAGCTGTTTCATAATTTTGATTTTGAAATGGAGTCAGTTTCAATAAAATGGTTTAAGGTAATATTGTACTAGAATTTCAAATAAAGTTTGCAAAATTTCAAGAAATGTAATAGCCCATTTCCCCTAGAAAAGAATGCTAAAGTCTGGCGGCCCTGCTCATAACATGATACCTTGGATCGCCCCGAATAAAGCTTTTTAGTTAGCTATCGACCCTGTTAATCAGTATATTGATATTGTATTAATAATATGTTTATATAAGTGCAATGTATTATGAAACAGAAACAGGGTAGTCTATTCCTCTTTCACACGTGAATTCAAAACCATCCAAAGTAATCTATTCCTTTGTTTTATCAAAATTTCTATACGCAAAAAATATGTTGCATCCAAAAGCCAGGTTCAGTCCGCATGGACATAAAAACTGAGGTGCAAAGAAAAAAGACAGTTGGGTGCTGTAAGCTTAGATATTTTTGTGTATACATCTATTTTCGACAGCATGATAGAAATATAATTTTCAAGGTATAAAAATACCTATTGAATGCGTAATTATTTTTCAATGATAATAATGTTTATATGAATATTTTTAACGCCTATAAAACCGCAGATTTTTATTTACGCGAACTGTGCGAAAAAACACACAGAGATCGAAATGAAGTGGGTTTACAGTATTGAGTCTGTGTGACAAGGCGGGTTAAGAGGGCCCAGTCACCAGGGCCCTTCATCAACAAGTGGTCCCCTGCCAGGCGCTAACACAATATTTACCTGGCCGACACGGGCCGAACCGCCCCGCTAAAAGCTAGCGCCCATTTACACCCCATGTACCCCACAATGAAAACCACCCCGAGGGGAGGCCTACTACACCGGGCCTGCTTCCTGGAGTGGCCGAGGAGAGGCGAAGGAGAAGGGGTGGAGGTAGGGGAAGGGTAGGGGAAGGGGTAGGGGTAGCAGGAGGGACATAGGTTGGTTAAGGGGTAGAAGGAGGGGTAGGGGTAGGGGAAGGGGAAGGGGAAGGGATAGGGGAAGGGGCATAAGTAGGGGCAGGGGAAGGGGTATGGGTAGGAGGGGCAGGGGGCAGGGGGTAGGGGGTAAGGGGTAGGGGGAGGAGGAGGGACATAGGTTGGTTAAGGGGTAGAAGGAGGGATAGGGGTAGGGGAAGGGGAAGGGATAGGGGAAGGGGAAGGGATAGGGGAAGGGGCATAGGTAGGGGCAGGGGAAGGAGGGGCAGGGGCAGGGGCAGGGGCAGGGGCAGGGGGCAGGGGGTAGGGGTAGGGGTAGGGTAACGGGAAGAGGCAGGAGAGGGAGGGGGAGGGGGAGGGGGAGAGGGTCGTATAGGGGCTACTATCTCTGTGGAAAGATCCACTCTTAAATGAGTAACCGCAGACTTAAAACATTTTTTTTCAGATCTGATTCTGAATTCAAAGATCATTGACACCGCTCCTCCTCCCAATTTTTCGAAAATGTAGCACCTTGAACAATTTGGTAATCGGTAATTTGAGATAAAAGGAGACAGTTCTCCAAGAAACATTGATTCTGCAATGCTTCCGTAGAAGGATAATGAAAACTAAAACTGAGACATCTTATCCAGACTCGAATCAAATGATACAAAAAACGATAAATCATAAACAAAGAAACTTTTCTAGCCACCCATTTCCAAGCTTCGGTTTAGATTTCAGTGGAAATGCCGCGGTTCCCGGTGGTCTTGACTCTCATTTTCTCCATCTTAATCTCTTTTTAGACTTGACACGTTTTTGTCACTGTCTATGACGCAGTCCCAGCCTGAAGCCTTGTCGACACCTTCCGAGAAGAGGAGGCTCAACTGAAATGTGGGCCTACTGAAAGGTCTTCACAGACACAATGTGAGTCATGATCAGAGTGAGGAGAAGAGTACTGGACCACTGATTCAAGGGTCCCCAGTTTAATACCGGTCACTGCTGCCAATTAAGCCTGAATCATTTATTCTCTATGATCATGTACGTAGTTTTCTCGCAATTTTAAGTATACCCAGATAAAACTAAACTAAAAGGCAAATTGTGTATGATTCTACTAATCTTTTTTTTTTTGCGGTAGCAATATTAGCGATCACAGACACGGCCAGCCACGTTTCATTCATTTGATTCTACTGATCATGTTCATACAACAGTTGTATAGATTATGTTTTCATTACAAGGGACAGACGGGGGAAAGTTTTGAAGGTTTCTAGTATTCTACAACAAATTATACCAGATAACAAAAAAAAACCTAGCCGTTTCTTTTAACTATATAACACAATATTGTATATAAAATTTTGTACAGAAAGGAGTACGAAGTTGCAGGTCAGATGAGAAGGTGATATTTTCATTTACTTATTTAATTTGGAAACGCTACTCTTTCAAAGATATAACCTTCACAACATCTTGGATTTAATACATAATAATAATTAAATCTTATGTGATTTAGAAGTGAAATATTGTATATATTTTGGCAAATAATTTGACTTTTCTTCTAAGATTTTCCCTATGCCACACATAATAGTGGATCAATCTCATGACTACGTGCAAAGTTGCGATTTTTCGACAGGCCCTTGAGGTCCCGTGGAACCTTATTCCCCTAAGCAATTTTTCATTAAGGTTATTTGCATTCTGAATAATTACAATATGGTTTAGCATCCAAACTGATAAGTAATGAAAAATACATAATATTGCTAACCAAGGAGGTGTCAAGATGCATCGTATAAACTATTGAAATAAGACAACTATTTTTCATGCTTGCTATAATGAAATTGCAAGGAGCAGAGATGCCACTCTATAATCCTGAAAAATCTGGAAACTAGTGAAACAGCCTTTCCGGATTTTAGGCAGGAAAACCAACTTTCCGGATTTTAGGCAGAAAAACATAAGAAATAGAATAATATATCATATTCCTTTTGACATCAAAAAGAGCTTTTAGAAAAAAAAAACAATTTGTTTTCTTTACACACACTCTGAATTATAATACAGACAAAAATCCGGAAATCTGGAAAAAGCAGGAAAGATGTATCCCTGAATGAAACTTCATTGGGGCTCCAGCCACCAGCCGATGGCTTAGGCACCGCGCCCAGAAGCCACAGCATCCAACCCTCACCCCACCCCTCGGCCACCCCCTAAATAAAGTGATCCCCACCCTCTGGGAGTGATCACAGTGCGTCAGGGCACGTAAAAAAACCTGTAAAAAGCCAATAAAAAATACACCCAAACGAGACGCGTGATATCTACAGGCCAGACACCTACTAGTTTGTGTGTTTGTGGGAGTAAAACGCCACGGCCCCACAGCCACCTGCAGTGGAAGAAACTCGGCGGGTCGGGCGGGGAATTAAACACCGCCGTGGAGACTAAACACTCACCGACCCTGGAGGAAGGACTGCAGCGTCCAACTTTGCAAAGGTACGGAGGTGCTGCGTAGATATATACACGTAGCGTTTGATACAGCCAATGCTGAGGAGTACTTATTTGATAGTTTGTATTTACATCGTCCAAGCCCTTATTTAATTAATAGGTCCGTGAAGCCTAATTCCCCTACGCAATTTTTCATTCTTGAAGATTATAATCGTTTAGCATCTAAACTGACAAGTAATGAACAATACATATATTTCTAAAAAGTAGGTGTCAAGATACATTGTATAAACTATTCAAATCAGGCCGTGTGGAGTATAGAGTAAGTCAATTGCGTGTAGGTAGTCATTTACCTTGGCACTGTATGCTGTTAACCAATATGATATGCTAAAATATAGTTATACGTTTTGCTCTTGTATAAGTGTGATATTGTTGAAGTTATTTGAATATTCAGTTATCAAGTATATAAGCCCTTATTTAATTAATAGGTCCGTGAAACCTAATGCCATTACACAATTTTTCATTCTTGAAAATTATAATCGTTTAGCATCTAAACTGACAAGTAATGAAAAATACATATATTTCTAACAAGTAGATGTCAAGGTACATCGTATAAACTATTTAAATCAGGCTGTGTGGAGTACAGGTTTTGGTAATGTTCTTGTTTTTGTAAAATATGCATCAATCGTTTCTTTGATTTAAATACCTCCCACCTATTTCCCATTCTTAAACTCTTGCTTCCCTCCCCTTGAATCTCGGGTAGTCGAAACCTATATGGTCAATGTAAAGAACAAGGTGAAAAAACGCAAACGTCATCAACTTTATCGAACCTATTATTAATTTTATATATGAAACTAAGAGGGCAGGTCATTTTGGTGTTCATCGTAAGTAGGAGGATGAGTCTGTAACTGGTGCTATTGGCATGAGCAATGGCAGTGCTGGTTTTCAATTATTTGAAGAAATTATAAACTTTATACTTTTTCGACTATTTCTCCTTGCTCGACTTCTCGTTTTTCAATACAATCGCATGTTATATCAAGAGGTATTCTTTAAAATTTGTAGACAAGTCTATTGCGTGAAGGTAGTCATTTCCCTTGGCACTGTATGCTGTTAACCAATATGAAAACCTGCAATATGGTTATACGTTTTGCTCTTGGATAAGTGTGATATTGTTGAAGTTATTTGAATATTCAGTTATCAAGTATATTATATGTGCAATATCTGCAACATTTCTATAGTCCTTCTCATGTTATCGTCTAAAGGTAGTCATTATTAACCTGCAGAAACAAGAAACTATAGGAAATCAGCTATCCGTTAATCAGCTATCCGTTGTAGGGAGAATTATGCAACTAGTTGAATACCACTTTTTCTTTATCTCAATACCATATATACCTATATGATGATAATTGCAATTGAGTCTTGCAACATAGGAGCACGTGCCTAAATCCGTTCAGATTTCGTTAGGAGATTTTCATTAATCCCTGACGCACTTTCTTCTCGGAACTTGCCCCAGCCCATCCAAAACCGCTAGAGAAGATCAGTTATGCAAAGAAAAACATACAGAACACATGCATTTTCCCCTTGAGTTTTGCCCTTAAACACGTAATACTAACACAGACGCACCCTACGAGCCAAGAGTAATTTCTTGGGGACACAAGTTTGCAATCTAATATCAAAACGTCGATGCACTAAAAGGTAAGTACTCCACATCGGCCACTTCTCCAGTGGGTGCGTAATTCGGAAATCGGCGGGCTCATCGACTTTGAGAAAACTCCACGTGCGCCTGTCTTTCCTCCAGGGCCGTAATAAGAGCCGGCGCCTTTGTAGTTACCATCGGCGCGGATCGGTTATGGCAAACACTAACTCGATCTGAGTACAATGGACAGGGCGAGTCGTAATATGTGATTACACCCTGGTCAATGGCGGCAGCGTTAACAGAGCCATTGACCAGTCATCACTGCTAAAGAAATTACCATCGACCCGAGAGAGAGCCTCCACTTTGCCGCTAAAGACTTCACTCTAAAAGCACTTTGAGTTTGGCGTCGGCTGTGTGTATTGATAGGGTAGTTTGTGATGGCGAGTTGCTCCACTATCACGGGGGTCTGTCACAAAGTCGATAGTTTGATTAGCGCTGCTTGTGAGTTGACAAAGAGCATATCTGGCCTAACTCACTTAGTGGGCGAGCAGTGGGCGAGCAGCTCGGGCCCGGGCCCATGAGCTGCTCATCTCATGGTGGTACGCGGACACTGCACGTGCTCAACGCTCAATACTCGGGATGAGCAAGTGGCGAGCGGATCGTGATTGGGCCACCCTTAAAAAAGGCTTGCTTCCTGTCCCGCGGGTGCCTTATTATTATTTTTTTCTTATTTATGACAACTTCATAAGTGCAATGTCTTCCAGTTGAATTCAAATTAATGAAATGGGAGTACAAAGAGATGAGCATCGGATGAAATAGAAGCAACAAAAACATGACATCACAGAAGGAGGGAATATACCTGTTCCTGAAGATATAGATTGTATTCAATATAGTTTATATAAAGGTTTGAATAAGTAAATGAATGAGGAGGATCCTCACATCCACCTCTAGCGGAATCTCTGTCTCAGCCTTGATCAAATTTCGATGTGGATAAATGGTCTGATACTTATGTTAGGCATTTGCTTCTAAAAGATTATCTTTCAATCCATTATCAAACCCATTACATGACAATCCAAATTAAAATATACTCACCCCCAAAAAAATTATGAAAAATGACCCGACTCTCGACAACCTTCTTAATGTCAAAGGACACCACCTCAATGTGTAATATTCACGAGCAGAATTCACGAGTTTTCTCATTATTGGGCGTTGGGCCAACTTGTAGAAGACTCGGTCAAGGCCCCTTATCAACATCAAATGTTGTGATTGGTGAAACTGGACACCCGCGGCGATATCAACATTACACTTGTGTTACTAACAGGGGTGAGATGTCAACTCCAGGCCATTAAGGCCAGGAGGAGCGGGCCTTTATCTCTCAGGTAGGTGGTGATAAGTCCACATACCTGTGGCAGGTGCCCCGCCGTACTGGGGGTATCCTTAATTGAATTACGATCGACGGATGGAGTAGGTTATGTTTCATAATTACTATGAATATAGTAAGGGTCCACAGACATATGTATCAGATGTGGAGTTAGCAATCACTGAAACATGAGATGAATGAGATTGTATGATTATAAGTAAGCGGGTTATAATTTTGTATTATCAGGTTATAAAGGATACGGTGCATATAGATGAAATGACTAACAGGGATATTGAGGGTTGATTTCATTGTATGGTCATCACATGCGCAGTTTATACTAGCCAAACAAGATGGGTTTAGCGCAAAGACTTCATCTCACTCAACTCAATATACGAATTTCGTCATTTGCGTAAGCACAATGGTGTCGATGATTCGTTGGCACGCTACTCTTTTTCAGAAAGAATATGATTGGGAATTAACAATGGTTTAGCAGGAAAACATGTTAACTGCCGTCTGTAGGACGATGTGGTTGGATAAAAGATGTTATGCAAAATAGGCCTATGTCACATGTTCTATATATGTGGTTGAAATTTCATGTCATAAAAAAATTCAATCATACGGGTTTTATTTTTGCTTTTTCGTTTTGTATTTTTGTAAGAAAATACACCGTCTGATAATAAACATACTTCATGTATATAGTCACAGCTCCTTAGAAGAAAAACGCTGGAGACAACAAATTAACCACAACGTTTTAGGTCAATTTGTCAGGAACAGGTGTCAAGCTAGTGATCGGTGCGAACAATATCATAATTACACTGGCCAGGTTAATGTCCGCTAGATTCTTGACCAGATGCTGACCATCTAACAACAAAATGCCCTACCTATTGCAGATCCATTGATTTGTTGGATCCAAGTGCTACTTATTAAATCTATGAACGGTTCGTGTATAGACAATTGAGCATAATTATATCCTCTGATTTCTCGAAACCAAGTGAAAATGTATAGAATTTTCGACAACAAAAAATAGAGAACGGAATCTACATTATTTTACTTGTAAACCCTCAAATGTACTGGTAAACCCATTTTAATGTCAGGGCTCAATCGCCATGCCATTGTAAACTAACATAAAACTATCACAAACACTTTTACGCACAGGATTTGCACGACAATGGGCTTTTTAGTTCTTGGTCCAATCGCATGTTAAACGCGTACTGACCGGTCATGTGTGTTTGACCCCTGAGACCTTAGTATCTGGACGTCCCATCTGCCCGCCACAGGTGAGGCGAGCAGGTGGGGGGGGGGACCTGGTTAGCTCGTGAGCAACTCACCCTGGAGGGCACTGACCTCAGGGCATTGACCTCAGGCCATTGACCTAAGGTCGGGCCAAGGCCAGGGAATAATGACCTCAGGACCGGAGGTTTTCTGTATGGTCAGTGTGTGGTCATTTCTAAGTGTCCACGTGTTATTGGAACAGAATAAAGATCATTTTTACAATCTTGGTAAACAAAATATGTAAGAAAACAGGGGGGGAAAGGACCCTTTATTGCAGTAGTCCTACGCCTCTGTCCATACTTTTAGATTCAGGACATGGAACTCAAATATGATCTGAAGTCTCTGAAGACTGACCTTCAATCAAATCTCTCCTTGTCTGGCCCTGTCTATGGGACCAGGCACATTAAAGAACACCTGCCTCAGAAAAAGTGTAGGGGTATGACTATGGTCTCTACTTTTGCATAGATTTGATCACCATCACCGCCCCTGATATGACCTTGGCAGATAATTAGGGTGTAAAGCAACTATTAACCAACCAACCAAGTTCTTTTTTCATATCTAAAAATAGAATATAGAATACGTACCGACAGAAAATGTGAAAAGGGAAAAAGTAACCTTTTTACACTTCATCACCCATAACTTTCCTTCAGTGGCAGCCACACGAGATTGGGTTTCACTGTGAAAGCAATCTCGTGGCAACAGGTTATCCAGTTGAACCTGTTTAATTTAAAGCAGCATGGAGAAGAACTTTACGTTCAGGGAAACGAGCTGCCAACGAGTGAAAGGTCAGCCAGACCTAAGGTCAAGAAAAGCACTGGAGGAAATGTTATCCTACAGGTAGGTGGTCAGTGAGTGGTCAGCGAGTGGTCAGTGCGGGGTTAACTAGTGCCAGCTTATGGTTAAAGCATCACTGGAGAAGATTTCCTTTTTCATTTTAAGAATCTTTTGTAATTTCCATACCTAAACGGAACCTAATTTTGAAAAATCTGCCCAGAAAAAGACCATTATAGGTAACTGTTATTAAACAACTTCCCGTCTTTTAACTGGGCCTAGAAGAAGTTTTAAATTGAATATCCAACATGATTGCTTTTTCTCAGGTTACTGTGTTGCTCATAACATCCTTCAAACGCCTATTGAATTGGCAATAAGAAACAGGTCTGGAATTATAAGGACGTGTGACAGGAATGCTTTTCACTATGATTTAAAATACTTCAGTACCGTGTCAAAAAGTATTGCCATCAACTATACTTTGTAACAGTAACCCCAATGTAGAGCATATCTGAACTTGTGTATCATATGATATGATTTGTATTAATATTTTTAGGACTGCAACCCAACTTGTTCTTTCTCATTGTGTTTTTTCACTAAGATTATATTAAATGTAATAAGTCCTCCAGCTTGCATTATAGGAACAGGCAAGAGTATCATGCAAAAACTGTATTTGGATGTATGTACCCATTCTTGCAATGGTAATAACTTATCATACAAACCACACACAGTGGCATTAAATATCATTTCAAAATAAATTATTTGAAAAATATACGCGTACTGGCTCTTATTTCGTTCTAACCCGTTTTTCATTATCACTATAGCCTACAACATTGGAGACGGCCCTGGAGAGTCTTAGTGTGTGGTCAGTGTGTGGTCAAGCTGTGGCCGGGGGTGGTCACGGTCACCTCCTTGACCAGTGGTCAGCAGTGGCCGGACAGAGGTGACCGGGGGTAATGAGTTATACTGAGGGGCGGAGATGGGGCGGGCTGACCCATGCTGGTCAGGTGAGGGGTCAGCCACACGGAAAGGGCCTTAACACTTTGACCTATGTTACCCTTAAGCCTGTTTTCTGCATACCAATTTTAATGCTGACAATTTTGTATCTGTTTTATTTTCTCTGAGAATATGGCACGAAACCACACATCCTATATGTATACTATTGGAAAGAGAATCCTAAAAAAATCTTCAAGGCTGTATTCCACTCGCCGATTTTATAAATCGCAAGTGGGAATACGGGTTCGGTATAGACATGTTACATACTATTAGAAATGTTTTTAAATTCCCTTCCAAATGGTATGTAGGATGCATGGTATCTTGCCATGTTGTTGGAGAAACTGATACATTACCAAAACTTGCCAATAGTAAGAATCGCCTAGTGGTCAAACTTCGCTCATCTACCTGCAAAGGGCACAGTCGTTCTGGGTTCTGATTGTACATGGACTGTAATAGTTTCTACATCTTGAATCAATCTTCACTTCGCTGTGCCACTGATGATGTTCTATTCGTTTTTAATTGAATCGGAAATTATGTACATGTATTTCTGAAATTAAGATTCAAGAAATCTAGAGGAGATATTGTAGGACCCGTTCAAATATAATGAAGAGAGTATTTGCCTATTGATTTTTTATCGTCCTAGGGTTAAGAAATAAACCAAGGAACATGGGACTTTTTGGGTACATAGACCAACGTCATCCCAAGCTAAGAACAGAGACAAGATCAAGTATGTTAGGTTCTAAAGAACCTAAAAGCTCCGTCTTATCCACTTTGTTAAATAGCTGAGAGGGAGAGAGAGGGGGAAGGGAGGGGAGGGAGGGAGACAGAGAGAGACAGAGAAAGACAGAGAGACAGGTACAGAGAGACGGAGACAGAGACAGAGAGAGAGATCGAGATTTATCGGAGTATCAAGGTTATTGACTGGACAGTTACAGAGAACTGGATCGAGGTGATTGATGGATAGCATTGACGATTGACATCATCTCGTCAATCATCTCGTCAATCTCCAGATACAGACTTATTTATGCTACTTTCTACACTCTCAAGGCATTTCCTATGAGAAGACGATCACTCTCCAAGCAGATTCTTTACATCAGAAATAGCACAGTGTCCCCCCCCCCAATTTTTAACACTGACTTCTATGGGAGTTGGGCCAAGTTAAGACTCCGATATATCGGACTATCGACGTTATCCACTCATCGAAGACGGAGAATGAAAAGTTTTCGATTCCCATAGAGATCCTATGTTAAAACCTACACTCTCTGAAGGACCATATCCCCCTAGCGGGAGACCGAGGAACCAGCAGATTTTCAATATGGCCGCCCCCAGTGGAGGAAAGGGGTATTCCCGACCTACTTTTGTTCTATTTTTAGAATATCATTATGACATCATCTCGTCAATCTCCGGACACAGACTTATTTATGCTAATTAGTACACTCTCAAGGCATTTTCTATGAGGACAGCTTCAATCTCCAAGCAGATTCTTTACTCCAGAAATAGCACAGTGTCCCCCCCAAATTTTTAACACTGATTCTTATGGGACTTGGGCCAAGTTAAGACTCCGATATATCGGACTATCGACGTTATCCACTCAGCGAAAATGGAGAATAAACGTTGAAATCACCATGTGAATACGCTGGTCATAATATAGGCTGTACACCTCATTTGTAGTCAGATTTCATTATCACTGTCTGCTTGTCAATGATACTTACATAACCTTTAAAAACATACCCGCTGCAAACTATGCACTTACTGGATTAAACTTTCCCAACAGTTATCAGTATCTTTGTTTCAATTATAGTAGTTTTGACACCCCTTACAATGTTGTAATATGTCCTCTAACTGGAAACTGATACATAGCAATTACATCAAGAAACCAGAAGTCCGTGCAGTTTTGCCGCTTTAATGACAACTCATTTCAGACACAATCAACAAAAACGTCGGCTCGATAGACCGAAGCTTATTGTGGTGTATAGCCCTATGCAAAACTTTTCCAGACATGCGACTAACATTAAATTTCAGATATATGACTCTCTTTTTGGTGGGTGTTCAATTTCTGTCTGACAGATACGAATACTTGTTGACAGGAGAAGAAACCTGGCTTATATTTCGCCAACATAGCTTCCGCAGGTCATAACAGCGGATCTAGTCTTGCTGTGGAAACATATGAGTACAAATGGCAGATACACACTTTTCGTTGAATAAATCCAACACCTGTTAGTCTGTGAATTCTATACCCACAAACAAAATACAACCACAAGGTGAGACAGGCTCGCTTACATTGGTCTCAGTTGTCACCTGTTGTCAGCTAACTTGTCGACAGCAATTCGGGAGGTTTAACTCTTACATGTATAAGAATTCCTACATGTATCGATACCATTTATAATGAAGAAAGTAACCATGTAATTATCATTTCCTAGCTCCAAAAATAATATATTTCAACGCTGAGCGAAGTATTTGAATAGTACAATCACCTTTGACTACTGAAGATTTATCTAAAAGAAGCTCAAAAGAAAATATTACCAACCGCCAAAGTAGAACCCGCCTAAGTCGTATACCCTTCGAAGGGGTCCGTGCCCCCCCCCCCCGACTGGTTAGGGGTCACTGTATGTGAAGGACAGTTTTCTAATGAACAGGAGGAGATATACATTATTTCACAAACCCCAGTTTACTTAGATTTAAAAGATGATAAAGACAAGCGACCAATGGTTAATCAAGTAACATTGATGTTTCTTATATCAGATGGGAGAAATTCCCAATATTTAAATACAGCTTCAACTATGCTTGTACGATTCTCCCGATACTTAATAATTGATTTAGTTCTATCTTTAACAGTATATCATGCGCTAATAGAGAAAAAGACCATTTTATCATGGAGTCATGAGATGTCTGAATACATGCATACAAGGGGAATACATTCGAAATATCATTAATTCAATACTATTAAAAGTGAAAAATGCATAGTCTCATGATTTTTACCGGGGATTTTTATACACTCAGGAAAATTCAGCCCGCGTTCCTTTTCCTATGCAAAACTTTTCTAACAGATTTTAGAGAAAATCCAAACGGATTTTCAAATCTAGCTATACACTATCCTTCTTGGCTAAGTCATTTACAACCCAGGCTCAGTCTTATCTGGGTGAGTAGTAGCCTACCTCCCACCCTGGAGGAGTGGCGGGATAATGAATGTCCTGTCGACAGACCTAACCCCTACCCCCACCGCCCGGAGGGAGGGGACCTCCACGGCGTCGTCTTATTTCTCACCTGAGGTGAATCACCTTGTTGGCCCACCTGTGGGAACGTGTTCTCCGCGGGGGGTAAGGGGGCGGACCCTGGAGGAGGGGGGTGACGGATAGGGGTACAACCATACAGGAGTAGGCAAGAAATGGGTTTATTATGTCTTTCCTCTTTCACCCTCCTCTTCTTTTTTTTATTCCCCTCCTTTTCCATCACAAGAATTATTTGCATATGGGTATGACGATTTTGTATGGTTCACATCTAAGAACATTCAGGTAGATGCAAAACAAAAACAATTGTATCTTTGACTATCTATACATATATTTTTCTATTTTCCTCCGCCCTTGCATGCATTCGTCTAATCGAAATGACCCAATACACAGCGACAAAGTAAAAAAAAAATGTACGTCTGAATAGGCCTTCTATACATTTCACAATTAAAGATTAACACTTGTCAAACTGCGATTGCGATGCTTGATTTGTCATTCATAACTCTCCATCTCTTCAAAACTGAGCCATCCCAAAATCATTTCATACCAAACTAATGGTACGGCTATACCTCTATGAACATAAAGCATATACGGAACAGCAGAACTCTTATATGATTATTGGTAGCCGTTTTCTTTCGAAAATGAAACAGTGGCGGATTTAGGGGCAGGGAGCGCCCCCCCCCCCCCTCCTCCTCCCTCCCGACTATTTTTGGCTAAATATTCTACTTCTTATGTAAAATTCTCAGGCCCTCTCGGATCCTTTTAAAAAATCTCTGGATCCGTCCCTGGGAAACATTCGTAGACCCACGAAGTTTTCACATCTGAAGTTGTACGTATAATAGCTGGTGAAACGACAACCACCTGTTCCCGTGTCCGGGACCACCCCCACCCCCCCCACCCCCCACCCTGGAGGAGGTGTAGCCGGCTATGTTTAGCCCGCAGCGGCCCACAGGAGGAGACCCACTGGAGGAGTGGGACGTGCCGCAGTGGCGCCCCCTGGTACCCGCTACGAGAACCATAACTCAGACCATTCATGATAAACGGGATTAGGTTAACACACTCCGACATTAAACTAACCATAGGGAGCTAAAGACAGGGTCCTATCTTATATAAAGGATGATAATGGTGATTTCAATTTGTTATATTGGGTGCAATTTGCTTGATAATATCAAATTCCTCAGCGCACTTTGCAATGAGCGTTCATCTATCTTTTTGATGGGTGTGTGACTGTTTGAGTATCTCCATTTAGGTTAGTTTATAAACAGATATTTCTGCAGATATGGTAACACAAATGGTTTTCGACGATATCCACTGCATTCGGAAACGCGTGAAATAATTATGTTGAAGAACAAAACTATTGTCGGGGTGTCAGAAAGAATTGTCCCGATTCATTCATTATGTGAACTAGATTTATTTGTTATTCACCGAAGAGTTTCACATCTTTTCGTTTCCTACTCAGAAAGCGTGGGAAGGATAGCAATATTTTATTTCCAATAATATGGATAAAACTGTCCTCTAGATCTACTATTCTTTTTATTGCTTGAAATATGAGTGTTGCAATGCCAAGTCAACGTTGCATTCGAACAGTTTTAATAGCTGGACAGACGGGGATATATGTCTTTCATAAAATTCTATGTCCAGTATAATCGCGAGTTGTCTGCAGTAATTTGACTTCTTCTAGGAAAAAATATCAAAAACATTAAAGCCTGCTCCTAGGAACGTATGTCCCTACATATGGCTTGAAACAAACAAGCGAAGATAAATACTTTATTGTAAGAGCTATAGCCTCTCAAAATGGGACATGAAATGACAGGTCATCTCAATATTATCTTCAAAATTCGTACAGCATAAAAAAATTTTTTTAACCCGAATTCAGTATCCAGTAACTGCCACTGCTAATGAATATTAGCGTTGTTCGATATTCTACTCACTTACTCAAGTTACACTATAAGGTTTAAAGTTAGATTTTAGCAGGAATCTCGGGTCATGAGGAGGCTCTACTGAAGGGTCCTAAGAACTGCCTATTTGCTCACTTTGAACCTATTTAGGATTATTGGAAAAAGGGTTATTTCCGCAAAATTAATGTGACAGCCTCCTAGCGTAATAGGCATTAACGCCCATCCAAGAATGTTACGTTATAGAACGTTTTTGTAACGTCAAAAAACGTCACGGGACGTTATTATAACGTCACAGGACTGTTACGTCGCTCCTTGAGTTGGCCGTGTATTGGTATATGGAGTCCTATGGACCTGGGACAAAAGACTTGGGGTCAGTGCATCTATGGGATGTTTCATTAACAGACTCATGAAAACTTCAAGAGGGGGACTAGAACAATGACCGTATACCTTCTTTCGCCAAAATCACGTAATTGATAAGTTGTTTTTCTGGAGTAGCATTTGCACGTCATTAACAAACATACGTTCTATGTTTCCTTCAACTCAAAGTTTAAGGCGAATCTTTGTCTCTTTCTTAAAGCATTGTACTAGTCTCGGTTTACATGTCGATTTCATTAAGTCTGGACGGTGGGACGGGAACCTGACACTGCAGACACCTAGTGAGTAAAGCTAGAACTAATAACGCTCTGCCCTCCAGGGCTCGGACCACTAAATATCCACGGGTCGGTTTTGTACTTCATGATTATTACCCGGAGAGTAATAATCTCCACTCGTAAGTAATACTAAGATTCATAGACTTTGATATTTGAGATTTTACTTTTTTTTCAGATTCTTTCCTACACGCATCTCCTGTTTAATTGTCAATATATTCAACAATAGGAAGTTTTGCGCGACGTCTGTCTGGAAGGAAAATTAGCGCAAGAACTGATACTCTTTCTCCAGTTTCCAATATGTCCCTTACTTTTTAAAATTATCACTTTCTGTATTGATCTGAATTAAATTTTGGTCAATCTCTCTACGATTCTCTGTTGAATCATATGACAGCAGCCCTTAAGTAGAGATGTGCGTCCAGACTTGCTTAACTATCTAATTAGAGCAACTTTTAGATGTATATATAATCAAACGATATTTCCTAACTATCACGAGCGTTGGAAAGTGAAAGTGATCCACTTCAATGATGATGATGTTTGTTGAGGTTAGTGCCGGCTCATCAATTTTTCAGCTATATCAAGACCACTCACGTTTGTGTATACTAGTTGGCTGACCAAATTTATGGGGGTGGAAACGGCGGCAAGGCAAGGTGATGTAGTGGGCACAGCCCAGACTCAAACCCTGGCCAGCTGAGTGCAAGGCGAGGGCGTTACCCACTACACCATCCCGCACCACCGATCCCCTTCAATTATATCAAAATTATACGATATTTCTACACATGAAATGCCATTATGAACGTTTCCTTATGGCTGTCACCTTTATTAAGGCTTGGGAATTCGGGTGCTCAGTAGCCCTGGACAACCAGAAAAACAACCAGAGCAACGCAAATTAAGGCTCTGGTTGTCCTTTTTTTTGGTAGAATTACTTAAAGTTACTCGGGCCAGCTCAGCATTGGAGATGGGCAACTACTTGAAAGCATGTCTCTAGTGATGCCTCTATATAAAGAAACTGATGGACAAGCTCGACTCTTCAAATTCCTACTAAAAATACCCCCAATATAGCGGAGCAGAAATCTGCTTCGAGATTGTTTCAGGAACGAACGAGGCACTTTGGTATAGGAATGACTATCTGATTTTTACCAAATAAAACATCTCGTTCTCCTTGATTATAACAGTAAATTGTGAAAAAAAACTTCCAAAATTCTGCCTATGGACAATGATAATTGTACACTAGGCCCATGTCAAGCATAATAGCAATATATTTTACAATCACTGAGAAAAATGGCCCAGTTTTACAGAAATGAGAAATAGAAATAATATCACTTGTAAACGTACAATCACTGAAAAAAATTGCCCAGTTTTCTGAAAATAAAAATAAAATCGCTGATACATACAGTAGGTTACAATAATGAACAGATCATTAAGAACCACCGACCTGAAAAAAAAGTAGTTCTAGGGAGGCCTTCACCCAAGAATTAAAACCCAAGTGTCAGTGTACTGACCTGGTCTGCTGGCTCTTACAACTGCCGTCCCCCTCCCCACAGCACGCCTCCTCAGCCTCAGCCTGCTGGGTAAACGACCTCCTAGAGTTGGACAGGGACTGGGAGAAGAGGGTGGCGCTCAGAGCCGACGACTGGCCCACGTCCGTGTCCAACGGGGCCTGCGGGCAAACAATACATATGCTGAAATATTGAAGGAAGTTGATGGCGCTTATTTTCTTTTATTTATATTATAATATTAGAGAGAAAACGGCTGAAAATTCCTATGAAAATTAATCGAAATGAATTTTTTGTTTGTTTGAATGATTTATGGGCGTGATATAAGAGGAACAGATGTAAATATATATTTGATAGTTTGCAATTTCAAAATACATGTATGATGCAATACAAATTTTGGAAGGGAAAAACACTTTGAAAAAAAGCAATAAAATAGATCAATTCTAAACAATCTAGCACTGGTAGCTGTAATTTCTTTCTTTAGTATTTGTGAAACATTTGACATTTGCAAGATTCAGGAAACTTCGGGAACAAAGATGTAAGTTACATTTAAAGATTAAAGGAAATGAAATGAAATCAGGAAAATTGGTCTAAGAATTTGACCGGCTGGTTTTAAACTCGATTTCACTGTAAAATTGTTAATGAACTATTTGTTGATATGACACACATCAATGATTTGTAAATAAATTTGTTAAATGTACTATCTTCTGGAAGATATGGGGAAACCCTGAAGATGATTTTTAAATAATAATATTAATAAAAAAAAAAAAAAGTAAAACAGTTTAAAGAGGTTAAATCTGCTGATCTCACCTTACACAGGACACACCGTGGCAGGTTGGTCGACTCCTCCAGGTTGATGTCCATCTTCTCTCCAGTACGGAACACGGTGGGCACGGTACGCGGGTGGACCGCCTGGAGACCGGCCACGAAGCCCTCCGTCAACCGGTCAAGGCTTGCCTGACCAGAGGTCTACAAGATGGACAAAAAAATCACTCACAGTTAGTGGTCCAAGTCATGGTTTGCTATTCATTGTGCTAACTCTTTTTTGTTTTTATATACACACGGATTTTACGATAAATTTTTAGTGTGTTTATATTATACTTCTAGCATCGTTCTCTTTACCAACTTTATCTTTAGCAATATTATTCAAGAAACCAATGCTGGCACAAAGTCAAAACACTGCTAATATTCAAGCAAATGTAATTCAATACGCTTTAAAATACGACAAACTCATTCAAATACTTTTTATTGGGGATATTGTCATTGACTTTTGAAAAAGAGGACTAGATTGGGCCTCACCATCGTCCCTACTGTAGGGAGAACTGTGCTGTCTACCCCGTTAAGGCTGAGCAGCATGGCAATCTCTTTGGCTACAAATTCTCTGAAAAACAAGCAATATTGAGGAGCTGAATACCACAACTTAGGCCCGATTAAATTTAAGTATCAGACATGTTATTTTTTTACCATATGTTTTTCTCGTAAACAGTAAAATAACCAAAATGAAATCTGCATTTCAATTCTAAACGTGCGTCTTAGAGAAAGCACACAAAAGGGCATACTGGTAATATCATATGAGCTGTATCCTATGAGTTTCATAATGTGTATTCTTTATTCTATTTTATGCTGAATATATGAACCCAAAAAGATATTAAAACCAGAAAATATGATACCTCATGGGTCTGACGACGGTGACGTCACCGTGACGACAGTCGGCAAAACTCTGAAAGAAAATATAAGAAAAAAACTATACTGTCAGAAGTTTCAACCCTCACAAGCACAACCATCTTATGTGGCTAAATATCCCTAAGAAATTGCCTCGAATGAACGGCGTTAATACGCAGTGTTTATGTCACACAAAAAAGGTTACAATGAGGCACTCCTGATTATATCAAACGAGACTCATTTTCAAATAAATGTGCCATTTTTGGTACATCTTAGTGTATCTTGGAATCCGAAATGATCCATTGGCGCATTGCTTTAACATTTAATGCGCCATTTTATGTTTTAAATAGAATAAAGAATTCATGGCGCGGCCCTAACATTTTCACTGTTTAATGTGATCACATTTCTTATTCCTAAGGAAGTCTGCATTACATGGGGATCATTGTAGCAACTAAAGGTAGAACTAGGTGTAGGAAAATTAAATTTCAATTAAATAATTACATAACATTTGCAAATGTGCCGTACCAATTCATAGGGGCTTCTTCTTCCCCTAAAACAGCTAACTAGTTTATTCATTACTAACTACACCAGTAGTGCTAAGTTTACTGATATAAGTGCCTTACCATCTGGAGGGCGACGTGCGCCCCCCGGCCCTGGGTGATGTCGGACAACATGTGGACAGCGAGTCGCGTGGACGAGTCACCGAGCAGTAACTTGGAGAACCCCCGCCGACCGGCTGCAGCTACCAGCAACTGGGTCCTGGACAAGAGGAATGATACTGTGGGGTTTATATGTGAAAGGGGAACACTGTTGGGTTTATATATGCAAGTGAGAAAACAGTAGGGTTTATATATAAGTGTACATATATGTACATAATTATGGGTTTATATATGTACAAAGGAAAACCTTGGTACGAATCTTTAAATATTTTCAGAAGTGACGGTGTCAGTCTTAAAAATGTTAACTATATGGACACGAGAAGCCACCTTAAAATATCTTGTAGTTTCATTTTAGAAAATAAGTATTTGGGCGCCTGCTATAAAATATTAGTATTTGTTATCTTGGATATTTGACATAAACAAGATAGTGACACTCGCTTGCTCCGTCTAGGAACAGGCTATTTATACAAGTTCAAGACGTCTACATAAGCAACAGCACGTCTTTCAAAGAGTGTATACAAGTTGTAGAAGCATTAGAGTAGATTTAGATTGAAATTCATATATAAATACACATTGAAAGAACTTACTAATCAAACTTTAAAAAGACCAAAACTGGCCATTTTTGAATACCATCTCAGAGTCAGTCAGCATTGGGACTGTTCTCGTTCATGTGTATATTGATGTAGTACCGTTGACAACATCAATAGTTTTTTCTTACCTCAGAGTCTGTATGAGGTTCTCCTTGGCGGTGAGTGTCTTGGCGGCACCCAGGAGGCGGGTTAACTTCTCCTCCAGGGCGTTGTCCACCTGTACACCGGCCATCTGCTCCTCCAGGTCCGACATGCTTGGCTGGTCAGCCGGCTGCGGCTCACTGGAGCAGAACGAGGGGTCCATCACCTGTGAGGAACAATAGGTTTGCCTTATCTATGAATGTTTATAAGGCACAAAATATTTTTAAAAAATAGTTGTTTTCAGGGGTCCAGTCCGACCCTATTATTTTGCTCCGACCCAAGGTTTTTTCAAAGTAAAAATTGGGGCAAATCATTAGAATGCAAAATAAACTAGGAAATGAATTCTAGTGGCCGTTACAGTATCACAACACGTATTTCAGATGTAAAAAGCCACTACAGAAGGTGTATGAAGGAAGTTCTTATTTTTTCAACACCATTACAATTTACAACATGTACCTTGGTTATTAGAGTATTGATTAATAACTGGAATATGTTAACTAACATTAGATAACAACGAGAACAAGTTAGATTTGTGTGGACATAAATATACCATTAATATCTATTTATCCTTCATGTTTACATCAACTTTAAAGCTTAAAAATGTTGTCTTGATGGTGGTTGGAACAAGAATGAAGTGGCGGTTACGGGAGCCACTATTTATAGTGACGTGACAACAAGTCTTTGTTGCTGTGGTTACATTCGCAGTGACGTCACGGAACCGTTGAAATAATTATTTTGTTTAGGTATCGCCTCACAAAATATTTCATAAAAAAAAGATTGAAAAAAATAATTGCGACGTACGGACTTTTTGAAGCCATGAAACCTGAACGAAGGAATATCTTTTGGTCTAAATTGTTTCTACGTTACTTTTATTTTGATGCACCTGCCGGCTTTCATTGTTGTTAAATGATTACTTCTGTAATGGTCTTAAAGAAATTGGTACTGGTAAAGATCATACTGTGGTGATTTTATTTAAGTTCACAGAAACTGCTATCTGTATAAAACTAGTTACACACTAATTGCTATAGGAATTGTTTCAATCATGGCATTTATAATTATGTATCTGACATGTATATTTAAACCAATCTGTACAAAATTTACAACACAATCATACTCCACTTTTTCATGTAATATTCTGAAAACCAGGGGTAACCCTGAAGTTTTTATTACGTAATAAAGATAGGGAAAAAAACTTAACACATATACCTGAAGTAGGAGATATTGAACCCACTAATAACTTTAAGATATGAGGATTGTCTTACTTGTTCCAGTTTGTACATACACCAGGGAAGGCCAGATTTCACCATGAGATCTATAACTCTCTGTGTGTTGTCTTGTCGCTCTGCATCTGTGATGTCCAACGTGCTACCCTCTACATAAATCGGGGGAAAAAATACCCAAATAATTAATAATTAAATCCGAAAAAGTTTATATTCTAAGATTATTTCAGAGTCAAAAAGCAATGCACTAACCGAAAAACGGCCTTCGCAATTTTCATATTTCTTTACAGTTGGAACTTTTACTTCCTTTTTCGCGGTTAATATTGGAGATGTTTTGATTTTTATAACCAATAACGTTTCTTACCGTCTATGTAGACAAGAGAAGGCTGAAACCTGAGTTTACGGTTAGCTCGAGGACTTTTACCCTGAAAGTATAAAAAAGAGAATTGCTTATAAATATTTTCATCTTAAAAATAGTATAGCTACACATATAAAATATTATTAGCTAACTTGTAGGCTCGTTGGCTGAATCCAGTCAGAGATATACAAATTACTCATACAAATTACGCGTGTAATGTTGATATACTCATTTCTTTATGTTTATCCTTTGCAATTACAGACTCATTACGATAGGAATGTTGAATGCATTATTGTCACTAGAGATTATAGGATTTCCAATACCTACCTCTTGTATAAGATGCAACATAGCGCTGGAGTTGAGACCTCCAGAGAACGCGACGAGCGCTCCTTCCCCATCCCGGATAACCCGCGACTTTCCAAATGCCGCCCGGAACTTGTGGGTACAGTAACCAACAAAACAGGGCCTGCAAACACAATCATTTATGTACTTAATTACTGTTGTTCTGTATAAATATTCTATAATCATTGGGTTCAGTATTCAATTATCCCTATAATGAGCATACGTCATTACGAAAAAGGTTCACTTTACATGCTATTAGTAATATGCAATTGTATTTAGTTACAAATGTCTTATAATTATTTTACTGAATAAATTATGCCGTTTAAAACTATGTGTCAATACTTACTTGCATAACGGATCGGAGCCCCTTATCACAACTACGGCAGGTTCAGTGCATTTCATACACTTTCGCTCGCTATCAAAGGAACAAAATCTTAACATTATTTTGTGGTGAGAAGCAACGTGCTCAAGGACTTGGGATTTCATTTATCTTTTTTCTAGAAAAATTAAATATGACATACACTACAGAATTTAAATGTATATGTAACTTCATTTTTTATCATTGTTTTATTCTGTTATGATATTTAAAATACATATCACAAACTAAGTTTCTTAGAAGAGTAGGCCCCTATGACTCGAGCTTTGCATATGCCTTGCTTTGGTCATTATGGTGGGTTTTTTTTTTCTATAACTAAATAATAGATCTAATCAGCATCTCAGACTGAGAGTATCTTAGTTTTTGAGTTGGCTGTCAAAATTAAACACAGTTTATTGATGGAGAAAAGGTGGTTCATTATCAATGGATCTTGACGACACTGTATACCTGCAAAATGATATTTATTCAGGGATCATAATAGAAAATTTAAGCTATGACTATGAACGAACTAATAAACCAGATCTGACATTTCTATTTAAAGAGTGCGATCTCCAATATCAAAAGTAGATAATGTCCCTTGGGCTTGGTCTGTCGGCCAACGGGGCCAACTTTGCCAAGATATATGCCCTGATAGTTTTCTGTTGGCCCTGATTTTCACTCTGTGTCTGTGTAATTCCTCTCATAAACGGCCAGGCAAATGGGAAAAATATGATCAGAAAATACAGAAAGAAAACAGTCCATCACTGGCATAAGTCACTGGCATCAGGGCCAATATTGGTGCAAATTTTTGGCCCTGTTCTCAATTTGTCGGCCATTGGTCGACGGGCTAGTGTTAGTGGCAAACACTGTCTCGCCAATTAATGAATTTTAACTTTTGCAACAACGACAGCGGAAACTTGGAAAGGTCTGCGTTTGCCAAAGTTTTAGTGAGCGATAATATGAGTAACACAAGAGATAACCAGCGATGAGAGTCGCTTACATGATTTTGGGTCTTGATTCCGGAGCTGTCACTCCCTCCTCTTGGACACTACACATGATCCAACTGTTATTGATCTCTATTGCTTTGAATGAAGATGAATTCTATGTTAAAATCCTTGAAGAAAAATTGCACAAGATTCGCTGCGAGTTTCACGTGTTGTTGTGTTTTCCTGTTTAGCCACCAGATGGCTCTGTTTAACCTTTTGGCGCCATCTGGCGTTAATTCACGAAACAACTATATTTTACCATTTTTGAGAACTAACTTCCGGTCGTTTGAAACAAACGCGAACAAAGAGATTTTGCCCTTGTATTTCGTTATTTTGCATTTATAATCCTTTTAAACGTCAATAATGAGTTCTGCAAACAAGGTAGGTTATTCTAGAGTAGTTAGTGCTATCCATTTTGGATAAAAGAGGGATGCATTTTCGTGTAACCGCAAGCCGCCGTCGCGGCGCGTTGGTCCCCGGGGCCGGGGGCACTGACACCACTCCAGGCCAGGCCAGGGCCCAGGGCCCACACTACAGTCTCTGTAGTGTGACTGTTGATTCCCTGTTCCCGAAAGCCGATTATGGAGAGTATAGTACAGTGTTGGAAATTAAAGTCATCCCGTCAGCCCCAGACTGACATTTCCTTATCAGGGCTGACAGTTTTAGGCCAAAATATCAAGTTATCAGCCCGGATGGCTGACACTGACAAGGTTTTGGGGAAATCAAATCTACACTTTTTATCAATCTTTTCCATTTTATGTGACTGGATACTTTTCTGATTATTATCCAAACCATGTTTTTGAAGGTACCTAGATCTAGCTGTAAATCTAATGGTCATATTTTCAAATTTTTCATGATACAAAATCCAGTCTGACAATCTTGGTCAGGGCTGACACTTTTTCATAAATTAATTAAATGTCAGCCCTGATGGCTGACTTCGAAAAAAAGTTAATTTCAAAGACTGCAGCGGCAGTTGAGTCAACCAATAGAATAGTACACAAAGGGAGCATGAATCAAGTTTGCCCTGCAGTGGTGGATGTAACTTTAAAAATAGAGAGCCAGTCGGGCCCCTACCTTTCCAAATCTAGGGGCCCTCACTCCTCATAGGTATCACGGAGAGTTTTCAGGAATTTAACACAGATGCATGTGGCTATAACCAATTGATAGGGCTTAAAAAAAAGAATAGCATATCTATTTTGATCTCCTGAATTAGTCGATTCCTTGATTTTCTATGATTTATTTTGTATTTAAGATTTGAGGACTTTTTCAAATTATGCAATAAAGAGCATGATTTTCACACAACTTTTTACACTGATAAAATCAAAATCTGAAAATTTTACACATACTGGGATATACTACAAGTTCTGAACTTTCACACTGTATGTGTGATGAACCCATATAGCATGGTGAAAATGCAAGAATTCGAAAAGTCATAATAATCAATGATTTTGGCCAATTTGTCAAGGCCCGACAGATCACAAAATATGACCCTAACAAACTGTCACATTTGAACATGTTCCCAAAATTTGTCAATTTTGTACTATATACAATTGAACTCCTCTTGAATCAAGCTTTCCAACAGTATAGGTATTACCATGCTCAGACTCAGTGTGTGTCCATGAGTGATGCCTGAACATTGCCATTTTTAAGGGGATTTTGACATTTTTTAGCAGAAAAAACATACACTCATGATACCTAATTTTACACAACAAAAAAATCAAAATCTGAGAATTTTACACATACTGTGGGGTACATCAAAACCTGAAGTGTCATGATTGTACGAAAATGTTGGTGGCCAGACCAGCAATCAGTAAAAGTAAATTTACCCGTAAAGGGCTCACAGAATTTCAAAATGGCTAGGTGACTTGCGGATACTGACTGTGTGTTGTGGGTCTTCTGCACCGTAAAACTGGAGTCCCATTGCCTCAACCTTGGTGATTTCTAGGGTGTCTACAGGACACCCAGAGGGTCCTGTCTGGGTGTCCTGGGTTAAAGGGGGTGGACAGGACACCCAGGACGCTGGATTTGGTGAGGCCTGCCTTTTTTTGGAACACTTTCTTTCTCGCTTATACAAATACTCAGGCATTCTTGCAGAAGATTAAAAAAAAAGAAGGCACAGAGACACCTACAACAATTTATAACAATTGAAATACATCCTTTGGTCAAATATATGCTATTTCCTGTCATCTAAATAATTTTCAACGAATTTCAATTTTTTTTTTGGTTATCACAGTTCACACTAATAGATTCCTATGAAGGGTCCACCCCTTGATAGCAGGGTGCCCATGCAAGTCATAATTGCATAAAAGTCTGAAAAGGGTCTTAAATGGGTTTTCACAAATAGTCTGAAATCTAGCTTTTTTTTTGCAAGAAGTATTAAAACAGTCTTAAATTAGATCTGCTTTGAAAATAAGTCCCAAGACAGGGTGAGCAAAATAGCGTTTTTTGCCAAGTTTTGTAAGATCAAAACCTTATGCTAAGAAATTGTTTTTCATATGTAGAAAATTGGTCTTAGATTTGCCAAACTTGGGTCTTAAACAGGTTTTAACGAGAATACTTGACAGCTTTACCCGGCGGCATTTTTTCCCACACTTTAATAAGTCTAGACCTGTGATGTGCTCGAACCATAGATGTGGTGTTTGTATCAAATAAAGACTTAGTTCTATCCATAACATGCCTGGCCATAATCTATGACCTTTTAACCTGATAGGGAGTCTGGCCAGAAATCAAACCCAGGAACGTGGACTACCAGCACAGTGTTCAACTCTCTTTTCCCCATTTTACTTTGGATCATCTGCAAAATAATCTTATGAATTTCACCCCCCAAAAAAATAGCATTCCCCCTAACCCATTTCTGTCTTTTCAGGTGGGGGAGATCTTCACGGCGGCGGGCACGGCCTTCAGTAAGCTGGGGGAACTCACCATGCAGCTTCACCAGGCCTCCGAGTCGGCCCCCGGGTAGGTGGCGCCACCAGCCTACAGTCTTAGAAATCCAACAGTATAGGGTACACGGGAGTTACCCACTGGGCGCGGCCATGTTGTGTCACGTGGTACAAAAGGACCCTCCTCATTGGCTGGGAGGTTGGCTTGACCCCCGACTGGCAGTGGCGGGAAAGGAACACGCATGCGCAAACATAAACTCCTGAGTCCCCTATACAATCTGCATCCAGTGCGCATATTTCCGCCGTCGGGCATACATTTTTTGAGAAGGAGCGGGCACACTTTTTCCCGTCAAACAAATAGGTCTTTATAGTTGGGCGTGAAGGGACTAGATGCCCAGTGCGCACTTTTAAAATGTTTGCACACGGCGGGTACAGGAATTTTAAAAAAAAAAGTCCAACTCTAAATGCAGTAAGCGTGCAGGGGTCTAAGTTTTCAGATTTTGTCTGATTGCCTTCTGATTGATTGATATTACTACAAAATTGGACTTTACTGTGAACCTCCTGCCTAAGTCACTCACTCTCCAAGCAATAACTTAATTTTTCAGATTTTTCAGTCAACCCTGACTTACTTCCCTGAGCGTGGGAGGGGGGGGGGGGGGCTGGTGTGTGTTGGTTTGTGTAGTAGCGGGGGGGGGGGGGGGGAGAGCTAGTAACAGCCTTTCCTAATTTCCGTGACTTTTCTTTTTATCATTATATTTATTTAAAGTTCAGACATATAAGGCTCTTCTCGTCCATTGTCAATAACTGCGTCATTGACATTGCCTGCAGGTCAGCAATCAAATAAATGTTATTACCCTTACACGAAATCGCCAAAGTCAAGCAGTAGGCATATTATTGAACCTGTCACAGAGTACAATTCCTAGAAGACTGGTACTCTATCACGACATACATAGTTCATATATAATTTGTATCATAGGCATTCGCACTTTCATATGAGATATCATATTGTAGCGTTCCCATTGAGACCAATATAATTATGTAGTACCAAGAAGCTCCGTACGCGTGAAACATTCCCTGTTTCTTTAAACTGAGGAAGAAAAAGTTCACCAATGTCAGGGTTAGAGACGTCACACCAGTACTAAGAAAACTGTGTCGTGACTTGCCTACATTCCATCGGTTATAAATGCGTATAGTGCCATAGATACTCGTCTCATTTACACTTCTTGGTTGATTTAAGAACTAGGTACGTGTGGAGAGCAAGATTTTTTCAATATAAATTTCCCGCATTTGTACCAAATTGAATCGTGAGGCAGACCTATCTAAATAGTAGCGTTAGATGATAATAAGAAAATTAGATCTACTGGTTTTCGAAATTCCGTACATGTTATAGCTATTGGTTCTGGGTTCATTTATTAAGTATGGGCAGTAAGAATGTTGGTTGTGTAATAAACTTCTTTTTTTAAGGATACGTCCAAGATTAAATAGAAAAAGAATATGCGATAGAATATGTTATCTATGTTGGTCTTTTTCAAGTTACTATTATTTTGGCAGAATTGGGATGGCTGATCTCCAAGATATGCCATCTTTGGTTTGATTCTAAATGTGCGTTGTAGATTCTTCATGGTTATTTCTTCTAAAAATGAAATAATCCTTCTCAAAAGATTGATGCGACATTCTGAAATTATTTATTTGAAAAGCATTTAAAAAACATATAACTATGTTCATAGATTGAAACAAAATTTACACCTTCATACTTTCAGAGGAGGAAAGTGGACTGATCAGGAAATAGAAATGATGCGAACCTCTGTCAAAAGATTTGCAGATGACATCAACAAAGTCAGTATGATCATCAAAAACAGAACCATGTAAGTGTAACTATTTCAGACAAATTGCGAGGAATTAAGCTTTGCCACTTCTGTTCAGTCCACTTTGAAAAGTATTCCCTATGTATTATTAATCAACGAGCATAACTATGTAAAAACTTTTTATAGGTAATTCTTAAGCAAATAGAAAAAAAATTAAAATGCCTAGGAATGCGTTCTTGTATGGTATCTGATTTCATTCGTCACTTTTACACGAGATTTGAAATACTACAAACCAGGAGATGGACACTTTTCCTTTCAAATTCCTTTATAGCCACATACCTTAGCAGTTATCTTTTACATGTAAATCTAAAATTTCCACCAAATTTTTTTTTTAAAGCATTTAGACCTACATTTTCTTTATAAGTTAATAGTGTTTATTGGTAAATGATAACGTTCCTTTTATGTTCCATTTAGGCAGCAGATTCGAAGCCAGTTGAAGCGTAAAGCGTATGAGGAGGCTGGCATGAGCCCCCCGCCTGAGCCTGAGAAGCAGTCTCCAAAGAAGGTTGCGGTTGCAGTCCAGCAAGCGCAAGTTAAACAGGTCATACAAGTAGCACAAGCAGTCCCCGCAGGCCAGCCTCAGGCCAAGAAACAGAAAGCATCAGGTAACTTCAAGTTACTATTGTTTTTGTTTGTTTTTGTCGCTGATCAAGAGTCCTCCACAATGAATTCAAGATATTTGTTCATATTTAGCTCTCTTTTTTTTAGAATGAAAAATACAGTGATATTACCTTTATTATACTTTTCTCCTGCAATGTTTTATTGATTCATGACCCGAAGAAAAATTAATTTTGGTAGAAGTTGTGCGATATAAAACAAGTGTTTTTCATTTGAGTGGCTTAGTGAGGCATTTTATGTCTGCACAACTGCATTATATAATTCTGCTTAAATCAGGAAAGAGAATTCCTTTGTTCTCATCATTATATAATTCTGCTTAAATCAGGAAAGAGAATTCCTTTGTTCTCATCATTATAATTATGCTTAAATCTGGAAAGAGAATTCCTTTGTTCTCATCATACTAACCCGATAAAAACTACTTTTCACGTTTCTGAAACATCTCCAACTTATGTTTTGTTTTATGATGCTTTTTAAGAAGTGACGCTAAGTGCACTGAATGCCCCGGATATGGACGTTGACATCATGGGCCTGGGAGACCAAAGCTCCGTGAAGAAATTGGAATTTGATTCAGGTAAGAATGGATTTACGTCCCAGGAATTTACCTAAAACTACCAAGAACAGTCAAAGTAAAAGTAAAACAGGAAATTAGTTTTCATTGAATATCTGATAACTTCAGGATGTTCCGATATTAAGGTATCCGAAATTTAATTGGAAAAGGTGTGTCCTATTTCCTAGAACTGCCAGTAAAAAAGCGCATTTGGAAAGTGTCTTCGCCAACTTTTAAGATTATTTCCTCTCTACACAGTGGCATTTCTCTCTTAGCAGTAATGCAACTTTTAACTTTGAAGTTATAAAGGAATAACTCAAGTTTGTCGGCTTGTTACACGTCTATTTTTGTCCTTTTCAGATGTGGATTCGGCCCTATTGTGACCCCATTAACCTGACATACAACCACCCTTAAACAGCTCAACCAGAGGGGCCATTTGAGGGTGTTCATCACCATATCTCATCTATTAAGCTTCATCTCATAAAAAAAACCTCACACATCAGCCAAAATCCATCAGAAAATTCACTTCATTCATTATGAGAAGCTCACATTCTCTGAACTGCTCCCTAGTGAGCTACTCAACCATTCACCATTGTAAGGCTAAGAGCTTGTCTTAGGCATTTAGATTTTTATTTGGAGGGTAACACTCCAGTAAAATAAATCCCATGGTTTCTGTATTCTCAAAGTGTTAGTGTTTCCATAATGGAACAGCACTCATATATCAAAAAATAAGAACAATTTTCTTTGATATCACCAAGTAGAAAAAAGTGAAATCTTTACACATGTTTGTACTTTACAATCGAATTAGGAGAATTTCATTAGAAATTAAGTTTATAAAGAATGTTAGATTTATCCAATCGAATCATTGTATTCTAATAAGATATACATTCGTTAGGTTGCTTCTATATTATTTCAGTTTTACACTGAATATGATAGTGTGAAACCCATAATTGTCAATTTAGTTAGGGTCTCCCTAACTCTAAACAAAATGGTTTTCCTTGGCTGCAATCTGACCGAGTACACATTTCTGCCCAGCTACTTCTATGTACAGTTATTAAAGTGTGCTACTCTTCATAAAATGTCAAACGTCTAGAATTCTGAACATTTTTATCTAAAGAATTGGAGTGAATTCGTATTGTGTATCTTGAGCATATTATAGTTAATCACTTTCTTATAGAAAATGAGATTTTATTATGAGATCAAGTAGTTGGTCGGTCGTTGTTAGATCTTTAGAAGCTAGAGAACATTTTTGACTCTGAAAAAGTATTGTTTCCAACTTTGTAGTCTGTGAACTTTTTCGAACAAAGCCAAAATTACGTAAATAAAAATTAGCTTAATTATATATTTTGCCATTCAGAAAATCATGTATCTACTACGAATCTTACCGCAGATTTAATCAGTGATCCCAATTGCTCTGGTGGGAAATGCGCTTTTGCCCTTATTGACAAATGGGGAATCTGAATAGAAATCATGAAGCAGTCGGTCACAGGACAAACAGAACAAGGAATATTGAGATTTACATGAAAAGCAATTTATTTCTTTGCCAGTTTACATAGTTTTGACCAATTTTTTATTTGTGTGTATGCTTAGCAGTTAATATAATGTAATTTATGTCACTACCCTAATATAATGTACTCTAATTTAAGGAACACAGTGTATTACTTGTCCAGAACAATCATAGCGGACCCTGAACTAAAAAATACATGAGCAACGTGCTATAATGACGCTTAATAGAAATTCAATATTGCTTAGGGTTTTTATGGCAGCTACTTTTGACAGATGGAAACAATTTATCACAAGTTTTAAGTATTCATGAATATGGTAAATGTATTCTACACAAGTTAAAACTGTGAATAAAAACTGCAACAAAATTAAAAGTCTCCTTTGTATTTGAACAAGTAGTAATATTGATGTAAGAATTTGGATGAGTTCAGTCTTCTCATATCGCTTAGGCCTAAGTATTGGAACCGGATAGACTAATCTTCAGCTCTAAACTATGTTAAGTATCTTTACACCAATATATCTAAGGATCTTTGCTTTGCTAAAGGACATTCAATCTATTCAAAATCTCCCTGCCACTCAGTACTTAGAGTAGCCACTGGGGAAGTGGAGGTGGCAGGGTTGAGTGACCAGTAGAGGGTGCGGCTTGGGTATGGTTGGCTCATAATTAGACATCTGAATACCAATCATACAAGAAACAGCATATATAGCAGGGTGCCCACGCAAGTCTTTAAAGTCTTAAAAAGGTCTTAAATTGATTTTTCCGAATTTAAGGCCTAAAAAATGTCTTAAATTTCATGTTTTTCTTGGAGGAGGTCTTAAAAAGGTCTTAAATTGGATCTGATTTGAAAATGAAAATCAGATGATGGATTCAGCAGACTGCTGCTCTTTTGCTGAGCGTTTATGCATCAAACCTTATGTGAAGAGATTTTTTTTACACATGGCAAATAGGTCTTAAATTTATCGGATTTTGGTCTTAAATAGGTCTTAAAAAGGTCTTAAATTGATTTTTGAAAAAGCGTGGGCACCCTGTATAGGTTGTATTATAATAGACAGGTGTGTACAGTATAGTACGTTAGCAAGACCATATGATCATGAATCAAACAACAACATTAATATTTGTTGTCTCCAATAAGTATACTGATATACCCCTACATAAGAAACATTACCAGGGTCCTCACTGCACAGGAAAACTGAGAAATTGCAAAAGAAATTTTCCAAAACAGTGAATTTGCACATTTTTTCCAAAACACATTGAAAACACAGACTTGTGTTCGGCAAGGTTCGGCAAATCCTGTTTCTCAAAATAGGGATTTTACTTTATGTTGTTGTGTTGTCCACAATTTTTGTGTATGCAACAATTAAAATTTGAACAACTTGCTGGAAGCTACACATTGAAAAATTGCCGTGGGTCATATGTCCATATTTTTTGCCCGTTCCAACCCTCACCCCACTACCTGTGAGAGGGGACACACGGGGGCCTGGCTGCCACTTTTCGGGAGCATTTTTTGCACCAAAAACGGAAAATGTGACTATTTTCTACTTTGATCTGTCATTGATATTTGGCCTATAAGGATTCTGACTACATTTGAGCCGTAAAGTTAGGAGGTCTAGAGTATAGTAAATTTGTTCAAATAATGATGTGAAATGCGTCCCATTAGATTTACATTAGTCTTTCCCAAGTGTAGGGGGTAATATCGCTTTGCATGCTTGGTCTGGACTTGGCAGTGGTTGTTATACCTTCCGTATGGGTGAAAATGAAGCTGTCTCCTGGTTGCCATCTGTGGTTGTCATCTCCATAGTTCTATCAGTATAATATTATCACAAGGGACGAACTGGGCCACCATATCACATTATCAGTATAAATCAACAATAATTTGGTTCCAAGAAGAGCAGCCAATAACTTTCCATGATTGGCATTCAGGTGTCAATTATTGATCAGATATAATTATGAGATAAGTAAGGCCAGTTGCCTGTTTCATAAAAAAAATGAAACGTCAGCTTATAAAATATGAAAATTTCATTTGTCCATAACAGATGGAAAAATTTTGTTTTGAAGGACGATCTTCGCTAGGGGCCGAACAACCCCTCTCAGGTTAATCTTAAAGCTGTTAGCAAACTCATGTTACTAAACGAATATGAAAAAGGTCTCCAATGCTTTATGAAACGTAAATTCCTGAATTTCTACGATAGATATTATGAGACAGGACACTGGTGTCCAAGTTTTAGTGGCCTTTCTTATCAGAGTAACCACGCATGAATCATGATGTGGTTTCAATAGGTAAACCAGAAATAATACTGCTACTGAAGTCTAAATTTATTAAGTCACCAGTAGAGTTGGCTACTAGTGTTGTGTATCAGGTTGTAATGCATTCCATAATTCAGTTCCCTATAAAAAGGACTAAGTGTTTCCCACTCATTCCAATGTCTCAAGTATTTATAATCGAGACATTTCTTGATTTTCTGAGTGGACTCAGGCCCCTGCCAATGCATGATAGTCAATTTTGGAATTATGAGAATTTTTATTTTTCTGACCAGGTGGTGCTAGCGAGGAAAGACTAATATACCTTTGAATTTTTTGTGCCATTGCCATATCTGTTTGTTTTCACATTGACACAAGTTATAATCTAATCAATGCTCTTGGCTAAAAGATAATTTTGAAAAGTGAAGGAATTGAAATTTTCACACCAGGAGGTGCTTGTGCAGACAACTCTTAATCCATTTAACAACATTTAGTAACTTTAGAGTAATCAAGGATTGTAAAGCTAAGGACTCGTTTTAAAACAAACGCAAACGACATAGCTAGTAATATCCTTTCATTATATCCATTTAAAATACAAACCAACCTGCAAGTTCATTGGTACACCATATGTAAAGACATTTCATATATTAAGAGAGTTATAAGCATATCTCATATAATGAGAGATGTTCTTTTATTTATTCCTGTGTTATGATGTTTCCATGGCAAGATCTAAATGACAATGAACAGTTCCAAGGATAGAATCCACTCAACCACACTCAGTCAATGCTCCTGCCATCTAAGCAGTCTATCAGCTTAAATTCCAACTTCAGGATTAAGCTTCTAGAACACAACCTTTCCAGGATGGTTAACCCTCAACAACGTTCAGCTTTACTCTAACTGAGTGCTGCCTGTAACAGCCCCTATGTATGATGGTTCAATACACGTCACTACCTAGACTCCTACTTACTCTCCACCTTTGACAAAGAGTTATAGCTAAGGCGTGTGCTGATGTAAACACTACGCCGAGCTACTGAGCATGGACTGACCACCCACATAAAGAACACCCGTTGACAAGAGGTTTAAGTTTATTATATCCACTGAGTACTCGTGTACACATAAATATTCTAATTGCTTTTCATACAAATGATTTAGGCATGTGGGGTGGTGTAGTGGTCAGCGTGTCCGCCTGTTGCGCGGGTGGCCCGGGTTCAATCCTGGGCTGGGGTGGGCTGGCTGTTGCTCCCCTCTACATGTCTCCCAGTGGCAACAACTGGGTTATCAAAGGTCTCTAGTATAACACCGGCTGTTGTGTGTAGGGCCCTGCCTATGGGACCCTGCACATTAAAGAACACCTGCCTCGGAAAATGTGTAGGGGTATGGTCTCTATCTTCTCATAGATTCGTTCATTCCATAGATACGATCATCAAAGACAGAATTGTCAAATCCTGTTCTCGCCGTGATATGACCTTAGATGTTGCTACGGCGTTAAACCCCAATAACCAATCAACCAACCATACAAATGATTCTGGGTATTTGCATGCTACATACAAGGTTGGTAACGATCCTTCAACAAATGCTGTTCAATAAGAACCTCTCACTCCGTACCCTATGTACCACTCTGTCTCAGCGGGAGCATTGCTCCCTTTTTCCGCGTAAGTCTATCAACTCCCTATGTATTCCGTCAGCCTATGTTCTCCTCACTCAAATGGCTATGTCCGAGAATTGGTCTTAGTTCCTTTCTATGTTCACCTGTTTAAGCCTACCCGTGATGTTCACTGTTTGTTACTTTACACTATGCTCCCATCTGTTGTTATCAACAGTTGACGTAGTCTGCTCGCCCTGCTTTAAGGTCCTGCCCTTTATATAGTACCAGCCGTTGGTTGTTCTATACATTTGATGTTATTAGCAAATATCCGTAGCTCTATTTGTTTGTATGACTAGTGCAGTTCTTCTATCCTAAGATCTATGGTCAAAAGTGTTGGGTATTGATTCCCCTTTTTGGATTAGGCTTTATTCACAACATCCTCTGACAGTCCCTAGGGTTTTGTATTGCACAATGTCCCCTGATGCCTATGTCAACAGTCTATCCTAATTATCTTTTACTTTATGATTTTCAATCACCTCACTTAGTTTTTCAGCGTCCGCTCAGGGGTGCCATTGATTAATATTATACAACACTGACTAAGCATTACTTTTGCCAT
Organism: Lepidonotus clava; assembly: GCA_936440205.1. Classification (NCBI taxonomy): domain Eukaryota; kingdom Metazoa; phylum Annelida; class Polychaeta; order Phyllodocida; family Polynoidae; genus Lepidonotus; species Lepidonotus clava. The sequence goes on from OW387140.1 coordinate 40,596,330, forward strand.
CTGGAACCTCACAAATACACTAGCACTTGCAATTCACAGTGTCCTCTTGTCCGGACTTAGAAGCGTTAAAGCGTTAGATATATGATTATATATATATGAGTATTAACAAAAAAAATGCACTTTGACTTCAGTGCAATTGCAGTATGATGTATTATGCATTGTGAAAAAGAAAGTTGTTTTGACAAAACGCAGAAAAGCGCATCAGACTTAGATGAGGGGAGCAAGGATGATCAATGGATTATCATACAAGTTTACAACTCAGTTCTTTTTTGGCAATGCTTTCTGCTTTCTGCTCGCGGCCTATACATAAAAAATGTATAACTTTGTCATATTATTATTCATATGTTCACTTGACATGCCTGTACCAGAGTGTCATTTGAGAAGGTTATTGGAAAATGTTTACCTGTACACACCTGGTGCGGAAATGAAATCTAGACAAAACGTTTTGGCAACAGCTGGTAGAATCAGTTACTTTTGTACTAAAGAAACACGAGTTTGTGCCAATTTTGAATTGTTTGGCTTTACCTAGGACTAAAGTCAACACAATAATCACCGATCAAAAACAGCTTTATTGCCCTACAAGTCCAGCCAAATAACATGACAGGAAGTTGTCAATGGCAGTTTGACCAATTGCTATAATGAGATGATGAAAGGACAACTACACCTTTAGTCCTGTTTTGAGGACAAAGGTACGCCAGATGTTCGATTCTCTAAAGGCGACCTGAACGCTGCTAAAAGAAATATTATGCTGTATAAGGTTATATATAGAGGGATTGTCATTTCAATATAAACCCGCTTGTGAATTTCTTCACCTCGCTTTTGAGTGATTTGTGTCCTTTAGATTTTGTAATGTCATTAAGAGTCGTACCCAGACCTATATAGATCTGAGACGTGTGGGGTGGGAATGGGGGGTTGGATACCTAGTAAATCTGAAGATGCAGGGGGTTACGTTGCTACCAGGTAGTTTGACAAAATCGACTTATTTGATGTCTCATTAAATCTTTTGAATCTGAGAGGGTTCTAGACATCCTAAAACCCCACTAGGGTAGTCAGATTATAATTATTTTCTATAATCCCATCGGTTTTGACTGCGATAAATAAATTTGATAGAAAAAGTTGTTCTCTAAATTGAACACAGAGCTTTGGAAATCGAGCCCTAATTTCAAGCTCAACCAAATTAACTTGCATACAATAATATTCATAACCTTATGGAAAACAAGAAAAGGGCTATGTGGTAAATTTTAGAACTGGAAGTAATTAGCCCACAAATATACAAATCTGAACATGTTCTCATAGATCAATTATTTCTCGGTTATCGCTCTGAGCGATCGTTCTAGTTACGTAACAGTTGGAACTGTTCAATGGCTAGCTGGAAGTGTTCATTGGCCATAGTTGTTCTCAGTTGTGCTTGGACGCTATGAATGAATGGGGGAAAATCTTTACAGAACAGTGGACGCTAGTGCTTTATTCAAATGGGTCAATTAGGACCGAGGTACCTGTTGAAGTCTAGGTTGAAGAAATTCGATCTAATTTATAACAATTGCACAAAAAATTTGGTCTAACACATTTTGGAAAGGGGTATACCTTATTCGTAGTCCGTTTTATTTCATTTCGGTTCCAAGGGGTATGAGATATATATTGCACTGGATAGAAAAATGCATGTAATCATGTTTATTCATATCAATGAGGAAATGACGTTTTTTTTGTACACTCAACATGAAATGTAATAATTATTTCGTTTGCGTAATTTGCAATCAAAAGGTACCCAAGTTTACCGTACTGCACGATGTAATAATATTATATTGATTAATCTCTCAGTTCATATAATTATTTTCAGTTACAGGTTGAGTTTCAGACATTTGATTATTCTAAATTGATAGATTTCAACGCCGATTGATCCTCTAATAAAAACAACCCGTACACCATAAGCTGAGAGTTGAGTTTAATACAGTTTGAGCCTTTTTAATTTCTTAATTGATTAGAAACGAGCAGCTCAAATTATTGTTATCTCCTACTGTGTATAATGAAAGGCGGGTGTGTATTTAATTTAAAACACCGCTGTTTTATATAAACTAATACACAAACAACACGAGGAGAAATCTCAAAAACATTTTTTCAGCTAAAGCTGAAGTCTCGATTATATCAACTAACTAGGCTTTCACAGTAAAGGGGGCTGGGGTCAAGCCAAACTATTCCAGCCTCCTGATTGGACCAAACTCAAGTTCGATTAATCCGGCTTTAGTCCCGTGCACTTTTAGTCTGGGTGCACTTCTGGCTCTCCTCCTAAGCCCTCCTGACCTCGGGGATTGGATCTGTTGAACCTGAGGACCCTACATTTCACCCATACCCACAGAAGACATGATTGTGGCTGTTATTTTTGCCCTTTTGGGCGTTTTTGGCCATTTTGATGTAGATGCGGCCACCAATGATGGTTCAGTCGGCCTTACCGCCGCCGACCGACAGAGCATCCTGGACCAACACAATACTTATAGAGGAAGTGTCTCTCCTACTGCCACAGACATGAAGAAAATGGTTAGTAAAACCTCAGCACTTTGTTTTTTTGGTTAAGTTTATGATTGATAACATGAAATTCACCATTTTATTTTGTTCCTAACATCCCCTGGTCTGTCAGGGAATGTAGATATTGCCCTCCTATGTTCCAGATGATAATTATTACCAAAATTAATTTTCTCAAGGGCACAGAATCAGTTTGTTTGTTTGTTTTCATTCTGTTTATTTGAAGCTGAGATACAATTCAGTCTGTAAAAAGACTGGTTTTCGATTGCACCAGCTTAGTACATCTAGATCTAGTTAACTACATAGAAAGTTGTTGATCCTATGGGAGGTGATGGTGAATACCCATCAGTAATCACATGATAATCAAGACTCTCACATGGCCAATATAAAATTCAATATCAGACCTTTTCTAATTTCCGTTTGTAGGAATTTAACACGCAGTTCCGATGGATCCATAACCATACTGCATTGATTTTCAACATTATTCTATTAGTTTTTCCTAATATTACAATTTTCCCCATATAAAGGCAGGCTATATTCTTATTACTATCTACGTAAGTCAGCCCATTCTTTTATATTATAGGGGCCTAATCATCTTTGACCCGAACGCCCAGTTTCTATAGCTTCCGTCAGTAGATTCCTGGAGCAGACTCTTTCGATATGTTATATCACAACTATTGATCACCGTATGCAGATCAATAGATCTCAAAAATGCTTCTTACAATGACAAAAATAGAGTTACCTTTATCAGTTTATGGTTTTCTCATTAAATCATACTGCTGCCTCGGGCCAATTTCAACGCAAAGGAAGTTGCACTCGACCATGCATTGTTGATGTAGGCCTATTATATTCCAGAAAAATGATAAGCTTTTGGATATATAATTATAATACACGTATCGTTACCTGTATGAATTCCGGCAGTATAACGTTTCCATGCACGAGCATTGTCATACAAGCCGTTTTTTGTTTAATTTTTTAAAGAGTTTTACAACTGTATTACCTAATTCGGATTATTAGATTTCGCGCTGTAAGATTCACACCCGTGCTTGTAAACTCTCCAGCCCCAATGGGTTCGAAATATAATCTCAACACGGTATGTATAGTCCAGGAGCCAAATCCTGAAATCTGTCAAAATAAGGATTTACCCTCCGCGGTGAGCCCCCTGGATTTTTTTGATTTTTTTCAACTTCCAAGTTAATCAGTTCTAATGATTTTGACTAAAACAACGGGTTTTCTTTAATTACTCATTACCATGATTAATGACAATAGCAAACAATATACCAAAAGATCAAGAAAAAAAAACCTTTCGGATGACATATAGCATGTTATTATATCTTACATAGTTCCAGAGAAATTAAGAAATAACGCGTTTTTCAATTTTTGCTAATTAACCACAAATCACGTAATTACAGAGTGTTCGCATACCTAAATTCTTCGGAACCATCTTGATTCATGGTCCCTAGGATGCTATAAGTTGAAAAAAGTCAAAAAAATCCAGGGGGCTCACCGCGGAGGGTAATTCAAGATTTTCAGGTTTGGCTCCTGGACTAGTATAAGAAAACCAAGGTTTTAGTCGCCGCCTACTCTAAAACACTAGAGGAGTAGGTAATGACCAATTGGATTACTTCCGTGTACATGTACTTACATCATACATCCCTATGTTAATATTGATGCGGAAACATAATTCCATTTAATCCTATTTTCCCATTTGACCCTCCTTAATCGACGCGCTAATGTACTTAAGACCTTCATGCTACTGAATGTTCTATGGGTACTTCTATTATACACTTCAGTCATTTATTTCTAACCATTCTTGACTTTAAGACTTCGTATATAGACTGATCTACGTAATCGGCACATGCTGGGCCCATTATCAGCTGATTAAGCCTATACACAAAATAAAGTACTGCATTGTCGCCAGTATAATACAATGATGAAGCAGGTGCGAACTTTTATGAATACATGTACATATTTTCGTAGTGCTAAAATTTTGTGCATCCAGAAATAATAGGCATTCTAGTAGATTCATGATACAGCGTTAATTGTGTTTGTTCAATAATTTATTTTCTTGAATACATGTACATATTTTCGTAGTGCTAAATTTTGAACATCCAGAAATAATAGGCATTCTAGTAGATTCATGATATAGCGTTAATTGTGCTTGTTCAATTTTCTTTTCAATGTACATTATATTTTCCCACATGGGCATAATCGCATTGTGCGAAAATATGAACAGCGCGAAAAAAAAAGTATTTCCATTATTCATAAGCTAACCATGCAGTGTTGAGGTGCGAACACGTGTAGACCTATGTATAACTCATTAGTCAATAATGCGATTGCCCAAACTAATTACATCTGCATAATGTTTTACAAGAGTATGGGCTAATTAAAAGTATTGTCTAATAGGTCTATGTGTGAAAACTCGGTGTTGCCAATTTTCTTACATTAATTAAACCCACTTCAATCAATCTGCTATGTAACTTTGTTGCTCTTAATAAAAGTAATACTGTCCTCCAAAGGTTTGGGAGTTGAGTTTGATACAGTCCGCTCGTGCGAATGAATCTTTCCTTTAAGTTATGTATTGCATAATGCGCTTCCAATATTTTTTCCATTTTTTCACTTTTATTTTTTTCAACTAATATTTCTGACTTGATATCATTTTCATAGTTTTGAAATTTTGTTATATTGTTAATAACATTAGTCTCTAGGAAACCGTATCCCAGATTCTTTATTTATGCTCTAGTTTAGATTTTGTGACAAAAAACGGGAAACTTTTTGTATATTTTTGTCGTTTTTTTATAACTTAATTTTCTAGATTTCATAAAACCAAAACTAGGCCCTAAATACAAAATCTGAGACACGGTTCCCTCCATATGATTATCATCTACATGCATACACAAGTTTATAAGGTTCCTTTCATTATTGACTGAGATATTTCAATCAAAAAAAATTCAGTATATAAAACATCATTTTCATATTTCCAATTATACTGTTCATTTCAGGAAAGTCGTGTCCTTATATTTACATGTACATGTACTATTTTATAAATGATTGAATTTTAAAACGATTATTCATTTCATGTTTCAAACAATGAACTGATCGAATTTTATTTTTGTATACATGTATAATATGAAGTCAATGCATAGGTATGATCGTGACAAGCCATAGGCTTCCTATCTGTTTGTTTAATAAATTAGTTATAATAACATTGCAATTGCTACAAAATCCCTAGAATAAACCACTTTAGGAAAGCCCAAACAGCAACTCTTTGCCCTGAAGATGCCTTTGGCAGTACATGCATACATGGCGATGGCTCTTTGCATGCAAATTGGATGTTGATGCATCAGTCAATACCTCTAGCATTGATGCTTCCGTCAATACCTTAAGATTTGGTTCACGTCTGTCAATACCTTCGCCATTCAGCTCCCAGTGTTTCTTATACTTGGAAAAAGGAGAGTTTTTGAGCTACATTCCATTCCCTGTATTTATCCCTGCAAGACATAAGCCCACATTTCACTGCCCGTTGGGTATATAGTATTTTAACATTAACAAAGTCAACCATTTAAAGTTTGATTCTGTAAAGTCAATGAAGCTTGGAATAAGGATATTGATACCTGCATACATGTTTGACTCAACTACTTATCCCTTTTCTGCAGAAATGGAACTTTGACCTGGAGAGAATGGCTCAACTTTGGGCCGACGCTTGCGATTTTGAACATGGCAACCCAACCTGTACCAACAAGCCCTATTCTTCTACTGGACAGAACTTGTACGCCTCCTCCGGTAAGCATAGACATTATGCATTTAGAAAAATAAGGGTATTTTCTAGATTTATATACACCTTTCCCACTAACCTGCCCAGTGAAACCTTCCATAGAGGCCTTGTTCCCCAAAGTTCTCGCCTGGGCATTACCCTTTTTTTAGAGTAGCGTCCTGCTCAGGGTATATTATATCCTGAACCAATGAGTTGGGGCATGGATTCCAATGGGTCCGAGTTAAAAGTGTTGGAGTCACTTGGGGCGTCTGTCTAAAGGAGTGTCCGTTGCGCAGGCCCGTGAAAATGGTGTATATGATCAAATAATGAAACTTTAATTTAAAAATCACTGCACACAGTAGACAGTGTTTTCTCTTTTAAATCTTACACAATTTACCTGTTCTGGCCTCCTGACATTGCCTATAGTATTTAATATGGTCAAATATACCTGTTTTGATTATCTATTTAGATAGATATCTATCTTATGCGAATTATTAATCATGTAATAAATACTTTGCAGAAAAGGTATGTTTTGAAACATCACTAGAGTCTGGTGATGTCTTTTAATTTGTTATATCACCTGTCACAAAAAGAAGTGATGGCATGGTGAAATAATAAAGGCCCTATACGATTATTAGGCGTTATCAACATTCCTTTTGTGACGCATGAAATTAAGACTCTAGTGAAAATTCATTCCATTAGCCTTATCAGATATAAAATATGACCCCCTGTGACCTGTCTGCACCGCGAAAGGCTTATACATACGTGTAAATGCATCACAAGAATAAATTAAGATCACAAAGAAAAATCATTGTTCAATGGGTCCATTTTTAGATAGATCTAGAATAGCCACCACGTGTTAGTCCATTCATTAAATAACGGTAACGGAGCTGGAGGTGTGACTAATAATGGTCTGGTACGGTTATGTATACTCCCCTGAGGAATGTATCAATTATTTAGTGGAATCCACTGCACGTCATATAATTATACCCTCTGTGGTATTAGCAATTAATTAGTGCTAAAGTGCAACAATTGGTTTCATAAATGTCCATAGTTGCAAAATCTATCTGACATTATTATGTGACCCGACGAAGGAAAATAGTACACCATGCAGCAGTTAATGAAGGTTTGATGCCGTATTGCATGTTCTAGAGTGTTTTTTTTAAAGATGCCGCGATGGAAGTACGTTCTCCAAAGTAACATTTTCACTTAAATCACATGATCTAGTCTACATGGTAAAGACGGAGACCATGAATACCATGATTATGGATGAAAACAAGAGAGAAAATATACAATACTTTCCGTTAACTTTCAAAATTAGGGTACGTTTATTTATTTTTTATTTAAATATTTTGAGTGTAATAGCTCCATTCTGTACAAAGCGTAGTCGGAGACCGTTTCTGTACGATTTTTGTGCTATAAACCTACTCATATCTCAATATTGATCGGTCTGCGGGTTTTACGTACTAGAACCTTGAAGCACCCTTTCCCCTCTTTTGGCCACATACAATAAGCCCATTCCATGTATTATGCAACTGTCTTCATGGAATAAGCACAGTGGCAATTTTGAAAATATTTCATAGTAAACTTTAATGTTGGTGTAAACTGCGATGGGCTTATTGGAACCCATTTACTCTGTTCTCGGTAGTGGAGTTTGGTAATTCTCAACAGCCCCCACTGCGTGGAAACCTGGGTTACAATTAGTCCCTTACGTGGCGAGCTATGTCAGAACACATTAGGATCATTATCAGCTGGTTATATCTGAAGTTACAAAACGGATCTGTAATTACACACAAGAATTTCATTTTTGTGGACTTGCACAATACCCTTGACATAATTCAGCTCGAAACAGGCGTACTGTGCATTCTGAAGATAGTCTCAGGGTATAATCAGATAATGATTAAGAAGATTGATTGGGGCGAGGTTATTAGCAGCGCTGGTAGGGGACACGTTTTATAAGTATTACTTAAGGAATACATACATGTCTGCCCAAAATAGCCACACGAGGCCCTAATAATAGATAATTTGTGTAGAGAGGCAGTGTGAGCCGGACAACTTTATCATTCTCTAAAGATTAATTAGATAACATCACTTGGAAAATACAGTCTTCCCCCATATTGTATTTTATTACGTAATAATCTTCAGTGTTTCCACTGGATATACAAGTGATGGTAATAGGGCTAATGGTAGGAGAAGTGTGCCGGTCAGTCGGGCCTGAAGTCTTCCGGACATTTGGCGGAGGTTAGTGGAGGTTGGCCCCACGCTAGTGGTTGGTAGCGTGGGGCCAAGCGGGTCGCACCTTTGATCCGACGGTCATGGGCCAGCCGTTTACTATTTCGGGCTTTCGTACCTGCCTGGTCTTTCGGTCTCGGATCAGTCCTTGGGCTAATTTGGGCTTCCGTGCCATATTCGGTCTTCCGGACCACTTGATAACTAACTAACTTAGGTCATTTACTTGAGTTCAACTGGCTAATTGACTTCTAGTTAAGCATCTCTTCGACTTAAATTCGAGGGCTAGGTAACTTAAAGAAGACATGCGTGAACACAAGGAGTACCAAGAAGGGACTGTTTATTTCAGGCATTCACACCCCCTTTTATACTCAATTACTCGATTCTGATTGGTCACTTGGATCACATGACTATTCTGACATCATATCCAGTTACAATACATTTCTGTGCTTTCGTGCTTTCGGGATTTCCCGATATACTTTCGTACCTGTTGCGTACCTTATATCTTTACTATATTATTTTGACATTGATTACATTCTAGTTCATACCTCAAAGACAGATGAATGGACAATTCATCACAATTATATGACCAATTATTCCCATGTATATATAAAACACAATCATCAGCATACATAGTCAACTTAACCCTTTAGACCCCAATCCGGCCATAGTCACCTGAGGGTATACTCTCCAATCCGGCCATAGCCACCTGGAAAAATTGGCATTTTCCCCTAATTTTACCTATTTTTCTAAAGGGAACACTCTAAAGACTATTCAACATACAAAAACAGTAAATATATGTTTTAAAAGTTTAATTAATTCCCTTGCCAATACTCCAAATTAGGTATCCATAATTTTCATTGATAGGGGTGGGTCATCCTTTAAAGTTTCTCTGTCAAAAGAAATTTAAGGAATTTCCTAGTAAAATCCATGGAAATCCTGGGGAAATCCAGCAATACAGGATCGCAATTAATGGGGCCTAAAGGGTTAATACTAGCAATATTTGTAACCACATCATTAATCTAAAACACAAAGAGAATGTAGCTAAGTATTGTTCCCTGATCAATCCCACTCTTTACATTCAATTCAAAGGAGATCATGCTAATATAATGAACAGTTTGTGTCCTAGTCAAATAACTTTTAAAACAATCAATCAGAGATTTATAAGATTGTAAAGTTTAAATAAAAACATTTTATGGTCTAGAGAGCCGAATGCCTTTCCCAGCCAAGGATATGACATTATAATAACATTGCAGCAACGTTCTGGATTGATTCTTGTTGCATCACACTGTTGGGTTGCAGTGACATTCTTTTGATGACTCCCAATTACTTCGCTGCAACCAAATATTGCAATGTTACATTGTGATGTTCTGATAACATTGTGGTTGAGACCTCACTGAATGAGGATGTCACAATAACATTCTGTTTATGTTAGGGTGACACCTAACCTAATAAGATGGTCACTGTAACATTCTGTTTAGGTAAGGTTAAGGCCTGACATAATCGGAACATCACAATAACGTTCTGTTCAGGTAAGGTTGGGACCTCCCCTGGTCAGGAGGTGATAACAACATTCTATTTAAGTCAGGTCTAGAGCTCACCTAATCAGAATGTCACGATGACAGTCCATTTTAATTTGATCTTGACCTAACCTAACCAGAACGTTATGATAACATTCTGTTTTGGTTAGATCTCAACCTCACAGAAAAATCATGTAACTGTTACGTGACATTTTAGTAAATAACAGACAAACCAAGAAATTATGGTTACATAATGTGACCATTACATCACACCTTTGATGGGTTCTGACATCAAGGAATATCAAACCAGTTAATAAGTCATTATTCATGGCATCATGGATATTCTTCGTTAGATCAAATATGGCCTCATAAGTTGACTTAGAAGGAGAAAAACATGTTACTTAGGTGTTAGAACATATATTATTCTCAGTCAAATGGCCTAAACATCTGTTTTGTATAAGATACTGTATTAATTCATTATATTAATATATTATATACAATATTATATTTTGTGAAAGTTTTCTGTACTGAAGAAGCCCGCACCTACAAGTAAAAATGTTATCAAAGGGGTGCGGGTGGAAGATCAGCTAAGCTGAACCTATTTAGCCCAATAAAAATCAATTTAAAAAAACAAAATTTAACTGGCAAAGGAGTTTGTATATGATATTTATGAAATAGATATTTTCGTTCATTCATATGTGTTTTCAAAATCACCCATGTTGCTAGCCCAAATAATAGAATTATAAGATCAAACTAGGCCTTATGTAAGCGCACCGACCTCACGTTACATGCTAATTAGTTAGTTATCACTTTCTTATATCACCAAGACTTGTGTCACAATGTATTATCCAACTCGTGATGGCATACGCCCATTTCATAATACTACTTATGACATCTTATGGTAAAACAAATTATTGTCATCCTTGAATGTAAATTATAACAGTGTAAGCAATTTTTCACAATGTTCTGACATTGCGATTGTTTACACATCTTCTTTCTGGTTTTGGTACAGCTAGTACTATTTCCGTATCAAATCAGTCATCTCGTGGAAGATGAAGTCAATTACAACATCTTTCTGGTTCCCTTACAGCTAGTTCTATTGATGTAGCAAGTGCTGTCACATCGTGGAACGATGAAGTTAGTTACTACACCTATGCCACCAGAGCCTGCAGCAATGTCTGTGGTCATTACACGCAGGTAATTAGATAGCTCTTTACTGTCTCATTGTTACATATATTGCGATAATACTCTTCATTATATATTGTTTCACAATCTGTTGTGTTCAAAATGCCTTAGGAACGTAATCATTAATGTATATATAGTGACGTATATGTACAGTATAAATTCTGGACTATATATTGTAATTAAATTGTGTAGCGATACCTCATCAATTGATTTATTTCGGAGAGGTGTGACGTCATCGCCCCCGTAACCATCGCTACAGCGATTTGTTGTATCGTCACTATATAAATCGCTAGGCCAAATCCGTTGGTCATTCTCGTTCCAACCACCACAGAGTCAACATCGCAGCAGAATTTTGAACTTTAGATTTATTGTTACAGGGAGGATTAAAATAAATTATATTTATTAAATGATTGTATCTTTATTATGTCTGTATGGGAATTACTTGATTACTATTATATAAAATATTTTTATAATATATTTTGATATGTACCAACTCTATTGACGTTCTATGAAAGTACTTGATTTATTCAGGAATCGAATAATTAAGAAAAGTGCATTGTGCGCTTATGTTCCCCATGGTTGATATCAAATAAATTAAAAATAGTATAATAGGATAACCTCAGCATAATTATGAATTGCATCTGTTATCAATGTTGTAAATTTTGTTTTAATTCTTCTAAAGGTGGTCTGGGCCAACTCTGACGAAGTAGGATGCGGCATCAAAAAGTGCACACCTCTTGGGTCGACGTCCTGGCCTTCGGGAATCATCGTCGTCTGTAACTACGGCCCAGCGTAAGTGATATCATATGTACCACACATTGTCATCGGATATAACTACACTTTGCCAGCCTTATTTTGGAATTAAACGCCCAAACATAAGTTCTTGGAAAACGTTTTTTTTTCAATTAGACTTCAGCTAAAGCTTGTCTGAAACCTATCATTTAAGACTTTTTTTTCAAGTTGGTCCTTTTAGTTATATAATTATATGATTATTTTATATAGTAGTTGGTTTTGCACTTAACAGGCATTAATAAGATTGCCATGGTTATCTATATTGTCATACATGGAATTCAGAATTACCATTAACACGACACGTGCAGTCCCCTACGCTCTGTATAATTAATGCAAATCCAATATCATCTTCCGTAATGGATATGTCACTTGCTGACTAAGCATGTGGTAATGAGACATTGTCTGACGTCTGATGCAGTAAAAGGTTCAGGATATGGACCTCAAATATGTGAGTTCTCTCGAAGTGCCACGTGCATAAGGATGATGGACGTCATGCCATCTAAATTAGTCTATTGAGAAATAAAATATGCATCTTAATAAATATACACATAGGTGTGCAACATTCATGTATGAGTGAAATTCATAGGATTTGCTGAATGTTAGTCACGTGGAGAAAAGCATGCTTGAAATATCGAAATCGATGTCATAATTTGCAGTTGGATCAAAATCTTACCTACCCGGTAACCCTGTTGACATGTTGAGAAAAATTATCTAACAATTTTTACAAATGGGGGGCGGGTTTCACACCCGAAATAACATAATGCATATCACACATTAATATTTGATGTGCAATCATAACACATGTGTGAAACATGTGCCTGTAGATTATGTGTTGTACACTTTCAGTTTCAGTGGTAGCATATTGGGATCGAGCACTTCACACGTGTATTGTTATTTTCTGTGCATAACAAGATTATGTAATGCATCCTTTCAACAGCAATACTAATACATGCATGGGATCCAGTCCAATTATGAATGTACTGGTACATATGATTACGTTACATTTTGCACACTTACAGTGATAATTACATAAAGTCCAGCCGCTTAACGAGTCGACCCTTGTTTTCTGTACTAAGGGGGTGTTTTACACTGATCTTAACTCTAAGATCAAATTTTTCACATAAAATATTTTGACTTTGAGATGGTGATGACCAGAGCCCTGTTTCCACCAGCCGATTTTACTACCGATTTGTTGGTAATTTATTACTTTAAACTGGTAATATGGCAATGGATTATATATCTTATATACCATTGAAAGAGAATTAAATACCTTTTCTAATGGTGTATAACATGTTCATCATTAACCAATATTCCCAGTGCCGATTTCTGAAATCGGTAGTAAAATCGGCTGGTGGAAACAGGGACTACAAGTAGGATCCTACATTCCTGGTGATAGTCATATACCCGGACTGAAAGTCAGTGGATACTTCCTAAATCAGTATGTACTGAAATGACACTGAGTACTACTGATTCACCATTGAATACTCTCCATTGCTAAGTAACTGGTAAAGTAAAAAGAAGACGGTTAAGATTATCATATCTTAGAGATGTGAGGAACACATTTATTATTGACTATAATTGTGTGAATTGCCCTGCATTACTTGTGTTTTGCACCTTTTCAGCGGTAACTACGTTGGCTCCAACCCCTACACCAGCGGTACCTCCTGTACAGGCTGCTCCTCAGGCTACTCCTGCAGCAACAACCTCTGTGGTCAGTATGATATTTACTAGTAGTAGATCTTTTTTGACAGTCAATAAGTCAAAATTGATTTATATGTCATTACTATTTAAACATAATCTTATAGGAATCACTGATTTCAAAATCATGCAAATAATGAGAGAACAGGCGAATCCTTTTCAGAATTCGACAGTGTTATGCATATTGGATTTTGTGAATATCAAAATGAAATTATTTGAGAATGTTATTATGGTTATTTCAATGCCAAGGTAGCAAGACTGCGAACCAGCCTAACTATTCATTGATCTTTGAGCCAGTTTACATAGTTCTTTCTTTTGGTTATTTTGTAAACATTTTGCACAAGTTTATTTGTTTAGAATTATGAATGTTCGATCTCTACTCTTACAGCCAACTCTACCGGCGACTACACTATTGCTGCCTCGGCGCCCGCGTCTTCAATGGCCTGCGAAGGAGATGGTAGGTGTTGGAGTAAAAATGATTAATTCGGTTGAATATTCAAAATAAAGTCTATTCTAAAGTGAATAGTAAGGAGCTAAGTGTCAAGGGACAATCGTGCCTACAACTAAGCACTGAGTTCGTCTTCAGGTTACTGTAAATTCCAAAATAAAGAATGAGGTTAAAAAAAAAAGAACATTGCCAATAGATATGCCTTGTTCTATGGTTTAAGTAGACAGATCACATGTAAATAATGTAATAGTTAATTATCTTGTATAGCATGCCACCTTTTGCGTATTCTTTGTCTGAGATATGTCCAGGAAACACATTCATTTAAAAACCGTTTTTGACTTGTCTGACGCCGTTCTATGTGTTGCGATGATAGCCTCAGCAACATCCACCACGACCACAGCCACCACTACGACCAATGCAAATCCCACCCAGCCGGGTAATGGGCCTATATTATATATATAGTTACAATCTTATAATATAGCAGTTATTATAATATGGCTAGCTGTGATCCTCTGTGTGAAAAGATCACTTTTTTAAAGAAAACTAGGCATTGACTATCCTTTTGATAGATATAACCTCCTTCATTAGAAAATCAAATTACTCTTAGATTTAGACTCTATACTGTCTAAATCTTAAATTTTTAAGATGAAAAAAAATCCCATATAATAACGTGAATAGATCATTCTGTGACCCTCCCTCATGTAATATGACCAGGATAGGCATCTCTCAGGAGCCTACACAAAGATCTAGGGGGGCGTTTCACACTCTAAAATTCATTATCGTAATTTGAAATATTATCTTAACTCAGCAATTATGACCTTTGCATTTCTCACCAAGTATTTTTTAAGACTTATGACAATTGCCTCCTCTTTGGGCTGTTTAAAACCATTTCACACCATTGTTTTTTGGGTGTAAATTTAAGATAATTTATCTATTTAAGATCTTAAGTGTAATGCTGCTCATGAGCTATCATAACTTTTAAGATGATCAAAAGATATCCTGTATTATCTATGAATACAATAATAAATAAAATATCTTTCAATTCTGAATTAAACTTTAAATAATGTGGAACAATTATGAATAATTATTATTAATCAGTAACATATGTAACTATGATAAAATTGAAGATCAAAAAGTGTCATCAATTCTTTGTTTTCTGTAGTAAGTAGCTAAGATATTGCCATTTCACATAAGAATTTAGAAGTTGTAGTATCTTAAACCCAATCTGGATTGCCAGGTTATTTTGGTTCATACATTAAACACCAGATGGGGCAATGCTCCCACATTGGTGGGAAATACAAAACCCATAATGAATATGCATGTCTTACTGAAAACAGAATAAATTTATTATAGAAAATATATTTATTATAAAATGGAAAAATAGCATCAAAATAGATGACCATTTTCAACATGGTTTGCAATCTTTGATGCATTTTCTTTATTGATATAGTCATTCAAAAGATGCATAGACCAATGGTGCCACCTACCTTTACTTGAACAAAGAATGCCAAATTTATTTTCTTTGATATAAGTGTTAGCATGTCCCACAGGTAAATTTCAATCCCCATTAGATTGTTCTGTCATAAGTGCTAAGATAAGAAGTTTCAGATACGACCCTATGTGAAGAACAGATGGTCATAAATGAAACATCTTATCTTAACACTTAAGATCTTAAATATGGCTTGGTGTGAAACGCCCCCTAGTCCCTCAAGCCCCACTTGCCGTGGTCGAAGGTTCTGTCGTACAGACCTGCGAAAAAATTGTCTTAAGGATTCGCAAATAATCTCAGGTGTGCCAAGATCATCGCAAGCTAGAGAAAATGATCGTAATGCATTCACACTGAGAATTGAGGTCCATTGCGATCATTTTCGTAAGGAATTTCATAAGGAATCACACAGAATCTCTACGAAAATATTCAACATGTTGAATAATTTCGCAAGAGAACAGGTCGTACAGGGCTACGATAATGCAACGTTGCCAACGTTCACAGATCGCAGAGCTCTACGAAAACCCAAGTTCACCACGGCGAGTGGGGCTTAACCCTTTCAAGACGCCACAAAATATTCAAATTGTACAAAATGGACACCAAATAACTGAGAGGATATGTCCAAAAGTCGCCACTGATAGAATAAAGTTTTAATTTAGAGCAATAATAAGCTAAAACATGAGTAACAAATAATTTACCAAATGGCAATTGTTAGATAGATTATAATATGGTCCATTTCAGTCTTTTTAAATAGAAAAAAAAGTTTTAGATATGTGTTAAGTATTATATTGACTATTCTAGCATATGTGCTATGTATCTCTCAGGCATCTGGCGTCTAGGCCTGGTGATTCCTGAGAGATACAGGTGTCAATAGCTGGTGATGCCTTAGAGATACTGCCGTTCTTAATCCACTCATGCAGAGGTGTTCTTCTTTATTTCCACATGTGCCCTCTATACTGGACCTTTGCATTTTTTGCAGATCTATGTTTTCTTGAAAGATATTCATACCACATACTACCTTATCAGTGGCAAATGTTCAGCTTTGTGCTCACCATGCTTCCCGACAAAATGTACCTTTTAGTTAGTTCTATTTTGAACTTTCAATATATTCAGATTTTTACTCCTTCCTGCTCTTGCATCAATTGAGATTTTATGATAGTAGGCCTACCTCTTACATTAAAATGTTAAGTAGGCCTAGTAAGCACTGAGCCACAGATATCATTAATGTGTCCTCATAATTTATGATGCAGTTAAAGGAAAGCTTGCGCATAAGTGCAGCATAGCTATATTTCAATGAAGTCAATTCAACATAATATTATTATTTTCCAACTTGCACTATCAATAGAAGCCAAATCGCAGGAAAATTCCTATTTTATACAGAGTTATAGGACATTAAAAAACCTGTATTTTATTTCATTTTTAAAGGGAAATCCCCTAATTTGTGACGTAGCAAGGGGAGTTATTGGGGAATCCCACCTGCTCTTATAAGGGAATCCCCATCCCTGTAGAATTTGTAATAAGGGTTATACATTCTAAATTGAATTATATATATGTGGCCCAATAAAACTCATAACAATATATCAATCTACAACCAATCATTATAGAGAGAATCCCAAAATAAGATAAGAAGGAATTCCCCTGGCTGTGACGTAGCAAGGGGAGTACTGAGCAGCCCAGCATTCAGGGAATTCCTGAAAATTAAATCATTTTCCTGAATAATTTCCTATGAGCTCGACTTTTTCAAATTTTCACTTTTGAAATATTTTTTAGAATACTTAACTCACGTAATAACAGAAAAAATAGCATTTAGTGAATTTATGTGCAAGTTTTCCTTTAAGCAACTTGTTTCATCTGTATACAAAATAAGCTTATTGTAGTTTTACACTAGCTCCAAATTGAAAGCCTTTGACATACTAACAATCTATAACTTCTAGATAGATGGCTCTAGTGACAATAATTGTAATCCGATAAAAAAATTGTAAGTTAGAAGTATAGATTGAAAGTTTATGACAATGAACTTATGATACACAAGTCGGTATATTTGGACTTCAAAATGTGTTAAGTATCTTTCTCGATTTTGTCGTTCTGTGCGATACTCAACCTTTTGGACTATAGACCTATCTATGCTTACTTCTTTAAGTTAATGTAAAATTATGTCCCTCTTAGATAATGTTTCATGTGATCTTGAGTTGAGTATATTGTATAATTATGGTAACTCTTTATAAACAAGTGTTTTTGAGTGCAACATTGTAACTGTATCGACCCGTTGATTTGAATGCCTGTACATTGATACAATGTACCACTTTAATGGTTATTGTTTTATCGTAATTTACTTAAATAGAAAACGTAAGTGCACACGTGTCTCTTTGTACATAGGAAGACTGATTTAGGTTAATTCATAGATTAATTTCCTGGAGCCTGTCATCCGAGACATCATGCCATACAAAAATAGGCTGATGAATGTTACTAGCATACTGATTAATGGAATTTCTTTTTATTCTTCTTCAGGTTCAGGTTCAGGTTCAGGCTCGAGGACGTTCCTGCCCTACGTGACGTTGGTAATTGTTCTGCTCGCAGGTGTCCTCTCAAAGCAGCTCACAATTGAAGCATAATAAGGGCATCTTTAGTGCGTTCAGGGAATAATTAGGAGGGAGGGGGTAGGGGTCATGTGGGCTAAAGATAGGTTCCTGCCTACTGGTAGAGTGGTTAACAACAAAAATAAGAGTGAATGTTAAAGGTTTCTATAAAGTCCTTTTGACAAATATGTAAAAGGGTAGGGGTGTTAAATATTTTCAAAAATACATGACTTCATATATGGACGCCATGTTATTTCAGGGGATTCTTAGTGTTTTCACCTTATAAAGAGGTGAATATTTTCATTTTATACATGGTGGAGACCTTACTAAATGTTTTGGACAGGAGCTTTTAGTACAAAAAGTTTAATGGAACCCTGTATTTATGTGACTGTGATAACGCTTGTGTTTATTCATTGGGAAAATCACATACCATCTCCCATCCATATGCTGAAATAATATAATATTTGCTACTGTGATGATACTTTTTTACAACTATAGTTTTATGGCGAATAATTATACTGTACTTTTCATATTTTCCTCGAATAAAAAGTCTTTTCAGTGTAGTGCATCATATTACCCTTCTCTTTATTCACAATTAAACGAAGTCAAAATAGCAAATAAACCAAGAACTTGTGTTAAATGATCCACAATTCTGTTAACATATCATGACATTTCTCAAACATATCGGTGTGGCTATAGTCAGGTAAAAGAAACTTGAAGATTTCATGTAGTTGTATGTACCTGGATAAGTATGCAAAAATAAAAATTGAAAAAGAAATATTAATAAGATTGTGTGTCACATAAATGAATACAATTTTACACCTTATTAAGTAAATCGTTCATAGAACACACACAACCACATGCAGTTAGGCCCGCCAGCGTCTGGTACCTATAAGTAAAAGCAGGTGGCACCATTGTTTACGGATTTCTCTGCGGCATTGTCAGAATTGCAGCTTAAATTGTGTAGTGAAATACCCACTTTACTAGGCAGGTTCCCCGCACTTCATTTCCCGCAGTGTTGTGAACAAACAGACAATCTTGTGTAAACATGTTTGTGTTGCAAAGGACACCAACAAAAAAATAAGCATATATTATATCAGAATCAGCCACCAATCCTCTAAGGAAAGTGGAGGACGACTGGGTCTAAAGGTAAAGTGATACGAATTCCCGGCGGCACTCAATAAACAACAACGTTTCACTACTCTTTGCTTGCTTTTCAAACGTGCATTGTGTAGATCCATCCTACGTGATGTGTGTAACACCCTTGGGGATTCTACAGTTCAAGAATGAAATGTGATTATATTTTGTATTCTACTATGTGTGTATTTTCCTAGGCTAGAACAACTATCCGAGAAAATTATTCTACCATACAATTATCATTATTTCAACCAACCACACCGTAATATGTAAATTGAGCATACCCTTTCTCACAATTACTTTCTCACAATTACTGCTAAATCTATATTAATTATATTAAAAGAAAACAAAAAAAGATCAAAACAAAAATAAAAATAAAACTGGGAACAAAGCAAAATCAAGCTAAAACACCCCAACCAGCAAAACTTATTACCACTTATTATTATCATCAATCACTCACATCTCATCTCATCACTTTTCCCAATCAACTTCACTCCCTACTAATTAATTAATTAATTTTTATTTCCCCCTCTATATCGATTGGTAAAGAAAGGATCTCTTCTTTAGTTATACGATCTTGTTAGACCTACTACTACCTATCTGACTTGAAAAGTACATCTATTTCATGTCAAATGATTTTTCCTTTTGTTAATATTAGTCGACTTCAAATTTGATGAATGTCTAGAACCGTTCTGTATGAGATATCACATTATTAATTAGGTTTAAGGTTTTTTCTAATTCCATGTTAGCATCTTTGTTAGCTTAGAAAAGACTGGCACCCACTGGAAGATCGGCTATCACTAAAGCCGAAGTGTTGTATGAGATTTTAAATTTCAATAAAAAAATTAAAAAAATTAAAATAAGTATAGACGTTGTACAGATGATGTCACATCTCCCAAAATTGGCGTGCCACCATGTTGATGAACAATGCAAAATTATTGTTACATTCTAATATAATGAGTTTTTGGTTGCCATGGCAACCGGTTTGTTGATTTTTCTTTGTATGACATTAAATTATGAAAGTTGTCATATAATGTTTAGCCAACTTATCAAAATTGCAAAGAAAACCGTGAATAGAAAAAACAAAAACTACATACAATTTAAATTTTGATATATTAACTGCCTCAATAGCAATTTTATGTCAAAAGATATAACATTTCGAAGAATACATGTATTTTTCTTGAATAATGCATATGCGTAAAAATGCACAAAATTAGGGAATTTGAGCATATGGCCAAAGTGTTTCCATAGCAACAAGTAATTCTTAAGAATTAACTATATTTCTATACATTTCAGTTTTTTATGGGTTTTCTAAGCAACAAGAACAATTTTAGAACACTTTTACCATGGTAACCATGCCATTTTGTACTTTTCTTAAATTTAATTGAATTTTTTCCCTAAAATGGGGGATATTTATGTAAGTTTCCATGGCAACCAACACATTGAGCGTACCAAATGTTTTCTATGCCAGAATAAGTTGAAAAAAAGGTCTAGAATTTGTCCATTCGATTGGTTTAGAAATTTTTGCCAATTTCAAAAATGTGTTACTAAAGAATGTTGCCATGGTTACCATGCAGAAAAGCAAGTTTTTATATGAAAACAACACAAGAACCATGGAGCTCAAGGGGTGAGCTTTCCAATGATACCATACACCACCATTTTTGGATAACATGTCAATATGGAAAAATAATATCATGAACACTGGTCTATTTTTCACTGAAATTCCTTAAAAATGCAATTTGCACCCGAGATAACTCGGGAGCAGCAGTTAAAGCCCGGTTTACACAGGCCGTCAACGGATCCTTACGAAAATTCCCTTAGTATAACCTTAGGTTAATGAGAAAATCGGGAAGACTAATTGTTTATGTAAATTATTTTTTAAGGCTATCGGTAGCATAATTCTGTACAAGAATAACCTTTACACCATATAAATTATTTCTTAACCCCGTATTCGCCTTCGGGTCCCTGGTGCACCAAGGCAAACAGTGTTACAGTGAAAAGGCATACAGGCTGTGTAAATACAAATCATTTCATGCAAATTTCTCTTCCACCTCCCCCTGGTGCAGGCATGGCGGATTACATAACCTTTCATAACAGGGGGTGGATTTTCACCTCTTTAGTTGGGTTTATGAGGGGAAACATGTGGAATTGCATAACATTAGTTGTCTTTTGCCACTGAAGTGATAGGAAATTTACATGAAATGATTTGTATTTATACAGCCTGATTGCCATTTCACTGTTACCCAGTTTGGCTATTTAGCAGGCACATGGTATTAAGGAGTAAAGAGTGGGTCTAATGCTAAATGTGAAAAGGATTATGAATTAGATTTATGATTTAAAGGGAAAATAGTGAGAAAAAAAGGCAAACAGGGTTACAGGAATACAGTGGAATAGAACTGACGTTTCATGCCCTGATCATTACGGTTCAAGTTTATATAGTCACATGTCAACAGATCTACATAACCAGAGTTATGGAAGGGTTACATCAGACTCCACTTCGTGGAAATACCAGTTTTAAGGTCTCGCACCCCAAAATAGATGTCTCACCTGCACAAGATTTAATGAGAAATGTGAATGTTGTTTTCTGTAAATAAGATATCATTTTGTAATCACCTGCATATTCATGTTTTAGTAAATGTGCCATTCAGATGGACTATGTACGGACCAATTTGTACACTCTCTGGACGTTTTAAGAAACGAAATTGTGGCAACAACGATTGTACAATTTGGACATAATACTTTTGTATTGAATTCATGAACTTGATCATAATTGTTCCAACACTAGATCGAATATTTTGAAATACATTAATCGGTAATAGGTTGATATCATGCTTGCTATCTTTGTGCATGCTGATATTGATCCTGACGGTTCCAATGGTTCTCTCGAATAGATAAGATAGAGATAACAGGACAATGAAGATAATCCGTAAACCAGAACATAAACTGTGTCTAAACGGCCTCCAGTTATTCATGGACTACACATGAATATCACAAGGCCTGCTTATCATGTATGGCCCAAACTAAAAGTTTACCCCCTCCCACACTCACACACCAATATGTTATAGATAATTTCCCAGCCAACCTGCAACGTAACAGAAACGTTCTGCAACCATACTATTTTAGTCAGTTTCTTACTTACTAAGATGGCACATAACAATTATGTTATTGATGGTGAGGTTGAAACCTCACCAAATCAGAACATTATTATGATATTATTGATGAGGTTAGAAGGAAACCAAAACAGAATGTGATAAGAACATTCTGTTTGGGTTGAAGAACATAACAATAATGTTGTAATAATGTCATAATACAATGTCACAGCAGTGGGTTGCAGTGACATAATTGGGAGTCATCAAAAGAAGGTAACAAGAACCAATACAGAAGTAAACACAATGTTGCTGCAACGTTATAATAACGTCGCATCCTTGGCGGGGTTAAAACTTAGTGCAGAAAACTAAGATAAGGAAACTTATCTTAAATACGGTCTTATCGGTGTTAAACGTAATCTTGAATCATCAATGAAACACAAAGATTTCTAACACTTTGGAGGCGTTATCTAGTGACAAGCTTGACTGAAAAGACCTATCTGCGCCACTTGATTATTGACGTAGAATCGCATGTATATACCGTCATTATAGCCCTCCCTTTTGCCACTCCTGCATAGGCATCACATACGGACATTACTATAATAATCTTGGGCTTGTTCTCCATGACGTGATAACACTTGTCATCTGGAGTATCTCAATTGGACTTTGCATCACCAACTATTGTTCTCTGATCATTCCGAATACCTTGCTCGAGGTGGTGCTACATACATTAACATGAAAGGCCTCATTGAATGACACACTGGGAAATGCCTATAAACTGTTATATTGTTTAACCCTTTCCCCTCTTCTTTTGGGGAAAAAAACTTTCTTTTTCGGAGCTAAACACATAGGAGACATGGATAACCGAGTGCCGAAACTCCACTGGGCGGACTATGTGGTGTTCGTCCTTTTTCTGGCCAGTTCAGCTGCCATTGGAGTCTACTATGGCTACAAGAGTAAGAAAAATGCCAAGACAGAAACCACCAAGAGCTTCCTCACAGGAGGAGGGCAAATGCCCTTCTTCCCAGTCGGACTCTCCATGATGGCGTCCTTCCTTTCCGCCATCTTTGTGCTTGGATTCCCAGCAGAGGTTTACACCTTTGGGATCACTAACTTATTCCTGGCTATCTCCTATTTGACTGGCTTTGGACTGGCTGCACACGTCCATCTGCCCATATACTACAGACTTGGGGTTACCAGCGGGTATGAGGTACTTCTGCTTCTTCACTTCTTCTACAGCCTTAACTCTTTAAACCCCCACAAGTTGCCTATACATTACATGTTCAATTTCTTCAGGGGTTTCCAAACATTTCCTTGAAATTCCATTAGATTAGTTAGGGTTATGGAATTCAAAGAAAGATTGAAAGATGCGAAAACATATGGCCATATTGGGGTAAAGGGTTAACCCTTTTTTTATACCATCAGGTTCATACAGAAATCAGTATTGATACAAGCAAATAGCAACAGAATGTCAAATAGTATGATGCCAAATGGCCTTGAAGAGTACATGTAAAGTGTTCATTAATGTAATAAAAGGATCATTGAAGTATGCATTTCCTTAATATTTATCAGAGAAATATAATTATGTCAATACTTTCGATAATGAAACTGATGAAAAATGTAGTTGTGAAGCATTTAGAGATGACTTTAGTATGTTTTATATTGCAAAATTTGCAACATAAAACATACTAGATGCCTATAAACCTACTATTAATGTTCGTGACATATTCATCAAACAAACAATCTTTATTCTATATCAGGATTCCAACCCCATGACCTCTGATATTGTCCTGCCCTCTCAAAAGCAGGTGAATAAAAGAGGGCAATATTAAAAGCCTGTCTGTGAATGCTAATTGTTGTGATGTCAGTAAAGATTTTCAACATTTAACATACAATTGACATAGAATAAATGGAGTACAGACCGCGGGAGCACCCAGGAATTGTTGGCGCCCCAGTTTGTACACACCTATAATGTGTTTTGGGCTTGGAATTCCCACAATATTGATATTGCTTAAGCCCCCAACGGTGTATGCAAACCAGGGAAATGAAAATGGTCTGCGCTATAGATGTACAATATGTACCTTTATCTGACAGTAGTGTGTGGAGGTTGTAACAAACATCTGTCACAAACAGTTACCAATGTGAGCCCCATAGAGCGCTTATCCCATTGGCAACTTCTGGGAAAGAATCAGTATTTATTACCACAGCTTTGTTTCTTTGCTAAAAGAACTTCACTTTGGTCTTTTCCTGATCTCCTGTTGTAATTAACTACTTTATATTTACTTCGCGGCTGAATTAAATGTAGAGATTAATAACAAGATAACAACAGGAAGTTTGATTTGGACATTGATAAATAACATTTATTTTAATCCTTCCTGCATACATCAACTCTAAAGTTTTAAATTCTGCTGCGATGTGGTCAGTGTGGTGGTTGGAATGCGAATGACCAACAGTTCTGTGCTGGTGATTTATATAGTGACCATACAACAAATTGCCATAGAGTTAGCAACGGGGGCGATGACATCATGCCTCTCCAAAATAAATAACTTGCTGTAGGTATCGCTACACAATTTAATTACGTTATATTTTAAAGGGGAGTCCAAAATTCCTATGACCACAGGCGTTTGAGAGATGGCCCTTTGGTGTAAAGAGTTTAAGAGTAAGGTAAATCAGAAAGATTAGATAGGAATCATGGGGGTGTTTCACATTGGTCGTCTGTTCAACTTCTTATAGTACATCACACAACTTTACAGTGAACTGTATTCACTCTGGTGTTGATAAAGGTAAATGGATTGTCAAATTTCTGTAACCAGATCTTCCCCGCTGTTTATAGATTGGCCTAAAACCTTTCTTGGAGAGTCTTTGCAAATGTGTAATCCCCATGATATTGATAGGTATACAGGGACGGATTTAGGGGGGGGGGGCGCATGGGGCGTGCACCCCCTCCCCCCTTTTTTTTTAGGGATCCTGATAAATTCTTAATGAAAATCTATAAATTCTCATAGTCTACACTGAAAATACAAAGTAGTCAGAGAGCCACTTTAAACTTGTCATAGGTGACTTTTGGGTTGTTATAGCTGACTTTGGGGGGCAGAGCAGGGTTCATTTCAGGCCTTGATGCTGTGTGACGACCTTGTGACAATCCTATGACAATTCGGGGATGGTCAGAGGGTTGTCATTTTGAATTTTGAGGCTGGATTACAACCCAAAGGTTGTCATTTCCTCCCGACTACTTTGGGCCAAAAAGATCGTCAGAGAAGCAAAAATGAAAATTGGTTGTCATAAGGTTGTCACAGAAGAAAATGAGAAATCAAAAGTCCTGCCTGACAACCCCAGGGTTGTAAGTGAATGGTGCCTAAAACGACAGCCCAAGGTTGTCGTGGCCTCTGTCTATGACAAAGTGTTGTAAGTGAATGATGTCAAAGAACATACAACTCATAGACCTCCTATGTGTAATGCCATACCTAATAACTAGTAATAACATAATAGGAAGCCATTATTATGGACTATGATATCTACAACATAAATAAGATTTTTTATATAAAAGACACAGAAACCTTGGGTTGTCGTTTTTTACATCATTTTTGACAACTCTGTGTTTTCAGTGCTATAGGAGTTGACATTCAACCGTTTCATGATTTTTCTGATTTATCTATCTTTCAAGTTCATGGAATTTTTCTTCTAAAATCCAGAAACGCGCCCGAACGATTTGTAAAGTAGATGTGGCCTTTTGTTTCTTATTATCTTACGTATTTTGCTCAAATTTTACCCCCATTCAAGCCATACGTTTGTGTAACGTAAGCTGGTAAGATATATACTAAACTGCCGTGTAATAACACTTTCCTTATCTCATATTTGTGAACTCTTGTTCATATAGATTGAATTAACGGGACACGCGTATATCAATAATTGAGATAAAAGGACATTCACTTTCAGTGCGAGCCTTGCTCATATTATTTTCTTGTTTGAAAATACATATTATAACAAAATGAATGTCGATTATGGGAAATGTGCCATGACTTAGGGAAATCCTTCCTCCTCGTTGAATATAATAACGGCCTACTTTTTTTTCAATCTTGGATGGAAATGAAACCTTTTACCAACAATCCAAGCCACATACTCCTTATCAGCCTTTCATGTGATTATTGATAAGGGGCGTAATGCTAAGTCATGTTCTCCTCAAGGAGAGAGACCTTATCAGTGGCAACATGTTATCTTGACACTTGATTCGTGCAAGAATTTTCACTGATGGTGAGTTAAAGAAAACGACCTATTCGCTCTAGCTCAAAGAAGCACCAAACATTTTCAGAATGTTCAGCTTATTCCTCTCATAAACAGCCAAAAAGTACAATATTGCTCCAGGTGTGACATGTCAGTTCGGAAAATTTAAAAACTTGATTTGACTTTCACTTTTTCTAAAATTCAAGTTTGAATTCAAAATGCGAACAGAGAAGAATGCATGTTGTGAAACGTAAAAAAAGGAAAAGGCTTTCTCTGTCACAGGATCTGAGGGGGTCTGACGTGAGAGACAATGGGTTGAGAAAACCTAAACCTAGACATGAGCAGCTCATTATGATTGTTTAGTATACATAAAGATACCTCCTGCAGAGACTGATTCACACTTTTAAAACAAATGAAGTCCTGATAACTTTCTTAATGGACGGCTAATTACAAGGTGTCCAGGGACGTGCTTGAATTGAATTGAATTGATTGATAATAAAAACTTAGCGAGTGAGTTTAGCTCCTAGGGTTTTTATATTGCATTTAGACCAAGCCCATTACAGTTGATAAGTTAATTTACATTCATATCCTGTCTCTGGCGATGGCAAAATATTTCAGTACATTAAGGATATTTCATACATATCAGTCAAGGCCACAAACTCCTACAACTTTAGGAAAAAACATTTAAAGTTGGACTTTGACCTACCTAGTCAAATTGATCCTGAAGAATGGGGTCAAAAGCAGAAACATGTTTATTTCAATGTTTCTTTCCTAATAAAACAACACCCACTTGGCCAATACAGCAGCCACTGAGTTTCATTTTAGTATAGAGGCATAATTCCAAAGATGATTTTATGTATCCTAGGTATATTAGTAAAATGACCATGGAACACATTAATTGTTAGAAAATTGAGTCCGCGAGATATTCTGTATATCAAAAAAAAGACAAAGGAATAAGCCATCTGAATAAACAATTTCCTATTATTTCAGTACTTGGAAAGGCGTTACAATAAAGCAGTCCGAGTGGCGGGTGCTATTACATTCGCCCTCATGGTTGTAAGTATAAATAATTATTATATCAATTTGAGGTTTGTCGAGTTTGACCGTCATATTCATTTTTATTTCTAAAACTATGAAGGTGTACGAAGTAAGTCAAGCAATATCCATATTATGGTGGTCATAAGAATATGGCATGCTGAACCTCCAAACCTTTAATAACCTGATAACGGTGTCAATGGCATTTTATAAAACGTGAGACGTATATATATAAATCTATGATCATAAATATAACTTAATTACGTTTGAAAGGACAAATATAACTTAATCACGTTATCAGCGGCGCGTGAGCTGGAGCTATATACATTTCCAATAATCTTGTCAATTAGATTTGTTTGATAACCACTCACGTGTACAACTCACACAGATACATACACATACACGTGTGTGTGTGTGTGTGTGTGTGTGTGTGTGTGTGTGTGTGTGTGTGTGTGTGTGTGTGTACCATGTCACACAATCGGGAAAAGCAATGTTGTGTTTTATTTCAGATGATTTACCTACCAGTAGTTCTGTATACACCGGCACTCGCCTTAGCTCAAGGTACATTATTTTGAACATCAATTCTTCTTAGATGAAGTGTGAACATTTTGTCTTTGAACTTAATATATATCATCGTTCGTTGTAATATATGTAGTATTGTTAAACTACAAACCTTTAGTTTGATATGTCACACGAGTCTCATTAGCTTGATTACATTATTTTGATATACATATAACCATTTTTCTATATACTTATATTCTAATTCATTTCCTCACAATCGTTAGATATCATCATGAACCTCACATAATCCTATAAATCATAGTTCCCTTCATAAAAGAATTATTCTTCATAATAATTATGATAGTCAATTTCCGGATAACACAAACATATCCCTTGCTTTTGCCAGTGACCACGTTACCAATGGTTGCCTCCATCCTGAGTGTTGGAGCAGTCTGCACCTTTTACACAGCACTGGTGAGTCATACCAAATGGGTTCCCTGCTTTATAATGTTCTAGGTCTTTTGCCCCCTGGGTCTTTGCCCCCCCCCCCCCCCCAGGACTTTTCCCCCAAGTCATTTGCCCCCCTGGATGTTTGCCCACGAGGACTTTTGCCCCCTATGTCTTTTGCCAGGTGATATCATGCATTTCTCTTTTACTATTGCATTGGTCCCAACCACAATATCAAAGTAATACTAGTGGGAGGGGGGGGGGGGCAAGGGAGGAGGGGCAGTAGGCAGCCTTGAGAAGGAGACTAGGGGTAAGGGCACTAGGAGGAGGGGCAGTAGGCAGCCTTGAGAAGGAGACTAGGGGTAAGGGCACTAGGAGGAGGGGCAGTAGGCAGCCTTGAGAAGGAGACTAGGGGTAAGGGCACTAGGAGGAGGGGCAGTAGGCAGCCTTGAGAAGGAGACTAGGGGTAAGGGCACTAGGAGGAGGGGCAGTAGGCAGCCTTGAGAAGGAGACTAGGGGTAAGGGCACTAGGAGGAGGGGCAGTAGGCAGCCTTGAGAAGGAGACTAGGGGTAAGGGCACTAGGAGGAGGGGCAGTAGGCAGCCTTGAGAAGGAGACTAGGGGTAAGGGCACTAGGAGGAGGGACAGTAGGCAGCCTTGAGAAGGAGACTAGGGGTAAGGGCACTAGGAGGAGGGGCAGTAGGCAGCCTTGAGAAGGAGACTAGGGGTAAGCGCACTAGGAGGAGGGGCAGTAGGCAGCCTTGAGAAGGAGACTAGGGGTAAGGGCACTAGGAGGAGGGGCAGTAGGCAGCCTTGAGAAGGAGACTAGGGGTAAGGGCACTAGGAGGAGGGGCAGTAGGCAGCCTTGAGAAGGAGACTAGGGGTAAGGGCACTAGGAGGAGGGGCAGTAGGCAGCCTTGAGAAGGAGACTAGGGGTAAGGGCACTAGGAGGAGGGGCAGTAGGCAGCCTTGAGAAGGAGACTAGGGGTAAGGGCACTAGGAGGATGGGCAGTAGGCAGCCTTGAGAAGGAGACTAGGGGTAAGGGCACTAGGAGGAGGGGCAGTAGCCAGCCTTGAGAAGGAGACTAGGGGTAAGGGCACTAGGAGGAGGGGCAGTAGGCAGCCTTGAGAAGGGGAAGGAGAGGGACAGCAGGAGCAGGACGAGGAGGGCTGGGGAGTGGGAATGGAGCCACCGAGTCACAATCACAGCACAGCACTGATGCCAACTTGAAGTTTTTTACTATTAGTCACAATCACAGTGCCCAAATACTACCAACTTTAAATAGTTTACTACTGAGCTACAATCACAATGCCATTACACTACCAACTTTAGGTTTATTACTACTGAGCCATAATCACAGTAACACAACACTACCAACTCTAGGTTCTTATTATTTCCTTTACTGCTGGGTCTAGGTCATGAGTCCCCCAAAATTACTCACTTTAAGGATAGACAAAATTGCTGGTTGGTTGATTCGCATTACTCCCATGTTTGTACACACGCCAAAGCTGGCCATGCCTATGGATAGCTATGACTGGGAAAACAAAATTATGATTTTTCCGGGTTTTTTTCATGTGCTTAATATAAACTAGAAGAAAGTGACTTTGATTTCATTCAAGTCTAAGATTATTAATTGAAATTATTGTTGTTGTTTTTTACTTCTCATGGCGGATGTAATTTGTATGAAACATAGTTAATGTCTTTAACTTACCTGGAACTAAAAACTATGTTATATTTTGATGCTTTACTTATATGATTATTTGTCATTAGGGCGGAATGAAAGCAACAATCTGGAATGATGCTTTACAAATGACTATCATGCTCATCTGTTTCATCCTTATTCTGGCAATCGGAACATCAAAAGTTGGGGATATTAGCACTATATTTGACATAGCTAGGAAAGGTGGCAGACTGACAACAAGGTAGGTAGTTTTCGATGTACAGCATTTGAAACTAATCCCTTTTTAGTACGATCCATGCACCATAAAAAAATCTAGTTTGAAACTCAAGGCAGGGGAACAAGAAAATCGTTATGATAAATACATTTATGAATTACCAATAACAAGTCTTATTGAAGAAAACGAACATATTAAAGAAAATGAAAATGTTAAAAAAAGAACCCTATATTTTGTTCTTACCGTTAACAGCACTTTCCACGATAGAATGTTAATCCTATTTTATACAGCACATACATCTTTGGACCTAAACTTAAACTGTAGTGTGCTTGGTCAGATGTACAGAATTTTACCGTACAAAGATGGATATAACGCTTTCCTGTTCTTCAGCTTTAACTCGATCAAAAAAGAATATATATATAATTCCTTCCCAAGAAGCTGTCACGAAAGGTTTAGTAAAATAAAATAAAATCAACCATTTGCCATTAAACACGAAGAATAGATGAATGGACCTAGATAGATTTGTCAAAGGATTCTGAAAGAATATACCCACCTCGGACCGAGTTTATAGTCATACTTGATATCAACGGCAATTTAGCACACACAATTTGACGATACTATTGACGCGCCAATCATAAGGAATGAACTGAAAGCACTCCTTTAGGTATAGGACCTTACTTATATTGTTGTTGCATGTGGTATTTTTGAAAACAAAACCTAGGACCTCCTTTTGAATTTTCATGCATTGAGAATAAGGAAGTGAATTTGTGGAATTATCACCGCTATATAGGTTAATCAAAAATTAACTACTCGATCTACATGTGGGAGGTCTTCTGATTACTCGAACTAAGGTAGCCCCAACTGGTTGCTATTCAAAAATACAAAAACATTACTTTAGGCGATGGACATTACTTACATTGTTGTTGTAAATTGTAATGTAGAAAACAAAACCGAGGTCCTCCTTTAGAATTTTCATGCATTGCCAATAAGGAAATGAATTTTTGGAATAACCACTGCTATACAGGCTAATCAACAACAAAATATGTGATGTACACGTGGGAGATCTTCTGATTGCTCTAACCAAGGTAGCCCCCACCAGGTACTATTCTATTTCTAGATAATTCTATTTTATTGAATCTATAGACCAGTTCTGCGGGCTAAATGTGGCAAATTTCTTTCGTAAGCGGGGGTACACTTCTTTCTTTTTTTTAAATTTTTATTTTATTGTGAACTTCACTTGCTGTACATGGTCTTCCAGTTGATCAGTGATGTGAAAAGAACATATGTATGAGATGAGTGATGTGATATGAAATAGTACATTCAATCTTCTAATCTGTCCATATTCGCGCCAATCCATTCAATTTGTCCAACTATTACCAATGACTATATTGGTAGTCGGTGGGACACCAGCCTAATACCCTTCTGACGTTTAATGCAGAAGTATTTTGTCCGCAGCAGATGTAGTTCTAAGTCAAAGAACATCTTGAATAAGATATTGAGACTTTACTATGATGATGCTTCTGACTTCTGATTATGTGTTTCTGTAGTATGGTATAAAGGGAACCTTATGGAACCTTTAAACAATCTCTAAGATGTGAGGAACGCATTTATGACACTATTGGTGTGAAACCCGCTAATTCAACAGAGATGTATGTTGCTGTTTGGAAACAAAAACATCTATCCGTGTTAACTAGCCTATATTGTTTGCTTATTAGCGACAGGCCACACCACACAGGTTGTGCCTAATTACTACACTGCATGAGGCCTATACTGGTCAGCAGGAGACCACGTGCTGGGACGATAAGTAGCTGGAAGCTTTGGGGGGTACCCCAGAGGTAGACATTGATATGGGGATGTTGTTATTTGGTATGTTGTTATTTTGTAAAAACAAAAATACATGACTGTGTTCGCATTGTTCCCATTACATAAAGCTAACCAGGGGAGGATCCAGGGTAGGTTAGGTATTGCATGGGGACCCCCACCTCCTGAAACGAGAGTTCCGACGCCATATCCGAACATATCAAAACAGATGACAAAATATTTACTGTGCTAGTTATTAGGGGCCGTCCATAAATGACATCATGCTATTTTTGACCTTTTTTGACCCCCCCTCCCCCCCTTGTCATGTTTCGTCATGCGGCCCTTGACCCCCCCCCCCCCCTATAGAAATGACATCATTTTAAGTGGACCCCCCCCCCAAATCACAGAAATAATATAATAAAGAATGCATTTTTTTTGCTTAGAAACATGACTGTCCCTTAGAAAAATCTTTGATTTTAACTGAGAATAAAAAATAAAGCCTTCAATACCCGAACCTAACCTAAAATTGTCTCTGAAATTCTTGAAATTCAAATTTTCGCAACATGATGTCATGCACCACATGACCCCCCCTCCCCCCCTTGTCATGTTTGGTCATGGAAGCATGAACCCCCCCTCCCCCCCTGCTGCATGACGTCATTTATGGACGGCCCCTTATGACATATGGATTTGTTAACAGCCCCTAGTTTACTTATCATTTGTGGGTTCAATAACGATTTCTACAACTTCTACAATCATTGTTTCGGTTCCGATATAAGGCACGCAGACTAGCTGAAAAAACTCCAAAGACAGGGTCATGTGCTGCATACGCGTAACTAGAACCTATTAATTTTGTTTAGGTGTTACGCCATTCATATTTCATACATTACTTTCTTAATGACTTATGAAGATATGAAGTATGGTGCAACGTTTCTGCATGGGCCATTAAGATGAATATGACCCATATCTTTGTAACTAATTTGGCTATTCTGGGAAATTTTTAGTATCTCATAATTAGAAAATCTGTCTATCATGAGCAATGTTGATACCAAATAATCCCCCCGTGAGACTAGTTTGAAATATCACCATCAATTATGATAAAAGACAAAATTGCTGACCTTTACACCCTAATCAAAATTTGCATGATAAGCCTTTATGATAATTAGTTACGGAAATATGGGCCTAGATTGCAACATTCGTTCTGAAAATCCTGAACCAACCACTGGTAACTATTCTTCAGCACTGGTTGTTGTAATAATGTAATTATCAACTTGACTATCTTAATGTTTCAGTTTTGATCCTAATCCCTTCATTCGTGCCACATTTTGGACCCACTCTGTGGGAGGAACATTTGTCAATTTGACCCTGTATGCCTCTTCTCAGACGATCATCCAGAAGTTCCTTAGTACCAAAAGCATCAGAGAGGGCCAAAAGTAAGTCAAAAGTTGTATGTGCACTATATGTACGGTAAAATCAAATAGTACTTCCCAAACGGAATTATCAGGTAATTCAATAAAAAAAATAAGGGGCTGAATTCAGCTTAATGCATATCATGAGAAAAGCATAGATCTGAAGAAAACCTGTACATGGTATTTCATGTCTTTCATGTCTTCTGATAAGAAATACTGATTTGTATCTTTAGAACCTGATCGTTGAAGGTTTTGGGTACATGAACTGGGTGTTTGTTTGAAAGTCTTTTACTGAATCCCATAAATCCTACCAAATGGTATCTCTTTCGTCCCTCTTGCCAACTTGGAAAATTGAAACAATGAATGGTTAAAAATAATTGTAAAACGAATTTTGCATTTCCTTATAAGGGAACTGATGGTATTAGTATATTGAAGAAAAGAAAACGTAACTTTTAGTGTATTCAAGATACACTAATGTAACCTTTAGTGCATTTAAGTATATGTTTCTCCTCCAGGGCAGTGTGGTTCTCCAGTGTGGTAAATGCCATCTGCCTGCTTATGGTGTTCTTCCTGGGTATCATCGTCTACGCCTACTACAAGGACTGCGACCCCGTGTCAGAGGGCCGGGCAGCCAAGAGTGATCAGGTATCAACATTTTGACAATTTGTATATTATCTGAGAGGGATAACTATTGCATGGGTAACTTCAAATTACTAAATTGTCCTTTTGGTCATCGCTATTACCCACTGTAATGTTAAACTTGGAGTCTAGGCACATGTTCTATGTAAATGCATTTATAATTATAGCCCTTTTGTCGTTGATGTATCCCACCAGGCACGAATCATTTCAATTTCAGTTGATATTGATTCGACTATTGACCATGACAATCCCGCAATTTTGGCCTCACCACTTCCAACAATAGACCTTACACTTATTGTCTGGATACTGAGGACCTTTTCACTATGTAATACGTCATGGTTAACCTATTATGTTCTTTATACCATCCATGTATTAATGTAGCCTATAAATTTGTGTTGTTCTCCACGGTATGTAGACCCATAGACATACAGAACATGTAAGGTATCTCTATGCTAAACTGTAACATTACTCTCACACTTTGCTAAGTTTCTTTTCTCCAGTATATCTTATTCATATTTCTTTCTTTCTTCACATGTAACACACCTAATAACCAGGGTTGACTGTGATGCTTATGCTTATGCTGATATGATATAACCTTATTGGACTAATTCCCATTTGATTGATTTTCCAGATCGTTCCTCTTTTCGTCATGGAGGTCATGGGCAACCTTCATGGATTGCCTGGCCTCTTTCTGGCCACCACCTTCAGTGCTGCCATCAGGTGAGTGGTTTGGGAACTGCAGGAAAAATGTACTGTGTTTAGGTCTTCGTGCAGTTTGCTCTGCGTTAAATTGTTTTACCTAATTGCATTTCAAGAATAACTTAGATTCGACATGTGAGATGGAGATGCGCCTTTACGGCAAAGGACACGTGGGCTTTTTATAAAATGTTTAACACTGATGGTTTTGCCGAAAGAAGAATATTGATGATTTAGTACAATTATATCTGCTAAACTGTATTTATTTACACCAGCCATAATTATACTTTGGCATGTGGCAATGTTGTAACCTTCACAGAGAATTTCTATTGCAACCACAGAGTTCAGACACTTCACTGTGCTTTGGGAAAACGGAGTGTTAATATTAGGACTTTCTGGTCTCGAGCTGGAACCCCCAAATAGGTTGAGCGGAATCTTTTTCTATTGTTAGCAGTTTTTTTTGCTCAAACGATAAGAAAATTAATCTCTACCACAAGTCAATTTTATGAATATAACATGAATAGAAATAAGTAGATGGAAACTAGGTTTTATAGGGGAACCAGTTAGTTAACTATATTGTAATGACAGGGAACTAGGGAGATAGTCACTGTAACTTGCTCTTTTGAAGGATTTTCACAGATGGTTACTTACTTCTAACTAAATACCATCTATTGTTTTAGCATTCGTTTTTCCCTTTATTTTATTTTCCATAAGTATAAGAAATAATTTTCAAAGTAAAGGGAGAGCATTTTAGTTTGTCATAATGATATACCAGTAACCTGATCATGACTGTTGGATCGTAAGTTACAGAGGTCGGAAAGGAATTCACTTTATTAAAATGTTCTCATTATTAAATGCTTTTTATTCATCACCATCTTGATAGTTTGCCTGCAAGGAGAGCGGGGGGGGGGGGGAGGCATGAATCAATTATATCTATAGATTAGGATTTATAACAAGTATGATATTTTGCCCTTTCCAGCTCAGTGTCGGGTTCCCTTAATGCCTTAGCCGCTGTCTTTCTGGAAGACCTCATCCGTCCCGCCTACATGAAGCTGAAAAATGACAACATTTCGTCTCAGGCAGGCACCATCATCTCACGATGTCTTGGTAATATCTATAACTTATAAGTTCATGAAAATAAGTTTGTGTTCTAAGTGTATTTAAGTGACAAGTAATTAAAACCTCATTCATATAATAGAACGCTTGTATAATTTTTTGAATAAGAAAATAGTGTAAATCTATATGATTTCATTATTCATTACATCTCATCTCATACTTGTATATACGTTCGCCTATATACCAATGAAAATTGCTGACAGCTCCTGTCTGTTAGATTACACTTGTAACAGGAATACAAAGGGAGAACAGACCAAACGTTTGATTTGTACCTGTAAAAATAGTAAAGGCTGTGTAGGCTGAAAGGCTGGCCCTACCAGCTATCACTATCTAAATGCAGCTCATATAGTAAATCCACCTACCACCACCCTCAACCCAGTGTGTACTACAAACTTTACTACAGTATTTACTACAAACCCTATTCCAACGTTTACTATGAACCCTACTCCAGTGTTTTACTATGAGCGCTACTGCACTGTTTACTATGAACCCTACTCCAGTGTTTTACTATGAGCGCTACTGCACTGTTTACTATGAACCCTACTCCAGTGTTTTACTATGAGCGCTACTGCACTGTTTACTATGAACCCTACTCCAGTGTTTACTATGAGCCTTACTCCACTGTTTACTATGAACCTTACTCCAGTGTTTTACTATGAACCCTACTCCAGTGTTTTACTATGAGCGCTACTTCACTGTTTACTATGAACCTTACTCCAGTGTTTACTATGAGCCTTACTCCACTGTTTACTATGAACCTTACTCCAGTGTTTACTATGAGCCTTACTCCACTGTTTACTATGAACCTTACTCCAGTGTTTACTATGAACCCTACTCCACTGTTTACTATGAACCTTACTCCAGTGTTTTACTATGAACCCTACTCCAGTGTTTTACTATGAGCGCTACTTCACTGTTTACTATGAACCTTACTCCAGTGTTTACTATGAGCCTTACTCCACTGTTTACTATGAACCTTACTCCAGTGTTTACTATGAGCCTTACTCCAGTGTTTACTATGAGCCTTACTCCACTGTTTACTATGAACCTTACTCCAGTGTTTACTATGAGCCTTACTCCACTGTTTACTATGAACCTTACTCCAGTGTTTTACTATGAACCCTACTCCAGTGTTTTACTATGAGCGCTACTTCACTGTTTACTATGAACCTTACTCCAGTGTTTACTATGAGCCTTACTCCACTGTTTACTATGAACCTTACTCCAGTGTTTACTATGAGCCTTACTCCACTGTTTACTATGAACCTTACTCCAGTGTTTACTATGAGCCTTACTCCACTGTTTACTATGAACCTTACTCCAGTGTTTACTATGAGCCTTACTCCACTGTTTACTATGAACCTTACTCCAGTGTTTTACTATGAACCCTACTCCAGTGTTTTACTATGAGCGCTACTCCACTGTTTACTATGAACCTTACTCCAGTGTTTACTATGAGCCTTACTCCACTGTTTACTATGAACCTTACTCCAGTGTTTACTATGAGCCTTACTCCACTGTTTACTATGAACCTTACTCCAGTGTTTTACTATGAACCCTACTCCAGTGTTTTACTATGAGCGCTACTTCACTGTTTACTATGAACCTTACTCCAGTGTTTACTATGAGCGCTACTCCACTGTTTACTATGAACCTTACTCCAGTGTTTACTATGAGCCTTACTCCACTGTTTACTATGAACCTTACTCCAGTGTTTACTATGAGCCTTACTCCACTGTTTACTATGAACCTTACTCCAGTGTTTACTATGAGCCTTACTCCACTGTTTACTATGAACCTTACTCCAGTGTTTTACTATGAACCCTACTCCAGTGTTTTACTATGAGCGCTACTCCACTGTTTACTATGAACCTTACTCCAGTGTTTACTATGAGCCTTACTCCACTGTTTACTATGAACCTTACTCCAGTGTTTACTATGAGCCTTACTCCACTGTTTACTATGAACCTTACTCCAGTGTTTACTATGAGCCTTACTCCACTGTTTACTATGAACCTTACTCCAGTGTTTACTATGAGCCTTACTCCACTGTTTACTATGAACCTTACTCCAGTGTTTACTATGAGCCTTACTCCACTGTTTACTATGAACCTTACTCCAGTGTTTTACTATGAACCCTACTCCAGTGTTTTACTATGAGCGCTACTCCACTGTTTACTATGAACCTTACTCCACTGTTTACTATGAACCTTACTCCAGTGTTTACTATGAGCCTTACTCCAGTGTTTTACTATGAGCGCTACTCCACTGTTTACTATGAACCATACTCCAGTACTTACTACGAATCCTACTCCAGTGTTAACTATGAATCCTACTCCAGTATTTACTACCAGCGCTACTCCAGTGTTTACTATGAGCCTTACTCCAAGTAGTACTATGAATCCCTACTAGAAATACTACTACTCCATGAGTTGTATATAGATTATGTAACACAGGAGTGGTTGTAGGGGTTGGGGTGTTGAGAGATTACACCACACTTGATGGGGGAAGATGAAACCCTCCTCCAGGAGAAGCACGGCACGTGACCCCACCCGGCGCAAAGCATGTCTTGGTTACACGTGTTGCTGAATAATAATATGCATCTCAATAACTTGTAATGTATTGAGTAGAGGTTCGGTTGGCTTTGACACCAGCATTGTCTTAAGAGTATGCTTCTCTTTTTATTTTATCTTGAGACGAGACGACCCTTTTCAATGCTCACTCGTACACATGACAGACGTCAGATGCATAGTGGGGTCAAAAACATGACTGAGGTGAAAATGTGTTATTCCGGGTCATGACCATTGTATCCGATCCCTTATGAGTTACAAGGCCTGATTCTTAGGTCTGCTGCGGATGTTTCTTCATTTTGTGTCAGGACCACAATTAACAAAGGGCAATCAAAAGTGGGGCCAACATTTGACGGGGTGATTCAATGAGGCTGAATTGATCTATCTTACCATTGGCTAGTTTCAAGTACATTCATGCATGTTTTTCATTCAGAGCTATAGTTCGACTCGTATCCCCCCTGCTGGTGACACCTGTTCATTGTCCAATGGGGAAACGCCAATCATTGCTACGCCGGAAGTGTCAACTTCCAGAAAACACCAACGAAACAAAATGCCTTGTCATTGTCGTAATCACATTTTTTATATACCATATCGTTATGATAGCTGCCTAGAAATATGAAGTTTGTATAGTTATGTTGTTTTTTAAACAGAACATCTTGTTGTGATGATGATCTGAAAACGTCTCTCCACTAACACAAGTTTCCCTCACCCTTGCCCTTCCGAGTACTATAACCGGAATTCTATTTGAACTGCAGATTTTGAAGAGTTTCCAATGCGTGAATTTCTCAGTACTTGGTATTCCTGATTTAGTCTGTAATATTACCAATGGACTGTCAATATCTTTATCCAAAAGAGGGTGGTCGTAAGATTGCCAGGAATATTTTCTTAATAATACCCCCCGACGTTCTGGTGTGCTCATTTTGTTCGTGAAACCCTGTTTACACATTAACAAAGGCTCCATGGATAGGACGTATAGCTCTTACGGTCATATGTGGACAAAATTGGGATAGAACTTTAGAAAATATAATCTTAAAGCCCTCATATCTTATGGGATAATTAACGGCACCGTCACAAGGATTATGTGATGAGGTTATCGATTTAAACATAATTATCATGCATCTCAGTGTTGATAACACAATTTGATTTTTTTTTTATTGTGAGTATAAAACTTTCTCTATTCCAAAAATAAACTTTTCAAAATGCTTTTAAAAAATGCATCTTTTATCCAAAATATGCCTCTACAGATAACTGATAAGCCAACGTGTCAAGATGAGATATGGTTTCTAAAACTCCCTAATTTCCTTTTCAACTTGTTCACTCTCTAAAGGATACATTAGAATTGAATTTGCACAGTTCTCTAAACTCACCTAATATACATGTGTACGATTTGCCAACAACTGTGATATTTTCCCTTAAAAGGTGAGAGGAGCGCGGCTGGGATTGAGGATAGAATTACAACGACATTTGATCACACAGAAGCCATAAATCAATGTAACAATAACTTTTTTACACATCATATTAAATATAGGTTTTATTATTTGTTTTCCAGCATTGTTCTTCGGCTGTCTGACCATCGCCACTTCCTTCCTGGCCGGTCTGCTCGGGCCTACCGTCATTCAGATCGCCCTGTCCATCTTCGGCATGATCGGCTCTCCCCTCATGGGCATCCTAACCCTGGGCATGTTTCTGCCGTGCATTAACTCATGGGTAGGTCTTATCATCTCATAATCCTAGTGCACAGATGTTACCGCGTCAGGTAGCGTAAACGTAACGTGTTTATATAATCATGTATAATTATATATATATATATATATATATATATATATATACATTACTTATTTTAAGTAAGGCTATTTAGTACATGATTAGAGACAAATACACAAAAATATTCAATGCGTTTGAAGTAGGTGGTGGTCCTGCCCAGGTATGGTAGAGACTGGTAGTAAACAGTGGAAGTTGCTAGGTAACCACAGATAGTTATACAGTAGGGGGCAGCACCTCTTCTCTAATCATACATTACTTTATATCACTATAAATAATTCTCATAAATATATAAACACTGTATATATATATATATATATATATATATATATATATATACAAGTCTCTTATTAATCCTGCATACACATAGGCACATGCCAGTATTGTCTGTACATCCAGACATCTAGGTTGGCTGGAGACATAATGATATGATGTATCACGTAAATACGTAAAAAGAGTGAATATCTATATCTATCTATCTATCTATCTATCTATCTATATATCTATCTATCTATCTATCTATCTATATATATCTATATATATATATATATGTATATTTGTCTGGACTTGAAGTTTTGAACTGCACCTGAGAGGCTGAAATTCGATGAGAACGTATTGAGATAGGTGACGATTTTGTTTACACTATATACAACATAATATTATGCTGCACGGCCGATTCAAAGCGTCACGACCCCAAGCCCCCGTTGGTGTAATTATGTAGTGCACGTGTTTGGACATAACGTTTAGCTCCCAGAGTTCTCCCCTCCCACGCCAACTATTCTCACCATCCGCCCCCGGGGCTGCTTGAATATTTCAGACATTCAGCATTATTAATTTTCTGGGAGTGCATTAATTTACTTCATAGAGTATTGTGTTGAGATGCTCCTGTCCGGCCGTATCGGCACGATCTTATTCCTCCAACCTCGGCTGTCTTCCGTAGTTTTCCAAGAGGACGTTTGGAAGGGTATAGGCCAATAAAATTGCTTTCAACCGACTCCCCGGGAGATTCCCCCATAAATTGCTTTTGATAACAAACACCACTCTTTCATCATGTCCTGGCTGACCACCACTTTAAATTCATATTTGCATTAGAATGAAATATGTTCCAATACATCATTCCAAAATTCCGCCCAATTGATTTTGTTGTATATGCCCAATTTCCCATATCAAACTGAATCACTTTAAGAATTGAAATAGTATTGGATAACTGGAAAGCGCGTGCGAGAAAATTGATTTAGGTTTATATATTTCAGATATAATTGCAAGTAAGACTCCTCTTAAATTCACGGCTCAGTAAATTCACGGCATTAGCAAATCTAATAGACAAACTCCTAAAACATCATTGTACTTAAGTAGCCCCTACTTTCAAGGGGCAAAACTCTGGGATTATATCCCAAATGAAATTAAGTCGGTCTCTGACAAATCTGAGTTTAAAAGGAGAATAAATGTATGGTTGCATGGGTTTATTGGATGATTATTTTGATGTACATGTTGGTAACTTAACTTAGTTACCATATATTAGGCACTTATCTTAGTGACCTACTCTATGTCTGAATTCACATTTACAACTATTTTCTAAGTGTGCTTAACTTAGCCACTCATATGAACTCTATCTGCACTTTGTTATATTATATTATGTATTATACCTACATGGAAGATCATCCCTGATGAATGTGGTTCAACAACAAAAAAACAAAAAAAACAACAATTCTTTTAAATCTATTTTGATACACATTTTCATATTTGAGATACCTTTATAAACAAAACTGAACAACGAGTAATTTACTCCTAACAAATAATAATCATCTATATATATACATATAATATATGCCGTATAACCTGTTGCAAAATC
This sequence comes from Lepidonotus clava, assembly GCA_936440205.1. Taxonomy (NCBI): domain Eukaryota; kingdom Metazoa; phylum Annelida; class Polychaeta; order Phyllodocida; family Polynoidae; genus Lepidonotus; species Lepidonotus clava. The sequence goes on from OW387140.1 coordinate 40,638,697, forward strand.
AGTGCTATCCAAGGACCATGGCCTGTAAAGTATCATGTGTCCACACGCGTTTTGTAACTCCTAATTCTGGGATATTGTGAGAAGTAAAATGACATTCCTTTTCTTGGCTTCCATTGACGTCAAGGCAGGTAACGGGATACCCTAGCACTCACCTATGATGTCGCCTTGTGCTATTCTTGAACCTATTGTGCGGTGCCCTGATGGGCATCTCAGGTGGTGGGGTATCGGGTGATCTGTTTGTATAACTCTGGAAAATGTCGTGATTATAATCTGGTTATTATTTGAAACGAGATATCTTAAATGTACATATTTTTCCGCTGCAACTTTTTCAAGCATCTATCAGTAAGGGATATTTTAATGCTGTCATAGCTTCGCACATATTGTAGTTATTTATTTTTGGTGGTTTTGTTGGTACTCATTTTATATTTTCATGAAAGTCAAGGCTTTATATCATTAGCCAACATTTAAGACAATTCCAGCAAGCCATCCACCAAATGTACTCCAATGAATATGCCTAGATGATACAATAGTTAATGAAATAGATTTTGCCATAAGTTCTTAGTTTCTTTTTTATATTGTATAGAAAAAAAGTCTTGTAAAAGGTACCCGTTTTTGTGATATGAGAAAACCTAGGGCCTGTATTAAAGATTTGAAAAATTCTTAATTCTTTTAATCTCCACACATTTATATATATATACTTAGATAATGGCGTTGTAAGATATGAGCTTTACTTTGATATCTGATATGTAATTCTACTTTAAACAGTCACTTTTTTATTTGCACTAACCCAGATGACGGCCCGTCCTCCCGTGTCAATCCCTAAACGAAAAAAAAAACATTTCTATTTTGATCAAGGAGATTGAAGTAACTTAAAACGTCATATCACCAACATTCTATATATATGAAGATCTTAGTAAATTGTTTACCTGACTCTCACGGCGGTGACCTTGGGATTCAACGGAAAGATGTCAATTCATCTCTTATGAGTACATAACCTAATTTTCCGAATTAACATCTGGTTAGCATCTGATTAAGAAGCGCTGCAAATAGCACCCTGTCCTTGACTCAGGCAGGTTTTATTGTCTGAGTCAGTCAAAGAACGCGATACCCTTAAACCTCACCGAGTTGCCAGACTAATGGGTATAAGTAGTATACGTAAAGTAGGGCACCGTATCAGGCGTCGGACCAGGGGGGGGGCGACCAAGAAAAAGATACGAAAAATCGCGTCCCACGAAAAGTGTAAATACCCACGATAGCTAAATTTCCTATCGTGGGATTTTAGAAACCAAAAATTTTCGTGGCTATTTTTGTTCATTTTTTTCAAAATTATACAATCTCAAAGCGTCCCAATGTACTCCAAATACACATTGGAAAGTATTTTAGTTGATTATATATATTATAAATGACTTTAGTATGATTTTTCACTGAATTTTAATGCCACAAAATTTTCGTACATTTTTTCTGGGGGAGAAATTTCTATCGTGGCCACGAAAAAATGAAAAAAACAACTCCACGAAATTTCGTATCTTTTTCTTGGTCGCCCCCCCTGCTTTAGCCGACCTTGGTTGCTATGACATGTATAGACATATATATACTCACACACGCGTTTGTAAAGCCTATGTGTTGATGAGTGTGGTATTTGTGTGGTACACGGCTATTGTGAAATGTCGGGGGGGGGGGATCTTTTTAGATAAAAAGTGTGTTTTAATATGTTTTTCTTAATTCTTATCTTCTCGACCCCCAATATATTCCCTCTGGACAACATTATACTGACTATTACTTTTTAAAGCCATGTTATTTCCCAGTAACTACTGTATATAGAAAGGCGAAAATGTCGCACCCGCTTAACCTAACAATAATGCATCCGCCCCAGCATTGTCTCACCTGACGATTGATAGTTTACATCTGTTTGTCCAGGGTTTACCTAGCGACCTGTAGATAGTTAGACCCCTTGACAAACTTTCACACCTAATTGATAAGGTCATCCCAGATCGTGTATGCCCAGGTGCTGGGCATGGTTTGGACAGAGCAGGCCTACATTACATAAACTATCCCAGTTTCCGCAAGTTCGTTATTGGAATTGGCAAGAGTTTTGTTTTTCTATATCTTCATGACTATTGTCTAGCTAAAACATTATGAATTCTTCAATTTGATAAATTAGCAGAGCTACAAGTTTGTCAGCCAATCAAAATGCAGTATTTCAATTCTTTTAAGGTTTGGACATTATAGGTTTGATTGACCGGCTTTATCACTGGTTCTTAAGAAGAAGGAGCTTATTCTATTTGGCTGAATTTGGCAACAGGCCTAGGAGCAATTCATCAACCAGATTGTCATGGTACATTTCGTTCTATGCTTCTGTCTTTGGAAAACCAACCAGGACGAAATTGTGATGATATTTTATTATAGATTTATGTTTTGAACTTGAATGGGCTTATCGCTTTTCAACATTAAAAAATTTCACATTTAATCCCTCCTCCAGGGCGCGCTGTCGGGCCTTGTGGTCAGTCTGGGCATCACCTGCTGGGTGGGCTTCGGCCGGATCATCCTCCAGGTGCCCAACGTGTCCCTGCCCATGTCCACCGCCAACTGCACCACCCCGGGCTCCGACCTGACCACCTCCTCCTGGCTGACCACCGACGATGGCCTGTTCACCACCGCACAACCGCCCCCAGAGTAGGAGAAAACATTTTTTCTTGAAGATTTCATCATTTCTTCATAAATTTCAATTAAAAATTAATGTTTAGATTAGTTCGTTTATTATGTATTAAGTGTATTGTTATACTGGTTTTTGTCCTGATTCAGATGTATAATTATTGCAAAATATGTTATTACTTCGCTGGTTCATCTGACGTTTATATCTAAGTACTTGAGTACTTGAACTACTTTCATTCATGTTCCTAATTATTCGGAGAGTAAACCAGTGAACATATGGTATAATATTTGATGAATAGGTATGTTATAGCTAACTATTTGTAACTGCTCATTACCCTTTTCACCAAGGAAAGTTCCTCAAACGCTATGGATGTTTAAATTTGGTAAATGGTTGCTAATCATTATGCCCTGTTCCACCAACCGATTTTTCTATGAACGATTTCGAAAATACCTTAAAAATCGTTCTAATTTTTAAATTGTGATAAATCTTTAAAGAAATCTGTCAGTGGAAACAAAAAATCGTTCCAAACGCAGATTTGACAGACGATTTCTTGCTTCATCGGCTGACGAATTTGTCTGACGGACGTCAAAAATCATTTTACATGTTAAATAATTTTGGACGATTTGGGCCTGTTGGACGATTTTCCTAACCAAATCTTGTATTCATTTTTGGAGGAAACAGAATTTCTTTGGACGATTCAGCAAATTACACATATATTATCAAATATAATGAAAATCAAACAATAAATAAAGATCGTAGATGCTGTTATGTGAAAGTAAACCGCCGCGGAGGCGGAGTTTATGCTATATAACCTCTGAGGCGTCAGCCGGGGAGGATTATAGCATAAACTCTGCCTCCAAGGCGGTTTACAAGCTTATACTACGTCCCATAACCACTGGGACAGTCATTCGATGAAGTGAAGGACCGTTATTTGGCTATAAATAATATATGTATGTATTTTGATATTATTAGTAATTAATGTATTAAAGGCTTTTCGGTTACATATCAAGATCAGTAAGGAGGCAAGACCGTGGCATCTGTGTAGTCTCGATAGCCAAATGGTTAGGGCCTTAGACTTATTTGCAAGGGGTCCCAGGATCGAGCCCAAGAGAGGGACCCTTCAGGAACGATTTTTCAATTTTGATTCTATTAAAAGTCAATGACGTTTTAAAGATTCATGATGAAAATAAGTTATGTACCTCACTTTTTAGTGCATGTTCTTCAAAAAAATCAAAAGATAAATATATTTTAAACTATGCAAACATGTTTTCTCAATAAATATTTTCTTTTATGGACATCTGAACTATAAATAAAATGGAGTTTCACTCTTCTGTTTAGCAGCTGCTTCAATAGGGTAGTGGCTAAGCTCTAGTGCTGTGAACCCGAAGGTTCCTGGTTCGAACCTGCCCAAGGAAACTAAATACCAAAACTTTTCATAAATAATTCGAAATTGACTGGACAAAATGGTCTGGATCTAGCCATTTCTGAGGTTACCTGCTTCTCATAACCTGCGGAGGTTTATCACATAACCTGCGGAGGTTTACCCCATAACCTCCGGAGGTTTATCAAATAAACCTCCGCCGGAGGTTAACCTGGTCAAATAACGGAGGTTACGTCCAGAAACCTACTCTGAACACAATAGAAGTGTGGACCGGGAGTAGTATAAAAATAATCAACCTATATTTGTTAGATAAAAACAATGTTTGACTAAATTGTTGGTAAAATCGCTAGTAAAACCGTTGATAAAATCGTCTGTCAAATCGTTTTATGGTCGTTAGGTGGAAAGAGAAAATCGTCCAGAAAATCTTTGCTAATGAATGATTTTTTCTCAAGATAAAGTTGTCGGTATTAAATTTTGTCTGTTGAAAGAATCACGCCATTTTGATCTAGTCTTTTTGGTGGAAACAGGGCATAATTCTCCTGGTGCGCGCTCTGTAAAAACAACGTCACTACCCAGGGTTATCTTACACCTTATCTCAGCCTTGATTAATTTGAGATAAGCCTAATGGTTATATTACATTGCTCTCTCTTTTTTCAGGAGAACCTGGCTGAAGATTTACGACCTCTCCTACATGTACTATTCGGTGCTGGCGCTGCTTGTGGCCCTAGTGGTGGCACTGCCAATCAGCCTACTCACAGGTAAGTTCTATATTTACACCAGATCCAGGAAAAACAGCAGGTGTTGATAGAAAATTGCCTTTTTAGGTGCCTACATGTAATTGTAGAGTTACAGCTTGTAACATCCTATAACGACAACTTCTACCTGTGCATAGTTCTTACCAGTTCTGGGAAAAAATAAACTGAAAGGAAGTTGAATGGAAATTGGTAGGTGTTAAGTTACTCAATACCTGAACAACACGTTTCCGCTAATCATTGCACCACATGGTCATTAATGTGAGTTATTTTGGATCCATTCGATCTGTGATCACGGTTTACTTCCCAGCTTGAATATTTGTAATCTTGACAAATTACCCACACAAGTAATGGCCAGTCCCTGGCTATTTCTAACTGGTTGTATTCACAACTCAAATCAGGAAAGTGATCATTTGATCTGAATCAAAGAGGAAGGGTTTAGTCTATATTTATAAATCTGAAGACCCTGAAGCCAATCTCATTATTTTAATGGGGCAGTTACTTTGTGCAATAAAGAAGTGATGGATGGATATGGTATTATTTTCTCGCTAAACATCGTTACTTTTTTGAACAGAATGAATTGCATACTATTAGACACAATTCAGAAAAAAGAATGGCCCTGCTCTGATAATTCAGAAGCCAAAAAAAGCTATATGATATATATACAACATGCATCACATTCTGAGAGGGAACATGAGGCGATTAATGCTTGAATTCGAGAAGGTTTTTAGAACATCTCAGTAGTAGATCCATGTTGGCGTTTGCCGACTGAAAATTTAAGTCTGAAACTATTATAAGAATAAAAATGAATATTTTCATCGAGAATAACAAGCCGTAAACCTAGCTAGTTTGGAGTCTACAAACAGAAACAGTATTGTAACATAGGATACTACGGTACGTTTCTGTAAGGGATGTGTAATACATTTAGGGAGAAATGGTGGTTGACTAGAATAATTTCTGAAAACTGCAGACTCACGGCACACCCTCCAATAGAAAGAACTATGAAAGTGTGGAAGTCCGGAAAGTTAGATTGTCTTATTTTCTATCTAACCGAAGGGCAGATCGTATGGAAGAAGTAGAATGGTTCTATCTTAGGTTTAGTGCGATTCCCAGAATATAATCAATACACACCTGTCTCCTCCCATATTTAGAAGCTCAACGCAAAGCCCTAGGCAATTATTGTAAAACCTGAGATATAAATAGGGACGCGACAGTCTGGCTTTTCAATGTATGATACCTTATATAGGAGCTTATCATATAAAGCACTCCATTATATTAACTGACACGATACAGGGGCTCAGAGTCAACCTTGCCTACAGCCAGTCGGAAATATGGCTGATTACAAAAGGCTTTCTTACTCTGTGAACTCGTTGCTATTTTTAACATTATTTCAGTTCGTGGTTATTTCAGACATAGCTATTTCCATATTTGGTATATTGAAGGAGTGCAGTGAAAGAACAAGAGTGCATTAATACAAACGTAACAAAGGCCCAATGATTGTTTTTTCAGCTTAGTTTGGCACGCCAGTCATAAATTATGATCGGACATGGTACATGCATCTTACTCCTGGAGTGGTCCACAGCTTATCAAAGGATATAGGTGCATAGCATAATAGTGTCGCTTTTCTAAAAAAATTCCTATCACAAAAATTTCCTGTCACATTAATAAGAGTATGGGGCAACCCTGAGAATACTGCTCCCTTTTCGAAATAAAAGATGATATACCACCATACAGTAATGGCCAGCTGACCAAGCTGGGCATTATGTTAAGATGTGAACAACAAAATGTTTTGTCTGCTATTGGTGTTGATTTTGCTGTTGGTCATTGTCTGTACGCGTTTGACTAAAGACTGGGACCAATTGAGCGATTAAACTATAATTGTGGTCGTTTCAATCAGTTCTGGTCGAAACGACCAACATAGTCAAAAACGACTAGAATAGTGTTCCCATTGAGTGCTTTAACCAGAAATCTATCAAATAATGGTCAATTGCTTGAAGAATGTCTAACAACGGTAGATATTAGTCACTAGTAATATTAATGTCCAATGTGACTAAAATATTGGTTGCATCGCTAAGTGGGTCCCACCTTAAAGGGGATACGGTATTTCTGGTTGAAATGTTTTGGTTTTAGGTTTCTAGTTGAATCGCTCGATTGGAACAGTTTTTCTTGTCATTTTAGAATAGTACTAAATCATTTTCGACCAGTTTCGAACGCTCGAATGAATAGATTTTTCGCTCAATGAATACCCCACTATTCACTCTAGTTGTGTGTGGGCGATCATTATAAAAAATGACGGGAATTTCTTTGAAAATGTCACCGATTTATTAGATAATAGGCAATTACATACAATAACTGATGATAATTGAAAGGCAACGTCCTCATCTAATCGAATTGATAACAAAATTGAGTTGACTAGATTGAGGCCACTAGCCATAAACGTTGTAAAGGTTCATGGAAGTTGTGGAATAACATTCAGTTTGTTGAATTCATCAGAATCGTAGAGTAAAACCCCAAGGATCATGATAAACAAATTATTCTGTATTACTATTATATATCTAAATAAGCTGGAAATTGTTACAATATTGAAGTTGAATTAGTATACATAGAGAATAATAAAATGTTGTACAGAAATCTGCAGTTATGTTGCAACCCTCAACGACCACTTTTACCATTATTTTTCTTGTTCATTAAGCTTCACCGTGCTCAGATTACTGTGATGACTGACCTAATGATCCATAACCCTTTTCTAAGAATCGGTACTTCGTTCTTACCAACGCCTCCCACGGATATTCATCTGCTGTTTTAATAGTCCCAATTTCTAGGAAGAAAATACAATAGACCGCAGGGATGGATCCAGAGATTTTTAAAAGGGGGGGGCGCCCTATCGTAAAAGAAATTCCGCCGGACCCTCTGGGTCAGAACTTTTTTTTTTTAATTTCTTTATCAAAAAAAAGGTTGAGGGGGCGCAGAGGGTACCTCCCCGTTGACCGTGAGCTATAATGAATAACAATAATTGATTAAAAAGGAGTATTCTTTACTCATAATTTTGTGCCATTTTCGTTACTGCTTCCACTATAATATAGAAGGTGGAAGCGCCTGACAATGCGTTGTTAGATTGACGTATGAGTGTAACCTATATAATGTGTATGAAATAACGTTTACTGATATTCCCATATTTCAACTATTCTGAAGGGACACCTCAACCAATTTTCAGTTATTGCATATTTGAGTATGAACACCGGTGGTTTGTCACTGTTTTGGAAAGATTAGGCAATTGAATAATAAATCGTTTTCAACACAATTGTGATTCATCAAATGTTACTTTGTATTCCTCCATATAAACATTATATTTCACATAATTCCGAAAACCAGATTTCTTTTCACTTTTATTAATTGCGTGACCGAGTGGATTACGAGTCAGCCCTTTGAAACCTCCGACCTATGTCTATGATCATGCCATTTCAAACTAGACATTGAGGAAAGCTACTGTATGTGTCATGTTCCTTGTGATAAGGGCTAAAAATACTTAGTTAATCCTCCTCTGAGTCGTTTAGTACACACATAGAATAAAATGGAAACCGTAGATATGATTCATCTCATGAATCACATCGTGATTATATGTATGTTGTTATCAAGAACTGTCATAATTCTTTGCCTATCTTTGGCTTCTGTCATAGCCATTCGGCTAGAGAATTGAGCAGGCTTTTTAGATGTTGCACGTCTTTCAGTAATCAAACCTGCACAAACCTCAAGGTTGTTTCATCTTAAGACTTCTTAAAATCTATTCCATTTATTTCAGGCCGAAATAAGGGCCGGCAGTTAGACCCCCGCCTCTTCTTCTCCTTCTCCTGTTGTGGCCGGGAGTATAGTTGTGCTGGTGAGGAGGGGGATCCCAGAGAATACCAGGTGAACGTCGTAGACAAACCTGACTTGGACGTCAAATCTACTGTGGTGAGTGTTCTGGGGACATATAGAATTCGGTTGCAATCGTGTTTGGGACCGTTTACAGCTCGACAAATTTCCAGGTTATAAGATCCAGGTCCATGGGTGTTATCAAATAAAGTTCTTTTATAGTAAAAAGAGTGACAACAGCATAAAAGATTGAAAATGTTTTTAATGATTTAAGAGAAAAATTTATTGATATTAAAGGTATATCTCTTTAAAAAGAAAACTGGTATCTGGTATGGTTGGTCTTTCCAAGGTTCACTGCAAACTGGTCCAGGAGGGATAAATCAGCCAAGTTTATGCTGAAAAAATAAAGGAATAATATTAGTAAAATGAAACAACTCTCAGCTTTGGTACTGAGAAAAGAACTACTATTTTATAACAATCTATACCTCAGTTTTATGTATCAAGGAAGACTGAACATAAAGTTATCCAAAACTATCCCTTTACTATCCCACTTATACCAAAGAAAAACTGGCAAAGTTTATACCTTCAGCAAAATGGTGCTCAGGCAGTGGAACTCTGTAGCCCTGTAGGAGGTGGAGGTGGTGCCCTGGTGTGGTCTGGAGTAGAGCCTCCGGCGCCCGGTGTGGGTCTGGAGCAGAGCCTCCGGCAGAGAGGGTACCTGTGAGCTGTAGTCCTCTCCTACACACCTCACAGGGAGAATGAATTCTGACTGGAGCCTCCCACAGCCGGCCTTTTATACCCAGCCAGCCCCTGGGGTCGTTGAGGGTGGTCGTTGAGGGTGACCTAAAGGAGTCCACTCAAGTGAGGTGAAGTGGTTGAGGTGTTAGTGCAGTTTCAATTGGTAAGGTCAAGGTCCTTTGAGGTGGCAAAGAGTACATATGCACCTGAGAGCTTTAGGTCTCACTCAACCAAATAATTCTCTAGTACAGTGAAAAAGCAAGAAATATGAATCAGATACTTTATCAGACTATGAAACATAAATCTGAGGTGCAAATTAGGCACCAATATGTGCTGGATATAATAATGTTTGAAAAAAAAAAACCAGTTTCTATACCTTTTCAGACCAACCATATAATATTAATATGGAAATCATTTATTCAAATATAATATGAACAAATTTCTGGGATCTGTAACACCCCCTTCCTTTAAGAGAAGAAAATTTATGTAATTCTTCTAGAAACAATAAATTTTCTGATCACATGATTATAACTATATACAAAGGTAAATGAACAAATTATACTTTATACCCGTGAGAGGGAGTCGGCGTTGGTGTTCTTATTTCCAGAGCGATGGACAACCTCGAAGTCGTAGGCCTGGAGAGTCAAGCTCCAATTAAAGAGCTTCCGGTTCTTATCTTTAACTTGGTTCAACCAAACTAGTGAGTTGTGATCTGTCTCAATAACGAACTTCCGTCCAAATACATAGGGTCTAAAATACTCAACTGCCCAAACCAAGGCTAAACATTCTTTCTCCACTGTCGATAATCTACACTCACGAGGTAGGAGTTTTCGACTGGCATAAGCTAATGGATGTTCTTCACCATTCTCCTTTTGACAAAGGACTGCACCCATTCCTCTCTCTGAGGCATCCACTTGTACATAAAATGGCAAGTCAAAGTTTGGGAGTGTGAGAACTGGGCACTTAATCAAAGCACGTTTCAAAGCTTGAAAGGCATCTTCACACTCCTGGGTCCAAACTACATTGTTGGGCATTTTCTTCTTAATGGCATCTGTCAGGGGCACTGCTATAGTAGAGTAGTTCTCAATGTACTTGTTGTAGTACCCTGTAAGTCCTAAGAAAGACCTAACCTCTCTTTTAGTCTGTGGTTGAGGAAACAACCGTACTGCCTCCAGCTTACTTTCAAGCGGTTTCATTGACTTTGCACCAACAAGGTGGCCCAAATAAGGGACTTTCGCATCACCCAACTGGCATTTACTAGGCTTTGCTACCAAGTTTGCCTCTGACAATTTCTCAAAGACAATTTGAAGATGCTTGAGGTGATCTTCAAAAGTTGCACTGTAGATGACCACATCATCTAAATATGCAGCTGCAAAGCCCTCAGTGCCTTTCAACACTGTATCCATCATTCGGGTGAATGTCACTCCTGCAGTCTTCAACCCAAAGGGAAGAACTGTAAACTCGTATAAGCCATGAGGAGTTCTGAAAGCCGATTTGTCTCTAGACTCGGGAGACAAGGGAATTTGCCAATAACCCTTCGTAAGATCCAGCTTACTAATGTATTCAGCTGATCCTAGGTTTTCAATCAAGTCCTCAATTCGGGGTAGGGGATATGCGTCAAATTTCGTGAGTGCATTAACCTTTTTAAAATCAATGCATACTCGAATGCCAATCTGTTTCCCATTTTGCTTTTTTGGTACAAGAACCACAGGGGAGGCCCACTCACTTGAGGACTCTACAATAACTCCCTCATCAATCATCTGATTGATTTCTTTTGCATAGTCCTCCTTCCACACCTGTGGGATGCGGTATGGATTTTGACGGATGGGCTCCGCTCCTTGGACATCAATATGATGTACTGCAATGTGTGTGGTCTTGGGTTTGTCAGAGAATATCTGACTATGCCCTCTCATAAGAGCTTGTAACTTAGCTACTTCACTTTGACTAAGATTTTCTGACAACTTGACATCTTCCCAAGTTTCTGTCTGGTTCAGTACACACGTTGACAGGCCTTCAGCAGTGGAAGGATCATCTTCACACAACTGATCAACATATAGAACTACCTCCTCCCTATTCTTCCACCTTTTCATTAGATTTACGTGATAAACACACAACTTCTTTCTTGTCCGACCGACATCTAATTCGTAGTTCAAGTTTGACACCTTTCTGACAACTCTGTACGGCCCCTGCCATTTAGCTTCTAGGGACTTGTTAGAAGTGGGTAGGAGTAATAAGACCTCTTCCCCAACTTCAAAGTTCTGGTCTCTGGCTTTCTGGTCATACCAGGCTTTTGTCTCAGCCTGAGAGTCAAGTAAATTCTGCTGAGCCATTTCAACCGATTTAAACAACCAGGATCTACTCTGGACAACATAGTCAATCAGGTTTCCAGGATCATCCCTGTCCACCCATGCTTCCTTTACCACAGAAAGGGGGCCTCTAACGGGCCAACCATACACAAGCTCAAAGGGTGAGAACCCTGTACTTGTTTCTGGTACTTCTCGGTATGCAAACAAGACATAAGGCAGAAGTCTGTCCCAACTATTGGGATCGTCATGAGTCATGCGTCGAAGCATGTTCTTCATGGTTTGGTTCCATCTCTCTACTAGACCATTCGCTGCTTGGTGGTAGGGAGTGGTCGAGACCTGTTCAATTTGTAACTGTTTACAAAGCTCCTTTACTAATTGCGACATAAAGTTGGTACCCTGATCACTTGAGATCTCTTGGGGAATACCTACTCTTGCAAAAATAGACACCAGAGCATCAGCAACTGTCTCAGCACTCTGATTTCTAAGGGGTACTGCTTCTGGATACCTAGTATCTAAGTCAACAACAGATAATATATATTTGTACCCTTCTTTGGTTCTAGGCAATGGACCTACAATGTCCATGAAAATCTTCCGAAATGGAAGTCCCATTGGGGGAATTGGCTGCAACTTAGCCGGAGGATCTGACACACGACCGGTTGCTTTCTGGCAGTCAGGACAAGTTTCACAAAAATGTTGAACATCTTTATAAATACCTGGCCAAAAGAAATGGGCCAACAACCGTTCCTGTGTCTTCTCCACTCTGAGGTGGCCTGCCAACGGAATTGAATGAGCCATAATCAAGAGATCTTTCCGACAAGATTCGGGGACAACTAACTGATCTATTTCGCGATCTCCTTGATCTTTACAAATCCACTTCCTGTGAATTAATCCATTTTTGAGAAAGAAACTCCCGTCTCCTTGACTATTCTGAGTCACTTTCTTCCTTACACTTTCGAGTGTTTCATCACTCTTCTGATACTCAATCAGCTTCTCCCTACTCAGGGATAGAGGGATACTGTCTGACCCTAGATTTGACTCTACTAGTGGTGTAGTTTTAGTCCCTAATCTGTCAACCTCATCCTGTACTACTTTTTCTTTTTGCTCTCTAGTGATCTTTGATGCCCTAGTCTCTACCGGATAGGAATCCTCACACACTACAGGGTCATCTGAACTTTGGAGTAAGGGGGCAAACATTGCCTTGATGTCTACATCAAACACCTTCTCCATGTCATCATATCCTAGAATGAGATCTGGTGCCTCTGAGTCTGAGCGAACACCAGCAATTATCTCATGCTGCTTCCCAGTTGGTGATAAACCAACCACTATTTTGGCCAACAAATAATTTGCTGGGCCTACACCGGCTCCCTTTACTTTGACTTTCACACCTGTGTAATCAGAGGGAGAAACAAATCTCTCATTCACCAATGAACAAGTGCTCGCGGTGTCTAACACCATTTCTGTGGGTTGATCATTTACCCAAGCTAACCTTGTAAGCTTCAACTTGCCTACATTTCCTGCTTTTTCAGAAATAAGACAGTCTTCTTCTAGAACTTCAGATCTATGGCTGTCACTTTGTGCCAACCAGATATTCTCTGTATTTCCATCTGGAAATCTATGTGTCACCCAATAAGAAGTCCCCTTGTGCTCTTCTTTAGTCTCAACTTTCTTACCTTCAGTACAATCTGACCTATAATGACCCTTTTTCCCACAGTTAAAACAGGTCACAAACTGGGCTCGGTTTCCTGATCCTTTTGCCTTTCCAGATTCACTACTCTCTGCCTGACTCTCCTTTCTAGTTGAATCTCCCTCACTATGCTTTTCATGCTCAGAGCTTTTCTGGTGAAACTGCTTTCTTTTCTGAAAAGGCACACCTAGTGCTCTGTATGTGTTCTGTTTAGAAAGTCGGTAGGTATCTGCTAAATCAGTTAGCTGTTTCACTGTCTCTGGCTGCTGTTGTCTAAGCCATGTCTGCAGTTCAGGTGTTGTATTAGTCAAGAGCTGTTCCATAAGAAATAGTTCTTCTAACTTTACTGCATTCCCACGATCACCTCGAACCCATTTTTCAAAGAACCCTCTTGTCCTTATACCCCATTCTTTGAAAGTCTCTTCTGGGGCTTTTCTCGACTCTCTAAACTTTCTTCTGTAGTGTTCAGGGTTCTTGTCATATCTATCAAGCACAGCGTCTCTCACTTTATCAAACTCTTTTGAATCTTCTAAATCCATTCTGATATAAGCCTCTCTAGCTTTGCCTGTCAACACTGCTGCTAATCTTGCTGCCCATTTGTCTCTTGACCAACCATTGGCCTCAGCCAACCTTTCAAAAGTTGTCAAGTAGATCTCAATATCATCCCCTTCAACATAAAGAGGGATCCTAGGACCTTTCACTGAAGTAGGGCTATCATTCTCCCTGCCCTGTCTATTGGCAACATCTAGCTCTCTCAATCTGAGTTCATGTTCCCTTTCTTTTTCCTTCTCTTCCCTTTGCCTCTCATTTTCTCTTTCTTCAAAAGCTCTCTGCCTTTCCTTCTCTTCCATTTCTAATCTCTTCAATTCAAGTTTGAGTCTAAGACCTTCTGCACTCTCTTCTACTTTTGGACTTTCATAATCCTTGATAAGTTCTCTCAACTCATCTCGAGTTTTATCTGTGGGATCAATATCCCTTGAGAGACATTCTTCTCTCAAAGTCTCCACATTCATTTGCCAGAAACCCTTTGGCAAAGCCATCTTTCCTAACAATTCCTATGTCACAATGTATAATAGGGCTGACAAAATAGTCTCTGACACCTATCCAAGTACACCTGTGACAGTCAAATAGTCAACAACCTCCATAACTATCTACCTAAACCTGACTGTATACATTAAACTCATTTCTACCCCCACTGTCAAGCACTGTCACACACCTAATGTCTACCTGACACCTGTGACTAAATTAACATTCTAACTTAGATTCTTTCCTAAGTCTGAGGTATGAGTTACAATTCAAGGTCAAGTAAGAAAGCAGGATCAAATCTCACCAAACTCTCCAAGTCCTACTTCTGGGCTGCACCACCACTCTGAAACAGTGAAAAACACAGAAAATGTAAGTTACAAATCAAATACAAAAAAAACAGTTGTTGTCACAGAATTACTAATCTGCCGACTGCGCCATGTTATCAAATAAAGTTCTTTTATAGTAAAAAGAGTGACAACAGCATAAAAGATTGAAAATGTTTTTAATGATTTAAGAGAAAAATTTATTGATATTAAAGGTATATCTCTTTAAAAAGAAAACTGGTATCTGGTATGGTTGGTCTTTCCAAGGTTCACTGCAAACTGGTCCAGGAGGGATAAATCAGCCAAGTTTATGCTGAAAAAATAAAGGAATAATATTAGTAAAATGAAACAACTCTCAGCTTTGGTACTGAGAAAAGAACTACTATTTTATAACAATCTATACCTCAGTTTTATGTATCAAGGAAGACTGAACATAAAGTTATCCAAAACTATCCCTTTACTATCCCACTTATACCAAAGAAAAACTGGCAAAGTTTATACCTTCAGCAAAATGGTGCTCAGGCAGTGGAACTCTGTAGCCCTGTAGGAGGTGGAGGTGGTGCCCTGGTGTGGTCTGGAGTAGAGCCTCCGGCGCCCGGTGTGGGTCTGGAGCAGAGCCTCCGGCAGAGAGGGTACCTGTGAGCTGTAGTCCTCTCCTACACACCTCACAGGGAGAATGAATTCTGACTGGAGCCTCCCACAGCCGGCCTTTTATACCCAGCCAGCCCCTGGGGTCGTTGAGGGTGGTCGTTGAGGGTGACCTAAAGGAGTCCACTCAAGTGAGGTGAAGTGGTTGAGGTGTTAGTGCAGTTTCAATTGGTAAGGTCAAGGTCCTTTGAGGTGGCAAAGAGTACATATGCACCTGAGAGCTTTAGGTCTCACTCAACCAAATAATTCTCTAGTACAGTGAAAAAGCAAGAAATATGAATCAGATACTTTATCAGACTATGAAACATAAATCTGAGGTGCAAATTAGGCACCAATATGTGCTGGATATAATAATGTTTGAAAAAAAAAAACCAGTTTCTATACCTTTTCAGACCAACCATATAATATTAATATGGAAATCATTTAATCAAATATAATATGAACAAATTTCTGGGATCTGTAACACCCCCTTCCTTTAAGAGAAGAAAATTTATGTAATTCTTCTAGAAACAATAAATTTTCTGATCACATGATTATAACTATATACAATTTTATATTATGCACTACAATTGTTTTTATTCGGAAGCCTTTGGCAGATCTTAAGCTAAGCGAATATATATGCAATTCATACCGTTTTCTTTCGGACTCTATTGGGAAAAAATGTTCTCAAGCTGGGAAACTTGAATCCCTTTTCTAAGCGTCCCAAGCGCCTTTCAAACTTCTATATCCGCCTCGGTCGGTAGGTTGTGATTTTATTATTTACCATCTCATTTATTAACTAATATCACCATGGGGAGTGAAGATGTCAAATAGTACAAGGTCGGGTCGAATGAATGGCAAGATTAATAAAGTCATAAAGACAAAAGAAACGACCTTTATGAATAGCAGGATTAATCTGGGCATCACGAATCAAGGCTCTATATGAATAGCAGGGTTAATAAAGGTATCATCAGTAAAGAAACGATCCATATGAATACCAGGCCGAAGGTTAATAAAAGCATCATGCGTCAAGAAACGTTTCTTTTCATTATCCTCACTTAATGTAGATTCTTCACCAACTTCCAGATTTATAACAAGAATTTGGTGTTTGTTGTCGCCAAATTGGATGTTCTTTGTTCTCAAAGAAAGAAGATTTTATGTCAACCTTATTTTGAATATGTGGTTGTGATAAGTTAGAGTTATCCTTGTAAACATGCATCAACATTATAAAAGATTGGGGACTGCTTGAAGAAAACAGCTGCCTCATACCCCCTCCCCTCCCTATAACTTACCAATAGGGCCTATGGCTTCTCCACTATCACCAACTTTCACACCGCTACATGGGGCCGTCCATAAATGACGTCATGCAGCAGGGGGGAGGGGGGTTCATGCTTCCATGACCAAACATGACAAGGGGGGAGGGGGGTCATGTGGTGCATTACATCATGTTGTGAAAGTTTGAATTTCAAGAATTTCTGAAACAATTTTAGGTTAGGTTTGGGTATTAAAGGCTGTATTTTTGATTTTCAGTTAAAGTCAAAGATTTTTCTAAGGGACAGTCATGCTTCTAGGCAAACAAAATTGCATTCTTTATCATATTATTTCTGTGATTTGTGGGGGGGTCCACTTAAAATGATGTCATTTCTAGAGGGGGGTCAAGAGCTGCATGACGAAACATGACAAGAGGGAAGGGGGGTCAAAAAAAGGTCAAAAATAGCATGACGTCATTTATGGACGGCCCCCATGTGGCTTCCCCGTCTAAAACAAACAAGTCCTATCGACCCCCTGTTTTCCTCGTTGCTGTTGGTTTGTCGGTTTGACCTACCTGACTCAGCAGTTCTGGAGCACCAGGATATTTAACCGCTTCTTGGCCCATTTTTGTAAAAAGTAAAATCACTGATTATGGGACCCTGATCAAATTTTCCCTGATCAGCCAAATTAGTTACGAAGATATGGGCCCTGGATGATCATATCTATGAGGAGGTAGAGCCCCACCCCTACATTTCACCCAAGGCAAACGTTCTTTTATAATCATACTGTCCCAAAGGTGGGGCACCCCACACAACGGCTGTTGGATCTAGGCCTTTGAGAACCCTGTCCTTGACCACGGAGGATAATTTACACCACAACAGCAGGACCTTAAATTCAAACCACCAACCTACCGATTTCGAATCCCGCACTCTATCGCTTAGCAATTAGTTCTTTCCTCCACGGTGCTTTGCCCCAGGCGACCAGCACAATGTGAGAGACAAAAAACACAATCTGCTGGCAAAACACGAGCATAGACAAGTGTGTGTCACCCTTAAATGGAGCCAAAACTAATCAAATCAATTAAATTTTCCAAACTCAAATAATCAAAGAAATCCATTCCTTGAGCCTATTTCCGGCCCACGTTAAAATCTAAACCATGGAATATGGTAGAAAATCATTTAAAGCACGGTTTACTTGCTCATCTCAATTGATGTGGATCTACAAAAATGGGGTTTGTTTACAAACAAATGGAAATAGTACCACCTCTTATGGAACTCTACTTCAGTTTGAACTAGTTTTTGCAGCTAATACTTTACCACTGACCTTAACTAGACTAATCTAACATATTTCCATAGTTTTCTGAGTTTTGAATTTTTTTCAATTGTATTGTCTTTGGCTCTCTATGCCTTTACTTGTCGACCATGTGATATCCATTTTGTATTCAATCCAAACTAGTTTAATTGTGTCTTCCAAATCGGTTAAGTCTAAGAAAAGACCAGCAGCCCGCCAATATCGAAAAATGACAGTAAATTTTTCGTGTAAATGCCCATTTCAATGAATTCAACAAAATCTTGATTGCAAAAAAAACAACAACATGAATAGTCATTACATAGACATTTCTTTTCTTCAATTTTTCAGGAACTGGAGGTGAAGACGAATGACAAATATTCCACTGAATCTCAAGAAGAGAAAAATGTGAACAACGTGTCGAGCTTCACGAATAAAGGTTATGCATAACCAGATGACCGTTGTATGCAGCGCGTTAATAGTGAACATTTCCTGTGATGTGTTACATCTTTGTAAAACATTTTGTAAGACATACATATGGCAGGTTCATAACCTAGAGCCGTGAGAGGTTCATAAAGTCGAATTTATATATACTTATAGTTAGTCTTACTTATACCCTTATCTAAAGATAACCAACCATCCCAACATTTTCAGCTGGAAGTTGTTTAAATGCTTAAATTAATGATAATAAAGGTCAGGTTCTACCTGTGTTGTTCATAAAAGTTTTTTACTTCATAACTTTAATTCTCCCTACCACAGATAGCTGATTTACAGTATTTAAGCACCTGCAGGCTAAATTGGACTAATTTTGTCGACAAAACCACTGGAATCTCTATAGAGAATTAGCAAATTATTGTTATAAATCCATCTGCAATGAATGAATTTTCAAACAACTCAGGAAATATTGATAGACATGGGTACTTATTTAAAAGATAATGATGGCTAGTTTTTCACAAAGTTAATCTACAAATAATTATAAGATTCATGAAAATTTCTATTCTAAAACCATGAGTTTTGTCGACATATTACCCAGCATACATCCTGATAAAGGCTAACCTGCAGGTAAAAATCAAGAAATTGGCTATCCGTGGTTGGATTTATGTCGCAAGTTTATTGCATCCTTTCTCAGCAAATTCTCCTCGTAGCTAATTTCAAGATCGAGTGTCAAAAACTCCTCTCTGCAGCTCCTTAAACTTACAAATCTAATTTCATAAGCCAGGGTTGCGAAGAAGAGAGCTCTTTTGTGTTGTTAGCTAGACTTATAAATAATATCTTTGTCAAATTCCCAGACGTCATCGGGGGCTTAAGAGACAGACCCCTACTAAGGATGGTACAGCCTCCCATAGATCATTAAACAACAGGTAAAAACTCCTATGGGAGCTAAATAAAGCGGGAGCTGTCTTTGTTTCCAGCACCCTTGGATCTAAACATGGCATACCCCCTACAGGGGAGCGGCTTCACAGCAGAACGTGAGAAATCCGAGATAATTAATCAAGAGGGTATTTCGGGACCTTGCCCTGGGCATTGTTTCCTCCTGAGGCTTTGACTTCTGACTTGACAAACAAGGCAACATGCCCTCGGAGGTTATACCACAGCTTTATATAACCAGATAATTAGTCAAGATCTCAGCCCGGATTATGCGCCCCTGAGAGGTATAGATAGGGCCTTAGTCCTGTTATAGTGTTGTTGTCTGCCTGCCTGTTGTTGTCTACCTATGTTCCAGGGCCTGCTTCTATAATTGTTATTGAATTGTGATTTAGCAGTTTCTAAACAACAACACAACAGAACCCCATTTGCGAGATGTAGTTTACATAATAAAAACTGGCAGTAAATTAATGTGGCCAATCGTGGGAAATGGTGTCCTAATGGAGTAAAAACCTGTTTTAGAATTCATAAACTCCTCTTTCAAATGGTGCAAAGCATTTTCAAATATTCCTATTAGAGGTTGAGCACAAATATTGATTTGTTACTAATTAGTAGGTATATTATAGTATGGCGCAGTCCATGCAAACAAAATTGCATTTTATATAATACAGTTTTCTGCTCATGAATTGAAATCTGACTAAATTTCTTTTAAAAAAAAATACAGTGCCCTTCTACTGGTGCAAGGTCAGAAAGTTAATCATAGGTGTTGAGGGCAGGCTACGCGTGAGGTAGGTTGACAACTGTTTCCTGTCCAGGGGTCTTCGGTAGTCATAGCACGAAGCCAATCATGCCAAAACAAAGCCTCTTTATACTAACATAGGCGGCTATTTTCACTTTTTTTTTCACCTTCATCTTTGAAATTATCAACCTAATAATCTGCACTGACGTCTGTTCCAATGAAGGTCAGCTGCATATATTATATTTCAGTCAGCGTCAGGACCCCCGAGAGGTCATTACAAAAAGTCGTACCAAATTGCTGGTAATGACTTTTGACCCAAAAAAAGACAGAAAGTAGTCAGACTTGGTTTATCAGAGGTGAAAGAGTAAGAGTAAGAGTAAGAGACAAACGTACTTCATCAGCAGCGGTGCGTATTGCCTTTTGAAATCTACCATACCCACCTCTCATGGCCCTAGAAATTACATCAAATTGTCCTTCGTCAAAAAAGGAACCTTTACTTCAAAATATCAGAAGAGGGGAAGTGTCTGTGTTGCAGAGTTGTGTCCAGTGACATCTATCGGCGAGAGATTTTCGGAGGGTGCATAAAAAATGGTTGCCCTCTTTAAGGGGGAGGGGGGACTCCGGTCATATTGCCCCTCCAAATTTAACGGAATAACATGAAAAAAATATTTGTATGGTTTGTTGTCTGAAGACTATATAGCTAGATGTCGGAGAAGGAGTATTTCTTTTGAATCAAAAGGACGGTACACATCTAGGGATGTGACGTCAGGTAAAATTTACAGTACATTGCAGAAGGTTACCATTATGTCACGTTTTGTTTGGTAAACATTACCGAGGAAAGTGTTTCTAGATTTGTCTTGTACGTCCTATATGCAAAAGTAAAGAGATTTCTGCCCTCATACCCCCATCTCAGCGCACAAAAAGAATCTGATATTGCACCTTGGCGGTAAGTATTCACCTGTGGTTAAGGTCGTTCTCAGGAATTAAAGCGACCTTCAGCCTGACAAAAAAAAGGTCACCACATTTGTGACCATAGCGGTTTGTGTAAGGTATATTGAGGCATAGTGTGCCACCCCTTTTAATGTTCATTCTTTCATCGCTCATTCTTTATCATAATTACTGTCAAACAATGTGATTACCCGCAAAGCTGTAAATGATTACTGTTGGTTAACATGCCCAGTAACATGAGTGCACGCCTGTATGCGGGTCCTGGGGTGCGGGTATAAGGCAGCGGAGACCCATGTGGATTCCAGCCTTTCTTAGCATTTGTTTGAACAACTGTTTGAACAACTGTTATTTTCTTTACAGACGTGTGAAATAAGCTTATTGTTTGATGCGGGCAGTGTATTAAATTCAAGTGTATGAACCCTTCTTTTGTCTTTTTTATCGTAAATGTTTTAGTGATAGATGGAGTGCAATGAATCAAGTAAACTAACAGTGAACATGTGCATAACAATGATTCTATTCGTGATACACCAAGAGAGATTTTGTTCCATATACATGTACATGTATAGGCCTATATATGGCAGATGCAAAATATACAGCCCCTATTTTCTTCTGAATTCAACCAGAACTATATTCCCTTCTCTTTGTAAGTCTAGGGGCTCTATAGCTTTCCCAAATAAGCACACACAAACACCACAACTGGATGACGTGCCTATACATCAAATCTCTATTTAAAACTCCTAAATATCTTGATTTTCCAGCATATAACCTCTCACCACCCCCGCCCCCCTGTCAACTCGGCTTAGCATCTTAACGTAAAACCTATGGACATTCAAATGCCATGTGCGACCTCCAATCCCTCTTCTTTGTAAATATGAATGCTATACATTACCACTTACATCACCACTTAATTGCACAGTTGCAGCTTTATTGTATGCGACAATCCAGCTCAAGCTAGTTTCGCGCAGAACAAAAGACGAGAAAAACATGCACCCGATAAGCCAGCTAAATAAATGCGCCTGGTGAAAACCGAATTAATTATGTCTCAAATCCACCGCTACTTCTTAAAGAAACTGGCCTTGCAACATCCGACTGCATAGTTGTGGCATTTGCAAATGAGCCTCTAGTTGGCTTATTAGAGAAATCCACCTAATCAGAAGGTTGGGAAACTCCCCGTTAATTGGGGGAATACCTCGGCGCTGATGGAAAACCACCTAATTTATCCAGAAATAGTGCGCGAATCGGGAAAAACCGCCGGGTTTCCTCCCATAAAATGCCCATATGAGAGGAAGTCGTCGGCCACGTCACAAACCACGTGTTGGGAATCTCGGGAGCGTCTCTGCCTGCTGGAAATAGCACTGCCATTTGCGTAGGTCGCGGCGGATACGCGGCAGGGTATAAAAGCCCGCCACTGCCTCAAGCCCGGCAGACGACATTTGCAAAGCGCGCGAAGCACTACTCAGCCTCAGAGAAGTAGGACTTCAGCACTACGCGTAGCTTGTGATAGCAGCACACGCGCCTTAGGACTTACCACACATATAATCACACAGCAATTTGTGAGCTAAACACACAAGGATGGCCGACGAATTCGAGCAATTCCGCAAGCGCTCTTACCATGGAGGATACGATGTTCAGGTCCTTCGCTGCTCGGAGACGTGCCACGCTCTCTACGGAGGCAGGTCCGTCCAAGTGCGCGGGCCGCCCCTCAAACGGAGCCGGAGCCACCCGATCAGCAGCCAGGGCAAGCCGCGCCGGACCCTGCGCCCGACATCCCGGCAAGCCAAGACCCAGGAGGAGAGCAACAACAAGCAGGACGCCTGTAACAACAGCCAGACGCAGATAGAGCTTTCCCCCTGCCCGCAAGAAGAAGGGCACCAACAACAATGCCAGATGCAGAAAAACGACTCCTCCCCACGCATGGACCGTCTGAGCCCTAAAGGGGCCCTCAACA
Source organism: Lepidonotus clava (assembly GCA_936440205.1). Classification (NCBI taxonomy): domain Eukaryota; kingdom Metazoa; phylum Annelida; class Polychaeta; order Phyllodocida; family Polynoidae; genus Lepidonotus; species Lepidonotus clava. The sequence continues at coordinate 40,661,577 of OW387140.1, forward strand.
ACGCCCTTCACACATCCCTCCACTCCCTCCTCCTCCTGCCCAAAATCAACGAGCTGATAGATTCGCATCTCCAGCGCCGTATCCCCCACCACGTGCGTACCTTCCCCTCCCGGCAATCCAACACCTCCTCCAGTAAGCGTGGGAGTTGCGGAAAGAAGGAGAAACGCGCCCCAGTCTTCGACTTTTCCACCCCGGAGGTGGCGACCACTGGCCGCACCCCTAAGCTGAGTAAGCGGACCACCAGCCTGCAGACGTCCTCTGAGGCCAGCGCTTTCAGGGTTCACATCGTGGGCCAGCAGGGTGTGGGCAAAGCCACCCTCGTCCGAATGTTCGCCGCTGCCGACGAACCCTACACAACCGGAACCGACTATGAAGGTAATTACAAACATCATATAACCAATGCTTTACTTTTATACAAAGTTAAAATTGAGTAAAAAAAAATCATATTTCAATATACAAGTGACTATGAGTAAGATCATAAGATTTTGTAGGTAATACAGCGTCTGATTAGATTGCCCTTTATCGACATTTTGTCTTCTTGTTTTTCACTTGGGGAGTCCCAATGCTGATTCTAATGCTGATGTCCTAAGAATAGCCTTACACGATGCGTCAGCGCTGACTCGTATGCGCCATGCAAATGTTGATGCATGCGTTTACCGGTCAGAGCGGGGGGCCACTGACCTTTCAGAATGTCACAGATACCTGTAGTCCAGCCGAGATCTAACATTTGTGCCTTATCTTTCCTTCAGATTACTCGGAGGGAGCCTCAGTCTCTGTTCTCCAAAATAACAAGGAAGACCTCATGTTCATCTCCGCCGACGTCAACGCTCAGGTAAATATCACCTATTTCAAGGTTGCCATGGGGATTCCTAAATGTTAAGTCCCCGAGATAGTAGACTTGCGGGCGTCAGAAGTGACGTCACTTTCTCTGTGGAGGATAATGGGAGGGAAACCTCACGATCAACAGGTTATATATAGCAGCACGCCGGTCCCGGCGGAATCTCCTCCTGGCCGGCTTATCTTTGAAGTAGCGATAACAATAGCCACAGCCGCCGAGCTGCCGAGCAAAAACGAGCGATTAGGGAGTTGCTCGGCTAGTTAACATCCCCCTTGGGTCGAACTCCTGACTCGACGGGCTTCCGAGTAGCTCTATTGGCATTTTTAGTCACCCTCCCACTTAGATCCATTCTATTAAAGGTATAAACATGTTCATTTGTTCAAAACGACGAGCAGCTCATTTGTAAAAAGCAACTGCTCATTAGTAAACCATGAGCTATTTTTACCATGTTCACATTGATTCAAACTCGACTGGTTTCTTAATAGATTTCTTGGTTTTTCTCTCCCCCCACAGGTTGATGACGGAAAGGCTCCTATTGATGCTTACGTGGTTGTTTACGCCGTCAACGACAAACACTCCTTCGAAGAAGCCTCCAAAACGGTGAAACTCATCCGTTCTAACAGTGCCGGTGGTGACGTGCCAGTAGTCATGGTGGCCAACAAGGGCGACATGGTGCGCAGCCGAGTAGTCAAAACTAAAGGTAAATATCTCTTAAATTCCAAACAAAAGTACGCATTTATTAACCTATACAAAAACAGGAAACGACGGGGAAATCTTACGGAAATAACCAAACTGCATTGAAAGAATATTCAATAACGCCTAGGGAAGCGGATGTGAGAATATGGAGATATTGGATTTCTTTGATAGCCTATAGAAAGCACTTTCAATCCGACGTTAAAAATAGGCTGAGTCATCTTAGTGGGTGGTCGTCGCGGTTATTGGAGAATTCCTCTGAGATTGGTTTGGGAAAGCGGAGAGAGTGGTGGGCGGGCCGGAGGTGTAGCACTTTATGAAAGGATATGTGATACTCCCATTTCACCAACCATCCAGAAATACAGTGGGAAATAAATTATAAATGACGCCTTTAGTAAAGTTACTGGCTTATTTTAGATACATTTTTATGAATATTCTTATCTATTTGACACTAAAATGACAGTTCGTCATGTGAGATACTCCGTTAGGGACCATTTTATATAACCACATACTCATTATACATTCATATGATACCCTTGCTTACAATTCTAACCAATCGTTTCCCTTCTTCTCTTTTCACAGTGGGTCGTGAGCTGGCCGCCAAGTACCGATGCAAATACGTGGAGGTCTCCGCCCTCCTCAACATTAACGTGGACGAGCTGTTCCTCGGGGTGCTCACACAGATCTACTTCTCCCGCGAGCAGCTCAGAAACAAGGCGTCGAGCGACTCCAACATGGCCGTGCCCCGCCGCCGCCCCATCATCAGGGCCATGGGTTACATCGGCAAGCTCTTCGCCAGGTACCGCGAATACGAGAACGACATCGCCAACCTGTTCTCGCCATAAACTGAAACAGTATCGCCAGTGCGAGAACCCTATCGCCACGGTGTTCTCGCCATAAACTGTTGACTCCACTGCGGGGATATTTCTACATGTGCAAAAAGACTTAAAATGGAAAGGCCGTTTGGAAGTTTTCAAACGCAAAGGACTTCTACATGGACTCATTTCATATAACATTACTGCTTACATAGCGGAGGATCACATTATTTGAGTGCCTAATAAACGAGCTGTTGATGAAGATGGATAATGAAAAGACATTGTACTTGGTGCTTGTTAATGAGAGGTAAAAAAACATTCAGGGTGTAATTCAATTACATCTATATCATTCTTATGTATCCACTATCATTCAGAAAAGGCCTTAACTGGTTTCTAGCACCTGATTATTGGTGTTTTTATATCATAGATATCTACCATTTGTTGTATATACTCATACCTTTTATACTGAGAGAGTCGTAGTTAGTATTGCCAGAGAAAGCTGAGTATAGACTGAGCGAGGCCTGTCATGCCCTCTGTGAGTGGGCGGGAAAACAACTCTTCTTACAGGTGCAGGTATTATGCACACTGTTCGACCATCTTTAAGCTCATTTTTACTGTTTAACATTACAATCTGACCTTCTATAGTTAGAATTTTTAATAATATTTTACATATTTCAAGAAATAGAACTTAGGATATTCTCCTCATAAGTATTATCAGAATGATCGAGGAAGACTGGCTTGTATTTTTGATAGACATATCGACTGTCATTATCAAGATGTAATCACCTTGTGCATACTTGTTTGTTAATAGCCTGTTCCAGCTGGTCTGTGAATAAGGTTGAATAAAATATATTTATCTAAGTTATTATTTCTGTTATTATTCATACAATTACTAATTACTTATTGGTAATATTGGCACAACTTCTTAAAAAGGATTAAATTGCTAGAAAGAAAAATTGCCAATTGAGAAAAAATATATCTTATTGGATGGTTTACGGAATAAGACGTAATAATTGTTTGTCTCCATAAAAGAAATAATGATTAACATTATATAGATTACAATTGCTTTTAATACTAATTAAGTCGAATAATTCCCAGAGCGGCTTCACACAATAGTAGATTCAAAACGATCAAATTTCGCTCCTTTCTGATTGACTAGAATAGAATTTCCTACAATTACAAAGTATTTCTATTTCATGCACCTCTCGTCGTTAGATACAAAATAGACGATGCTAAACAACATTTCCATCACATCGTGACTCATTTCACCAAGATATAAGCTTACGTTTACATTAGTAATTACTTTCCACGCAAACACATTTGATAGTCCTAAGGTTGCAATTCATTGCAAAGCCCCGAACGCGATCTACGATGACATCACCACGCCTACGTCCGGCGGGTTAAATGGCATACAGTGAATCAGTTGGCCGTGCAGTTGAATAAACCTGGTTTCCACCAACCGATTTTAACCACGATCATTTGGTAATTTCTTACTTTTAACGATGCAGTAATATGAAAAAAGGCTATACATCCTACATACCATTTAAAAGAGAAAAGAGAAATTTTATAATGGTGTATAAAATGTTCATGATTAAGCAATGTTTCCACTGCCGACTTTTGAAATCGGGAGTAAGATCGGCTGGTGGAAACCAGGCTTAAACATACTATCAAAGCGTGGGAGAACTTTTAACTTCGTTATCGAAATACACGGATACCCAGCTTTCCCGTAGGTGTACACCAGATGCAATATAATATAGCAGTAATACTCAATCAAGATTGACATGTATTGAGGTAGACCTAAGTAATTAGATAGAATCAACTGACTATTGCAATAAACTCCTGGGTTATAACGAATTAAGTCAAAAGCAGAGTAATTGATAGGATTTAATGGTACCTTAAATAAGTTATTTTACCGTGGGCGGCTGTTGGGTGTGGCTGCTCGTGACGATAAAAGTAACATAGTATGAGCTGATGAAATGACCGAAAACCACCATTTCTATATACTACTTATACACGACAGCTGTAATACTGATTCGTCCAGCAACATCGACGGCAGCCACACGCAATATGATGTATTTAAAAAGTGTAAATAACTTGAGTAATACATTCTGTCTGTCTATTTGTCTATATTAAAACTTAAAAAACGAGAACTACCCATTAAGATACTTGATGAGGGGCGGATACAGGATTTTCGAAAGGTGTGTGTGTGTGGTGGGGGGGAGTGTCAGCATAATATAGGCTAAGTACTAAAACGGCATACATTCGTGCACAGGCACCCAACATTCTCCCCTCTTTATGTAGGTTAGGGTTCCATCAAAAAAAAAAGGGGGGGGGGGTCAGGGCCTCCTGGCCGATCCCCCCTGCTTGATCAATTCCTCTGTGCTGTGAACCCATGGCATTTCTATTTTATATATTTAGCTATTTTTCACAGCTAATTGGTTTACTGAAAGCCAAATGTAGAATCAGGGGATGTATTTCATCAGATAGTTGACTAGTGGCACTTTCGACTAACGTTATAACGTCCTGCGAACGTGACTTGTGACACGGAAGCCCAACCATTTAAGGACTGTTAGAGGAGTAGTAGCCTGATGATGACGTTTGATAAAAGAACCTGTCACGGGGTGAATGGTGAGTAGAAGATGTATTAAACATGGCTGTCGGTTGGCACGTCACTTTAGGCCGAACGTTTTTTTAAACATCCTCTGCAAATAGGACACACTGCTGGCAGACCTATTCCAGGACAGCTTTTCTAATATACATGAAAACATATTACTCGGTGACAGTAGACTGATTCACTATATCGGTCACCCGGCAATTCTATACTTACAATCACATAAACGACCGATGTGTTTCAGATAGAATCTATTTTACATTGCTGAATAGTGATGGATCTGTAATCAAGAACATATTAGCTCCATTCGTTCTGGAGGGTAAATGACCGGAAATAAGACTAATCACACAGTTGATTCTCAGTGTGTGGTACTTGAAGGTCCTTTCACTGACGCCAAAGATGCCATAATGATTGACATCGGCCCCTGCTGTGAAATTGACTTCCTAAGCTTCTGCTTCATGGCTATAATGGATATGAGAAACGATGACCTCTAGAACCGAAGCTCTAGGTTCATGTAATCGATATGCCAAAAATGCACAGGCTTACATGAGATTTTCTCTCTTTGCAATATTGACTCCTTACTCGTCGCTGTCAGAAAGGTTATGTGAGATTGAAACATTCGAGAAATACTCATCAATAGATGCGGGTGGTCTGGTGACATTTTCCAAGCTGGAGACAACCGATATTTGACGTAGGTTCAGCAGACGACATTAGACCAATGCAAGGCGTAGGCGAGACAAATATGGCGGGAAAACGCGGGAGGCAAATGCGTACATATTGAGATTTAATATGGAACAAAGCGGGGGAAAGTATAATTGAGCAGCGTGGGACCATTATGTTCCAAATCCATGGTGGGAAAGTAGTTGTTTTTTCAATCTGATTTGTGGAGGATTAGGAACATCTTCATGGTCATTACTTTGTGGAATTTTGTTTCATACTCAGAGGAGCATTTCTTGATTGATGAAAATGGCTGGGCATAGCTTTAGGTGTGAGAATGAATGTCTGTAATCTGGAACACGTTTGTGTAATTCCTGATGAAGACGTGGGGGGTCTGCTTAGCGCCACGGCTCATGTAATTCCTATCACCTTGATTCCCCAAATAGAGTAACAATTAGGAACATAGAACATGATCTCAATCTTGACCTTTCTAGTAGTGCCGTGCGCGTATGCGACCCCTAAGTCTGACGCCTGTTGCACACTGTGTGATTTTATATTGCTATTTGGCTGCGATCTGAATAAAGGTACATTATGATCTCTAAGTTGTCGAAACTTAAATGGATCGTACAGTGTGGGAACAATTATGATTCGAACACTTGCAATAATGGACCAAACAGATAAATTGGAAAATGACTTGGAGGTATGTGTTCCTGGGGTTTATGATCAAACATGTTTGAACATTGAAACCAAAATACCTGTGATTTGTGCACACCTATCTTTGCAAGTTGCAAAAGTTCAATATCTGTATTGTATATGAACATAACTATTACTAATAAAAGTGATGGTGGACGCCAAACTCAACAAGTACAACTTGATGGACAACTGTGTTATTCATTAAACATAGTGTAGACAATTAAGCTAGCAAAAGGATCAACATGTTTCGACTGGTTGAAAGTCTTTGTCAGGATGAGGTAAAAAGCCAATGTTCGTAGGGTATATCAATATCAACGGTGTAGGTTTTACACAGTGATTGAAGCCTGTATTCCACATACCGGTTTTGCTGCCGATTTTGAAAATCGGCAATTGAAATAAAGGTTAAATACAGATATGTTATACATCAATAGACAGCTCTTACAAATCTCTTTTGAATACTATATAGGATGTAAGGACTCATGTCATAGTATCAGAGAATATCAACCAAATACAAAACCGGCACCATCAAAATCAGTATGTGGAATACGGCCTTAACAGTGTGGAATTAGAAGTGTTGATTCTGCAATGTGAAAATAGTTAAATGCGTAGAGTTGAAGAGGATAAGACATGAAAGCGTTGAAACTTTAATAAAAGATAATTATATAGTAAGTATTGTAATATTAATATTACAAAGTTATAGATAGTTCTCCTTGGGAATGTCTTTGGTATTAAAAGTTTCTTCAAAGTTTGAAATTCTCCATCTTCAGTTGGCAACTGTAACTAGAGGCGCTTTTCAGCAATATAGTTGTAATTTTGTACACAATTTGCCTGCGACTGTGTAACTCTTACTCCCCGTCTACTGTCAATCTCTTTTTTGGGTAATATTTTATATTTGTCGTCCTCAGATATAGTCTGTTCTTCCAAACGCTACAGTAGTTTTGTATCTTTAATAGATACATTAATTGTATTATCATGTTTATGATGAAATTTATTGTATTTGAAATGAAATATGAATACGTGTAATGATAATTCCTTGGAACCAGTAGTCATAACCGTCACATACACAATTTAATCATTTATATAATGATTGTTATAATGCAATGCCATTTTCTATCATACACAATTAGTTTAGATTTCCATTTTCAAAGAATTTTTCAATACTAGATTTAAATTCATGCTTATTATTCAATTCGCGCAATTGTCTTTGGATAGCAAGCCACATTTTAGCTCCTTCGTAAAAAGGCGGCAGATTTGCTTCCTCTGTTCTTGGCTTGTCTATTCGAAATTGGATGGTATTTGGACATTCACAAGGTGCGACGGCCTTCAAGAGTTGCTTGGCTATAAGGTAATGCTGTCAAGCGAGCCAAGAGGTTTTGCGTAAGATGCTTGAACATCTATATAAAAGAGAACTAAATATAGGACTGGTTATGCACTACTTGATAACGGCCTTGTTATCCATGTGAGAAAAAATATTTTGTTACCTTTGTCTGGTGATTAATCACCGCTAACGAGGACCGCGATGGTGGTAATACCCCTATACATAGGCCTAGGAGTACAGGTGAATCTAGGCTTATTATCTCACACAGGCTCATTATCTCACACATACTCCTGTGAAACAGCAATCCGTGGGTGTCTAATGACGGATCTAGGTGTAGTGACGTAGGCGAAGCAAACAATTATAGGTGTCACGACATCCCTATCTACACTTCTTGGAAATATACTGTGGACTACCTGTAATAATTTCAGGAGTGAATGACCAACTAAAATGTATTAAATACTCCGTCAATTGACCACTAATGAGTGCGCACGTCACTTTACCAGCGTAAGAGTATTAATTATAGCGCCTACATTTGTCTATATTGGGCCTGAATGCACTATAGGGCGATCCATTAATTACTCATGTATTGCTGTATGTATGCTACTTCAGAGTTTAATCAGATTTAGAATTTGTGTTAATATCCTTTATCCATTAAAGTATCAGTCATTTCGGAACACATAATTTCCCATAAAGTACTTTTTTTTTTATCCTCACTTGCAATGCATCTAAATTCAACATTATCATTCTAAAAGCAGTGTTTTTGATTTTTATGGGGGATTATCATGCAAGTGGTAAAATGTGGCTCGTGGTTTTAGACCAAAATGTTTTCAGCTGTTCGTGAAAAGCTATTGTAAAATAGAGCCTATATTGTTTAGACATATCCATCAATTTTGTTAATTTTATGGTTACTGCTAGTGCTACAATGGTCATGCAACAAACGACCAATTCGCCGAACGGGACGTTGGAAATGGCTAGATTCGCCATAGATTGTACGTGGGGTACCATGGGAAACATATCTCATCATGATCTATGAAATCGAATATCACATTTTGTGAAATTGAAAAAAAACGATGTTTGCCGAATTGGGCAATTGTTCCCCATGATATTAGAAACGATTATTTTCGCAAGGAACTGCTTTCCAAATGTCATGGAAGTGACAAACACATATATATCTAGCGCGTTTAGAATTATTTTCTTTATTGCAGAGCTTTCTAGAGTCCTGTCTCAATTAGACCTTTCAATTGCAGACAACTTAAACTATAGCGAAAAGGGTTTCCGGCTTCTCTATCTTTAGATATCTAAATCATATCAGGAACACACAGCAAGACATTAATATCCTGGAAAATACCAGGTGTATGACTGAATGGTAAACCTAATTTAAGGAAATAAGCAGACATTCTCAGTTTTCTCAGTCATATTTTGTCAATATATAAAATTCCTTCCATTCAGGGTGGCAGTATTGGGGGGGGGGGGGGGGGGGTACATATTGATTGACAAGTACAATGAAGAAAACATTACAATAGTATTTCTCTCAAGAAAGGACAAAGAATCTGTTCATTGTCTCTTTGACATCTTACCCATCTTACCCAATTTCTGAGATTTCTTAATGGAACACCCGCATATAATTATGTCTTTAACAAAAGTTCAAACATATGTCGGTCAGACATAACTTGCATGTGCCTCACTTGGCAGCATCAATTAGGCCTAGATTCGCCAATTGCTAACTGTCCTACTTCCGCCTCTTTTTCTGCGATTTTTTCAATCAGTGTGTTCTCTTCCCATACAATTCCCACACACTGTGGTATTACAATGTCACCATATAGGTAATATAGGCGCACAGCTGTGGTGGAAATACAATACGGAGACTTGGGCCCCTTTATGGACACTACCTACTTCAAAGATGACAGTAGGGGTAGTAGGAGACATCTAATTGTCCAAGGCATGTGTATCTAATAATGAATACTACAGTCCAACATTTGCCAACTACAGATTCATACGGTGACTTATAAATCTACTTTTCTCATTTTTTCTAAATATGTAAGAGCATATAACGAGTCGATTTTCACTAGTTTTCATAACCATAATTCTGAAACTAATGCAATTTTATAATTGTTTTATAATTCTCATTCTCACCATACTCATGCTTTACGAATATAACATCAGATTATCTTCAATCATCCTTTAAATATACCCTATTTGTACTTATGATAAAATTGACTTTTATCACCATTGTCATGGACACACATACAGACAATATCTAGGCATTCACAAACATACAGGGTCTTCAGGTGTAGCTCGGTCTAATTATCCGACTTCCATCACTCCAATTTACTTTTTCTCTCTCTCATATAACTTTTACATGAATGAATCGACATCCGGACGCAGAAAAAAAGTAAGCCTAAAGGCACTAATGTGATAAGAAAAACAATAAATAGCACATCCAGCATAAACATTCTGTGCAGAGGCATGTCTAGTGTTGGTGGTCTAAGGTGGGCCCCACCGAACATCAACACGTGCTCAATCCACATGACCACTTTTTCTGGAGCAGATGGCTGACTGCGCAATATATCCGAACACTTGCGGACGTTCCTCAGATATGTTGTATTGGAGAGCAACTCCAAGATTGCAGCGTGGATTTCATCGGCTGTGCTGCTGCGGATGTCAAGATGGCGGCCGTAGCCACGCTTGGCTGACCTGACGCCATTGTAGAACTGGTCAGCCGTGACGGGCAGTGTGAGCAGTGGCACCGCATGGAAGATGGCTTCCATCTGACCGTTGTTCCCGCCATGGGTGATGAATAACCTTGTACGTGGGTGTGCCAAAAGGGCCTCTTGGGGCAACCACGACAAAAACCGTACGTTCTCCGGTAGAGGTCTCGTGCTGCGACGCTGCGTGACGTCACGCTGGACGACGGCGCGCCATTTGTGAAGTCTGGACAGGGCGTCCTCCAGCTTGTCCCCCAGGATGTCCCACACCTGCTGGGTGGCCGAGAAGGACCCCAAACTGACCACAATGACCCCATGAGGCGCCCACCCCATCCACTCGGCCAGACTACCCTCCAGTTTGTCCTTGGTTGTTTTAGGAGGCAGGGCACCTCCGACGTATTGGTAATGGGGTAGGGACACCCTGGGGTAGTCCACACATAAGGTCTCCACATTGACCAATACGATTTCTGCCCTATGGTGTAGCTCCCTGAGTGAGGGCAGTTTCCTCCCTGGGAATCTGGGAGAGGTCCCATCCTCCATACTAGCAGATAGGAAACCTGAATACAGCACCATATAATTGACTGCTGTTTTTATGCGCTCCAAGATGGACATGTCATTTGAAGCACTTTGTAGAATGGAGGGCTCAAAGGAAGGGAGTGCTGGGACTCCGGATGACCAGGGGTCAGGTAGGGTAGTGAACAACACATATGGCACAGATAATCTAAATGGCACCGAATACATACAATGGCGCAACGCCATACCATCAATCATGACAAGGTCAAATTTCTGATCTGACAAAAAGGTCATCAATAGGGTATTATCATTTGTTTCCTCACAGAGTTTTTGAAACACAGGCTTCAACTGGTTTAACTTCTTGAAAAAACTCTCTTGAGCAAATACATCAGTTGAATTGCTGAGGTAAAATGTGAAATCAGCAGCATCTGAGATGGTGTTTATGACTGGTTTTAACCCATGCTGCACAACAGCGTTCTTGAATTTGGGTGACGTCAGCACCATGACGTCATGCCCGGCGTCCAGAAGGGCTTTTCCGTTGACAGAGAACAGGTTGACGTGACTGTAGTGAAGGGCAGGCATGAGGAGGATCTTTGCCCCCTGACAGGTGGGAGAGGTGAGGGCCAGCGTTGCCAGGAGGACCAAGGGCCATGTCTGCGGGGGTGGCGCCATCTTCTGTTTGGGGAGAGAGAGTGAGTGTAAGTTCAATGAGTACGAGGTCTGATAAATGTGCCTGTTTGTGAGGTGTCTGCGGTCAATTTAATCAATCATGAATGTTCATGAGTAGTCTCACCAAACATTTCTTTTCAATTCAGATATATAAATGACTGTAAGGTACTGGGTTAATAGCGGATAAGTTTAAAATAGGATAGACTTACCCACGTCGTAGCAATGAGGTACAAGTCACAGCTTGCAAAGTGGTATAACACGTGCTATGTTTCTACTCATAACTAGCTCCTTTGTGTATTTCTAAGCTTATCTTGACCTTCGTGAGAATGGCTGAGATATGGAGAGTATCCTTGTCCAATGTCCTTCTCCTCAAGTGGTTCTGATAGTTAAAACAGCAGACATCCCGGCCCGTACTCTACAGCTGCCTTCTCGCCACGTCACCGGCCTAACGGTTCCTCCAGGGTGAAGGGGCCGGCTCGAGGGGTTCCCGGGGGGTTCCCCACTACTCCAGGGAGTGTCAACAAAGCCCTGCTCCAGTCTACTCCAGGGTCAGGGTTCCCCAGTCAGTGGCCGACCTAGGCCTGCCATCACTAGCGATGCTGCAAACGTGCTTACTTTACACACACTGTGTTTGTAACACTCAGCATTGTGCGAATATAGAAACATCATTGATCCATTTATAGAATTTGGAAGTCCTAAACCCCCTAAAAATAAATTTCAATACAAAAGGCTAAGCAGAGGCTCAGGCCTTCAAGGCTTGGGCCTATGGTTTGGCCCGGCAAACTAACGCTACTGTAATACACTATGTAACACTATTTAGGTCAGGTCTTGTGATCCTTTGATGGCGAAAAAAAACATTTTCCGCAATGCCAACTATCCACCCAAGGGTGACGTGCTGCAAACAGGTAATGTTCTCATAGCAGCCACATCATAGCACTGGCGGTATAGATGCTTTGTTGATATTCAATCATCCTAAAAGTAAACTATTATGATGTTATTGAAAAAGAATATCGCCAGAATGGTATCCCAATGGTTGTTGAAAGACCTTTCTTCAAGAGTAAATCATTTTGATATGTCCCATCTGACTACTCACCAATTAAGGCTAATTTGTTTGTACTTCCCCTACTTACGAAGTATGAAAAATGATAAACTTATGTAGTTTAATTAACTGAAAGGTTACAATCTCTGAAAATAAGAAGGACATTTATTTAAGAATACAATGTTCCCTGGCAGTCCTATATGTAGACCTTGTGCACACAGGGTCACATAACCAGATTTTAGTGATCACTATGTGGTCACCACAACCACGTGGCTATGTCACATTAATGTAGAATTTAAGGGAAAAGGATAATTATTATGATAGTATGAGTTTTCTTTTGATAAAATAGAGATACATCTATATCATAGTAGCTTAAGAATTGTGGATAGTGATACATTTAAAGTGATCACCAATATATGGCGTCCATCCAAATTTTGGGAGGAGTGACGTCATGTACACAACGTCTATACTGCACTTTTTTGTCTTACTTGCCATCAAATTTGAAATTTTGTTAAAACATCATACCCCAGCGTCCGAAACAAGAGCGAATAAGATCTTTGTTTTTCAATGTAAAATGTAGCCAAACATGCATTACGGAAATTTATCTTTATCATTACGGAAATTTACCCTTGATCCGCCACTGTGTAACTGATACTCGTTACATGTTAGATTAAGCAGAAATATAGCCTATCAAGATTGTTCAAATCATTATAAAAGATTCAGGCTTCCATTATACATAACTACATTCAAAGAGTAGTCACTTAGACACTAATTTAAATAATCATAGTGAGTAAACCATGTTGCTAAAGTTCGTGAAAGAGAAAATATTTTTATTCATAGTATAAGGAGTCCCTCAGGGGCGTAGTAAGCTAAGGCCTGAAGTTATGTGCACGCACCTAGTGTCTACTTCTATTATTTTTTTATCCAAAGTGTTTTGTCATGCCTTGAAATTATGCCTATTCGAGCGCAAGTTTGTTTCTAAAGTATTGGTATTCACTTACCTTTGCTTTCCCATCTCTCGTGTAGATGCCGGTAGTGTTTGAATAGAGTTCACGTAGTAGACGATAGGGAGCAGCACATTCATAAATTGAGACTGCATGTGGCCCAGGTATATCTACCTTGTTATCTTCTCATTGGGTTGCACGTCCTCCGAATATCTGGCCAAAATAATACACATTTCTATTTAATCTAAAATTGGTACAATAGGGCGCCCCCCCCCCCCCCCCCCCACCGCCAACCATTTAAATATGGCTGAATCCGCCCCTGCCTGGTATAGCTATAGAAAAATAGATACAGATTAGTAAAGAAGCAAAGTGACCCTATATTCCGCAAAATAGATAGCGGAATTGTAATAGTGTCAGTGCACCTCATGATACACACTATAGCTAATTTGCTACCTTGTAAACCCTTTAGAGTCTAATGGTAATGTATCATTTATACAAAACAGTTACTGTAGTGTTGGGACAACTTAGATTTATTGACCATTGATCTCCAGCGATGCAAGTGCTTTATTAAATGGCCACTTGGTGAAATGAATGATTGGTAGCCCTATCCTTGGTTTGGGTCAAAGTTGGGAGGAAGGAATTAAGCCTGAAGGGTAGCGTCATATCATTCGTTTTCACTTGAACTTTAGGGACGAATGCATATTCCTAGTAGTTCAATTTATTAGTGAATTATAATAACAAATGTGTTATGATTAGTGTTTATTCCTTGTTAGTGAAGTACAATAACAAGGGTGTTATGATTAATGATTAATAAGTGTGTTATGGTTAGTGTCAATTCCTTCTGTCACAAAGCAGTATCGTCATTCCAATATTACCCCAGTGATGTTTGTTGGATGCAAGTAAATATTGTTGTATGATGGATAGATTTGTTGTTTATCATTCGTGGCAAATTATCATAACAAGTTATGAACACATGGTCAATGTGTCGGATTCAGGTCATTAAAGGAGAGGCGGGTTGGAGTCATCTTCGATTTCTGTGTGTGGGGTGTAGGAATCTTATTATCCACCTGTACCAATAGTACCAATAATAAACAGGCGTTACGTTATTATGCGTATGTCATATTGTTTTTCAAAAGCTCAATCTGTTTTTATAGTAGTATACCAGTAGTGGTTCACACTGAATATTGTTTTATCGTACAATTGCCATCAATTATTTTCCGGTTGTTTTTTACGCTTATTGTGTAGATGCAAAAGACGAGATTCTTAACAACCCTTATTTATCATCTTATTACATATACTTTTTTCAAAATACAGAGCGCACCTCAGTTTCTTTGTGCAGAGTGTGAAGGCTAATATTTACAATTGATATGGCCATTCCATATGGTTTTGTAATGGTGATCATGATCATATCTTAATCCCTGGTACCATGGAGACGCGGAGAGATGACAGACATTTTATCCCATAAAATTCCCTTTTCGATCATTTAGCTTCCACGACCTTTAGTATATCAATAAGGCTGGACAAAGCACATCCCACAACAAAATAACAGTCTCTGTATTTAAAGTGGTTGAATTGCAAATTCCTTGAAATTCTGCTTAACCCACAAAATGTGTAAATTATAGATTGTTAAAACTAGATTAGCTGAATTATTGAGCCAATCAAAAAGCCATATTAAAGATTTTAGGGCCAACAAGGGTGGGAAACATAGGACGCATCGAGCTGAGAGGCTTTAATATTTTATCCTATTGGAAAATAGAATATTACATTTTGTTGAGCTTTTACAACGTTATCTTATAGTTTGCAGACTGAAAGATTCTATTTGGCCAATTTAACTTAAATTAGGGCAATAGCATGGGAAAATATACAAAAAGATATTTCACA
The DNA here is from genome assembly GCA_936440205.1 of Lepidonotus clava. Classification (NCBI taxonomy): domain Eukaryota; kingdom Metazoa; phylum Annelida; class Polychaeta; order Phyllodocida; family Polynoidae; genus Lepidonotus; species Lepidonotus clava. The sequence goes on from OW387140.1 coordinate 40,676,953, forward strand.
TTGATTATTTCATTTCGATGGCAATTTGAATGGCTTCATTCAAGACTGAAACAAGTCCAGGTTTGAAACTTCCTCACCTTTCCTCCCAACCACATCCTGCTTCCTCCTCCCCCACCTTTTAAAACCCCCTCCCACCCCCCCACCCCCCCACCCCCCCACCCCACCCCACACACACCCACCCTTCGAATCCCCCCACGCCCACCGCACCCCCTCACCTTGATCCTCCCCCCTGCCCAGGCTGATAACACCTCCCCGGTGAGCTGCTCCCTGTCCCCAGCTGCTCCGCATACCACAAGGACCCGTTTTCCCACGCTCCGAGCAGCTCGCGAGCTGCTCACCTGGCGCCCGCCGACCACCTTGAGCTGCTCGCCTGCTGCTCCCACCGGCCGTGGGAGGGCGCGCGCGTCGGGGGGTGGAGAGGGGGTTGCGTGCTAACTCCCCGCAGGTGTGTTCATCAAACTGGTGCCCGCCGCCAAACCTCGGTCCGAAAGAGCAGCTCACGGCAACACTCTCCAAGCCGATGTTTCTTGTATAGTAGGGATATAGCCAGAATATACAGGTAGTCAAGATCTGGAGTGTTTGTTCGTTTGTTACTCAAAATTTCCCATGAGTTTTACTTTTCTCGTGTTATTGAACTTTATGACATTATTTTAAAAAAGACGTATTATGTCGATTAAGTTGACTCACTTCGTCTTATATTCTGAAATATCGTTTTGATCATAATAATTATTATTGCAGCCGGGACAATTTCTATAACTGAAATCTATGTGAGTATCAATTATGAGACGTATTAATGATAAGCCCATCCCACTTTATACCAACATTGAGGTTTATTATGAAATATTTTCAATATTGCATCCATGCCTTATTCCATGAAGACAGTTGTATAATACAGAATAAACTAAGGCAGTTAGATTGACAGATTGCACCTAAAATTGGTAAAATGCAGCTTTATATTTTGGCATTTTTCCAATAGGAACCAATGTTAAAGCTTGTCAGCCCAGCCTGTAAAGTCCAACCCTATTTTGCCCTGAAATAGGGTAATTTGATTGGCTGGCAAGCCTGCAAATCTGTCAATTGATAATATTTTAGAAATCCTATACTTCATACTTATTGCTTATTTCAGTAACTCTAACTCTTGGAAACAAGGATGGCTTACATAGTTATTTTGTCCGACCATGCCCAACCCTAGGATATATCCAAAGTGGGACGGGCTTATCGGGACTTTCTATTTAGTATAGGTAGACGTCGTAGTTAACGTTGTCCATTATAGAAATGAAAAATAAAAGTGATTAGTCATTTCTTAGAAGGAAGTGTACCTAACAATGCATATAACAAACGGATATTGTTAAAACTAATTCAGAGTATTTTGAAAAAGTATGCACTTATTTTGGAAAATGGAAGTTGGAAGTCTAGAAGTCAATCGGAAATAGATTTTCCACTAAGCTATTTCCGTCCGAAATAATTGATTAAATTGAATGCCCCTCTGAAGTATCGTGTTTCTAGGAATACTGTGTGAATGGCATTGCTTTATAAAAGTTACATTTGAGTTGTTAGAGTTACATTTGCATTGTGACATCTTGACATCAACGTTAATCATATCGGTACTGTAGGAAGACCACATATTATAATAAAGTTTGAATCGAAAACAAAAATTTAGGGAAACATAATCTGTTTTACAGGTCATGACTGCTTGGAGAGGTACCGATGAGAACTTCAGAGACACTGCCCTCAGACACGCTCTCTGAGCAGAACTTCCCTTATACCAGAAGAAACTAACGGCCGTTATGCCTCTGTTGTGAGAGTGAGCCATGAGCTGCTCACGGGAACTGCTCGGAGCTGCTCGGTAATCTTTTAATGATTGCGGGCTAAGCTGGTCTCCCCACCTGGAGCTGCCTGCACGGCTTTCTTATACGTTTAGCACGCTCAGTGGTGATGCTGATTTGTGTGTGTGTTTGGAAGGGTGTGGCCAATTCTACACATTTAACGTTAATGTCAATGTTGTTGTTTTAGTATGTCCGAAGAACGTATTTAGGTTTAAAGAATTTCTGACTGATGGCAATAAAGCTTCGAATTCACCAAAAGAGGGAAGCCCATCGTGTTTGGTTTGGTTTCATTCTTTTATTACGTATTTTCTAATTTCATTCAACATTTCCCTTATATTATGTCATCGAGTTCTTCTGATGCTTCTATGAAATAATCTCCATATCGTAACTTCTCTTGTGATAAGAATACGTTCTGCAATATAAATTTGCAATATAAATTTCAAGTGAAGATATTGGCGAAAATAAATCAAAGTTGCAATTGATGTATACATAGCTTTATTAGATAAGAACCTGTTACAGGAAAATGTCACAAAACCATGCAGCCTAGGAACAGAAAACAAAAGTTTGTATTGGCAGTCAGATTTGTTTGATAGTACAATAGTCATACTTAAGCCCTTTTCTTTTGAAGGTAAGAATTATATCCATATCTACTTCCTTGCAAAACGAAAGTTCAATTCCTCATACAAATCTTTTATGAAAGTATAAATGATGTCCATAACATATCAGTCACGCTTCAGATGAAATCCTACGTTTAGCATATGATAAAACGCACCTGCTCTAACGATCTGGATTTCCAGCAGAAGGAAAAACCTTATCTGATTTCCTAAACTAACCTAACCAGGCGTCGGTGTAGTGGCCCTACCTGTAGAATCAGCCGCCCGGAGCCAGGTGGGCCTCGTACCTACCTGTAGGCCCTCCACTGACCGCCCACCCCCTCCGCCCAAACCCCAACTCCTCAATCCCCCACCCCCTACCCACCACCCCCTGCCCACTCCCCTACCCCCGGGGTCAGTCTGTCTGGCCCACCTCACGCTGGAGGAATGCTCCAGTACATTTCTCCAGCCACCACCCCACAGAGATCCTGATTCTATAAAAGGCTTCGATTAGTGGGTGGCGCACGTGCAGAGTCCCACTAGGGGGCAATTAATCAAACCTGCTGGGGTTCTTTTGCTAAAAATAATAATGTGAGTGATAATTCCGAACCCCCCAGAGTCATGTGGTACAGGGCATAATTATATTTAATTGTTATCTGGTTATAGAAAGTTGTCACCTGCACGACTTGTTTATATTCTACATTGTTGTTCATTTGGATATTGATATATTATATATTTCATGTAAAATTAACACAATATGGGTGCATTATTTAGTGGGAGTATGATCTTATTTTATTGATATACATAAGTACCTATTATTGATATACAATTAACCATTTTCATTGTGCAGGTGCCCTTGGTCTCATAATTATATCTGGTAGATACTGCTTATAGTGTCTTCACTATTTTGCTATGGACTTTTTACCACCGATGTTGCTGTTTTGACTTGAAGAATTTCAATAAAGATTCCCAATCTGTGTTATTATATGAAATGATATTTCGTATTACATCCTTTCTTACTTTTGTCTAGAGATTGTTCACAGTCCTGAGTAAGAATTTTAATATGTTTTCAAAATAATATTGTTTTTGTCGTTTCTGAAATATGTACCTGATCACCTATTCCTAGAACTAACTCTGCACCCCCCCCCCCCTCCACCTCCCTAGTCTGGAACTGACAGACCCGTCACAACCTGCACATTCCCCACCAGGGTTCATCGCCCTCCTCACCCCAAGACACAGTGGGTAGCCATCACTGTTTACCGAAGTTAAAAATAAACAGGATGTTTTGGTCGAAAACATTCTTAATTCTGACCATTTGTTCTTGATTTCAAGGATCTCGAGGACAAAAATGTAAATTGGATTTCTTCTAATAGTGTCGTATCTTTTTAGGGGTACCAGTGATAACATAGGTGTGATTTGGCCTGCCCATTGTAATGTACAAACAGGACGTTGGATGTTGGTTTCATATAGTTTGTTCACTATTTGTATTGGTCATGAGAACACCAACATTTAATTAGATGGGAATGGTGAGTCTGCACAAGTTAGAGATGCAAAAGGAAGACGCAGTTCTTTGGTTACATCTAGCTTCTATACTATTTGTTTGTGTTTTCATTGTTTCTCTTGCTTTCCTTTAGCTGTTTGTTTTCCTTTTTTGCTTTTACTTTTATTGTCTTTTTTATCATGGGTTAATGCATTTTTGATAGAAGGGTAAGGTACACATGCACCATAAGTCTATCTTTATATTCAACCATGAAGGTTAGAAACGCACAAATTAAAAACAGCTAGAGCAACTATGTTGCAAGACTGTCATCGCGCACAATGCCAAATTTGGTGCTGCCACTAACTGAAAAAAAGTTCAACCCCAGCCCCTTCAGCTGCCAAGGTAAATGCTGTGCGAACGCAGCCACCTTACACTGGCACCCTCCACCCAACCCATCTTACCCTGGCACTACCCACTCAACCCACCCAGTCCTGGCACCACCCATCTAAACCACCCTTCCCACCCTTCCCACCCTTCCCACCCTACCCTGGCATCATTGGGCTTAGCACCCCTTTTCCCTCCTGCTCCCCTCACCCCTCCCCCCCCCCACAAGGCGCCCCTTACCCCCCTTAGGCCTGCTCACCTGTGCCCCCCTGCTCCCATAGGTCGCCTCTTTCCCACGTCCCCAAACCTACACCTGGAACGCTGTCTATCGGAGAAGGCCGGATGCGCATGCGCCACCGTCATGCATTTGTAAGCCCACCAGCTCAAAGATGATTATGTGAAGAGACGTGGTTCACTTTGATTAAGATCAAAGATAAAACTATCATCTTCACCCTGGCATGGCAAGTTTTTGAGAGGATTCTAATATGATAGAACAGTTAGTAAAACTAATGGTAATTTTGATATTACCTGAGTGAGATTGTGGAGATTTCATATTCTAATTGCTAGAAATGTGTCAGCATTATTGTCATTAGAACTATTTACTTTCTCAAATCAAATTGGGTGTCACAACTTGCTGATGGTAATGCAGTTGGTGGAGTGAATGTTTGTGTTTCCATACTACAGTGTGATGAGAGACAATTCGGGCTCAGACCTCCTGTCATATAGCTATGGGTATGGAAGCCACTTAATACAAGTACTAATAGGTGGTTGTTGAGAAATCAATATGAATAAATCTGATTCATTTTCCACGGGGGTATCATTCAATTTCAGAAAAGAAAGGCATAGAACAACATGTGTCCTGTAGCAAATGAATAATGATTACATGAGTGGAATGTTGAACCACTTGGAGTATGATTTACAAGTAGATCCCTCTAGCTCTATACAAGTGGCATGAGGTGGTATTCAATAAAGAGAGAAAAGAACGTGAGAAAGAGACTATTTGGGAACACAGTTTAAAAGACTCTGTACTTTCGGTAATCTCAGTTTTATAGACTACCTATAGCTGTGTAACAGAACTTTGCTGATGAGTCAATCATAATTGTATTCCTTGGAATGTGGCTTGGGAATTGTCTAGCTTCATTTGCACGTTTCTCCTCTATGATTCATAAACAGGCACATGTCATCACATGCACGGGCTGTTCGGAGAAGATAGACAAAGTAATCCAGTGCATTATTGACCTGTGTCTTTGCACGTGTCTGTTTTGGCACTCTATTGTATGGTACCTTGTAGTAAACATCACAGTAAGACTTAATTAAGGTATATCAAAAGTTTGTTTTGTTCCTATTCTGTTGTTTACGACACTGGCATGTGTCGGCACATGTGTCACACACGACAGGGACAGATACTTTTTCAATAACCTGTGGAGTTTATAGTAATTAACTTCTTGATTATTACCGCTTTATTACTGAGACATCATGGAATACTTATAGTGTATGTGCAATAGATATGTACAAGAAAAAATCACTCTTGATATATACAAAATACAAGGCAGACTGTTGAGAAATAATAACAGATTTATTTCTATGTACATCGATTTCGCTATCATTCTATTTGAATAGTATTTCATTTGAACGTTGGCATAACTATGCACGTAATGTCTATAACACTTTTCTTTTCTTTGCACCATTTCTAATTCTCAAATATCACAATAACATTGTTATTCATGGCAATTCCATCATGTATAAGTTGGCATGGGCATTCTTGAAAACCTGTGTCAGCAAACATTGGAATTGGGATATTTGTGATCAACAAAAAAACCAATATGGTTGACCCGACATTGTTTGGTTCAACTAGGTACAGAAACAAAGTACATAAACTAAATCAGGAATGTTTCACTATGTCCAGTACAAGGGAATTTATATACACATTATCCTGGCCCCTGAAATATTTCAAAACAATTTACATCATCTAAAAGAGGGGATTGTAAATCCCAGTCCATTTTTTTGGCCTCGTTTGGTCACAAGTGCTCGAGGGTGAGAGGGTACTCACTCTTTGATGGTAGATACTCACTGACAAACTACAGCCCCCCTCCTCCCCCCCCCCTCCCACTTTTTCATAATATGACAGCTCTTTGAAATCCCAAAATAATGTTGGTCTTACAGCCCCCTGTTTTCTGAGATGTCAAGGCATATACCCTTCTTTTCACCACAGCTGCTGTGTTTGGCTCAGAAACAAATGTAATGAGTATTGTTCTTCCAGATTATGATACATGTACAATGAACATTATGGATGAGGTTTAATACCCTAAGATGTGACCTTGATGCTTTCTTCTGACCACAAGATTCTTCTTTTTTTCCTTTTTTGATCTCACCAATTTAATGCATGTTGTTTTGTATAATTTTGTAACATCAAGACAATGTGAAGGACATAATTTCTAAACTACTGATTTTGATGCTTATTTCACATGCTTAATTATTTCATACATGATTGACCTACAATGCCATCGTTTCCCTCACAAATTATACCACTCAACAACAACCCACAACCCACAGCCAGCCCCAAAATTAACTAACATCCCCTCCCAGCCCACCATTAACTCTCAGAACAACTCCCAGTCTTCTGCTCATTGTCATTGTCATTCCTATTCTCCCTTGCTATCTTCTTGGTGATTCTGGGCAGGACGGCCACCTTACGATTGAACACGTGCCCCTCGCCGTCCGTGTCACTCTCCAGCTGTACACTCTCCGACCGTGTCTCCAGGGGTGTGGGGGTGGCTGGGGGCCGCTGAAACTTGGTGAGCGCCACCTGGGGGATGCTCAGGTAGGCCAGCTCCGCCTGACGGGTCTGCTTCCGGAGCAACATCTTGCGCAGCTCCGAGATCTGCTCCATGCTCTTCTTGGTTTTACGGACTGTGGAGAGACAATAGGAGAAATGTAGGGATAAGGTAATTGTTTCTCTGTGTGCGATGGCAAGCAGTTGATCTGCTACTGTTATATTTATATAGGCCTAGGCACCACCTAGGCCCTACTGGCGGATCCAGGGTTTTGAAAAGGGTCGGCGGGGGGGGCTACTGGAAATAATTCCCGTAACTACTTTTTGGCTGAATTTTACATTAAAAAAAGAACGCAAACTTTTCAACAACAACAGGTGGGGGGCGTCCCCGCCTCCTCACCCCCTCTGGATCTGCCCATGCAACCGGATCCAGAATTCCAGTGCAGCGGTATAGCCGCACAACATCCTGGTTTCGCGGGCAATCGCCTGAGCACCGAAACGAACTCGCTACTTCTTTGTATCTAGAATATAGATTTATGAACACATACTGGACACTAGTACTCGAATGATTGTGGGTAGGGTGAACTATAGAAGGTTAATTATTCATTAATGATAGGGTGCGTTAAGTCGTATTTAGTTTTATAGATAATAGTTAGCTCCATTTGCAGTCTCCTCCTCGTTGACTGCAGTCGTCCAATACATAATTATTGTTCCCACATCATGTAAGACGTGAACACTCGTGTGAAAGGATTTTGTTTGTTTATTATCCAATGTATAGTCGTTCTGTGACAAGAACTCAATTGACCATGATCAGTCCCGAGGTAAGAGTCCCCTCAAACACATTCAGTCAACGCTCCGCGCTCTAACACAATTTCTATGCCTCAATCCAGAACCAAGACTGCAGGTTAAAGGTCCAACCTTCCCTGGATGTTACTCACACAGCGTTTACAGCTACTCTAGCTGGCTAAGAGCGGAACACATTATTATGAGTTGGTACGTCACACCGTGACTCCTCCCCCATTTCACTACTGTCAAAGTGAAACATGGCTTACACGTGCGCTTCTAAAGCTCACGCCTTGCTGCCCAAACATGGACTGGCCACCCGCGTCAGTACAAGGGGTTGGGGTTGGTTATTGAGCTTTAACATGTTTCAAGATCTATGGTGTCATTGGGAGAACAAGGTTTTGACAGTTATGTCTTTGGTGATCGAATCTATGACATAAAAGAATCCATGAGAAGATAGAGACCATACCTCTACACAATCATCGAATGACAGGTGTGCATGGCGGGTGGGAGTGGTGGTCTTACTATTTCAGCACCTTGGTGCTTGCATTACGCGCTTCACAGAATTTTGCATAAGATGCCTAATTCCCACCATCCCGAAACATCTTCAATACGTTATGTCAACCCCTTGGTCACACCTGACTGCTTTTCCTCATATTCTTGCGTGCCCTCTAATGTCAGGTAACTTGTTAAGATCAGAAACGCAAATCATCATGATCAGAAATATTGGGAATTCCTTACCTTTCTTGTCGCTCTTGGGTGTCAGACACTCGGTACCCGAGTCGGAGGACGAGGAGGGGCAGTCGACGACCGAGGCGCCCCTGGTGGCCGCCACCCCCTGGCGGTAGGACGGCGACTTAAGTTCCTGGTAGATCTGGTAGAGGGCGTGCAGGTCCTGGGTCGACTGGAAGACGCGCTCTCCGGGTTTGTGGACAGGGGCCATGCCCGACACGTCCGCCTCGTCGTCACTGCAAGAGTTTGAAAGAGATTTTAGTACAGCTTTATATTATGATGGAAATAAAATACTATAGTGATGAGAACTGTATGAAATGAAAATATTTAAGAAGGCATGCCATTTATCATTGTATATACAAGATATACAGACATCCCCCTGCGCCCTTTGGGCCGATTTATGCTGAGGTCTGATATTACAATAAAGGTGCGTTCACATGGCAAACCAAGCCAGCTGGGAATGGACATTCGGAAAACAATCCGTACATACTTAAAAGTAGTTTATCACATTATAATCTTGAATATCAATTATTTTCATGCATAGTGGCCAAATATTTTCAAATGAATATGTTTTTCATATGTTTTTCATAAAACATAAAGGACATATGGTTTGAAAGTGTTTTATTAGCTTTATAACGGAGCATTCCTATAATAAAAACCGACCTTGAGATGTTGTTTTCGGTGCTGGAGGTCTGGGAGACGCTCATGACGGAGAGTCGCTCCGTCTCCAGGGCCCGGGGGCTGTCCACCACTGACGAGCAGCTCAGGGAGTTCTTCTTGGTACTGTTATTGTTAAGTGTATCAAAGGACTGGTCGGTGTAGTAGGACACCTCCGACCCGTACACCGAGTCGTCGTCAGAGTCGATGGGCACATGCACACAGAGCTGAGCAGCTCGGTTTTCTCGGTATTTTATTTTCTGGGCTACTGCTTGGGGTAGGATCGGAGGGAATCGTGGTCGCCGTGAGGGTCTGTGGTGGCTGTTCTGGGAGCCCGAGCCGCTCTTACGGCCCTCCCTCGAGCTGCTCTGACGGGTGCGTGAGCTGCTCCTGTTGATGACCCGGTTCGACTTGGTGGCCCAGCGCTCGGCCGTCTCGAAGCACTCGTCGAGCAGCTGAATCCGTTCCTCCGGGTCATACCCGGCCGTCGCCTTGGCGGCCGTAGCGCCGACGGTGGCGCCTCCCCTCAGAAGTATACTCACACAGATATCATGCCCCAGCTTGGTCGCCTGCATGAGCGGCGTCACGCCTGAGTAGCTCGGGGTGTCCAGGGTCAGCCCTACCTTCCTGAGGGCGTCCACCATCCTTTTCACCGTGGCCGCGCTGCTACTGACCGCCGCGTGGAACAGCGCACTCTGACCATTCATATCCCCCCTATTGAGGTCCAACTCTCCGTCAGCGAACTCCAACATGAGCCCCACGTCCCGGTCGTGGCCGTAGATACACGCCCAGTGCAGCGCGTTCCGGCCCGCCACGTCCGAGCTGCTCACCCTGGCCCCGCGCCGTAGGAGCAGTTTGAGCACCCGCTCCCGCTGCCGGCCGTTCTCGACGAACACTGCCCTGATCAGGGCCGTCTGGTTGCACTCGTCGCGCTGCTCCAGGTCGACGTTGTTGTCGAGGAGCAGTTTGACCTGGCGGCTCCTCCCGGCCGACACGGCCCGCAGCAAGGCCCCCGTCATCTTCTATGCAAGGACCTTCACAATAAGTTTCTTTGCCTGAAGGAAAATGAAATTCTTTCTGAAAAAACGCCAGTACTAACGCCTAGCCTTGTTGTTCTTTGTGACTGTAACAGTGAAATCGCTGATTATTTCTTAGAAATATGATAAGTGATACTTCCTTTACCGCTGTCTGTTCTAGTTGGACTTCTGCCACATTAATTATTAAGATATAAATACGCTTTTGCCACATTAATTTTAATCCAAATACAGTATTCCCAGATTCTTGGAAATAGATACATTTCCTCAAGGCTCTGATATATAGTTTACATCGGAAATTAATTACTGGCCGTTTCGATTTCTAGAACAAGCGGATATTAGAAAACATACACAAAAGGTTCACAGCTATTTTGGTAGACAAAGCAAAGCTTTAAAGTTCTTGTCACATTCTACAGAAACTGTACACAACTTTCTGATAATTATTTCCGCAGAAAAAAAATAATTTAAAAAATATCTAATAAACTCTATAGTATCTTACAATTCACTCTTACCTGTGAATATGAGCAGTGGTTAACCGTCTAGACGTCTGCATGGGATTTCCAAGAGCAATAATCCTCTGCGCGGAAACCTAAAACTCTGGAGTCAATTCAAATTAGCGGCACACCTGCTGCTACAATGACTTGGCATTTCTCTCAAAATAAAGATATTCCAATTTCACAAGACGTTGGGCGATGTCTCAATATCAAATACGAAGTTTTTGGTTAAAATCCGTGTGCGTCCACATCCCGTTATGTTTGATAATTAAATGAGTGTGCCATCTCCTTCTGTCCTGACCCCTAGACGCTCCACTCGAGTTACAGCGGGGCTTGTCACAGCGGGCCATGTCACAGCGGGGTGTGTCACAGGTAGCGCCCCTGTTTGTCAGAAGGAGCGCACATACTGTGACAAACGGCGCCCGGTTCACGTGAGATGCGATATACAGCACCCACTGACATGTGTGACACATATGTACGTACATGGAAACATGTATGGATGTCATGCGTGTATTGTTATGCGTGTGGTATACTGGAATTATGTGTTTAAAGATTTGTATCGGTATTCATGTCCCCTAAAAAAATAGATTGCTATGTCTTCAAATCGTGATGCCTAACCATATGCTTGCGTCAATATGCCCAATTGGAACTTTAAATGATGATTTGATGTTTTTTAAAGAATTGATATCCTCAATTTATTTTTTCTCAGTTGTGTTTACGGTCATTTTTAAACCACGAAGGCTATCGAACAAATGTCAAAGGTTTTTCCTCACCCTTATAGGAGTTGGTAACTAAACCCGTCCCAAATGTGCGAGAAAGATAATGAAATGAGTGGGGAAAACATTTATAAGAATGAGTGTATATCATGCTTTTTAAATTTTATACAATCATAACAATCACGGTGTGTTTCCCCATTCGTTCTCCTTTTATTTGCATGATTTTGCCGACCGAATGCTGCATTTTCTTCAACATTATATATAAAGTATCCTCTTACTGGCGGATTTCATTGGTCCACCAAAGCCAGATGCTCTCCCAATTTACATAACATTAGCTTTTTGATGGCGATATTTTCATCGTGCGAAAATATATTCCAAGACTTGACAACCTTTATTTACAGGGTAAAACACATTAAACTCTCAAAAACGGGGAGACATGGTAAACTTATTTTGAACACAAGAGCCACAGAAAGAGCATGACAACGTTCCTTCCATTATCTTCCCCTGTGGTAACGAAGATTTTGATGCTTTTTATCTTTTTCTTTTTCTTTCAGCGTTCCCGTAAATGTATAAACCAGTAAGTTTTTGTCAATTCTGCTGGTCAATGTTATGACCAATCTTTAAGTGAATGCCATTATGGCACCTATTTCAACAGTTATAAATTCATAAGTGTCATACAACGACCATCAACTACCCCTACATGGTAATGGAATACCATCCAAATATCACTGTATAATGCTATTGTAAATATGTAGTTGGTAGAACTTGAGTTGCATATAATCATCAATCAGAAGTAGTCGCCAACAAATGTGGTGCCAGGAGTCACAGTTTGAAAATGTTTAGCTGTGAATTGGTTAATTGCTATCCGCAGAATACATGCGTGTGGAATTATGGGAAAAAAATCATATAGGTAAAACATATGTGTGTGTATAATTATATTCCTTATAAAACTCTAGGTCTTTATAGAAACAACAAATGTATCCAATGTTACTATGAATTGATCAGTGCAGTTATTGATTTCGTAAAGGTTCTTTATCGTGTTGCTAGAAATCCTGTATTCATGGTGCTTCTGTGTTGTTCTACAAAGCAAAGCTTATTGACAGTCCCATATCGAATTTTATTATACCTTAGGGTGATACAAGTTTAGTAGTTAAGAGTTTAACACAGGGCGATACAAACCAGGGTGATAACCAGCCTTGTATCGCACTGTAGTGTGATACAGAAACTTTTTATTTTTCTAAAATTCATGAAAAAATGAAATAATTAAGAAATAAAAAATCTAACATATGCATTATCTGTACAACATTCATAGCTACATTTTACTGCTTACTATTTGTGGATTTGATGGATATCAAAAAAGTTATATGAAAAAACATAAAAAAATGTGCAGCATCACAGTCCCACCATCACTGATTGCTGTGCATCCTTCCTTGGGAGCTCAGATCTAACAGAAAAGGTATAATAAATCCATAACCAACCTCGAAGGGAGTACTCGGGCGGTTATCACCCCTCGCCGGTATCAGCCCTCGGCCGGCCCTTCGGGCCCTGGCCTCGGGCTGATATCGAGGTCCCGGCTCGGGGTGATAACCGCCCCCGTACTCCCTTCTTAGTTGGTTATATGTATAGACACAACATCAATGCTGTCGTAGTTATCAACCGTTTTCTTGAGTCAAATACATATAGTTGGAAGCTGTAGAACCAAGTTGTATACGGGGAAATCTGTCGCCACATGACTTTTTTTCCTATGATGAAGCATACAAAGTTTTATCATTATTGTGATGACATTTTGTCCTTCACAAAGTGTTATAGTATTAGGTAGCATTAATTTAGTACTGCTTTACTTTTTATGAGCTTTCGCGGTTCATCATTATTGTTGAATTTCATGTCTTTATCTGATGTTTATAAGTAACAACAACTATTTGATTTGTAACGGTTTCCCATGCATCTATCGACAGAACCTTTACCCAATACATAAAAAGGATAATAAATCGCGTCTCAAACTATTGAAGTGCCCTTCTTATCTTTTTTTTAAGAATAAAGGGTCCACCTTAAGCTGAAACATAAGTAGGTATCATTACTTATGGTTTTCAATCCTTCATCTATATGGCAGAGGTTTCCATTCTTTCTTGTAAAAAACAATAACACACTATTGCAAAAATATTTTACCGCCTTTTGCACATGGAGACACCATATATAAAATAAAGCAATATTGATGAATAGGAGTTGGCTATATGCAATACCATCTTAACCCAACCTCTTGACAACGTTCGCAGTGTAAATCCAATTCAATACTGTTGCAAATGGTCTAATCCTAATCGGAAGCCAGCCCCCTGAGGTGCTGGACACCAAACACTGAAGCCTTAGCATACAGATTAAAGTGGATTATCGGTCCGTTGGTAAATAGCATGGCCTCTGAGGCTGTGCTCTAACCTTGATCCAGCTATACACTTGAATTAGCCAAATAGAAAACCAACTAAACCGAGCCTCCACCCATGTCAGGCCGGCCGAGGAACTCTTAGTTTGGGTACAGATTCCAAAAGCCATACGATCATTTCAGAAAGGCCAAGGTGGTTGACCTTTTACAGTCATAAGGAAATTGCTTACAACATTGTCCCCCGTTGGAAATCACAACAGTGCTGGGTCAATGCTAAATGACACGGCTATTGCAGGTGTGTGGGTGTACACATACCTTACCCATACCCACAGATGCCTTTAGGGGGTACTCTTTTCAAATGTTTCTCCTTAGTTGATTGGCCAGGCAGACTTTGTTGACTTAAGGCCGTTCCAGTTGGATAAGCATCCCGTGATATTTACACCTGAGGTTTCCAATTATTTGGAGGTCACACATTCTCTTAGGGGCCTAAGAGTTGGTCTCTTGAACTACAAGTGGAGAACTACATTCCTTTCTCAAGTGATTTGTGACTGACCAAGATCTACCTGAGATACTTGATTGGATATCTGCAATTAAGGACGTGTATTTATCTTACAATTTACCATGACCTGGATTAACAAAACAACAAGTTAGGATACTTGTAATTCACCCGCCAGGTCTAACTTCTACCTTTTGGAGGCTTTCCAGTTTTCCATGGTAATTTAAACAGGTAAGAATGTACAATTTTTCAATCTTTTACAAGATCCACTTGATACCATGATTGTACCAATGTAGGATTTAATTTTTCAATGGGCAAATGACGTGATTATATAACTCATCACCTCATCAACTGAGTAAATGAGAGACATGATTGTTTTCTCTTTCATAGCTTGTAATTGCCTCGTCTGACACCCAAATTTGCAGTAAATAACTATCGTTATCAACTGCAGTCATCACAAAAATGTATAAACATAATTGATCAATGTTTATTACCGGTGAATTCACTCAATTAGCCAAAATGCTCAATGTTCAATTTGGCCGTAAGAGAATGATTACATCTACATCTAAAATGCAATTTTACTATTTTACTATCTATAGAAATTGCTAATTCGATTGATAGTCTCAATCAAAGAAAGCCGCCAAATTTAGAGTGGTAATAGGTTGCCTGTTTGCAGCACCGTAGTCTGACTATGACTCTTTGCTACCTGTTTGCTTAACAAGGGACCCTTCTAATCAATTCCCACATAATTCGTGCCACTAGCGGTTCCAAAACATGCCAAAGAGATTTCAAATGTTAAATAAAAGGTTTCAATCATTCACTCAAGGCTATATCTGCAAGAAATTGTTTCTATGAAGTCGTCTTTCCGTGTTGCGAAATTGAATTTTCCTCGAATTATTCTGACCATAAGTTTCAAACGTTACTGATATATGATGAGCACTACCATATAAATAACAAAGCATATCCCCTCTGCCTCTACCAAAATCTCTAAGAGAATGAACATAAAAGCAAGAGGCAGCAAGTAGCATTTAACCCTTATAGAATTCTTATGGGGTTAACTGAAGTTCCTTATAGCCATCTGTCTAGCAGAACTACCAATAATCAGAAGTTATATATGTAATGATAAGTAATAAAGGTGGGTGAAATATGGCAGGGTTGCCATCGAAGTCTTGGTGGGAGAGCGCTCGTCCACTAATCCAAAAGTAGTTGTAAAGCAAGATGTCAAACATGAGAGTGTCACACTGTCTAAATCATGATATAATATATAACATGAATATATTATATTCATGTTTCAACTGGAAAATTGTCTACCCATGAAGACAAGAAGACACACACATTTACATAAATGTATAAACATAAACATTATTAATTTTTGTGTACACATAATTATTATATGTACATGCAAATACATATTATGTTGTATATACATATACAAAGGCTTTTAGTGTGTGGGATTTGGTCACCTAAGCGCAAAAATATCCCAGAATCCTATTTGGATTAATAAGAGCAGGGAATGACCCCAGGATATCTGGTCTCTACAATAGAATGGTAGTCTACTACCCCAGGAGAACGTGGAAGACCAGCTGAACATGGTCTGAAACATGAAGTGCATGCCTGGTAAAATCTTTGAACAAAATCAATTATGATTTGAAATGATTGTTAAATGATAGCAACCCATTAAGCTTCCCAATTTAATGCAACTCGCTTGTTTGTTGGTTTGAACCACCAGACTCTGCACTGAAAACACAAAGTCGTCAGAGAGCCACTGCAAGGTTGTCAAAGGGTTGTCACTGGTGACTTTTGGGCTCCCATAGATGACTTTTGGGTCATCACAGGGCTCATTTCAGGCCATTAATGCTGTGTGACGACCTTGTGACAATCCTTTGACAACTTTGGGGTGGTCAGAGGGTTGTCATTGTGAATTTTGAGGCTGGATGACAACCCAGAGGTAGTCATTTTCTCCTGACTACTTTGGGCCAAAAAGGTCGTCAGAGAAGCAAAAATGAAGATCGGGTTGTCATAGGGTTGTCACAGAAGAAAATGAGAAGTCAAAAGTCCTGCCTGACTACCCTAGGGTTGTAAGTGAATGGTGCCTAAACCGACAGCCCAGGGTTGTCATGGCCTCTGTCTATATCAACCCAGTGTTGTAGGTGAATGGTGTCAAAACCATACAAGTCATAGGCCTCCTATGTGTAATGGCCATACCTAATAACTAGTAATAGCATAATAGGAAGCCATTATAATGACTATGATATCTACAACATGAAAATATTCATAAATAAGATTTTTTGTCTAACAGACACAGACACAGCCTGTGACAACCTTGGGTTGTCGTTTTTGGCACCACTTTTGACAACTCTGTGTTTTCAGTGCCATGGTTCTGGAGTACTAGGATATTTTACCCTTGCTCTGGGATGATCGAATCATTGAGAAGGTAGAGACTATACCCCTACACTTTAACTGAGGCAGGTTTTCTTTTAAAGGCAGTGTCCCATAGGCAAGTCATCACATACAGCCACCAGTGGCACTAGGCCTTTGATAACCCTGTCGTTGTCACAGGGAGAATGTCTAATACCACAGCAACAGGACAGAGACTTAAACCGCCAACCTTCAGACGACAAAGCTAACACTCTACCACTGTGCCACCAGAACACCCTACTGTGACTCAGTGTGACCCAGACAAAAAATAGGAGGGGGACGAGCACCTCAGCAACCTCCCTCCTCCCCGACCCCAACCCCCGACACACACACAAATACAAGAAAATCTCTTTTATATCCGTGCCATTATAGACATATTAAAGATGTTTTGCTTCATGCATTGATAAACAGATAATAAAACTAAAGAATCTTTACATAATTAATTTCCTACATTTCAGACAAACATCACCATGTGGAAGAACATCCCCGTCGACGCCAAGGAGCGCTTCGGCCTGGAGGGCTGGCAGCGGAAGATCAACCAGAACCAGCCCCGCCACTGGTCGACCAACGCCCAGGAATACGGCATGTTCACTACCCCCACGGTCAGGTGGCGGCTCGAGCAGGAGGCCACGCCCCAGAAACCCACCTCGGCCACGAGGCCATGGGAGACGACCAACTCGCACTATGGGGACCGCTTCGAGCAGCTCAACAAGACCACCTACCGCCAGCACGTCACGGCCGTGGCAGCTGCTCAGACCAAAAACAACAGGTATCAGAGGAGCCGCTACAACCCACATCCAGGGATTCGCCTGGACCGCATCCCGGGCCTGAGGGCCAAAGATGACTTTGTCGTCAGTGAGCAGAGTCTGGTGAGCAGCTCACCTGTGATGATGAAGAAGAATAAGGTCCAGCTGAGGCCCATGAAACAGCCGAGTATACATGAGAAGTTCCTCCGCACCAGGTATATAGTTCCCTGGAAGGTGGCTTACAAGCCATAAACTTTAAGGATGTATTGGTATATATATTATTGCTCTCTTTCTGAAACGTAGGTTATCAAGAACACCAGTAATAAACGTGTGTAATTTGTGTGGTGAAGAAATAATGTACATAGGCCCATGTATCATGTATATCAAATTAGTTCGGGGGTTTTCAGTCAGATTTGGCTGTAATGTTTAATTGATTGAAAAGTTACCCATTTTTCTGCTCGGGTGTCTACTTGGGATGCGGAAGAATTTAGACTTTTTTTTCTATTATTTTGTGTTATGTTAAACTTGACTCAACAAAATCTTCTCTTCATATTCTTCGATGTTCCGGCAAATGGTTATTTTCGTGCTATTGAATAATGAGACAACACAATACCGACACAGTTTTGTTCAAGGTGTAATTGAATATGCCCATGCATTACTGAAGGCCCTATCACAAAGACAGCGCACAAATCGATTGTTTTTACATAGTCGCTACCAAAACCTAGCTGTAGTAATTAAGACGGTTTTATGACCTATACACTTATGATAAGCTTTTCTCCAATTTTTAAAAAATGAATTAAGAGTTTGGATGAATTGAATTGACATGGTTTGATTATACCTCAAGAGATCCAATTAACACACAATTGCCAATAACGTCAAGACCGAAATGTGGACCAGATCGACTAGCTAAGAATTGAGCAATGTAACGGTGGCGTTCTGTTTTTGAATTATGATGTTCCATAACAGCTGCATTCTTTAAATAATTATGATGATCAGGGATTGAGGGGGAAAAGCACCATGACTGTAAGGTTTTAGTGTTTTACTAGTTATCGTACACCATGTCGTAGGCCAACCAGAATATTCATGGGACATAATGAGACATAATAAACGGTGCATAAAAACAATCATGTCTATATCGCCGCAACTTTTTAATGTCGTTTCATAACAGGCAACAGAAAGTAATTATATGTGATGTTATTAAAACAATGTATTCTTAGCTGAGAACCATTCACTCGTTCCCTGTTCCTACTTAAGTCATTAGTCATAAAAAGTTTGCAGGTATAAAGAAAGATATAGTTTATATGATTATGTCCTGCTTAACAATCAATTAGATTTTATCATGCTCTGTTGGTGTATTAAAGGGAGACAAAAACAATATAATTGACACAATTTTCAAAACTCAAATGAGTATAGAAACATGTGTGATGAGTCTAGTTACGGTCAGTGGTAAAGTATTAGCTGTGAAAACTAGCTCAAACTGAAGAATTCCATGAGAGATGGCAATATTTCAATTTGTTGTAAACAAACCCCATTTTTGCAGATCCACATTAATTGAGTTGAGCGAGGAAAATGTGTTTTTAATGGTTTTCTATCATATTTCATGGTTTAGATTTTAACATGAGCCAGAAATAGGAAGGGATTTCCATGATTATTTTTAGTTTGGAAAATTGTGTTGAATTTATTGGTTTTGGCTCCCTTTAAAGCAAGTCATTTATTTTATATCAGTTTTAGTCCTAATTGGAATGAAGCTGATGGGTGTGGTGGTTGGTTTGCATTATAGAAAACAATCAACACACTGCTGCAGTTCAAAGTGTCTGCAGGTTACACTTTTGCCGCGGAGCTCTAGAATATGTCGCACCCTTATATCACTCTGCTGAATCATACCAATTGCAATTTGTGGAAATAAAACACCAATGGGCCGATAACGGGATTCATGAGCCTTGAGGTAAGCATTAGGACGGTAGGTTTACCTTCACTGTATGGGGTCTCCTTCAGCCGTTTTACCAGAGACCCCTGGATACGATAATGGTGGGAGTTCTTGAATTCTAACCACCACAGTCAGGGCCATACCTTTGTTTATGGGACGAAAAAAAAGACGATATGAGGCGAAACTGTTGAATTCAACAAGGATCATTACAAAGGATTGCAAAAGCTTTTAAACTTTAAAGGAAAACTTGCACGTAAATTCTTGAAGTGCTATTTTTTGTGTAATAACCTTGACATAAGTATTCTGAAAGTATGTCAAAAGTAAAAAATTGAAAATTTTGAGGTCTAAGGGAGTTATTCAGGAAAAAAAATTGGGGGGGAATTCCCTGAATGATGAGCTGCTCAGTACTCCTCTTGCTACGTCACAGCTATGGGAATTCCCTCTAAAGTAACTTTGGGATTCCCTGATTAATAAATGGTTGCAGATGAATATATATTTTAATGTATTATGAGTTGCATTGGGCCAAATATATAAAACTAGGGTTAGAGAGCATAACCCTTATTAAAAATTCTACAGGGATGGGGATTCCCTTCACCCCAGTAACTCCCAACTTGTCATTAATTAGGGGATTTCCCTTAAAATGCACATAATAAACTAGTTTTTTAATGTCCCATAATTGTCATTAAACTAATAATTTCCCTTCCTTTTTGCACACATTGATAGTGCAAGCTCTGAATAACCTGCTCAATAGAACTCATTGAAAAATAACCATCCTGCAGTTACGTGCAAGGTTTCCTTTAATATGGGAAACATGCAATTTTAAAATGGGGTTTTACGGGTAGGTTAGAAAAACGTGAGTTTATACCTTTCAATGCTAACTTTGTAACAACATTTAAAAAAAATATTCATTATCCATAACTAGACAAGATAGCTCACAGCATTGCTCTTATTGATTGGGTTATGTCTACTTCTTTTTTGCTTAGGAGGGGTGTTTAGGCTATAACTATAAACATTATTAGGAACCATAATTGCCTTGTTAGTCACCGAGTCACAAAAATGCTGCGGACATTATTTACAGTACTAACTAATTATTTACAGTACTAACCTATGACAGAAGTCTACATTTCCGAAATACACTGGATGAGGAAAGGTTTTCCTGATAAGACCTAATGATATGACACTGCAAACCGCTGTGAGCGATTAGCAGTCAGTGCCCTCTACAAGTGGTTATGGCTTCATCAAGAATTTATGACCTTACGAGATGGTTCTCAGCAATAAACGTTGCTGTTGCCAAGTTTACGATTCTGCAAGATAACTTGAGGGATTTAGATGGAGCCTGTCAGTGCTTTCCTCCTTTTTTTCATGAGGATATATGTTCTCAGTGTGTAACTCTATCCGAAGTCCCTGCGATTGTCCCTGCAAAACTGTTTTATTAGGTTACAATGTAATCTGAGTGGACCGCAAGTTCAATGGTAAATCATTCTCGAAAGTGACAAGTAAAATAGTGACGAGATAATTATGATTTGAAACAATTTTTTCTTCCCATACGAGGAAGTCGTTAGTAAAAAACGTAGGCCTTCTCTTGAATCCTGGACGCGCAATGCATTCTGGGATGGCTGACGGCAGCGCCTCGTATCGGCGGAGATATCTAGTGTCTCCCCCTGGTGTCAGTTTGGGAGTCTGATGTCAGTTATTCCGAGCAGGAATGCAACTTGATGCAACGACAAGGTCCGCATGTTGAGGGGACTACCGCGCAGCCCTACACACTAGGTAATAGCGGTTTGCAAGTCAGCAATTATCTAGGCATTTAGTTCTCTGCTTTTGCATCATTTTTTTTCTCAGTTTCGCGCGCTTGTAAACAGGATGCGCACGCAGATGGTCAGTATTTCTTCGCCATCTGAAATCTGGTGCCATGAGGAAAATACTTGATTTATTATTTTTGATGATTATTGTTGACAATGGATGTACATGTCACATTTCGATCCTTGTTCCTACCTACTACCTACCGGTAGGTCTGAGTGAATAATTGTTCTTTTTTTTCGTGTTTTATTTTCATATAATATGAAATTATGACGGTAAGTAATAATTTTGTATCACAAGATCGTAATTCGATCCGCAGCTTAGAAGGTCGTGTTTCATACTTACCGAAGAGAGAATAAACGTATCGGTTTATTTATTAATAATATTGGCATGTGATTTCCTAAACTGTGCTTCCATAATAGATGCCATCACGTACATGTACGTTTATACTGCGTATCCCGAAACGCAATGCTCCAGGGTTGCCAGAAAACGTTATAAATGGCAGGCAGGGGAAAGGGTCGCTAAACCTGAACCACCTTGGCTTTGACAAGCAACCTGTTAAAATACTACTCTACGCTTACCCTGGTACGTCTGTACACCGGTACGTGTAACCTGGGGGAGCGGCTTACCGGGGACGCGCAAGGGGGGGGGGGGGGGCTTGGGGCTTGTGTGGGAGAGCAGGGGGGGGGGGGAGAGGGGGGAAGGGGTGGGGAGGGGAGGGATAAAAGGAACCGGGTGCAGAGGGAACTGGGAAAAGAGAGAAGTAAAGACTGTAGAGGGGGGAAAAGTACCAGTAGATTTCTTTGCATTTTTCTTTGCATTTTCTATGTTTTTCCTTTTACTTTTCCACTTTTTTCTGGTCCTAGGGGAAGGGGTGGAGGGGGATGTGTGGCAGTCCCAGGTAAGCCTAGATCAACACTGAGATGCCTGGACCTGGTGACTAAAACAGGTTGTACACAGCGCTCAGTGGCCACCCCCACCTCCCCACCACCCTCGACACACCAACCCCACACCACCTCCCCACTACCCATCCGCCGTGGCTTCCACCCCTTCCACCCAGTAGCAGTAGCGGCACAAGAAGAAGAAGCAGTGGCAAAAAAGTGGTCACAAAAATACAGCCACCTCCATGGTGGCATGCCCGCATACCTGCTGGTGGGGATGGCGTCGGGCGGCGGCGGGAAAATAAACGTCAGCATGCACGTCGCGCCCCCGTGTGGCGGTGGCGCGCACTGCCCGATACTCCCCACACTATGGGGCGCCGCGCGTAAACAGAAGCAAACCACGGGTAAACAACAGGTTTCATCTCTGTTTGAGAATAGTGTTCTTAATTTTCTCAAACCTCACAGATTATGTCTTTTTGTCGTCTGGTAGGCCTATGAGGCATGTATATCCTTAGGGAATTAGCCGTGTTGCCCCCAGTGGCCACCGCGTATTGTGAGACTAAAAATTGAGTGTTTTAGTACCAAAAGTAGACGTTGACAAACTCCTAAGGCTCTATTCTCTCTGGGTTTTTTTTGTACTTGCTGTTAACATTTATATTTGATACGAAAATGTCGTTTGATAAATGCAAATTTGAAAGAAAGAGTACATTTACCTGTCATATGCGATTTTGGAAGACTTTTATTTATCCTGATCCCTAATAAATAAATTATCAGGGCTATATTCTTGTGTAACTATTCAAGGGCTAGTTTTCTTTTGGAATAGGCTATCATAAGGACAGATATGTGGTGGTGGATGTAAGATTCTGAAAATGGAGAGAGGCGATATTGAACAAAGTTTGTAAATGGAATTATTGCAAAATATTTATATTTTAAATTACTATTGGACATAATCTTGTACAGCAAAACAGTAAATCTCCTAGCCCTCAAAAAGGGAGGGGAGGCTACTGTCGCCTCCATTCGTAGACCACCATGGGTGTCGGGCGAGGGGATGAGCAGACGGGCATGGAGTTCTTTTTTTTGCATTATAAGTGTTATGTCCTAACAAATTGTGACATTTGCAATTTATATCAATCAATTGGTTAACAAAATAAGACATAGGAGCTTGGGGCGATGTCGGATGTCACATTCATCTTCTCGCATGCAGCTTCAACCTGCGGGTCTGTCTTTACAGTTTTATGAGTGGCCCGACAACTTAGACACCATAGATAATTCGGTCCATTGACAAGTGGCTTGCCTTACACCAATACCACCAGCAGCAGCAACTGAGCCTGCACGGCTGCCTCTGCCTCCTGCTGCCGTCCAACAATAAAACACGGCCCTCCTAAATATCCAAACTATAAACACCCTGCGTCATCTAGTCAGCCGCGCGGCGCATGCCGAGCATACGCACATGAAGATGTTATGTCACCCGAAAAACATTACTGGGCCCAGCGAAACGCGAGTAGGGTGTGTATTCATCGCGCTAAAATCTTCCAAATGACTTGTGCAAACAGCCCGGACGGCCAACTGCGTGTTTCCGATAGAAATCTCCCCAAAGACGAATCCAAACACACCGACATTGCTGCACGTGTCCGACTGTTCCGCCGAGCAGCCGACAATTTTTACCACGTCGAGTTTTTCCCGCGCTTGCAAATGGCGGATCTATATATCCGGGATGCATTGGAGGGACGCTGTCGCAGTCGTAGTATACGAGCTGGGGAGAACAGAGGAGGTAAACTGGCAAGTGCCAGAATGCCAACCCCCCTCCTCCTCCACCTGCCCCACCATCTCCCCCACCCCCACCCCCTCCCACCCTGTTCCTCCACCCCCTCCCTCCCTGTTCCTCCAGGGCTGTGTCAACATCAGACACGAGCCTCCTGTACTAGGCACACGCAGAGGGCCTCTTTTTACCTCCTTAAAACACATTCCAACATACAGTCACTATAGCGCCCAACCACCAACTCACCCGCCAACCAGTGTTTGGACACTTTCTCAATTTATATAAGTTGTTTATCCCGTAACCCAAAGATACGTTTTGTTTGAAGCTGTTTTACGGCTGTAAAAGAAAACATGTAAAAAGCCCCATGCTAAACGGAAACCAACATTCACTTTGGAGCCATTTTCCTATCAGTATCATCAAACATTACATTTTCTTGGCCCCAGAGCTTTAGCCTACTTTTTGTGAGATGCATAATTAGTGTTGTAACCCATGTTACAATTTGTTTCATACATTAATGATTAATTCTTTGTGGTAGACGAGTTACGTTCAGATTGTCCCTCATTACTGCACTGCCTAATACTTAACAGCGATTCACGTGAAGCCACTTTGAGTAACGGATGAAGCCACTTTGCGTCCATGGAGCCACTTTACGTCCGCGAAGCCACGTTGTATCTCGCAACCATGCATTTTTGTACTTAAATGAAGACTCAAGTAATTTTGAGGTCACATAAAGGAGCTCTACGTCCTGAAGGAAGCCACAGAGCAAATGTTGGTTTGTGCTGATTGTAGACTGTCACTGCTTGTCAAATGAGAGCAACTTGCATAGGTCAGAACATCTTGATGGGTCTTACAGGAAGCCACCTTGCAACATTTAGGAAGCCACCTTGCAACATGTAGGAAGCCACCTTGCAACATGTAGGAAGCCACTCTGAATAGAACCCACTTTACGCTCAGTCTGAAGCCACTTTGTAAAAAGCCATGTTGCACATAACATGAAGCCACTTTGAATAAAGTCATGTTGCGCATAACTTGAATCTACTTAAATAGGGTCATGTTGTACATAAAATGAAGCCACTTTGATGAGAGCCACGTTGAGCTTAGTATGAAGCCACTTTGATGGTCTCAATTTGAAAAGCTTGAATAATATGTTAATCTCACTGGTGGCTCTGAACGCTGAGAACCCAGAAAGTAAATACACTTTGGAGAAGTGAGATTATTTTCACATCAAGGATGCATCTTATCATTTTACCTGCACCTATATTGTGCATGTATGCACCCCTGATCTTTATGGATGAACCAGTATTGACCAACAACGCTAACAATTGAATAGGGCCTACTTGTGACAGACGCATTCCGGTCGTGAGACACGAGTTTGAGAGAACCTGCTATAGTTCATATCTGGCGTAAAAGAGAAGTTTTCAAGGGCATAATCCAATATGCTATCACATAATCATAGCAGAAGAATTGCTTAAGTTTATTGTGATACTATAAGGCAAAGAAGTGTACCGATTACAATATTCCTTCTGCAGTAATTGTAAACCCCTTGATGAAATCTCTATGTATTTTACTCTTAATGCTCATGCTCATTTACTTATATCTTCCTGATCATTATTTCAACGCTCTTTCCAAATTGTGATAAAGTAGTTGTGGGAGTTGTGTGATGGACATATCTATCTATGAAAACACGTACGAAATAACCCCTTCCCGTTCATAGCCCACTTAAAATGATAAGGTCCCGTCTTCATCATTTAACATCCTGGGCCTTGACTTAACCATTAAGAGACGCCCGTCTCTCGAGTAACACATACACCTCTGTACGTGAATGCCATTCGGGCATCCGGGCACTGAACAAGCCTCGTTCTCATCCAAGTGCCCGCACGTGCACGACAGGAAATGGCCACAAGATGGCAGCACGGACAGACGGGATCTGAAAAAAAAACTGGAAAAGGCTGGTCGCCATAGACAAATAGAGGAAGCTTTCGACAGGAATCCAGATGTCACCCGGGCGCCCATCAGTGTAAAAGGAAGTGAGGAGGGGGCGTGGGGTGGGGGTGGGGGTGGATGCTGTTATCGGGAGTTGAGTGATAATGCTGCAACCACGGGTTTTAGTTTTTTGTTTCTCTTTCCGTTGGGTGTATTTCTCATTTCTTGTAAAGCTTTATTTTCTCGAGATGCTTAACTTCTTATACCATACTGGGTGTGTCACTTGATTGTTATTATGACAAAACTGCATTCAGCTCTTGAAGGAAAGTGCCTTGAATATTCTGATTGGGGAAGCGAACAAATACGATCATTTACAGCGACGGATGTCTGTTTGAAACAGTCCTATTTTTAGACCAACATAATTATTGCATTATTTAACTCAATAAATGTAAATAGATAACTACTGTCCGATACTGAGCCATACATTTAATTTTGTTATGGGATATTGCGTAAACCTCGATTAAGTTGGTCGGCTTATGTCTTTTTATTTCTTTATTTTCACAAAAAGTTTAAGGATATAACCTAATATTCCTTGCCGTTTAAATAATTTCCTCATCTCATGAGAATGATAATATTCATTTTGTTTAATCATATATTAAAAATTTGTTTTCAATCCCATGCTGTAACACACCTTTCTAAAGTAAGCGAACCCCAACAAACCTCTCCCTGAGGCCCAAGAAGCAGAGGCTGAGTTGGCGTGGCCTCGTGCCAACAGACCCTGGAGGACTTGTCTTCGGGGCCACTTGGGTCGTGGGAACGTGGCCGCTCAGCGCGAGCAGCTCGTGAGCGCCTCCTGTCCCGCCCAGCGTGCACCTCGCCCGCCCAGACATGCTGCACGTGCACACGCGACAAATTACTCCAGGCCTGACGCCGTACTAAAAATACACAGGCTGGTTCTGAGCTGCTCTGCTGAGGTGAGCAATTATGGGAATATATTCGGACTATCCATGCAAAGAGCCACTCTTGTAAATGCTGTACATATCTATAGCTATGTGTTTTTTTAATGTATAGGGAGATGCTGGTTCGTAAATTGCCTATTTAAAAAAGTTTGTGATGTTGCTGACATGAGAGGACATGTTTAATTTACTGCAGTTTTTATGGGCTTTGATGCTGGGAGGAAAGTACTAAACATCAAAAGAAAAAGATGTACAGAGATGTTGGGAAATGAACAGAACTGATGAGGAGACATTCGCAAATGGACAGAACAAGAGATAAAGATTAGGATAAAAGGAAAGAAATTATCTGAACAAAAGGCCAAACGGAAAAGAATAATGAACACATGTAATTAAAACAAGAGATAACAGTAGCAAATGAAAAGTAGAATAAGCGGAGAAGAAAAGAGACGTGACTATGGTGAGTGGGAATAGAGAAATAGCAGTTAGGATCGGGAAAGTAAGATAGTGCTTTTCTGATAAATGAGTGCAACATTGATATGCTGGCCGCACGTGGCGGTATAACACTGGACGAGCGTAACGTAAGCATGAGGACATGGTATTTATGTTCAAATTAATGCTGGCCCAAGTGCATCAGGAAGTGAACACTCTATCTGTGCCCAGTCCCACCATTCCTCACAGCCACACAGTCTGTTCCCATCTCACCAACTTGCCAGCAGTCAGAAAAAAAGCACACAGAAATAGCCTATGGGGTACTTAAACTTGTATTAATTGTTTACACACCGCCAACGCTATGGGTCTAGGTGTGAAAAGATCTCTCTGGGTTTGGCTGATTTTTTCTTCCCCACACCCTTATGCGAAGACAAGGTCCCTTTTTCTCGATTTAGTTTTGCATTTTCATACTTCTTACAGTTTTCTCGTTATTTGGTTATTTAGCGCTATACATGCCGATACACTAGGCGTAAATAGTGGACTCTTTCATTTTGCTACGTTTTTGTTGGTGTTGGCGAGGCGCTTGTAGTACTAGCAAACATTAAACAGCCACTACAGTGAACACAAACTATAAATCGCCGACGGAGGGCCCCCTGCCCCTTCCCACCACCGCTCTGACGAGTACGTGTTGCCTGTTATTCTTAGCCACCGCGGCTCCGGGAAGGACTCTTTCCCACGCTTCTAGGACTTCTAGGAAGGCCCCGATCCCCACCCCCTGCTGGGAGGTACAACCCCTCTGGAGGAGTGGTGGTGGTCGGTTTTGGGGAGGGGGGCACTCAATCAAAAATAGAGTATTACTTGTGAATGCAATACCCAAAGAAAGTGGCTGAGTAGCACAACCAGGGTTGAAATGGAAAGGGGAATAGCATATATGATCAGATGATTGATACCCAAATTATTTTATTAACAGAACTGCAATTTGCACTCAGGTGTGGAAAATTCTCGGTGGGAATTTAAGCATATCACACCCTTTATCAAACCTTTCTAACTAATAACATAGGTTAAACGTTTGACCATCATCACTTTTTTTACACAATTAATGTTCCCAATGATATTGATATTGGTGAGCTACTTATGAGTTATAAAGATACTGATAAATTTGTTTCTCTGATATAGTTAACCGAGAAACAAATAAGTTACCAAAATAAGTAACCCCCACACTCTCTCTCTCCAACACGTAGACACCCCACCTCTGGGCACAACCCTTACCCCCTACCCCTCACACTACCCCCCCCCCCCCCTCACCCCTCACCCCCGCCCCGCCCCTCCAGGGTGGGCAGGTGTGGCGGTAGTATGATCTTTGCCCCACTTCTCCCATCGACTTCCGCCGAGCGAGCATCCTGACGACCTCCGTGACAAATGGCGTAGGGTTACCAAAACTGACCCCGGCACTACTTTCTGAGGCACATATACCCATGCACACAACCCTAAATACTGATATTCACACATAAGTGTGTGGTTCTGTGGTTCTGTGGTTCTGTGTCGGTGGTTGTATGGTGAGACTCCTATATATATATGCCTAAGCAAGTCGTAGAGGGTCCTACCAAGTTCATTGGCTTGGCAAGGAGTCTCTCTGGAAAATCCTCAGGTTAACCGTAAGTCCAAAAAAAGAGTTCTAATCACAAACTTCTATGGAAATCAATCATGGATACTGTTGCGCGCTTCATTGTCCTCTGAAGTATGAGTATATAATTAACAACAAGGGGCCCATGACGCCCGAAAGTCCCAACCGTTCGCTGTTTCCTCCTAATAGCGTATGGGCCTTTTGAAAAGTGTGCAGAAGTAATGCTATTAGGTGTGAATTTGTATTGCAGTAAAATCTTTGTTGAGGTGCTAAAATTGTACATTGTTTGCTTCTTGCTGGATAGGGTCTACGTTCATCAAGGAGTGGTATATTTGTTTTTTATTGTGTTTTCAAAGTTTAATTTTGCTCGTCCATTTTCATTTTCCAACAATGGGTTATATATGTGTCGGAAGCTGTTGTTCACTCCCTCTTTCATATGATATGCAATAGGCCCTATGGGTTGGGATGAACAACATCTAAAACGCGGAATGGGTTGTGCGTACAACACTGGGAAACATATTTGTGAATTTTAGGTGTAACATTTTTCATAGAGTGATACAAAAGAAAGAGAAGAGTTCCTACCATTTCCAGCAAATCAGTGAGGGATTAAGAGGGGACATATGGACGCACGCGCCCCCACCTTTGGCCAAAGAGTCGTGAAGCAACACATTTACAAAATGCGCCCTTCCCCGTTTTAAAATACTACAACCGACAGTTTTTATCACGTGCCCTTCTCCTTGCATCATTATATATATCCCATACAAGTGTCGTCCCAATGCCATCCAAGTGCATTGGTTGGTCCCTCTTGTGACCGCTTGTCACCAGGTTTGGTCCATTCCACACTCCACTTCTGGTGGCGGATAACAGCACTTGCAGTATAAGAATTCATATTGTAATAGTCATGCTTCTTGACTTATCATTATTTGTGATGAATAAAGTGAGTAAATTGGAGTTGTCTTAGATTAAAGAGTTATATTAGAGAGCAGAATAGGTTTTTAGCATGCGCTAAAAGGTTGCACTACGTGTAAGGTTATCATGGTTACGGTGGATTTTAAATCAGCCTGTGGCGGTAGATTTGGGTATGTTGAACAATCGATTTTTGTACTCTGTGGATGGATCTTTTAAAATGCAATGTGTGTTTAAAGATCAATGATACTTTTTCATACCTTTCCTTTTTTCATTGTATTCCTGAGATCAATTGCGTTAGCTTTGTGCATCTTAAGAGCAATCATTTATTCATCTCTTTGCCATGCTTATTGTAATTAAATGCGTTCTGACGACCTGAGTGACACCGAAGGGCATATTCAAGGGATCGCCACTGATATCAGGTTCACAGCCTTCAACCTTTTCGAATGTCAGACATGATAGATAACTATATTTTGAAATGGTATCCCCAAAACGGTAGGTTAGGGTGAGTCTCTTGAATTATACCTGGAACCCCAGGCCTGGAACCCCTTAAGATTTTTAGATTAAGCACGACCCCAACAAATAAATGATGAGCCATGTCTAAGATTCATCTATAGCGGAATGCCAACAACTCCTAAACGTGCACTGAGTGGAAGAGGCTTGTTTTGGTAGGGGCTAATTCGTGTTTGCCCCTAAGATCACGCCCAGAATGGTCAACAACGTCCGACAGCCAATTATCCGCCTGTCTGCGCCTGCGCAGGCGCCTCTTGACCGGAAGTCATGTGGTTAAGGGCAACAGGCCGGGTGCTGCCACCTGTTGTTGGCCATTGGAGCGGTCAGCGTCCATAGATCACGGGGAAAAGTGGGTGGAGAGTGATTGGTGCGAGGGGTGGAGAGGTCTCAACAACTTGGAAAGGGTCAGAGAGCACCCGAACACTATAATTTGTAACTGGTTAAGATGGTACCATAGCCATTTTTTCCAAAGATGTCAAAGTTGGTTATTTATATTTCGCTTTTAAAATTGTCTGTTTAAATCCATTGAAGTTTGGGTGGTACGAGACCTGAAACTGAAAGTTGAATAGTTAAATGAAAAGGATTGCACTGCTGGTTAAATCTATATGACCATCTGTTTAATGAGGAGGGATGAGGAGGCTCAGTGATGGATAAAACATCAATTGCACTAAATGATTGATGGTATTTGCTACACCGGCAATGATATTTTGAATATCTGGTGAGTGACACTAACATGTTTTCCTTAAATTGCACTATATCTTTGTCCCACGATCTAGAGCTGTAAACTCGTCGTGAAGGGTGCCTATCCAGGTGGGCGAAATGTGATTACATCCACCCACACCCTACCGCCCGATGACGTACCAACCCCAGTGGTATTTCTGTCAGCCCAACCTCACGTCATAAGAAACGCGCACTCCCGTCGTACCTCTTTGCTTTATTTACCAACCCCCGGCCTTGAAGAGTTTATAGCGTGGCGGCGCATTCTCCTTTTCATTATTGCCTCATCGGAGGGTTGCCCTGGGGCTGGGGACTGGCTGGCGGGGAGTGTGTGGTGTAAGAAAGCACTGGAGGAGACTGGAGGAGACTGGGGTCCTGGAGGTGCGTCATGGGACCCACATATCATAAGTAACCCGCGGGCCTGGCCACCTGGCGGACGGCGTCATTACTACACGTGTGTGCGCGCGCATGCTTTTCCACCTGCCGCCGCTACCCTAGCTATAGCCCAGGGGCGGATCCGGGATTTCGAAAAAGTGTGCGTTTCTGGGAGTGGGGAAAAGGGGGAGGGTTCCATATGAATTATATATGCCTAGTAACAACATGTCCTGTACCTGAACAGGTACACAGAAGTTCGGCCCCCATAAAACAATAAAATAAACAAATAAACAAACAAACAAATACGTACACAAATGGATAAATAAAATGCAAAAGAAATAAGGTTTGGGGAAGTCAGGACTCCCTTAACATCCCAGCAGCAATCGCGCCCAAGATCGCTGCCAAACAACCGCCTTCTTCTCCGTTAATTCACAGCATCAATGTCCCCCAGTCCAAGTCAAAAGTATTGCGAAGGGGAACCATTTAGATTTAGATTTTAGAAACACAAGTAAAGAATCCATGATGTATGCTTTTGAAACATCAGAGTTATAGTTGTGAAATGGTATATAGTATAAGATAAATGTAGGGACAGTATTTATAATGGGTACGGGTTTTCCAAGTTACTGCATTTGGGACATTGGTAAGTATATATTGCAACATATATATTACCACTGTTTTGTAAGAGAAATTATATCAACTACTAGGTCAATAAGTTAAGTATTTAGAAAATAGAATTTCCAATTCACAAACTACAGCCGGCAGACCTCCTTTCACAACTCTCACTTTGACCTATTTCCTAAACCTTATTAACGGAAACTAACAGAAGTTTAACCGGAATCGCTCATCAAAACGTCTGTTAGTTGCCCCAAAAATGCACGGAACGGTCCCATATAACAGATGTCTCTCCCAACATGTGTGAGCTGCTCATATTCTCTAAACCCACTATGACAATCCCCGCGAGCCCCTCCTCATGTCAGGTTCCACATTCTTATCACCAGAGAGCCCCGAAAGCGATATCAAGTTTGAGAGGATATCAGCGGAGATACTAGGAATAGGTAGAGGAGGGGGTAGAGTGAATGGATAGAATGTGACGGGTTGGGGATGGGGCAGGGGGAGAGGGGGATAGGTCATGGTGGAGTAAAGGTAGGAGTAAGGGAGAAGGTGATAGCCAAGGGGGGATGTGAATAAGTATCGTAAATCATCATATTTAAGGACCACCTTAACTTTGGAGTTATTATTAAGGAATTTTCCAAACGTCAGAATGGTTCTGGAATCTGTAATTTATAAAGTATATATCATATTCAATAGTATTATCAACACGACTCTATATGACACCATCCAGCACCAGAACATGTCTTTTCTTAATGTATAACGAACAAAAATGGAAAGTTTATTGTGATATGCCCAACCTATATATTTTTAAGCCGCTAGAGGGAGGTGATAAAGGTGACGATGAATATAGAAAAGAGGGAAACTGGTGAAGGGAAAGGAGTGTATGAGTGAATGCGGTAGGCTTGACAGGTTGAGAGAATGTGACAGGAAAGGGCCTTACTGATAAGGTCAGAGATAAGGGGTCTGAGCAGGTTGTCGGGGACGTGGAGGGGTTGGGGACCTCTGGGTCTGTGACAGGTGACCCGTGACGTGTGACAGACACGCTGAGTCACTTCGAGCAGCTCGGGGCCAAGTATACCAGAGATACTTATAATGTAAGGCAGAATACAAAATAATTCTAACTTATTGTTAGCAGAATGAAAATAATGTTATTCTCTTTTAGGTTATCAATACTGTCATCAATACACAATTTTGTATCTGTATTTATCTGTTTACACATGTACTGGAAAAGGTAGTTGGGTACAAGACCATTGTCACTGGATTCCACTTTCAAAATAATGTTTACGGAGAGGCGTGTGTATGTACTGGCAAGTGGTAAGTACGAAAGGTATCAAGATATTACAAATGCATTTGTAGGTTTACGTAGGCAGAAAGAGTATAATTTGCATCTAGAGTTAATGTTAACACAATACATCCTAGTCACCGGCCTATACTCTTTTATCTGTAAAGTGTTTTAATCTAGATTTAAGTTTTGTTATTGTCTTTTTTAATCCGGAAAAGTATCGAAAAGCAACATTTTGCTATTCATGACATATGTCCATAGAGAGGACTATACACAAATCCGTCATGACTGCATAGTGGGCGATATCTATTTAGTTTATATAGAAATAAGGTGGGTTCTACATTCTTGTTTTTATACTGTTTGTTCCCCGTTGCTTAACTTCACAAACTAGTTCTGGTCTGAAACAATCAACTTCCGGAATCTGTGATGACTAGGAACTCTCATAATTATGCTGTATAGCTCCATGTCCGGTTCCCAAGATTTCCCAGTGAGACCTCTGAGTTGCAACTTTAAAGTACACCATTCAGAACAGAACCTAACCCATAATGTTTTAACCTTCACGTCTAAGTCCCTAGCATTCAAGACTTGGTATTTTCAAACAAAATGCCATCATAATAAATTACACTAAAACCACGGGCGCAAAATATGGTTTCAATTAGATTCCATACCTGAGCAAATCGCGTGCAGAACTCTATTTCGGAGTTAGCCCTTGACTTTTGAGCAGTGCCTGAGGCTGGAGGAGGGATTTGCCGCCTCGCAGGAGACTGATCGCTGCTAGAGGCCTGCCCCTCAACCGGTGCAGAACTGGAATAATACAGGTGTGTGAGCCGTCAGAACTGACTGACGACCCCCAAACAGGTGGATCACTGGGGAAAAAATGATAATTCAAGAAGGATGTTGGTGAGAACTGTGTAGTGTTTTTTTGTGGGTTCTGAAGAAAAATATGTATGGGAAAATAATGTTAGTGAAACGTCAAACTGAGTCCTGTCATGATCTCATATAAAGTAGTCACAAAGTTGTCAGTATCTCATTCAAAGTTGTCAGAAGTTTGTCATAGGGTTGTTGATTTTGACACCAAGATTGTCAGAAGATTGTCATAGGGTTGTTAATTTTGACATCAAGGTTTCCAGAAGGTTGTCATAGGGTTGTTGATTTTGGCACCACTTTTGACAACCTTGTGTTTTCAGTGTATGGTGGAGAACCCAGTTTTGAATTTTTTCCTTCTATTTTTTCTTCTTTATTTCTACTAAACTTCTAGGTAGAAATCATACATATGAAAATTATGATTATTAAGTAACACAGATTATAAAAAGCTGATGTCAAAATTTTGAAAACTAAAGAAGCCATGGTGCGTCATTAAGATACATATTTGATATTCAAAAGTTTAAAATAACAAAGAAACGAACATTCACCTTGTCAGAAAATATTTAAACTTTTGTTTCAGATCTTAAAAATAATGAAATCCGAAACTCCTGACAGTGTCCTAACAAACACTCAGAGCTGCTCACAGATGCTCGTTTCGCCGCCGGTGGCCCCCGCACCTGTCGCCGACGCCCCGCGACGTCGACGTTCACTCGGACGGTTCGCTGAACTTAAGAGCCTGGACGACAGGACCGCCCGGGGCCGGGGTGGGGCCGGGTGGGGCCGGGGAGGGGCCGGGTAGGGGCCGGGGAGGGCCCGGGGAGGGGCCGGGGAGACCAGACGTAAAATCGGCCTTCCGCAACGACGACTGGCGGCGGCGGGGGGCGGGCCGCGCGCCGGAAGGGGTCTGTTGCCGCTGGGGGGTTTGGGGTGTGGGAGCCGCTCGCTCCTCACTGGAAGGGTAGTACCGCGCGGAGTACTACATGTATTAGTGCATGTAGTGGTTCTCTACTCTACCATGGAATGACCACTGACGTGCTGAGAGGGCAGTATAGTGGACACCAAAGGTCTAAAGGTCTAAAGGTCTCTCGAGTACCGCCTGACCAGACAGCACCCCAAACCAAGGGTAGTTGACCTACAGTGATCACGGAGAGAATTGTTTTGAAAGGAGCCCAACATCCTCGGGGTAATGGCATACCAATTATGTATTCATCCATCCTTCCATCCATGCATTTTTTGTTTAAAGGTTTTATTGGTAATAATCTTCAAGGTTTCCCTTGGTTTTCAGGGTAATTACATTAACAGTAAATATATACATACAATCAATATAATGTAATGAAAATCAAGCATTGTATGGAAGACATGTACACATTGGATCATCACCATAATAATGGAGACCAGATAAAAAATAGTCTATTTGACAATTAACAGACATTTTGAAATATGGTCAATTTACATTTTGCAGCAAGTCAAGGTATTTCGAATACAAATGTTTTACTTTACAGTTAAAAAAGTATGCAGTTTCACAGTTCTGAATGTTACTTTCCAATTTATACCTAGCCCACACACATTTAATTTTAACTTAGATTCACCGACTTGAAAAATATGTACTCACGTGAAGCTCGGATTAATAAATAAAAAAAGTAATATATAGTATTATATTCATGAATACATAATGCCCGTTATGCTGTAGCTTCAAATGACTTTCCAATAATATCGTAAAGTCGGTTGAACCAGTGAGATTGTTTGAATATGTTCAAGCATCACAAGGGGGTTCTTTTATCAAATCAGAGAGAATACCCTTGTGGTGTCTCTGATTAAGTAAAGAAAGACAATTCTCCTAACTCCATCAGCTGTACCATGGAGAGTAAGCTTATTTTACTCTTCATGGCTGTCCTTAAAAGTTCCTATTAACAGTTTCCGTGAAGGTCAAGGGCTTTTTAACTTGATGTGTGCAAACTCATTGACCTTACAATCGAATGAATTATCTAACGATTTCACATTTTTCAATAATCATCGATAAAATAAACCATGTAAATGAATACATTAACGTTCCCTTGATCCTTTCTTGTTCCTTCAGAAGTTCTAATCCCATGGTGATTGGGGCACTAAAACGTTCTTTACGACTTTGGCAAGCATACCGTTATGCAGTAAATCATCATTTAGTAGACATGCCGCGGCTACTGGATATAATTATGACCCTATTTATTATCCATATGCAGCGGCGCCTGGGGTTACATGCAAACTGTACTACGTTAGCACATGGGGCAGATCAGATGCGAGTGGCAGTGTGGGGTTACGCACCCTACGCGCGGCAACGCCCTGGGGTTACGCGCACTCTACGCGCGGGTTACGCGCACCCAAGTCGCTGGTTAAGGGGCGGTCGGTATAAGGCCGGCACCCAGCAGGACCACCTGTAATCACGTGGTCAGTAAACTAGCTGGCCGCTAGGGGGCCGGGGGTCCGCCACCAGGGGGAGTGGCGTGTGGGTGGTCAGCTGTAGGTGTAGGGTTAGTCAGGGGTAGTTTAAATGCCCTTTTTGCCCTCAGGACCTTGAGGCAGAGGGTGCCATATGGATTCGGACATGGAATCCGCATAACTTTTGTTTGGAGAATATGGGTGTGCTGGGGCGGGTGCTGGGGTGGACGCCAAGACAAATATTGGTAACTGGTGGCTTCTATAAGCACTGAAAGGGAAGATGTGAAATAATTGGTATGATGCATGTCTAATGTGCCCCTTATGCTAGAAAGTGCTGACCAGTGCCATTAGGATGCTATGATAAAGCATCCTTTTGGCACATGGATATGCTGAGTTTAATGGCGAAGCCCTAGGTTTAATACGGTCTGCTGTTCGGTTTGGAAGCATTGAACAGTGTTGAAAGAGGGGGTCTGAACAAAAGCCTTTACTATTTACATGCTACCTTTTTTCATTGGAATTCAGGTTGGAATACATAATTGCGCATATTTTATTAACAATTATCAGTGGCGTATGACTTTTTCACCCAAACTGACAATATCGTATATCCTCTGTAATGCACCTCCTTTCAAATTGGAAACCACAAGTTCATATGACCTATATATAGTCACAAAATAGTTAAACGAGATCAGCACCGTAGACAAAATATAGACAATATATAAACATAATTCTACATCCTACCTGCATCCCAATCTTGAGGAAAGGAGAACTACTAAGAAAATGAAAATAAACAGATTGAACCCCATATGATTAAAACCCTCCATAGTTCTATTGGCAATTATTCTGTATGCACTAAAAATATCGTACATTCCATTGTGATTTCTTTAAAAAAAAAACATATTAACCCCTTCCACCCCATAAGGCCATATTTGGCCACCATATGGGTGTTAACCATAAATGAGACCTTATTTTGGGGCAATATTCTAATTGTAAAATGAGTATTTGACCTACACCAATGAGGTGAATATCAGAATATTCCCAGCGGTCCAAGGAATCTTACACTTTTGGTGGTATCATTCTAGGATTTTAAGTTCCTTAAGAATATGTATTTTAGTAAGAGGCATTATGGCCAAAATAGGGCAAATATGTCCATACTGGCATATCAGCCTCTGAATAGCATTAATTAAGGATTTATTTGGGAAAAACTATTTTCTTATGTAATTTTTTGGAAAAATTTGACTAGGATAGAATTTTCCAGACAATTGAATGACATTTATAGAAATGTCCAAATTTTCATCAATGATGCATTATGGGAAATTTGCAAAAGAATGTTTTTTCAAAGAAATCCCCTATAAAATATAGGTTGTTTAGTTGCCATGGTTACAGAAAAAAGAATATTCAGGGTTAATGGAAGATTTTTCATAGATAATGTAGAAAATATTGTTGTCTACCTGATACTTCAAACAGGTAGATGATTAACGTTCTCAATCAAAAGTTACTGCATATTTAACATTTTTCATAATTAGAAATACCTATTTTTAGAATAAACTGAGTAAAGTTCCAGTTGCCATAACATGGAAACTAAGCTGAGGCTCAAAACTGGAGGGTTTCAATTATACAAGAAGTAGGGAACTTCAAGTGACCGTATCTTTGCTACTAAAAGGAATATTTTCACATGGTTTGCAGCATGAGAAAGCTTGTCTCCTCTAGTACACAAATATTTTTGCCTATCATCTTCAGGAAAGGAGGGTTGAAGGGGTTAATATCCATTGATAGGAGATCATAGACCAGAAAGATGTAACCTGTACGGTTAGGGTCTGGACATGTACATATACTTTGAATTGCTCCACAAGTATTCATTTGTGAAACATTTTCTACTCTACCCCCCCCCCCCTCCCCGTCTCCTTTATATTGCCAATAGATAAGAAACGGATTCCGCATTCTTAATAATAAGTCCTATTGTTATTATTTTGCCGCCTTTCTTTTGTTAATTTTATTGAATTTCAAATTCCAAGTTTTTGGTCTCATACAGTTTCAAGCGTGTTGAAAGTGTACTTGTCAAAGGTGGTGGACGT
Organism: Lepidonotus clava; assembly: GCA_936440205.1. NCBI lineage: Eukaryota > Metazoa > Annelida > Polychaeta > Phyllodocida > Polynoidae > Lepidonotus > Lepidonotus clava. The sequence continues at coordinate 40,715,514 of OW387140.1, forward strand.
TAACTGCCCTCAACGAGTTATAGCTTGCAGGTGGAAAAAAGCAGGCCAGAAGGTTGGAGGTGGGAGGCCAATAGGTGGGAGGCCAGTAGGTGGGAGGTGAGGTTGAAGGTGAGAGGTGGGAGGTTGCAGGTAGTGGGTTGGGAGGTTACAAGGGTTAACAGGTACTTTCCATAGACAGGTGTACACGTCGTTTACACTGGACAGGTCATCCAGTAGGAGCCTCTCACTCCAGACAGTCACTGACCTACAGGTACAGGAGGGGAACGAGGCTTAACAGGTGGATGTCTTTACCAAGACAAATGCCTCAAGCACCTGAGTCTCTGGCTTCGAACAGGCATTTTTGCACAAATAGAAATCCCCAAGCTCTCAGCCGTCATGTGGGAATAAGGCCTGAATAATGGACACTATACTAACTTTTCAGGCGTGGATTGTAAAACTACTTTTAGCAATATGCAGTCAGTTGGCTTTCTCAATTTCCAGAGCACAATGTGAGGTACAGTTAAGTATCTGTCTCGACAAGTCATACTGGTCCTATACATTTTATAACTTGCCCTCAACTGCGCCATGCAATAACTATAGTTGTTGAATGAACGCCGTTTTATTAGTTATAAGAGAACTATGGAGATATTCAGTTATACTAAATTATGTCATGGTGTATTTAAAGTGTGCTATCATGCTGAAGCAGACCAGCCGGTGTATTCAAAGAGAAACTGATAGGTAAATACAATCAATCTAAGATAACTATTTCCTGAAATATCTTGCTAAACTCAACCAAATATCTATAGAAGTATAGAAGCCGATTTAAAAAGCATATTATGATGTACATCCTCGTTTATCACTTCTAAGATGAATGAAGTAAACTGAGGAGGAAGGCGAATAACTCAGTCATGTTTAAGTATTCCATCATACAAAATACGTGTTTTCCATTATTTAAACACAAATCAATGTGTGTACCAGTTACGTCTGAGCGACGATGTACAAGAACAGCTTGAACGTATCTGTAAGACCAGATTGGATTCATCGTTTCTATCAAATTTCCAATTGTCTCTCTGTTTTGAACATTAGTGTTGTGGCCGCCAGGGTAAGATTTGATAAACGCGTTATATTGATCCTTGACCCTGCATAATATAGTGCTGGGGAATCAGGAATTAAAGTTGAGTGTGTGGCTATAATTATAATGTCCATTTCAGTGTCATGTCGTTGAAGTGGTACAGGATCGTGATATGTATGCGATTCATTGTTTGTCCGGCAAATTGTATTCCATAGAAATTTACAAGTAATTCAATAAATGGCATTTGGGCTTTAAGGATATTCTATGAACGTAACCTCTCCCTTCGATAGGGACGTCGACATCACGTTGAGCCCGATCAGAATTATCATATACCGACAGGCGTTGGTTTGATTTATCATCTATACCTGTAGCATTGCCTTACAACTTTTGAATTAAGTTTATATAACTGTGTTACTGTTAGAACATAATGAATTTACAAATAGAATTTAAAATCATCGTAGTATAATGATTGCATATCTTCTCTTAGATTAAGTCTTAGAACTTGTATGGAGAGTATTCGCTTTAAGGCTTATGAAACTATCTTAGGAAGGATATAGTTAAAGATATCAATTATCAATTATCCGCGTAGGTTTTGGATGTACGCGTCATTATATTGGAAATATTGCCTTGCATGCTTGTTTGAACAATTCCTACTCGATTTGACAGGTAAGTAATGAAGACGCTTATGTATACAGGCCTACAGCTGTCAATATAAAACAAAGAGACATAATTGTGTAATAGTATTTCATTATTTATTCATTTTTTGTATCTAAAATAATTCTATCAGACCATGTGGTCCCTCTTTGGGTTCAAGGCACCGCCTGCGATCAGCAGATTAAACATATTTTGATATGTTATTTGTTTGTACTTTTTTCCAATGGAATTTCAATAACGCTCACTCTTAAAAGTAGGCGACACTACAGATGACAGACACAAAGAGGCAAGTAAAGCAGCCAATTAAAAAAGTCTGGTTGGTTTGTCGAATATTGCAACACTACGCAGAGCTTACACATAAGGCCACAAACCATTACAAAACATTTCTAACACAAGATAAATTACCATAAATTACATAAATACCTAAATGCAATAACTAGGACTGCCGCTATGTTATAACATAGGTTTTTCCACCTAGAAAAAGTTTGATGGAAACTAATAAATATTCCTATACAGAGATACATATTTACAAAATGTTCAGGCTACTAGGTAGAGCACTTGATAATTGGAGATGTAAATATGTATATGGATAAGTTTTTGTTTTATTAAAGGAACGTCGACTTTAAGTCGTGAAAGAACAAAGACAATATTTTGACACTGATAACATAAGGATTCAGACTAGGTACTAGTCAAATTAGAATATTTTACACAAAGCATTTTGATGTTACTATCAGTAATACTTGCATAGTTAGATGACATATTAAACAATGCTGTTTTTCACAATGTTACTTTTAGTGCAGTCTTGTAGGTTATGGTGCAGAGTTTCAGAACCTAATGGAACAATTTCCAAACTGTGCGCCGACCATAATTCTTTACATAAACTTGGCAATATAAACAGGCTGCGAGTAATGAACACTAATATGGGTACCTCGCACAGCGAGTGATTAAAGCTGGTATTGTCATAAGTGAATGCTTCAAAAGTACATGTGAGTGCGAAGTGATACCCCTTGGTCCAAGCAATTAGCACAAACACTGGCAAACACCACTCAAACATCAGAGATATGTGTCCCTGTATTTTCAGACATGCATGTGTGATACAATGTTTTGTTTTGGTCGGAGAGTATTGGATTATTTCTATCCCAAACTCTCTGTTTTAATTCTGCATGAAGACTCTTCAATGTTAACATGGTCAGTTGATACTGGTGGATTGAAGTGTTTTAAGATTTTATGATGTGTAAGGCAAAGCTTTGAGTTTGTGGTGGCAAAGTTTTTGTGTTCATGTTATGTATGCAGTTATACATTGTTTATGTTTGAATAATGTAATGCTTATAGTTGTTATAGGAGATCATGAAGAATATCTTTGTATAACTATGAATACATCATTGAGATTCAACTCTTCCATTAGCATAGATAGAGATAGCCGGATACTGGTTTAATTCCCTATCAGCCTATGAAATGGGGTTGGTAAATGCAATAGTATGGAACACTTTGTTTAAGTGTCTGTTACGGATGCCTTCAAGTCTTTTAAGGTCTACTGCAAACATATGAGCGTTACATTCAAAATGCATAGATAATGATCCAACCCTTTGTACAAAGTTTTAGCATAAAGAGTTGTTTTATAACCTGATCAGCATATTAGTCAGAAGGCCAACATAAGGCATATCAAATTTTGTTCCTTTTTTAGGCATTGGTCAGTGTCATTCCTTCAATAAATAATGTAAGCTACTGTAGTAAATGCATTTGTTGGAAATTACTAGGTAACATGTATACATTTCCTAGATTACATCTTGGTGTTTTGTTGATAGATATATCTAAAATAAATAATGACACAATATTGAAAATAAATAGTGTAAAAGTAATAAATAGGATAAATAATAAAACGTTACTTGAATTGATCTTATAAATAATACCCAGTCAATGAAAAGATGTTGATTTCTTTCTAAGACTTCTCGAGCTGCATAGTAAATTAATTAAATAAATTAGGTGTAAGCATAAAGTGTAAGATCATAAGACATGATTGGACCATAAAACGATGTTATAGTTGAACAATATAACTTATATCAATAATTATTGAACTCCAGATGAAAAATAGCATATCCATGAACGTTACAGTGAACACATAGAATAATACACGTTGTTTACATTCAATAACCTGCCATCTTTAACGAGGACAGGTGCCACACATAATTTCATAATAATCCTTTTCGGTCTACTCTAAAGTAATGCACATGGTGATCCCAAGCAACCAGCAAATCACATACTATTATTCTGTCTGTACAAAGTAGGACAAACCTGGAGTTACGCTGTGCCATTTACAATGAAATATGCCAATCTTAAAATAGAACAAACAATATAATTCATCAGATTTTTTGTTAAATAGAAACGTTTTCATACAATTCCAGAAAGTTAGACATCTTTAAACGCCCCCATTGTTATATGAGTTGTGGATGGTAAAAATAATCATATTCCTAAAACATGATTTTCATTGAGAACGGTGTATCAGCCATCAAGCGTTTCAATCAACGCCGTATGGGGAACAGCTAATGCAATGTTGATTATCGCATACACATGTGCTATCAGTGCAAGACCTCTACGATGACCACCCATTGAATTTGCAATAACAGTAGTTTTTCACATAGTTACAAAATAACAATGGTCAATATTAGTGGTTACGGTGGTAACGCTGACCCCTCATACACGAGGACTCTTCATGTTTGTACAAATAGGACTTGAGTGCGAATGCCTTGCCACACCGGCCGCACACGTAGGGCTTTTCGGGGGAGTGCGTCTGCACGTGGGCACGCAGGTTGGACTTGTCGGCGAAGGACTTGTTGCACGTGGGGCACTTGAAGGGCTTCTCTCCTGTGTGCGTGCGGATGTGACCCTGGAGGAGCCAGGGCCTGGAGAAACGCTTCCCACAGAAGGAGCACTCACAGCCCTGGTTGTGCGTGCGCACGTGCATGCTGTACGCAGGCATGCTGACGTACACCTTGTCGCAGTGCGGACATTTGCGCGCCTTTTTGTCGCTGACGCTGCGGTGAGTTTGTCTATGACGTGCCAGGTTGGACGACGTGCTGTAACGTTTACCACAATCTGGGCACACGTGATTGTCCCCCACGTCCATTTCGTCCCACGCCTTATCGACAAGTTCATTCAGGTTATAGTCCAATCGCTTGATTGTATTGGGTTTCACCGGCGATTGCGTTAAATCGGCAAGGCGCAACTTGTAGTCCAAAGGAACGTGGTGTGTCGCAAGGCTCGTGGCGTTGAAGTAGTTGCACAGTTCGGCGTTGCGCTCGGCGATGACGGCGAACTGGTGCAGGGGGCTGGCGGTCAGTTTGGGCGTCGGCGACATGGCGTCGGCGTCTTCCGGGTAGGACTCGTCGCCGGAAGAGGAGGGCAGCGACGCCCCCGACGACATGGAGTCGTCGGTGTCGCTGGGGTCCCGTCGCAGGTCCATCGGGTGTTGTTGGACCATCGGCCGCATGCCCACCACCACGGAAATGCTGTTGTTTAGGACGACACTGTTTTCTGCAATGATACAAAGCAATATGAGGATTAATTAAGATGACTAGACGTGTCAATCTTTTTTCAAACGAATTGTTTATATCAAGTGTCATTATTCCTTTGATTTTTGGCGCACAACTCTGGTGCACATTTATTGTTAATAAATTGCTTATTACAGTGCATCGGGGAAGATGCATTTCACATAGTTCACAACGCCGGTATAATACTTATAAGGCATTTCTTCAACACTTATGCCACAAACATTTCTTTTATGTTTGCTCCTCGCAAGAAATCATGAATATTTCCATACTATATAAACATCATGTATAAGAACAGGTTGTGGTACCATGTTTACAGGTGAAAGGACAATTGCTGGATGTACGTGCTAATTATTGTGATAAAATTCATCGCAGAATCACGAAATATGAAAAGAAGATAAGTGAGAATGTTGGCATGGGTACGTTCCTATAAATACTCTCTGAAGTGTGTTTTTTTTCCTTTAAGACTTGGTAAAAAAAAAAAAAAAGAATCAGTGATATACTTGCTTAATCTATAGTGGTTAGTGAAAACTATAGCGGAAAACCCATGAGGTATTGGACAGGCAGTTACAGGGGGTATCGGCTGAGGGGCAGTCTACAGTCTATCATTCCAGTGAACCAATATTACTGTCAGCCAATTATCAAGTGTCTGTCTATCACGTCTTCTTTCAAAGAACACAAAAACACTACTCTTTGAGGCCCACACAGTAATCTGTACCCCATACCTTGTTACTTTAATGCTCCTAGTACATCAATTATTTCAACACTACCAGTTTTTAAGTGACAATTAGTGCTTTCGTTCATTGATGGTTTGGTTTTCCATAGAGTTGTATCCACAGGTAATTTACTTACTACTTACATGAGTAATTTCTCACACTTCACTTGCTCAATTTATTTTTGGAAAAAGGTTCTCTATGCATGGTTTGAGGAAAGATCACTTTTATGGGAGTAATTGAAATATATTGCTATTTAAGAAATGTTCCCATGCTCCAAAAAATAGAGTCTTATGTTGTAATATATAGCCCTAGGTGATATGGGAAGGGAGACTAGCTAGGACCATTAGTGAGAGTTTATCCTTGTGGTACACTGTCCATACTGTCTCCAGAAAGGGACCCTATGCTCTCCAGGCACGCACAAGGGAAACACATGTACGATAGATGTACTCCATGTTTACACCTACCGTAAATCTCTACCCCACACCCCAACCACCAACCCACATCCCCCAAACACCCAAGGAGGGGGGGGGGGTACTCAGAGGCACCCATTTTAAATCGACAGTTCCCTATATACTTGATTAAGGCCAGCTAAGACTGTCTAGGAGGGACAATTTGAAAGAAAACTTGACCTTCGCTCCCCGTCCGGCTCACTAAATTCAAACATTGCATAGGTTCCAATTTGTATTTGTTCTTCTAAGACTGAGTACCCCCCCCCCCCCCCCACTCTCCCTATCTTTACTCACACTGACCCTGAGGCTATTCTGCCTCTCCCTACACACATTTGTAATCTCTCCATTGCACCTCATCATCGATGCCATTTGGCATGCTCTCCGTCCCCCGTTTCTTATCACTAACCACCGGTTAGGCCCGAGTCCCTAACCACTTTTTTACAGGTGGGCAGAACGAGTGCCACTCTCTGAGTCACTCTTCAGCCACAAGTACAATCCATTGGCTTCCTGCTGTGCTCTCAAGGGTATCAGATCTGCTCGGAGAGTGTCATATTTTTTTCCTCGCGAGATATCCCCGAGGAGTGCGCGTGCGCAGATCTGACGTTGATACGCCGCCTGCTGCCCTCTGGTGGTGGGTTGTGGGGTGAGGGGCTCCGAGCTACTCAGACCAAACCGGAAATGGCGGCAACCTGCGTCTCTTATCACGTGGTCTTTTATCTATCGACCCGGGAACGGTTTAATGATGTTTTCATGTTTTTGTCAGGAGGGTTAAGAGAAGAGTACCGGCCTGTTGGCATAGATTCACCCCACACCCGTCCCCCCACCCTCCACCTTTCTAAACCCCAACCACTACTTCTCATCCCCTCCCCCGACCAACACCCATCCCCAACCAACAACATACTGCCGGCCCCAATGCCCTTTTTATTCAGTGACGTACAAATCAAGAGAACTCGCACTCTCCAAGCTGAGATTCCCCGATGTCCTCAACGCTGTTTCCCAACATGTGATTCAAAAGAAATGTGTTTGGAGAGTGAAAAGGAATGGCGGCAGTAGTGATTGGCTAAGCGTCTCTGTCGGATGACGCACTGTTTCCATCGACACCGGTGATTGGTCAGCGCCGGCGCCTCTAGAAATACCTGACCTATGTACAGGTCAGTGACGACTGACTCACCCAAATATGTCGGCGCTAAGAAGGCACTAATTAGGCCTCAGGTGCTCGAGGTATATAGATATGTTCTGAGCTGCTCTTGAAATAAGTCGCGAGGACATACACACATGTTCACATTCGGAGATGTTTCGCACAATTTAGTCCCAATGTCAATGCAGTTCTGCAATAATATATGATATCAAGCGTGGACTAGAGTACTGCTTCAACAGAAGAGATCTGGATGAGGTAATACTTTTGTGGCAATGTTTTATTTCCCTTCTACATATGCTGCAATAGAAACCTACACTAGAAGTTTCAATTCCCTCTCAAACCACATCAAAGGTTATGTTGTTACCCATAGACACATCCTTTGCGGCGGCTCGGGCCTGCTGGCGGCGACTTGAGAGGCCCGGGACGTTTGTACTTACTACTAAGGCCCTGCGGTAACGGGGTCTGTTGTTGAGGTGTAGAGGGCTGACAGGCCTGGCCAGGTGGGCCTGATGATAGACCGCAACCACCGAGCAGCTCAAAGCGCCGGCCGCGAGCAGCTCAACTCACTGAGGAGCAGCTCAACTCACTGAAGGGCCCGCCCAGCCAACCCAGCGCCACTAATAGCACCATAGTAGAAGCGGCCCAGGTGAGAGTTTCATTCACACGGCCTCCTGCAACCACTGGAGGAGGTTAGGGGAGTACTAGTAGTACCGGGGGTAGAGGTGAGCAGCTCGGTGAGCGCCTCCTGGGGCTGATGGATCACCTGGAGGCGGCCTACTACGTGCTACTACTACTACCTGCAGCCCCAGGTGGTAGCCGCAACCATTACCCCCATACACCCCCACCCCTCATACCCCCACCCACCTCTGTCCGTCCTCCAGCCCCTTCCTCCTCCAGACAGGCCCTTCTCAATTGAGTTGCTCAAGTAACTCATACAATGTGTCCCAACTTACAGACGAGCTTCGCCGTTTCAATTGGTGTAATCTTGGAATGCTTAAAATAATGTTTAGTTTGTGGAAATAGTGGAAAGGCAGGTGTTACGAATTATGGGTCTGCGTATAGAATTACTACCGAATTGTATTTAGCGTGGATTTTTCTCAATTCCAACATGTTGGTTGTAATTTTCCGTGATTCCGTTGCATAATTATTGAGATTGCTGTTGATATATTACCGAATTACAGGAGAATGTGCAATGATATTTCCAATAAAATATGTCCAGCGAGACAGAATTTTCATAAATAAATATAATATCGCTAACATTTTGTTTCAATTCCTGAATTACGTTTTCCTCATTATCAAAATGAGCTGTGGATCCTAGAATTCTTGAAAAACGGTGTGTTGCCACTTCTAGATCCCCCCATAGTTGTGTGGGGCTATATTTAGAGATGACGTGAGTGTCTAGCTTTCGGTTATTTTTTAGGACGGTTAGTTTAAGGGCCCCAAAAAGGAAGCGTTAGCAGGCCCTTGCCGGCTCTAAGAAGCAGGTTGGCTGGCAGACAAGTGGTTGGCTGTGGCCCTGAGCCTAAGGTGGTGGTTGCACCATGTCCACTTAGTCTATCTGAAGGCAGACTGGGGCGGTACTTGTAACAGGGGTCCCTTATCACGGCCAGGGAGGTTAGACCCTGCTGGAGGAGCTGGATACTAGCCATAGACTGGTACAGTCTGACCACGTCTAACTTGAGTCTCAAAGAGGTCAAAGTTTGATTCCACTTTGTACAGATGTATCTTATATAGATCTACCTCTATGTCCCGTAAATTCTTATCAAATGTTCCTCCTAAAACACCTATTCGATCCTAGGCGGCTGCTGATGCAATTGGTATGCAATGGTTATTCCATGCTACAATATCATTGCTGGCACTCAAAGCCCTGACTTTACAGCAGTGGTCAAGAAAATTGTCTATATTTGATACTGAACCCCTGCTGATTTACTAAAAGTGGACATGCAGTGAACTTTATTGACCTGGTGTCAGCTGATAGCTGGGTGACAAACAAAACGACTGTATGGCAGGTTTGACACGCGACTTGACGCGCCCCCTACCGCCAAATGTCATCAAGTGTCTCCTGTAGTGTCTGCTCAGTGTCGCCCTGAGCTGCTCCAGGGTGAGCTGCGCCTCCAGGGAGCTGCTCCAGGGTGAGCTGCGCCTCCAGGGAGCTGATCCAGGGACAGGCATTGACACAGGACCCAATAAAAGGGTGGCACCCGCCCCAGGAAATGGAGGATGCCCGCGGACCTACTCCACGGAAGGCTACTGCATGCTAATCTTTGTGTGACAGGTTTGGTTTCATAACCAATCCGTTTCAAATCTCCTGTCGACGTACTACGGATAATGACTTTGGTTGCAATACTTCTCGCACTTGACTAAGATGGAAAAAACAATACCACCAATTCTAGTACAGATGCGGATTCTTGCCTCAAATATTGAATTTTTTAATGTAAAATTCTTGCGCCCAGAGGGCGCGTTCAAAAATGTTGCTATTGAACGGCCCCTTCCCAACCTTTTTTTTCAAATTCCTGGGTCCGCCCCTGTAGTAACATGTTTTATTCGCTACAAAAGGTACAAATAGGGTACAATGGTATGTCCGAGAAAAATAAGTCAAGTATACGCAATACATGTATACACATAGGTATGCCAACTTTAAATATGAAGTGGCTTCCTCTGAATAATCCCTGTCCGGGCAATGCAGTCATCCTGGTTCAGGCTGGTGTAAAACTGTAAACCCTCAGTAGACAACCACTTTTACTCCCACCTCCCGTCTGACGGGTCTTACCGCCGGCGGCCGCCATATTGACGAGATACTTCCGGAAACGGGGCCGTCTGAACAAAGGACCTTTGGCTCACAATCCCTAAGTACTTGTCTATAGTAAGTAATGAGGTTAAATAACTGTTGTCAATGCAGTGAGATGTGTAGTGTATGGCCGGAGTGTATGCCACAGATAGTCCATGTTTCTATTTTAATTTCATATAGACATAGGCCTATGTGATGTTTATCATCATATCTATAATTACCTGAACCAACTTTTTATATACAGGCAATATTGAAATTGAAAGCAACAATTATGATAATGACTTTCAGAAATTAATGTGTGGCGCACTCATAAAACTGATCTATGCGTTCTATGCACTGTTGGAGAGGGCTTGAAAAGTACCGACTTTCCATGAAATTCCAGCGGCTGATGGGGAGCACCTGTTGGCAGGAGATAGATTAGAGTAGTCCAGGGGTGAGTCATTAGAGGCCGAGTCGCCGTATCACACTTCCTACACGGAACTAGCTTCTAAAATCACCTGGACTCCGCGAACAACTATTTCTACTCTCAAGCCAAGGAGTGGGACTGTTTTTCCCTCATCCATATGTTGCAGTTTACGAGCCGGATTTAGGCCCCTTCTATAAACACCTATATGATTGCACGAGTTGAGCATTTTCGGCGGTCAAAAATAAACACTGATTCATCAGGACCCAGCCACCTGTGGTGAGGTGGCCGCATGAGGTGGCCATTCCTCCAGGGCTGACCGAGCTACTCACGCCGGCCCTTTCATTTCCGAGCTGCTCTCCAGGGTCAGCTAATTGGGTTTATTTCTAGTGGATTAAGTGTAGGATTACCAGGGATGGATCAAGGGAGTTTAGCTAGGAGACCCATAGAATAAATATTTTGGCCAATTATGAAAACGAATGTGATTTAGGGTAAATATATAAACTGGACGGCTGGAGCTCATTTCGGGTGCAGATATTTTAGAGGAGTGAGAATGAGGGAGATAAGAAATACATGAGAGGGGGTAGGATTATCAACTGTTTTATTTCTTTCATCCCCACAGCGTCATGATCCCTCTCTGAACTTATGAACTTCTTAAACACTACAATCCGGGAGCAGCTGCTTCCGTGAATGGAGTACAAATGGAAATCACCTTCCCCAGTAACCCCGTTCAGGAGATAATATTAGGGTTGCCATTTTTCATCCGCTAATACCAAACAGGTTGAACCCGGGAACCCACGTAATTTAACCGCAGATCGGATTTCTCCCTGAGTGCCTCTGTTGTAAGCTCTTCAGCATGCAGTAACAGCAGCAGGCAGGGGCGATTCGTTCTACAGACAAGCTCCATTCTCTTTATGTACCGGTGCCTCCTGGTTAGGAGGTCAACTCGTCTGGAGCAGCTCCTTCCTCCTGTAACCCCCCTGAGGGGTTAGGCCCTGGAGCTGCTCTTGAGTTGATTGACTGACACCCGGCAGACAGGGCCTGCAGTGTGGATGACACCAGCACCCTCCTCTAACGCCTCCCACCCCTAAAGCCACCCATCCCTAAACCCACCCACCCTAAACCCTCCCACCCAAACCACTCACACCACCAACCACCACCACCGCAACCCTCACCCCTCACCCCTAACCTACGCCCACCGCGCAAGGATGAGTCTGTAAAAGGCTACGCAAAATTCAAATAGGAATACCTTTTCCCCCGAAAAAACGGTTAAGCCGTTCCATAGCTTTTTCATGGGAAGGCAATTGCAGCTGTGAATTCAAAAATGTTTAGCTTAAGTCGACCCTGAGACATATTTCTTAACAAAACCTTGTATTTCTCGAACTCAAGGTATAAATTTCCAAAATGATTGATATGTCATAAGACGGGAAAAACTAAAGAATTACAAGGAATAATTATGATATGGTACTAAGATCGTATAACTATTCAAAAATAGAACGATTCTTGTCTATACTTAAGTTGGTAGGCCAATAGTTTTTTACTAAAGTACTCTATCCCAAATGCCTAGTACCAAGCACAAGCCACTGATACTGCAGTGACTAACATTCATTTTTTGAGACGGTACCACAATGAGCATAACGATGACAAACTTTATATTTTAAGAAACACATGAGAAACGCATTATTTTGGGCCGTCGTCCTAACCGCCAACCACTGGAGCCAAACAAGTCGAGCTACTCACTCACTGAGCACGTCGGCCCACAGTGGCGACGACAAGCGGTGGCACAGGAAACCACAGCCACCGACCCACTGACTGCGCAGGCGCGTGCCCCGGGGTCACGTGACAGGCGCGCGTCTCCCGGGCGACGCGCTCCATGACACCACGTGCAGGAGGGGCTTCCTGAAGTGTCCCAGATGTGAGGGAAGCCACCACACCCCCTGAGGGGCCTGATGCCAGGATACTATGTTCCCTGAAAGTTGAGCGGCTTCTGGGGATAGGGGGTACATGGACAAAGCCCGGCCCAGTGGTTGATTTAGGATATGGGATGCCTCATCTTTGGGGGCAATTCTTTTTAAAATTAACTTGGAACTTCGGCAAAAAATATGGCACCTCCCTCCCTTTCTTTTCAAAATGTTTCTGGCACTATGCTCGGAGTCAGAATCGATGACAGCACCTTTGTCAGCATGGCTTTGTCAACTTTACATTTTTAACATAGCCAGTAGTTGTCTGAGGAGTGACGCACTGAAGCCAATTTGACTGAGACAGTGTCTTCTTTTTACAACTGAGTTCCCCAGATGTTCCGTGTCTCACCAAGAGTGAAAATATCTCCATGATCTCACCGACAAGTCTAGGTCCGTCGGCCTCACGGAAGAAGGGAAAGGGAAAGGGTGATTAAAATCACAATCTCATTGTAATACATTAGAGGGGTTTGCAATTAGCAAAGAAACGTGGTTGGAAGGGGCAACGCAATTGGCTTTTTAGTTGAATAGGGCCATAGCCTTTGAGTTGCAATTAAGCTAGCTCATTTTGTCAATATTTTTCAAAATAGTAATTGAACTGGGAAAATGTCTCATACTCTTAGTCATTGTTCTGAGGTGCTCATTCTCTTTGTGTCTATGACTGACGAGTAGACACTTGAAATGTGCCCAGCAGGTGTCTTCAGTGGTCAACTTATAAGGAATGAACTATACTACCAGTAGTAATCCCCTATCGAGGTCGTCCGGCCACCACCGCCACCACCGCCACCACCAGGGCCACCACCACTGTCTTTGTCTTCTCATGTTACCATGGCAACACCCCTCCCAGGAAATCCCTCCTCAAGCCTGGGCCGATAGTGGAACATAATAATCCCGTTATATGGTCATACATCAAGTCGTTGGCCGCCACTTATCTGCCACGACCGGCGGCGCGTGGGGGTCCAAGTATCTGAGTGTCAGCTGTGTTCCAAGACTTATCTTTTTCAAGTGTTTTCCTCCTACAAGAGAGAACCTCACCTACCCCCTACAAACCCCCCAAACCCCCCTGGGGTGATTGCGGCGATTCCCAGCGATTCCCAGCCAAACCTTCCCCCGAAGTCACTGCCCAGTATGTCCCAGTTGTGGGAGGCTGCTAATATGCCCCGAAGCTATTTATAGAAGCCTGGCACGCTTAGGACAGGCGTCCAGCGTGTCTAATGGCACCGCAAGTAATGTATGATGAAGCATTAATGGACTTGGTCAAAACTTTCCTCAGGTTGGTTCGTTGTGATGAAGTGGTTTGTCAGGTTTTTGTCTGCAGGCTTATGTTTGTGTATGTACAATGCAAATGTATTGGACTATTTCTTTTCTAATCCTGACACCATTATCTAGATTTATATACATGTATATCTTCTTGACATGTAAACAACGTCTCCCAGGGCATTTCCGTTGAGCCTTCTTTGATAGATTTGTTGTGATGTTTTGACAAGCAGGTCAGAGTCAGATTATACAATTTATAATTAGAAATTGATTTTGTTTTACATTGCAGGTGCATTGTGATTGTGCCCTACTTGCTACATATCATTAAGTTACATTGTGTGTATTAGTTTAAATAAGTGGTGGACTATCTGCATATTCTTTGATCCAACTATTATTCAGAGAGAAGGTCCCATTCTGGGTCTGTAACAGAAATGTGGAACCCAGGCTAACGAGTGATTGCAAAATTTATGTAGATCTATATGATAAATAAGTACCCAATGAACAAATATATTAGCTTTTTATAGTTATTTCTAGATTATATGTATCGATAGCAAACATCTTAGCAAATACTTTTCCGCCATCTTTAGCTGGTGCACATATATTCTACAATGAACGATTGACTCTTAAAAGTTCTTTCTAACCTGTTTCGTATAAGATGAAATTCGTGAAATTCCAGTTTCAATAATGTACAAACCAAGATCAGATAACTTGTGATGTTCTGTTATGAGATGTGATTTGATTTGATTAGAATGTTATATGAGTGTATAAGGCAGGGGTGTATATTTGAAGTGATGATAAAATCATTAAACAAAGATATATATATCTAATCATTAAAATTAGAATGTTTCTATCTAGATGAGCATGTTTAATTTAGGCATGAATTGCACTCAATTCTATTCAAAAGTAACAGTAGAAATGCCAAACCGTGAAGACCGACAACAATAAGATTAACGCGTTCTTCTAAGTTCTTTTAAGTGAGTTTAGTACCTGAAGGGGTTGGTTTTAAAGAACATAATAACATTGTCACAAACATTGATGTTTGATATACTTTTTACATAAAACTGATCGCTCTAAGTGGATATTGAACAACTCTCTCGTGGTAATTCTCAGCTTATGAAATTAAAATGTTTACCTTTGAATGCCTCTGGATCATCTTCGTGTGGAGGGAAGTCCGCTTTGTAGCGTTTGTTGGTGATCAGGAAGGAGCGCGGCATGTTGCTATTGCTCTTGTTTCTGTTGTTGTTGTTGTTGTTGTTGTTGCTGTTATTGTTGTTAAAATTGTTGTCAGAATAATTAAATTAAGATATGGTCCTCCAATGCAAGTTTGTTGTTGGTGGTAACACTGCAGTCCGTTTCTGTGTCTTCCCTCAGCTTTGGATAAAGGTACTCCAGGACGTGACGGTAGTGTGTGAGGGAGGACTCATGAGAGGAGCAGGAGGAGCAGGAAGAAGAGGAGGGGTAGTAGGGCTGGGCTGCCCGACACGAGAGTTACTCTACTGCTGTTTCCTCGGCCCACTCCAGTAGGCTTCTGACGGCCGACGCCTGGCGCACGTCCTCTTGATGAGTGCTCGAGCAGCTCTGGGCAGCTCGGGGTGGGAGGGGGTTGGTCGCGTGGCCCGGTGAGTAGTGAGTAACTCGTGAGTAGTACTCTCTGGAGGTGGCGAGCTGCTCCCGTGAGTCTCCCCCTATAGCAGCAGCAGTGTGGGCCGATATACCTACCAGCGTGCTCCGTGCAGCCTGCTCCGATTCGAATGGGCCGAGAAATTCTGGGAATGCTGGCGCCATCTGGAGTGCGGGCAGAAAGTTGCATCCAACAAGTGTCCAGGCCGGCTACTGGCTGGCTGGTTGGTCGGCTGGTTAGCTGGCTGCTGATTGGCTGAGTACAGGAGGCTGGAGCAGCTCGGCTGGAGGAGCAACAACAGGCGAGCAGCTCAGATCAGAGAGAGCCGCACATGTAGATGAGTCGCTCTACGAGCGGAGGGAGGGAGATGTCCCCAGTATCGTCCACGACATTACATGTGACTCTGTGGATGTTGTGCGGGAGGTTGTGTCTCTGGTGTAAATACCTTTAGTTAGAAATATGTTGGACCAACAGATTTTAACCTCCGCCTGATATTTCCAATTGATTGTATTTCGTCTTTAACTATAATAATAATTATTTATTTTTTCTTTCATTTTTTCTAAATGATTATTATGAATAGTTTTCAGTTTCTATTATCATCATTCAGACATTTTAATCCCAATTCTACCATCAGCAAAAATCCAATGGCTAAGACCTAGAAATCAATCAATTTATCTTATTAATTAATGTTTGCACCCCTTTCTGCTGCCACGTAGAAAGAACTGCACCATTCCATTCAAGGCCAGGTAAACAACAAACACATTCATTACCAGCCCACCATGGCTATATATACGCCCCAGCAGGATATAAATAGCCTCGCCTTCTTGACAATAATAATTCCCTTACCAGTAAATGTTGTTTTGCAACAAACGGCACCGCGCGTAGATTGAGTTACCCAGCGATACAACAAGAGCAGCTCACTTAGGCCGAATTGCTGGCCCGGGGCCCGGCTATCAGGGCCGGTCGTTGCCGTTTATAGGCGGCCGCCCGTCCCAGGGGCCTGATTCATGCGCATGAAACGCGTGCAATGCACGCTGACAGTCTGACAGCACGTTGTGCGCGTAAAAAGGGGTTATTGCGCTGTACAATTGCGATGAATCCCGCGAGACGGGCGGCAACAGCAGGTATAAAGTAGGCCCGCCGAGGAGGGTCTCCTCCTCCTCCCGGGTTGGGCTCCCAGGTACCACTGGCGGTGGGGTGGAGGAGGAACCCCGGCTGAAGTGCATGAGGACTGCCACTGCATGCTTGCATACTGCCAGTGGTGGGCATGGGCAGTGGTGGGCAGTGGTGGGCAGCAGTGGACAAGTATACATATGCCACTGGTGGTCAATGGTGGTCAATGGTAGCCATTGGTGGCCATTGGTGGCTATTGGTAGCCGTTGGTGGCCATTGGTGGCCATTGGTGGCCATTGGTGGCTAGATAAGACATTTGTTTGTACTTTTACATACCGATCAGCTTGTTAAATTTGAGTCGTCTTTGACACTATTCATGGCTATTTAGGACTTCATTTTAATAGGACATTAAGTTTGAAATTTGCAATAAGTGGGTTAGATCAAAAAAAGTTGAAAAATGTGTAATTCCTGTGTAGATTCTATGTATAGGCCTACGTCAGCCCAGGGGTTAAAAAAACAGAAATAAATCGTAGGCATGTGATTAATGGCTGGTTGTTTTCTATGTCACAACATTATATAATTTGTCTGGCGCTGTTCCTCAACCCACAACCTTTAAACGCCCTCTCCTTCTTCTAGAATCTCCTGAAGGGCGCCTTGTATTTCTAGCAAGATTGGCAACTTCCATTAGAAAAATACTTTCATTTCATGACCTTCGAGTGCTAACACCACAAAGTCGGGAGGGTTCAAGAATAGGGTGATCCCTTCCAAAGTATCCTACCATACCGCTGGCATTCCTAGAATTCGAGGATTCCACTCTATATTTATCCACTTTCGAGGACACTTGCCTGGGATCACGGAGGCACCTTGGCACCGCATCAGTCAGAGGTTTGGGGTAGGGCTGAGTTCTACTGATGTCCGCCCACAGACATTCAGGGGGACATATACTCCTGTTTACTAGGCGGTTAGCTTGTTTACTAGAGCCTACCGATATAGAAGGACTGGAACCGTCCAGACGTGGTTTCTGCGTTTAAAAAGAGTATGTCCGTTAAACATGATATCTGTTAGAATTATATGAATTCAAATAGATAGTTATAACAGATCACATTGTCTTGATCGCACAATTTAATAAATGACATTTTAAAATTTCGCATAGTTAACTGTATTCCCTTAGATATGTCCATTGTTTGACATAACTCTGCCCTATAAAAGCCTTCTAAAGAAATATCTCTTAAACTGTAGATCTATATGCCTTATATTTTATAAAGGGGGCAGTCAACTGAGCTCCAGAAGTGGTCAGTCATAAAAGATGGCAGGGGTAGTTTGCCCGGGTAGTTTGGCAGTGGGTAGCTTTTAAAGTGTCAACGCCCCGCCAACGCGTTGTTGGTACTGCATAGTACAACCAAATTTGGTCTGCTATATCTTGTATGGCCATTAGATAGACCCATGTGTATAATTAGGACGACACGCACATTTACATTTACTATCTAAACTATATGTCACATTTCAAGTGACAAATCTTATCTTATCTTGTGTGTACTATATTATATATTCTAATAACTTAGATTGACACCTCTCCCACGCACATGGGGTGCACATGCCATACCATCAGAAGCCTAAATTATATGTAATTCTGTGACATTCTTGATTATTCCCAATATCTTAATGAGCGACAGGTTATTAATCATTCATATAGTAGGTAGGTCGTAATGGGAAACACCAGTTTTTTTTCTGTTTGAACGGTTATCATATTTCTGTATTTGAGTTTTTTCTCCATCTCTACAAGTACATCATATGGAAGGGAGTTCTCAGGTGGTTCGACCAAAGATTTGAAGGTAAAACTGTTCATTAATTTTCTTCGAAGAAAGAACCCAATGCAGGCATGAAGACTTCAGCTTCATCGCCACCTCTGAAGCTCTATCTACAACCAAAGTCACATTCGTCACATGCGATCTTCCTTGCAATCAAAGAATTGGAAGAAGGAAGGGGGCGGGGGGCGGGGGATTTTTTCTCTGATAAAATGTATCACAATATGCTCTGTCAGAAGTACCCAATTTAATAACTCCCAATGCCATTGGAGGCCTACACACAAAAATCACAAAGGGTAGATGTGACTTCCTTCTAGGCTGCATGCTGGAACCCCAACAGTTCTAGGAATACACCATCAGCATGTCCTTCAAGAAGGGTTGTTGTATTTGCTGGGGGTTGGGGGCTGTCTCGGGTTGGCGTTTCGGGGTGGTGTGATCTAGGGCAGGGCCTGGAGGAGCAGTGGCCCGCATTCGACGACCGGGGTAAGGTGCTAAGTGAGGGCGGCGTCGGGCAGGCAGGGACATGAATGTAAACAATCACATGACTCGTGTCATGACGGGGGGACTGGTCCATAAACACGCCCTGTGCACGTAGTGGGCGCGGCACGAGGTCTTATACATGTACATATACATGGCGATGTAGACGTATTCTATGCAGTAGTCAATAGTATAGCAACAAGTTTGAGATCCCGATTCAAATGGGTTCATATTTGATTTTCAAATTCATTTATTTTCTTCTTTTTTCTTGCATGCCAATCATTGTGTTAGATATTATTGATTAGCCCTGTATTACCTCTTCATGTCATCTTTGTAGTAGCAAGTACATTGGGTCTTCCAGTAGTCAAGATAGGGGAGGCAAGAAACTCACAATCACATTGTTGAGAACTATTAATGCAAGATGCTGATTGGTGACTGTTAAAGGGACATTCTCGTCCGTGAGATGGACACAAAGTGCTACGTTGTAACTCCCGTAGCGCCGCGCCAATTTTGCGACGTGACCAATAACGTCGCCGGATTACGTTCCAAAAGTGGAAAACACGTCGCCGGCCGTCGCGTCGTTAGGCTAACGTCGGTGTACCTTAGCCTAACGACGGGAGGACGAGAACGTCCCTTTAAGGGCTTCTATTGTTAGTAGGATTGGAATTTGCGTCGAATTATGGCGAGTCAAAGTCGCCTAAAAGATAAATACGCAGGGCGGGATTTTTAGGGGCATGATTAACAAGTCACGTGTAACATGTGAATTTTGAACCATTCTATATCAAATACATTAACTGTGAAAAAATAACTGCATGACTTTTATTACAAAGCCTAGCATACAACGCGAAAGGACTAGGCCTGTGGAGAAGGAAAAAACGAAAACAAATCCCTATGATGAATCACACACATAAAAGCACCCCCCCCCCCCCCCCTACTTTTCTTAACCATGAGAATAATTCCAATTCTTTCCATTTGTTCCAATATTCACTCTAAGATATTTACTCTTAAAATGCATGTTCTCAATAACTTCCTAGAAACTCAATGGGATCCAACCACATGCAAGGAGAGGCTGTTGGGACGCGGCTGTGGCTACTGCGCGTGCGCCGCGACCTTCTGTAAATCTCCATGAAAGTGCTTCCGGCCGACAGCCGTCTGCGCGCGC
Organism: Lepidonotus clava; assembly: GCA_936440205.1. Lineage (NCBI taxonomy): Eukaryota > Metazoa > Annelida > Polychaeta > Phyllodocida > Polynoidae > Lepidonotus > Lepidonotus clava. The sequence continues at coordinate 40,735,651 of OW387140.1, forward strand.
ATCTTGATTAATTCAGACCACGTGACCTGATGTGGGGCTGATTGCATCCAGCGGTCTCTGCTGGAGAGTGTATAGGGTATATAGAATGGGCGGCACTTTGAGTGTCCAGGGACACATTCTGATCGAATGGCCTGCATATATTAATAGGTTAGAGCTATACAAGATACATCGTAATATGTTGTATCCTTGTTGGTCATGCAAAGGGCCAAGCTTTATACCTTCAACGATTTTGAAAATACTGCAAGTAGTAGGCACCCTTCGGGCACCCTTCATAATGTCAAGACATAAGAACATCAATGTATCAGTGTATAGGCCTATAAACTGGTATTTTTTGAGGTTTTATTCTAAATTCCCATAATTATGTCGTCCATTTACCTTATCACATCAAAACCGCTGAGTGCAAGAGGTGATCTCGAAAGCAAGGCAGCGAGTCTGTTACAGAGGCATCAATTATTACAATTGAGTCCATATATATAGACGACAAAGACTTTTGTCTAGCCGACATAGACTCATAGTTGCGGCGTTTAGCAACAGTAATCATGCAACCAACCATTTCACATTCTCTATACAATCTATATTATACGTACATTCATACTATAACCCCACAACAGGTCCCAGTCCCCTCATCCAAAATGACCATCCCTTCACGTCCTATACCCACTCCGGGTGACGTGGTCCAGCCGGTATCCGGGACTGCCGACCGGGGCGCCGCCTGGTGGGCGGTGGTCGTAGTCGGCCACCTGACGGAGGTTAGTCCCAGCCCCACAAGGAACGAACAGACCGACGGGGTGGGCCTTTTAGGCTTATTCCTATAGCAAAAGGGAAAATTTCCAAGTCTCAAGTCTTAGTTTTTAATTGATACTCAGTGGGGGACTCTTGGCTGGTTGTAGCATGTTAGGCGAAGAAATTAAAGAATTGCTTTTACAAAAATGACCAATACCAAAAGAGGTTACATGCTCTTTGGGGAGGATATTCTGGGGGGGGGGGGTAATAAAATGCTCTAAATCTACTAAGTCTTCTGATGTAGCGGCTTCAATAGAGGAAGCCATTAATAGTGGCTTCCGTATTAGAAGTTAGTGTACAATGGCTGTCATGAGGGACGCCACACGGCATGTTCTTAAAGGAAGCCATATAAAGTGGCTTCCAATAGGAAAGTCGTTAAGTTGCTCTGCATTGACTTTGAAGTCCTAAACAGTTTCAGTACATGCATATATAAAACGGAATCTAATATTGAAGCCTTATATTAATTTATACGCGTCATAGATTTGTATGATATATCTGGTCATAAATTAACACCTTTCTATCAGTATTATGTATTAGAATTGGAATTGGAATTTGTCAATGCAGAAATGGGCATACTGAATCCAATACACTGTACCTTATACAAAAAGTATAACTACATCTGAGATTGAAAGTTGTATATGCACAAAAGCTCATACTCCTATATCATAAGGTAAGGCAATTGATCTTTGCGTTCACACCTCAAAATATTCACCCTATAGATCATATTTATCAACCGTTACCACCGGAGCAAATTGCCAAAGATAAGATAATTGGGGGTGACGCTAATGTCTTCGTGACCACGTCAGGGGCAGAAGGTGGCAATCAGTGTACAGACCACTTCGTACAACTGGCCGTGAATCAAAAGTGGGTTTCTGAGAAGAGCCGTGCGTGAACCCCTATAATTGTGTCATTATAAAAATTATATATATTTTTATTACAAAAGCTTGGATAATACATGCCATGCCTTACCTTCAACCGGTTCCTGCAATTACCACAAACTCACATAATAGGCCCCCCATCATGAGAAATATATATAGAAATAAACATACGCGAAGAAAACCAAAGTAGCCTGTCTGTTTCAACCTACATCTATAGGTGGCATATACCTTTATGGATTTGTTAAGTGAAAGACAAAGGCCTGTTGCTTATCCGATACATTAATAAACATTAACAAAATACATCTTATAACCTACGCAAAGTGCAATGGAACCAGGATTTTCACAGCAGTAATTGCTACTTTTAGGTATTTTCCTTTTCTAGTGTTTGGGGCTAAAATTCTGGATAAGCACTTGTTGAGCTTTTCCGAACGCCTGCCCACCACAATGAGATACCATACACCCCTAATGCTTTCCCTTTTTATTCCTCTGAGATCAGGTCTTGATGATTAATTTCTTTCAATGTACACTTGGCCCATTATTATTGCCGGCAGTCGGGCGGGGCTGGCCCCCAGTAGGGGCGTGTACAGATGGCCTGTGGTGATTGGCTGGGCAGCAGCTGGTGGCTGGGTAAATAAAGGCAGGTGGTGGCGAGCAAAAGTGGGGGCAGAAAAGAGAGAATAGAACAGAAACAGAGACTGCGCCAACGAGTACGTTTTTAATGGTTTACTCCTGGCCCTACACTACAGTGCACCCAGGCTGGGGGGTGTACTGGATGGAAATGTGTCTAAATATATAGGCCTAACCTTGGTGACGGGGTTTCCCTGACTTAGTTTAAAACCCATACAGTTATGGTAATCAGGATTTAGGGTTTTACAGAAAGCAGGTGTGTTCTATCGCAAGTGGGAATAAGCCCCATTAACTTTTTAGTGAGTGGTGTCAGAGTTGGACAAAAAACGTGCATGGGTTTGGCATCTCGAGGACAGGTTGGTTCGGGACTATAAAAGAGCTGTCGGAAATAGTAACACTTCCGATGGTTATAAATCAGGCGGTAATTGGACATTTGAAATCAATAGAGCAGAATTAATGCGCGTCTAATTGGTTTGAAGCCACAACTGATAGGTTCTGGGCGGCGGCTGCTTCAACTGAGGTCCTGAACATGTATCACCACAAGGCTTTAAATGGTACCAGACACCGGAACGGCAACCCGATCAGCCCCGTTGCGTCTTCTCACGTCCCTAGAATTATCCCGGAAACTACCCCCTCCCTTTCCCCTTTCCTCCTGCTCTTTCAACTTAACCACGTTCCCCCTCCCACCTTTACAACCCTTGCCCCAAACAGAAACCCTTTTCCCCCCGTCCCAGGAGGCTTCCATCACGTACCCAGCGTCCGCACAGTGGCCCTCCGGAAGTGCTGCGCGTGCCGACTGCGCATGCGCGCGGCGTCCATTCCCGAGCGTCCCCCTCCAAAGCCCCAACGCGCATGTTTACGCCGTGGACGAATGGCTCTTGTCCTGCCCGGGCCTGTTTATGTTTACCTTGTCAGAAATGTAAATAAGGCGCCGAGATTGGGTTAGGGTAGGGTGTCCAGCGTCGACTAGGGGTTGTCTTTCCATGCCCGCCTGGAAAACGCCAGGAAGAAGGACCGGCCAGCCTTTGGTGCCACTCCACGTGAGGTAACCTTCAAATGGAGCCGAACTCTTTATTACCTAACGCCATTGGGTCTGGGGCAGGAGGAAATGGAGGTCGGGGGATTGGATGTCCCTGCGCAGGGTTTATCAAGCAGCTGTCAAGGAGACCCCACCGGCAGGCTGCTAACGGGGCAGGCGGATAAACAGACGGTACCGGGCCCACCGGCCGCCGGTGAAATTAATGAACATGGCGAAGAGAACGTGGGGAGGTGGTTCGTGGGGGCATGCATGGGGCTGCGATAACCCAACACCCCCGCCACGCTGTAATTGAGTGATCCAATATAACACAAATAGCACGGACAACCCTGATTGCCCAACGGCAATAAATAAAAACAAAAGTCCACGTTGATTTGCAACATGCAGTGTGTCCCATCGTTTATGTATGTAGCACGCTTTAAGCAATCATTTTCAATCTGGGTTACCATGTTCAGAATGAAATCTGCCAAAAGTTGAAATTCATGATCATGGGAAATTTGTATCGGAACGCATTACCTGATTCTAACTTTAACCAGAAAGACATGTGTATAGGCCTATATGCCAAGAGGACCAGAAATGAATCAAACATATTACTTTCGATTTTGGAACATCCAATATGGGGCCAATATAGCACAAAACCCCCATATGAACAGGCCCCTTCGGCAGTTTATTATATCCTATAAAGTGTGACACAACCCCGGACACAACCACCCACGCTCCGTACCACCAAGTGGTCGCAGCTGCGGAGCACCCACCGCGCCTCTTTGAGCAGATCGAGCTGCTCAGCTTCTCCGAGCATCTCTGAGCATCTCTGAGCATCTCCGAGCACCTCAGACAAACAGAGAAAGGCCATAAAAACTGGGTTACTGCCGGTCGTTGTATTCGTGTCATGCAGACATACACACTCGTGTAAACCCAGATACCCCCACCCCGGGCAGCTGAGGTGGTTCTCGGAAGGTGTTTGTGGGGAGTCAGAAGTGGAGGTATAGAGGAGGGGGTTACTTGGGTTAGAACTGATGCATGGTCTATACTCAATGCAATGTAGCATTGGTGGATTTTAGCTGTAGATTGCAATCCCAGGAATAATGTCACAGGGTACTGTAATTATGTGATCCCTAATTACAATAGTAACGTAGGCAGTAAAAACAGCCTTGTTGTGGCATAAAAATATGACCAAAATCAAATAAAGGTGTCTCCTTGAATCGCCAAATTAAGTTGCAGAATAGCAAGTACAGTCAACAGTAAGGAATAAAGCACAAACAGGAGGTGGTCAATGGACAAGCATCTTCAAAGGTACTCTCCAGGCTCCCCCACCCCCTCCCCCTCCTCCTGCCGATCCTCCCGACGTGTGTGCCTCCCGTCCCCCACCCTGGAGGCATCCAACCTATGCCTGACATCCGCCCACCGGTCTTCCGCTTGGCCACGTTGGTTATTGTGCGTTTCCTGGCAGATGGGTCATTTTATGTAATTGACGGTTTGGGATTTCAGGGCTAAAAGGTGTGGGGTCTAACGTCACTTTGGGAAATAGTTTAACGTTAAGTATCACTTATGTAATGGAAATAGGAGGTTTAAGTATATTCGTATAATTCGCAGTATATGGTTTTAATTGGCCAACTACTAACGAGTCAATTGCCAATGTATATTATACTAAATTTTGGATATGTTTTGATGTAATGCTTTTGATCAATATGGTATTTCTTTTTTATGTGAGTGTCTGTGGAAAAGAAAGTAATGAGAAACAAAGCAACCGGAAGTAGGCCTACCATAGAAACATAAACAATCTACATCCTTTCCATTATGATAATTGTAATGACTTTGAACATTGGACGTCATATGTGTTTTTATTCCCCAATATCATAATCCTGAGAATCCATCGCGTCATGGGAACGCCCCGACCCTCTCCAGACATAGCCCTGAGGTGAGTGACAAGGCGGCCACCTTTCTGGTTCCGCTTCGTTGGCCAGAATACCGCGAGATCTCGTCGGGCGAGCTTTGATCACCTGACCACAGTCACCCTGCGGTTCAATGCGAGTTCATGGTGAGGGGAACAGGGTCAAATATCTAACATGTCAATAAACGCCAGGTCCCCGTATCAAAAGTGACAGCAATGACGGGAAATGCATGTGCATCGGATAAGAGGGCAGTAATGACATTGGCACATGTCCGGCAATATTCCTTATTGATAGCCCTCTCCGAGTGTAGAACGATGGTAGCTTGGGAATGCCCGATGAAATAGTCCTCTTCATGTAAATTTGTGAAAATATTGCCTGCAGTTCCTGCATGCAGCCCAAAAGACTTGAATGACTTCCTTGGGAAATTGACGTTGTGTAGATGACGTCACACTGTCCAAAGAGGGGACTGGACGCCATCTTGGTGATCAATTCTAAATTATTATCATTATTCACTATTCAAAAACATCTAGAACATATTTATGCTAATTTATTTTTAAATAGTCAAAGTAAGTCATAATCACCCATTTTTATTCTTCAGAATTAATGGATACTAGACTTATCTTACAGTCACATGGTTGTTATAATATATGAGCATACGATGATTACCAAAAAGTGGTCACGTCACCAAGTGTGCACAAGGTCTATCTTCATACTTTATATTTTCGGGTATGAACAACTCAATCTTCTCATTTCTATCCACTAAGTTAAATGATAAGGCCTTAGCCTAAATTCACATCAAACCTTTCTAATGATATTTCGTTAAACTGTAAGAATATTCTGCTTCGTAGCTTGATCTTTTCGGGAATTAATTATTTAGCGAGAATTTGTTTTTAGACAATGTACATTGCTCATTGGGTATGGATTCCCTTTTTTATAAAAAGGCATTGCCCGTTATAGCTAAGGATTCTAGATCTCCGGGTAGGAACTATTGCCCATTCGTATAGGGATTTATCATTTTAGAGAGGAGAAATTGCGCATGGAGGGGGGGATTTTCTACTAGACAGGAGATATTGTGCATGGAGGGGAGATTTCCTTTTTAGACAAGAGATTTTAGACAGGATATAGGCCTATTGCGTATGGAGGTCTGTTTCCCCGGTGTGTTTCCTTTTTGGACAAGATAAAATGTGCACAAAGGGGTATATCCTTTTGAGACAGTAGAGATGCATGGAGGTGGAGGGGGTCCTATTTACACAGGAGATATTGCACATAGAACCGGGATTTCATAATTTGAGTCGCTCCGGAGGAAACCCCAGCTCCAACTGGGTTGTTTTGCTGTCCTCCTCCAGTGGCTGGCTGCGTGTTGGGGTCGGGGCCGGCGACATAAAATCTGCACCGGTATCCTGCATGAGGAGCGGTGTGCGTTACACGCCACCCCCGCGCCCCCCGACACGCGCTGAGCTGCTCACCCCTGGGGCATCTGGGGACAAGCTGCTCGCGCCGTCTACAGCCCACTCCCATTTAATGCATATAGGGAAAAAAGTCTCAGTCGGTTTCTACAGTAAGGCTGGAATTGATGCGGTTTGCATTCACATGCAGAGTCCGTGCATCAACTTCAAACATTTAGTTTTTTTCCATTCGCAGAAGTAGTCATTTTAAGTCGGATTCTTCACAGTTGTTGAATGTCCTGTAGAGCAATGGATAGCTTAGCTAAGTTAAACTGTTTGTTCAGAATAGATCAAATCTTATCATAAGCTTTTTTCTTGAGTGTGAATTTGCTCTCTAGTCCAGTTATAAATTAACCTAAGCATCTGCAATGTTTTATAACAATCCTTATCCTGTCGGGATACCTGCGACCAAGTTTTCTGTCTTGTTACACTGTGAACCGTCTATACTTTTTAAAACCGTGATTTCAAATGAAATGTGACCAAATATGATACTGACAAGAGGAAAGGGTCAAAACGAAATAAACACATTGATCATCGAGACTCCTTCAAGGGGACTTGCCTTACTGTGAGCAGCTCACCCAATCCCTGAAGGGACCCAGGAAGGATTGGCCCCTCTACTGCCCTCTGACCCCCTCCGGGGAGGAGGGGAGGCGAGCTACTCCTTTGTGGTATCTGTGCAGTGACATGAGCAGCTCTTTGTCCCGAGGGATCCTTCCCACTGACGGAAGCCACTCACTCGGCAAGTGGCTGCAATGGGTGGTTACCAAGGCAACTTGTCAGTTTTGGCATTTATGGGTGTTTCAAAGCTCGAATCGGTTCTGAAAGCCCTTAGGGCAAAGACTTGTATGTAAGCCTCCTAGATTTCCCAAGTTTTAATTGTAAGATTATACACATGTACTCCAAAAAGTGGTTTTGTACCAAAAACCTGTCTATAGACCTGGAGGACAAGAAATTGCTTCATCTTCATTTAGAATTATTGCTTTAATCCCCTGCATGTTAGACAGAATTTTTATCTCTGTGGTACATGATAACGACCTTCGGGAAAACTTATGTTTCAGTTAACCTTTTATCTAAAACAGTTACAGTATAGGTACTAGGTCTGTGCAACATGAGTCCTTTTCCTGGCAAGTGACATAAAGGAATTTAGCAACCGACAAAAATGCCATTCCCTAGAAAGTATCAATTTAAGCAAAAAGCTGCTCAAACTATTAAAAAAAAGACTTTTAAGACACATTGCTGTGAACAAACATTTAAAACCCCCATTACATCCCCGAGCCAAGTCCTTCCGCCTCAGTCCACGCATCAAAGTCACTCAGCGCGCAGGCGCAGTGCGGGTGACGACAGACTTCCTGCCCGACCTGTCAAAGTCACGTGTCACCAGGACAACAAACCACGTGGTCTTCATTGTCACGCTTCCGGTGCGCACTGTGTGTCCCTGACCTTGGGGTCAGCCCTATCTCCAAGCAGGGGTAGGTTGGGATCAAAGTTACCTCGTTCTGGGGTGGTTTTCTGGGAATGTGCTTGAAGAGTGAGGTCATCTACGGGGAGCGTCTTCGACGCCCTCTTGCGACCGCAGACAGAACATTCTTACGTCAGCATGAGGTAAATTGCTTTAAAAAGTGAAAAGGTGCGATTTACAGATTGTACTGGACTTGAAATCAATAAATGAATTAAAATACCAATGGCCAAATATAAAAGATCACACTGTTGGTTCCCTATGCATTTCTTTATTAGTCTATAGGGTTTAACCACTTTCAGGATATGTATATCACACTTTACGAAGTTGGTTATGCAATATGTGGTAAGAAGGCCGTGCGATTTTGGGTTAAACCTCAAAATGCAGCTCCCAACCGGTGTTTGCACACCCACTCCCATTTTCATTGAACATTGAACATTAATAGATAGCCATTGTTTTCACTTCAACTATTGTCTTTGCATACCAAACAAAGGTAACCACCTTTAATGGTCTTAATGATTCTGCTGCAGTAAACCATATAAACGTAATTATATCAACCAAATACTGGCGGATGAGCTTTCCACATACTAAACAAGCTATAATCAATCTAATCGCTGCTGCCTCCAGAGGACCTAGACAGCCTTCCTCTTTAGACGTTTCCAGTCAGAGACAACCTCCCTTTCAGCGCGACCTGAAAAGCAATATCTGATTACAGCCAGAGCATCATAGCTGATTTTTGTAGTGGGTACCCAAACCCGAGTGGACTTACACCTCTCCATCCCTCCACCCCTACACCCCCAAGACACTGAGAATGTCCCCAGTAATTCTGCCATCCATCATTTGCCACTTTGTGATACCTTTTTCCATTTGCAAGAACTCAGAGTGTGCAAAAATAAAAGAACATCTTTTGAGATGTGACTGCATGCCTGCTGAAGGGTTTTGAGTGTTACGTAAAAACCCTTCCCCAGGGGCAGGTTGGTGTCTCAGGCTGCAGCCTGCAGGGAGAGTCCTGGCCTATCTCAGACACCCGGACAAAAGTGGAGCATGCGTGGTTTCATCAAAGGACATGCAGTCCCCATGTTTATTATTTAACGGTTTGAGTTGCATTTCAGTCGAGGAAGTTGCAGTATCAAAAACGTGCAACGTTCATGACTAAGATGCAGGCAAGTGCATGAGGAAACGGCCTGCGTTATATATTAACATGTATAGAAAATCAACTAGTTTCTGTGCAATGTGTAAACGATAAGAAAGATCTTTGCAAGCAATTGAATTAAATAATACTTGATACGACGTGAAACAAAATAGTTGACAGAGTTACTATCCTGTACGATGATACATTGGCTATATTTAGAGGTATACATCGCTATATCAACATAATGCATCATTGAAACGCACTTTGTGCATGTATACATGTGCATACATGTTTACCGAACATTACACAAACTTGTAGTAGTGAAAATGCTTACGGTTACACTGTTTCTTTGTTTATGGAACAGACTGAAATTGATATCGTAGGAATTTGCGTATAATATTGAAGCTCACTGCAATAATGATGAAAGGCATTGCAATTTTGCATGTACAGAGTAAAGCAGAATTGGTATATATAAAGACCGGGTTTCAAGTCACGAACGTACGTGTGTCTGTCGTGCTTAGTTTAAAAAAATACCCATGTTATTCTCCGAATGCACGCGCTAGGAAACTGATACACCTTAGTCTAGATATACATGTCATAGTGATGTAAAAAACAAGAGGACTGGAGGGAGATGTGGGGATGACTCACCTAAATGCTAGAAGGTGGCATGTTCAACCTGTTCTGGGCATACAGGTCGGCAACGCCCAACGTAAGAATTACACTATTGCAAACTCTAGCGTGGGTAATCACGAACTTTGCCTGTTAAATTTATGCCACACAGTGTAGCCCTGCTTACACCCTATAAGAAGCCATGCACTCTTATAACAGCGCCCTGAAGCCATTTGATACAATTGGAATTATCTTTCTATCACTGACGGCAACAAATATCAATTTGACCTTTTTGAAAAAACAGGTTGGATGATTTGCAAAGGACACCCAAAAAGCATCTCTGTTCTATTGTATAATCGATTGTACCTAATTATTTTTTATTTAAGTAAACACGGAGGAAGGTAAATTGGAAGGGTAGATAAGTTGTAATTTCCCAAGACAGCCATTATCATTTCTACAATGCTAATGGTCTCGGACTACGTAATTATTGAGGAAATGCCGGAGGACATGACTTGATCCTGAAATTATTTTAGGATGAGAAATTACAAATTGTAAAAGACCCCTGATAACCCCAACCCGAAGCCAGATTTCACTCACACCCGAACTGCACCTTATCCGCGAAGCGAGACCCTAGGGTCTCACAGCACAAAGCACTGAGTTCAGGTGAACGATAAATAGGGGGCGTGCAGATAAGAAGTATTGGCAGGTGTGGATTGAAGGTGGGCTATGGCCGCAGTAACAACTCACCTGTGTAAGCAGCCACTGATGGTGGGCAGAGATAGAGGTAAGCAAAGGTGCGACGTCACCGACAGATTGCCAATGTGGCCACTCCACTTCTGCTCAGCAGGAGCCCAGAAAGACAATATTTCTCCAGTTGTCTTGTAATGTGGTTCTCTGTTATTCTTACCGATTCACCCCTCCTAAGTGTCTAAAAATCAATCAACCCTTTGCAATGTTTTCACAAAACTGGAAGTTGGTGATGGATATTCTGATGAGGTTTGGGATAGGTGTCCTTGGTTCAAACTAGGATTTTTCATAGATATGATGCATCTACCCAACTATACTTATTAAATCTACTTGGTTTTTATAGACTTGTTCATATAGGCCTAGCCTACCGTAAGCTTGGCCAATATTGGACTTATGTTTACATGGACTATTTCTATATAATCAAACACCGATGGAATTTACTTTTTCCATCAGAAAAAAAGTTACTTTCAACCTCTTTTTCTCCAAGGGCACTGAATAAATCCGATTGGGGCGGACTGCGAGCAGTACACAAGGGATCGAAAGGCGAGTCTATTATTTCTACTTGGGCAGCACAGAGGCTCAAGGTGGTTGGCAAAACAAGGTTGTGTTTGGGCAGCGCCTGCCAAACCACGTGTTTCCTATAGAGGCGCCACCAATCGGCCGATCAGTTATCAGGTGCCACTGGATCCAATTCCCATTACTTGGCAATTAATCGGGAGCTGCGCAGGTTGCAATCAGTAAGCAAAAGGTTCGTGTGTTGGGCCAGAAATAATTGGAGACAGCTGGGGGTGTTATTGGAGCCCACTTTTAGGGAGCACAAAAAACAACCTGTTTCACGGCTAGTTGTCTCCACGGAAAAACTTTGCAACCGGAAATGGCTGGTCGCACATGCCCAAGGTCTGTCGCAATATGACCCACACGTGGAAAGGTTTGGAGAGATTAAATTTTCATGGTGTAATTAAATGTGCAAGGTGTCTACGTTTATGAAGCTGCTCTGCAACTCCTCATATCTTAAAACATCATGGATCATCGGTGTTGAAATAGGTGACGAAAATGGCTCAGCGATTTTTATAGTAATGGTTCGATCCTTTCAAAGCGCCTGCAATATTATAGTGCTTGAGGTGAATATACTTTAGGTCGGGCCTCACTGCGCTTTACATAACACGATGAGAAATATATATGTTCACGTTGTGATTCCTCTTTTCATTAGGGATGACCAATTATTCAGGTCTAGGCCTTTGGTCGTTATAATAATGCAATATTGGTCACTTGTTTGGCTATTGTAGTCTGCAACAAGGGTGAAGAAGGCCTCAATCAATACAGACTATATAGAAGGAATTCCTAAGTGAAGGGGAGGGGGCCCGAAATGCATTGCTTAATTTTTATCAATTGAAAGGATGCGCTTGTCTTATCAATTGAAAGGATACTTTAATTCATTTGACAAAACAGTCTTGGCATATTGCATAAAATGAAGCCACTATACCATAAAACATGTTCCATAAACTTAACCATCGTTTTTCAGAGTCTGATGATTGCTCCGAAGTCTATTCCTCACGTAGGAAGGGATTATTTTATTTGAATTATCATAATGATTTAAAGTATCAACGACATAATCATTCTGGCTTCATATGCGCTACATCTTCTACTTCAAAGAATGGTGGTTCACTACAGTGTCTCTTGGTCGACTCCCGAACGTGCCAACTCCGTGGGTAGACTCTGTCGCGCACAGTTCATTTCCTGTTGGCATGGTGGCCCCGAGAGGTGGCGCCACTTGTATAAGGTCATTGGCAGACGCTGGCATGGCTTCAGTCGTGGGACCTACGCCCGACCACCAGAGGTATACCCCACCGTGGGTTGTGTAGGAACCTTTAGTGGTACCCACTGCGCACATGAATGGAAAAGAGAGAATCTAGCAATCGCAACATAATGAAACATAACTAACGATGTCGGTAACATTAGTTAATATGACTAGGTGTATTATGCGATTTAAGCAGGGTAACAGATGATAACAGCTAGGTCACGAGTGAATTTTAGGTTTCCGTAGTAGTTAACTTAACAATACGTTGATCCAGTAGACTTAATTAGAGTTTTTCAAATTATCTGTTAGTTTAATCATATTTTCGCACTGTCGGACGATTTCTCGTAATAAAGATGGAGGTGAAAATGTTGTAGCAATGGCTATATAATTGCCAAATTGTTAAAGTATTATGGTTTGTCTCTCCCCTGTGTTATATGCTGATCAGCCATTTCAATTCCAATCCAAGATTTCTCCATATATCCCATATCCCGCGGTCCTAAATGCTGAACCCCCCGTAAGATATGTGTTTAGATAAAACAGAGGTTATGTTTATTCGTCTTGATATGTTGTGTCTTATTCTGTGGTTTTCAAATAAATTAGTAATTGTTTTTGTTCAGATTTACAACTACCAAACAATATAAAGATTCCACCACCGCCCCCTCCTCCACACACACACATTTTCCACAAACCGCCAAGCAAGCATTAACCAGTTAACCAGCCCCCAGATGTAATCAAACTTTATTGTCCCACCTTTATTAGTTTACCCTCTGCGTACTTCCCAGTTGATTTACACACCGTGCCAATCCCACACAATGTACGGAACGCATATAACACCAGCCATTAAAATTACTCGTCAGGACCACACTTTAGACCCAAACCTTATCAGCAGGCGCTGTGAATTATTGGTCTCAATGCCACCTCTGTTTACTTTTGTATGTCGGGCCAGACAATGAAATAGGGCCCAGACGGCCGGGTTTTATCACCTGTGGCAGGGACTAGTTTGCTCCCCTGTCATCAAGAAGAGCCGGTTTCCACTCCTTACTGGAGACTCAGTGGCTAAAGACGTTGTTTTTTGAGGGGTGTTGGGGCCAGGGATTCCAGCTGAGAATCTGCAGGGTACTGTTTTATGTGGTCACAACACATCTTTTATGTCACACTAATTATTTCTTGCCGGGAGGGCTGGGTAGACTTTTACAGCCGTTGAGTCAGTGTCCATAAAAATAACGAAGTGAATCAGGTAGGACTTTTGTGACAGTTTCTTTTTGGTCAGTTTGTAAAAATCTTTACTTCAATTTGTTACGAATGTGAAGACTAAAAGTCATACTTATCCGCAGCCTCTGCCCCCACAGGAACTAGAGGTAAATTCAAAGTAACTCTGAATTCCACGCTAAAGCCTTTACAGCTGAGCTCTCCCAAACCGTTTCTTCGCGTGACGCATTAGCAACAACAAAGCTCTTTTTGTACAAGCGCTATTTTCATTTGCTTTCCACTGACTGAGCAGCTTACACCTGCTCATATATAAATTCCATTATAATGGACACTGCAAATATTTACAGGATCGATGAAGTATGATTCGCTCGATTGGCCAGATATATGAACGAATAGGCTAATTATGAAGAAATCAACAAATTAAAATAACCTCTCCTAGAGCCGTCAGTAGGATGTCAGATTGTCGTCCCAGGTTTCTAATTGAACCTGTTATCCCAATAATTTGAAAAAAATTATCCCCATGTGAATAAGCCTAGGCGCGGCCCAGGTTATTCTGGAGTAAAATAATATATAAGATATATTAAAATTCCTGTTTGGAAAAAAAATTGTGTTATCCCAATAAACAACTAACGTAGTAATAAACAGAAAGCAAACCTAATTTACTGTTTGTTATTATCGAATATATGAACTGATAGTCAGGGTAGGCCATTTCGCACCATGACCACCATGCTGTGTCGATTTCTCTTGTATATTGAAAAACAGTTCAATCATACTTTCTTTTAACCGTTTGATTGAATCTTAACAGAAATCAGGCTTCTTAAAATAGTCTATTCTCTATATTACATAACCCGACGTCTCACAATTCTTAGTTTCAGTTATCCTCCAAATCATAAGCCTTTTCCTCGATCCAAGCAATTTGAGCTGCTCCCATCTGGTGGCGCCCCCGTGCGGCTCCCCCCGATGACGCAGCCCGCAGCGCCCCTGGTGGCGGGTGGGCAGACCACGTCCGGACGCCATAAATGTCGCTAATAGGTGGCGCTGCAGTGAGGGGCGCGTGCCGACCCAGCGTGCTGTGCGCGTGCGCGGGGGTTGAGCGTGCACGCATTCTGAGGACGACTTTCCCACGCCCCTGTTAGGGAGGTGGGAGAAGTGGGAGGAGTTGGGGGTGGTGGGTGGGGGTAAGGGGTGGTGGGGGATGCCACTCCACCTGAGGGACTGGAGGAAAATGCCTGAGACGCCAGGTGTAAATCGTACCTGTTTTTGAATGTTTAGTTCCAGAGGGTTTATAGTTCTGTGTAGCCATTATTCTGAAAACGCCCCCAGATCGATTCGTACATCTCTCTTTTCCGGCACTTCATGTTCAGCCCATACAGATGATCTTCCATATTATCCTAGGATGGTAGGTATAATTATACTACCATTTATTATATAGACGCAAGACCAGGTTTCCAAGGTTGCTTTATGCTCTTATTAATTCAAATGGGAATTTGAGATTTATTTCTTGTTTAGGATACTAAACACCTACAAAAACCTTTAGCAAGTTGTGTACCACTGCTGATGCATGAATCATGAACATTAGTTTTTATCATTGACTTGTTTTCAAGGCTGGGAATTGAACCTCTGACTTTTGGAACAGCAGAACGGTGCCCTTAAACTGAGTTAACTCTCCTCCAATATAATTACTACAAAAAAGTTTTTAAACAATGATTAGCACAGGGGCGTAGCCAGTCCTATAAAGTCAAATGGGGTTCCAGGTAAATCCAAGGGGGTTCTGACCTACATTTTTGAATAGATTTCTTATATTATACTTATATTTTGGGAAATCAAAGGGGGTTCCAATCCCCTCTGGCTACGCCACTGTAGCATGCACAGCCACAATCTACTCCTGGGGCTCACACTTTGCCGCTCATAACTGTAAAGGCGAGTCTCTGAGTGGCTGATGGGAGCCTGTAAGGCGATGCTACCAGCCTGTGGTCGATCAACAAGGGGCGGCAGGCACACGTGGCTGGAGGAGGTGGTGGGTGTGGGAGGAGGGGGGCACCTTCTGGGATCCCAGAGATCTCAGGATCCCGGGATTATCCCACAGCCCCAACCTCCCACCTCGCGCCCCGACCCACACTTCATCTTCTAGGCCCAGAAAAAAGTCGACCTGCTGCCTAAAACATAAACACACTCCCCGCACGCGCCCCCGTGACGGCGATTTATGTGTGAATATTTAGCTGAAAATTCTTAATATTTCTGTGAGATAAAACATTCTTATTATGTAAAGGACTGTAATTATATTTACACATACACACATATAATTATGTGTACACATAATATAATGATATGATATGTATGTGTGTGTAACATAATGTTAAAAGATGAAACGGTTTCTCTGAAAATAGTCCTCATATGTATGAGATGTAGGCAAATGCAACCATGAATAAATAATGTTGTTTGTTGCTTGCTTGTTGTTTTAATTCTCTTTGAATTCACATTGATGTTATGTAAGAGAGCTTTAGCCTTCTAGCTAAGATCACTTTTATCATTATTACGAACACCATCTCCTGATATATGCATTTTCCTAGGTAAATAAGGAAAAGCATGCATTCCTTTTACGCGTCATACATCGCTCCCGTGCATTTCTTATGGAATTCAATTTGCCATAACCTGCGCGTCAAATGAAATGATATTTTCCACTTATGAAAAAAAGTGCTGGTTGGAATTTCGAAAGCTTGCAGTAATCTTGCTGTCTAACTTTGATGTGTGCAGATAAAAAAATATTCTTTGAAAAATGTGGGGATAGGGAATGTGTTTAATGTAGTGGATGACAGACAGGGGCTGGGCCCGCCGGGTTGTTCGACCAGATCCCGTCACCTGCAGGGCAGAGTCGGCTATAGACCGTTTGCAAATATGTAAATGTCCTATTGGTATGTTAGCAAATAATGTATTGGTAACATTGTTATGTTTTGCATATATATGTATGTATTGCTAACATTGGTTTTGCAAATATATATATTAGTAAGTTTGCAGAAAGATTGATAATGGTAATAGTGTTGTGCTTTGCAAGAACGTATACCATTGTAATGTTTTGCAAATGTATACATACATATAGGTAAAATACATATATATAATTATGATATTATAGGTACGTTTGGTATGTTTTTCAAAAACGTATATAGGTAAGATTGTTATGTTTTGTTGTATGTAGTGCATAATGCGACTTAAGGTTGTATGTTTTTAATGGGTGGGATTGGATGAAACTTGATCGCATTTGCATGCGAAACCATATGCATATATAGAGGTCTAGAGATACCACGGTTAGGATAGTCATTACTATTATTAATTATACTTTAAATATATCGAAATGAGTGTTTCGAAATGATACATTTTAAATCACGATTTGTTCACCAGTGCGCACAAAAGTATTCAAAACGACCAACATTACTTCCGGTACTAAAAAGTTAATAATTATAGTGTCTTGCATATTGGCATGAATAAGTTTTGCATTGCAAGGAAATGTTATCAAAAAATGATAATAATCCACTTTATTAATTTTTCTTAAGTGCTTCATCAAAAATAAAGTCAACGTAATCGAAAGCAATATAGTACTACAAGCAACAGCAGCAACATTAACGACAGCAACTGAGCAGCAGTACTCGAAGCAGCAACAGCAATGTCAGCGGCAGTGGCATCAGAAATGGCTCCATACCTGAGGTGGGAGGCATTGGGGTTGTTGTGGTGGTATTTTTACCTGTTGGAGGGAGGTGAGTATAATGAGGTGAATGACAAAGTGGGACGGGCAGGGAAGACCTGTGAAGCGGGCCGTGAGAACGCCGCCTCCCGGCCGCCCCTCCCGTCCACCCCTCCCGTCCACCCCCACCGGCCCTCCCTCCCGTGGGAACAGGGGGCAGCCCGCTTCCCCCGCCGTCCGTCGCGGGCCCCCGCCGGCAGGGGCCGCTACGAGTAGTGTGTCTTTTGTTTGAGTATACATAAATTGTTGTTTAATTTGGATCCTGAACATATTATGTTATATGCTATTTCAAAGTGATGCAAAATTCCCTTGACGTTTTAATAATTTGAGATAAAAGAATTGTTTTATTTGGCGTGGTTTCCGAACTACCTCTTACAAACTTTATTTTCTTTAATTTGCTGAATCGAGACCCCCTATATGGGATATAAGCATGTATTGTGGAAGAGCACCGTGTAGAATGCATCATTTTGTACTCAAATGAAATGACTGTTCTATTTATCAATTTTAAGTGTTCAACAATAGCCACTAAAGACTGCCAAAAGCAGATGACACTGCGGACATATATGATTCTATTCTATATTTACATACCTATGTGATCATGAAAATTTATAATAATCATGTCTTGGATGATCCTTAAAGTTAAACTGTTACACCAATGAATATATCATTGGTGTGCTGTTGGCTTTGAAAAGCGATAATCAGCTGATAATATATATGGTTTAATAATTGGTCAAACGTAGATC
Source organism: Lepidonotus clava (assembly GCA_936440205.1). NCBI lineage: Eukaryota > Metazoa > Annelida > Polychaeta > Phyllodocida > Polynoidae > Lepidonotus > Lepidonotus clava. The sequence continues at coordinate 40,753,742 of OW387140.1, forward strand.
TCACAAGGGACCTCGGTTTGAAATAATAACAGTTTCATTAAGATATTTTGCCCCTGCAGAAAATGTGTTCAGTTGATACACAACACCAACAGAACAAAACAATTCTGGTAAATTTTCCTAGAAATTCCGGGAAATGGCGTGTGCAGGTGACCCGTCGTCCGCCTCTTCCTGGCACATCCACCTGGGAGATTCCTGCACGTGCGACCGGTAGGTCCATTTATCACCAAACCCAACAAACAATTAGGCCTGACTCCCCTTCCTACGCCATCTTCCCAGGCCCCCGCCTGACCTCCCATCTCCCCCACCCACACCCAAAAGCCACGTATATTGCATGGTCCGTTGACGTTTCCTCAATCATTCTACGTCTTTCCCCATTTGCACGTGTGCGTGGACTATTTTTAGTCAATAACAAGGGTCCTGGTGAGAAGAGGGGTGCTGTGCTATTTCTGGGGGTAGGTGAGCAATTGGAATTGCTCCCTGTTTTAAAGGTGAGCGGCTCCTCCCTGCTTTTCCCACGGTTTGTGAGTGGAGGGAGTCTATCGTTTGTCAGGTGGAAGTGCATGGCGGGGAATGGATATGTTTATTGGGGTTTGTTTTGAGGCTGGGGTAAATATGCTTTGAGGGAACTGTTATTCACCTGAGTGGAATGTGGGAAGAAAACGCAAAACAAATTTCTAACTCTTTAAATGCTTTATTAAATTACAGGAAAAAAATCTTCAGTGAAAATTTAAACGAATTTAAGCGGTTTCCCCTTTTTACGAAAACTGTGTTGAAGGAGGCACTAAGACAACCAAAGTATTGCAACTGGTGAAAAGGATAGACTGTTGCAGTGCATTGAACACTGCTCGATCAAGCATATAAAGATATCATTCAAACACTTGTTTCAGTTGTTACATCATTGTGCTATATGATTTGTCTGAAATACACCAAATTTAATGCTGCAGAATTAAAGAAGGAGCTTGTATAAGGGTGTTTTGAATAGTTTCCTCCACGTGACAACCATTAAGGCACTTATTAGACTAAAGGATTGTTTTAAAAACACATTCATAAGTATGACATGTATAGTATGTCTGGCAATATAGGCTTATATGTAAACGTATACCTACTACGAGGTATATTAACACCTGAATAAAAGCAATTGCAAGTCATGTTGTAAAAAGGACGTTACATATGCCTTGGCCTGTTCACCGGCTGGATAGTGTCCTTTACTCCAGATGTGACGTCATACAACGTCATGAGATACGTCCTATCAGGCATCACTCTAGTCCATCTGTGACCTGACGTCACGTACCACGTCAGACATGACGTCATATATCACGTCACCACTGACATGACGTCAGACGTGCAGACGACCACCTCTATGTCCGGGGGGTAACCTGACCCGGTGATAATGCCTGGAGAGGGCAGAACAACAAACAGTCGGTGGGCAACACCTGAACACCTGAACAGACCCCTCCACAGCCCACTCATGTCTAACGACGGTATCGCATGGCCCATCTCTTATACAACCACAACTGTTCTACACATTTAAAGGCAGTGAGGTCTGTCTGTTTTAAGTTTCTGGGCCCAGGGTTCTGTGTTATTCTTTATTTCCATCTCATGTAGTCATGAATTTAGTTCTGTGAGGGAAGGGGTGCATGTCTAACCCGTATTTTTTCTCATTCTTTATTCAAAAATCTGTCTTTGTAAATGTAGAGTCAGATAAATGTATTGTTGCTTAGAATGCCACGATATTATCGGCTTGTACCTAAGAAAATCCGTTTACCCGCTTCGTAGAGGTGTAAAAAGGAACTTGGTCCCGTCACTTATAGGCAACGAGATCTTCTAAGCTCAATGTTTTGTTCCTACGTTGGTCCGGATCCACTTATTCCTTTATATTATCACCTTGATTCCCAATATCTTATGATATAATAGTAAAACCCAGGATTAGATTAGAACGCCGCTCAGAAGTAGAAAATGACCACGATAATTGTTATAGACCTTCAACTCAAAGGTCATGACTGTATAGTTAGTTTTCCGCTTATTCCGATTGCTTTATAAGATAAGACCATTGAGTAATGCTAAAAATGCAATCATGACCCCCTTAGTCCTTACATGAGGTCGGCGTTGTATAGACCTGTCCCACCTATTCAAGCTGGTCATTAGATTGTTTAACCTAAGGTTACGATCAATGTTTTATGTAATTTATAGGTCTGAAATATTGGTAGCCCCTTTATTAAATGGCATGGCAAAGGTAGGAATGACAATTCCATTCCATCAGGTATACTATACTTTGTTTTTATTCCATTAATAATGAAAAATATCGTTAGGGTCATGTTCGTAGTGACTCCATGGGCTCCCATAAATCTGATCTTCACGAAAAGAATGTCTCAATTATCTTGTGTGTAGCATATTATTCTGTAACTGCTCAAAACAAACAAAGATGATAAATATGTCTGCGCCGAACCACGTCTACAAAATAAATCATTCATGCTCCATCAAAGGGAGCTTCTTGACTTAGTTAACTTCCAGTGTTAATTAAGTAGCAGATGCTTTTGATAACAGCTTTGATAAATTACAAACAAGAATCTACCAAGAAACCCGTCAAGTAAGCCATTAAGGAATAACACAGAAAGCTATACAAAGAAACCATCCAAGGAAGCCACTAAAGGAGCCAATATGGAAGCCACAAGGGGGCAGCCAAAAAGGAAGCCACCAGGGGAAGCCAAAAAGGAAGCCACCAGGGAGGCCAATATGGAAGCCACAAGGGGCAGCCACAAAGGAAGCCACCAGGGAAAGCCACAAAGGAAGCCACCAGGGAAGCCACAAGAGAAAACAACCAGGGAAGCCAACAGGGAAGCCACAAAGGAAGCCACCATAGAAGTCACAATTGAAGCAACCAAGGAAGCCACAAAGGAAGCCATTATAGGAACCACAGGGGAAGCCATCATAGAAGCATGAAAAAGCCACCATAGAAGCCACAAAGAAAGTCATCATAGAGGCAACAAAGAAAGCCACTACAGAAGCCACAAATGAAGCCATCAGGGAAGCCATAGGTAGCCATGAAGGAAGCCATGAAGGAACTATGGTTACTATGGTTACTTTCAGACTGTCAATTGACAGTTTTGTGGTAGTGAAAGACTGGGACTGGTGTCCTACCGAGAAGCCATGAAGGAAGCCAACATGGAAGCCACCACCCCCTTCAATCATTATCTGATAATGTAATCCATCTTCCCCATTCTCCTCATCCACAAGATACACAATAATTTCAAGCTAGGATGTTCAGATGTAATAATGACCCCAGTATGCTGCCATATGTTCATAGGGGCCTACACATCCTACTGGTTAACCTCCATTCACACACAGGGCAAAGATGATTGAAAACGACTTAGCCGTCTGAAACCAGAAGCAGCAAACAACTATCTCCCTTTCAGACATCCAAGAATTAATGCTTGTTTTCGGAAGTGTGAGAGGAGTTGAAATGGGCTCCCAAATCTAGGTGGCGAGGCGATAAATATGAACCGCTGAAAGAGAGCGCCATCGATCATAGAGAAGGGCCCGGATGTCTGATAGGAGACCTGTGCTGCCACCACGCGGCCAGGTAACAAGTGGCTGACTTCCAGGTTAGAGAAGGTTGGGAAAAGAAGTAAGGGAGAAAGGGCTTGTGTAGTTTGGAGAATACAGTCTGCTGCACTCTGATACTGATTATGCAATCTGAAATTTAAAAAGCAACATTGATGTGATGACTTTATTTCACGCGCATTACATCAGAACATGCACATGTATTTATAACATTTGCTAGTTTGTGGAGCTGTATTTGTAGTTCTTGACAGTATTTTGATATGTAATCCTATGTACACCATGCGGAATAGTCCTATTTAAAGTAACATGAGTGATTGTTTTCAGACCATAGAGGCTCATTGCTTGATGACAGTTTAATTGACCAACAAGTTTATTCTCCCAAGCCTGCTGTTATCTGTCCTCAATGACTCTACTGCTTTTACAGCTGCAGCCCGGTATACTTAAGATAACTACAAGAAAACACCACAGAACAAAAACTGTTAAAACACTCATGGCGTTAACATTTGACTTGACTAAACTTTCAGGGTGCCATGTTTATATTCACACCGTAATTTAGCATTTCGCGACCGATTGCAATGCCCCTGCTTGATGAACGAGCGACTGGGTTTCGTCCAAGTGGCCTCCTCTGCCTCCTCCTCTGCCTCCTCCTACTCCTCCTAGGTGGGCGTCTTGCCTCCGATGACGTCATAAGGCGGCACGTGGCGTGATGAAAGCGTCGGCGAGGCGGTCACCGGGCCAAGCTGATAGGCAGGCCGGGCCGTGGGAACGGATCGACCTCCACTCACTCGCCAAGCGCAGGAGGAGGATAAGCACCCGCACCTCTTCCTGGCGGGATGAAATTTCAGAATTTTCATATTTTCGTTTTAATTGGATAGCACGATATAAAATGTTTGTAGGTTCATTTTGCTGATATGTTTTAATTGGCAGTGTTGTTTCTGTATTATTTTTTTGAATGTGGTTGTCTGAGATGAGCAAATCATAAATTTTGAACAACATGAGAATTCTATACGAAAGAATCGAGAGATACAGAATAAATTCATTTTATAAATTTCAAAGTCCCCTCTAAGCATGTGCAGTTCGATTCTAAATGTGGTTTCAAATGGAAGGAACCCAGCAATTCACATTTATTGGAATATACTCTATAACAAATAGCAATAGATTATCTATAGTATAGTTATCTTATTTTGTGGTTGGAATTGTTTGAGACAGAATTATATTTTCCTGACCTGCACCGGGCAACATCTGATCTGCTTGGAGACTGGCCTGCTTAACTTTTCTCCTACTTTTCCCATCTTCAACCGCTCAAAAACGCCCGCGGTGCATGGCAAAACGAGTTTGGCTTTTAACAACTTTATGGGCAGACATACGTGTGAAAGTAAGGTTTGAAACGAATTCCAAACACATTCCCCGGGAGAAAACACTCAGTGTACTCAGTGTAAGTCCGTTTAACAAATCTAAAGGTTTCCTTTTAGCAACATGTCTGGAAGGTTAAGCATTGGCCTTTGGATAAAAATGGGTAATAGTATCTGTGTTTGTTATTGCCTTCTTTATTGAAACTTTCCTATTTTGAAAAAATGAATTGACAATTTAATTGTGAACAATCCTCTTGATTCGAAAAGTATAATTGAAGCATTTCGAAAAATTAACTATTATCAGTGTTGTTGAAAATGGTGCATTCCGGTTTGAAAAGAGGAAGACCAAATACGTCATGAATAGTGGCTGTATATAGACTGCAAGGTTTGTAGATCTAACATTAAAGAATGAATATAATCAAGATAATAACAAGTTTTTCCATATAAAGCGTTTAATCTTTGTTTCAACTTTTCGAATTAGAGCCCATTATTTAGTATAATTCTTCCAACGATTCATTTATCATACTATTATAAACGGCAGGAATGGAGAAATCACAGTTACATAAGGAAACTAAGAAGAAATAAATAGACTAACACTCTTACACATTAATAGATCAGGTTTTCTCCGCCCCCACCTACAGAGATACCGAGACCCAATTCTCACGGGTTGAGTCTAAGAGGGTGCCTACGAATGTAAACATGTTATGATGACCTGTCATATGAACGCTAAAAATAGGGTATGCATTCAAGACAGAATGAAGACAACCCGTTTTCCCGCGCCGAGCTGCCATATATCAGATTATATGATATAATCATCTCCGTCAATCATTTGATGATTTCTAAGCCTATGCTATCCCACTAAACAGTACTCTTAAGGCTCCCTCTCCCGAGAGAAAATGCATAGATTGAACGACATTCGTTTAACCAATCTTTTGAGAAGCATAAGGTGACGTTCGGAGAAAGGTATTCTAACTTTATATTCCATATAATGAAATTGCAGATCAACATACAAGAAATATTTTACCCATGTTACAAAATAAAGCATGAAAGCCGCATGACAATTAATTTTGATCCACAAAATAGTTTTTAACAACAAAACAAAATTATTTCATTCCAGGAAACCTTAAATTCTGGTGGTTTGTTTTCATTCTATTTTACCACTGACCATTAGACTTCTGGAATATAATCATTTTAGTAACTTTAATTGAGTTTGCATTTTGGGTGTGTTTATGTGATTCGTTTGGGTTCATTTAAATCTAAATTGCAGGTTAAGTTATGGTCTATGCTATGAGTTAAGAAGCTGATTTACTATAAATACAGTTTTACTCATATCCGCCTAGATATTAACCCTAGACATTAATACCACCCCACTGGAGCATCCCTTTCCTGCACTTTGTCACTTATATGTTATTTCTATCATTGATTTCTAACAGCTTCTATTTTGGAAAAGGAATATAGTGTATTTATCTGGTTTAATTCTAACAAATGTTTCCATTCACTGTATATCCGATTATGCCAAATTTATTATAGACAGTAATTCTAATTGATGGTTCATGGCAGTGGTGGGAGGGTCGGTATTTGACATCTCCCTATAATATATATAACTTTTCCCCACCTGCTGCTGCCACCACCAGCAGGCCCTGCCACTGTTTACACCCATCATGTACACATAGGTCTATATACTGGAGTTTTCCCACGGAATTCCAGCGGTGCCCTCTCAGGTTGGGGCCTTCAGAATGATACCATACATCATCCAGGTGGGGGCAACACGAGCCTGGAGTCTGCTGCCACTGGAGTGGGCAGATCCAGAACCCACCTACCTCACCATACCCCCTGTCTACCACCACCCCCCTCTCACCCTGATCAGTATACCGTATAGCCGTTAAGGGGTATAATAAAGTAGGTAATACCACATGAAATTAGTTTTTCTCTTTTTGCATCTTACTACATTGATATGGTTCTTTTGTATTCTAGTGCTTTTTACAAAATATTTGTATGTCATGTAGAACAAGAGATATTGAAGAAAATAGTAGTGAAAATAAGGTATAAATTCTGTCACTTTTTACCAAAATGAACCCACATTGATACATTTAAAATAAAAATCTGCACATTACTTGATGAATCTGAGCCTTCGTTTTACTCATAAAAAGGGTTCAAGGAATACGTTGTAGTCATCTCAGTGTTGGACTGAGCTTTCCCTCCGAAATTATGGTTCTAGTGCTTTTTTGTCACAAAACAAAGCATGTACAATCTGTCCAGATTTAAGCTGTGGTGGTAAAAATGTAATTATAGCCAGTGTGGGATGGTTAGTTATATTGTAATATCCACCTTATAAGAATTGTTAATTTATATGGACGCTTCGATAAGGTAAGAAAGAAGTGGCAATAGGCCCTTATTAGTCATTTTGGTTTGGTTCTATTCCAAAGAGTCAAATAGATATTATCTGTTTGTCTGTATGTATGTCGGTCCAGAGGATATTTATATCAAGTGATAATGACTGGGTTAAGAGCATATTTCACTATTCCAGGGTGTATAAGCCTGGATACAACAGTATGCATTGGGCCACCCCTCTCATTTGGACTTAAACTTATGAAGCTGATTAAACAGTGATGGACCCTCTTTTAAAAAAGAGAAGACAGGCTAATGCAAATATGTATCATGTGTATGAGGTTGGTTGGTTGGTTATTGGGGTTTAACGCCGTAGCAACATCTAAGGTCATATCACGGCGAGAACAGGATTTGACAATTCTGTCTTTGATGATCGTATCTATGGAATGAACGAATCTATGAGAAGATAGAGACCATACCCCTACACATTTACCGAGGTAGGTGTTCTTTAATGTGCATGGTCCCATAGACAGGGCCACACACACAACAGCCGGTGACTCTCTAGGAGTCTTTGATATCCCAGTTGTTGCCACTGGAAGACATGTAGAGGGGAGTAGCAGCCAGCGCAACCCAGCCCAGGATTGAACCCGGGCCGCCCGCGCAACAGGCGGACACGCTGACCACTACACCACCCCACACGCCTCATGTGTATGAGGTGGAGCCGAAATGTTTAATTTACAAGAAAAGAGAAGCCCACTGCCCTTTGATACGCCAACAGTACTCATAACAAGCTAGAAAAATTAGAGAAAAAAATCATTATTATTACAATGTGTTTTGAAAGTAAGCTTTTGCACTTATTCTGTGTATTTTAACAATTCTGAGTTTGCCACTGACTTGAAATGTTAGCAACCATATCACTCTTGTCACAGTCCATAATATTTCTCAGTTTTCTTAACTGTAGTATAACTATGTTTTTTTCAATTATAGTTGCAAGTGAAGTACAAGTATAATGATCCGAGGAGACCTTCTAGTCTTGTGAAAAGAGCAGCTCAAGTGAATGATGGTTAGAAACATTACGGTAACTTCCCCACACCCCGGGGTGCCCCTCCCCCCCGTCCTCCAACACCCACCTAAGCCCACCTTTCCTCCTGTACCCCCTCCCCCTCCCCCCTCCCAGCCCCAGCAACACCTGCCCCCTAATGACCCCTGTGACCCCTGGAGCTGGTTCCCACGGTCCTCCTCCTGCTCCTCCTCCTGCCGTCTGCTGCTACCTGCACAACAACCGGCCCTCAGGTGTACCTAGACCTGCCCTCAGTCTGCCGGCCTAATGTACAAATAGATTTTAGAACTATTTTCGTTATCGTTTAGATATTTTTATCAACCACAATGATTAACATTTTGCCCAAATGAATAGCCGAAATATGTCAAGTTTAGCCTGGAAGGCCTTTATTGGGTTGTCCGTTAATTTCTCCATAATTCCTTTTGAAACAGGCTCAGGCTGCTGTATGAGATCCCAACTGGTAGCCGGCCTACAACCTCCCACTTTGATGCATCTTGATCGACTTTTTATCTCTCCATACATAATCTTTACATCTATTTGGTGTAAGTATTAGGGTTCTTTACTATTATACATTATTCTTTCTGTTTAACTTGAAGCACTTTTCTGTTCAAAGCAGAGATCTTGGTGTTCTATAATTATTTGATAAAAACACCTTGATGTTTTAGATCAGTTCGATACATATGCAGGGACGGATGTAGAGGGAGGCGCCTGAGGCACGCCCCCCCCCCCCCCCCCTCCCCAATTCTTGTCAAATTTAGACTTTTTAATGTAAAAGTAAAGGCCATGTATGGGGCGTCTAAAATCTTTACATAAGTTTTTAGCAGTGTTTTAAACATTAGCAAACATAAATTGTTTTAGAAATTATAAAATAGGATTTTTGTATGCTCTTTCTGTGACAATAGTTATGGTATCATAAAGAAGCTCATACATCCCCCTCATTGGTTCAGAATCGGGGTATCGGGGCCCCTGCCCTTCCCGCCGATATTCTAATAATTTAATATTAATTTAGTGATGTTATGTGGTAAACTGCCGATGGATTTGTGATATTGAACAGATCTTAGAGACCGCTTTTGTGCTCATAATTGAAATTATTGCGTATAAATGGAAACAACCCACGCCGCCTTTCTCTTTAGTGTGGTTTCGTGTAAGGAAGGAGGCATAATACATGTAGCTCGCTCTATATAGGTCCCCTCATGTAGTTTGGGCGTCCCCGGCCTCTTATGGGACAGTGGTGCCACCTATCCCTATTCAGGTAAACAGCTTGCCCTGGCCGCCACCTGCTGGTCATAGTGTCTTCTGAGTAATCTTTTATGTAATGTTTACGAACTTTGTTAAAGTTTAAAGCAAAAAGCAGATAGATAAGCTAAATTTGGTAACCAGATGATTTAGGAACAAATCAGATGATTCTATATACGGCTGTACAGAATAAGGTGTTGCGTCCAAGTGCAGTAGGGAATGTTAAGGAGGATGGAAACACGTTCCTTTTTTACATTTGGGAATATGTTACCAGTAATTCTTTTACAAAGTATACTGTCTATTCAGATTTACTCACATGAGAATATTATTCTCTATTTAACTGAAACTCAAATCTTTGGATGTGTATATCTATTTATATTGCTGAGTGCTGTGCTGTCTGTGCAATAAAAACGTAAATAGGGTGACAATCATTATAGATATGTCGCATACATCTTTATTTCAAATATATAACAAAGGTTCTATCACGACATATACAATGTGACCCGTTATAATCAACCATACGCGATTGTGGTTTTAAAAAACCTCGGGGCTTGTGTATTCAGGCGTTAGAATTATTTCATAAACGTCATTTTACAATAACATCACAAGCTCAATAAGCACATATTTAAGCACAGGTATGTGCCTTTCAGAGGCAATTATATGTTGTTAAGTCATCAACATGAGATTGAGAATACTGAGATTTGTTGTTGAATCATTATCTCAAACTGTATACACGTATAATGAACATTGTAACATTGTATAAGCATTTCATATCCACTTTAACAGATCATAATATTATAAGACTTCCTTGTGAAAGGAAGAATATCAATAAATGGGTAACATCAACCTAAAGTAACGATTTGGTTCATCCTTATGAATAAAGCCGTCCCTGTATCGCGCCATATACAACATCAAATTTGTAACTGTTTTTATCTTTGGCAAAATCAATTAACATTGATCAACTGTTCTCTCGTACATAGGTTTCTAGGATTCATATTCAAAATCGAAATAAGACTTAATTTAAGAAAGTCCAGCAGCACAGATGTACAGACAGTAGGGATTAACGCGATGGCAAGTTTGGATTAGTTTCACGTTTAGACGACACCCATTTTATCTCTCGATCTAATCGGGTTACAAAATCATAGGTTACCTAATTTCACAATAATAATAATAGTTTGGCCATAAATTAAGGTAATTTACCTAAATTACAACCGTGAATAAAGTGAAAACATACCGTGAAGCTGAAACATATCTTTGGTACACATGTACAAACTATTTGTGATTATCATATTCAAATGATCCCAGAGAATATGTAGCACAACGGGTAAGTTTTTTAAATCCACCTTTCACCTATGTGAAAAAAGATTATTTTGAAAATGAACAAAAATAGAAATGAGAAAAAATGTCAAATGGTGAGTTGAAGTGCAGTTTTGAATGGGGGAAAAAAAAAAAAACTTAGAAAAATAAAGTTGAAAAGAACGGAAAACTTGGTGGTTTTGTGTATTTTTTAGAAGAGCCTAAAGAAGAATGGCCATGGGAGTGGCGGGGGCGCGTTGTCTGTTCACTTCGTGACCTGGTGGATGGCGTGGGCGAGGTACCCCACGTTACCGGACGTCACTCCGGCCATGGAGATCCGGCCGTCCTTGGTCAGGTAGATGGAGAACTCCTTGATCAGCCGCTCAACCTGTAGCACAAGATTTGAGTGGTTATTTAAGAATAGGTGTACATTGTTTTATGTGAACCACCTATAATTTTCATATCAGAACATATAGAAAGAGCTTGCATATGCAGGTACTTGAAATGTATTCTCCGGAGAAATATTCCATGTGAATTTCATTTCACATTTCATTGGTGTTGAAAAATAAGTCATTCCCAATTATAAATGTTTACGAACAAAAGCAAGAACGGAGGTGCCCGTTCGCTTGAACTAACAAGTCTGAATATGTATAGTAACTCCCTTTCAAGATACGTAACCGTTTTCTATGCACATCACGACTTCTTTGCTTCGCCCTCATGTATCGGCATATAAATATATATATTTCTTTTTAAATAATAATTCTTATTAATTTTATTAGCCGATGTACCATGTTATTAGTTAGTTTTTTTCATTTTTAATTTGTGTATTTGTCGTACCTGGTCCTGCTTGAGGCCGGTGAAGCAGAACATGCCGATCTGGTCGGTGATGTGCTGCCAGCTGAGGGAGGACCCCTCTCTGGCCAGGTTGTCGGACAGCGCGGTACGCATACCGATGATACGGTCAGCCATACCCTTCACGTCACCCATCCTAGGGGAATGGGAACAGGGAGGTAGGTTAGGGCAAGGTAGGATCAATTTAAGTTGATAACGTAAAGCTTAGTTTTTGTAAGAAATATAGAAATATGCATTGGAAAATTAGGTGGCGAAGATTGCATTAGTTTGAAAATAATATTCTACTTCATTTTCTTAACTTGATTTGAAGGAAATGACTGTACAGGGTGCCCACGCTTTTTCAGAAATCAAAATAAGACCAAAATAAGACCTTTATAATACCTTCTCGGGCTTCAAAATAAGACCTTTTCAAGACATTTTCAAGAATTCTTTTGGGCCTTTTTAATTATTTACACACATACTACCAAAAATAAGTGAAGATAGAAATGACTGGGAGAAAAATTACATCTTGTAATAATTTCAGATTGAGCTAAAATAAGACCTTTCTAAGACCTCCAGACCCAAAATAAGACATTTCTAATAGCCTTATAAATGGCAAAACCAAAATAAGACCTTTTAAGACCTTATAAGACCTGCGTGGGCACCCTGCTGTATTCTCAACTTGTCACAAACCTAGCCTATTATTGTGTTCTTTACACACAGATAGGTATTTCTTCGATATACCAAAGTCATGACTTTATTACAGTCAGTGCTCTGGCGAAGAAATGGAGAGAGACGTACATTTTTAGCTGTTTAATATTATCAGGAAACTTTAAAGTCTGCAAATTAAATCTGCTCAACTAAATTTCATTTTACTGATTTTTCTCACATTTTCGTTGGACAGAATATAGGGGTCGGGGCAAAATAATAGGGCCGGTTGGAAAAAATAGGTTTTTTACTTGTTTTGCCTCATCAAAAATTTACAACGCACCATTCTCCCCTGAGGGTGGGGTCGCTGAGGATGGTCTGCACGATGCGGGCCCCGTGGATGGGCGGGTTGGAGTACATGGGTCGGATGACGATCTTCAGCTGCGACATGACCCTGGAGGCCTCCTCGGCCGACGAGCACACGATGGAGAAGGCGCCGGCACGCTCACCTGGGGTGGGAGAGGTAATGTAGGTTTATTTAAAAATATATTTATTTTATGAAAATAGGCAACAAAAACTGTATAAGAACGTGATTTTTTTTTATTCAGCTTATTAAATTGATATAGACCTACTCGATACATTAACCATTTTTTGTTTAATTTATGTAATATATTTTGATCTAATGTTGTTTCATGTTCAATAAACTCTTTTTATTCGAACTTAAAAATATATAAAAGAACACGTTTTGTCTGAAGGTCTTTCGAAAATTTTATCTGAATAGTTCATTTATCAGCTGATGCCTACTGTGACGCAAATTACTCTCCTATTTTTAGAATAGATATCTTTCCAGCCCTCAATGTACATATATTGCAATAAATTATTCTCATAGTTATGTCACTGCAAAGGTACAGAGTGTGACACTCCTTTCATGTATGGCCAATAATTTTCCAAAAGTCAACGATGGTATAAAACCTACCATAGAGACCCATGTTCTTGGCATATGACTGGCACAGAGCGAGTTGGTGACCCTCGGCCAAGAAATGACGAACAGCGAAAGCGTCGCGGTCAATATCTCCGCTAGCGAAACCTTGGTAGGCCATGTCGAAGAAGGGGTACAGTTCCTTCTTCTTCATCACGTCACAGATCTCCTTCCATTGCTCCGGCTGAAACATCAAAAGTAAAGTTGAGAGAAAAAGAAGCAATGTATTTTTAACTTCGAAAAAAAAGATGTAATGCAATATATGTGTGTTAATCAACTTATTTCTTTGAATTTTTTGATACTCTACTTCAAGGATCAACATACTTTTCCTAGTACTATATTCATGGTGAGCCTACCTTGGGGTCGCAGCCGCTGGGGTTGTGTGCGCAGGCATGGAGCACGACTACGGATCCTTTAGGGATGTTCTGAAAGGAAGGCAATGGATATTCATAGAGAAAGAACAAAGGAAGGTAATTTATATTGAACGTGTTTAATGAATAATAAAGAAAAGAAAATATATATAGGAAGTGATGTTGGTCAGTCTGAAAACACGGCCCCCAAATGATTTACATTAGCCTAGGTATGCAAAATCTTCAACTTTTTGAATTCCAACGGTTTCTATACAATTTTTCTATTTTTGTCCATTTTAACGTGTCTTACCGAAATGTCCTCAATAGCGGCGTTAAAGTCGAAGCTGCAAGTCTTGGGGTCGTAATAGCGGTACTGTTTCACCTCAAGACCAGCGTGTCTAGAAAGGTCAAAGCCAATGTATGTATTTGTTGTGAGATTCTGTTTCTTTAAAGAAGACTGGTAGAAAAGACCAACTAGAAAAACAGTGCTTCACAAAAACAGCGTAAGAATTGGAAAATGTAAAATGGGGTAATGAAATGAAAAAGATTACTTTTTTCGTCATTAATTTATCACCAATAAGGGTAACCCCCTCTTCTTCCGATGAATTTTATGTAGTACTCCTAAAGATGCTTATGCTGTGTGAGAAGAGAACATATATATGAAATTTAAATTGATAAATTCCATCACTGGTACTTAGAATGCTTGTTAACAACTTAAAGTTATTTAAATAGATACAGGTCCATTTTATTTGACAAGACGCATGATTCTGTGAGAAAGTGAAAAGATTAAGGCACCAAAAATTGTTTTCACAGGTGACACTTGAATAACGTTTTATCAATATCTAAGACCTTTAAAGTTATCAGGCAAAAGAGAACCTTGAAGAGAAACGTGGCTCAAAGTATAACGTCAAGAATAATTTTCCGTTCTACATAATCTACCTTATAATGTTACTTTGTGATCTACAGAAAAAACAGGCAGATGGGTTAGTCAGGCAGAATAAGAATGTCATCTACAATGTGCTTGCCCAATGAAGATTTTTCATTTCAGACTCTTTTATGAACAAAGACCAAAGTTATACAAAATCAAGGCCAGTATCTAAGGTAATGTCAATAACGGCAAATTTTACAAACATTGAAATTGATTTATTATCATGGTTGTTTGTACTTTATATTCAAAATTAGCAACATTAATTCATTAAAGATTCCTATGCAAAGTATTACAAATGTGAAACTTACTTGAAGATGGGTGTGTGGTTTCCCCATGATGGTGTGGGGATATAGAAGTCCTTGCTGTGAGCATACCACTTAGCCTGTCAAACAGAAAAACAGAGATAATTCTTTTAGTTCTATTCTGCTTTGAATCAATAAAGATGAAACACAGCCCTCAAAAAAATGTTTGCAAACTTGCCTAACTCATGAAAAATACTGTTTTTGTACTAATAGCTTAGTACTTTTAATATATTATCATATTGTATAATCTAGTTAGGATCAGGCCTAGCAAGTCTACTTCTAAGAAGAGGTATTTTGCGCTCCTAGCGCCACCTGTTAACCATTATAAAAGGTGTTGCAAAGTAGGGAGCGGAGTTAGTTTAGTCTGGAGTTAGTAACTATTAGGAAGTAAGCAGCGTTAGCTGAGCTGCTCGGAGCTATACCTACCAGCTCCTGCGGAGTATACTGGAGTTTACCGATACCAACTACCTCGGACAAAGGATTGTGATAGAGCTAAGCGCTAGGGTGGTCTAGGATGTGCTGGAACAACTTGTATTCTAAATGTGGTTGATCGCTGAGTAGGAGATGGGAAGGTGGACTGATGGAGACTTATTCACTGTGGCTTTGACTCGGGATGAGATGTTTACTTCAATAAAAAACCTTTCATATTAAGAGCTTCCTCATCGTCCATTTCTTTTGAACTATTGGGGGATGGATGAATTAACTCTGAGCGCAGTCTGATTGGCTCAATAACTTAAATGAACGACTCATGGATAAATTAATTATACACATCACGCAGTCTTAAATCAACATTAACAATAGTTCATTTTCAGGCCAAACTTCAGTCTCTTGTTCGCTTTTTGATGATATTTTCACTAAAAAGTTTAGATCAAGACTAATATTACTTACAAAGAAGGCGGCACCGATACGCAGGGACCCTGTTCCGGAGATACCTTGGGCGGTCACATTCTGTTAGAAAAAATTACGTATCAAAAGAGTTCCTTAACCAAATCAACAGATATATTTTTAAAGTGTCCACTGATATATCAATGTGTGAGAATAGTTTAATGTTTCATACGCTTTATGTGTATGTACCTTTAATTTACAAGACGGTGGCGATGGAGTAAGATAGCAAACCACCCTATAACAGGCAACATAATCAGGCTTTTAGTTTTGGGGTAAAATTGTAACCAGTAAGTTTTTGATTTGCAAATATGGATTTTGTGGAACTATAAACATTGAAATTCCATTGGTACAACCCTTTTTCCCTCCGGCACCCCTGCTCCCTTTGGATTAAAGTTCTAATGAATCCTCCATGTGGTGGTCAGCCCTTTCTGTTTGTAAACAACTCTGTGTTATCTCCCAAGCATCGAAATGCTAATGGTGTTTCCAGATACAGAGGAAAGTATTAACATTAGGAGAAATCATGCGGGGTCATTTGTGCGTAGAACAAATTCTCGTTTCTGGGGGATATGCAAGCATGCACTAAATCCACATGTTACCCCATCAATTGAAATATTATTAATTAAAGCATTTCAATGTGACTAGCTGTGTAGATGTTAATAAACCAACTAGGAGTACAATGTACCCGTGAAATTGCCTACAAAAACGGTTTAGCCAGTATTTTTCACATTACAATATCTTACAACTGTCCAAACCTCTGATACCATAGATGCAACCACACTCAATTCCAAGAGACAGGCTCCTCGAGGTCGTCTGTCAATAAGGAATATAGTACAGGAATTTACATGGATCTTGATAACACAGCCGTGACCTCTGGCAATTAACACTTTTTTTTATATCTATTTCACTTTTTTCCCTTTATCTTATTTATTTATCCATTTCTTTATCTATTTTATTTATTTATTGATTTTTATTTTATTTTATTGATTTTTTTTTTTTTTTTTTTTTTTTTGGGGGGGGGGGGGGGGGGGATCTGAGGACTTGTGTGCCAAGGTTGTCATCCATTTTGAACCCCAGAATCGCCCAAGGTACATTACATTTCACAAACGTAGCTTTAAAGTTTGAACTTTCTGTAAATCACTGCCTCACCTTTCCCTCCTTGATGACCTCGCTGTTCTCTCCGAAGGCGAGCTGGGCACTCAACTTGCAGTACTCGGGGAGACCAGTGATTCCGGCGTACTCCTTGTCCATGTTGCTGTCCATGATGATCTGCTCTGCCTGGGATGGGGAGAAATACAAGTGTTGTTAGTCAGTTATTAGCTTCTCAGACTTTGACTAAGTTTAAGCTCTGTTTGAATAGTCAAATGAATTTGTTTTAACTGTGACCAATTTGTCAGCTTCTTTGCGGTCTGCGTAGAAAAATAAAACCCTTCAGTCGCAGGGAAATGTTTGAAAATATCTAGGTACTTGCTATGTGACGTCTATAATATTACACACGGAAATTGTATTCAAATATCAATATATTTACAAATGATTCCAAATAACGAGGCAACAAAAGAAATTAATGGTATGGCATTCCTGAATAAATGCATACTTTTCCTCGGCTCTAAGTCTAATGTGTGGGAAGGTTCTTGAGAAATGACTTGTTATTGTAGGTTTAACAGTAAATTTACAATGTTACAATGTAGACTATTTCATGTTTCCCCGGGACCATCACTTATCTCGTAAATTCTTTCCGTGAGCATCACTTCTTATCTGGTAAGTTCTTTCATGTAGTTTATTCTGATAAAACTTCATACAGTTAACATATATTTAAATCACTTAATTCAGATAACGATGTACTTCTGTGATTACAATCTGGACGTTGGGATGTGACCAGATGTTTGTAATCTTGGATTGATATAAAATTGACTATGCTGACGATATTTTTTCTTTAAATTTTCCCTGATAGACGTAGAGTATTTTAACGTTTAAATTAAGTAAATTTCGAATATAATTACAAGATCTTTTCCATACAGGTTGTTCTTATAACGAATCAAATCAAATCCTCATCTACAAAAGTAGGTATCTTTATCTAATATCCATGCAATAATACGGATCAATTCCATTTCAATTTTTTTGTTTGTGCATATCAAGTAGCGCATCCAAACATTTTTTTCTAATATAACAACCAATGATACTTAATAAGCATATGAAACTCCCGTCTCCTTTAACGTAAACCTGTATTTCACAAGCAGTTCCTAGTTAAAGGTAAGTAGATGGATAACCACTGAACTTACCTTTCTGACGGAGGGCAAAACGAATGGTTTTCCATTATCGTCACGGTAGGCACCAACACCCAGGTTGATCTTTTTGGGGTTGCCGTCATTCTTGAATGCTTCTGTTACTCCAATGATGGGGTCTGGGGGGCCCATCTCTACATTGGCCCATTGTGAACTGCAAGAAAATATGGATAAGATTGTATGAAAAAAATAAGTCCACGGCCATAAAGAATTCAGGCCAACCTTAAAAAAATATTTCTTTCCTGTCCAGCGCCCGACTGACTTTTTGAGGGCCGACTAGAGACTTTTTTTTTCAGATTTTGGGGATTTTTTAGTTTTTTTAACAAAAGTCGTAGTTAAAACCTTACCAAAAAAAAAAAAAAAAAAAAAAAATTATTTCCCGACCTCCCGACTGGGTTTTTTCCGGCCCACCCGCTGGACAGGAAACAATTTTTTTTTTAAGGATGGCCTCAAGTCATTTTCCAAGCCAAAAATGTCCGTTTTAAACGTAAAGTTTATGGCACACTTAATCAAGGAAATTTAAAAGAATATTTAATATATCCAAAATGATATTCTGACCAATTGCAAACAATGAAAACCTAAAGAGACCTTGCCATATCCGTCAACTAAATTCAACCACAGTTGATACAGTGATACTGTCAATGTGTATAGATCTTCATCAACAATTCTAAGGCAACTTTTGTGAAAAGAACAAAAAGCAAAATAGTAACTAAGATTTCATTCATGCAAGAGTGATGATCATCCCTCATCGAATTGCAAAAGGGATTACAAGTGTAGCGTCGCTTTAATGCTCCAGTTGCAACTATAAATGTAAACAGTAAGCATATGTACCCATAGCTGGAGACAGCTATACTCCATGTGTTTGGCCAATGTGTCAAAGCCTACCACACTAGCACCTGTTATGACCACTCTATATCACAGTCAGTCATTGGTTAATCCTTGCAATCGTATGTGTGTAAGTGGGATCATTGGTTAATCCTATACAAAGGCCCATGCCCCCTCCAGCAGAAAACCAGCTAGGTATGCAATTGTAATTGTCTAAATCTAAAAAATGCCTTTGTCGCCGCCTTGTTAAGTTAAGAAATAGCAATGTCACAAATTCTGTCAAACTTGTGTCCCTTTTCATTAAATTCTAAATATGACCATATAATGGCTATGTCACAGACTCACTCACCAGGTCGAAATTAAGGGTCAAGAGAACCAGTTGGGGAGAGTTGATCTAAGGCCAAAGGGCCAATAACATGTGAGTGGAGTGGCCAAAGCAATCAAGTGCCCTCAAAGACAGCTGATTGAGGGAGCCTAATCATTACTTATAAGACTGAAAAATAGAAGGTAGATCTAACTTCTAAGGGCTCGCAAAAACATTTTTCAGTGGTATTGTCCTTGTCATGAAGGTTATGATTTGGAAATGAGCTTCAATCTAAATTGATAGATCTATTAAATTACTCTCACCACAAATGGCATAATACATTGAACTATTTAACATCGAGGAAAGAAAGGATCAGTCTTGTCTTGGCCATTCAGCACCACTGACATCGACACTGCCTCTACCCAGGTAGGCCTAAGGCTCAGCCTTAACTGGCATGTGGTGGGTCACGTAGCCACTGGACTACTCAAGGATCTGTCTGAAGACAGCCTCTACGTCCTAAAGCGACCCCTCAAACCGAAATTCATTTGAAATATTGATACCGGCCTAGCCCTAGATCTACAGCCTGTAGATCTATAAGACTATGTCCTAAATCAAATATTTTATAGCTCCCAATTAGATCTAGATCTATTTTCTTTTTTTTTCCTTTTTTGGTGTCAAGCATCAACTTAAGTTCTTGTCACTTATACAAATTCTAGAAGACATACATTACACTGAGGATCTCTTCCGTCTATTCATTAGATCTATGTTAAAGTTTGAAGTTTCGATTATCATCAATTGGTAGACTTTACAGCTTCTTGTTATTTTCTTTGAAATCATTTTGTTAGTGGATTGCTGATTGTGACAGGAGGAGGATGTCAAGCCAATAAAGTCGCACAGAGGTCAAGCCTAGATATGACAGTATTCAGTGTCTAGACTAGTGTGATCACTGCATGCTAGTCCTTATCTAATCTGGTAGAAATATATATCCTGATAACTCCACGAATCAATAGCGAGCTGCACGTGTTACAAAACATTCACGGAAATTGATTGTTCTGAGGACCCCAAGCGTGAAGTAAGGTTTGAACACCGGCCCTGTTTACAAGTCAAAATGTCAGAAAGTACACAGATAAAGAGGTTGAAACTTTACCCGCATCGTGCCTGGGAGTTCAGCACTGCTGTCCTGCCATTGCACTTCAATGCAGTTCTCAAAAGGACGTTTCGCAGAGCCATCTTGCCGGTTGGATGAGTGTTCGCCCTCCGCTGAAGTTACAGGTGTTCGCCTTGGCCTTTGGTGAAGGACGACGACGTGTCACTCCCCACGCACAGGTATTCAGTCCTCCCTCTTTCGCAAGTTTACGAAACCAAGATTCGGGCGGGAGAGTGAAAATGTTCGCAGCGCCCCCTTCCGCTTCCGTATTTATAAGGCCTCACAATGCTATATTTTAGCATCAAGTATAAATAAATATATATTTCCGAATAATTTACTTGAGATCTAAGCAGAGTGTAGAGATTTAATAGATTTATTATATCATCATACTTTTTGTACATTTAAGATGGATCTTAAAGGAAAAATAGGTCAATCGAACAATTTCAATGAGCATTTGATAAGATATTGTGTTGTCTCTCCCAATTTCCGGCTTTGACAGACGTCGGTCTTTTCTGTTTACATCCTGATATCACAATTTGGGAAGACCAAATGTCTGTTTAATGTTTATGAACAATTAAAGCTGATTCAATGAAAGGGTTTCCGAAAGACGGGGCAAGCAACATGCCGGCCATCAAGGAAAATATCAAGAAAGTGGCGGTGGTGATGCAGGGTGAGACGACCCAGTTCATCTCTCTGGATCAGGTAGGCAGAGCCAGAGATTTTCCCCTTGAGTCTTGACTTTATTTTAGATCTATCTCAATAATTTTGTTGTCTTAGCAAAGCATGCAAGATGGGTCTTGCTCTATATGTAATACACTATTCTACTAGATCTACATTAGTATTATTACTTGAATTAGGCATGTATCTCCTGTTGCCCTCTCATGGTGTCCTTTTGCAAAACTGGCAGCAGCATGCTCAGCATCATGGTTATTTACTATTTAGGTAGATCTAGTAACGTTGTACTGACGCGGATGGCCAGTCCATGTTTAGGCAGTAAGGCGTGAGCTTTAGAAGCACACGTGTAAGCCATGTTTCACTTTGTCAGTAGTGTAATACTTTGGCATGTATATAACACTTACTTGTGGTCTTGGAAGGGTGAGATGGAGGCCTCTGATGAGCAGCAAGGTGTACTTGTGGTTCATTCAAAGGTCAGGGATCATCTAGCTAGTTGCCGCTCCCGGATGCGGGTTTCCCGCTCCTGGACGCGTCCCCGATCGCAGCGCCCCCAGCGGCAAAGCGACGAACCACGCGTCGATCGACTACACTCTTCCCCGTTCTATTTCATTTGGGAGGAGTGCAGCACATCCAGAAGGACCGCGCCAGGCCCTAGGCCTAGCCTGGTCCACTCCAGACTCTGCTATCCAGGGACCATCAGGCCCCGGTCCACCGTTGGCCATTGATAAATTCGCCTGCCCTTCCGGGCCTAGCCCTCTAGGAAGCGTGCAGCACATCCAGAGAGACTGCGCCAGGCCCAAAGCCTAGCCTGGTCCACTGTTGACTGTCACTCACATATCTAAAGTTCCGAGTGCGCCAAGTTTGGCCTAGCATCTCGCATCTAATTACTACCATGTACAGGGAGTAGGCAACTATGGCTATGGAGTCCAAAGAAACCTCCATATTTCTGAAGGAGGTCTCCAAGATGAGACTTTGTGGGAGGTTGCCGAGCCGTCCCACTCTCTGCTACAGCAGTCATCTGCTCTCAATTTTGGTTCTGTCTATCTCTTAGCTTATCCTACTTATGTTCTAGGGTTGGGGGTCAAACGAGGGGTATATATACATTGCATGCTACTACTTTAATAACTTGGTGGGCAGTTAGTACCAGGATTGGGACCAGGGGTGGGTGTTATTTCTGGTGGGCGACCTCTGTTGGGAAGGGATGGCATCTGGTCGCGTGGGCCATCCCTACCTAGTTTTCCGACGGTAAGCCCTGGTTCCTCTCAACATGAGCGGCTACGAGGCCCTGATCCAAGGTGACGGCCCGTACCTTCCTGTCGCCAAGGATGGCCCTTATGTTGTGGATAGAGTGTCTCACACTTTTTATCAGCTCTGGCATTGATTCAAGGCCTTTCTCACCTGCCGTGAGGGCAGCCCTGCGGTCCATACAGCCGTTCAGAAAGGCGTCCATGGCAGCCCTCTCGATGGTGCCTTCCTGGCCCCCTCTGAAGCCCTCCCGTGCCAAGACCTGGCACCTTTGGGCAAAGCTCTCCAACCCTTCGTCAGGTTGTTGACGGAGGTTCCGGAGCTCTCTCCTCGCTGTGACCGGAGGGTTAGCGCTACCAAACCTCTCCTTCAGCGCCTGCTTGGCAAGCTTGTAGTCTTTCTTTTCTTTACGGGATAGGGACCCAAAGTAGATGAGTGCCTCATCCCGTAGGTGTTGGACCAGGTTGTCGAGCTTGGCCTCTCTGTCCCAGCCACATTTTTTCGCGATCCTCTTGAATTGGTCAGCATAGATCGACCATTTCATTTTCCCGTCGTACGTTGGGATTTTCCCGGTGTCTCGCCTCCTTGGGGCCCCGTTATCGCTTGTGGCCCTGACACTTGGAGCGTCATCATCCTCACTGCTGGAGGAAGAGTCATACGCCAGCCCAGCCCCTGAGCTAGCCCTCAGACCCCCATCTTCAGGCCGGGCAACTAACCGAGGTGTTGGGTTCACACCTCCTGTGCCTCTTGGCCAGCTGTCGAAGGCTCTGTTCTCCAGGTACTTGTGTCCTGTTCCTACTGGCGCTACCCCTCTGCTTCTAGTAGGGATGTACCCACTGTCTCGTATTTCACCATTCCACATTGGAGGTGAGAGTTGCCGGGGTTGTTTCCATTCCACGTTTGGACTCACCTGGCCACTTTCTTCCACCAGGGCTTCCCTGGACCCAAACTTCAAGGCTTCTCCTTGAGCAAGGTGCATGGTGTCTCCTTGCATCGGTGCAACTCCCAGCTCCCCTTGGGTAAACTTCTCAATCAAAGCAATCACGGCCTGCGGAAGCGAGGTGTAGTTTTTCCAGGTCCCTCCCATTGGGTCCATCTGGAGAGGTCGTGACTCATCTTCCGATGAAGGTCTCCCCCCCATCTGTCGTATCCCGTCAGGTACGTAAGACTTCAGGGCCCGGTTCTCCTCCTCCACCCGCTGTAATCGGTCCATTGTGGCATTCAAACTTGCTTGTAAACCAGACAACTCCTCTCTGATTGGAGCCAAGGCATTCTTTGCCTGTTGTTCCTGTTCTGTTTGGCCGAAGTCAAACCATCCCCCGATGAAGGCCGCGGTTAAACTTTTAGCCAAGGCCTGGTCCTGGTCGAGGTGGGCACGGAGAACAACCATGTCCCGAAAGGGGCCCCGGGCCCTTATGATGTTATTCAGGATCTTAGCACGTACCTCTCCCACCCCATGGATAACCTGCAGTTGGTCCTCGCTAGCAGTATTGATGTTAAATGTGTTGGTAGCAGCTGCCATTTTCTGTCCGTCCCGATAGCTTGCGCAAATGTGAAGCTGAAGTTCAACTTTGAAACGCAAACCTCAGGCTAAAGCCCAATCGCGCAGTTAGAAGTTAGTAGGGGGAAAAAGGTGATAGAACTCAAAGATGAGTACTACCATGCAATCCGGAGACGTCAAGGAAGTGAGTCTATCGTATGATCATGCACTTAAAATAAGCACAAGCAATATCCCGGGCAAGCAATTCATCCAAGATTCTCTATCTCCAACTGAGAAAAAAAAACGATATGAACGGATATGATTTTTTTTTTTTTTTTTTTTTTTTTTTAAATTAAATTCAATCAGATCGAATTTCAAAGTTGAAAATCGAAATTAATTTCTAATTAAATTGAAATCCAGAATTGGGAATTGAAAATGTTATTCTAATTCAAAGTAAATCTCTAAACCGAAAAGTTTTTTTTTTTTTTTTTTCCTTTTTTTTTTAATTAAATAAAATTCGAATTGGATCGAATTTCAAAATTTGAGAATTGAAATCAAAATTCTAAGTCAAAATCCAATTAAAATCAAATTGAATCTCCAAAATCCAAAATTGAACTTTAAAATCTAAAATTAAAGTTTTTCTTAAAGTTGTTTTTTTTTTGTTTTTTTTTTTAAAAAATAATTCCTTATATTTCTGAAACTTAAGGGTATTTCTCAGGTTGCAAAAATGGTGGAAATCCAAGATGGCGGAAATCCAAGATGGCGGAAATCCAAGATGGCGGAAATCCAAGATGGCGGAAATCCAAGATGGATGACAGTCTGACAATTAAATTCAATCACCAACTCTAAATGTTATCAAAGTTGGTCAAAAGTTTGTCAAAATCATAAAATAAACACCAGGCTATAAAGCTTAGTCAATAGTCATCCAAATACAGGTACTTGATTGGTTGTATTATACTATAGGTAATAGGATGGCAACAGATTAGAAGTTATAGATTATTCAGTCAATATATTTGCCAAACCAAGATGGTGGACAGCCAACTTTTGTCAAATTCAAGATGGCTGCCAGCCTACTTCCTCTCAAATTCAATATGGCCGCCACCTGACTTCCTGTTATTGTATTTCCAAGATGGCCGCTGGCCAACTTCCTGTCTAATCCAATATGGCCACTGGCTTACTTCCTGTTATTGTATTTTTCAAGATGGCCGCCGACTGACTTCCTGTCTTTGAATTTTCAAGATGGCCGCCAACTGACTTCCTGTTTTTGAAATTTTCAAGATGGCCACCAACTGACTTTTGGTTGCAATAAGATGCCTACCCAAAGTTAATATCACCAGAAATCAGACAGAAATCATTCAAATCTTGAAAATAACCACCAGGTTTTAAAGCCTAGTATTCAATAATTCCAAATAACTGAGTTATGCATTCATAACACCACTATTTATGACAGGATGGCAATGGATAATGGCCAGAGTTAGGATAAATGCTGTGAGTTACAGCCAATGAAAACTCCTAAATACAGGTCAAAAATGGGAAAAGTCACAAAAATAATCTCCAGGGTGGGTAGCCTAGACCAATTGCAACTTAAATTCATAAGAAATAGGAGTGGATGGTTTGTCTCTAAGAAAGGATGGCCCAGATTAAATTGAGTCAATGGTAGGCTATATTTGGTCTGATCCAAGATGGATGACCTTAAACCATGTGGCTCAGGTCACTCAGAAAATAGGTCAGAGTTTAGGTTATCAGAAAGTGTCCAAAATGCAGAAATAATCCCTATAATTTAAAGTATAGGGGGAATAGAGTTCATAAAAATGTTGAATATATAGTTTCCAGGCTTTAGAAATGTAGGATGGCTTTGGATTAGAGGGGGTAATTTGGGGGTGGTTAAAATGGCCACCCTCACCCTCCCTCCTGGGTGGGAAAGGAAGTTACAAAACTCCCATAAAAGTTCACTAAAACCACCCAAATTCACATAAAGTTCATCATCAATTGTATAACAATCCTCCTGTGAATAAATCCTGTGGGTGTAAATCCTGTGAGTTGTTCCTGTGTGTCCTTTTGAGAGCTACTCCAATTGTAAACAATAGGAAAGTAGGTCTGTCTCCTGTGAAAAGTCTATCTCCACAAAACTGTCCTATTTCACTCAAACTCTCTCCAATTTCCACAAAATCCACATGGGTAAGTACTCCTGGCACCAATGTAATACTTTGGCATGTATATAACACTTACTTGTGGTCTTGGAAGGGTGAGATGGAGGCCTCTGATGAGCAGCAAGGTGTACTTGTGGTTCATTCAAAGGTCAGGGATCATCTAGCTAGTTGCCGCTCCCGGATGCGGGTTTCCCGCTCCTGGACGCGTCCCCGATCGCAGCGCCCCCAGCGGCAAAGCGACGAACCACGCGTCGATCGACTACAGTAGTGAAATGGGGGAGTAGTCACGGTGTGACGTACCACTCTAAAAGAGTGTGTTCCACTCTCAGTCAGTCAGAGTTCGTTGTAACGCTGTGTGAGTAACATCCTGGGAAGGTTGGACCTTTAACCTGCAGCTTTGGTCCTGGATAGAGGCATAGTAATCGTGTAAGAGCGCGGGAGCGTTGACTGAATGTGTTTGAGGGGATTCCTACCTCGGGACTAATCATGGTCAATCGAGTTCTTGTCACAGAACGACTATACACTGGATAATAAACAACAATATCCTTTCACGCGAGTGTTCATGTCTTACATGATGTGGGAACTATGATTATGTATTGGACAACAGCAGTCGACAGGGAGGAGACTGCGTACGGAGCTAGTTATTATCTATGACTTAATTACAACAATTAACGCACACTGCAAATAACAGATAATTAACCTCTATAGTTCAACGTTAAAGTTAGCATCACTCTAGCTCTGTGACTCTGATAGCCCTCCCTGCTAGTAAAGTAATATTGTGGTAGCATTGCGTTTGTGGTAGCATTGCTTTTGCCATTGGTGTCTGTAAGTGACTGTCAATCATCAGAGTCTGATGTCGTACTAAACTCCCGAAACCAGCGAAAACCAAATTAGAGTCTAGCTTGATAGCATGCATGTGCTTACAACTGTCGATCTGTTCAGAGATTGTAGCTTTTCCTATAAGTCTATGGAGAGTGATGAAAACTGGAAGGGACCAAATGATGGTTGGAGATTGACATTTTCGCATCATCAGAAAACATGCACAGACCTCTTCAAATTTGCATGATATGATATGGTTCGAGACTATTTGTCGTGATGACGTCACAGATTGTAGTGTACTGAATGCATTTATTACCCTCCTGCTTGTTCTCCGTAATCATCCAGTCGATTTGGGATTTCCCATGTCCCCACTGGGTGCGGCCATATTGAAAATATGCTAGTTCTTCAGTCTCTCGCCAGGCCTAGGGGGATATACGCTGGGCTCCCACAGCATCAACTGGGTGGTGTCACTGTCAAGTTCAAATCTAGATCTGATTATATGTTCTGCTAAGAGATTGAAGGTTTTCTCATAAAAAAGTATATGGAGAGTCACCAAAATCTGTAGTGACCAAATCACATTTGGAATTTCATGAGATGACGTCCGAATCTTTTCTCTGCCTTGTTCGCCTTTTCATCAAACATCTATTTTTCATTCATTTGACCTATTGCACAAGGTGTGTTCTTTTTTTTTTAAACCACACTGCCTGTTCTTGTATTCATTCAAAACAAATTGCATCCTCTGGCTCTGGCCTTGTTCAGATCTCAACTTGTCTTGGATGAGACACTGCCTTGACCAATTCAACCAAATACTATTATCATTTTTGTAGAAGGCTCAAATTTCGGAACAAAAAGTTGCACTTATAACTTCATAACACCAGCTTGACCAATTCACCAGACAAATATCCTATAAAGTCTGTGGAATGTGTGCTAAACAATTTCAGCAATAATTTCAAATTTCAGAGCTTTAGTAGGCCTAGTCTAATTTGGAGTTAATCTAATTCGAAATTTTTACATTGTTTCTGTTTCCGAACCCCTATCATTTTGTGTTTTTCTTTTTATAAAAATACATAATCATTAAAGTTATCAGCACCTATGATTAAAATGTTGATGTGGGACACTCAAATGTGTCATGATAAAGATTTATGAACAAACAAGTTGTAAACTACTTACGAGTCCATCATTGGTCAGTGTTGGACTGTTGAAATATACATATAGTATTTCGACTCTTCTGTCGTTGTGCTTTCGTGTGGTCTGAAACGTATTCTTGATTGCGTCGGTTATTTGACTGTACACAAGTTCAGCAGTTTACCACTACTAGTAATCATCATTGGCCAAAGATCAATTACTGCGACACTACGTGATAACGGGAGTTTATATGTGGTAGTCTACTCGTATACTAAATTGTATTACAAGAACGGTAATTCTATTATTTAAAACAAAGTGTCTAAAATTGAGTCGTCAACTGAATATGACAACAAATCCATGGTTACGAAAATAGGAAGTTACTTTGTATGTATGACATATTTCACTTGACAAAAAATGACGTGGATACTACTGTTTTCTTCTTGTCACATCAAACCAGCTTCTTTGTCATGTCTTTGTAAAATAGCCTCTACAGTAATAGATCTATGGGAGATTGAGAACCTGATAAACTCGCCATGTATTTGTAAAGTACTAGTAAAAACATTTTTCCATTTCAGGGTCGTCCACTGGCTGCCGTCATCAGCGATCTGTGTGACGTGTGAGTGAATTCTTCTTCAAATTAAGCTACTAAAGATAAGGATCTGAGCCTATTTCATAAAGTTGTCAGTTAAATTGAGCACTGTGTTGGTTGCTAACAGGTGTCGAAGTGACGAAACTATAAATTGCATATAATCATATTAGGATCAGAAAAAAACAAACTTTTCAAGCATTAACCCAGCAACAAAAATATCTATGGTCACTTCGGGTAACATATAATGTATAGGTAGGTAAGAATTGTTTCAAACTTTATGTACCTACATTCTGATCCATCTACAACTAAAGAAATTTAGGGTAAGTCGGGTTACTTGAAAAGAACACATTTTTCCAGGCCTTATGGTTACATTCCATTTGCAGCTTTTCGTTTACAGGGTTCGAAATTAACGTCAGCCCGTCAGCCCCAGGCTGATCGTCTTGGATCAGGGCTGACAAAAAAAAAATGAGAAAATTACATTAAAATCAGCCCCGATTTTTCTCACTTGCAATACATTTTAGTATGTCCGGGCTGACAGCCTGAAAAGTTAATTTTGGACACTGCCGTTTATGTACATAATTCATTCATACCTGCATTTTGTAATTTCAGGTGGAATCTCACAGCACCAGACGACTATGCCCTGCAGTTCACCGAGTCCACGAAACAGACATTTATAACTGAACGGGTTCGTAGTACACTAATAGATTTTAGGACCGTCCATTATAAAATTTGTTTTGTAGAAAGTTATTTTGTTCAATTTCATAGATAAGCAAACAATGGAGTACACGTACATGTATGCTCATTGTAATGGATATTAAAGGTAGCTTCACTTTTACTGTGAACCATTTCCATTTTACAGAATCGCGTTGAGATACAGAATGGCCACGTCCTCCGACTTACCTTTTCACCCGTAAGTACACCTTGTCAATGCATCTGAAATTAATGGCTTCTAGTGACTCAGATACTGTCTTCTAGAAGCTAGGTTTATTCGATGTTACTGTAAATCCTAGCAGGGTTTCAATTATGTAAAGGATATCTTGTACAAAATGTAAAGCATGGACGTAATTAATATTACCTTAGCTAAGTCCTCACCCATAATTATTTTTCGAAACTTAACAGCATGGTTATATGACAGTTTTCCTGCTTTCATATAGGATACCAGCAGTTGAAAAAGAGACCATTTCTTACAACTTGTCTTTAAAAATAGGGTAAAACGGCGGAAGAAATCCTGAACCAGCTGAACTTTAAGAGTTCGCTGGAGGAGCGGGCTAACGCCCTGAAGCAGCTGGCCGAGCTGTCGGTCGACAACACCTTCGCCCAGGAGTTCATCAACAAGAAGGGCCTGCACCTCCTGATCAGCATGGTGGAAGGCGGATCATAGTGAGTAACATCCTTTAATAAACTTTTTTTATACAAGATATAATTTATTTTTACTGAAAAATTTTACATTCAGGGGGTTGATCTGCCTCATAAGCTATAGTGACCATATTGTATTATATTGTACTACAAGTTTGCAATTTTCCGACATGTTTCAAAGTTTTATTTGATTCATATACTGGTTTTTATGTGACTGAGATAGATAATGCTAGTGCACAGAGACAAATATAACTGGCAACAACAATACTTAGGAAATCATACACTATAAGAAACGACTATTTATTGTTTTGTAGTCTGTAGGCTGATACAAGCCATAACATTGTACAGAACCTTTATATCAGATTAACACATACACATACATGATAACCTACATATATATATGATATTCGCGGATGTCACTTTTTGCGATTTTCAGTCTGTCAGACAGTGGGGGAGAATCAAATGTTTTATACTTTCATTTCCAAGAGACAACTAGAAAATTGTTTTGTTGACATAACCATCGTGTTTTGGAAATAACCATGGCTTTTACATCCCTGAATATTTAGATACGGTTTATATTTGATTTGTTCATGCCTTTTTTTAATGGTGTTAAAAATTGTTTTAATGCTTGTGGTTCTTTTATCTTTATAAACAAAATAGTCCTGGAGATAAATATGTGCTGTAAGTATTTAGTATTAAAATCACTCAAGTAAAGCTTGCGGTGTAATATATGTGTGATTAACCAGATACCCTTAACTCCTTTTGATCAATTTTGATATATTTTTTTGTCCTTTCAGTGTTGTGATCTTAGCTTTAATTTATGCTCTATCTATCTCTTTGAGTAGTGCTATGGGAAGCGCCAGAATATTGAGGGCGCTTTGGCATATAGACATCACGCTAGTCAGTTGTTAGGAAATGTTAACAAATGATACATGTAGCTAATTCCCGCAATAAATTGCACTTAAAATTGTATCTTACATTTTCAAGATGTGTCAAGTAAATTGAAGCTTTTTTTACTGTAGATCTGCACATGTCAAGTCTGTTTACATGTATTTGTTATATGATTTACCCCCTTAATAAATTCATCCATCATTCTGCTTATTTAAAAATCAATGTAGATTGTCTGCACATTTCCCTTTACTCCATAAGTCATCACTATTTCCCAATTTTAAATTTCTCCAGTAAGTGTAATCAATGTTTAATCGTCCAATGTTTAGTCTTGCTGTTGTTTAATCTGTACATATCGTTTATAGTTTGCTTTGGTAGTATCGTATCCCAATTGATCCAATTCCAATACACGTAGTAGCCTTATATTCAATGATGATATTTATGTGATGCAAAATAGGTTAAGTATACGAACTCAGTCTTAGGATCTACACACATACTCTATTTTGAATGATACTTTCAGTGAATTTCCATTAAATAATTTCGAAAAATCTCAAGAATACTAAAAAAAGGTTAACATCTGATGGACGGGCTATCATAACGAAATGCATCGGTCTGACTCTGAATGGGTGTATTGGAGATACTAACGGTGCCCTTACCTGTTGTCCTAAAATATCAGGTTCACTGTAAATGTGGAATTATTGCATTCTACCTCTACTCTCTCACGCACGGTACGGAGCTCTTGCCGTCTTGGTCTCTATCTGAATAACATTCCACGTATTCACTACATGAATAATAACTATACTCTATTTAGGAATGGGGAATGAATGCAGCTTTGGATAAGACATTGCAGAAAAGATCAGTTTATCAAATGCTGTATGTTTTCATCTCCTACACAGTGCTGGGGAGTCCTTAGCCTACACGTTAAGGGCTTTTGTCGAACTGATGGATCATGGAATCGTGTCATGGGATGTTCTGGAACACAAGTTCATTAAAATTGTGAGTACGATCAGAATTAACATCTTGTCACTCTTCGTCATTGAAATCCTAGTGTTTAAATGTATGAAGCTTTGTTTCGTTTTGCCATAGATAATAGAGTGGTATAACAAGACGTAGATGTATCAAGTCCAATTAGGCCTATATTTTTGTAACTGATTAGGTTTATTAGGCGTTTTAGCATAAGTATCTCATAGTGAGTGATCCTTTCTTTCAAAAATTCATCTACATATTGTAATACCTCTCTAGGGTCATTTTGCACTGGCGTCTTTGTTTTAGATAAGTTGAAATGCAAATAATGAGACTGTTATAAGAAAATACCTCATTAATCTAATCAGTTCTGAAAATATGTCCACTGGTTTGGCTCGTAGTATTTATCAAAACATACAATAAACAACAAACCAACGGAATATGTTTTCATTTTAGACCCCTCAAAAAAACACTCTTTATGATGCTCGATTTACAAGATGTAATCAAAAAAACAATATCAATGTTCTTTAAAAGGTGGCGTCCTCAGTTAACATGCGGACCGGGACCCCCGACGCCTCCACCCTACAGTCGGCCCTGGAGATCCTCGAGTCGATCGTCCTCAACAGCTCCGGCAAATACGCGCT
Source organism: Lepidonotus clava (assembly GCA_936440205.1). Lineage (NCBI taxonomy): Eukaryota > Metazoa > Annelida > Polychaeta > Phyllodocida > Polynoidae > Lepidonotus > Lepidonotus clava. The sequence goes on from OW387140.1 coordinate 40,785,987, forward strand.
GGTGGAACAAGAAGTGACTCCTGTAAACCTTATCCACCACCTACAAAGGTAAGGAGAGATCTTCACATGAGGCCCATCGATGCTTCTATGTTGGTATATACGGAAAGTTGTTAAATGAATTGCGAGACCGAAAAGTCATCAACTTCACATAGTTTTTGTATTATTACCGCATTTATCACGGGGAATACAAATCAGATGGATACATATTTAATTTGGCGTCAGCTGGGAATGTCACACGGTTGCAAGAAAAAATGAAAAAATGAAACAATGTATTCATTAAAAATTTAATCCTGTATGCCTTCGTTCCAGTTCCAATACGGAGATCCAAAAGAACGCCATCGCGCTCATCAATGCACTCTTTCTCAAAGGGGACATGACAAAAAGGAAGGTATGTATTTTGTGGTAATGACCTTGATAATGTGCTATTAAGAAAAACTAAATCAATTTACAAATATGCATCAAATGTACGGTATATCTCTAGCCTAAGTACATTTTCTGTTGCAGAAAACAGCAGACAGTCTCCAGTCGAAGTCAATACGCAATGTCATCCTCAGCGTAAGTTCATGCACATATATTCTTTTGTTTTACATATTTTGTCATTTAGAATCGATATACTGCATGATAACACGAATGAAACATAATGGTACATATTATTATGTTGAGAATAACAGTACTTATCATCAGATCAAACTTTTGCGATCGCCGTTATACTTTTGATCAAGAACATTCAGAAACACATTTGATAGCTATTCAGTTGCTAGGAAAACGTATTTATCCCCACCCTCTACCCTCCACTTTCTGTCATCTGAGTGATAATGGTTCATGATCCTAATACATTGCGGCAAACACTGCTTCATAGAATGAAATAGCGATAGGCTTTTGATTGAAATACACGAGTTTCCCCACGTCTAACCGTGTCTGTATTGTCGGAACAGAACGTGATCCGGGGCAGCAGTAAGAACGACATCGGGTCGGAGATGGCCCACCAGCTCTACGTCCTCCAGAGCCTCATGTTCAGCCTACTGGAGGAGCGCCGCATGACGCGCGTCGAGCCCAATGACCAGGTGGGTTACTGAATAAAGTATAGGGTACAGGGTACCAACCACACAGGGAAAACAGGGAAAATGTCAAAATAAAATCCCTCACAGGGAAAACACAGGGAATTTGAAAATTTTGCCAAAGCAAATGGGAAAACACAGGGAATTTCATTTGGCCAGGTTGTGAATTCCTGATTCTCAAGATATTAGGGATTTGACTTTTTGTTGTTGGGTTGTCCAGATTTTTTCTGCATGCAGGGGCTTTTAAATTTGAACAACTTACTGGATATGGCAGGGGAAAAATTGTCGTGGGACATGGAAATCTCAGGGAAAAGACATGGAATTTGAAAATGGAATTTGGGTTGATACTGAAGTACTTTTAAGTTTTGGTGTAGTACTTCCTAATTATGGATGATGTTTAGGGGAGTAATGAAGATGTGAAGACTGGAGTAGTGTTGCAGATGATCTTGTATTAATTCTTCAGTCACAGGTTAGAGCATGGCCTCAGGCCAAAGCTCCATGAAAAGTTACATGTTCATAGCTCTGTGTCTCCAGCCCCACTGCCTAGAGTGGAGCCTTCAAAGTTCCCTCTGCAGAGCCTCCAGGGCTCTGATTGGTTGAGCCTCCAGGGCTCTGATTGGTTGGTCAGGCTCCAGGTGGTAGGTGGCTCCACCTGGAGTCTGTGAGGGTAGTTAGACACTACTTAAGGGTATAGTTTTAATACTTCATAATTTTGAATATATTGTGTATAATTTTATACTAGTTCTCACATAAATATATTTAGAAATAATATGTTTTAGAGTATAGAAATGTCCTACCGATTTTAAGGTATGACAATACCCTGAGGGTATATAGATAGATGTGTTTCCGTAATACTGAATTACTTTAATTCAACACGTAAGAAACCATGCATAGACTCAGATGTATCGTCTAAAATCTAACGTATCTCATTTCTGAAAATACTTGTCGCAAACTATCAAACGCTATTTGTTTTAAAAATATTATAATGATTCACGATCATGTCAAGAGCGTCTCGCCAATACATAATATAGAAAATTTGTTATTTTGTTTATCTCCAGTTCCAAAGGATATGTTTTTATCGACTTAGTATCTAAATAAAGATGGGTGTCTGTTTACACTGGAGTTGTTTTGTTGGTATTGGGTTGTTGAGTTTCATTTTATCATTCAACAGAACGCAGTCCGGGAGATTACCGAGTTGCGGAAGATCGCCTTTGAAGCGGAGGCGGACCTTCCCTCAGCGGCCAGCGGGCGGCGACAGAGCCACGCCAAGGACTACAAGAAACTCGGCTTCCAGGTCAGTCCTTTAAGACTCAAGTTTGAGGGATCTTAGGTCATCGTTTGAGAATTTCAATACTACTTGTATCACTACTTGTATGAAATAGATTAAATTTTGACCGGGGGCTGGACATCCTTCTTAACTACCGCCTTGTTTAGTCGCTGCAGTTATTTCAATAGCCAACATTTTCCTGTAAATGCAGTTAATGTCATATAATGCTCTCGAGTGAAATTTAATTGTCTATTATGGAATCATTCGGACTTGTATTGCATCACTAAATCTGACTATTGTTCATTATAAACGTAAATACGAAAGACAGGATTTCTTGCAAAACATGTCATTCCTTGTGAACATTAGTCTGATGATTTGATATTCATGTGTTATTCGTTGTTTTGTCCCAGAACCACATCAATCCCGTAGAGGACTTCACACAGGTCCCCCCAGGTATCCTGGCCCTTGATATCATGGTCTACTTCGCCAAATTTCACGGAGAGAACTATACCAAGGTAGAGTTGACGTACAGCCTTAAGTAGCAGAGTTTGTTGATAGTGGCCTCGTTAACATCCAACAAAGTTTATTCTCCTCGATTTTAAAGAACAATCCTTTCATAATATGTCACTATACATTTTTTTCCGTTCTTTGTAATCGTCGCCTCATACAGATAGGTGTATTTGATATTTAGTTGCATAGTGAATCTGATTGTGGTACTGCTGTGTAGTATCATGCATGTCATTATTCCGCAGGATATAAAGATACTGTTGTGCTTATAGAAATCTCCTGTCATTTCAATAAAAATTACATCTATGTCCGAACATAATCATTAAACCTTGTCTTTGTGAACTTTACACAACATTTGTATTTCCTTACCATATAACTGTAAACCCTAGACACTTGTACGTTTGTGATATTAAGTAACCATAAGTAAGGTGATGTGACTATAACTCTCCACAGGTGGTCCTTGAGAACTCATGCCGTGCGGACGAACACGACTGTCCCTTCGCCAAGGCCAGCATCGAACTCACCAACATGCTCTGTGACATCCTGAAAGTCGGAGAACCACGTAAGGCTAGCTTCATGGTCTAGTAATGTGTCATACCAAAGTTTAGACATGACTTTACTGCCCCCTAACATTAACAAGTTTTACTTAATCTATTATGTAAAATTCATGTTGTAAAATTAGACCCAATATTGAAGTAGAATTATGACTTTAATGAGGACAACACTCATCATTGTAAGGGTAATTACAGTTCATTTATTCAACGCATTCAATGTGTAACACACATGTATAGTTTAAGAGATTCTGGGACTTTAAAGCAGCTCTGTTGACATTCCCCTACCCCCATTTCTCCGGTCTCCAAATAAAGTAGTTAATGGAATCCCAAACCTGTGACTTTCTTGTACTTCCTAGCATCTGACGAAGGGAAGGTGTACTACCCGATGTTCTTCACACACGACAAACCGTTTGAGGAGTTCTACTGCATCTGTGTCCAGCTCCTGAACAAGACGTGGAAGGAGATGAGGGCCACGGCCGAGGACTTTACCAAGGTACGTTCACAGGGTTGTTGACAATAATCAGGATAAGTCAGGTATTCACGTGTTACTGTTAGTCTCAAGTAATAGTCCGTAAAAGCTTTTTCGATATCGGAAGAACTTTATGTACGTTAAGAGATATCAAATAAAAAAAAATAAAGAATAAAAAATTTCGACGGTTATTCCAAATATGACAGAAGAACAGGTATCATGGAAAATGGCAAACCAATTCTCATTGGAAGAAAAAACAGAGAAGCTGGAACCTGTTCTTATAAAAAGAAAACAGCGAATTAGAGATGCATATAATTATCTAAATAAGTATGACATATAAGTGTTTTCTTAATTTCATGTAATGCTTAAAACCCAGAACTATTGAAAGACAAGCAACATTTTAGGTTTACAGATGACTGAATAAAAAGGAAATTGCATTAGTTTAAGTTCTATATTCTGTATTTTTCTTTCAGGTGCTGAGCGTGGTTCGGGAGCAGGTGAACCGCGCGCTGGACATCGAGCCGGCCACCTTTGAGATGTTCAGGAACCGCCTGCAGCACCTGACGTACGCCGAGATCACCAACATCTGGCAGCAGGAGCGCCGCAACCGGGAGGAGTGGGAGTCGCAGGCCACGCCCATCATGTGAGACTGGCTTTTACTTACAACTGTTTTCTCTGGTGGTTAAACATTAAAATCATTAATGAAATAATTGTTCGCCCGGTTAATTTGGACGAGAGGGGAATTCTGTTAGATGTGTAGGTTTCTTGCTTTTAGCATTTTATTTTTTGTTGGAGGGAAAAGGTGCTGAAATAAGAAGTGAAAAGTCAAAGCATAATTTTCCCTCTACAAGGCTGAATGTGAGAATCAATGGCTAGTTTCTGTGTTGTGGTTTCCACAATAGTGGCACTTATGTACCATCCTGTGTGTGGTCCCGATCTTAATCTCCTTTATAAATTTTTAAATCAGTAAGATATGGCGTTCCCTTTTGTTGTAGGCCGCCCATCTTGTGAAGCAGTCATGACAAAGTATTATGATATATTACAATTGGTTTTCTCCACCTATAGTTACAGCTACCATACGTTAAAGAATAGATTTACAGTATTAAATGCATGACACTGTATAGACCCCAAGGAACCCATTATGCTGAGAAATGCTCCCAGAAAAGTACATGTAAGTGTTTACCAATTTTTCATAACATAACATAACTTAATGAGCTGCTCGTTTTGGTTAACAGTGAGCTCCGTGAGCAGATCACCCCGGAGATCCTGGAACTCATCAAACAGCAGCGCCTCAACTACCTGGGCACGGGGACCCGCTTCAACCGCTACGTCAAGGGCACCAGGGCCAAGGGTGAGCAGCGCGATTAGTTTGCTTTTAAATTCCTTTATTATAGATAAAATTACAGTATGATGTAAGTGTACATATTATATATATATCACAAAACCCCTGATTTAAGCCGCATCCTGTTTTCTAGTTTCCCTGGGGATAGAAAAGCAAGAAATCGACAAAGCATACTTTTTGAGTAATCAATTTACTTATATTAAATATGTTGCCTACTTTATGGTTAAAGATGTATAATGGGATCTTATCATATCCTATAATTGAACTGGCAAACTGTTAACTGCCATTTCATACAACTTCTTTTGATTACAATTATAATGCTAAATCGAACCGTAACTTTGTATTATATTCCCACTGCATATACATTGTACTCTCAAAAATATCCTGGCATGTAATGAAAACTAGTACTCTGTACTAATACTTTGCAAGAATAAAGATTGTTATAAAAATAAAAAAAAGTTTTCCAGTCCCTTAGAAGTCACAAATGTCAATTGATTAAGGCCGCACTACTAACGTTGCGGCCTCAGGGGCTTATATTCTTGAGAATTATCTTTAGTGGCAACCTGTTAGGTTGTTTTGTTGCATTCCAGAATATTAAATAGTCTTCTTTCTGCAAACAGGTAAATTCTGGTACTGTCGTCTTTCACCGAACCACAAGTTCTTCCATTACGGGGACTGTGATGAAAGTGCCAACCCCTCAATCGAGCAGTTGTCAAATAAACGTAAGTTCAATGGGTTAAGTTTGTTACATTGTTTTGCTAATTTTAGTAAAATAAATATATATGAAGTTCATTAATGTACTCTTTTTTTAATTCAGCCGTCTGATTGATGATGCCGTTTTGTTATATTTCTGTTGATTAGGATTTTCCACACAGGAACACTCTCTCTTGATATCAGGTGTAAAATATTAAATATTGTAGTTTTTATGTGTTATTTAAAATGCTTTTCTCCTGCAGTGGCAATCGAAAATATCAAAACCCTCCTAAAGTCGAGTTATGAATGTTCAAGCTTAGTATTTTATAGTGACTTACCAACGTTTTCCTCCTGCAGTGGCCATCGTAGATATCAAAGCCCTCCTAACGGGGAAAGATTGTCCGCACATCAAAGAAAGAGAAAAGGGCCGCAAGGTAGGAGAGTTGATATGTATTGATAGAATCAGTTGAGGTTTAATTGAGAGTTCTCAGACAACGTCAAGATATTGGAATAAAAATATCTATAGGTGTAAATGTACTTTTGAATTTTAATCAAGAACTCACTGTCTCTAGATTCTAAACTGTTATCGATGCTAGAAAATGAGTATTAATCTTGGTAGTATCAATCTGTAATTTAAGCAGTTTAAAAAGATTAACGATGAATGTGTATCCATATGTGACATATGAATTTGATAAAAGAGTAAATGTAAAAAAGCTATTGTATTCCCCAACAGGCGACCCAGGCGGCGCTGGCCTTCAGTATCATCTCAGAGACGGACATCGCTGAACCCCTCAACTTCATCTCCCCGACCGACACCGACTACCACATGTGGACGGACGGCATCAACGCCCTTCTCGGCAACTCGGTAAATTAAAAATAGCTCCTTTTTTAAATAAAAGATAAAAATGAATATGAAATATGTAAAATTAAGAAAAATAGATCAATACAAAATGTGTTAATTAGTCTCGCGCCTGGCATGAATACTTCATGTCTTTAAAAATCCGAGTTGCCTTCGTGTTGTATTAACACTAGTTTTACCAAACTACTTGATGATATACAACTTCAAAATGATTAGAAAAATAAGTTTTAACACGTCAAATATTCAAAGTAATGAGTTTCTCTGAAGTTACATTAGTGTTTTTTTTAAGTGTAGACCTCTGCATAACTTATTATATAGTTATAGTTAGTAATTCTGAATTCTTTTCCAGATGACATCTGACTTGACAAAACAAGACCTTGAAATGTTGCTGTCTATGGAGATCAAACTACGCCTTCTAGATACGGAGGGTATCAACATTCCCAAGAACCCGCCCCCAATACCCAAAGAGCCCAGTAACTACGACTTCGCCTACGCCAACTGAGGGTCTGGTACCCAACTCACACCGGCGTTCAGATATTAACATTTATAAGGAATTTCTAGGAAGCTGTGGTTTAAAGTTTTGATTATTTACTATAAAAAGGTTATTCAAAAATGTAAAATAAACTATTTCTACGTGGTTCAACTCACACATATATGATATATTTAATTAACCCATCTGATGTTAACTCTTTCTCTGGATAAGTTATATTTGCAAAGTATCCGTTCATATTAAAGACCAAAACAGTTTCATCTATTTAAAGGCGACCGTTGGCAGAATTTTGTACTAGTCATTGGATGATATTGCCAAATAATCAAGCATATTATATATGTACAAGTTAAGCGAGATTACCTATATTCTAGTGCCCTAGAATATGTTGGAAATATTTTCATGTATTTGCCAAATGATCTTTATTGATCATGTCATTCCGCGTCGATATCGTTATGTTTTATCAACGTCTTCTATTATGTTATTATGGTGCATGCTAACTTTTTTTGTATTCCAATGTCTGATTTTATATGTAATGGTACTGTTGTAAATCTTGATATTCAGATATGCTGATTACATGTAAGATAAACCTCTCCCGATGTCACTGTCTTTTATCAGGATGTAATTATTAGTTGGTGATTAGAAGAATACTTAAGAAACCAACAATCGACAAATGAATTCAGCAACGATTTTGAGAAAGGTTCTACATGTACTACAATAATGAATGTAAGATTACATGTAGTTTAGAAATGTCGTATCCTTCTTCTGAGAATCTTGTGTGAGCGCTCAGTTCACATTTTTGTATACTGCCCATTTGTTTGCATCGTTTATAACGGTTAGTTAGAAAGCCTTTGTAATGATTCAGAACTGTACAGAAAGTGTTTTAGGTTACTTACATTATGTGCATCATTGCAAAGTAATTGCACTTCACTTGCAATTTATAGATGAAAATTAACATACTTCGTTTATTCAAGCATAAATGGTCATCTTCTCTTTTGTATACATCTATCTAAAAACCTTTTTTTATATAAATAAATGTGACGAATGTCATTTACGTGTTGTTGTGTTCTTCTGTATGACAACAAGCGAGTATATGCAAGAATGTAAAACATGTTTAAGTATGCCGTTTTTCAGAAAGTGCGCAGTAATACATGGACTCGGTAGAAACCAGGCAATAAATGTCAAGAACCTCGGGGAAGTTATTGAGATGCAGGCAACAGCCATCGCTTCCCTATACCCACGTCTTTCATGGGCCTCTAGTCTCTGGTATTCTTCAGTTTTTTTTGCTTTGGGGGGGCGCCACATGGTGGTTATTTAAAAATAATTAGCTTTACTATAGGATGCATAGTCTACTGTAAACCAAATAAGTATGTAATTTGTTGAACAATTTGTTTTGTGCAGACCCATGTTAGTGATTTGTAACAGTTATCCCCCTTCCCCTTCCTTCAGATCGGGGGGGGGGGGGGGGGGGCACACACGCTTTTGCATGAATGCACACCATTTTAGCACTTTATGCTGACCCTCCTCCCCCTTTCGAAAATCCTGTGTCCGTCCCTGACTCCTTGCAAACTAACATTGATCAGTGGTCACCTACTTTCTCATCGGCTGGAACGGTGTATAATCAGTGGGCATTCTAGGCGGCTTTCATGAATAGCTCTAAATATTACTGCTATCCATATATGTGACCTGATCTGACATAATGAGTCGCAAGTCGCGGAGATACGAATTTGAGTTAGTATGATATGTTCCTCACCTCGAAAAGAGCTTCATTTTGATACCAAGATTGTGTTTGTACGATGATTAGGGCCAAAGTTAGGTTTTTCCCTATACGCGGTAGGCTGGAAACTTGATTCTGAGAAAAACGCGTTTGAAGTTTTTATGTGCGGTTTTGGTTACACTCGGTCGGAATTCCTTGGATACCACTAGAAGTTTATCTCCCACCAACTTGAGACTTGGAATATACATTCTAGACTAGTTGAACTACAAAATACTCTGAAATCATGCTTTAGAAATGGAAACTTTAATCATGCCGGCCTTGTAAAGATAGAGTACAATTCCTGTAAATCTGCACCTGAAAATGAAAAACTGAAGCAAGAGGGCAAGCTCAAACAGTCACAATACCTGTTTTAGAAGGCTGAATTGAAGTCACAACGACTTATAAAGAGTCTATGGGAATGTTCAAGTGTATTTCAGCCTGTTTTGCCATAAATAATAAGTGTCATAGTTCCAGGTAAGTTGGATAAAAGTTCCATAAAGTTGAAAGATCACAAAACGTCTTTGTCAGTAAACTGTGAGTCTAAAACAACTCAAAAGGCACAAAAGTACCAATAGAATATTAAAATTCGAACTATATACAGGTATTCTAGTCTATGATTCCAGTTGCTAGAGGATGTAGACAGACCACGCCCCCGCCCCCGACTTTGGCTGCATTTACGTTTGGGTGGGGGAGTGATCTCTGGGGAAGTGTCTGAGTCTGAGTCTGTTTCCATTTCACGTCGCATTTGGGCTGCTGTCTCTGTGTCTGAGTCCTCTGAGCCCGAGTCAGGGTTTTTTCCTCGACCCCGACCACGACCTCGACCGCGACCTCGACCCCAACCTCGGCCTCGCCCCCGACCTCGCCCCCTTCCTCTACCACGTCCCCGTCCTCGCGCCTCCTCCTCCTCCTCCCCCTCCTCCTCCCCTGCATCTCCACCACGGGGTCAGGAAGGCTTGCCAGTTATAGGTTGGGACAAAGACGGCCCCATCTTCTGACCCACACAGCTGAGGGATGTTGACTTCTTTTTGGGTGCTGTCCCGGACCGTCTTGGCCAGGTCAGCAAGGCAGGACACCTCGGCACGGCGGAACCGCTGCTTGAGGAGACCGAAGCACCAGTCGGGGGCAAACTTGGTATGGCCGGTTATGAGAAAGTTCAAAGTGATCTGCTTATGCAGACCAGTCAGGACCCGCCACATGAGATAGCCAATCACGTACTTGTTCTTGTTTTGCCCACTGCAGTTGTCACAGTGGAGGTCAAGGAGGCGTTCACTGAGGGAGTAGGTGGCAAAGTAGTGGTGGAGGTAGGAGATGACAGCGTTTGAACCCTTGCTGCCGCAGTGGGACTCATCAATAAGATAGTTTACTTGACGGGGGATGGCTTCAGCACACACGCCAAAGATGCCTACTTTGCGTGGGACGAGGAAGTAGAGGGGCCCTGGCTGCATGGGGGAGGAGGGGAGGTGGACCTGCTGTGCGTAGTCGAAAGATACATGCACCCGGATGTCAGAGGAACAGGGAGTGTGTGGCCCGAGCGCCGGGCAGCCTGCCTCGGCATACGCCTGCTTGGCAGCGGTAGTCAGTTCCTGGTAGAACTCCCGTTCCTTGGCCACCACATCCAGGTGCTTCTGCTGCTTCTTTAACTTTGCCTGCTTAACTACTTCGGGGAGGTTAGAGGAGTAGGAGATGTCCCGGTTGTTCCTCTGACACTCCCAGCATAGGTCAGTCATGGGGCGAGAACACACAATACGGGGTAGCAACTGGCGCCAGAGGTTACGGAAGGTGGTGACGGCAACCTGACGGTGGGCGTCCCCGATGGCCTGTAGATAAAGTTTATGCACATCTACCTTCCTTGTGCTGGAGGGGAGGAGGAGGATGTCGTCGCGTTTGTGCGTGGAGACTCGGCCGGGGAGGACGAGGGCATAGGTTTCGGTGTAGGAGTTGATGAAGTCGACCACGCGGCGGATGTCTGCGAGGTCGAGGGAGTGGGTGTTGGCCTTGCGTCCACCTGACTTCTTAGTACGGGGTACGACCCCGTTCTCCCGATACCACTGGCTGATGGCGGTCATCTTGTTGATACTGCAGCTGAAAAACAAGAACACACAACTTACAATTGGAAATGGAATAATGTTGGACATGGCAGGTTCGGTTACATAAAAATAATGTTTGGTTACATAAAATATTATGTACATGTTAATAAGTTACAGCAGGACACAGGTTTAGGAACTACTTAGACAGAGAATATTAGCTGCAGAGATGAATAATTACCTGTAGAGAAAGAGCAGGGTGTCCCAGCAGACCTTCCTGCCCCTGACGGTGTAGTGGCTCCGTTGGTGCTGCCTGGCACCCTTGCCCTTTTTCCCCTCCTTCCAGGTCGACAGCTGTGCCGAGGTGTCAGTACAGGCACTTGTAACGCCCAACAGGAGCATGTCCTTCTCCCCTGGAATGGAAATCCGACACAGAACTTTAGTGATGTACGAGCGACCGACTAAGTGAAAAAAAAAAAAGTTTAAGAAAGTTTAAGAACATTACTCTCGGCCGAGTCTACCCCCGAGGTCACTGAGGTTACTTGGCCTAAAATCTTATGTCAATGCCACAGAGGAAAAGTTACAGCCTCCAGGCGGTCATACAGGTATTATAGATGACAAACTATCTTCAGTTAAGACGGTTAATAGCATGGTTATTGGCCGCACCTGGAGTCAGCTGGGCGACCTCCTGCCGTTTGTCCAGACGCTCCGCCGTTGAGAACTGGATACAACACGGGCCGTCGTTATGGTACTTACACGAGCACCTAAACATGACGAAAGTCCACATTAATGTCAAAGATATGTGAGGGCACCCCTATAGATTGAATTAGGTTCATTAGATGGCCGCTAAGAACTTTTAATTAGGCCAGAGAGAGCATAACGGTCAAGGCCGTCCATCGTTCAAGTGCGAGATGCCATTAAGTAGGTCACAGCGGCATACTTTCAGTAATTCTCGATTTTGAACATAAAGACAGATAGAAACATGAAAATAATTACGGGATATCTTAGAAAACATGTTTGGGCAACTTCTGATGGCCGGACAGGTCTAACGGTTTGGTATTTATAGGAATTTTCAAACGACACAACTTGGGCAATTTCGATCGCAAGTCGCAAACAAGCATGGCCTACCTAAATTTCTGGCAACTGTCAGTTTCCTCCTGCAGCAGTTGGTCCGTTGGATCAGTGATAACCAGGGGCTCATCCTCGTCCTCCTGTGTATCCTCAGCCTCCTCCAAATCCTCTATGTCCTTTTCAGACAGGGTAGCATCCTTCTCCCCCTCCGATAAGTCCCCATCGTCCTCGGCAAAGATGAAGTAATCCTCCACGAGTTCTCGCCATTGATCATTGTTGGCGCCGCCATGAAGATTAGTCCGAACAATTGTATTTAGCGCTGCTGCCACGGCCTCCTCACGCTCCTTGGGGGTAGCCATCGAATCCTAACAATCTTGGGATCCAAACTGCGCTTGCAGTTCAAACAATAATACGCTAATTAACACGTTAGGCCTCATTGAACGCGCACCTGCTTCTGTCGGTTGGACCTTTAAATTTCACAAACAGTCGCGCTTCCGGCACGCTGAGGGCGTCTCAGCCAATCAGAGCGCTCGGATCGCAACACGTGACCTCCTTTACGACGATTGTTTACGGCGACGGCTTTCGCGATCCGCCTTCTGATTGGTCCATCCCCGTCCCAATTCAAAATCCGAAGATGCGATTGGCTAGAAGAGGTCCCGCGCTTTTCGGCGGTACCAAAAGTTCTTGGGTTGTCGACTCCTAAAAGCGGCTCGCAAGTCGGCAAAGTTGATAAAAATCGGCGTCTCAGGAGCCTTTTGTTTTAACTCACTGAAGCAGAAGAACGACTTTGGGGGCCATTCTAACACACTTTGAATATTAATTTCATCAAAATATTTTGGGAAATGATAGTCCTGATATAAAAGATTAAGAAAATGCAAAAAAGTCATTTTCGATGGTGGGGCCGATTTCCGACTTCAGAGGCCCATATCTCAGTTTGACCGCGCGCGACTTGCGACTCATTTTGTCGGATCGGGTCACATATACCTTCTGTGCATGAGGCACATTACCAGGGCAATGTGCCTTGATATGTCCACACCTGTGAAATAACAAACACGATCAATGTAACAGAATAAGCCCATCCCAGTAAACATCAACGTCACATTTTAACATGAAATTACATAGCAATTTCTTTCTGATTTAATCCCCAAAGATAGAACTGCAAATCATAATGTACCGTGGTGGTTTGGTTGACAAAATGCTCCTACAGTTTGTAAATGCAGCTTTATATATTTGCCTTTTTCCCATAGGAGCAATTTTAAAACCTGCCAGCCCAACTGTTTATGTCCAACCCTATTTTGTCTAAAATGCAACATTTTGATTGGTTGGCAAACCTGCAAATCCGTCAAATAGTAAAACTTAAGAAATCATAACATTTTATCAGTTCTTGGGGATATAGAAAAACATAATTGTTAGTCATTCCAGTAATTCCAATTCTAGGTGACAAGGATGGCTTATATGTCTTTTTTGTCCAACCCTGGGATATACCCATAGTGGGATGGGCTTATTGTCCGCATACTATTTTCAGCCGCAATAGTAATAAACGACAGTTTTAGTCACCATTGATTTACTCTAGGCTGCTCTCTGCCCCTTCTGAGCTAGTTGATGAAGTGCCCTGCTCCATCTTTGTGCCAGTTCTGAGGAGTCTTTATGGGGCATCTCTAGTCTCTACAAGTCTAAGCACTCCCAAAGGGCAGATCTCTCCGCCATAGGCGCTATGTTGAATAGCCATGCAAATTAGTTACAGAGGGCATCCTCAGCTGTCTCTCTAAAATCACACTTTTCGACAAACTGAACAAAAATTCACTTAGTATTATATTCATCCTTCTGGTTAAGGAACCAAAAGCATTGGGCAAACAACAAGGCCTTGTATTCCAGGTGGGTTTATGATATGCACTTGTACATGCAACATATCCCAAAATTAAAAGTTCTTCAGTCTACTGAACTATAGGGAGGTTAATTATCCATTTAAAGTTAATGCGTGTTAGTGATATTTCGTTGTATAGATAATAGCTAGCTCCATTCGCAGTCTCCCTCCTCGTCGACTGCGGTCGTCCAATACATAATTATAGTTCCCTCATCATGTAAGACGTGAACACTCGTTGTGAAAGGATTTGTTGTTTATTATCCAATGTCTAGTCGTTCCGTGACAAGAACTCGATTGACCATGATCAGTCCCGAGGTTAGAGTCCCCTCAAACACATTCAGTCAACGCTCCGCGCTCTAACACAATTTCTATATGCCTCTCTCCAGAACCTAGACTGCAGATTAAAGGTCCAACCTTCACAGGATGTTTACTCACACAGTGCGTGCAGCTACTCTGGCTAGCTAAGAGCGGAACACATTATTATATGGTGGTACGTCACACCTTAACTCCTCCCCCATTTCACTACTGTCAAAGTGAAACATTGGCTTACACGTGCGCTTCTAAGCTCACGTTATGCTGCCCAAACATGGACTGGCCACCCGCGTCAGTACACTACTCAATAAATCAGTTGTGTGTGTGATTGAGAAATTCATAGATATTGAATGAAAACGTGAATTGTTTAGAGAGAAAAAGTGAAATAGGATACATTTTAGAGAAATCTTACAAATGTTAAAAAATGATTTTATCAATAAAAATTGCAACTCCCTTTATCTCTTTGGAGGGAAACAAACCTGCAAAAAATGTATAAACATGAATGAGTGCGGCCCCTATATTCTTGGCTGGATATGATAAGTAACATCCATATGCATGTGATGTAAACTTTTGGTGCATCTTTGATATCAGATATGTTTGAGTGAAACTTTTTTTTGAATACTTGAATTTGCATACTTTCAAGTTAAAAATATATCACGCCATCTTATTTCACAAATGTCCTCCTTTATTCATGTCATCGATAGAATTCTATTAGGATGGATTAGATGTTTGAATCAAGGTTATACAGGTTCTGGTGTATGGAACGCTAGGATCTGTGCAACAATTAGGAAATTATTGAGGTTTTTCTGAATAGACCGTCTATCAGCGCTATCTGTCTTTTCATGAAGAGAAATCAAAGAATTTTTCCTACTTTTGAATTATTAAGTCTCATCCGACGAATGCCTCGCCAAACCTTTATAAGGCATGGAGGGCAATGTACACCTACAGCTTTATCAATAATTGGCCTATAGCGTTCAAGATTGATAACCGATACTTAGAAGAATTTGACTGGGCTCCTTATATCTTAAGTAGATCGATGGTAACTTACGCTATTTGAAATAGTACACCAATCTTAAGATATAGATAGGGAATAAGCACGCACTTGTTTCTTTGCTTACTTGGCTGGTAAAAAAAACAATTGTTACAATGTACTGTTTTAATCCATTGTGTGTATTGTTTCTACCAAAGCTACTTACATGAATAGGAGAAGACAGAAGTATATAAATCTCCTATAATCATATATATGTTTTTGTCATTTTTTGTGGTTAATAATGAGACATAGAAACAATCATCTTGACTTGTAAAAATTGGACCTTTGTTATTCTTTTACGTTAATGTTATCTGAGACAATACAAATAAGCCTATTGTCTGTTTTTAATGTTTCTCAATACATAGTATAATATTCAACCATTGATATCGCTATGCGGACATGAGCGGGAGGGGTATACCCTTAGAAATTGACACATATATGCATAAGTAATAGTATTCTTTTTCTAATGCGCCCAATTTCATTTATTGTTAATACTAGGCAAAAGAATACACGACCGCTGATAATTATCCAAAAGCTAACATTGGATTCCTGATGTTTCATAATGCGTAACTATTGTCATTTTTTGCTCTTTTTTGTCTTAAAGAAAAGTGAGTGTGAAAGATTCAGGTTAATATGTGTTCAGACCAAACGCGGATCATGGATTATCATGTTCTTAAATGCAATAACTGGCTTTACCTGCTAACCTATATCTGAAAAAAGGTTACAGGTCCTACATCTGGGGACATTCCGGAGTTCCACATTGAGAATCCATACCACAACGATCACTTGTTGGCAGAGATCTTGATTCAATTAAGGCCATACACGGTGAGGGAAGCTACTTGTTAGCAATAAAGCACATACACATGTAATGTTTGAACAAAAATGGGTCAGGTCATTAAAGGTGAGAGAGCAAAAAAACGAAGATAATTAGAAAGCCCTGAATTGGTGTAATTTGTAAGCTCTACTTGCTGTAGCCGTAACTCTCAAAAGCAAATTAGCCTCATCAACTTCATGAGGATTCTTACTTATTTTTTATTCTGTATCATTCATTCCTGTTTATTTATGTAAAATACATGTATATGTGATGTTCTCAATAGGGAAAACTCGTGGTTTCCTGACGAAGATAGTAATATTCTCTATGGTCCGTGTCTGAATTGTGCTCGGTCGGTTGATGCACGAGTGGGACGGGATTTCACGAACACTCGTCTGAACCCGTGATGGGGAAGCCTGTGGGCGAGTGGTCAAAAATTGTCTCAGAAACGTGCCCCGCGTGCGGGGGTAGGTGGTGGATGCGATATAGTTAGAGGGGTGGGCTCACGAAAAGGGACTAACGAGGCTCTCATGTGGGAAGAAGCTCAGGGTTGGCTGAATTCAGGGTTAGCCTCCTCGTACAATGTGCCTAACAGGTATCTCGAACAGTGGATCTAGTGCTCACGATGTGGACCGTGCCAAAAAAAATATCAAAAAGTGGTCCCATCACCATGTCATTGTATCAGTCAACCTCCCGAGTTCATACACCGGACAGATTTGTCCCCATTTTAGAGTGGCTGAGTTCGTTCATACACATCTAAGGCCCTCTTTTCTTCTAAGTCCTGATCTTCTAATTTAACTGAACTTAGGTCTAATTCTAGCTCTCGAGCTGATGTTCTTCACTATTAGGCTCCTCTAAGTTGTTTGTGCCCATTCCCATTAAGATAAGAGGTGTGAACACAGTGAGTTCCAAGACAGAAGTGTTTATTCACGTGTAATCACTTCTATCTATAGCTATAACCTGGCTCCTGATTGGTTACATAACATCACGTGGTCACTTTGACCCTTAACTGAGGTAACTTCCGGTCAAGAATACATGATTCATTACGATTCCGTACTTACAAACTCGTGCATGTATTTTCATGCAACTTGTACTGTCCGAGTTCATACCACACATTCTTGCATATACTTCATGATCGTTTACTTACATCTTTAACAGAGAACAATACTTGTCTTTTTAACCTTTATAATTATTGCACGAACTTGTGTCGCGACATTGAATTGATTACTATAATTCATCATATATATATCTGTTCATATATCTCTATGTATATGCCTTTAATATAGAAAAAGGGCACTTTCCGTTTGATCACCTTGCTCATGATCAATTCAGATGCAAAGATTGAATTATTTCACGATAATGTTTTCAGTGTTAGCATGATAAATTCATGGTTCAGGTGTATCAGTTTGCGAGATCGTCCTTTTCTAAAGCAAGGTAATG
Organism: Lepidonotus clava; assembly: GCA_936440205.1. Lineage (NCBI taxonomy): Eukaryota > Metazoa > Annelida > Polychaeta > Phyllodocida > Polynoidae > Lepidonotus > Lepidonotus clava. The sequence goes on from OW387140.1 coordinate 40,803,531, forward strand.
TACGTCATTTAAAAAAAAAATTCTAAAATTAGTAGGACTACTATAATTTTCAAGGCATTTAAGTTGGCATGTTCTATATATTTGGGTCTGGCATCCTGCAGCGTTATATAAGGTCATTCAGTGTATTGATCCAGACCAAAGACCAACTTGACCTAGGAGGAACTGAATAAACATCCCAAATTTAGGGTACACTGACTCCGTAAGACTAAAACCCATAGCTACAGAACACACAAAGGCATAACTCTATCGGATGCCCTATACTGTGTGGCGGTTATTTGTATAACAAAAGAACGTTATCCTGATTCATAGTTACGCATAATGACTATATCCCCGGGTTATATCAGGTTAGTGTTATATGACACCGACGCAGGTGCTTGTTACATATGGATCTAGACTTTGAGCATATAGGCCTATATAGATCAACTGTCCATATAGTTCCAAGAAAATTGACGAAGACCTCATTGCAAGATCCGCCGTGGACAACTATACCAATAGCTTGCAATTACTGAGGATAATTCGGTGCATTAGAACGCACTGTTACTTGGACTATCAAAACGTCAAGGAATACTTTAGTCTTAGTGTACCGCGTTTCCTTGTGCGAGTCATTTTTTGTCTTTAATGCTACAAACACCCAGAGCCTGTTATTTTGCTTTTCAAGTGCTGAATTCCTATTAATTTCTACTGATTTACCGTTGAAACACTTCTGTAACGCCCTTACTGCGCCTATACTGAAAACATACTGAGTTTCTACTGCATTTCGTTCCGGGCGTATCCGTTCATGGACATTATGTATTCGTCCTGACTGACTTCTTAACTGTTATCAGACACCATAATAAAATTATCAGTGCATATAGCACTTCTCAATGCAAGCGCACTTATGGTGTGATACCCACATATCTGACAGAGTCCGACCTTCAACTGCTACTTATCAAACGATTCACAGGACTGACTGTAAGGTAAGCAGCATTACAATGAGATTAATTTCTTTATTTGACACCTGTCCACCTAATAATTATTCTATTTTCTTAATGTTCGCGTGTGTCGGAGATTATATACTCAAAGAACATATTGTTTGACGTATCTTTTACGACAAGCGATGCTTGCAGGTATAATACAGATGTTTCTGTTGGATTCCAACAAAAACCCCTATCGTCTTTGGTAAGTCTTTGAAATTGTACCATGCTTCACATCACCAAGCTTCAATTCATGTGTATAGAATTTAGTGGCACATTTAGGAGGGGCCGGTCTACATCTGCACCCCCTATTTTTTGACAAAATTATGCAATTACAAAATGTGAATCTGCCCCTGAATGAACAGGGGCGGATCCAGAGGGGGGTCCAGGGGGTCCTGATCCCCCTTTTTTTCTTATATTTTTTGGTGGACCTGTACTAATAGCTTAGCACTTTTAATATATCATCATGTTGTAT